>CM051386.1:12131187-13465680 GCA_028015245.1 Cardamine occulta | reverse complement strand
ACATCATCAAGATGGAGATATTACACATCCTTGACGCAAAGCTTGGAAACATTTTCAATCATTGTATCTAGAGTTTGCGTATGAGCGAAGGAATGTGTACCTCGGGTTATGTACAGATGGTTTTAACCCATTTGGGAAGCATGGAAGGAAGTATTCGTTATGGCCCGTAATTGTAACCCCTTACAATTTGCCTCCATCTCTGCATGCGCGAGAGAATTTTTATATCTATCGATTCTTATTCTATTCGCCCAGAGCATCCGAAGAGATCACTTGATATATTCCTCCAGCCATTGATCTATGAGTTACAAATGCTATGGGAGCATGGTGTGACCGCGTATGATATTTCGACCCAGCAAAACTTTAAGATGCGTGCGGTGCTTATGTGGACCATAAGCGATTTCCCAGCATATGGTATGTTATCTGGATGGACAACACATGGGAGATTATCGTGTCCGTATTGCCAAGACAACACAGATGCATTCCAACTAAAGCATGGTAGAAAAAGTTGTTGGTTTGATTGTCATAGGAGATTTTTACCGAGTGATCATCCGTATCGTTGTTCGAGAACAATGTTTACGAAGGGTAGGCAAGTTTTTGATGGTCCACCGCTGAGATAGACGGTGAGACTTTATTGGAACAGTTGAGAGATTTTGGTGCTGAGACGACTCCTTATTGTGGGGGTAATGGACATGAACCTATTTATGGTGTCGGTGCCTTTCATAGCTGGCCCAAGACGAGCATATTTTGGGAATTGCCTTACTTTGGAAGAACCATTTATTGCGGCATAATCTTGATGTGATGCCGTTGAGAAGAACTTCTTTGAGAACATCATGAACACAGTCTTAAACGCCCAAGGGAAGACGAAAGACAATATGAAATCTAGATTAGACTTGCCAGCATATTGCGATCGAGGTTTTCTTGAAGTGCTCCCCAAATGGTCAATGTCCATTTCCATTATACCGGTTAGAAGTAGCAAAGAAAACAGAATTTTTTGATTGGATTCACGACGATGTTAAATTCATCGATGGATACGCATCTAATCTGCAGAATCGCATCGATTATGGAGAAGGAAAGTTCTACTTGAATGAAGAGTCATGATTGTCACGTTGTGATGCAGAGGCTTCTTCCATTCGCTTTTGCTCATCTTCTCCATAAAGACGTCCACCAAGCAATTGCAGGAGTAGGTGCTTTCTTTCGCGATTTATGCACAAGAACACTTACTGTTGAGGGAATCCAAAATTTACAGGCCAATATCCCGGTGATCCTTTGTAATTTGGAGAAGATATTTCCACCATCTTTCTTTGATGTGATGGAACATCTTCCGATCCACCTCCCACGAGAAGCTGAACTAGGAGGCCCGGTTCAATACCGTTGGATGTATCCATTTGAGCGGTATATGTTTCATCTGAAGAAAAAGGTTAAGAATTTGAGTAGAGTAGAGGGATCTATTATCGCCCAGAGCATCAACGAAGAGGCCTCACAGTTTGCTGAATATTACTTCCCGTCAGTAGTTCGTACGAAGAGTAGACGTCCTAGTCGCCATGATGATCGTGGTGAGAGAGCGATTTACCCCGTCGTTGTTCCAGAGTTATTTTCCCAAGTTGGGCGAGTCAGTGGCAAAGGAAAAAGGCGTAAATTATCTCAACAGGAGTTTACACACTTGCATACGTATATCCTAACCAATTGTGAAGAAATTACGGAATACGAAAGGTAAACAAGGATTCTTTTGTGTCATTTAATGTATAATTGATTATTTTATATGTTATTATTAACTTGTCAACTATTTTGGTTTTCGTACAGGATTTACATGGCATTAATACGCGGGTACTATATGGATAAGACAGAAGACGAGCTTCAAGTCCATAAGGAGGAGGAATTTATGTCTTGGTTGCAATTTTACGTAAGTGTTTAAAAACACTAAATCATTTAATAAACTATTTTTAAATACTAATATCTAACTTATTTTTGTAGGTTTCTGAAGGAGTAATAAGCGGACAGACATTTCCCACATGGTTATTGGAATTTGTTAATGGTCCAAACTACATTGCAACTTCTTATCCTAGATACTACAGTCGTGGATATGGGTTTAGGGTTCATGACGAGAGAAGAACAACGCAAACTTCAGATTCTGGTATTTCAGTGAAATCTGGTAATGATGTTTACTACGTTCTTCAAGAAATTTTGGAAGTGCGGTACCCAGGAATGTTAGACTTGAGGTGCATTGTTTTCAAGTGTGATTGGTATGATTCAACACTCGGTCGTGGGCTTCATGTAGACCAATTTGGTGTTACGTCTGTTAATTCAAATCAGAGACTAGAAACGTATGACCCATTCATTCTAGGATCACAAGCTGAGCAGGTAGGGTACTAATAATAGTGTAATTAATACTCAATTCCTTATTTAGGTATAATAATTACAAAACTAATATTTTATTTTTAGGTGTGCTATATTCGTTACCCTCGAGTTACACGGCGGACGGATCCTTGGCGCCCTGATTACTAAAGTGACCCCGCGAGGAAGAATTTATGGAGTTGCAGAACATGATCCTTTACAGCCAGCAGAAGTTGTTCCAATGGATCCAGTTGAGCCTTCTTGTGCTCTGGATCTTGTTGTTGATTTCACACAATTTGGTTTAAGTTTTTCCGACTCAGAAGAAGAACAAGGTGAATTTTATGAGGATTCAGACTCAATTCCATCTGAGGGGTCATCATCATCATCTAATGAAGACTAGTTATACACGTGGTTTGTATTATTTTTTGGTATTACATGAAAGTTGTAAATTTGTTATTTTGTATTTTATTTAATTTTGACATTACGGTGTAAACCATAGGTCCTCGAAAACCGCAGCTGCCGAGCATTTTATAAGCTCAACTTCAGCTTTGTATATTTTAACAAATTTTAATAAAATAAGATTTTGCCAGAAATTAAAAATTCCCTAAACAAACCCATTAACAAACCCACACAACTCATTAAACCAGTTAAAATTAATTTTAAAATGACCCCCAAAACCGTCGGAAATCCGTCGGAAAATCCGACGGATTTCCGACGGTAATATAATTTAAACCTTAAAAACGGACACGTGTTTTCGTTAAAAGAATAGTCCCGTCGGAAATCCGTCGGTTTTTCCGACGGATTTCCGACGGTTCAGGACTTTTTTGTCGAATTACGCATTCCCTTATCTTTCAAAAGACACGTGTAACCCTAAAACCGTCAGAAATCCGTCGGTTTTCCGACGGATTTCCGACGGGTTTGGGGTTTACATGGTCAAATTATAATTTCTTGTACATCAAGACAATGTTAACAACAAACTTTGACAAAATAAACTAAATTATGTGATATATAACATATTTTAAAAAGATTTTGTTTTAGACATGGTTCGATCGAAAGTGTTTAATAGATAAACATATAGTTAATGTACAAGTTTACCAAATACGAAATAATCATCTAAACTTTTGAAATTTGTCAAATTAAAGATTTCTATAAGTTATTTGTGTTTGCAAACATGAATTTATAATACTATAAACATATGTTTACTGAAACGGTGCGTAAAAAACCACTAAAACCACAAATCCGTCGGAGATCCGTCGGAAATTTCCGACGGATGTCCGACGGGTTTGTGGTTACACGTGTCCCCGTTTAAGGATTGACTGGCCAATCGGAAAGCATGCATATTTTATTCCGACGGATTTCCGACGGAAAATAAAAATGTAACCGCGAAACTCTTTTCGTTTCCCGCGATGCCTAAATTTTCACCTATCCGTCAGAAATCCGTCGGAAATTTCCGACAGATTTCCGACGGATTCCCAAAAATTTAGGCGGTAACCTTTCCGAAACCTTATCGAGAACGTGCGTAATTTAATTTTTTTAAACCGACGGATTTCCGACGGAAATATCCATCGGAAATCTCGTAATATATACAGACTTCGTCTTCTTCCTCCTCACTTTCGCAGACGAGTTGAAAACTTCCAAAATCGCCAAACCTCTCCCAATCTTCCGGATTTCCGTCAATATATCATCATTATGTCTCAAAATCCCCCAAACTTGTAAGTTTTGAAGTTTATATTATTGATTGTTAAGTTTTTAGTTAGATTGATTGTTTAGAAAATTAGATTTGTTAGATTTAGGTTTGTAATGTTAGATTTATGTTTTAATTGTTAGATTTAGAGTTGTAATGTTAGATTTAGGTTTGTAATTGTTAGATTTAGGATTGTTATGTTTATTAAAATTATTTGTTTTCTTATTTTATTTATTAATTGAAATATTTATAATTTTTTTCATGCATTAATATTTTCTTAATTTTGGTATGTTATTATAATTTTTAGAAAATTATCATTATTTTATTGATAATTTTTAATCATTTTAGTAATTTATAATTATATTCATGAATTTTTCATTTTTTTATAAATCAAGAATTAACAAATTTTCAATTGTTTTGGAATTAATACTTATAAATAATTTTTTTTTTTTATTTTAGTAATTTATTAGTTTTTCCATAAAAGTAGAATTGTTTTGGTCTAATAATGAATTTAAATTATTTTTTCAAACTTTTTTTTTATTTTCATTATTATTTATTTTTTCATATAATGTTTGATACTTTTTAAAATTTTTATAGGGATTACGGTAGGTTTGTCCGTTCAGGTCACGGTGGACGTAGTAGTCGCCGGGAAGGTACTTCCGTTTCGAGGAGTTCTCCTATACCGGAGACACCTATCCCGGAGACACAAATCCCGGAGACACAGATCCGGGAGACAGCGTCTATGCCGATGCCTTCACCTACTGCACCATCGCAGATGAGCGTTGAGGACTTTGTCGCTCAACCAGGACGAGATAGATTGCCTCGTCTCCATCCGGAATGCGTAGGCAGAGACACATGGTAAGTATTTTTAAATTCAAATTACTTTAGTTACATTTCAAATTATTTGCACTAATTTCTTTTGTAGGTTTGGAGATTCCGGAAATGGGATTTCCAAGTCCATTAATCGGATGCTCAATGGAATGCTTCGTCATCCGTACCCGACTTACAACCAAATGCCGATAGCGGATCAGGAATTGTGGTTTCGCCAATTTGCGGTAAGTACTTCATATTAAAAAAATTTTAACTTTTATTTAATATATTTATTTTATTTGAATTTTTGATTTGCAGCAAGAATTTACTTGGGATAGCCACATGACCGCCTCCGTTAGACGATGCTTCGATAAAAAAGCAGCTAGAATGTATTCGTGGAAGCTGAACGAGTGGAAGGAGAAGTGGCACAAGAATGATGTCCCAAGGGAGTTGCTTTCTAACCCGGGCCTATGGAGCGGGTTATGCACTTATTGGAGTGAAGAACCGACCAAGACAAGCTCCACAACTCATTCTGCGTGCCGAAACAGCGATCGCAAAGGAAAAGGCAAGGCGACGCACAATCTAGGAGCGGTTAGTTTGGTCACACGGGCCAAACAACTGGTAAGTTTTTTATTTAATTAAAATTTTATAATTTTATAGTTTACTAAATTTTCATTTTTGTAGTTTCGCCAAGACGGTGTCCCACCTTCCGCTATCACATTGCTCAAAGATGCGCATACCAGCAGGAAGAACCATGAAATCCAAGATCCGCTGGCTCGGGAGATCATTGACAACTATGAGAAGATGAAGGAAGACTTCCTCCTTTCTCAGCCAATCATCGAAGGAACGCCTCCAATGACCGATCTTCCAATCGAGAAGATTAACGAATTTGTCTACGAGGTAAGTAAAATATATATTTATATCGTTTTTTTGTAATTTCTAATTTTTAACAAAATTTTCGTTTCTTACCGCAGTGTACTCCGAAGACAAAAGGTCGTGTATTTGGTCTTCCGGACGACGACTCTTTTTCTGCAACTTTGCGTTTCTTCGGCGATTCTCCAGATATTAGGGCACAGCTCGCACAACGAGACGCTGACATGGAAGCTATGAAGATGCAGCTGCAACAGCTCGCAGAAGAACAAGAAGCGGATCGCCTCCAACGAGAAGCGGATCGCCTCCAACGAGAAGCGGATCGCCTCCAACAAGAGGCGGAACGCAGAGATCACGCAAATTGGAGGCGGATAATCGGTTATTGCAGCAACAAATGGCGGAATTCTTATCTCGCCTCGCCGTAGTTTTAGTTTTTTTTCCTTTTTTATTTGAATTATTTTAGAAATATTGAATTATTGCATTATTATTATTTCTTTAATTTGAAAATTTGTTTTAATTTTAATTATAAAACAAATTTTACAAATTAATAAATTTATTTTTAAATATTCGATTTTATAATTAAAAAAAATTCAATAATTCCGTCGGAAATCCGTCGGTTTAAAAAAATCAGAATTCCGTCGGAAATCCATCGGTTTAAAACCGTCGGTTTTCCGTCGGTTTATAAAAATCAGAAGTCCGTCGGAAATCCGTCGGTTTAAATCTGTCGGTTTGCCGTCGGTTATAGATCCGTCGGAAATCTGTCGGTTTATAAGAATCAGATTTCCATCGGTGTTCCGACGGCATTAAAACCGACGGATTTCCGACGGATTTCTGATTTCCATATTCCGTCAGAATTCCGTCGGAAATTCCGACGGCTTTCCGACGATATTTTTATTTCCGACGAGATAGAAGCGACGGAAAAACCCGACGGATAACCGACGGATTTTGCTGATTCCGACGGATTTCCGACGGAAATTGCCGTCAGTTACGCGGTTGATTTCTTGTAGTGAAAGAATAGATCATTGATTCAACCTTTGGTAATCCGAGTTGACATCTTACTACTTATCGATTGGTTTTTCTACAACCTACTGTGGCATCATTCGATCCATCACCCATCTCACACCAAGTCGCTAACGCCTAACCGTGGGAATTCTACTATATTTCTTCTAATTATCGTAATTGGGATTGATCTCCTACATGAGATGGCATCAAGTTGTATCAGAGCTCACGAAGGAGTATTTTCGTGTTTCGATTTTTTAAAAGAAACTTTTGATTGATTTTTCGTTTATATAGGCGAAATCTGTGTCTAGACGTGTTGAATCAATTGTTAAAATTATGTTGGATTTTTTTTTCTTGTGTTGATCGGCAAAATATGTGTCTAGACGTGTTAAATCGATTAGAAAAGTTGTGCTGAATTTTTTTGATTGATTATTCGATTAGATCGGCGAAATCTGTGTCTAAACGATAAATGAATTTCTAAAATTGTGTCCCAATTTTTCGTGTGTCTTGTTGATCAAATTAACCGATCAAATTCTAAAAAAATCATGTAGAGATTGATCTAGGGTTCTATCATGTGATTGATAAGTTATCGAAGAGTCATTTTTGTTCTTTGCTTGTGCGAGAATTTTGATCGATTTTTCTCGAAGCCCTCACCGCAACAATGGACAAATTGATGGAGCATATGTTCGAAGCATTCCAACAAGAAATCAAACCTATTTCTGATCAAGACGAGAGAGAGAGAGAGAGAGAGAGAGAGAGAGAGAAAGAGAAGAAATAAAATGGGGAAAAGTCTGGTCCAAGATGCTAATGATCTGAGGGAGTCGACAGATCTAACCAAGCAACCAACACTACAAGAAAAATACCACAAAACTGACGGCCAATTCCGTCGGAAATCCGTCGGATTTGGCAAAATCCGTCGGAAATCCATCGATTTTTTCCGTCGCTTCTATCTCGTCGCTTCTATCTCGTCGGAAATCCGTCGGAATACCGAAATCAGGATTTAGTGAATTTGAATTTAGTGAGTTTAATTTTGTTTTTTTTAGATGGTGATTCCGAGGCATGCCTCGTGAACTCACCTCTTTTCTTTCTCTTCGATTTATAACTCTCAAGCTACCTTTGAATTTTTCTCATCTATCGTTTTAATCAAAAACTTTCTCTAAAGAATAGATCATTGATTCAACCTTTGGTAATCCGAGTTGACATCTTACTACTTATCGATTGGTTTTTCTACAACCTACTGTGGCATCATTCGATCCATCACCCATCTCACACCAAGTCGCTAACGCCTAACCGTGGGAATTCTACTATATTTCTTCTAATTATCGTAATTGGGATTGATCTCCTACATGAGATGGCATCATGTTGTATCAGAGCCCACTAAGGAGTATTTTCATGTTTCGATTTTTTAAAAGAAACTTTTGATTGATTTTTCGTTTATATAGGCGAAATCTGTGTCTAGACGTGTTGAATCAATTGTTAAAATTATGTTGGATTTTTTTTTCTTGTGTTGATGGGGAAAATATGTGTCTAGACGTGTTAAATCGATTAGAAAAGTTGTGCTGAATTTTTTTTGATTGATTATTCGAGTAGATCGGCGAAATCTGTGTCTAAAAGATAAATGAATTTCTAAAATTGTGTCCCAATTTTTCGTGTGTCTTGTTGATCAAATTAACCGATCAAATTCTAAAAAAATCAAGTAGAGATTGATCTAGGGTTCTATCATGTGATTGATAAGTTATCGAAGAGTCATTTTTGTTCTTTGCTTGTGCGAGAATTTTGATCGATTTTTCTCGAAGCCCTCACCGCAACAATGGAGAAATTAATGGAGCATATGTTCGAAGCATTCCAACAAGAAATCAAACCTATTTCTGATCAAGACGAGAGAGAGAGAGAGAGAGAGAGAGAGAGAGAGAGAGAGAGAGAGAGAGGAGAAATAAAATAGGGAAAAGTCTGGTCCAAGATGCTAAAGATCTGAGGGAGTCGACAGATCTAACCAAGCAACCAACACCACAAGAAAAATACCACAAAACTGACGGCGAATTCCGTCGGAAATCCGTCGGATTTGGAAAAATCCGTCGGAAATCCATCGGTTTTTTCTGTCGCTTCTATCTCGTCGGAAATCCATCGGAAATTCGTCGGAATACCGAAATCAGGATTTAGTGAATTTGAATTTAGTGAGTTTAATTTTGTTTTTTTTAGATGGTGATTCCGAGGCATGCCTCGTGAACTCACTTCTTCTCTTTCTCTTCTATTTATAACTCTCAAGCTACCTTTGAATTTTTCTCATCTATCGTTTTAATCAAAAACTTTCTCTAAAGAATAGATCATTGATTCAACCTTTGGTAATCCGAGTTGACATCTTACTACTTATCGATTGGTTTTTCTACAACCTACTGTGGCATCATTCGATCCATCACCCATCTCACACCAAGTCGCTAACGCCTAACCGTGGGAATTCTACTATATTTCTTCGAATTATCGTAATTGGGATTGATCTCCTACATGAGATGGCATTAAGTTGTATCAGAGCTCACTAAGGAGTATTTTCGTGTTTCGATTTTTTAAAAGAAACTTTTGATTGATTTTTCATTTATATAGGCGAAATCTGTGTCTAGACGTGTTGAATCAATTGTTAAAATTATGTTGGATTTTTTTTTTTCTTGTGTTGATCGGCAAAATATGTGTCTAGACGTGTTAAATCGATTAGAAAAGTTGTGCTGAATTTTTTTTGATTGATTATTCGAGTAGATCGGCGAAATCTGTGTCGAAACGATAAATCAATTTCTAAAATTGTGTCCCAATTTTTCGTGTGTCTTGTTGATCAAATTAACCAATCAAATTCTAAAAAAAATCAAGTAGAGATTGATCTAGGGTTCTATCATGTGATTGATAAGTTATCGAAGAGTCATTTTTGTTCTTTGCTTGTGCGAGAATTTTGATCGATTTTTCTCGAAGCCCTCACCCCAACAATGGAGAAATTAATGGAGCATATGTTCGAAGCATTCCAACAAGAAATCAAACCTATTTCTGATCAAGACGAGAGAGAGAGAGAGAGAGAGAGGAGAAATAAAATGGGGAAAAGTCTGGTCCAAATGCTAAAGATCTGAGGGAGTCGACAGATCTAACCAAGCAACCAACACTACAAGAAAAATACCACAAAAGTGACGGCCAATTTCGTCGGAAATCCGTCGGTTTTTTCCGTAGCTTCTATCTCGACGGAAATCCGTCGGAATACCGAAATCAGTATTTAGTGAATTTGAATTTAGTGAGTTTAATTTTTTTTTTTAGATGGTGATTCCGAGGCATGCCTCGTGAACTCACCTCTTTTCTTTCTCTTCTGATATGATCCTAGGTGAGGATCAAGTCCCTGAATGCTACTCCAAGAGGTTGTGAGGGTTGGTGACAAGATGAGTGATGCGGAAGAGATAAAAGGTGAAGAACAAGGAGTGATCCGATGAGTCTTGGGGGGGGTTGATGCGAAACTTCCAAAGGGATGGTGATCCTTTGGACTTTCAGGCTTGCTCTGGACGTGGGTGAAGACCCTAGACGCGGTGAACAAGGGGTGGATCGGGATGAAACTTCCTAGGAGTGTGAAAGATCCTAAGACTTTCGACTTACTTGGTGTGAGGATGAAGATCCGATCACTTTAAGCAAGGATGAACAAACAAGTTTCAGAGAGTTTTAGAATATGAAAAGATGTTTGATAAATCACAAATGAAGCCTTACATGAGTTTAAATCCACAAGAGAGTAAAGGAGAAATCTCGAAAATTACAAGCATTAAAAACCAAAGTTGACAAGAAAATAACTCTTCATGTTCTTCAAGATTTCGGCTGAACTCTTGTTGGACTTGGGCTGTGCTTCACTTGGATAGTAGATAGAAATGGGCTTAAGCTTTATCAAGAGGCTGATGAGTGAGTGATATGGCTTACCTCATTAAAAACCTTATTTGGAAAACCCATTGGGACAAAACCAAATGAAGGGAAAAAGAGTATAAGTCATATCACCTCTCTTGATAAATGTTTAGGTGGCTTGTATCACAACCAATGTGGCTGGATTAGCACACACCAAACTGCCCGAGATGGTGTTGAGGAGATGTTGCAAAGTGGTCTTGAGCTTCTTTTGTTTAGACCGAGTGATAGGACCCGGAGAAATGCATAAATCTTCAGCTCCTTGTAGCTCCGGTTCAAGTTGCTGCCTTTGCTCCTCTTTGGCGTCTCCATGTTGCATAGGTTCCTCTTCCTTGCTGGCCATAATCATATCATCCTCTCCCTCTTGAAAAGGATTTGACCTCAAATCTGTTTCATCTGCAAAATAAGGAACCAAATCAGTAATATTAAAACTCGAACTCACGTTGTACTTACCTTGGAGATCAAGCTGGTAGGCGTTGTCGTTGATCTTCTTGATGATTTCGAATGGACCATCAATCCTGGGCATAAGCTTGGATTTTCTCTCGTTAGGGAACCGTTCTTTTCTCAAATGAACCAACACCAAGTCCCCTTCTTTAAACTCCATAAACTTTCGGCCCTTGTTTGCATGCTTAGCGTACAACTTGGTCTTGTGCTCTATGTTGTTCCGAGCCTTCTCATGGATCTGTTTCACAAGCTCAGCCTTTTTCTTACCATCAAGACTTATCCTTTCATTCACGGGTAAAGGCATTAGATCCAAAGGTGAGATGGGATTGAACCCATAAACAATTTCAAAAGGTGAATACTTAGATGCGGAATGTCTAGCATGATTATAAGCAAATTCAACATGAGGCAGACATTCTTCCCAAGTCCTAAGGTTCTTTTTAATTATAGCACGCAACAGAGTGGATAAGGTTCTATTGACTACTTCGGTTTGGCCATCGGATTGTGGGTGACATGTGGTGGAGAAACAAAGCTTGGTTCCTAGCTTAGACCAAAGGGTTTTCCAAAAATAACTAAGAAATTTGGTATCCCTATCCGAAACAATAGTTCTAGGCATTCCATGCAACCTAACGACTTCTCTAAAGAACAACCCAGCTATGTTAACGGCATCGGTTTTATGGCAAGGTATGAAGTGAGCCCTTTTAGAGAACCTATCAACTACCACAAATACCGAATCCTTTCCAATCTTAGTCCTCGGCAATCCTACTACAAAATCCATGGATAAGTCGTGCCAAGGGTGCAAGGGAATAGGAAGAGGGGTATACAAACCGTGATTCTGAATTGTCGATTTAGCTTGCTTACACGTTATACATCTTTGACAAGCTTTTTTCGACATCACTTTGCATGTATGGCCAAAAGAAGTGCTCACGTAGCACACTTGAAGTCTTTGCCACGCCAAAATGTCCCATAAGTCCACCTGCATGAGCTTCTTGAACAAACAAATCTCGCAAGGAGGAGTTAGGCACATAGGCGATTTTAGTAAAATAAGAATCCATCATTCAAAAATATTTTCCAACGCCAAATTTTTCACATGCAGCATAGGTTTCTTTGAAGTCATCATCACTAGCATATAGTTCTTTGATTTGTTCAAACCCTAGTAACTTAACCTCAAGAGAATTCAAGAGAACGCCTCCGAGAAAGAGCATCGGCTACTACATTCTCCTTACCTTTCTTGTACTTAATGACGTACGGAAATGTCTCGATGAATTCAACCCACTTGGCGTGTCTTTTGTTCAGCTTTTGTTGTCCCTTGAGATGCTTGAGAGACTCATGATCTGTGTGGATAACAAACTCCTTGGGCCAAATATAATGTTGCCAAGTTTGCAAAGCCCTAACAAGCGATAGAGCTCCTTGTCGTAAGTCGGGTAATTGAGTGTGGCGCCCCAAGCTTTTCACTAAAGCACGCTATGGGCTTCATCTCCTGCATAAGAACAGCACCAAGACCAATACCTGAGGCAACACATTCCATTTCAAAATTTTTATCGAAATAAGGAAGAGATAAAACCGGGCATGTGTTAGCTTCTCTTTCACAGTTTGAAATGCATTTTCTTGCGCTTGCTCCCATTTGAATCCGACAGTCTTCTTGATAACCTCCGTGAGTGGGGCGGCTAGAGTGCTGAAGTCTTTAACGAATCTTCTGTAAAAACCGGCTAACCCATGGAAGCTTCTTACTTCACTAACGGTCTTTGGACTCGGCCAATCTTTGATAGCTCGTATCTTCTCTTCATCGACCTTGATACCATCTGTACTCACAACAAAGCCTAAAAAGACAAGGTTATCCATTCCAAAAGTACATTTGCTAAGATTAGCGTACAAGGTTTCCTTCCTAAGCACTTCTAAAACCTTTCTAAGATGCTCCACATGTTCATCTAAGCTGCGGCTATAGATTAAAATGTCATCGAAGTAAACTACCACAAAACGACCTATGAATGATCTAAGAACGTGGGTCATTAGCCTCATGAACGTACTAGGTGCGTTTGTTAACCCAAAAGGCATGACTAACCATTCGTACAAACCATGCTTAGTTTTAAATGCAGTTTTCCATTCATCCCCTTCTTGCATTCTAATCTGATGGTAACCGCTCTTAAGATCTACCTTAGAAAAAATGCAAGAACCATGCAATTCATCAAGCATATCATCTAATCTAGGTATGGGATGTCGATACTTTACAGTGATATTGTTGATAGCATGGCAGTCGACACACATCCTCCAGCTACCATCTTTCTTCGGAACAAGCAAAACGGGTACGGCACATGGACTCATGCTTTCGCGGATATGTCCTTTCTCCATGAGCTCGGTGACTTGTCGTTGAAGCTCCTTAGTTTCTGTAGGGTTGGTTCGGTAGGCTGGTTTATTGGGAAGAGACGCTCCGGGTAGGAAATCGATTTGGTGTTCGATGCCACGGATTGGCGGCAAACCTTGGGGAGGTTCTTCCGGAAAAACATCTTTGAATTCCTGTAAAAGATATTGAATTTTGCTAGGAATTTCCTGCACCGTTTGGTTAATATTAAAACATTCTTTAAACAAAAAAGGAGGGAAGAGGGTAACTCCCTTGTCGAGGTGTGATCATAAGGTTGGCCGGTTCTTTGAGCTTGGCTTCGAAGTGGGCTTACTTTTCTTCAAGGCCATTTGATCTAGATGAACTTCTTGAGGAGTTAAAGGTACAAGGATGTTCTTTCTGCCCTTAAACTCGAACGAATATCTATTAGTAAATCCATCGTGCATGACTCTTCGATCAGATTGCCAAGGTCTTCCAAGCAAGATATGTCCAGCATCCATTGGTAAAATATCACATAGGACCTCATCTTCATATTTCCCTATAGACAAAGGAACTATGACCTGGTTTTTGACATCCAATTCTCCCTCATCATTAAGCCATTGCAGCTTATACGGCTTAGCTCTCTTAGTGATCGTAAGTCCGAGCTTATCAACCATGGACTGGCTCGCGACGTTGGTACAGCTACCTCCATCAATCACTAGGCTGCAGACTTTCTTTTGAACTAGGCAACGAGTGTGGAAGAGGTTTTCTCTTTGCTCATTTCTCTCGGCCTGAAGGTGTAGGCTAAGGGTTCTTCTAGTGACCAAGAGTTGTCCGAACTCCGGCAATCTAAGTGGTTCCTCTAAAGGTTCAGTTTCCGAGTGATCTTCCTCTGAATCTATCTCGCCGTTGTTCCTAATAACTATGGTTCTCTGATTGGAGCATGAACGGGAGTAGTGGCCGAAACCTTTGCACTTAAAACACTGAATTTCTCTAGCCTTGGTGCTTGATCCTTGATCTATTCCTTTGAGCGGAGGCTCGTCTATCTTAGGCTTGGCAAGCTGTTTGTAATCCTTAGGCTTGTAGTCTTTGCTGAACTTGGTAGAGTTGTATCCGGGCCTAGAGCTCTTCCTCTTGAGTTGTTTTTCAAACATGATAGCTTTGTGGAGAAGCTCTTCTAGCTCGACGTAATGGTGTACCTCCAGCCTCTCAATGATGTCTTTGTCAAGACCTCCCATGAATCTGGCCATAGTAGCTTCATTGTCTTCTTGAATATCGGCTCGGAGTAACAAGGTTTCCATTTCCTTGAAATAGTCTTCAACGGACCTACAGCCTTGAGACAAGTTAGCGTTAAGGTGAAGCTCCCTGTGGTAGTGACTTGGTACAAACCTTTTCCTCATAATGATCTTTAGTTGAGTCCAAGTTTCAACCGGTATATCTCCAGCTCTTCTTCTAGTCGTTACCAACTGATCCCACCAACTTAGAGCGTAATCCTTGAATGCGGTTGGGGCGAGTCTGACCTTAACCTCTTGAGTAAACTCCCGGCAATCAAAGATAATCTCTACCTTTTTTTCCCACTCAAGATATTCTTCAGGTTTACTGGTTCCATGAAAAGACGGAATTTCTATCTTCACACCGGCTAGTGGATCTCGAGTAGCGGTTTGGTGATTTCTATCGGTTTGATCTTCTCTTGGCTGTCTTCTTCGAGGACGATTTGATCTAGAAGTCTGACTGTAGTAATGCTCAGCATCAGAAGGTCGTGGGTGCCTCCTAAGTTGTTCTTCCATAACAGGTTGTTGATGTTCTCGGAATCGGTTGTTGATGGACCTCTCTAAATCTGCTTTCATATTGGCCATACTCTCAACCATCATTGCTTTGAAGGACTCCATAAGTTGTTTGTTGGAGTTAGAAGACTCTTGTTCATCATGGCTAGTCCCCGCCATGGTACCTGTTCAGAATCCAACAAATAAACTAGTGAAATGTTCAAACACCACAAGAACAACAAAACTTATTTGACAAGTAACCCTAATCGACAGTTTGACTTGATCAATCAGAATAAAATGTCAAATTACGTTCAAAAATTCCAGAAACAATTTTAACAAATACTAGACTTAATCATGGTTTCAATGCAACAAGTTTCACGATTTTAGGATTAACCAATGATTTTAAACAATTCTAGCAAGTTACACGAAAATAACTGTTCAGATTCTGATAACCTCTAAATGTGACTGTTCGACTAAATCAGGTTCGGAAAATTATCAAAACATGCTCAAAAATTCTATAATCAATTTTAACAAATACTAGACTCTTTTTTGAGGCAGATTCAACAGATCTCACGATTTTATCAGACAAGACGAATTTATGAAAATTCCAACAGTCAACAGAAAATACAGATCGGAATATGAAAAGGTATATCAGATCGGAAGAGATACAACCTGGCGTGGAGTCAGCTCTGATACCACTTGATATGATCCTAGGTGAGGATCAAGTCCCTGAATGCTACTCCAAGAGGTTGTGAGGGTTGGTGACAAGATGAGTGATGCGGAAGAGATAAAAGGTGAAGAACAAGGAGTGATCCGATGAGTCTTGGGGGGGGGGGGGGGGTGATGCGAAACTTCCAAAGGGATGGTGATCCTTTGGACTTTCAGGCTTGCTCTGGACGTGGGTGAAGACCCTAGACGCGGTGAACAAGGGGTGGATCGAGATGAAACTTCCTAGGAGTGTGAAAGATCCTAAGACTTTCGACTTACTTGGTGTGAGGATGAAGATCCGATCACTTTAAGCAAGGATGAACAAACAAGTTTCAGAGAGTTTTAGAATATGAAAAGATGTTTGATAAATCACAAATGAAGCCTTACATGAGTTTAAATCCACAAGAGAGTAAAGGAGAAATCTCGAAAATTACAAGCATTAAAAACCAAAGTTGACAAGAAAATAACTCTTCATGTTCTTCAAGATTTCGGCTGAACTCTTGTTGGACTTGGGCTGTGCTTCACTTGGATAGTAGATAGAAATGGGCTTAAGCTTTATCAAGAGGCTGATGAGTGAGTGATATGGCTTACCTCATTAAAAACCTTATTTGGAAAACCCATTGGGACAAAACCAAATGAAGGGAAAAAGAGTATAAGTCATATCACCTCTCTTGATAAATGTTTAGGTGGCTTGTATCACAACCAATGTGGCTGGATTAGCACACACCAAACTGCCCGAGATGGTGTTGAGGAGATGTTGCAAAGTGGTCTTGAGCTTCTTTTGTTTAGACCGAGTGATAGGACCCGGAGAAATGCATAAATCTTCAGCTACTTGTAGCTCCGGTTCAAGCTGCTGCCTTTGCTCCTCTTTGGCGTCTCCATGTTGCATAGGTTCCTCTTCCTTGCTGGCCATAATCATATCATCTTCTATTTATAACTCTCAAGCTACCTTTGAATTTTTCTCATCTATCGTTTTAATCAAAAACTTTCTCTAAAGAATAGATCATTGATTCAACCTTTGTTAATCCGAGTTGACATCTTACTACTTATCGATTGGTTTTTCTACAACCTACTGTGGCATCATTCGATCCATCACCCATCTCACACCAAGTCGCTAACGCCTAACCGTGGGAATTCTACTATATTTCTTCTAATTATCGTAATTGGGATTGATCTCCTACATGAGATGGCATCAAGTTGTATCAGAGCCCACTAAGGAGTATTTTCGTGTTTCGATTTTTTAAAAGAAACTTTTGATTGATTTTTTTGTTTATATAGGGGAAATCTGTGTCTAGACGTGTTGAATCAATTGTTAAAATTATGTTGGATTTTTTTTTCTTGTGTTGATCGGCAAAATATGTGTCTAGACGTGTTAAATCGATTAGAAAAGTTGTGCTGAATTTTTTTTGATTGATTATTCGAGTAGATCGGCGAAATCTGTGTCTAAACGATAAATCAATTTCTAAAATTGTGTCCCAATTTTTCGTGTGTCTTGTTGATCAAATTAACCGATCAAATTCTAAAAAAAATCAAGTAGAGATTGATCTAGGGTTCTATCATGTGATTGATAAGTTATCGAAGAGTCATTTTTGTTCTTTGCTTGTGCGAGAATTTTGATCGATTTTTCTCGAAGCCCTCACCGCAACAATGGAGAAATTGATGGAGCATATGTTCGAAGCATTCCAACAAGAAATCAAACCTATTTCTGATCAAGACGAGAGAGAGAGAGAGGAGAAATAAAATGGGGAAAAGTCTGGTCCAAGATGCTAAATATCTGAGGGAGTCGACAGATCTAACCAAGCAACCAACACTACAAGAAAAATACCACAAAACTGACGGTCAATTCCGTCGGAAATCCGTCGGATTAGGCAAAATCCGTCGGAAATCCATCGGTTTTTTCTGTCGCTTCTATCTCGTCGGAAATCCATCGGAAATCCGTCGGAATACCGAAATCAGGATTTAGTGAATTTGAATTTAGTGAGTTTAATTTTGTTTTTTTAGATGGTGATTCCGAGGCATGCCTTGTGAACTCATCTCTTCTCTTTCTCTTCTGTTTATAACTCTCAAGCTACATTTGAATTTTTCTCATCTATCGTTTTAATCAAAAACTTTCTCTAAAGAATAGATCATTGATTCAACCTTTGGTAATCCGAGTTGACATCTTACTACTTATCGATTGGTTTTTCTACAACCTACTGTGGCATCATTCGATCCATCACCCATCTCACACCAAGTCGCTAACGCCTAACCATGGGAATTCTACTATATTTCTTCTAATTATCGTAATTGGGATTGATCTCCTACATGAGATGGCATCAAGTTGTATCAGAGCCCACTAAGGAGTATTTTCGTGTTTCGATTTTTTAAAAGAAACTTTTGATTGATTTTTCGTTTATATAGGCGAAATCTGTGTCTAGACGTGTTGAATCAATTGTTAAAATTATGTTGGATTTTTTTTTTCTTGTGTAGATCAGCAAAATATGTGTCTAGACGTGTTAAATCGATTAGAAAAGTTGTGCTGAATTTTTTTTGATTGATTATTCGAGTAGATCGGCGAAATCTGTGTCTAAATGATAAATGAATTTCTAAAATTGTGTCCCAATTTTTCGTGTGTCTTGTTGATCAAATTAACCGATCAAATTCTAAAAAATATCAAGTAGAGATTGATCTAGGGTTCTATCATGTGATTGATAAGTTATCGAAGAGTCATTTTTGTTCTTTGCTTGCGCGAGAATTTTGATCAATTTTTCTCGAAGCCCTCACCGCAACAATGGAGAAATTGATGGAGCATATGTTCGAAGCATTCCAACAAGAAATCAAACCTATTTCTGATCAAGACGAGAGAGAGAGAGAGAGAGAGAGAGAGGAGAAATAAAATGGGGAAAAGTCTGGTCCAAGATGCTAAAGATCTGAGGGAGTCGACAGATCTAACCAAGCAACCAACACTACAAGAAAAATACCACAAAACTGACGGCCAATTCCATCGGAAATCCGTCGGATTTGGCAAAATCCGTCGGAAATCCATCGGTTTTTTCTGTCGCTTCTATCTCGTCGGAAATCCATCGGAAATCCATCGGAATACCGAAATCATGATTTAGTGAATTTGAATTTTGTGAGTTTAATTTTGTTTTTTTAGATGGTGATTCCGAGGCATGCCTCGTGAACTCACCTCTTCTCTTTCTCTTCTATTTATAACTCTCAAGCTACCTTTGAATTTTTCTCATCTATCGTTTTAATCAAAAACTTTCTCTAAAGAATAGATCATTGATTCAACCTTTGGTAATCCGAGTTGACATCTTACTACTTATCGATTGGTTTTTCTACAACCTACTGTGGCATCATTCGATCCATCACCCATCTCACACCAAGTCGCTAACGCCTAACCGTGGGAATTCTACTATATTTCTTCTAATTATCGTAATTGGGATTGATCTCCTACATGAGATGGCATCAAGTTGTATCAGAGCCCACTAAGGAGTATTTTCGTGTTTCAATTTTTTAAAAGAAACTTTTGATTGATTTTTTTGTTTATATAGGAGAAATCTGTGTCTAGACGTGTTGAATCAATTGTTAAAATTATGTTGGATTTTTTTTTCTTGTGTTGATCGGCAAAATATGTGTCTAGACGTGTTAAATCGATTAGAAAAGTTGTGCTGAATTTTTTTTGATTGATTATTCGAGTAGATCGGCGAAATCTGTGTCTAAACGATAAATCAGTTTCTAAAATTGTGTCCCAATTTTTCGTGTGTCTTGTTGATCAAATTAACCGATCAAATTCTAAAAAAAATCAAGTACAGATTGATCTAGGGTTCTATCATGTGATTGATAAGTTATCGAAGAGTCATTTTTGTTCTTTGCTTGTGCGAGAATTTTGATCGATTTTTCTCGAGGCCCTCACCGCAACAATGGAGAAATTGATGGAGCATATGTTCGAAGCATTTCAACAAGAAATCAAACCTATTTCTGATCAAGACGAGAGAGAGAGAGAGAGAGGAGAAATAAAATGGGGAAAAGTCTGGTCCAAGATGCTAAAGATCTGAGGGAGTCGACAGATCTAACCAAGCAACCAACACTACAAGAAAAATATCACAAAACTGATGGCCAATTCCGTGTGATTTGGCAAAATCCGTCGGAAATCCATCCGTTTTTTCTGTCGCTTCTATCTCGTCGGAAATCCGTCGGAATACCGAAATCAGGATTTAGTGAATTTGAATTTAGTGATTTTAATTTTGTTTTTTTAGATGGTGATTCCGAGGCATGCCTCGTGAACTCACCTCTTCTCTTTCTCTTCTATTTATAACTCTCAAGCTACCTTTGAATTTTTCTCATCTATCATTTTAATCAAAAACATTCTCTAAAGAATAGATCATTGATTCAACCTTTGGTAATCCGAGTTGACATCTTACTACTTATCGATTGGTTTTTCTACAACCTACTGTGGCATCATTCGATCCATCACCCATCTCACACCAAGTCGCTAACGCCTAACCGTGGGAATTCTACTATATTTCTTCTAATTATCGTAATTGGGATTGATCTCCTACATGAGATGGCATCAAGTTGTATCAGAGCCCACTAAGGAGTATTTTCGTGTTTTGATTTTTTAAAAGAAACTTTTGATTGATTTTTCGTTTATATAGGCGAAATCTGTGTCTAGACGTGTTGAATTAATTGTTAAAATTATGTTGGATTTTTTTTCTTATGTTGATCGGCAAAATGTGTCTAGACGTGTTAAATCGATTAGAAAAGTTGTGCTGAATTTTTTTTGATTGATTATTCGAGTAGATCGGCGAAATCTGTGTCTAAACGATAAATCAGTTTCTTAAATTGTGTCCCAATTTTTCGTGTGTCTTGTTGATCAAATTAACCGATCAAATTCTAAAAAAAATCAAGTAGAGATTGATCTAGGGTTCTATCATGTGATTGATAAGCTATCGAAGAGTCATTTTTGTTCTTTGCTTGTGCGAGAATTTTGATCGATTTTTCTCGAAGCCCTCACCGCAACAATGGAGAAATTGATGGAGCATATGTTCGAAGCATTCCAACAAGAAATCAAACCTATTTCTGATCAAGACGAGAGAGGGAGAGAGAGAGAGAGAGAGAGAGAGAGAGGAGAAATAAAATGGGGAAAAGTCTGGTCCAAGATGCTAAAGATCTGAGGGAGTCGACAGATCTAACCAAGCAACCAACACTACAAGAAAAATACCACAAAACTGATAGCCAATTCCGTCGGAAATCCGTCGGATTTGGCAAAATCCGTCGGAAATCCGTCGGTTTTTTCCGTCGCTTCTATCTCGTCGGAAATCCATCGGAATACCGAAATAAGGATTTAGTGAATTTGAATTTAGTGAGTTTAATTTTGTTTTTTTAGATGGTGATTCCGAGGCATGCCTCGTGAACTCACCTCTTCTCTTTCTCTTCTATTTATAACTCTCAAGCTACCTTTGAATTTTTCTCATCTATCGTTTTAATCAAAAACTTTCTCTAAAGAATAGATCATTGATTCAACCTTTGGTAATCCGAGTTGACATCTTACTACTTATCGATTGGTTTTTCTACAACCTACTGTGGCATCATTCGATCCTTCACCCATCTCACACCAAGTCGCTAACGCCTAACCGTGGGAATTCTACTATATTTCTTCTAATTACCGTAATTGGGATGGATCTCCTACATGAGATGGCATCAAGTTGTATCAGAGCCCACTAAGGAGTATTTTCGTGTTTCAATTTTTTAAAAGAAACTTTTGATTGATTTTTCGTTTATATAGGCGAAATCTGTGTCTAGACGTGTTGAATCAATTGTTAAAATTATGTTGGATTTTTTTTTTCTTGTGTAGATCGGCAAAATATGTGTCTAGACGTGTTAAATCGATTAGAAAAGTTGTGCTGAATTTTTTTTGATTGATTATTCGAGTAGATCGGCGAAATCTGTGTCTAAACGATAAATCAATTTCTAAAATAGTGTCCCAATTTTTCGTGTGTCTTGTTGATCAAATTAACCGATCAAATTCTAAAAAAAATCAAGTAGAGATTGATCTAGGGTTCTATCATGTGATTGATAAGCTATCGAAGAGTCATTTTTGTTCTTTGCTTGTGCAAGAATTTTGATCGATTTTTCTCGAAGCCCTCACCGCAACAATGGAGAAATTGATGGAGCATATGTTCGAAGCATTCCAACAAGAAATCAAACCTATTTCCGAGAGAGAGAGAGAGAGAGACAGGAGAAATAAAATGGGGAAAAGTCTTGTCCAAGATGCTGAAGATCTGAGGGAGTCGATAGATCTAACCAAGCAACCAACACTACAAGAAAAATACCACAAAACTGACGGCCAATTCTGTCGGAAATCCATCGGATTTGGCAAAATCCATCGGAAATCCGTCGGTTTTTTCCGTCACTTCTATCTCGTCGGAATACCGAAATCAGGATTCCGTCGGAAATCCATCGGTTTTTAATCCGTCGGGTTCCATCGGTTTAAAACCGACAGAAAACCGACGGATCTAAAATTGATGGAATTCTGACGGCTTTAAAACCGACGAAAAACCGACGGATTTCTGACGGATATATAATTTTATTAACAATATTTAATTTATTGTAATTAACTATAATTAATATATTAAATTAATTCAGAATAATTATATATTAAAATTTAGAATTATAATTATAAAAAAATTTTAATTATAAAATTTTAATTACAATTAAAATAAAAAATAAAAATAAAAAATTCTTCTTCTTCTTCTTCCAGTTGCATTTAGTCTTCTTCTTCTTACACATATATTTTTTCTTTTCATATATTTTATACGTTTTCAAAGTACCTCTCTCTCTCTCTCTCTTTCCCCCTCTCTCTCTCTATATATATATATATATCTCTATATATATATCTCTCTCTCTCTATCTCTCTCTACATCTTTCTCTCGCTATCTCTCTTGCTTTTACGATTATATTTAGTCTTCTTCTTCTTCTTACAGACATATCTTTTTCCTTTCATCTCTTTTATAGTTTTTTGAATTACCCCTCTCTCTCTCTCTCTCTCTCTCTCTCTCTATTGCTTTCATGGTTGTATTTAGTCTTTTTCTTCTTACACATATGTCTTTTTCCTTTCATCTATTTTATAGGTTTTCGAATTACCTCTCTCCTCTCTCTCTCTCTCTCTGTATCTATCTCTCTTGCTTCTACGACATGTATTTAGTCTTCTTCCTTTTACACACACACCTATTTCCTTTCATTTATTTTAGTGGTTTTCGAATTACCTATCTCTCTCTCTCTATTGCTTTTACGGTTATATAAGTCTTATTCTTCTTACAAATATGCCTCTTTTCACCTCTTTTATAGGTTTTCGAATTACCTCTCTCTATCTCACTTGCTTTTACGATTGTATTTATTCTTCTTATTCTTACACATATGCCTTTATCCTTTTATCTATTTTATAAGTTTTCAAATGAGCTCTCTCTCTCTCTCTCTCTCTCTCTCTCTATCTTTTTCTCTCTCTCTCTTGCTTTTATGATTGTATTTAGTCTTCTTCTTCTTCTTACACATATGCCACTTTCCTTTCTTCTCTTTTATAGATTTTTGAATTCTCTCTCTCTCTATTGCATTAATGGTTGTATTTAGTCTTCTTTTTCTTACACACATGCCTATTTTCTTTCATCTCTTTTACAGGTTTTTGAATGATCTCTCTCTCTCTATTGCTTTTACGGTTGTATTTAGTCTTCTTCTGCTTACAAATATATCTCTTTCTTTTCACCACTTTTATAGGTTTTCGAATTATCTTTCTCTCGTTCTCTAGCTTTTATGAACGTATTTAGTTTTATTGTTCTTACACATGTCTTTTTCCTTTCATCTATTTTATAGGTTTTCTTCTTTTAATTTTTTTTCTTCTAAAATGAGAAATGAATTCGCCGAGAAGAAGAAGTGATATATAAAAACAAAACTCCGACGGATATATCCATCGGAATTCCGTCGGAACTGGCGAAAAAATTAATATTTGCCGGTGTTTTTCGAAAATATTTCGAACATTCGCGCCTATATTTCGAAAAATTTAAACAAATTTAATTCATGCGGTCAAATTTAACTTACGCGGTCAAATTTTCATTTTCCGTCGGAAATCTGTTGGAAATTTCCGATGGATTTCCGACGGATAATCTAAAAATATAATTAAACTCATATGCAACATATTTAACACATTTGATATAGTATTCGTCGGAAGTCCGTCGGAAATTTCCGATGGATTTCCGACGGATAATCTAAAAATATAATTAAACTCATATGCAACATATTTAACACATTTGATATAGTATCCGTCGGAAATCGAATTTCCGACGGATTTCAACGGTTTTTGGTTTAGATTTTCGATCCATTTCTCTTGAAATATGTTTGTAATATGATTTGTTACTCATTTCAATGATAAAATACTAACAAATACCTTGTTACATATTAAATATACCAAAATTAGAAAATTTTATTTGTTATGTTAATAAATCATTGCTTAAGTATATGTATCATTGTCTAACATGTAAACATGATTGTATGAATTTTTCTAATTTTGGTATATATGATATATAACAAGGTTTTTGGTATTATTTTATGATTGAAATGAGTAACATAGCATACTACAAACATATTTCAAGAGAAACGGATCGTAAACGACCACGAAACCACAAACCCGTTGGAAATCCGTCGGAAATTCCCGATGGATTTTCGACGGTTTTGTGGTTTCACGTGTCTAGTTCTAAGGTTTAGTCTGACATATGACTAGACAAGCCGAAAAACAAATTCCATCAAAAATCCGTCAGAAATATGTCAGAAATACATCGGTAATCCATCAGAATTACGTCGGAAATCCGTCAGAATTACGTCGGAAATCCGTCTGAAATTTTTTGATGGAATCATCAATTTCCGACATAATTTCCGACGGAATATAAATCGTCGGAAAATTTCCGACGGAATCGTCAATTTTCATGTCTATCAGAAATACGTCGGGAATCCGTCAGAATTTTCCGACGGATTTATATTCCGTCGGAAATTCCGTCGGTTTTGCGGTTAATTTCTTGTAGTGCAAGAGACATTGCGGCTGAAGAGTATTATGGAAACCAAAGTAGCAGATCATACACAAGCCATCGAAGAACAAGGCCCAAAAGGACTGAGAGAAACCAGCCACAAGACGGATTTGGAGGACTTAAGTTTAGAATACCATCGTTTCACGGCAAGAACGATCCCGACGTGTATTTGGAGTGGGGAAAAATCAAGTTGGTCTTTGATTTCCAACATTACACCAAAGTCAACCCTGTGAGATTCACAACCACGGTATTTTATGACTATGTCCTTAGTTGGTGGGATCAACTTTGGGCATCTACAAGACGAAACCATGAGTACCCAGTGGAATCTTGGAGCAAGATAAAAACCAGAATGAGGAAGAGATTTGTTCCGAGTCACTGCCATAGGGAGTTGCATAATAAGTTACGTATTATCGTCCATTTATGATTACAAGTGAATAGCAAAATTTATGCCATTTCATTTTGGATTAGCCTTAGAAATCTCGACACATTTTCTCCTTCGAAATGTTGATCTGTTTTCTCCTTGTAAATTATGATCATTCGTTTCATTCTCTACAGCCTGACAGGTTTCACCCAATTTCGAACCTTTATCTTCTAAAATCTTGACAACTTTTCAGTTGATTTGATCCAATTACTCTTCCCTCAAGAACCCAATCAATTTCTCCAAATCGATTTTAGGGTGTCATTCATTGAAAGTATTTATTGTTTTGAAAGTCTCTAACACCATAAGAGGGTTTGATTGTCGACTTTTATTAACCAAAATAAAGTTTCATATATTACATCTCTCACCTTAAAACCTCACTTTGACATTCAACAATTGAATGCATGAGGCATTTCCTTTTGTTACAGAAACTAGTGGATGACAATATAAAGTCAAATGAAGAAATGAATTAAAATGAAATATTTGTAAAATATAATATAGTTCTTTTTAAAAAGATTTATTTCTATTGATTAAATATATTTTGTTATTATTCAAAACATTGTTACAATATAAATAAATATAATATAAACTCATATTTTATTATTATATTTATTATATATTATAAAACAAAGAAGCAAAGGTACCCAGTTACATTAACATTTCGTTGTTGTAGGAAAAAGAAAAGCATGTTACTATCATTTATTCCATGATAATACACGCACCGACGGTTTCTCAAAATTCCTTGTAAAATATATCCCATCAACTTTGGCTGTCCATCTGCGTAACTGACCACAATTAGGCAAAAGTGTTACTTTTGCTTTGTATACTTCAACATCAAAATAATACTCAAAATTAAATCCTTGTCTAAGCATACAACGCCATCTTGTTATATCAGTAACCGCCTCATCAAATCTAATGATATATGGAGGAGCATTGAAATTTAATTTTTGTACGCCTAGGTCGTCGTCTTCAGAACGACAATGAAGTCCGAGAATACGACCAAGACCAAGTTCATTATGAATTTCTACCACATTTTTTCGCAAGCTTCATTCAACCCAAAACTTGTAACAATAACTATTATAAAAAGTATGAGATTTTTCATTTTTTAGTTAAGATAAATACATTGGAGTAAAGAGAAATTTATATAATAGTACATATATATAGTAAAATAAAAATACTATAATGGATAATCATTTTTAGGGGGTGTTTGGAAAGTTAATTTGGAGAGCTTTGAATTTTAATGAGATTTTGTTATTAAATTTTTAAAATCTCACCTAAAACCATGAGATTTTGATCTTTGGTTTTTTTTAACTAAGAAATCCCCTAAAACTCAATTGAAACATTCAAATCCAATTCTTAATAATGTTTTCAATAACAGTAGATTTGATTATATATTTTAAAATTATTAATTCAATAATACTAGATTTTAAAAGATATATTAAAATTTATGTTTCAAAAATGATTTAATATTTTAACTTAAATCTTTTTAGATGCTCACATCAATACAACTCCTATAAGTTATAGAATGGATTTTATAAAAAGCAATACCTGATATAGGCATTATTGTGAGTCAAAAGACAAGTAAATTTTGTTTATTCAAGTCAAAGATTTTTAGTCAAGGCAAAAGACAGGTTAACACTTTCGTTTATACAAGTCAAAGATTTGCTGCAAAAAACAAATGTTTAGTCAAGTCAAAGTTCGTTCAGTATATCTGATTATGACATTATAAGTTTGTACTACACTAATAGAATGAAATATTACCTGCCATCATTTACACCTAATTCCGACTTGATTTGCTTGATAACCCATAACCAACTATACACATTTTCCAAAACCTTAAAGCATACAGATTTTGTACCACAATCCAAGCTATTGGGTATATTTGGTTATTTTTATTATGAATAACCTTAGTAAAATGCTACCTTTAACCATAACCTTCAAAAATGTATCATCAAACTCAAGATTGGCCAAAAAATCTGTTTTCCAAGATGTTTGGAGTATGTGAAAATACACATTGGAAAATAGTTGAAAATATTTGTACAGCTGTTTTGAAATGTTTCAATGATTGTAATTGATCTCGGTTTTGTGTTAAGTATCTCGTCGATATGATCTCGAAGCTGAGAAAATTGTTCTTTATACTTATGGTTAAGCCATTTTAGAAAACGATGTCTTCCTCTTTGGCATTGAAGTATCTATGACACCAATTTTCATTTCTCTTTGATATGTCATTATATATCAAGAGCCATGAATTTTGTATTTAGCCTCAACTAGTCCATGAAAAACCTTCCAATAACAAGAATATTTAATATTTTGCATTTTTCGGTTGGAGTACAAGTATTCCGTACTTAAGTCGTCTTCACTTAAAAACATTTGATTTGACTCATTATATGACCAATACCTCCACTGATATTTTTCATCCATGCCGCACTTGAATCCAATTTCGTCTTCTCCCATATTTCTTTAATCGTGTTCAACTTTTATCTCAAAAGTGTACCTTATCTAAGGCCTTCTAAGTTTATTTGTCCATTATAAAATCTTTTTACTTGTGTGAATTGAATAGTTTTGTATCTATATTTGCATCATATCCTGAAACAAAGATTTTAATTGATATTCAAAAGAGAACCTATTCATCAGTTAACCAACAATGAGAAGGACAAAGTTTCCGAATGTGCTTCCTTGTACGGGTGGCATTCCGGTTTACGGTTTGTTTTTGGTTTTGTTTTGTTGGTTTTACGGTTTATTAGTTCTATAGAAAATAAAACCATTTAGAAACCGATTGATAAACGGTTTTGTTCAGTTCGGTTTTCTTTGGTTTGTGGGTTTAACGGTTTTAACCGTAGTTAATTTGGTTTGGTTTTTGTTTTCGTTGATGATTTGATGATTTTATTAAATAAAAAATATAAACTCAAAATCAAAACATTGAATTTGTAATTTTATTTTTATTTTTAAAAATTCAAAAGTTAAAATCGATTATGTTGATACCGGATCCTGAACCGAGGGATCCACTGTCTCCAAATATGACATATGTACACATCTCATCAGATCAAAGAAAGAATCGGTTCAGTTCAGGGGTATCAGAACAGGCGAACTGACAGAAAGCACGACTGAGCGAACTGGAGGTCCAATTAATAATGAAGTTCCGCGAAGAAAAGGTGCAAGCAAAGTGAATGGAGTTCGCGGAGCAAAGCGAATCTGTAATCTAAAACAGCAAATCATTCAAAAGTCAAGACGTTACGACATTAAAGACCAAATCGAAAAGGATGAATTAAATGAGCATCATAGGATTAATTGTAATTTATTCATGTCATTTGTTCCTTGAATCTTGTATAAATATAGACCCTCATAGTCTTTTAAAGAAGTCGA
Source organism: Cardamine occulta (assembly GCA_028015245.1). Lineage (NCBI taxonomy): Eukaryota > Viridiplantae > Streptophyta > Magnoliopsida > Brassicales > Brassicaceae > Cardamine > Cardamine occulta. The sequence goes on along the minus strand of CM051386.1, from coordinate 13,437,011 downwards.
TCTTTTTCTACTCAAGATTATAATAAACAAATTTATACTTTTTTTTAGAAATCTATTTCCTATTTCAATTATTTCTTAAGAAATTTTTATTTTACTTTACAAATTATTTGATATATTTTGGGTGTGGGATCCAGTATCCACAGATTCTATTGGAAAAATTGAAGAGAATGGAAGTCAAATTTAGTGATGCATCCTGAGAAAATAAGTTGATAAAACTCTTGTGAAAAGTAAATGAATGATCCAATACCTTAAATTATATCTAGAGTTTTTGTTTTTTCTTTTATTAATATTTTTATGCAACCGTATTAAGGTAACTTTGTTAGTAAATTTTTCTCTTTGGACTAGTGACAAAAAAAAAGATAAAGTACATTTTGGTGACATAAATAGGCAAATCAAAAGTCTTAGACACATGTCATGCACCACCATTGTGTTTAGAATCTATATTATATATATAAAGTAATATATTGCTCTCTTCTTATGAAGCCACATCAGCATTCCCATATTCTAAAACTTTGACACATCAACATCACTCAACTCATTACCTATTCTTTTAATCACCTTACCAACACTTTAATTCTCATAATAATTAACATTCTTTAATATGACAAATTTTGAAAAGAATGTGATAAGTCATTTCTTTAGGAAAAATGATCTAAACACTCTTATTTAATAATTTTACTCTTATTAGATTTATTCATATAGTTTAGAAAATTATTAAAAATAAATCAAACTATTAATAATTTTTATTATTATTTGTGAATTTAAATTAAAAAGTTTCATGCTAATAAATAATATATTAAATTTTGTATTTATATAGTTTATAAAATTATTTAAATAAATATCAAAGTATTAATAATTGTTATTATAAGTTATGAACTTAAATTAAAGAGTTTCATGTTTATAAATAATTTATTGAATTTTGTATTTATATATTTTATAAAATTATTTAAATAAATATCAAAGCATTAATAATTGTTATTATAAATTATGAACTTAAATTAAATAGTTTCATGTTTATAAATAATATATTAAATTGTGTATACATTATTTCAAAAATCTTTTGATTTATAATTTAAAATAATTAATAAGGATTAGTTTAAAGAACTGTCCATAAATCTAAAAATAAATTTCTTAATTTGATATTTTCATTTTATAATTAGAAAAATATTTAATGTAAATAGGTTATCAAGCCAATCTTTGAAAGAAAAATTGACTTAAGTCATATAAAATTTTACAGCGCTCAAGTTATTGACCATATATTGAAATTAGACGGAAAAGAGAAACATGATGAAGATAATAAAGTTTATGTTTAAAACCAGCGAACATATTATCTATGGTTCAATATTTTGCAACGACGAGAGAAATAGAGATAGTACGAGTCGAATTTAGAAACATATAAGGTGTTTATGGAAAAATTTCAATGTTGTTGGTGATCTATGTAATATGGTACATGGTTTAATTTTATCGTGTTGATGAGAGAAAAATAGAAAACGAAAAAGCCATAGAATGTGTATATTTTTAAAATATATCAGACGTTTGCCAATATAGATCAATATCTAATACATCTAACTCAATTTTTGAAAAAGAGAAGTGTAAGAATTGGTTGTTCTCTAACATAAGTTTTGAATCATTTTGAGAGTTTCGTTATTTTATATTATGCGATATTCAAGACCAACATAGGGATATAAATTTGGAGACTGAATTTATGGATAGTTGGATTGGTTGAGTCGTGTGTAGTTATGAACATCTGATATAGTCAGTTGTATAGTGTTTTTGGATAAAGTGATTTAAACGCTAAAAAATTTATGAATTCAATATATATATTAGAAATTGACTTTTGATAAATATAATGTAATATTATATATATGTTATTGATAAATTTTATTTTATAAAGTACATATAAAATTATTACAAATGAAATATACTAATACTTTTTATTAGTCAAGTTATGTTAATAACTATATTAACATTAATAAATGATAATATAAATGTCGCGCTTTGGGCAGCTCACCCACTAGTTAAAAAGAAAACACATTGTTTAATTCGTGATTATGCCATTTCCAATAACAACAAAAAGTAACATGATATCATTACTTTCACAAAACATTTTTTAAAACAAAAAAAAACATCTGGTTTTTCAAAAAATTAAAGGAAACAAAAAATGTCTATGTTTTTTGCGCTAATGTTTTTAGAAACAATATACGTATTAGTTGAAAATATAGTTTGCTCTCAATATTTAAATTACTTTATTTATTCCGTTGATTTTAAAAATAGACATGTGAATTTATTCGTCATGAGAGAATGTTGATATTGCTAGATTGTCAACAAATATAGAGTATACGAATCCAAATGTTTCTCAAATCCTTCCGTACCTACAAGTCCTAGAGGATTCTGCATTTTATCTTTTTAGTTTAGTGGCGGAGGGAGAGTGACAACATGGGGATTAACTGACCTCTATGAATTTATATTATAAACTTTTTTTTGTATTTTAAGCAAAAAATTAATTAAAATACTTATTAATTTGTTTTTTAACCTCTACCAAAAATGCTAAAATACATTTTGATCCCTTAAAATTAATGGCTAGCTTCGCCACTGGGTGATTTTCTACACGTGATCGAAATTGTAATCTAGCCATTCTATGCACATACCCATATCCATCATTTACAGACTTGTCACATATACTGAGCATTCTCTACATATACATTTTTCACCGTCAGTAAGCTCCTTTCACTACAAAAAAAATCACAGCGTTTTCCGACTACCATTTCCGACTAATTTCGGTAGTCAGAAAACTTTCAACCATTTCCCGACGAAATTTAAAAACATGAAAAATTGGTTAAAAATTTTATTTTTTAAATTACTATTTTTTTTTTTAAGTTAGTCGGAAATTGGTCGAAATTTTTTTAAAAAATTTCTAACTAATTTCTGACCAATTCTTCAGTTTTAAACTAGTAGTTTCCACAACATGAATATATACTTCATGTCTCATCAAAATCTTCTTAGGAACAACACAATCCTACGTCATATGGCCCCCGCATCACAATATGTGATGGTTGCCACGGGTAAGAGTTCCATATGGATCGATAAATTTTGTGCTTAGACTCAAAGTTAATAAGATTCGACCATAATCTTGTGCAACACTCTTTGGTTGCAAAAGTCACAACTTTTATTTGGTTGACTTTTTATTGGATTTTGTCTTTAATTTAGCAAAGTTTTCAACTTTTTTCAGTGGTGATATTAGTTTTCGCCGAGATCAATGATTGAGTGAAATCTAAATTAACTATACGTACTTTGTCTTTGAATTTTATCAAACGCCAAAACATAGAAGTGCCTACTTTCCATATGATTTTATCACCAACCAATTCCAAAGTAACGTTTTTCCTTATAACGGATCTTAAGATATATAATGAATATAAATCATAATTAATCGCTTTAAAATCACATTTAAATATGCTAACTAGTCGACAGAGATTGTACCAAACTACCAAATTAAAATCTGTAGTTCTGGCAAAACTATGCTTAAATTATCATCAATTTATTTTCTTTCTCCTTTTGATGATTTTCCCTTTTATTCAGTTTACATTACAATGATCGGGTATGTGAGTAGGTTTACAGAAAGTAATATTTAATTATGATAATAATTCGATGGAGATTTTTAATACTTTAAGATCAGTTTCTTTTTCTTGCAAAGCTTTAAAAATCATCAATTTAATGTACTTGTCGTCTTACCAATCCTTTTCTATTTTAGTGATACCAAATCACAATCAATTTAATTAACTTTCCTCATACTAATTAATCCTTTTTCTATTTCAGTGTAAACACTAAAACACTAATCACAATCAAATATTTTAGTTCGACCATTAAATTCTTTAGGATTTTCTTGAAATATACTAATCCTACTATTATTAGGTGGAGCCGGAGAGAAAAGAGAAAGGCTTTATTGACTGACCCCATGTGAAACTGAAACTTCCCTTAATTTAATTTGCCGACAATGAAACCGTCACTTTGCTTCACTGGACATTTCCATATGTCAACTCTTAAACTCTCTACACTTGCCCCAAAATTCAGGGTGACCCACACCACACCTCCTTTAACCTCTCAACAAATTTCCTCATTTTCCAAAATAGAAATAAAATAAATAATTCTTTCATTTTGATGCGACCGAAGAAATTATCTCAGATGGAGAAACCAAACTCCGTCGTGACAGGAAAATTCCGCAGCAGCAGCATCAACAACAACCATAGTAATGTCTGGTTCGTTATCCCACTCTGTTTTCTTCTCTTTTTCGTCCTCCTCTGTTTCGACTACTCTGCTCTCTCCGTCACCGACACCAACACAGACAATGTCGCTATCTCGTTTTCCGACGTGACCCAGAAGTCTATCTCCTCTGAATTCACCAAAGAAGAAAACTTTTCTCGGTTACAAGATGACCCACCTCCTGATTCTTGCTCTGGTCGTTATGTCTATGTTCATGATCTTCCTAGTAGATTCAATCGTGATTTGCTTGAGAATTGCTTTATGATTACTCCGGGAACAGAGAAAGATATTTGCCCTTATATCGAAAACTATGGTTTCGGTAATGTAATCAAGAATTACGAGAATGTGTTGTTGAAACAGAGTTGGTATACGACGAATCAGTTTATGCTCGAGGTGATTTTCCACACGAAGATGATGAAATACAGATGCTTGACTCATGATTCGTCTCTAGCTTCTGCGATCTTCGTGCCGTTTTACGCAGGTCTTGATATGAGTAGGTATCTTTGGGGTTTCAACATTTCTGTAAGAGATTCTTCGTCTCATGAGCTGATGAATTGGCTTGTGAATCAGCAAGAGTGGAGTCGAATGTCTGGTAGAGACCATTTCTTGGTTTCAGGTAGGATTGCTTGGGATTTTAGGAGACAGAGTGATAATGAATCTGATTGGGGAAGTAAGCTTAGGTTCTTACCTGAATCGCGAAACATGTCGATGTTGTCTATCGAATCGAGTTCTTGGAAGAATGATTACGCTGTTCCTTATCCCACTTGTTTCCATCCTTCATCTGTGGATGAAGTTGTGGAGTGGCAAGAGCGAATGAGGTCGCGAAAACGTGAGTATCTATTCACCTTTGCGGGCGCTCCAAGGCCTGAATATAAAGACTCGGTTCGAGGGAAGATTATTGATGAGTGTTTGGAATCAAAGAATCAATGTTACTTGTTAGATTGTAACTATGGGAAAGTGAATTGTGATAACCCTGTCAATGTGATGAAGGTTTTCAGGAACTCGGTGTTTTGTCTTCAGCCACCGGGGGATTCTTACACAAGAAGATCGATTTTTGATTCAATATTAGCAGGCTGCATCCCGGTCTTCTTCCATCCGGGGACAGCTTACGCTCAATACAAGTGGCATTTGCCTAAGAATCACAAGAGTTACTCGGTTTATCTACCGGTTAAGGATGTAAAGGAGTGGAATATCAAAATCAAGGAGAGGTTGATTGAGATTCCAGAGGAAAGAGTTGTGAAATTGAGAGAAGAGGTGATAAAGTTGATGCCGAGAGTGGTCTACGCTGATCCGAAGTACGGATTGGAAGGGAATGAAGATGCATTTGAGCTGGCTTTGAAGGGAATGTTAGAGAGGATTGAAGAAGTGAGAGAGATGATGAGACAAGGGAAGGATGGTAGTGATGGGTTTGATGATATAGATGATTATAAGTATACCTTTTCTCCTTATGAACCTCAAGTTTGGACATAAAGAGAGAAAATATGTTAATGTGGCTTTTTTTAGTTTACTATATAGGTAGATGCAATTTGCTCAAGAATGAAAAAAACAATAAAAGAAGAAACCTATTTTGATACATAAGAAAAATAAAAAGTTCATCTTTGATCTTTGTTCAACAATTTTGGTTGAGATTCATTGTTACTAAAGCATCTAGTTTTGGTCCATTGGATTTGGTTTGAGTATATTGAAAGCATAAAAATGTTGACCGAAAAATATATCCCCAAAGCCACTAAATTGGTGACAAGAGAGAAGAGAGAAGAGAGAAGAACAACACTCCGGTGTGTGTGAATGAGTGGTTTGGCTCAACTCCGATGGAGATATATCTCTATTGGACCTCAACTAACGATAGGCCAATTAATGATCTTGTATAAGGTAACTCTCCTGTTTTAAAAAAAAAAGTATAAGGTAACTCTCCATTGAAAACATGTAAGAAATTGACATGTGTCCATCAATTTTTCATTCTATTTCCTCTAATCTTAATTTTTTATTTTTCATTGCTCTTAATTAATTTATATTATTCCTCTAAAATATTAAAACTATATAGAATGCTAACTAGCTAACTAAGATTCAGGTGTCTAAGTGTCTAAAGCTATCCATCAGTAAGAGTGAGCTGACTTGTTTGTATAAGGTAACTCTCCATTGAAAACATGTAAAATTTTTACATGTGTCCATCAATTTTTCATTCTATTTTCTCTAATCTTAATTTTTCATTGCTCTTGATTAATTTAAATTAGTCCTCTAAAATATTGAAACTCACATAACAAATTTCATTCGACCTCAGGGCAAAGAGCAAATGACCTAACTTTATATTCTAATTCTAATCTCTATATAATTATTTGAGCAATATTGATAGCAAATTAACTAATTGTGATGTGGCATATTACAAAAATATTATTGTTCTTTAATTTTTTAACTAAAGATCATAATAAAAAATATATAAATAAAATATAAAATCGTAAATAATAATTATTTTCCAAAACAATAAACATAAAACTCAATTTCTCTCTCTTATTAGTTATGGACAAAAATTAAAATTTTAAAAAATTGTTAATCAATCAAAATTAAAAAAATAAGATTTCATATTTAATTATACCATATTATTTATTTCAAGTTATTCTATTTGAAATATTTTGCTAAGATTTAAAATTATGATTCTTCTTTTAAAAGTTTAAAAACAATTTTCGATAATTAATTTATTTAGTTAAATAAGATATATATATATAAATATTAAAATTTAAATTATATATTTAATTACTATTTATCATTAGTTAAAATAATATACCAATAAAATATACTTAATAAATGTAAAATAATATATTTATATATACTTATATATATTATTTGATAAATTATAATTTATATAAAATATATTTATTAAACTATTATATTAAAATTATTCTTATTCAAAAATTATGGTTTATTAAAAACAAATTTTACAACAATCTTTTTCTTAAATTATAATTTTATTATATACTAATCAGAGGGCATACAGCTCTATCCATCAGTTAATATACTAATTAGAGGGCATACAACTTCAACTCCTTACAGACCGCCGAAGCTTTTGTCAATGGCGACGAACCCGACATTTCAGCTGTTTCCTTCTTCAAACGATAAAACTTCTCAAGGTTCAGGGCTAGGTTTAGGGTTCCTTGATTCACCTGAGCCAGCTCTTCCTCCACCGCCTCCTCCTATTGAAGTATTCTCCTCCGAGGTATCGGCGCTACTACATACTCTGCAACTTCAACCTCATTTTTCTTTTCTTATTTTTTTTTTTTTTTTGGGGTTTTCTTCGCAGTGGATAAAGTAACTATCGGCGAGATCACTCTTTTGAAGGTATGCTTCTGTTTTTTACTTAGCCCAGAAATTGAAACTCTGAGACGCTTAGAAACTTAAAAATCAGAGGAAATTATTGTATAATCGTTTAACCAACCTCTAGAAAAAGGTGAATCACAGCGAGTATAATCACAAAAAATGTTCAATTAGCTCAAAGCTGGTTTAGTTGAGATGATGATGATGTTCATGGAAGTGAGTTATTTTAGCTTCTGATTTTGGTAATAGGGTCGTGTGAGCACTAAAGAGGTCTTTGGATTGCCTAATTCAGATTTGGTTCCTGGAGTATATGAAGGTGAAAGTTATTAATTTTTAGTTATGGTTTTATCATGTAATGTGCATTTTTGTTTACTCTGAATCATCATCCTTGAATAGGTGGGCTTAAGCTTTGGGAAGGATCAATTGATCTTGTCAAAGCTCTTGAAAAAGAATCACTAACCGGAAACTTATCATTTTCTGGAAAGCGAGTTCTCGAGGTACCCTTTGCTTTAATTATCAAACATTAGATTTATTCTTGGAATCGTTTTGGTTATTGAATCTATGGTTTCAGCTTGGATGTGGTCATGCACTTCCAGGAATCTATGCTTGTCTTAAGGTAAGTTGATGCTTATGAGCTGAGCTCTATTATACTCTGTGGCCAAGACACATCTTCTTAGATATTTGGTTTCCAGGGTGCAGATGCTATTCATTTCCAGGACTTTAATGCTGAGGTTCTTCGATGTCTCACCATTCCGAATCTCTATGCTAATTTGTCCGAGAAGACTTCCTCTGTCTCAGTAAGTGAAACACAAGTACGCTTCTTTGCTGGTGAGTGGAGTGAAGTTCATCAGATTCTTCCATTAGTTAATGATGGTGAGACTGATAAGAAGAGTGGTTATGACATCATTCTAATGGCTGAGACGATATACTCCATCTCCGCTCAGAAAAGTCTCTATGAATTGATTAAAAGGGTAACACTCTCGTTTTCTCCTAGATAAGCAGAAACATTTACAATCATACTTAAAGATTCATTGGAGGTTCATTTCTTGATTCTTTGCAGTGCTTGGTGTATCCTGATGGAGCAGTATACATGGCTGCAAAGAAGTACTATTTCGGAGTTGGTGGAGGGACAAGACAGTTCTTGTCTATGATAGAAAAAGACGGTAAGATGGTCTATTCGATGATGTATTTAAAAGCAAGGGCTGCGATGTTCATCTTATACAATAATAATGTACCCATGTACTAAGACCGCATCGATTTTAACTTCGTTTTGCAGGTGTTCTTGCTTCAACATTGGTGTCAGAAGTGACAGATGGTTCCTCTAATGTCAGAGAGGTGTGGAAGCTTTCGTACAAGTAAACTCAAAGTTGTACCAAGATTCATTGTTGCTCCATTCTGGTCCAACGATTCATCGAGTTTAGTGGATTTGTGTTGCTCATCAAAAGGAGTAGAAAACTCAAACTCTCATCCATGTTTTAGCTTATAGATTCTGTTGACTTGTCGTCGCTTAGTTTTGTACTCGTGACTAAAACAAAAGGCTTATGTTGTGCCATTGATCTCACCGGACCAAAAGTACCAAACTATGCTTACTTGGTAATTGATCTGACGGAGAAGATGACTCGCCTGATTGGGTTTTGGTCTCCCAATTGAATTTGAGATAAGAGGCGTAGCAGTTTGCAAAAAGTCAAAACCCTCAACACAAAAGGTAAATCATTTTTCAGAAATTTGTTTGAACCCAAACACATTTTTTTATCTGATAAACGAAATCACAAATTCACAGTGTGTACAAAGATTCAAACGAGATTATTATACTTCAAATAAAAAAAAATCAAATTCACCGACAAAATGAGGAACATATGGGTATACATTTACTTATTTACATAACAGAGTCTCATAACGATATGATGATGAATGGTCAAGAGTCACGCCCACAACGGTATTGCTACTGTAAGGTTTAACATTACATTATTGAATCGACGCCAGAAAATGACTTAGGGAAAGAAAAATATCCATAAAGACAATAATTAATTTGGAGATGAGAAACTTGGCCACCCTCTCTCCTGGCTTCAACCTAACTCCGTCAAAATCCTTGATAAATGGGTCGAAATGAGTTTATTTCAGTTTATACGAAGATAGATATCTCAGACTGGCTTGTCTAGGAATGGTTTTATGGGTTTGGAAATCCATTTAATAAATTGGCTAGCTATATGAAAACTAAAAATAAATGACTGTTCCAATTAGAATGTTTACCATTTTGTGTTATTTAATTTTATTATAATTTTCTTATAGTAGACTATATACATTTGAATTAATGCACTATGAATCTTCACTATATTTGAAGATATCAAAATTGTTATATTTGATAACAAAAATGAATAGGTAATCCAATCAGAATGTTTACCATCTTCTGTTATTTAATTTTATTTATAGTAGAATATATACATTTTAATTAATGCATTATGAATTTTCAATATATTTGAAGATAACAAAATTGTTATATTTGATAACAAAATTGTTATCTTTTATAACAAAAATGAATGGATAATCCAACGTCACATAGTCAATTTTTTGTTTCTAATCTTTCTAGTTTCTTTCAGTTTATACTTTTTATTAATTTTTTAAGATTTACACCTATACATATATACAATATAAATAATATATATCTTCTATGGATTCTCCGGAATTTTCATATTCTCCTTATTATCGATATATTTCCACGTAACTACCATTTTTTTCTTTTTATATCTCTCTTATCGTCGTGTCTCTTCAATTTTAACAGTTATTCGATTTGGCGGTGTTAGTCTACTTGTTTTTTTATTTTTTATTTTTAGTTATTATTTTTTCCAATAAGATTTTACACCAGAATAATAGGCGGAAGGAGAGTATGAGAGTTTCGAAAAATCCATCAATTTTTTTTTTGTATATATGTGTGTATGTGCAAAACTTAAAAACATAATAAAAAGTATAAATCAAAAGAAATATAGAAATACAAAGTATCCATTTTATCATTTTATTCTTTTATTCTTTGGTTTTTTTCCTATATGATTATGAAAAACAAAATCTAATCTATTTTGGAAATAACAAATTTTTTAAAACGTGTCAAAATATGATCAAATGACATGTGTCATGATTCTGTTAAGAATTAAGTGTTAATTTGATTCATTAAATTTGATATGTTCATGGATTGATCCAAGAAATTTAATCTATAATTTATTTAACACTTAACCAATTAGGATACTAAATTAGGTTGAATTATATTTATTCATTTTTTGTTTAAATAATTATAGAAAAATTCCTCAAAATACCACATTTTCAAGTTTTGTTGTCAAAAATACCACTAATAATTTAATGTTCCAAAAACACCACAAACACCAAAATTAATTTTATATAGTTTATATAATAAGATTTGAGTTGAAAAAAAAGAGAGAGTGCCTCTCTTTCCAAACCCTTGAAGAAGCCGCCGCCGTTTTTCCATCTCCGCCGTTTGTCTCGTCGGTGAGTTTTAAAAAATCTCTGTCTTTCATTCTCTAGATTTTCCTTATATGATGAAGAAAACCAAAAAAAATCTCTTCTTTTTTATCATTCTCTCTGTTTACTTTTGCGTTTTGTTTTTTATAGGGCTTATGGTTCCGAGTTCAAATTTTTTCTCTGTTACATTCACGAATTAGGTTCACTTGTATCAATTTCAGGTTCACTTTAGTATAACTCTGAATTAGCCCGTAAGGTGATTTATTTACCGACAAATCCAAAATTTTCTCAAAACTCGGTCATTGTCTCTATCTTTAGTTTTTCTTTGTTTGTTTCAGAATTTTCTGCTTCCTAAAGTTATGATTTTTCGTTTGAAATCCTCTCGTTTTTTTGCTATAGCTCTCTAAAGTGTCGTTTTTCAGTTACGGTCTCTCTAGTTCTTAAAATTAATAGTTAACATCTCTCTCTCTTTGTGTTGGATCAGCAAATAGAACGATCATGGTTTCAGTTTCCATCCCGGAAGAACTCATCCTCGAGATATTGTCAAGATTGCCTGCAAAGTCAGCTACGCGGTTTCATTCTGTGTCGAAGCTATGGGCATCAATGCTTAGTCGTCCACATTTCAAAGAGTTGTTCCTGACCAGGTCCTTTGCTCAGCCGCGCCTCTTATTCGCCATCGAAAAAAATGGTCTGTGGAGCATCTTCTCGCTGCCTCAGCATCTGAGTCCATACGAGAAGTCTAAGTCTTCGTCGTCCTCTCTTGTAGTCACCGCCGAATTTCATATGAAGTTCCCTCCAGATGGTATGCTGATCTATCCTCCTTCTGACAGACGGTTTTCATGTGAGGCCTCTGGTTTGATTTATTTCAATGGTATGTGGATCAAAGAGGAGGATTACGAAGGAGTGCCTGTGATATGTAACCCTAAAACAGGACGGTATGCGACCTTACCTGCTCTGGCAAGGTACAGAAAGGCATATAGCTTTTTCGGGTTTGATCCGATTGGCAAGGTATACAAGGTATTGTTCATGGCTTACCCATATTGTTATGATCGTCATAAAATTCTGACATTTGGAACTGGAGAAATGAGGTGGAGAAAGATAAAATGTTCCGTAATACATGAGAATGTGAGTGAAGGGATATGCATCAATGGGGTTGTGTATTACTTAGGTGATACGTCTGAGGGAATGACTGATTTTGTGGTAGTTTGCTTTGATGTTAGGTCTGAGAAATTCAACTTTATTTACCCAGAAAGCTAGTGTGAATTGATCAACTACAATGGAAAGTTAGGTTTGGTTTACTATGACGATTACGCTGATGATGCCATTGAGTTGCGTCTGTGGGTTCTAGAGGACGAGGAGAAACAGGAATGGTCGAAATATGCCTACACTTTGAGGGATGATAAATTCTTGCCTCATTACGTTTCCATTGTTGGAGTGACTGTTACGGGTGAAATTGTTTTGTCCATGGCTGATTATACGTCTAAACAACCGTTTTATGTTTTCTACTTCAATCCCGAAAGGAACACACTCCAACGTGTCGAAATTCAACGTTTTGGAGAATACCATGGAGCGTTCGACCAACGTAGTAGCGTCCACGTCTTTGTAGACGATTGTAGTAGATTCTACCGCTTTGCAGACCATGTAGAGTGTCTTAATGTTAACGAGCTAAAGCTACTCAAGTCAAAAATCTATGATGGTCCAAATTCGAAGCCTGAAAAATCAGAATCAGAAGAGGAAGAAGATTATTGGTGAAAGCAATGGGCATATCTTTTTGTGTTTATCTATGCGTTTATGTTCTTTAGTTGTGTACCCTTTTTATAACTATTTTAATCAGAATCAGAAGAGGAAGCGTGAAAGCAATGGGAAGTTTTTACTTGTAAATGCCATCTCTCTTGAGTTCTAAATCAATAATTCTAGAGTTATAAGATCCATCCGTTTCTTTACGTACAAAGTATGTAACTATTAACCAGTAAGAAGTCTTAATCTCAAAAACCAAAAACTTAACCAAGGAAAAGGAGTCTTTTAAATAAGTCATCTTTTAAATATATATATATATATATATATGAACTCTGTGCAATGCTATTAAATACAGTCGTAAACTATGTCAAGAATGAATTAAGCATTAGAGAGAGTCATGATCATTTATCTCAGAGGAACTTCCTTTCTGGCATCAACTGCCAAGAGATTTTTAACCTGCACTAGCAAAAGGAGACATTACATGCTGTGAAGGTCATAATCCTTTATAAGTAAAATAAATTAAAATCTCTTAATAATATTTTTTTTATCTTACTTTGCTTAGTTCTGAATAATTATTCTGTGAATTACTTAACTACTTTGCATATCGTAATTACAAAAAGAGATTAGTTGATAATGGTTTGTTTGTATAATTAGGTATCCAATAGCACCAATAATATGTGGAGGTCTTCCCTAAGCTTGAAACATTGGAGCTTCATCAAGCAGTTCGTCACGCCGGTATGCGCATCCCTTTAACTACTTTTTCTCTTTCCATACGAAACTAAATTTTCTGTTGGAAATTGATTTCTCTTACACAAAACACAACAAAGGTTTATTTGTTGTAAGAGAAAAGAGAACAGATTATAGTTTAATTTGTTTTGCTCTGTTTTGAGACTAACTTGCGACAAAGAGAAAAACAAGAGTAAGGGTTCGACTGGTTTAAACACGGCGGTTGCGTTTGCGGGTGCGAGAATTTGTGGAAGCGGCCAATTGCGGTGATAAACGTTACTAAGCGGTTTGTATGACTGGTTTAATAAATAGAAACGAGTGCGTTTGCGAAAAATTACTGACTGGTTGACAGCGGTTGCGGATGCTGTTTAACATATTTCAAATATATAAATTTTATAAAAAAAAATTTGTATTACCATAATCAAAATTTATAAGTGAAGTTTTAAACAAATTTTATAATAACTAATTAAAATTATTTATTTTAAGAGGTTTGAAACATTTTTTTATTTAGAAAATATTTTTATACTTATAAATATATTTTAGTTTAGTTAGTAGATATATAAAGAATTTAAAAGTTTATTATAATAAATTTATATTTTTCGAAAAAAATTGTTTTGATTTTTTTTGTAAAATTTATTATTATTATAAATTAAAAATTAAAAAATAATTATTTTTTAATCAAACCGCAACCGCCCGCAACCACAAATGCTAGCTGGAAGGTGCTTTTAAAATAGAGAGATTTTAAGCGGTTCGGAGCGGTATGTTGCGATTTACTTAATTGGCATAAAACGCTTACAACCACAACCGCAGCATTTGCGGGTAGTTGCGGGTGAACCAATCAAGCCCTAAGACTGAAACTTTTATTTATCAGAACTGAATCTGCAACATCTGGAACATTTTATTCATTACAACAACTACTACTTAAATAGGAGTAAAACAATACAAGTGAAGAGTTGTGCCTCTTCCATCTTATAACTTTGACACAATAACTACCTAATTTAAATTACCACACTTAATACAAACAAACTTAACATAATAAATATGTAAGGATATGACCAAACTCAATTATCTACTTCGTTAATCTTCAAGTTTTCATACTGTTACAGGAAAAGAGACGTGAGGGGCAAGGGATCTGACGTGGCAAGAGTTTTGGTGTTTTCCTTTTTCACGATAATTCTCAATAACTTCTTTTACTATAAAGGCAATGTTTAGCCTTCGTTATTATTCATTCATGATTTTTTAGGGATTATCTCCTCTTCTCTCAACTCTGTTAAACTTTGTTTGGATATCTTCAATTTGTTAGAGCTGTTTCTTCTTTTAAGCTCTCTCGATTGGGATCCGAATTGGCGTTTTCTGAACGTTGGTTTGGTTGTTTCTTGTTAATCAATATACACAGTTTTATCTTTAACAAAGGTATCAGAGCAAAATCCTTCCTTGGAATCCATGGCTGACAATACGAGAGCACAGGAAAAGCTGAAGGAAGCAGTACTTAAGGAGACAGAAGAAGTTTTTGGTTCACACATCACAGTAATCGAAGGGCTGGTGACAGATCAAAACCAGAAACTCGTTAAACACATTGGCGAGATATTTGAAGCAATTTGTTTGCCGTCATTGAAGAACACATCGACTGTCGCTGATCAAACGCAAGATCGGAACTCGCCGTTGTTGAACATGACACCAGAATTCGTTTTAGCAAACTCGGATCATAACAAAGCTTTGTTAACCAACTCGGATCATAACAAAGTTTTGAAGACGGGTGCACAAAACTCCTACGCTGGTCTCACACGCTTGGGTAAGGTAGACTTCCCACGTTTTGATGGTGATAAGGTGAAAGAGTGGTTGTTTAAAGCAGATGAATTGTTTTCTATTGATTTAACACCTGAAGAGTTGAAGGTGAAGATAGCTGCAATTCACTTTGATAGGCATGCAGCTACATGACATCAATCTTTGTGGCAGTCAAGTAATGGTGGTTATGGGATGACTGACTGGAACAACTATATGAAATTATTGAAAGAACATTTTGCAGATGTATTTGATGACCCTAATGCAGAATTGAAACAACTCCAAGAAACACAGGGAATTGTGGAGTATCATGAGAAGTTCAACCAAATAAAAACCAGAGTGAATCTTTCTGAAGATTACTTGGTGAGTGCGTACCTAGCTGGCTTGAGACTGGATACCCAAATGCATGTTCGCATGTTCGAACCCCGATCAATTAGGCAATGCTTGATGTTAGGAAGGTTGTATGAAAAGGCTCACCCCAAGAAGCCTTTTACTCCAACTTGGACTTCTAATACAACAGATGTTGTCAAGGGTTTGAATAATCGGAAGGACAATGATTTCCAGAATGGATGGTCCACGAGAAAGGAAGCTGATCAGTAAAGGTTTAGCCCTAGTACTGAGACGCGTCAAAACTCTGTTATGATGCCAAAGAAATTTCTGTTCAGAATGGCGTGTGCACTGAACTTCAGACTACATCAGATGGATATTAAAAGGGCTTTTCTTAATGGGATTTCTACAAGAGGAAGTATATGTATAACAACCAAAGGGTTTTAAAGTTTCAAGTCAATCAAGTCATGTGTACAAACTGAAAAAGCTTTGTACGGGTTAAAGCAAGCACCAAGAACTTGGTACGAGCGGTTGACTACATTTCTGATCAAGCAGAGGTATGAACATAGAAGTGTGGACAAGACTCTGTTTGTGCTGGCAAACAACAGTGGGCTGATCATTGTGCAAATCTATATGGATGACATAGTATTTGGATCCACATATCAAGAGTGTGTTGATCAATTTGTAAAGATAATGACTCGGGAATTTGAAATGAGTATTTGTGGTGAGCTTACTTACTTTTTGGAGTTACAAGCCAAGTAGACGGATGATGGGATATTTGTGACACATAGCACTTATGCAAAGAATCTGGTTACATGGTTTGGTATGGATAAGAATAGAGAGGCCAAGATTCTAATGAGAGTAAACGAAAAACTCTCGAAGGATGAGTCTGGTGAAAGTATTGATGAGAAACTCTACAAGGGCATGATTGGAAGTTTGTTGTACCTACCAACGAGTAGACCAGACATCTGTTTGGTTGTGGGAGTCAGTGCAAGATATCAGGCAAAACCAAAGATGTCACATCTTCTATCTGTGAAGAAAATCATCAAGTATGTCAATGGAACAATAAATTTGGGTATCTATTACACGAAGGATACAAGCAAGGACTTGATGGGTTACTGTGATGCCGACTGGGCAGGATCTTTGGATGATCATTGAAGCACAAGTGGTGGATGTTTCTTCATGGGCAATAATCTGATCTCCTGACACAGTAAGAAACAGAACAGTGTGTTGCTGTCAACTGTGGTAGCTGAGTATATTGCACTTGGGAGCTGTTGTACACAACTCATGTGGATGAAACAGATGGCTGCTGACTATGGTATGGTTTCTGACTCTATTAATTTATTGTGATAATGAGAGTACAATTAACATAGCCATGAATCTTGTTCAACATTCACGAACCAAGCATATTGATATTAGACATCACTTTATTCGTGAATTAGTTGAGGAGAAACTTATTGTAGTAGACCATGTGAGTACTGATTTTCAACTTGCTGATTTATTCACTAAGCCTCTGGACTTTCACAGATTTGTTAGTTTAAGAAAGGTTATTGGTGTGTGTGAGGTCTAATGTTTCTCTGTAAGTAGTGTCAGTAAAAAACAGGGACTGATGCTGAAACAGGCCATGGAAATTCCTAAGGATGTATAGAGAGTCAGCGGTCTGTGATAATAAAGGTGTGTGAAAAAAGCTGCATGTCATGCCGGTCTGTGGTCATGTACTTAAAATGTAATCATGAAGAAGAAGGTCAAAAAGCTGAGGAGAGACAATCTCGTGCATGTCACACAAAAAGGGTATATAAAAAAAAAAAAAAAAAAGGAGTGGTATATATGCACATCATATCAAGGACATGCACGAGTATCAATGGTTGAGAAGTCAAGTGATATCGTTGATACTTGGAGATTCAAAACAAAGAACAAGGAGGTGTGCTTAAGGAGGAAAAATTGCTTAAACACACCTCAGATCGCTCTCTCTAAAGGAAATTCCAACTGCCTACTTTATATTAATGATGAACCTATTGGACTAAAAGCATGACAATGTGAAAGACTAGCCACTAAACCCAGATCTGACTCTCGAAGATTCAAAAGGTTGTGGTAGTTTCTGGTGGCTGTTCTGAACAAGTGACTGATATCCAAAGCACTGAACAACCTCAAAGGTATGTGAAAAGTTGAAATTTTAGTTAAAATTGCAAATATATTATATTCTGGTTCACTCACTGATTTCGAGTTAAGTAATATATAAATAAATTAAAAGAAATCTAAGCAGCTTGTTGAAAATTGATCATTATGAGACAAGTGTTTAAAGAACAAGGCTTTAATGGCATATGTGCACTAATCTTTTTATTGAGCGTGTCAAAACCGATTAAATTATCAAATAAGTCAAAAGCCTATCTGTTCATCAGGCCCAACACATTGACGAACCGATGGAAGTATAAAAGGAGAGGAGGTTAGGGTTTTGTTCTATAGAGCCAAAAATCGGGAAGCTGAACGGTTGAGCATTAAAATTCTTTCGTACACAAATACTTGAAAGGATCAGTTGGAGGAGATGAAGTCAATCTTCACTGGAATATCACGAATGATATCATCGCAAGCAAGAAAACCACTGCAATTACAAGCCGAGGCCTCACCGAAAGTACAAACCGCTGAATCATCAACTCTGAAAGCACCTGAACTTGTTCTGAACCCTAAGAACACCATGGTAGTATACAGTGGGATCGTCACACCTCCAGTGGAGGATTTTCGTGCTTCACCACCAGCCCCGTAGATCATCGAGCTAGTTGCGAGCTCTGATGGTGGACCTAGAGCCTCGAATCAGCCACATAGTCCAATCCGTGATCGCGTCGATGATCACGAGACAGAGGAGATCAGATCTCTAAGATCCCAAATTCCACAAACAGTGGAGCTTTCTGACTCTCAAGAGTATGTGCCACGAAGCAAAGCACATGGTACACCTGTAGCATCTTGGCTCCGGAAGAGAAAAGGGTATGCAATAGTGGTTGCCAAAGAGATGAAGGGGCCAAGAGCTGATAAGGGGAAAGGAATTGCATCGTCAGAACATGCTGGTGCATTTGATTATAAGCGATTTATATCGCTTAATGCTCAAAAGAGGTTTGAGATCTTAAAATCCAGTAAGTTCATCCAAGAGAAATAAGTGAAATACGGTGATGAGGATGGGATCAAGGAGTTGATCGAAGGTGCTGCAATGGCTGGTACGGTTCAAGGGTTGAAAGATTTTAAGACACCAGTGATCGCAAATATCAGCACGACCAGTGATCACAAAGAGGTGCGGCTTGCTATCAAGATCCTTCAGAAAGCTTTAGCAGCAGGTAAGTGTTCTGATCTGATCTCCTATATGCATTAGTTTTTTAATTTTTTTTAACTAAGTTATGCACTCAAGCAGGGGGAGATAATTCTGAGGATGATTCGGGTAAAGATGATAGGGGAGATTGAATTGTGGGGGAGCTATAGATCGTTGTTTTTTTATTCGTTGTTTTTATGATCTAACTCGTGTGTATTTCAGACCTTTTTGTTGGTTTTTAAGACTTGTTTTTATCAGCCTTTTGAGGCTTTGGGTCTGCAATATTTTGAACACAGCATTCTGTTTAAGGCATATTTTGATTCGTATGGTAGATGGCTTTCTAATTATTATTGGATATATGCTATGTTGGTGTGTTTGGATCTCTATCTTTGTTTGACTTACTGGACAATAAGGATGGTTGCTTGAGTATCAAACTCAGTCAAAAAGAGGAGATTGAAGATGCGGATTCCGAATAAGCTGGTTGTTTGGATCAGGAGGCTGCATCAGATCACATCAGAACGGTTTAAGCTAACATGGACGCGGGAGCTGACATGGCATATTTGAGGTGGATGATGTGGCAAGCTCAAGGAAGGTGTGGACGTACTTGGAGCTGAAGATCTTAGATGGATGTGAAGATATATCCGAAGATATTCTCCGCAGCCGTTTAAAGAAAGGATAAACTTGAGAAGCAAGTTTATTCCTTTGGAAATTCGGCGAGATTCTCCGACCTAAGGTATTAGGTTTTTGTTTAAATAGCTTAGAGAGTCCATAGGTCGTGGTTAACACTTTAAAGCTATTTTTCGTGAGGTTGTAACATCAAAGCTAAAAAAAAAGCTTAGAAGGTGATTGTTGTTTATCTTGTCTTTGAGATCTTCAGATGGGTAGATTCAAAGCAAAAGATAGGTTGTGCTACTCGACTTTGATAGCTTTGAGAGGATTTATTCAAAGGAGAGTTTGAGTTTATGATTTGTTTTAATCAGGGACAAGTCTATTAGGAAGAATAGATTGTGTAACACCGAAACAAATAGATCTTTGTGTAAAGATTATATTGTTAATAAAACAAGTTAAAGCGTTGGCTTGGCACGTTCCAAACATATATTGTTGTGTTATTAGTCTCTATACCTTTACACACTCTACCAAACTCTTTCCCCGAGGTCGGCTAGCACAGAGCAAATCAAAAAATACAACCAACAATAGACATCCCTAAGATCCTAGCTCCTCCAACTACCAAGTTGCTAATCTACAAACCAACGCACAAGCCAATACTAATCCTATTCCACAAAGAAAATAACAATCAAGAAGAGAACTAACATACCCGAGACTATAAAACACCAAGGTGGCCTAAGCAACAGAATGGAGAAAGTGAGGGGTCAAAAACACGCAAAACATGGGCAGGATCGCTGAACTACAAGAAAAGGAAAGAGCTCCTCAACAGCTAACCCGAGAAAAAGAGTGAGGCCGCGCGATCAACACTCCATCTCCCTGAAGAGCCGTACGTTTGATACTAGGAGACCAAACACTCGAAATCCAACCACACACACCTACCTAAGTCGCGACATCAACGAGATCCAAGATCAATCCGAGAAAAACGAGCAATCCTCCAGAATGTGAGCAAATTAGAGCAACTAGACTCTGAGATACACTCAACCCGACACGAAAAACAATGAAGCAACAAACAACACTCCAGAGATCCTCTGCCGTCCACACACAGAGCCGATCGAAGGGAGAAGTCACTGGACCACTTTGCTTCCTTGTCGTAAACTGGAGACAACCACCCGCACGCCTAAAAGTTTGGGACCCTGAAGCCCAATCGGAGAAGAACATGGAGGCCGCTACACCACCGTGAAAAGACCACCTCCTCCACCGGCTCAATCGAACCAGATCTAAGAAGACCCACCGAGACGCGAATCGACACACTCGAAGAAAGCACAGCCTAAAGCTCTGCCAGAAACCTTGTCATCCCCTAACAGAGGCTAACCAGCCGAGGCAACGGCCGCATCTACCACGCGAAGACGCCGTGCTCCAAGACCTTCCGCCACACGCACGGAGAGGGAGAACCGAAACAACCCAAAACCGCCAAGGAAAACTATAACCTTGAACCAGAGCAGAGACGAACAAGAGCCCTCTATCGGCACCAGACTAAACCGACCACCGCAGAGGTAAAACTGATCTATGGCGAGAGAGAAGCTTCAGAGAGATTTGGGAAAAAAAATCGCCGCGCATGTAAGCCACGCGTCCGACTTCGTGTCAAAAAAAAATTAAGGAATGCAGTTTTTTCAATTGTGAATTTTCAGCGATATTTTCATTTTCTTGTACACAAAAACATACCAATTTTGAACATGATCACATTTGTGTATAGGATGTAAAGCAAAACCAACTGTGTCGTGTACAATAATTTTTAAGGGCTAAAGTACCTACTTTAACAAACTCTAAAAAAGTGACATATTTCAACAAATCCTTCCTAGAATTGTGTCGTTTCTATAATTAACTAATTTATAATAATCATCATTTTTTATGAGCGGGTATATATATATTTTAAAGAGAAGCCGTATGTTCTCTGCTTACGATTTGCAAACACTGCGTAATAGCGGAAGATGATAAAAATTTGCGAACAGAATAATTTCCACATAATGGTGGAAGATGATGGAGACTAGCAAAATGATATATATTTTTTTTATTCTGGTTAACTATTACAAAATGATGGATACATAGTATAAAACTATAAATTGTGATTATTTAAGATTATGAGTCGTCAAATCTTACAGAATCGTAGAATTCTTTTATTTAAATGAGCTTCCAATTCAACCCATTTGCTATGAGGAGATTGAACCATATCATTTATAATATCCTAGTCAATATCTCTTACATTTTTCTTGTGTGTGAGATAATTATTCCCAATAGTTTACCAATACCAATGTAACAATGTTACTTACATCTCTGTTTTTTTTTTTTTTTTGCTGAAAGGGTTTACTTATCTCTCTGTTGATCCTGTAAATATTGTTAATCCTAAATTCGGACCAAGTGACCAAATTACTAAGAAATTTTTGAGTAACCGAAATATATATCATGTAGTTCTTCTATAAACATATATATATGGTCGCGTGGTAAATTTCACAAAAGTGTAGAATTTTCCAATGAAACTTACTTTCTGTTGGTAAGGTAAACTATGACACTGAAATTCGGACCATGTGACCGAGACCAAGTTACCAAACAAAACTCGATGATCATAAATAGTCCATTCTATAATTTTTTGTTTCACTTATAAATATAAAAATTTCACAGCAGAAATTACAAAGCACATAGATACAACATGTTTTTTGTTTTTTTTTTTTGAAATTTTAGATACAACATGTTGCATGGGGGAGTTTAAATACTCACCAAACTTATTATTTCATTTATATATTACTTAAAAATTATTTTATTTATATTACTTAGAAATTATTTTATTCTGCCGAGAGTTCTCATTTCAACCTCTGCATCTATAGAACTTGGGGTGGCCACGGTGGTACCTGTTCGACGGAGGAGGCAGGGCTCTTCCCCCACCACCGGAAGCTGCCGGAGGCTCCGTGTCATGTTTGAGAGCTCCAACGTTGAGATACCTCACCTTACTTGTGAACACTATCCTCTCACCATTCGATGATGTCACCATATCTTTAGTTTCTTCATCTTCTTTTAGGATCAGTTTGTTCACTTCTTCATCTTCTCCATCACTCTCGTAACGTTCTTTGACCCACGTGTTCTGGACGTGATGCTTTTCGGATGCACGTTCTTCGTCATTTTCGGTAAATCCTTGAGAAAATGTGTAGTACTCCATGCTTGATGATGCTCTATACTTTGAATTATATGTTTATTGGTTTTGGCTACATCGTTATTTATAGTGGAAGATTTGGTTTGTAACTTGTAATACTAAAGCGAATCTTTTTTACGTTCGTAGAAGGATAAATCATTTTTTTATAGAAAACAATATATTTTTGGCTCCTTTTCAGAATAGATGTTGTTCGATGCGCCATAATGAAAAGTATACCAATATATTATACAAACAGCATCATAAAACGTACTTACCCGCAAATTTCTTTCTCCCATTGTGTAGCAAAGCAATGCCTAGAAGCTAATCTAATCAAAGAGGATAATTCAATTAGTGAATCAAATAACTAAGCTAATTCAATTTAGTAAAATGTATATTCATTAACAGAAGGAAAACATAAAGTAAATTGTAACGGATGTCAATAATAATATAATTAAAAAAACAATGTAGAATAACACTTTGTAAAATATATAAAGTCAGAACTGAATAATACTTTGGCAAATTCGAATTGTTTGGATGATGTGAAGATATTAGTCATTAAAAAAAAAAAGATGTGAAGATAATATTATCTCTTTGGAATCTTATTCCAAATTATGAAGTGAGACGATGACTTACTTTTATTCCAAGAATTAGCCGCCACTTGCCCCTAGTTGGCTGATGTCTTAAGCAACGGCCCACGTTACTGCTGGTGAAAGTATAACAATGACTGAAGTTATGAAAAACTATTGTAAACGGTGGAGAACTAAATATTAAATGCAGTTAATATATATAAAAATAAAAATTACAAAATAAAATAAAAGACTAATATCGTATTGTATGCACAGAATAAAATTTGGTGCACATAAAAGTATTGTATGCAAACAAAAAATATACATATTTCAAATAAATAAAAATATTAAAAAGTATCGTATAACATATATTTTTGTGAAATATCAAACATACCGTTACATTTAAAACATGTATATGCATTGTATTTCTCATACCGTAGACTATCTGACTATGTGTATGGATGGCCATTAAACTGATCTTCTTCTCTAGAGTCAAAACAATCAATAGTTTTTCCACAAAATTTGAATCGAATTAAGGTGGAAGACATTTTATAAGGCATATCGTACTTTACACCATTTACCTATGTATTCTTATATATATAATTTTAAAGTTAAAAATGAAAACTAATCCTATGATTTTAGGTAACAAACTAAAATTTTATAAATTTGTGGTCAATATATTTTAAGTCGATTTAAAATTTTGGCATATTATTTCTATTGTTAAAATAAGTTATTTTTGTGCATTATTTATTTTTATTAATAAATTATTTTGACTTGTTATTTATTTTACTAAAAAAAATTAGTATTGAGTTTTAAAAAGTAAGAGACAGGTATATTTTCATTCCCAAATAAAATATGAATGTTAACTTTTATCATTCTTATTAAATTGGATTTTGAATACATGTTTTTTTATTTATAATTTTTTGAATGATGGTTATTTTTTCTAAGAGCATTAATGCTTCATCACAAATGTAGAATATCTTACTCTAATTATTATTACCAAAGTTGCATTTTTTATAACCATGTAATAATCCGGACTTTACCCACTAGACTAATTATTTTAGGGTGAGTATACCCGTCGAGTAGTTCATCTATCATATTTTTAATAGACTTAAAGTATGTTATTATTTTGAGTGGCTAAATGAGAGTGGTTTAGATAACTTTATCCTTGATAAGAATTTGGTCTCAACCAACAAAGAAAACTCATCTTCAAGTGAGAACCATAACCCACCACTGCTTAATTAAAAGTTGCATTCTACATAAGCATTGTAGAACAATGTTTTCTAATTTAAAAACCTTGTTGTATGAAAATTATTTTGGGTTGGTAAATTCAAGACATTTGACACTCCATCGTGTTTCTCATGATATATTTTTACTACTGATAGTATATTTATTTTGGTTTGGTACATTCAGACATTTGGTACTAATGATAGTATATTTATAATAAGATATTTTCATCCTCAATGATATGTTTTTTGTTCTTCATTCTAATGACATTTTATGAAATATTTAACATTTTATAGGTTATGTTTATAAATGTACTTTCATAATAATATTAGTAGGATATTAACCAATCAGATTTTCATTGTAAGAAATTACAAGCAAAATCCTACATCCACAACTTCTAATCTATAGCTCACATGTTAGTGGTGGAACTATTGTTACAATCTAGCTATAGCTAGAATTACAATCTTAGCCAATTGGACCAAGAATGCTAGAGATTATGTTAGTAGTGGAACTATTGGTTTCCTTTTCTTCTGTGATTGCTTTTTTTTTTCTCATTTCTTCCATCATATTCTTTTACACCAATACTACTGTCATCTTATCAATGGACACTCAAACTTTCAGATTCATCATTGCCATAATTTATTTATTTTCTTGTAAAGATAAGTGATACGCAAAACCATGTGTGACATGTTAGCCTAAGCCGAAGAAGAATGTACTCAGAGCCTCAGATGTTTCTTTCTACATATTTTAAGTCCGCTAATATCACAAAAAATATCTTTAACTGAGTTTGTAAAAAAAAAGAAGAGAAATTACTCAAAATATCACACTTTTAAGTTTTGTTGTCAAAAATACCACTATTAATTTAATGTTCCAAAAATACCACCAAAAGTTTTTGTTTCCAAAAATACCACAAACACAAATTTGATTTTATAAAGTTTATAATTAAAATTTTTGAGTTTGGGTTAATTATTTTAGATTTAGGCTATAGTTTTTAGGGGTATGGATTTAGGGTTTTTAAACCCTAAACCTTAAATTTTAAATCCTAAAAATATGTAGCTAGGGGATTTATAAATGGAAGTTTTTAAAATTTTGTGGTATTTATGGAAGAAAAACATAATATAGTGGTATTTTAGAGAATTGCCCAAAAAGAAAAGAACCGAACAGAGTGTTTACTCGAAATGTAGAAAGTTTTATTACTAATCGTTATAAGCCACAAAGAGTCCAAGTGTACAAACAAGTACTAATAGTGTGTGAATTATGAACATACGAAGTCTAATGACCTCTCATTACTCTCTTTTTATTCAACTCTAACAAACACAACTAATAAAACTCAATTTAAACTTACCAAATTCAAATCCAGATATCGGAGGTGCAGTCTCCACCTGGATATCTCATCTCATGAGCAAGTGCAGGACCTTCTGGTTCATCACCAAAGTCCACAAAGAAGTTAGGGTTTATGGAGAGACCACCTTTGTCTGTATCAACATCAATCTGAATTATGTGTGAGCCTTTCTCCATGATTCCCGGATAAAACTGACGGTCCCATGCGCTAAAGAGCGAGTTTGTTGCATACAATCGTTTCCCATCGAGGCTCAGTTGAATCATCTGAGGCCCTCCTCTTAAAGATTTCCCCTGAAATTACCAGAGAAATAAACAGTTTCAGTACAATTGCAAAATATAAAATTTAGTTAAAACCCCTAATAGATAACATGTTAGTACAAACCTTGATCTGAGGAACATCGAATTGGAGAGTGCTTCCATCTTCTTTAACTGCCTTAACAGGGCTGCCCTTTTGTAGTAACCCTCCAACCCATATTTGTCCAGTTAAAACAGGGTTTTTAGGGTCTTCAATGTTGTACTGACGAATATCTCCATGAAGCCAGTTCACAAAGTACATGAAACGATCATCGAGAGAGATCAAGAAGTCGGTGATAAGCCCCGGCATTTCTGGAAGAATCCAGTTCTCTACTTTTAGGGGTTTAACTGATATGACCACCTAAAACAACACGAGTTCGCATTGCAGGTTAATCGTAGATTTAAAAGAACAAAACAAAAAGGTAATTAAAGAAGAAAATTTAGAAACTACACTTGCCTCATGGCTCCATGTTTCATCACTATTCTTGAAAAATCTTATCATGTTACTCGACAAGGCACTTCCAACAAACCCTGTATCTTTAGATGGATTGTGCAAGAATCGAATCTGCAACCACATATAAGTCAAGATTATTCCTTTCATATATGTTACCTAAAGAAAAACTCCGATCGTGCAAGAGATGTTTGATTTAGTTGTGTTACCTCGAGAGGTAAGAGACCAGTCTCTCCAAGGTCAATTAATTGTTTCATTTCACCTCCTGGCCAACTATAAACATGTAGATGACTTCCATATAAACCATCAGCAACGTGCTGAAGATCGAAACCTTTAGAGAAGGCTTTAGGTGCTCCCCAAGAAGTACTGATCATTGTCTTGTGCCGCGGCTGGTACCAAAAATCATACCCAAACAAAGGACTATGTCCTGGTTTTTCCCACCTGAAACACCCCAAAAACATACACATCAATTCTATTAAAATGCTTCTAACATTTGTCTTTCATGTGACTAATAGTGTAATAAGAAACTAAAACAAAATGATATGTTTTTGCAAGAAGATACCTCTTCTTGATGTTAAAATCAGAATCAAGAAGAAGAAACCCATTCCCCTTAGCGTTACCCTCTTCATCTCCAAGACAAGACACCAAGATTTCACCAGAGGCAAGACAATGAGCTGTATGTGGAAACGCCAATCCAGTCTTCTCAGCAATCTCTTTAGGATCTACATACTTATACAAAGACGGAGCCCTCGGGTTTTCCTTTGTATCAATCGCGTAAATGCGACCAGATCTTCATTCAAACAATAAAAAAACATCTACTTAGTCAATTCATCATCAAGATTCAAGACATAAACTTATAGAAAAGATAAAAAGGCTAAAGGATCTTTACACAAGAGATGGTAACACAAGGTAACGTCTATCAGCAGAAGCATCACCATGACAAGAGCTACAAGAGTTCCAACCAGAATGATGTAACTCATCACCAACAAAAGGCATTGGTAATCTATGAATAACACTTGAATATGTTGGTGAGTTTGGATCCACATCCACCGTAGCTAAGTAGTCTGGTTTCTCTATTCCAGTTCCTTAAAAACCCAAATCAAGAATTGTATCAGAATACAGAGGAGCCATGCATGATTGTTCATAAACAGATCAGATCCGGTCTAGTGATTTGATCTTGTATATTCAAGATTCTGTAGGACCTTACTAAAAAGACTTCAAATCTTTAACTTAAGTTAAAGTAAAGATTCTATACAAAAAAGTTCGATCTGGATTCTTGAAATAAAATACAAAAACAGATACGATAAAATCAAATGTGTACCGGCGTAGAGAGCGGTGACGTAGATAAGCTTTTCACTAGGACCAGACATGGCGGTGAGAGGCGTTGCGTAACCAGGACCACTGGACTTGCAACATCCTTTGCCTGCGCCGTTGCTCACCACCTCTGTTTCCGTCGCCATCTCTCTCTCAATCTCAACCTCAATCTCTGAAATCAAATATTTAATCGTACATGTTAAATAGTCTTTAAGCTAACACGTCTCTGACGTTATTTTGAGTTTTATCTTCAAGAACAAATATGTGATTCAGATTTTATCAATGGGAAGCTTTTTCCTGTAAGCGAGTGAGCAAATGGCTGACTAATCGATCATATCAATGTCGATATAAATATAGAAATAAATGTCTGACAAATCGTTGAAATTTATGTTCAAAGAAGAAAACATATTAAATTGAGTTTAATAAAAACAGACTACCGTAAAACTAGTAAAAGTTGTTGACAAAATACGAGAAGATGTATTTGGATTTAAAATACGTCTCCATGCGAAAAGCAGATTAAAAACAATTAAAACAAATCGTGTCCGTTAACAAAACAAGAAGAAGAAAAAGCAGATCTGGTCTAGTGTCTATGTACACTGTATCTGAAAGTGTTTCTGTTATGAATGTGATTGTCTAATTAATTTCAACCCGGTTTTGATCGGTTTAACCATCAAAAGATAGAGACACGATCTAAATGGAAAGTTTTATTATTATCACGGATTAAGGATACAAAGGAGTAGAACAACTTTTATTGCACGCTACACAACAATGGATCAAATCCAGCTCACTGAGGCCGAATTCAAATCCAGATATCGGAAGTGCAGTCTCCGTCAGGATATCTCAACTCGTGAACTAGGGCAGGACCGTCTCGTTCATCACCAGTGCCGGCCTAAAGTTTGTTGGCCCCAAGCATAAATTTGGTTTTAACCCACTAAATATAAACAATAGATTATAAGTCTCCACCACATATTCGAACCCCTAATCTAGGAATTACAGAAGATAGACAATTACCATTAGAGCTCAAAGCGTTTATTTAAAATATTTGTCTCTAAAGTATTAAATATATCAGCGGCCCCAAGCAAATGCTTGATTTACTCAGGACTGGCAATGTTCATCACCAAAGTCTACAAAGAAGTCAGGGTTTATGGTGAGACCACCTTTCTCTATATCAATATCGATTTGAATTATGTGTGAACCTTTATCCATAAGTTCTGGGTAAAACTGACGGTCTCATTCGTTAAATAGCAAGTTCGCCGCATACAATCTTTTCCTGTCGAGGCTCAGCTGGATCATCTGAGGTCCTGCTCTTAGAGACTTCCCCTGAAATGACCAAAGAAACAACAGTTTCAAGAAAATGTAAATTGTTAAAATTTAGTTAAAACCATCCAAAATATTACATTTTAGGACAAACCTTGATCCGAGGAGCATCAAATTGGAAAGCGTTGTCGTCTTATCCAATAACTTTATAAGGACTACCCTTTTGAAGTAATCTTTCATCCCAAATTTTTCCGGTTAAGATCGGGTTGTTAGGATCTTCGATGTTGTACTGACGAATGTCTCCATGAAGCCAGTTCTTTAAGTGGAAAAACCGATCATCGAAGGAGATCAAGAAGTCGGTGATAAGCCCTGACATCTCTGGAAAAATCCAGCTTTCTACTTTCAGTGGTTTAACCGATATAACAACCTAAACAAGACAAGTTCGAGTCGAGGGTTAATCATATATTCGAAGGGACAAAAAAGGAAGAAGATTGATATGATTCAATAAGCTTATTTTAGGAGGAAGAAAAAGACACGTCAGGGTGATAGTGATGATGTGGATCGGATTCAAAGAATAATGGAAGACTCGGGATGAGAAAGAGTCTTTGCTGTTATTATTTAGATTTCGAAATAAGAAGAGACATTGGAGTCTCATTTGTTTTTTATGCTTTATGTGAGATTCTAATCCAAGCGATGTGCTTGAAGAGGAGATTGATGCGATCTTATTTGTAATCGTTTTCATTCAAACATTGTATTTGTTTCTTCTTTGATTGTTGATTATCGTCTTGGTAATCGACATATCTATTTTAATTGTATATCGAGTTACAGATTATCATAAATCTATCATTGGTGCAGTTAAACTGGTTCAGAATTCAAACGCGATGGGATATATTGATGAATCTGGGATGTATGAAGCTGAGAGTGGTTGCACCGATGAAGTTCAGAGACATTTGAAGGTTTTACAAGGCAGATTTAAGAGATTATGTGAATCAAAGGTAGCGTAGGAGGACAAATTAACTACGATGGATGGTTTACTGAGATCCATGATGAAGACATTAGAATGAATGGTTTTCAAAGGTGGAAAGATTTTTTCGGGTTGGTCGTTATCAGGATTATGATAAATTGTATTTGGTTTCGTTGAGTTTGGAAGGTAATGTGTTAAAATAATTTAATTGGGAGATAAACAGACAAGAATTTAGCTCTTGTGATGATTTTTGTCAACGTATGTTTCTGCATTTTGGAGAAACTATTGAAGATGATCATGGAAATCATTTATTCGCCATTAAACAAACAGGATCAGTTGCAGCTTATGTGAGTGAATTTGAGGATGTCTCTACTCAGGTTCCTGGATTAGATGATTCACATTTGGAGAAGATATTTTACAACGGTTTGAGGCAAGAAATAAAGGAGGTATTGAAGATGAAAGAATCAATAGGTTTACCACATCAAAAAACGGTTGTTCTTTGAATGGAGTCGAGTTATTTTTGTCAGCTAGTAAGTGAGAAAGCTGGCAAAGCAGTTGTGGTTTCTAAAACCTATACTAGTCGTGCATTGGTTTCTTATCCGTAAACATAGCCAATTGTGTTACAGAATGGTTCAGGTCAGGTTAGTAATCAAATGGTCCATGCAAGAGAAGTTACATAGCCAAGGCAAAGACATAATGTAGAAGAGTTGGATGTTATGTGTAGTAAGGGAATCTGTTTCAAATGTACGGGGAAGTATTTTCGTGGTCACGTTTGTCCATTGAAAGAATTACAAATTCTCATTGTGGTTGATGGTTTGGAGTTAGAAGTGGTGGATGAAGAATTATCTTTTTCTGAGGAAAAAGTTGAGGTACAATAACCAGTTATGTGATGTCTATCTTTGAATTCGTTCTTGGACAAACATTCACCTCGTACTACTAAACTGGTGGGTGTGATTGGAAAATCTATAGTTGTGGTGTTACTTGACTCTAGTGCTTCTTATAATTTTATAACTCCAACTCTGGCATCTTGTTTGAAGTTGAAAGTTTGTGAAGATAATGGGTTGGAAGTTTTGTTGGGAAATGATGTATCAGTTCATGGCTCGGGTGTTTGCAGAGGTGTCATGATTCAATTAGCTAGAGTAGAGTTTCAAAATGATTCCATATCCTTGGGGTTGGGAGGAGTAGATGTAATATTGGGAGTGGAATGGTTGGAAACTCTGGGTAAGTATGAAGTTGATTGGAAGTTGCAGGAGTGGAGGTTTATGTATCGAGTAAACATGTAACTTTCTAAGTTGATCACTCTTTACATGGACTACCTTTCTCGTTGAAATCATTAGAGCCTTCATGTATGAAGTTGGAAGGTAGGCCTACGGCGTTGATGTTGGCTAATATGAAGAAAACTTAAGCGAAGGAACATTATGCACAATTATATCAGCAGTTATGGAGCATTTTTCATCAGAATTTGAGGTACCCAATGGATTACCTCCGGTGCGAGGTCAGAAGCATTCGATTATATTGAAACCTGGTGTACAATCCATTACTGTACGGTCATATAGGTATATTTATTCTACTAAAGAAGTCATGGAAAATGGTGCAAGATATGCTATTGGCAGAGATTATCCGATGTAGTAATAACCCTTTTTCAAGTCCTGTTTTATTAGTAAAAAAGAATGATGGCTCTTGGAAATTTTGTGTGGATTATGGAGTTTTGAATAGGGCAACCATACCAGATAAGTTCCATATTCATGTCATTGATCAACTACTGGATGAGTTACACGGATCTGTGATTTTTTCTAAAATTGATCTGAGATCGGGTTATCACCAGATTTTAATGAAGGAAGAAGATATTAAGAAGACTGATTTTCGTACTTTAGAAGGTCATTATGAGTTTTTGGTGATGCCTTTTGGTCTCACTAATGCTTTAGCCACTTTTTAAGCGTTGATGAATAAGGTGTTTCAACCATTCTTAAGGAAGTTTGTGGTAGTTTTCTTTAATGATATATTAGTATATAGTGACAGTGTACAGTCTCATGTGGAGCATTTGACATTGGTGTTACAACTTTTACAGTTTCATCAACTGTTTGCTAATTTGAAAAAATGTTTGTTTGGTGTGTTTCAAATAGAGCACCTTGGTCACATTATATCTGCAGCTGGTGTAACAACTGATGCAGCAAAAACTGAGGCTATGTCATCTTGGCCATCACTAGTGAATATCAAGCAGTTAAGGGGATTCTTGGGGCTTACTGGATATTATCAGAAGTTTGTGCAAGGTTATGGGATGATTGCTAAACCTTTGACATAATTGCTTAAGAAATATCAGTTTCAATAGTCTGAAGCAGCTCAACAAGCATTTGACAACTTAAAGAAAGTTATGGCTATAGTTCCAGTGTTGGGTTGCCTAATTTTGAGAAGGTTTTTATTATAGAAACATATGCATCTGGCACAGGAGTAAGTGCAGTGTTGCTTCAAGATAAATGACCATTGACGTACTTTAGTCACGGTTTGACTACGAGGGAACAATTAAAGCCAGCTTACAAGAGGGAGTTAATGGCAATTGTGATGGCAGTACTTAAATGGAAACATTATCTTTTGGGAAGAAAATTTAAGATGTATACTGATAAAAAAAGTTTGAATTTTCTATTGGAGCAAAAATAAATAAATATGAAATATCAGAGATGGCTTATTCGATTATTAGGTTATGATATGGAGAGAGTGTATAACCCATGAGTTGAGAATAAAGCAGCTGATAGTCTTAACAGTTCCATCGGTGATTCAGTTGCAGGATTTGTTTAAAGAAATTGAGTAGGATAAGAATATTCAAGATTTTATCACTCAAATCAAGTCAGGTGCCATCGTAGGGCATCACTACCAGATTTTGGAGGACATGTTATGGTATAAAAACCGTTTGGTAATTTCTAAATATTTGGTTTTTATTCCATTGATTATGCATTAGAGTCATGATAGTCACAGTTGTAGGCATACTGGTATTTTGAAAACATTGAAGAGAGTGCAAATTTGTTTTCATTGAGAAATAATGCAGAAGAATATTCAGAAGTATGTGGTATAGTGTTCTATATGCCAAATGCATAAGTACTCTACATTGTCTAATGTCGGGTTACTTTCACCTTTACCTATTTCTCAGGCGATTTG
The DNA here is from genome assembly GCA_028015245.1 of Cardamine occulta. Taxonomy (NCBI): domain Eukaryota; kingdom Viridiplantae; phylum Streptophyta; class Magnoliopsida; order Brassicales; family Brassicaceae; genus Cardamine; species Cardamine occulta. Next base: position 13,403,762 of record CM051386.1, on the reverse strand, counting down.
GGAGGATATTTCTCTTGATTTCATTAAAGGGTTGCCCTTATCTGGTGGAATAAATGTAATTTTGGTGGTAGTAGATAGATATAGCAAAACATCACATTTTATTGGGCTGAAACATCCATTCAGGGCTATTGATGTGGCTAGTAAAATTATCAGTGAGGATGTTAAGTTGCACAGATTTCCTAAGTCTATAGTCTCTGATCGAGATCGTATCTTTCTGGGAGAAGTTTGGACAGATCTTTTTTGTATTTCTGGTACTAAATTGAAGTTTAACACGGCTTATATTCCTCAAACGGATGACCAGGCGGAGGTTTTAAATCGTTGTTTGGATACGTTTGTCTAATGTTTCTCATCTAGTCACTCAAGGACTTGGCACAAATACTTGGCTTGGGCAAAGTTCTCTTATAACATGTCTTATCATTCCTCTATTTAGATGACTCCATTTCAGTTGGTTTATGGACAAGAACCACCTCATGTGTTGAAGTTTTAAATCGGTTCTACTAAGAACTGGGACTTAGAAGTTCAAATGCGAGAACGTGATCTAATGTTTTCTCGTATTCAATCAAACTTACAAATAGCACATGAAATCATGAAATAAAATACAGATAAGAAAATAAGGGATGTGGTGTTTGGAATTGGTGTGTGGGTATATCTAAAGTTGCAACCTTATAGAGAACTCTCGATGGTGCGTCCGAATTTTCATAAGTTGGCAGCAAACATTTTTGGCCCTTTTCAGATTGTGGATGAATTGGAGCTGTGGCTTACCGTTTGAAGTTGTCTAACAACTTGAAGATCCATGATGTCTTTCATGTCTCGTAACTTAAAGCTGTCATTGAAGAACACCAAGACGTTCAGTTTGCTGAGCCACCCGAAGTAATAAAAGAAGACTTGTGGTTTCCGGAGACAATCTTGGATGTTCGTTTTGATGAGATTGGTGGAAGAGAATTCTTGATTCAGTGGCAAAATCGGGCATTGGAAGATAATTTTTGGATGTTATCTAAAGAGTTTGTGCAATTGTTTCCAAATTTCAAGCTTGATGACAAGCTCGTTTTCGGGGAAGGGAGTATTGATACGATTCATCAAGCTTATTTCAGGATGAAGAAAAAGACATGTCAGGGTGATAGTGATGATGTGAATCGGATTCAAAGAATAATGGAAGACTCGGGATGAGAAAGAGTCTTTGTTGTTATTATTTGGATTTGGAACTAAGAAGAGACGTTGGAGTCTCATTTTTTTTTATGCTTTATGTGAGATTCTAAGCCAAACGATTTGCTTGAAGAGGAGATTGATGCGATCTTCCTTGTAATCGTTTTCATTCAAACATTGTATTTATTTCTTCTTTGATTATTGATTATCATTTTGGTAATCGACAAATATATTCTAAGTGTATATCGAGTTACGGATTATCATAAATCTATCAAAGATTCAGAAACTACACTTGCCTCATGGCTCCATGTATCATCACTGTTCTTGAAAAATATTATCATATTACTCGACAAGGCACTCCCAACATAAAATATATCTTTAGATGGATCATGCAAGAATCTAATCTGTAACCACATAACGACAACCAAATTAGATTACATTCCTTGGTTACTACCAAAGATCATCACATTTATATTACCTCAAGAGGTAAGAGACCAATATCTCCATGATCAATAATATGCTTCATTTCACCTTCAAGTCATTTATAAACATGCAAATGACTTTTATACAAGCCATCCACAACATGTTGAAGATTAAAACTTTTACATAAGATGTGCTAATCATTGTATTGAACCAAGGTTGGTACCAAAAATCATACCCAAATAGAGGACTATGTCCTGGTTTTTCTCATCTGCTTTTCACATTGAAGTCAGAATCAAGGAGAAGAAACCCATTCCCTTTGGCATTTCTTTCTCTGTCTTCAAGACAAGACACCAACATATCGCCTGATGCGAGGCACTGAGATCTGTGTGTGATGTGATCCTATGTATGATCACGTCCCTGAATGCTCTCCAAGAGGTGTGTTTCTCACGGTGACACGTTATAGTTTGCGGAAATGATGAAAATAATGTGACAATGAAGCAATCGATGATGAAGCGATGGATTGATGCGAAATTTCTAAAGGTGATGATGAACCTTTAGACTTTCAGACTTGTTCGGTACATGAGCAAGGACTCTGGACGTGATGAACAAGAGGTGAATCGAAGTGATACTTCTTAAGAGTTGTGACAGACTCTAAGACTATCGAACTTGCTAGCGTGAGGATGAAGATCCAATCACAAGCAAGGAATGATCAAACAGATTTCAGAGAGTTTGAGAATACGAAAAGATTTTGATACTTAGAAATGAAGCCTTACACAAGTTTAAAACAGCAAAAGAGTCAAGGGAAAAGTCTCGAAAATACAAAGCATTAAAACACAGTTTGAATAAAAAGATGACTCTTCAAGTCTTCACATTTTTGGCTGATTCTTCTTTGGACTTGGACTTCTTCATTTCGTGATAAGAGATAGAAATGGGCTTAGGCTTTATCAAAATGCATATGAATGAGTGATATGGCTTACCTCATTAAAAACCTTATTTGGAAAACCCAATTGGGACAAAACCAAATGAAGGGAAAAAGAGTATAAGTCATATCACCTCTCTTGATAAATGTTTAGGTGGCTTGGATCACAACCAGTGTAGTTGGATTAGCACACACTAAACTGCCCTGAAAGGTGTTGAGAAGATGTTGCAAAGTGGTCTTGAGCTTATCTTGTTTGGACCGAGTGATAGGACCCGGAGAAATGCATAAGTCTTCATGTCCTTGTAGCTCCGGTTCAAGCTGCTTCCTTTGCTCCTCATTGTCGTCTCCATGTTGCATTGGTTCCTCCTCCTTGCTAGCCATACTCTCATAATCCTCTTCCTCTTAAAAAGGATTTGACCTCAAATCTGTTTCATCTGCAAAATAAGGAACCAAATCAGTAATATTAAAACTCGGACTTACATGGTACTTACCTTGGAGATCAAGCTGATAGGCGTTGTTGTTGAGCTTCTTGATGATTTTGAATGGACCATCAATCCTGGGCATAAAATTGGATTTTCTCTCCTTAGGGAACATTTCTTTTCTCAAATGGATCCACACCAAGTCTCCTTCTTCAAAGACCTTCTCCTTGCGGCCCTTGTTGGCTTGTTTAGCGTATAACTTGGTCTTGTTCTCAATATTAACTCGAGCCTTCTCATGGATCTGTTTGACTAGTTCAGCCTTTTTCTTGCCATCAAGACTTATCCTTTCACTCATAGGTAAAGGCATTAAATCCAAAGGTGAGATGGGATTGAACCCGTAAACAATTTCAAATAGTGAATACTTAGATGCAGAATGCCTAGCATGGTTATAAGCAAATTCAACATGAGGCAAACATTCTTTCCAAGTTCTAAGATTCTTTTTAATTATAGCACGTAACAAAGTAGATAGGGTTCTATTAACTACTTCAGTTTGACCATCGGATTGGGGATGACAAGTTGTAGAGAAACAAAGCTTAGTTCCTAGTTTAGACTAAAGTGTTTTCTAAAAAATAGCTAAGGAACTTAGTGTCTCTATCCGATACAATCGTTCTAGGCATGCCATGAAGTCTAACTATTTCCTTAAAGAACAATCCAGCTACATTAGTAGCATCATCGGTTTTATGACATGGGATAAAGGGAGCCATTTTGGAGAACCTATCAACTACAACAAATACCGAATCCTTTCCAGTCTTAGTTCTAGGTAATCCAACTACAAAATCCATAGAAATATCATGCCAAGGATGCAATGGAATAGGAAGAGGAATATACAAACCGTGATTTTGGATTGTGGATTTGGCTTGCTTACAAGTTACACATCATTGACAAGCTTTCTCGACATCACTCTTCATATGTGGCCAAAAGAAATGTTTGTGCAATACACTCAGTGTTTTTGCCATGCCAAAGTGACCCATAAGATCACCTGCATGAGCTTCCTTGACAAATAAGTATCGCAAAGAAGAGTTAGGCACACATAATCGTTTTTCATAAAACAGAAACCCATCATGTTTATAATATTTTCCAGCGCCAAATTTTGCACAAGAAGCATAAATCTCTTTGAAGTCAACATCAGTAGCATATAGTTCTTTAATTTGCTCAAATTCAAGTAGCTTAACCTCTAGAGAGTTCAAGAGAACATACCTTCGAGAAAGAGCATCGGCTACTAGATTCTCTTTACCTTTTTGTATTTGATCACGTAAGGAAAGGTTTCAAGGAATTCAACCCACTTAGTGTGTCTTTTGCTTAGCTTTTGTTGTCCTTTGAGGTGCTTGAGAGATTCATGATCTGTGTGTATAACAAACTCCTTGGGCCAAAGATAATGTTGCCACATTTGTAAGGCCCTAATAAGCGCATAGAGTTCTTTGTCATAAGTTGGGTAATTGAGTGTGGCGCCTCCAAGGTTTTCACTAAAGTAAGATATGGGTTTCCTTTCCTGCATAAGAACAGCACCAATACCAATTCCTGAGGCATCACATTCAATTTCAAAGTTTTTATCAAAGTTAGGAAGTGATAGCACTGGGGCATGTGTGAGCTTGTCTTTCAAAGCTTGGAAAGCTTCTTCTTGCGCTTGCTCCCATTTAAATCCAACATTCTTTTTGATAACTTCGGTGAGTGGGGCTGCAAGAGTGCTGAAATCTTTGACAAATCTCCTATAAAATCCAGCACGGCCATGGAAACTTCTCACTTCGCTAACACTTCTTGGACTCAGCCATTCTTTAATCGCTTGAATGTTTTCTTCATCAACCTTGATACCATCTGTACTCACAACAAAACCTAAAAAGACAAGGTTATCTGTTCCAAAAGTACATTTCTTAAGATTAGCGTACAAGGTTTCTTTCCTAAGCACTTCTAAAACTTTTCTAAGATGCTCCACGTGTTCATCTAAGCTTCGGCTATAGATTAAAATGTCATCAAAATATACCACCACAAAACGACCTATGAATGATCTAAGAACATGGTTCATTAGTCTCATGAAAGTACTAGGTGCGTTTGTTAATCCAAAAGGCATGACTAACCATTCATAAAGACCATGCTTAGTTTTAAATACGGTTTTCCATTCGTCTCCTTCTTTCATTCTAATTTGATGGTATCCACTTTTAAGATCTACAATAGAAAAGATGCTAGAACCATGCAATTCATCAAGCATATCATCTAATCTAGGTATGGGATGTCGATACTTTACAGTGATATTGTTGATCGCACGACAATCGACACACATCCTCCAGCTACCATCTCTCTTTGGGACAAGCAGAACGGGTACGGCAGATGGTGTAACATCCACAAACCAATAATGGAGGTGTATTTGTTGAATTCAAAAATTAGGGGTCAATTTGATGAAATCCAGGAGTTATAGTCGGGTTTAATTGATAATTTAAAGAGTTGTGCGGCTGGATTGAGAAGACTAAAAAGTTGAGGGACTTAGACGTAATTTTGGAGAATAAAACCCTAAACCTATTTAAACCCAAAAATTAGCTGAAACCCTAGTTATTCTCTCTCTTTTTCGTGGCCACCTTTAGGGAGAGAAAAGAGATGTTGAATGTGGCTGAAAGAGATGAAGGAGAAGCTTGCAAATGAAGGAGATGCAAATATTTCCGACATGTCGTGGTAGAACAAAGGTTCGACCTAGCAAATCGTCTCTAATGGTAGGGAAATTTTATGGAGTTGTAGCTACGACCTATATCTAGATGTGACCTTTTGCGGATATTGATTTGAGTCAATATTCTAATAGTTATGTGAGTTTTCGTGAACTGTTCTGTTTCAGATGCGATTTAGACCAGTGTGTATTCAAAGAGAGATAACGAGTTAACCTTACGTCAGATCGTCACGAAAATTCGTAGGTAGCTTCAAGACATCTAGGGGAAGATTTTCAACGGTAGGTTTGGAATGTGGACGGTTAGATTTCGATTTGTGATCCCATCTTTGAGGTGGATCATTTCTGTTATTTTTCTAGTTTAGGTTAAATGTTGAGTTGTTGTTGTGGTTGGATGTAGGGTGAGGAAGGGAGGTTGCGGTTGTGTTGCTATGATAATTAAGAAACCTAGAAATTCGTAAAGAGGAATGTTTCCTAAAAAGGAAATTTTCCTGAAAAGGAAAGTTTCCTAAAAAGGAAAGTTTCACGAAAAGGAAAGTTTCTTAAAAAGGAAAATACCATCAAAGAAATAGTTGTGAGCAAAGGTGAGTGCTTGTGTGTTAGACTGTGGTTAATCTGAGGACTTGGAGTTTTCCTCGTTTCCATGTTTCTTGTTGTTGGTCTATTAGGAGTAATGGATGTTTATTGTTGTTATATTGTGGTGATTGCATGGGGTTGCATGTTGTTTGGTGGTTGTGTTGATTAGCTAACAATGATGTTTGTTAGCTGGTAGTTTGGTGCCTCATTCAGTATCTTTTATACTGAGGCATCTCATTATGTGATGCAGGTAAGGTTGGAGTCATACTGGAGCTCGTGGAACCAAGGCTGTGGAGTGGATGACATGACCAGAGTTGGGGTTGACTTTATGTTGCTTTGTTTTATTTATTTATTGTTGAGTTGGTATCGTTAGTAGTTTGCTTCCGCTAAGTTGCTAGACTTCATTTATTTATTTAATTGGTGAATTTAATAAATAAATTGTCTAGGTTGTTAGAAATTTTTTAAAATTTGCTGTTTCCGCGCGTTTCTGGGTTAGTAAACCGGTCCCGGTTTAGTGGTTTCTGGGATGGGTCGTTTAAATTTGGTATCAGAGCGGAGTTGTTTCTAGGACACTCTGGCTCGTTAGGACTATTAGTTAGTTATAGTTATGTTCTGAGTTACAGGGTCATGTCATCTCTCAGCCGGTAATGGGTTCCACAGTAAGACTCGTTTTGTTGTTATGCTAATTTTTGGTGTAAATTAGTATAAAATTGTGTTGCAAGTGGTTAACCATGGGAAGTCTGTAGTTAGACATCCGGGGTGGGTTTGCTAATGGAGCAAGCAGAGCTGAAAGGGGTCTCCGAGGTTGTCATGGCAAAGTTGGCCGAGGTGGCGAGCGGGGCAGAGAGCCTAAGGTTGCAAAGCGGTGCAGTGAGCATGCAGGGGTTAAGTTTCTAGAGGGTGACGGTCAGCCTGAGCATGTAGTCGGACATGGTGTTATGCCGGCACAGGGTGACGCTAAGACAGGGTGGATCAGATCCCGAAGGGAGCTGTGTTGGGGATCATCGGCCCAATTTTTAGAAGCGGATACCAGTTGGGGTACCGTTCTGGCTCCAGTGGCGTCACATGAGTTGTCTGCTATACAGGGAGCTGTTGTTCCGGGGTGCCGGAAGGTATGGTGGAGAGTTGTATAAATCCTTGTTGTGGGATCTAGTAGTATTGCGTGGTAGATCCTTGAGGTGGATCATGTTGTATACGTACGGTAGATCCTGATGGGGATCTTGTCAGTGGTCATGTATTGACCTTGTGGTAGACATCATTTGGGGTTGAACATGGGTAGTGTGCGGAATCCTTTTCGATGAGGCGATCAAGGACCGAAGTGTGTTGGGGAGGTCGGAGTTTAGCCCTATGACTTGGACTAAGGAGCTGTAGCTTCTGACGCGACCAAGTGGGTTGTAGTTGGAAGCATGTCGGTAGGGGGTTTTGCCGAGAGGGCCGTGGGAGGCAAAAATGTGGGAACCGGTGAGACTAGTAAGTCGTTAAGATGTAACAGGGATCCGTAGGGATTCTGGAGAAGTTTCGGGAGGGGTCGGGGAGTCTCTCGATTAGGAGAGTTTCCTAAAAAGGAAAGTTTCCCGAAAAAGTAAGTTTCCTGAAAAGAAAAGTTTCCCGAAATCGTAAATTTCCAGAAATGGAAAATTGCTAAGAATAGAAGGTTTCCAAAAGGGGTAAATTACCTAAAAAGGAAGAGATCAGGAGATTGTCAAGACTGTTATTTAGGGGAATGCTCCGGGAGTGCCGAGAGTGGTTGATGAGGCTGAGCCAGTGGTTCCGTCGTACCTAAGGGTGATGGAACGCATGCAGACGTTGGACACCAAGTTTTTCAGTGGTGGTGCTAGACCGATCGAGTCTGATGAGTGGAGGTCCAGGTTGGAGAGGAACTTCCAGACGATCAGGTGCCTGAGGAGTATAAAATTGACTTGGCGGTGCATTATCTGGAGGAAGATGCACATGAGTGGTGGCAGGGCGTTACTGCGAGGAAAGTGGGGGTAGTGTTGTCTTGGGACGAGTTCCGGAGGGAGTTCGATCTCAAGTATTTCCCGCGGGAGACTCGAGACAGGGTGCAAGGGGAGTTCCGGTACTTGTGGTAGGGGTGTTGTAGATCCTTGCTGGTGGGTCTAGGTTTTGGAGTGTGGTAGATCATTGCTGATTGATTTTTTTGTAGGTCTTGTTGTTGACCTTGCTGTAGGTAGTTTGTTGGTGTGTCCGAGTGGGTAAAAGAGTTCAGATCGATGTTGCGATCAAGGATCGAGCTGTGTTGTGGGGATTGTTACATTATGTAATGCTGTGATGTTGGGTTGTTTATACTTAGTTCGGCTGTATGGATTGTGCCGTGTTGATCCTAGCACTTGGTTTAGCTGATTAGAACTTATCCTAATGCTGTTTGATGGGGTTCCGTGCTTTGGAATCTTATCGCTGGGTGGTGTTTACTGGTTGGGTTTCTGTGTGATTCCTGATGCTGTCTCGGTAAGCCACTAGAGATCTTAGGATCTTGCTGGACTTGCTGATCGGGTCACGCTGGACTTTGAGATGCTTGTCATTTTCTTTGTCTTTGAGCTGTTCGGCGATCCGGTGGCGTAGGTTATTCAAACCAAGTGGGGGTCTTATGGTGTCGATTCATGGAGTATTTGAACTCAGTATAGACAATGAGGTGTGTCGTGAAAAGCCAAAAAATAATGTTGTGTTGTGCTGATAATTGAAAGGCTATGTTGTGTTGTCTGATAGCGAAAAGGCTATTTTGTGTTGTCGCTGATAGCCGAAAAAGGCTATGTTTATGCTGATAGCCAAAAGGCTATGTTGTGTTGTGCTTGATAGCCAAAAAAGCTATCTTAGTGTTGTCTTTGATAGCGAAAGGCTATGCTGTGTTGTGCTGGTAGTCGACAGGCTATGTTGTGATGTGTTGATAGCCAATCGAAAGGTTATGCTATGTTGGGTTGATAGCCGAAAGGCTATGTCGTGAGGTGTTGATGGCCGCAATGCTATGCGGTGTTGGAAATAGCCGAAAGGTTAAGTTGTGTTAAGTAGATAGCCGAAAAGCTATGTTGTGTTATGTTGTTAGCTGTGAAAGTTATGCTGAGTTGTGCTGTTAACCGTGTTGTAGGTTGTAGTCTATGCTGAGCCATGAAGTTGACTTATATTTTGCTGAGCCGTGTTATGGTTATGGAGTTATGCGGATCTGATTTGTTAATTATGGAGTGTGATAAGCTGTTGATTGGGGCAGTAGCTGAGATTGTGTTGAGCAGAGGGGAATGATCGATCCTAATCAGATCGACTTACCCAAAGCTGTTGTTGGTCTTGACTGATATTCTGGGTAAGGATATGTAGATTTGATATTCTAAGGATTGGAATATGGTGTGATGAGATTCTTTAGAGGATAATCAGTTGTGGTGTTGTAACCTTGCGAGGTTAGGTGGTTGAGAAATTTGAGAGCCTAAATGGTTATTGGTTGCTGAAAGAGAATATATGTTTCCCTTGGAAGGTAGACTCTCTATCATTCAATGGAAAAGTGGTTATAAAAAATAAGGGTATAATTGTGAGCCGAGTAGCTTGGAGACGAACAAATTAATGTCATTGGTAAGATGATCTATTTGTTGAGCTATGTTGGCTGATGTTTGCCAAAAGAAAGAAACCAATGTAAGGTTAATAGCTAATTAGGACTTATCCTAATGATGTTTGATAGGGTTCCGTGCTTTGGAATCTCATCGCTGGGTGGTGTTTACTGGTCGGGTTTCTGTGTGACTCCTGATGTTGTCTCGGTAAGCCACTAGAGATCTTAGGATCTTGCTGGACTTGCTGATCGGGTCACGTTGGACTTCGAGATGCTTGTCATTTTTGCTGCACTGAGCTGTTCCGGGGATCCGGTAGGCGTAGCTTATTCAAACCAAGTGGGGGTCTTATGGTGTCAGATTCATGGAGTATTTGAACTCAGTATAGACAATGAGGTGTTGTGCGAAAAGCCAAAAAATAATGTTATGTTGTGCTTATAACTGAAAGGCTATGTTGTGTTGTGCTGATAGCCGAAAGGCTATGCTGTGTTGTGCTGATAGCCGAAAGGCTATGCTGTCTTGTGCTGATAGCCAAAAGGTTATGTTGAGTTGTGCTGATAGCCGAAAAGCTATGCTGTGTTGTGCTGATACCCGAAAGGCTATGCTGTGTTGTGCTGGTAGCCGACAGGCTATGTTGTGATGTGTTGATAGCCAATCGAAAGGTTATGCTGTGTTGGGTTGATAGCCGAAAGGCTATGTCGTGAGGTGTTGATGGCCGCAATGCTATGCGGTGTTGGAAATAGCCGAAAGGTTAAGTTGTGTTAAGTAGATAGCCGAAAGGCTATGTTGTGTTATGTTGTTAGCTGTGAAGGTTATGCTGAGTTGTGCTGTTAACCGTGTTGTGGGTTGTAGTCTATGCTGAGCCATGAAGTTGACTTATATTTTGCTGAGCCGTGTTATGGTTATGGAGTTATGCGGATCTGATTTGTTAATTATGGAGTGTGATAAGCTGTTGATTGGGGCAGTAGCTGAGATTGTGTTGAAAGGGAGGGAATGATCGATCCTAATCAGATCGACTTACCCAAAGCTTTGTTGGTCTTGGCTGATATTCGGGTAAGGATATGTAGATTTGATATTCTAAGGATTGGAATATGGTGTGATGAGATTCTTTAGAGGATAATCAGTTGTGGTGTTGTAACCTTGCGAGGTTAGGTGGTTAAGAAATTTGAGAGCCTAAATGATTCTTGGTTGCTGAAAGAGAATATATGGTTCCCTTGGAAGGTAGACTCTCTATCATTCAAAGGAAAGGTGGTTATAAAAAATAAGGGTAGAATTATGAGCCGAGTAACTTGGAGACGAACAAATTAATGTCATTGGTAAGATGATCTATTTGTTGAGCTGTGTTGGCTGATGTTTGCCAAAAGAAAGAAACCAATGTAAGGTTAATAGCTGATTATGACTTATCCTAATGCTGTTTGATGGGGTTCCGTGCTATGGAATCTCATCGCTGGGTGGTGTTTACTGGTCGGGTTTCTGTGTGATTCCTGATGTTGTCTCGGTAAGCCACTAGAGATTTTAGGATCTTGCTGGACTTGCTGATCGGGTTACGTTGGACTTTGAGATGCTTGTCATTTTTGCTGCGCTGAGCTGTTCCGGGGATCCGGTAGGCGTAGCTTATTCAAACCAAGTGGGGGTCTTATGGTGTCAGATTCATGGAGTATTTGAACTCAGTATAGACAATGAGGTGTTGTGCGAAAAGCCAAAAAATAATGTTGTGTTGTGCTGATACCTGAAAGGCTATGTTGTGTTGTCTTGATAGAAAGGCTATCTTGTGTTGTCTTGATAGAAAGGCTATGCTGTCTTATGCTGATAGCCAAAAGGCTATGTTGTGTTGTTTTGATAGCCGAAAAGCTATGTCTTGTGTTGTCTGATAGCGAAAGGCTATCTTGTGTGTTAGGTAGCCGACAGGCTATGTTGTGATGTGTTGATAGCAATCGAAAGGTTATCTTTGTGTTGGGTTGATAGCCGAAAGGCTATGTCGTGAGGTGTTGATGGCCGCAATGCTATGCGGTGTTGGAAATAGCCGAAAGGTTAAGTTGTGTTAAGTAGATAGCCGAAAGGCTATGTTGTGTTATGTTGTTAGCTGTGAAGATTATGCTGAGTTGTGCTGTTAACCGTGTTGTGGGTTGTAGTCTATGCTGAGCCATGAAGTTGACTTATATTTTGCTGAGCCGTGTTATGGTTATGGAGTTATGCGGATCTGATTTGTTAATTATGGAGTGTGATAAGCTGTTGATTGGGGTAGTAGCTGAGATTGTGTTGAGCAGAGGGGAATGATCGATCCTAATCAGAACGACTTACCCAAAGCTGTTGTTGGTCTTGGCTGATATTTTGGGTAAGGATATTAAGATTTGATAATCTAAAGATTGGAATATGGTGTGATGAGATTCTTTAGAGGATAATCAGTTGTGGTGTTGTAACCTTGCGACGTTAGGTGGTTAAGAAATTTGAGAGCCTAAATGATTCTTGGTTGCTGAAAGAGAATATATGGTTCCCTTGGAAGGTAGACTCTCTATCATTCAAAGGAAAAGTGGTTAAAAAAATAAGGGTAGAATTATGAGCCGAGTAGCTTGGAGACGAACAAATTAATGTCATTGGTAAGATGATCTATTTGTTGAGCTGTGTTGGCTGATGTTTGCCAAAAGAAAAAAACCAATGTAAGGTTAATAGCTGATTAGGACTTATCCTAATGTTGTTTGATGGGGTTCCGTGCTATGGAATCTCATCGCTGGGTGGTGTTTACTGGTCGGGTTTCTGTGTGATTCCTGATGTTGTCTCGGTAAGCCACTAGAGATCTTAGGATCTTACTGGACTTGCTGATCGGGTTACGTTGGACTTTGAGATGCTTGTCATTTTTGCTGCGCTGAGCTGTTCCGGGGATCTGGTAGGCGTAGCTTATTCAAACCAAGTGGGGGTCTTATGGTGTCAGATTCATGGAGTATTTGAACTCAGTATAGACAATGAGGTGTTGTGCGAAAAGCCAAAAAATAATGTTGTGTTGTGCTGATACCTGAAAGGCTATGTTGTGTTGTGCTGATAGCCGAAAGGCTATGCTGTGTTGTGCTGATAGCCGAAAGGCTATGCTGTCTTGTGCTGATAGCCAAAAGGCTATGTTGTGTTGTGCTGATAGCCGAAAAGCTATGCTGTGTTGTGCTGATAGCCGAAAGGCTATGCTGTGTTGTGCTGGTAGCCGACAGGCTATGTTGTGATGTGTTGATAGCCAATCGAAAGGTTATGCTGTGTTGGGTTGATAGCCGAAAGGCTATGTCGTGAGGTGTTGATGGCCGCAATGCTATGCGGTGTTGGAAATAGCCGAAAGGTTAAGTTGTGTTAAGTAGATAGCCGAAAGGCTATGTTGTGTTATGTTAATAGCTGTGAAGGTTATGCTGAGTTGTGCTGTTAACCGTGTTGTGGGTTGTAGTCTATGCTGAGCCATGAAGATGACTTATATTTTGCTGAGCCGTGTTATGGTTATGGAGTTATGCGGATCTGATTTGTTAATTATGGAATGTGATAAGCTGTTGATTGGGGCAGTAGCTGAGATTGTGTTGAGCAGAGGGGAATGATCGATCCTAATCAGATCGACTTAGCAAAAGCTGTTGTTGGTCTTGGCTGATATTCTGGGTAAGGATATGTAGATTTGATATTCTAAAGATTGGAATATGGTGTGATGAGATTCTTTAGAGGATAATCAGTTGTGGTGTTGTAACCTTGCGAGGTTACGTGGCTGAGAAATTTAAGAGCCTAAATGGTTCTTGGTTGCTGAAAGAGAATATATGGTTCCCTTGGAAGGTAGACTCTCTATCATTCAAAGGAAAAGTGGTTATAAAAAATAAGGGTAGAATTGTGAGCCGAGTAGCTTGGAGACGAACAAATTAATGTCACTGGTAAGATGATCTATTTATTGAGCTGTGTTGGCTGATGTTTACCAAAAGAATCAAACCAATGTAAGGTTAATAGCTGATTAGGACTTATCCTAATGTTGTTTGATGGGGTTCCGTGCTTTGGAATCTCATCGCTGGGTGGTGTTTACTGGTCGGGTTTCTGTGTGATTCCTGATGTTGTCTCGGTAAGCCACTAGAGATCTTAGGATCTTGCTGGACTTGCTGATCGGGTCACGTTGGACTTTGAGATGCTTGTCATTTTTGCTGCGCTGAGCTGTTCCGGGGATCCGGTAGGCGTAGGTTATTCAAACCAAGTGGGGGTCTTATGGTGTCAGATTCATGGAGTATTTGAACTCAGTATAGACAATGAGGTGTTGTGCGAAAAGCCAAAAAATAATGTTGTGTTGTGCTGATAACTGAAAGGCTATGTTGTGTTGTACTGATAGCCGAAAGGCTATCCTGTGTTGTGCTGATAGCCGAAAGGCTATGCTGTCTTGTGCTGATAGCCAAAAGGCTATGTTGTGTTATGCTGATAGCCGAAAAGCTATGTTGTGTTGTGCTGATAGCCGAAAGGCTATGCTGTGTTGTGCTGGTAGCCGACAGGCTATGTTGTGATGTGTTGATAGCCAATCGAAAGGTTATGCTGTGTTGGGTTGATAGCCGAAAGGCTATGTCGTGAGGTGTTGATGGGCATGAATGCCGGTATTGGAAATACGAAAGGTTAAGTTATGTTAAGTAGATGGCGAAAGGCTATGTTGTGTTATGTTGTTATGTGAAGGTTATCTTTGAGTTGTCTTGTTAACCGTGTTGTGGGTTGTAGTCTATGCTGAGCCGTGAAGTTGACTTATATTTTGCTGAGCCGTGTTATGGTTATGGAGTTATGCGGATCTGATTTGTTAATTATGGAGTGTGATAAGCTGTTGATTGGGGCAGTAGCTGAGATTGTGTTGAGCAGAGGGGAATGATCGATCCTAATCAGATCGACTTACCCAAAGCTGTTGTTGGTCTTGGCTGATATTCTGGGTAAGGATATGTAGATTTGATATTCTAAGGATTGGAATATGGTGTGATGAGATTCTTTAGAGGATAATCAGTTGTGGTGTTGTAACCTTGCGAGGTTAGGTGGTTAAGAAATTTGAGAGCCTAAATGATTCTTGGTTGCTGAAAGAGAATATATGGTTCCCTTGGAAGGTAGACTCTCTATCATTCAAAGGAAAAGTGGTTATAAAAAATAAGGGTAGAATTATGAGCCGAGTAGCTTGGAGACGAACAAATTAATGTCATTGGTAAGATGATCTATTTGTTGAGCTGTATTGGCTGATGTTTGCCAAAAGAAAGAAACCTATGTAAGGTTAATAGCTGATTAGGACTTATCCTAATGCTGTTTGATGGGGTTCCGTGCTTTGGAATCTCATCGCTGGGTGGTGTTTACTGGTCGGGTTTCTGTGTGATTCCTGATGTTGTCTCGGTAAGCCACTAGAGATCTTAGGATCTTGCTGGACTTGCTGATCGGGTCACGTTGGACTTTGAGATGCTTGTCATTTTTGCTGCGCTGAGCTGTTCCGGGGATCCGGTAGGCGTAGGTTATTCAAACCAAGTGGGGGTCTTATGGTGTCAGATTCATGGAGTATTTGAACTCAGTATAGACAATGAGGTGTTGTGCGAAAAGCCAAAAAATAATGTTGTGTTGTGCTGATAAGCGGTTATGTTGTGTTGTCTTGATAGCAGAAAGGTTATCTGTTGTCTTGATAGCCGAAAAGGCTATGTTGTGCTGATAGCCAAAAGAAAAGCTATGTTGTGTTATCTTGATAGCAAAGGCTATGTTGTGTTGTGCTGGTAGCCGTGTGCTATGTTGTGATGTGTTGATAGTGATCGAAAGGTTATGTTGTGTTGGGTTGATAGCCGAAAGGCTATGTTGTGAGGTGTTGATGGCCGCAATGCTATGCGGTGTTGGAAATAGCCGAAAGGTTAAGTTGTGTTAAGTAGATAGCCGAAAGGCTATGTTGTGTTATGTTGTTAGCTGTGAAGGTTATGCTGAGTTGTGCTGTTAACCGTGTTGTGGGTTGTAGTCTATGCTGAGCCGTGAAGTTGACTTATATTTTGCTGAGCCGTGTTATGGTTATGGAGTTATGCGGATCTGATTTGTTAATTATGGAGTATGATAAGCTGTTGATTGGGGCAGTAGCTGAGATTGTGTTGAGCAGAGGGGAATGATCGATCCTAATCAGATCGACTTACCCAAAGTTGTTGTTGGTCTTGGCTGATATTCTGGGTAAGGATATGTAGATTTGATATTCTAAGGATTGGAATATGGTGTGATGAGATTCTTTAGAGGATAATCAGTTGTGGTGTTGTAACCTTGCGAGGTTAGGTGGTTAAGAAATTTGAGAGCCTAAATGATTCTTGGTTGCTGAAAGAGAATATATGGTTCCCTTGGAAGGTAGACTCTCTATCATTCAAAGGAAAAGTGGTTATAAAAAATAAGGGTAGAATTATGAGCCGAGTAGCTTGGAGACGAACAAATTAATGTCATTGGTAAGATGATCTATTTGTTGAGCTGTGTTGGCTAATGTTTGCCAAAAGAAAGAAACCAATGTAAGGTTAATAGCTGGCTCCCTTTTTACTAGGGGATTGGAGGTTGTAGATTCGGGGACGAATCTATGTTAGTGGAGGAGAATTGTAACATCCGCAAACCAATAATGGGGGTGTATTTGTTGAATTCAAAAATTAATGGTCGATTTGATGAAAACCAGGAGTTATAGTCGGGTTTAATTGATAATTTGAAGAGTTGTGCGGCTGGATTAGGAAGACTAAAAAGTTGAGGGACTTAGACGTAATTTTGGAGAATAAAACCCTAAACCTATTTAAACCCTAAAATTAGCTGAAACCCTAGTTATTCTCTCTCTTTTTCGTGGCCACCTTTAGGGAGAGAAAAAAGATGTTGAATGTGGCTGAAAGAGATGAAAGAGAAGCTTGCAAATTAAGGAGATGCAGATATTTCCGACATGTCGTGGTAGAATAAAGGTTCAACCTAGCAAATCGTCTCTAATGGTAAGGAAAGTTTATGGAGTTGTAGCTAAGACCTATATCTAGATGTGACCTTTTGCGGATATTGATTTGAGTCAATATTCTAATAGTTATGTGTGTTTTCGTGAACTGTTCTGTTTCAAACCCGATTTGGACCAATGTGTCTTCAAAGAGAGATAACGAGTTAACCTTACGTCAGATCGTCACGAAATTTCGTAGGTAGCTTCAAGACATCTAGGGGAAGATTTTCAACGGTAGAATTGGAATGTGGACGGTTAGATTTCGATTTGTGATCCCATCTTTGAGGTGGATCATTTCTGTTATTTTTCCAGTTTAAGTTAAATGTTCAGTTGTTGTTGTGGTTGGATGTAGGGTGAGGAAGGGAGGTTGTGGTTGTGTTGCTATGATAATTAAGAAACCCTAGAAATTCCTGAAGAGGAATGTTTCCTAAAAAAGAAATTTTCCTGAAAAGGAAAATTTCCTAAAAAGGAAAGTTTCTTAAAAAGGAAAATACCATCAAAGAAATAGTTGTGAGCAAAAGTGAGTGCTTGTGTGTTAGACTGTGGTTAGTCTGAGGACTTAGAGTTGTCCTCGTTTCCGTGTTTCTTGTTGTTGGTCTATTAGGAGTAATGGATGTTTATTGTTGTTATATTGTGGTGATTGCATGGGGTTGCATGTTGTTTGGTGGTTGTGTTGTTTAGCTAACAATGGTGTTTGTTAACTGGTAGTTTGGTGCCTCATTCAGTATCTTTTATACTGAGGCATCTCATTATGTGATGCAGGTAAGGTTGAAGTCATACTGGAGCTCGTGGAACCAAGGCTGTGGAGTGGATGACATGACCAGAGTCGGGGTTGACTTTATGTTGCTTTGTTTTATTTATTTATTGTTGAGTTGGTATCGTTAGTAGTTTGCTTCCGCTACGTTGCTAGACTTCATTTATTTATTTAATTGGTGAATTTAATAAATAAATTATCTAGGTTGTTAGAAATTTTTTAAAATTTGCTGTTTCCGCGCGTTTCTGTGTTAGTAAACCGGTTCCGGTGTAGTGGTTTCCGGGATGGGTCGTTTCACATGGACTCATACTTTCGTGGATATGTCCTTTCTTCATGAGCTCGGTGACTTGTTGTTGAAGTTCCTTAGTTTCTAGAGAGTTGGTTCTGTAAGCTGGTTTGTTGGGAAGAGAAGGTTCGGGTATGAAATCTATTTGGTGTTCAATGCCACGGATTGGCGGTAAACCTTGTGGAGGTTCTTCCGGAAAAACATCTTGGAACTCTTGTAAAAGAAACTGAATTTTGCTAGGAATTTTCTGCACAGTTTGGTTAGTATTAAAGCATTCTTTAAACACAAAGAGTAGGGATGGCGAATAACTCCCTTGATGAGGCGTGATCATAAGGTTGGTCGGTTGTTTGAGCTTGGCTTCGGAAGTGGCTTTACTTTTCTTCAAGACCATTTGATCTAGATGAACTTCTTGAGGAGTTAAAGGTACAAGGATGTTCCTTCTGCCTTTAAACTCAAATGAATATCTGTTGGTAAATCCATCATGCATTATTTTCCGATCAGATTGCCAAGGTCTTCCAAGGAGTATGTGGCCGACATCCATTGGTAAAATATCACATAAGACCTCATCTTCATATTTCCCTATAGACAAAGGAACCATGACTTGGTTGTTGACTTCCAACTCTCTTTCATCATTAAGCCATTGTAACTTATAAGGCTTAGCTCTCTTAATGACCGCTAGTCCAAGCTTCTCAACCATGGAATCACTCGCAACATTAGTGGAACTTCCCCCCATCGATCACTAAACTACAAACCTTTTCATTAACTAAACAACGGGTGTGGAAGAGGTTTTCTCTTTGCTTATTTTTTTCAGACTTGGTGTGTAAGTTCAAAGTTCTCCGAGTGACTAAGAGTTGTCCGACTACCGGTATTGCAACATGCTCCTCTATAGACTCAGCCTCTGAACGGTCATCTTCTGATTCTATCTTGCCACTAGCCAGAATAACAATGGTTTTCTTGTTGGTACAAGCATTAGAGTAGTGACCAAAACCCTTACACTTAAAACACTGAATTTCTCTAGATTTGGTGCTTGATCCCTTATCAATACCTTTAAGAGGTAACTCTTCATTCTTAGGCTTAGAGAACGGTCTGTACTCCTTACTATGCTTTTTTTCTTTAGTTTGGCTGAACCTGGCAAAACCATAAATGGGCTTAAAATTCTTTCTTTTAAGCTGTTTCTCGAACATGACTGCCTTGTGCATCAACTCTTCTAAATCCTCATAGTTTTGAACCTCCAGTCTATCAGCAATATCTCGGTTTAATCCTCCCATGAATCTAGACGTAGTGGCTTCTGGGTCCTCTTGAATGTCGGCTCTTATCATCAAAGTTTCCATTTCTTTGAAATACTCTTCAACGGATATATTGCCTTGTACCAAGTTTCTCCACCGATGGTATAGTTCTCTATGATAGTGACTTGGCACAAATCTTTTCCTCATAATTTTTTTCATCTGAGTCCAAATCTCCACTGAATAATCTCCTACATGTTTCCTAGTTAGAGTTAACTGATCCCACCAACTAAGTGCGTAACCGGTGAACTCGGTAGGTGCAACTTTTACTTTGCTCTCTTCAGTATAATCATGACAGTTGAAGGCAATTTCCATCTTCTTTTCCCATTCAAGATACTCCTCAGGGTCACTGGTGCCTTGGAAATGAGGGATACGAACTTTCACTATAGCCAGATTATCTCTAGGAACCACTCACTCTTCTCTAGCTTGTCTTCTTCTTCGGTGACTACTTGACTTAGAGGATTGACTGTAGTATTCTAAGTGATTACTATCCTCGGCTTGACTTTGTTTATCATGTTCCTTCCATGCTCTCTTTGAGTTTTCCTGCTCAAGTCTAAAGGCTTCAAATTGTTCAGCTATTAATCTGCCCATATCGGCCGTGAGAGCTTCATACATTTGTTTCTGATTGACATTGTTGCTACCTCCTTCTTCATTAGTTCCCACCATGGTTCCTGTCCAAATTCAAACAAGTAGCAAGTAAAAATGCTTAAAGATAACACAGCAACTCGAAAATATTTCAAAGACAAGGAACAGAGTAACCGCTTAAGTTACCTAAAACGCCTGAAGTGCCGGTTCGACTTGATGACACAAAATAAATTATCAAATCACGAGCAAAAATTCTAGAATCAATTTTAATAGAAACTAGACTCTTTTTAAGTTCAGAAAAAACAAATTTCAGATTTTTATCACACACCAATAATTTATTAAAATTCAAACAAGACGCGCAATAGACAGTGATTTCGGATTTCAACTCTAGCAGTTGATCAGTCACGAAAAAATATCAAAACGTGCCAAAAAATTCCAGAAACATTTTTATCAATTACTAGACTCAAACTAGGTTCAGATTCAATTGATTTCATGATTTTATCTGACACCAAACGTTTTTGAAAATTCTAGCAATCAACATACAAATCGATTCAGATGTTCTGCAGAATACGAAAAGGTACAATCGATTTGAAAAGAAACAACCTGAGATGGAGTCTGCTCTGATACCACTTGATGTGATCCTATGTATGATCACATCCCTGAATGCTCTCCAAGAGGTGTGTTTCTCACGGTGACATGTTATGGTTTGCGGAAATGATGAAAATAACGTGACGTTGAAGCAATCGGTGATGAAGCGATGGATTGATGCGAAACTTCTAAAGGTGATGATGAACCTTTAGACTTTCAGACTTGTTCGGTACGTGAGTAAGGACTCTGGATGTGATGAACAAGAGGTGAATCGAAGTGATACTTCTTAAGAGTTATGACAGACTCTAAGACTTTCGAACTTGCTAGCGTGAGGATGAAGATCCGATCACAAGCAAGGAATGATCAAACAGATTTCAGAGAGTTTGAGAATACGAAAAGAGTTTGATACTTAGAAATGAAGCGTTACACGAGTTTAAAACAGCAAAAGAGTCAAGGGAAAAGTCTCAAAAATACAAAGCATTAAAACATAGTTTGAATAAAAAGATGACTCTTCAAGTCTTCACATTTTCGGCTAATTCTTCTTTGGACTTGGGCTTCTTCATTTCGTGATAAGAGATAGAAATGGGCTTAGGCTTTATCAAGAGGCATATGAATGAGTGATATGGCTTACCTCATTAAAAACCTTATTTGGAAAACCCAATTGGGACAAAACCAAATGAAGGGAAAAAGAGTATAAGTCATATCACCTCTCTTGATAAATATTTAGGTGGTTTGGATCACAACCAGTGTAGTTGGATTAGCACACATTAAAATGCCCTGAAAGGTGTTGAGAAGATGTTGCAAAGTGGTCTTGAGCTTGTCTTGTTTGGACCGAGTGATAGGACCCGGAGAAATGCATAAGTCTTCATGTCCTTGTAGATCCATTTCAAGCTGCTTCCTTTGCTCCTCATTGTCGTCTCCATGTTGCACTGGTTCCTCCTCCTTGCTAGCCATACTCTCATCAGTGTGGAAATGCTAATCCTGTCTTGTCAGCAATCTCTTTAGGCTCTATAACTTTGTACAAAGAAAAGCCTTTGGGTCGGTCTTTGTATCGATTGCATATATGCGATAAGATCTTTCATTCAAACAAGAAAGAAACATATATTTAGAGATGTAAGAAAATCAATGTAATTAGATCTTACATTAGTCATGGTAGGACGAGGTAACGTTGATCAGCATAAGCATCACCATGACATGAGCTGTAAGAGTTCCAACCAGTGTGATGAAGCGCATCTCCCACATTAAGGCATTTTCAATCTGTGAATGCCACTTGAATATGTTGGTGAGCTTGGATCCACATCCAATGTTGCTAAGTAGTCCGGTCTCTCTTGCCCGGTTCCTAATTACCCCAATCAAACAAAGGTCTCAGAGTACACAGAGAAATCAAGATTTTCCAAGATTCATTACTCTTTATGATAAACAGAGTTAAATCCAATCATTGTTAATAGATTTTGAGTTAGAAGTTCATGAAACTTAACAGAATCTGAAGGTTTGTGATTCGATTGAGAGACTAGCAGAGGTTAAAAGTAAGATTCAGTTCGAAAATAGCGAAGAAAACTGTCAAATAACAAATGTGCACCGGAGTAGAGGGCAGTGACGTAGATGCGGTTTTCACGTGGACTAGACATGGCAGCAAGAGGCGTTGCATAACATGGACCAGACTTGCAACATCTTTTGCTTCCACTGTTGCTCACAGCCGTCGCCAATATTATTTACATCGCCATATCTCTCTCAGTATAATTGTGGAAGTGGGGAAGCTACACTTCTCTGAGTAAAATGCAAGCACAAGCACACATGTGATCAGTGGCAGACCCATAAATTATTTTTACCGAGGTCAAAAAAAAAATCGCAAAAACATATCATAAAACTATCGCATTGTAATATTACACAAAATAATAAACAAATGGAAAATAAAATAAAAATATAAACTATTTATATTTATGATTTTTACAAAAATCATGTTACAAAAACCTTCTTATCATTTTTTACAAAAAATGTATACTAAATCTAAAACATGTTATGATTTTTAAAAGAACAAAAATTAAAATGATATAATATAACAAAAACAAACAATATAAGGTCAGAAGGAAGATTGAACCATGGTTTAGGGATGCTGTAACCTAGTATAAAATAACCATTTTGATGGTGGTTCTTTAATTATCTCTATGCACCAAAATATATTTATACTCATGTTCTAAAATTGAGTGCCTAACCGATTACTTGTCCGATTAGGCGCTCATCGGAACACATGCCTCTATTTTATCCAATTCAGCCAAAAAATCAAAAAAATTAAAATATCTCAGTTTGAATGCAATTTAAGGTCTAAATCGGTTATTAAGTTGTAGATCTATCATATTTGGGTAAACAATTATAGAAAAAAATAAGTAAAAACGATAACAATCATGAGAAAAGAAAAAAAACGAAACTTAGGGTTGAAATGGCAGAGGCTGAGGAAGAAGATGAGGGCATTTTTATATTTCATTAACCAAAAAAAAAAAAACAAAAGACAAGTGGGTATATATTTCATTTAAAAGTTTCGAACCCGAGTCAGACAAGGCAACATAGACACATCACGCCACTGGACCAAATAATTTCAACACATATTTCAATATTTAGTATATACATAGAATTATTTAAAATTAATCCCCTATTAGTTTCCGTTTAATTTTCCATTTTTTTTAGATGCTAGTTCCATTCCGAACATCCGACTAATGATTAAAGATATTTTGAATATGGATTTATACATATTGTCATGTGATCCACCTAATGTCTTAGTGGGTCCGCCCATGCATGTGATTTATAATAGTAGGTAGCTTTTGTGATGCTGACTTGTGTCGTTATCTATATGTCTATATTGAAATATATCCATCTTACCAAAAATAGAAAGAGTGAATAGAATTCACATTCACTTATATAGTTTCACACACTTTCTATTTTGGGTGAATTCTCAATACATTAATTTAAACAGGTTCCTACAAGTTTTATAAGTTGTCACCAAAATATATGTATGTGTTTTGAAATAAAATATGTCTTAACAATATAAGAAACAGAGACTGAAGTGGTTTACTTTATCGGTTCGGTTTTGACCAAGCACGAGGTCGTCTCTAATCTCAATTAGTATTTTCTTGACATAACAGGCACATAGGTCATAATCAAACCTTATCCTCCACACTAATCAAACCTTATCCTCCGCACTAATTTACCGGTTTAACCACGGACGGTTTACTGGTTTACAAGGAGTAAAAGGAATCTCACCTGTCCCGTGACCATTCTAAAATCGTGGAGATATTAATAGCACCTTACTTAATTCATGAGTTGGTGAGGGAGTAAGTAAGTGAGTTCCATTTTTAGACAGTGACTCCTTTGAAAATTTATGTAATAATAATATCTACAAAGCATATGAAGTGACACAATTTAATATCCCTTGACCATAGACCATAGTTACTATATTCTAAAAAATTCAACAATTTTCATAAAACAAATGTTACAACAAAGAACCTAGACATTACCAAAAGTCATTGCAAGAGCATTGTCCTCTTTTAAAATGATGATATCTAGTTGCATCTCGAACTATAATCTCTCTTTCTGTAATCTCACTTATATGTTTCAGAACAACATGACAATCTCCACAAACCCTAAGGTTTTTCACAATCCGTATAGGAGTTCCCGGAACAGCTTTAAGTAATCCGTATGCTACAGCGGATCGTTCGCTATGCCAAAACAAAAGCTTTTCTTTCTCTTGCTCATCCATGTCGTGTAGGATCCAAGTCGTATCAGGAACATAACCATTTCTTCTTCTCATTTCTTCCTCTAGCTTCTTAAGCAATATAAAGATGTCTTCTTTTAGAGGATGAGATGGTTCTCCTGCGTAAAACACTTCGGTTTCTTTTCGTACCTCGACGCTACTGTACCCTGGATCCTTTCTTACTTCCATATCTCCTAGTTTCCTTCTTGCTTCTGATACTTTTCCCCATAAAGAAGCATTTGCGTAGATGTTTGATAAAAGTATATAAGTCGATGGATCTTTCGGTTTAAAGCTGCTTAAGAGATGATCAGCAATTCTTACACCCATTTCACCTTGTCCCTGGCGCTTACAAGCGCTTAGTAAAGCAGCCCAAGTTGGTTCATCTGGGGGAAACGGCATTGTATGAATTAAGTTCTCAGCTTCATCAAGGAGTCCAGACCGACCAAGAAGATCTAATAAGCATGTATAATGCTGCAAGGACGGGCGAATTTTGTAGTCCTTGGTCATTGATTGGAAAAGCTCACGGCCTTTAGCCACAAATCCAACATGGCTGCACGCATATATCAACCCGACAAATGTGACCTCATTGGGCTTTACACCGTGAGAAACCATGTCATCATACAAAGCCAATGCCTTCTCAGCTCGTCCGTGCTGAGCCATTCCAACTATAAGCGATGTCCATGAAACTACATCTCTGTGACGCATTCTGCTGAAAATATCTTTTGCAGCTATAACATCACTGCATTTAGCGTACATATCGATAAGGGCATTACTAATAAACACACAAGAATCAAACCCTAGAGCTATAACCAACCCATGAACCTGCCTCCCTGCTATTGAAGCTGCCAAATTAGCACAAGCGCCAACAATACTCGAAAGAACTAAAGGATCCAAAATATCAACTCTTTCTCTCCTCATTTCAGTGAACACAGAGAAAGCTTCAAGCCCTTTACCACTCTGTACAAAACCAGAGATCAATGCAGTCCAAGAATACAAATTCTTGACTGGTATTTTCCTAAAAAGCTCCAAAGCTTCTTCCTTTCTTCCACTTTTAGCATATCCAGAGACCATAGCAGTCCATGAAATCGTGTTTTTCACTCTTATAGAATCGAAAACTGCTTTAGCACTATCAGGTAAATCACATTTGGTGTACATATCAACTAACGAAGACTTGACAACATCATCATTAGAATACTCAGAGACTATAAAATGGCAATGAACTCGCTTCCCGAACTTAACAGATCCTAAGTTAGCACAAGCCTTAACAAGGGCTGAGAACACAAAATCATCCGGACGCAATCCACGGCTCAAACAAAATACCGAGAGAGTCTTACCAGAGAGATTGGCTTGATTAAGAGCTGTGAGAACCGAGGCCCAAGCAATGTGGTCTCTGTGGGGCATTTCGTCGAACAGCTGGAGAGCATGAGAAGCGGCGCCGCATTTTCCATAGACATTGACAAGTGTGTTGGCTAAAGGGCAACATTGAACGATCCCGAGCTTGAAGATGTGGGCATGGAGGGCTTTAGCAGAGGTTAGGGTTCGATTCCTCGCGCAAAGCTTGAGCTGGTGAAGATAGTGTGGGATAAGCATTCATCAGCTGTTGTCGCTTATGGTTTTCCAGAGATTAGGTGAACACAAATTTATCTAAATTACAAAAAAAAAGACCACTTATAAAAACGAAGATTAGCAGTATAACATTTACAAGCTTTAAAATGTTCAATTATCCCTTAAATTACCCGAGGTTTTTTTAGGGTATGATTTCATTGTTTAATTAAAATATTAACAACATGAACAAAGACTAATACAACATTAAATTTTGTGGAACAGGCTAGTTTTGATTTTCTGATTGGTGTCTCGTGATGCAAACAAAAACAGTAATATGTGTTGGGTATAATTTTAACCTTTGTAATATTCAGTCCTAAGAATAAGGAAAATAATGGATCAGATTCTAGATGATTCCAGACTATTTCCATACCGTTTCTGGATCAATTCCAGACCATTTCCATACCGTTTCCTAACCAATTCTAAGTTGTTTCTAGGTTGTTCCTGGATCTCATGAATGGTCATATCTTAACGGAAATCATCGAGAATATTCATTATGATCTTATCACGTCAAGAGTCGGTCAACCAATTCTGAATCCCATGAGGATAAGGACGAATTATATTTTCCTATAGAAGAGAGAACGAACTGGAAAGAGAAAGAGGAGATAAATCAAGGGCAAAGGTAAGAGATTCAAGAGAAACCCCGAGATCACAACAATCAATTCCTGAAAACAACTAGGGTTCATAGATTGATAGCTATCTCTTGATTCTTGTACTTGTTTTTGATACTTTGATCAATAAAGGTTACTCTACATCTAAAATTCGTGTTTTATGTAAGCTCTAAACTAATTGGTTATTTTTTGTCTAAACAATTGGCGCTAGAAGGAGGGTCAAAGAGTAAGATCTACGTGAGATGACAGGACACGAAGAAGATACAGGCGTAGCAGACAAAAGTCAAAACATAACTGACCAGTTAGAAGAATTGACTACCAAGCTAAACGAAACCACACATAAGCTTGCGCAGATTGAGAAAGATAACGTGGCACTAAGGAAGGAAAATGCTTCATTCACAACAGCAGGGAGAACGATGACCAAAACTAGTTCTAGATTCCGTGTACAAGTCTACCTCGAAGCAATGTTTTCCAAAATATTTGGGGAAATAGAGGCAATGTTTGGTCGACTACCAGGTGTAGCACCACCAATCCGAAAGAGCACTCTACGTTTCCAACAATGAAGATGTATGATGGTACAAACGACGTCAAAGCATTGAAATTGTTTACAAGGAGTATAAGCGGATAAAGCCAATTCCGAAATTGACAACGGCCTAAGGGTCAAGTCATTTAAATATTAGACTAGGATTGGAAGCGGAAATGTCATTTCCAAATCAATTCTAGAACTTGACAATAGCCTAAGGGTCAAGTCATATAAATTGATAATGGCCTAAGGATCCAGTCATTTAAATATTAGACTAGGATTGGAAGCAGAAATGCCATTTCCAAACCAATTCTAGAACTTGACAACAGCCTAAAGGTCAAGTCATAAAAATTGATAACGGCCTAAGGGTCAATTCATTTAAATATTAGACTAGGATTGGAAGCAGAAATGTCATTTTTAAACCAATTATAGAACTTGACAACGACCTAAGGGTCAAGTCATAAAAAATGACAACGGCATAAAGGTCAAGTCATTTAAATATTAGACTAGGATTGGAAGCGGAAATGCCATTTTCAAACAATTCTAGAACTTGACAACGACCTAAGGGTCAAGTCATAGAAATTGACAACGGCCTAAGGGTCAAGTCATTTAAATATTATACTAGGACTGGAAGCAGAAAGTCCATTTCCAAACCAATTCTAGAACTTGACAACGGCCTAAGGATCAAGTCATAGAAATTGACAACGGCCTAAGGGTCAAGTCGTTTAAATATTATACTAGGATTGGAAGCGAAAATGTCATTTCCAAACTAATTCTAGAACTTGACAATGACCTAAGGGTCAAGTCATTTAAATATTATACTAGGATTGGAAGCGGAAATACCATTTCCAAACCAATTCTAGAACTTGACAACAGCCTAAGGGTCAAGTCATAGAAATTGACAACGGTCTAAGGGTCAAGTCATTTAAATATTATACTAGAATTGGAAGCGAAAATGTCATTTTCAAACTAATTCTAGAACTTGACAACGGTCTAAGGGTCAAGTCATAGAAATTGACAACGACCAACAAGTCAAGTCATTTAAATGTTGGGCAATGATTTGAAGCATAAATGATGTTTCTAAACCAATTCCTGAGATTTACAGCTGCCTAGGGGTACAATAATCTAAATTTTTTGACAAAGACTGACAAGTCAAGAGGCAGTTCCAAATAATTTCCAAAATTCAGGAACGACTATGGAATCATCTCGACACAATATTTGCTACCAATAGTCTTTTGCCAATCTATTTCGAGTTGGTTCCTCACGGGGGCATCAAAGTCAATTTTTAAGGAATGATGGTATCGAGTATGCACATAATACCTTCTTAGGTCTGTTGAGAATCGCAAAATTGGCCGCATTAGAGAGTCAACATTTCAGATAAGCATTTATTCATGTCAATTTTTACGAATGGTTTGGATCTAAAATTATGGTGTGGTAAAATAATACCATTTGTTCAAACTACTCTCCAAATTCTTGGTAAGAAAATGGAGAGTGGGGGCAAGTTGTTGGGTATAATTTTAGCCTTCAAAATATTCAGTCCTAAGAATAAGGAAAATAATGGATCAGATTCTAGATGATTCCAGACCATGTAAGGAGCATACGCAGTTAAAAGCAGAAACAGTATGTAGTTAAAGCTGTATGTTCTAATTAATATATTAAGTGATTAGTAGAGCTGTGAGTAACTACATAAGATATTTAATATATTTATTTATATGTATGATAATACATTATACATGTATACATATTTATACCATAAGTTTATTTTATAAATTTTAATATATAAACTATATTTATTAAATTATAATTTTATTGTATATATCTTAAAGCTCAGGTATGGAAAGTTAAAGCTTCCCAAAAAAATTAAACATTTGCTTTGGCAAATCGCCTCAGGTGCACTAGCACTTACATCAAGATTAAATCATCGGGGAGTTAGTTGCGATAATATTTGTAAGCGATGTAAAGTCTATGAGGAAACTATTAATCATTTATTTTTTGAGTGTTCTTTCGCTTTGCAAATTTGGACGCTTTGCAAATTTGGACGCTTTCAAAGGTTTCTTTATCACAAAATTCTTTTCCAACAGGGTCGGAATTCGGGAACTTGGATAATCGTTTTGGAAAATACCGAATCATTTAAAGGAACAAGTTACATCTAAGTGTTTCCCTTGGATACTGTGGTTTTTGTGGAAAGTTAGGAATAAAAAGTTATTTAAAGGATACCAAACTACTCTCCATGTCATTTTAGATAGGGCGTGCACTGAATATTTAGCTTGGGAGGAGACACAAATTTGTCCAATAGAGGATGAGGTTAATATGGATTTATTGGAGCTAACCCTAACATCGCTTAGATGCAGGGTAAATTGTTCTTGGAAAGCATATGATCCTACTACATGCTTATGTTGGGTTTGTATTCAGAATGAAGATAATGTAACACTGCTGGATGCAAAGTGTTACCAGAAAACCTGTTCACCTTTGCACACGGAGTTAGAAGCACTGCTATGGGCAATGTATTCTATTATTTCAGCACGGCTTCTTTGTCATGTGTTCGAAACTGATAGTGCAAAGCTCTTTTCAATGGTACAATGTCCAGAGGATTGGCCAACTTTCTCCAAAATACCGAATCATTTAAAGGAACAAGTTACATCTAAGTGTTTTCCTTGGATACTGTGGTTTTTGTGGAAAGTTAGGAATAAAACGTTATTTAAAGGATACCAAACTACTCCCCATGTTATTTTAGATAGGGTGTGCACTGAATATTTAGCTTGGGAGGAGGCACAAATTTATCCAATAGAGGATGAGGTTAATATGGATTTGTTGGAGCTAACCCTAACATCGCTTAGATGCAGGGTAAATTGTTCTTGGAAAGCATATGATCCTACTACATGCTTATGTTGGGTTTGTATTCAGAATGAAGATAATGTAACACTGTTGGATGCAAAGTGTTACCAGAAAACCTGTTCACCTTTGCACACGGAGTTAGAAGCACTGCTATGGGCAATGTATTCTATTATTTCAGCACGGCTTCTTTGTCATGTGTTCGAAACTGATAGTGCAGAGCTCGTTTCAATGGTACAATGTCCAGAGGAGTGGCCAACTTTCTCCAATCAGCTTGATGAACTCGTTCATCTTCGAGATTCTTTACCTGCTTTTAGCATCTCAAGAATTCCAAGATCAAGAAATAAACAGGCCGACTGTTTAGCTCGAACCTCTAGACTTTTATTTTCTGAATCTACGTTTGTAAATACTTTTCCTCCAGTTTGGACTACCAACACTGGAGTGAGTTTCTAATTTTATTGTTTGGTTAGAAAAAAAAATTATAATTTTATTAGCATATTATTTTAATTAAAAATTTAAAGATATAAAAAGGTGAAAATATAAACTTGTTCTTAAATATTTTTAATAAATATAATTAATAATATATTAATATTTTTACATTTTAAAAGATTTAAGAATAGTAATATGCTAATAAAAATATAATTTAAGAAAAAGATTGTTATAAATTTTTTTTTTAATAAACCATAATTTTTGAATAAGAATAGTTTTAATATAATAGTTTAATAAATACATTTAATCTAAATTATAATTTATCAAATAATATATATGAGTATATATAAATATATTATTTTACATTTATTAATTATAATTTATTGGTTTATTATTTTAACTAATGATAAATACTAATTAAATATATAATTTATTTTTCATTTATTTATATATATATATATCTTATCTAACTAAATAAGTTAATTATATAAAATTGTTTTAAAACTTTTAAAACTTTATGCTTAGGAAAATGTCCATCTTGGAACATAGAAGAAGAAACATTAGCATGAGCATTTAGATCTTCCAAATGCTCTTCTTTATCCATTTAGAACCTAAGTTTATTGGCTAATAAAAAGGGTTATGCTCTTTTAAAAACCTTACCAATCAAAAACCCTTAGAAGAGAAAAAAGATTTTGATGATAAATCATAAAATTTACTGATGAATTTATTTATCCAAACGAAATACATAAATCCAAATATATCATTAATGACCTCAACTACAGTAGAACCTCTATAAATTAATACTCGATAAATTAATAAACACTACAAATTAATAAAATTTGCTGGTCCCAAGTCGGGTCGATGTAAAAATGAACAAAATTCGATAAGATAATAAGATAATAATTTTTTTAGAATCTCTAAGTAAATATATGGTCCCATTAATAACATAAACTAATAATTATGTAAATTTTCACATATATATATATATATATAAAGACAATATAATTTTGTTTTTATAAATTTATGTTAGAACTCATAAATAACTTTTCTTGTATAAGAAAATATTATGTTGTATTTTAAACTATCTTATTGTAATAATGTAAATAAATTTTTCATAAAATAAAACAAACTTTTCTATAAATTTTTAAATTATAAATATGCACAATTTTTATTTCAATAGTTGTATAGACTGTTCAAATACAACAATTAAGGTTACTAATCATAAATTTAAAATTTATGTTAATTGTTTATATAAGTGAATTCATCTATAATCTTTGTTATTTATTATCAAAATAATTTAATTTTCTTTTAAATTTTAAACTTTCAAGTCCAAAACTATTAAAATTTATAATATCCAATATATTAATTTTATTTAGATCAAAAAAGTTTAATTTATTTCTTTTAATTTTTGACCAAAACTTTCTATAAATTAATATCACTATATTAATAATTTATAGAGGTTTTACTGTATCTCATTTTAACAATCTATATATAAAACTAAAAATAATACATATTTAGAAGTTAAAATCTTGAAATAATTTTGAGTACTTTAATGACAAAATTATAGAAGATACAACAATTTGATTGTATACAACACAATAATTTTTAATACATTAAAATTAGAGACAAGGTCTAACGATATTTAATAAAAAAATACTAAAACCATATATTTATTTATTTATATATGATTATTAATTTATGGTGTTAATGAGACTATATATTTACATAGGGATTTCAAAAACATTATTATCTTATTATCTTATCGAATTTTGTTAAATTATACACCGGCCCGACTTAGTAAATTAGTTATCACAGGATTGTTTATCATGTCATTTGTTTTTTTTTTTGTAAAAAATGTATCATGTCAATTGTTGGTAGATGGAATCTGATAACTATGAAGGTAATCATCCACCAATACTCTACGAATACCAAAGAAGGAACTGATCCTAAACCGACTCAAGGTATCCTTAAGTCAAGTGTGATAAGTCAACTCTGCTATCTTATATTATAAAGTAAGGTTACACTTCTAAAAAGCTCTGAAATGCTAACACGTGTTCACTACAAATATGAATTTTTGTATTTTTCTAATTTCCTTCTCTTATACTTTTCTTTCTTTCTAATCATTAATCTTATATAATATAAATTAAAAATTGCTTTAAAAACAATTCCCAAACATTAAACCACATTGACTAAAACTTATAATCTCCCCAATTGTTTTAAAATAGAGTTTAAATTAAATACTTTATTTTCGTATAAACATATATTCCCAACAAAACTACCACAATGAATCTAATATAAATTAAAAAAATGTGAAATTTCTTTAAAAAAATGCTTCCTAAGAAACAAACTACATAGACTCCACATCTTAATTTCCACGAAAGTTTTTAAATATTCTGAAATCAAACAACGAATATGATACTTTCTCCATTCTCTAATTTCTTTCTTTAATACTTTTCTTTCTTTCTAACTATTAGTCTTATATAATATAAATTAAAATTGCTTTAAAAATGATTCCCAAAAATTAAATCACATTGACTAAAACTTATAATCTCCACAATTTTTTGAAAAATAGAATTTAAATCAAATACTTTATTTTCGTAGAAACATATACTCCAAAAAAAAAACTACCACAATGACTAAGATAAATTAAAAAATGTGAAATTTCCTTAAAAATGCTTCCTAAGAAACAAACCACATATACTCCACCTTTGAATCTCCACAGAAGTTTTTAAATATTTTTGAAATCATATACAATAAAATAGTATAAGCATATACTTTAAAAATAAATCAACAAACTAACATAATATATATAATTAAAACTAAAAATGTTAAAAAATGCTTAAAATCAGCCCACAAAAACGTAAACTCTGGAACTACACAAAATACTTTTAAAAAATATAAATGTACTTTAAAATTAAAAAATAACCAAAAGAAAAATAATAAGGAAACATTTATATGAAGATCCCATTATGTTTTGTTCCCAAACAAATATGAGGTCAATGCTTCATTATTGTCATTTTTGCAGTTTTATCTCACTTATTTTTTTATTTTTTTTATTTCTTTCAATCAGATTTTTTTAAATGAAGGTTAAAATATCTTGAAATCAAAGACTATAAAATAGTATAAACATATGCTTTTAAAATAAATCAACAAACTAACATAATAAATATAATTTAAACTAAAAATGTTAAAATAATGCTCAAAATTGCAAACTCTTGAACTCCACAAAATACTTTAAAATATATATAAATATACTTTTTAAAAAAAGTAAAAATAACCAAAAAAAAATAAGAAGGACTAATTTATATAAATTTCCCATTATGTTTTCTTCCAAAAAAAATAAGTGCCAATGTTTTATCATTGTCATTTTTGCAACTTTAGCTGACTTATTTTTAACTTTTGTATTGATTTCAATCAGATTTTTTTTTTAATTGAAGGTTAATATCTTTGAGTCAGATTTTTCCGATCAATGAAACAATTTCCAAAATATAATAATCTAAAACTTTGTACACCACATAACAATTTCTAAAAATTCTATTGACATTTCTTTCAATATTTGCAAATCAAATATATTGATATCATAAAAAATTTACAATATACAGAAACAATCTCATTACAACCGTTAACACAAATAAAAGAAATTGAAAACAATTTCGATGAAGGAGGGGGTGTAACCAAGCTATTTGGTTAATATGCTTATAGGCTAACAGATATAATCTGTTATGTCCCCCCTTCATATATTTTTCGTTGGCTATCAGCTTGCTGCTGAAACTCCAAAATACCATTGGCACTACCTTAACTAGGAAATATAACTCTAATGTCGTTGGAGATGATTATGAACCTTGGTGTCTTCTTGAGATCGATATACTTGACGATTCTAACCAATAATTTATATGTTCCTTGGGAAGTCTCCATTTTCTTTTCACCCATTGTTCTTGCCATAAATAAAAATTCCAATGATTGCCATCTTCATCACTGGTAAAGATCAACTCTCTCATTTTGCAACCAGATAACAAATTCCCAGAATCCAAAAGATCAATCGGCGAATCAGAAACTCTGGTGTCTGGATCTCAGATCTTTGATTGAAATTCATATTTCGGTGTAATAACTTGTACATCGGATTGAACGATTTTATGGTAGTGGTTAGGAACGGTTTCAATCATGAACCGAAGGCGGCCATTTGAACCGACTCTCAACACTGCTCTGTGCGGTCGATTGAGACGACATCACCGCAGCTGTTTCATCTTCCTCCATCGTTGGAGGTCCGCCAAAGTGAGCCATCCAATGCCGTCATAAGATCGCTTCCCATGGTAGTGGTTAGTCACGGTTTCAATCATGAACCGAAGACAGCCACTTGAATAGATTCTCAGCGGAAACGCGCCGACACTGCTCCGGTGTCCATGTCGGATTTTGGTCAGAAAGAGGCTCTCCCGAAAGAAGAGAAAGTGGATGAGAGATTGAAAGAAGAAAATCAACCCAATTATATTGATAATCATTGGTATATATTATTTATACCTAGATCTATACGAGAATTGAAAACAGAGAAAGAAAGGGACAGCAGCCGACGTCGGAGAAGCCGACACCGGCTGGAAACAATGGATTAGAAGGGAAGTTTGCTGAGATCGGATGTTTCAGGAATCACCTTGGCTGGAAGAAAAGACGGTTACAACGACGAAATGGTTCTAACTATTTTCAGAGATCTTTATCATCAAAAACAAACATAATAGATTTAGAAGAATCAACCATCAATTTTTACGACACAAAAGTTTTTAAATAAAATTTAAATATTTAATTCCTTACGACATTAAATTTTTATTAATGGATTAAAAGATTAATAAAATTAAAATATCAGATTCAAATATCAAAATCAAATATTGTGTCTATAGTTTTTTTTTTTTTTAATTAATAGATTCATATCAAATTAGTTTAGGACCATACAAAACCTAAGATACACATATTTTAACATGTTTTCTACATTTTTGTTGTTCAAAAAAAGATGAATATCACGTTTTTTAAATGAGTGAAGGTAAATTATTACCCAATTATTATTTAATGTTTAGTTTTATTATATCAAAATAAAATAAAATTATATTTTTAGATAGAGATAAACTTTCTTAATAAATACAAAACATTTGTTATAAAAACTGTTTTTTTGTTTGATACTTCACATAAATATATGAAACTGTTTTCATACCGATTGGAGTGAAAAACTCTATTTTCAAACACTATAGCCCTGAATGGGAGTGTGATTGTAATTTTTTATTTATTTTGGGTTAATACTATAAATAGTCACTTGACTCACTTCACACCGTCTTCCATCATATCTTTAAATTTACTCTTTTTTTGTTCTTGATAAGTTGTTTTCTAATTAAAAATTATATATGAAATAGATTTTCATGGCTACTAAAATATTTTGCAGATTACCAATTGAGTTTCAAAATCTATCAAGTTTTAACATTCTCACAGCAAGCTAAATATAGAAGCTTTGACTGTGATTTTAGTATGATATAAGATTTATAGTTTGAATTACAGAGGCACTTATAATAGACATTCTCAAATATTTTCTTCAAATTATTGTAGTAAGAAATCATTAGGTTTACTTTATATTAATTTTTATTTTTTTTAGATTATTACAATTTACATGTTATATTTAATTTCGTCATCATTTATATAAACCTATGAAAATATAGATTAGCTATCTATATAAGAAATCAAAAGATGTTTTGAAAGTGTAATGTGAAAAACCTCCAAAGTTTAGGTTAGATAAAAATTAGTAGAATGTTATTGTCACAAAAGAGGAAAACGAGAGATACAAAGAGAAAGAAAGAGAAAAACGACAAGAGGTGGATATAAATTCGCAAAATTGGATGAATATGTATGCATTTATGCATGATTTGTGTATAGATTTATTACTTTTTGTTTTTACTACTACATACAACTTCCTTTACAATAAATTAATTTCATTAAAATTAAAATTTAAGGGCCAATGAGGTTAAAATAACATTGTAACTTTTTAACTTCTAAAAGCCAACAAAAAAAATTCATAATATAATAATTTTCAAATATCCAATGGTGAGATTCCTTTATATATTTTTAGTTGTGAAAGGAAAATTGCAATATGCATGCTAATTAAAACTTTATTATATATTCAATAGTAATTTGCATTGCATGGATTCACAAATACCAAACAAAAATCTATACAAAAGAATGAATTTAAAACCCGCAAAAATATTTATTTTTAAGCTACCAACATTGTAGAAGACAAAGTAATAAATTTATTTTCTCAAATCATAGTTAATTCTATATATTAATAAACGCTATCGTTCATATCAAACCTCAAAAAATTGTTTAGTCTTTGAAATTATATAAATTACTTACTATAAAAATCAAATTTTCATATCCAAAATATAAATAATAAAGTTTAATTAAAATTAACTAAATATATTTCAAAATATATCTTATTATATAAAGGCGAATGATTCAAAGTTAGTAACTTGTTTGATCGTGATATGTGTCAATTAAAACGATCAGATTTTGACACGTGTTTAATTACATAAAACTATAGATTATCAGGAAAAAAATAAAATAAATTTTAAAAAGGAATACAATCCTAAAAGAAAAAGGAATACAATCCTAAAAGAAAAAGGAATTCAGTTTTTTCATCTCTATAGTTATTAAGTAAAAAAACATGTGTTTAATTAAATTAAAAGTTAGTAACTCGCCTGATCGTGACACGTGTCAATTAAAACAATCAGATTTTATCTCAAATATTTCGTTAATCAAAAAAAGAAACCCAACAAAAAAGAGCAATAAATAAGATGATTAAACTTTCCATTTTTTCTAATATATATTCAATTTTATTATTTCTATTAAACCTTTTTCAAATTTAGATATTTAGATTCCAATATTATTTAGAATCTAATAAAATTATATATGTTTTTACCTAAATTTAGTTTATTTACAATGTTAGTTTTCCAAGTTTCATGTTTTTCTACTAGATTAATAATAGTGTTTTTATTTATTTGTTAATTATTTTATAATATTGATTATATATGGATATTTGTTTGATATAATGCATATTATTTTGATATAAAATTTGTGACTTCTATTAATTTATATGGAGTATACATGAGGTTAGAGTAATTTTCATATGATTGAAGACTGGGTTAAGTTGTATAGCAAAATCAAGTGTGTATGAAGAAAAGCTGATTTTACAAAGAGTTAATAACCAATAATTGTCAGATATTTTAGTTAATTTTGGGTATTTTAGTTATTTGATATAAAAATAATTGATATTTTCGGGTTTATAATTGTTGGGTTATTGAGTTATATCAAGTCTAAATATTATTAATATTTTTGGGTATATAATTGTATCTCGAGTATTTCGTGTATCCATTCCGTTCTCGGTTCGGTTCAGTTCAGGTTTAGTCTTTCGGATATAGGAGTCTATGATCTATTTAGATTTTTTCGGGTTAGTACCCTTTTTCGGGTTGAATTCGGTTTGATTTTTCGGCTTTCAGATATTTTGTCCACCCCTATCTAACACGGTAGTCGAAAAAATAAACAAGTGGAAACCAAAAGCTTTTGGACATTATATAGATTTTTAATATGTTTATAATAAAAATTTAATATAGAAAGTTAATTAATTTATTCATGTAGAAAACTAAAATCAACTATTTTCTCTAACAAAACATAACATGATTTCTATTTCTTTTCCTAAAACAATTTAAAATATATCATTGATAACAAATATTTAATTGAATAAATATTTCTTTCCCTAATCTAGTTTATTTATAAAAATATAACATAAGTAGAATCAGGAGAGTATCAAACCGTTAGAGGCGCACATGGCATGTCGTGTGTAGCTGGCAAGTAGTAAAAGAAGAATAAGGGGTATCGATTAAGATCATCGTAAAAGGGGGAGGTGAGAGACTTAAGCTTTTTACTCTTGATTCTCTCTAACTCGTATCAGAATCAACAACATGAACAAGACGAATACAAATATTATTATTTAGGGTATGATTTCATTGTTTAATTAAAATATTAACAATATAAACAAGACTAATACAAATGTCTTATTATTTGTAAAGTTGATCAATCTCGTCTTTGTACTTAGCCACGACCTTGTCTCGTCTAATCTTCATAGTTGGTGTCATTAAGCCATTGTCTATCTGCAATGTTATGCCATAAAACAGTTTCTTTATTAGATTTTTTAATTCCCGAATTAGCCAAACAACAATAAGAAAAGATTAGTGTATATAATTACCGTGAAGGCCTCGTCCACCATCAAGATCGGTCCTACTTGAAACGAACATTCTGATGTCCTGCAACATTGTTTAAACATAGTAAATATAAGATCTCTAATACTTTTTTACCTTATGTTAAAAAAAAAAATATTTATTTACCATTTCTTCAGTTCTTCATAGATCAATCTCTTTAGTGTATCTTTGGATACTTCAGGATCTACTCTTTGTGCTTCCTCTTTGTTTGGGATAATGATAGCTCCAAGACGGCGTCGATCCTGTGAACGAGAAATCAATTTGAATAAACAGCGAATACGCGAATTAACCCGAGATTAAGGTTGTTTGTTCAAGCACCTGTCCAATAACAACGATTTGTTCAATCAATTTGCTTCTCATGGCTGCTCCTTCAATCTCCAATGGTTCAACGTTTTCACCTATAGTGATGATAATGTTATCAATATAAGGAC
Organism: Cardamine occulta; assembly: GCA_028015245.1. NCBI lineage: Eukaryota > Viridiplantae > Streptophyta > Magnoliopsida > Brassicales > Brassicaceae > Cardamine > Cardamine occulta. The sequence continues at coordinate 13,365,151 of CM051386.1, read as the reverse complement.
TGATTCAACTACTGTGTTCTAACTCAGATTTATACCTGTGGAGAGTACAATTGTGTCCTTGGCACGGCCTTCAAGAACGATGACACCTCCACAGCGGCGACTTCGCCCTCTTGAGTGATGAGGAGCTATCCAACCCGTATCTCCTGTATTGAACCATCCACTTTCATTTAAAACTTGCTTTGTGGTCAATGGATTCTGAAGCACACACCAACAAAAACATGAGTTAGGAACCGTTACACAATTACATACGACATAGTGATGCTTGATGAGGGAGTGAAAAAGAAAAATATGCATTATCGCGAGCCATGGAAGCCTATTAGCAGATTATTCAGAAGAAACGAGCTTGATTACAATATATATTATGATTAAAAGTAAGTTCATAATACAATTACTACCTTATAATAACCTTTCATAATCTGTGGGCCTCTGACTTTGACAATGCCCTTTGAACCAGGAGGGAGTACACTATTAGTCTCAGGATCAACAATTTTAAATTTTGTACCATACATTGGATACCCAGCTGAGCCAAGAACCTTCATTTAAATAAAAAAAGACACTGTTAAGGGATCCATATATGTTAACTTTTTCCCTATAAACAAACTTCAAAGTTCAAAGAGTTGTGAGTTCAAAAATCGATTAGAAAATATAAGGAATGACTTACATTATAGCTAAGAGTCCGAGCACAGACAACCGGCGAGGTCTCTGTCAAACCATAACCATTTTGAAGAATGACACCGATGGCCTGCATGATTTTGGAACAAAGTCTTTTACATGTTGAAACTTGTTCAAAGGCGGAAAAAAAGAAATGGATCTAAATGTTTTCTAAGAGAAGTTATAGAGAGCTTAACCTCGAAAAACTTGTCAATGTGAATGGGCAAACTACCACCTCCGCTAATACCAGCCTGTGGAAACCAAAATCATATCAGTCTTAACTATAAATATAAATATAACAAAACAAGATAGAAAAGAGAAATCAAGTATACTACTACACTACTTTTGATATCCCAATAGATGATTGGATTTTCTTGTAGATAAGCCTTTTGGCCAACATATGTAATGGCCACAATAAGGCAGCGATTACTCTCGCCCAAACCCAATCCACAAAAGCAACAATATACATTGGAGGCTTTTGCTCTTTTGTCAGACACATACCCTGTAAACCAGACCAAAGACCATTTCAGAATTTCAGGCATCACAAAAATGGATAAGCAGAAAAACTCTTAAAACAAACCATAAGGTAAGAACACATGTTAAAGAGAGCATCATGCGTCGTCACGAACCTCATAAATCCTTTTCATCTCCATATATGCCAGACTGACTTTGATCAATGTAAGTGCTAGAAATTTACGGGTAGCAGAACTTGTAGAAATTTGCTTTTGAATTTCGCTGCAGCGCTCAAAGCGGAAACAAAGAAAAGAGAGAGAAAAATGATATTTAACAACCAAATTATGTTTTAAAATGCTGAGAAGAAGTTAATGACTAAAATTATGGACTAAGTTTCACAAATATAGAATGACTGATCAGAAACACCATTAGGAGTGTACTTCACCAGGCTTTACCAGCAACCAGACTAACTAGAAGTCCCTCAGCTGTGAGAGATGGATTTAAGACTTATTGAAACAAAGGTATATAGAAATTTTGTATTTATAGGTTCCATCATTAATGTAATATGAGTATTGTGCTAATTTTTTAACTTGAAAAGTGACAAACCTGTAAAGTGTCTCATATACTAAAGGAACGGAAATAACATAATGTGGTTGATACCGCTTGAGATCATCCTAAACCAAAAGAAAACAACATAAAAACGAATTAAAACCAAAAAGGAGCAACGCTCAATGAAATACTTGATTCATTTTTCAATTAAAACATTTCACATCTCCCACTTTAAGGGTAAGATGCGTGTTTCAATATTTTCATGGCACAATGATATGAAAATTCATCATCTTATCCTCCCATTGTCAAAAGAAAAACAAATGTGTTGATCTCAGAAAGTGAGTGAAGTATTACACTAATAGGGGACTGACACAATTAGGTATAAGTACAAGAATTGCAAAAGATACTGACTTAATAAAATTGGATGATGAGAATTACCTTTAAGAATCTTATAGACGTGTACATTTGCTCAACTCCACACGTGAATATGAAGTATTCACAAGCACGTTCATAGGCATGCCACGATGGCAGCATGCTTAGAAATTTATCGCCAGCTTGAGCAGGCACATATGCTGATAAATATTTTATCTGAAAAGTGTTTAAGAAAACATCAAAGAAGCTCAAACATACTCTTTTCAGAAAGTAATGAGAAAAGTTCATCGCCAAATGAACGCTTGCAAAAGAGTATTGGGCCTATTGGATGAACCTGGTGTAAAAGATTCCGATGAGTAAGCATAACGCCTTTTGGATTTCCCGTGGTACCACTGGTATACATAATCGCGGCTGTATCATCTGAATTGATGAGTTCATATTCATAGTTCCCTGCAGTCATTAGTTTGTTAGCATCAGGAGTTTATTCGTTTAGGGCCTTAAAGAAAAACATATAACCTCAAGGTTCTCAACATACTGGCATCATTAGGTCCTGATAATTTTGCACGACTTTCCTGTCCAAGGTTTTTAATTTCTGCGTAACTGTAAACTGGAATTTGAATCCCCTGTGTGACCAATGATGATTTCTCACCCCAGAGAAGTATCAAAAATCTCAGAGATGCCTTGGAAGTAAATGTCTCAGCAATGCGGTTGAAAAACTCAGGATTATCCACAACAAGGGCTACACTGCAATACAGATCACTTGAAATTCTTGACCTCTGTATTGCAAACAAAAATGACACAGATAACTGAAGAGACGAGGCACTAAAGATCTTTGTCTTATCATTCAAGAATCTTTTTGAATAGTTATGATTTTACAGGAGAACTAATGCAATAACATTAAAGAGAAATCAAGAAGCTGTTTAACTAGAACTACACCTAATCAGAAAATTTATTCCCTAAATAGGCACCAAAAATGTCAATCATTAAGAAACCAAACATACTGGTCTTATACAAGTAAACTTGATTCATGAAAACAAAATAAGAAGATGATGAAACAAACGGTATGATTTTAAGGTCAGTTAACCATGATGAAATTCATATTTTGTTTATAATAAAGCCAAAGAAGTGAATGAAAAGTGTTGCTATACCTTTCAGAATGACTGTATATCTGCAGTAACTCTTCAACAGAGGACCTAGATCCTCTGACAACATTGACTGCTCCTGTGGCCATTATACCTGGTACAAAGTAATAAGCAGAACATAAAGATACCAATATCTGGGAGGAGAGAAGGAGAAATAAAGGACCAGTGTATATTAGAATTATTGCCAGGAAAAAAAAAAACATATACAGAATCCCTACAGCTGAAACTTTTGTCTGTCTAGAACAAACTATAGAACAAATCGGAAGATGCTTGAATGCGTGAAAAACTACAAGCTTATAGGGAATATGAGAAAAACGCAGAAACATCTCAAATGTATCTCGAAAGATTGTTGTTTGATGGTTAATTTGTAAGGCATGTGCAAATTTAAATGAAATCAACCCCCCTAATGCTTCATGCCCTTCCTATTAATTAATGAGTAACAGACTGATTTTCACATCATCAGCCACATACCTTGATCTGAAATAAGCCATCGGCAGGAGTTATCAGCAAAAAGTGCAATCTTCTCATCTGCTTTCACTCCAAGACTTCGTAAGCCCTCAGCAAAGTCAAAAATTTCTTGTTCCAACTGAAAAATAAAGTAAATAAGATGAAGGCTTTCTTTTCCTCACAAAAAAATAATATCTACAACGAGTCAACGACAATATATCCTGCTAAACAGACAGTTGCAATAACCAGAAGAAGAATAATTGAAACGATGTTTGTTCTAGAATCCTAAGACACTAAGTACATAAAACAAACACCATCGGGAATGCATTAAAAACATCAATTGAATTCTTCAAAAGATCCTGGATTTGGATCATCATCAGGAACTGAACAAGAATGTCAAATAACTGCTCTCCCTTTCACCACCATCATCTTAACAAGCTATTAAGAATTTGTTTTGCAAAATCTCCACATTGTTGTCAAGTGGTCTCTTCTTATTCATCTTTGCAACAATATCCATGAAAAGTAGCATTATTAAGAAACATACCTGCTTGTAGGTCAATTCCAAAGGAGGATCATGATAAGGATCAATCAATGCAACTCTATCGCCATACTTTTCTGCAGATGATCTCCAAATATCAGGAACAGCCTTCCATTCATTAGAACACAAAGCAGCATCTTTAGATAATGACGAGCTTTCAAGAAATGGCGAAGACGGCTTCACTTCTTTGTCCTAATATCAAACATACCAAAATTGATGTCACCATCGTTTTGGTTAGCAAGACGAGCATTTCAGTTTACAGAACATCCATCAAAGATTCAAAATCCAACATTTTTATAAGACAATTGGGACCCAAAGAATCAACAAAAAATTATGCATCTAAAACTAAAAAGCTACAACAAATTGATAAGTTTTCTTAACCAATAGAAGTGATCTCGAATTCTCAATCGTATTAATGACTAAAAACCTTTACAGTTCAAAAGTCATTATCAAGAACTAATGATTACATACATCAAAAAAGAGAACTTTAATCAAATTGAATACTTTCGAAGCTAAAGTAAATGATTTTACTATTCAATTTCAAAAACCCAAGAGAAAGAATAACACAGAGAAACTTAAACTCGCCTTGAACTCGCAGTGAATCCGAAATTTCCGGAATGGTGGAATTCGAACACCATTAAAACCCAAAATTAATCTGAACCCAAGATTAGGAAATTGACGATAAGAGGAGGCGTGAGAAAGTAGCGTCGAAGGTCCTAAAGAAGTCGACGCCATGGTTGACGCACGAGGTAATGAGAAGAAGAAATGATCAGGTTTCAGATTATGAAGTTGCACTTTCTGCAGATAAGATTGGGGGACCCTTAAAGAAGAAATGGTACAGAGAGAGATTAAGATCTTGAAGCAAACGTAACCATGTCGTTGTCTTGATTACGATCTTCACTGGTTATTATGAGTTAAGACCAATTCCTTACGACAGCTTCAGAAGCTCAACGAAGGATATTTATATTTAAATTCTAATTTATTTATACTTTTTGTGTTTTTGTGCCCTTTCTTTTTTTATTTTTAATGAAAAATTTTGTGTTACTTAATTCAATCACATGAACAGTACAACATTGTTTTAATCCTTATAGAATAGTTTGGTGATGAGATTGATAATCAAATACAACACTGTATCATCGTTGGCCATTTTCAATCAATTGAGTAATCAAAAAGAATTTTGTTTTTGAATGGCAAAGTTCAAGCTCTCATATCATGAAAAGAATCGAGACTTGAGAATTTGTGTGTGTCATTTATTAATCGCTTCTTTACAAATATATATACTGAGTTCTCCTAGTATCGTAACCTAGATACAACAGTTTTAATATACGAGATATCTTTGGGAAGTTCCGTATCTTGTGGAGATCGTATTTGACTTCACAACTGCAGAATATATGGCGAATAATCGAATTTCCAATCTTTAATCTTTTTGAATCTCCTTCATATCTACAAATGATGAAATAAATAAGTAGCTAACGATATAGTGTTTGACAATAAATTTTATTGCTAATTCGAATCATTCAGATTTCATTGACCATATCAGATATAGCATTCATCATCGTTCATTTATGTTTATGTATACAGAGTTTAGTAAATATACATTTGTATAAATACTGAGATGTAAAGTCTCCAATATACGTACGTGTATAAATACTGAGATGTAACAAATTAATTCATTAATACTGACATGTAACAATTTAATTCATTAATAAAGAAAATGGTTTTGATAATACATCTAAAATTTTAAGTGACACATGTCAATCATGTTACAGTAGTAAAACATCTGTATAAATTAATAATGTTGGGACTATGATATTTTATTAATTTATAGTGATATTAATTTATCTATAAATTAATAAATATTAATTTATAGTATAAAATAATATTTATTAATTTATAGAGAGTTTTATTAAAGTTTAAAAATATATAAATTAAAACAATTTCATCTAAATAAAATTAATGTTTTGGATGTTATAAATGTTAATAGTTTTAAACTTGAAAGTTTAAAATTTAAAAGAAAACACAAATTATTTTGCTAATAAATAACAAAGACTATAGATGAATTCACTTATATAAACGATTAACAAAAACTCAAATTTATGATTAGTGACCTCTATTTTTTTATTTAAACAGCTTATACGGCTATTGAAATAAAAAATATGTATAGTTAGAATTAAAAAACTTATAGAAAATTTTCTTATTTTTATGACTTTTATAGACGATATAACAATAAGATAATTTAAACACACAACAAAATATTTTCTTATATAAGAAAAATGAGTAATGAGTTCTAACATAAATTCATTAAAAATACTAAAAGTTTATTATCTTTATATATATATATATATACAAATTTACATGATTATTAATTTATATTATTAATGGGACCATATATTTACATAGAGATTCTAAAAAAATTATTATCTTATTATTTTATCGAATTTTGTTTATTTTTACACCGGTCTGAATTGAGACCAGTAAATTTTGTTATTTTATAGTGTTTATTAATTTATCAAGTATTAATTTATAGAGGTTTTACTGTAATTAGAATTTGACATGTGTCTTAAGAAATTCTAAATTGCAACATACTACAATTTGAATTTCTTAAAATAAAAGCTGTGTTTAAAATAAATAAATGTTTACTTCCTTAGCTACAAATCAAATTAAATATGAATTTGTTTTTAAGGTTAATTTCTAAAATTTAAAAATTATTATTATTATAAGAAGATCTGCTTACTCTTATTTCGGATCTGAATATGTTATTCAATACCGATTGACTTGACTGTTTGGTTGCTATTAATTAGACTTAATCATTAGCACAGTAACAGTGTAGTGTGTCATATCAAGAGATGACATCTCGGCATTCTCATCTACTTTTTCATGATTAATATTGAGTAAAAGGTAGTGTAAATTATGCTAAGAAATTTGAATTAAGTGTCTTTGATTAACGAGCTACGTTTCTTCTATGGTTAGTTTCGTTGATTTGATTAGAAAACTGTGAAGTGATTAGGGATTTTGATTAACCTCATTAAGAGAAATAATTCAGAAGAAGAAATGAAGATGAAAGTTATAACGCATACCTATGGAGCTGCTCTTCCTTTGAAGATGGATTTTAATCGGCAAATCCTCTCTCGGTGTGGATCTTAAATTATCTCAATTATAATGTTATTAGATATGAGAATGTATGATTCAAATCTTCCTTTGAGTGCTGTTAGATTCTATATTTGATATGATCAATTGCTGATATGAATTTTAAAATATAGTTAGTAGAAATGTGTACATGTCCTAATCAATTGCTGTTATGAATTGCAGACTATATAGTTTCAAGTATCCACATAGCTCATGAACCTTTATTATAATCAGGTTTAATAATAAAAGTAAACATCTTTGTGTTCAGATTGATTACTCAGTTAGATTCCCGTTGATCTTGGTGCATCATGGTAATGTGATCTTCTCATTGTTTCATGTTTGAGTTTTTGTTTACGTTCCGTAACACAGTTCTCACTGATTGCTATATGTTTTTAGTTGGATTTGTGAACTAGACAATGGGAAATAACGTGGCAGGATCAAGGATGGATTTTCATAGCTGAGGGATTGGATACAGTCAATAATAAAGCTTAAGACATCAATGGGGTTTGCCGATGCAGATATATTCTTTGTGAGTTTGTTTTCTCTGATTTTCTTATTGATTGTACTGTAGTCAGTCTCACACATACTGGTACGTCACGTTCCAGAAACTGGAAATCGAAGAACCATTCATGGCTGATATAAATACAAAGGTTAGCATTTTTCCCTTTCATGAGATCATGTTTTCATTTTCTTTATTAGGCAAGGCAGCTACTGACTTGAAAAGCACCAATGTGAGGCTCAAGGATATTGTGACAAAGGTGATAACACACACATTCCTTTAAGATCATCATCGAAATCAAACTCAATCAATAAAAAGGTCATTGCTTTCTCTTTGATTCAATAGATAATTGTATTGGGTTGGTTTGGATTTAGAAAAAAAAACTTATCATTTTCACTTGGAAACCAAAATTGACAAAAAGAAAAAGTGATGTTCTGTTTTTAAAGCATAGAATGTTCAAATAAGCAGATTGAGTTGAATAGAAGAAATTAATTTTTACATTTGTTTCTATGCTGCAGAAGCATCGTTTGAGAATGTATGAGGTAAGCTGGCAGTTGACTCTCTTCTGGTGGTAAGTAGGTACTTAAAAGTCTCAAACTATAATTCTTCTCCGATTATATGGTGTACTGGAAGGGGAAAATAAAGGCTTTACGAGAGCCTAAGTGAGTTGAGTTGCGATATATATGGTATTGAATTCGGTCATAAAGATGGTTTTTTGTTGAAATGAAGCCACAGAAACTCATTTGCTTGACCAATTACTTTGCAATGATTTCGATTTTGACCTTGAAAATACTAATCTTCAGTGTCAAGCAGCTGACTGATGGATATAGGAGATGATGATGCAATGGTTGTGAAACTGGTAAGATGTAACTTGATTGAATAATGTACACTGGTTTGGTCGAGTGGGATTCTTTGGGTTGTTGTTAGGGGGAGATAGTGGAGTTGGAGTTTCAATCAAAGAAAAAGGAAGAAAGACCATGGGAGATAAGAAAATAAGTAAGGTGCACATAAATATTTCCAGTGGATATTTAGTGGAAAAAAAGAGAAGAATGTTGTTCATTGTAATTATTTGTGATGCTTAATTGTTTATATCAAACATGGCGGTATGTTATTTGCTAGAACATGAGAAGGAGATAGTTGAGCAAAAGGACTAATACATAAGAGATTAAACGAGTTTTTTTATTAAGAAATTGGTTGGGAGAGATTAATTTTTTATAATTAAAAAATTGTTTAAAATTGATTTTTCTTATATTCTTATTTTACAAATAATTTTAAATATTATGCAATGAAAAGTACTTGAAAGTTATAGTAGACAAAATTTTTAATTTTTATTCAAATATAAAATAACATGCGAAAAAGATTTATAAAAATAAATAGATGATATATTGATATCTATCACCAAAAGACACATTAAAGTTGACATATATTTACATACAAATTAAATTTATTTTGTTTGTTGTATATAGAGAATGTAATCTTCACGTTTTGTAAGGAAAAAAATACTATTTATTAATTATTTGATTTTTTTTCTCAACATCGCGAAACATGAAATGGAAAAAGTATAACAATAAAGATGAAGAACAATAATAAGTAAGTAATACGAATAATCCAGCTTTGATCAGTTGTCTTCTTCTTCCTCCTCAGTCCTCACAGTGTAACGCTTGGAAACTTGCAACGAGCATTGCCTGTAAAAAAAAACCTTTGTTAGTTATAAAAAATTCTAGAAGTACCTTTACACTGTCACGTGAATCGTGACTATATAAAAGGTTATTTTTGTCCAATCTTGGAAAAAAAAATAAAGAAGGGCTCACCAGGGTTGATCGTGGTCTCATGAGCTAGTCCATTCAAGTAACATCGAACGTTTTGGGTGTTGCGGAACTGAGCCCAGTACGAGCTAATCGCGTAGCTTGCGTGCCAATAAATGGAGACTGGCTCGTAACATTCTCTTCCAGGAGCTAAAGCCGCACATGTAGTGTTGCTTTGGCTGCAAGCAGTCCTCAAAGCTTCCGATAGCTCAGCCTGGCTAGCTCCTGCGACCGGTACGCACCACACTTGACCTTTGTAAGGAACGTTGTTCGTCGGTTTAGGTAAGGGGTTAAAACCGGTTAAGGGTTTTTGACCGGTGAAATCTATGTCGTAGATGGCTGTACCATTTGGATGCAAGATTCCCCAATGCCTCTGTGTTCCCGAACCGTGTTTCTCGTTTTCGTTGAACAAGGAGAAAAGAAATGTCGGTATAGGTAAACCAGGTCTAGCTGGTGTACCGATTGGTGGAACTGTGGTCATCTTCTTGATCAAATTCCGGTTATACGTAGCCGCGTTGAAAATGTTGGCTCCGGTTTCGTCGATGTCACCGGAATTAGGCCATCCGGTTTCGGAGATGGCGAGGCGGATGTGTGGGTAACCGAGCTTGGTCATCGCGAAGAAAACCGAATCCAACATTTGGTCTAGAAGATTACGGTAAACCAAACCGGTTCGTGGGTCGGTATAAGTGGAATTGCCTTCAAACAGAGCAAAATCCAAACTAGTATCCAAAGGACTTCTTGACCAACGGAAGTAAGGATGAACATTGAGGAAGAAGAAAGAGTTTGTTCCGTTAAGAAACTTCAGCAACGGTAACATAACCGGTCCGGTGATTTCTTCCCGGAATGTTCCATTCGACGGTGGAAACGACATTCGGAGAGAATCCATAGAGAGAGGTGTCCCAACTTTGATGTTGTGAATCCCATGAGCTCTAAGCGAGTTCACGATTTTTCGCATCGCCGGTACAAGATTGGCCGACACATTCCCGTTGTTTAAGCTGAGGATTTGGTTTCCAACGAGGACAAAACGGATTTGAGTTTGTGGATAGTAAGGGAGGATATTGGTTCTGACCCATTCGTCAGCTATGGTTTGGTTAGAGCTAAGGGAAGTGATTTCACCGTTAGGGACGGTTATGGTGACGTAAAGATTGGTTTGAGAGAGGAGTGTGAGAGCCTCTGGATCAGCGTCGTAGAGTTTGACATGACCAGCTTTGATGGATTTGATGAAGTTGATGGATTGGTAAGGAGATGGGAGGTTGTTTCCTTGTCTACCATAGTTAACACCAATCTTGGTAGCCAAATCTAGCATTATTTTCCTCTGTATGTATCTGTGTCTCTGTAACGGAGGAGGAGTCGCGGAGCAACATGAACCTGTTAAACCAAGAAAATCATTTTTATAAACCCTTTTGAGTTGAAAACGTTAAGATGGAGAAGATGATGACTTACTTGAAAAGACGAGGAGGGTGAAGAGGAAGAAAGCAAGAAGAGCCATGTTCATTGGTAGTTTGGTTTGCAATGTGTTGGTGATGATCAGATTGTGATTTTGAGATGGAATGGTGTGGAAATATTGAAGAGGTATTTAAGTAGGAGTATGGTGTAGGTTTAGTGATTTATTGAGTCATGCAAGAACAGTTTCTTTTGGTTTTTGATTTCTTTTTGAAACTTGCATAGTTCTTTTGTGGTACGATTTTAAAAAGATTGTTGGTTGGATGGTTCAAATTGAACCAATGCAAGAACTCTTTTCTCAAATTGCTTAATATCTTTTTTACACGTTGGGAATTATGCACAAATACATTGGTGGTTTTGAAAAATACCTTTCAAAAAAAGTATATTATTAAGAAACTCATATAAATTTGGTAATATTCCGGATCTATTTATTTTTTTGGGTCATATTACTAGACTTCTTAAATCTGGTTGTTTGAACGGATTTCAGATTACAAAAATATGATTTTTATGTACTTATTTATATATGGATTTATTAGTGTTCCTTGTGAAATGAATCAAATGATTGTATTTTATGGTGGTTATGTTCTGAACTTATGATCTTATTAAACAAATGACTTGGCCGGAAAAAATATAAATTTAAAGTACATAAAAAAAAGAAAATGGATTTGTCTGCGGCGCATCAACCAAACCTCACAGTCACACTCACACATGGCGTTGAGACGACCTCTCCTACTAATCGTCCTCTTCATCGTCGTAACCGCAGGCGTTCAAATCGCCACCGCGGATGATCCGGTTCCTGCGCCATGGCCACACCAGTTCCACGCGCTACTGTTCATGAATTACTCAGGCGACCTTTCGATGATCGAACTTTGGTATGACTGGATCAACGGTCGTAATTTCAATATTATCCAGGAGCAGCTCGGTACCATTACCTACGACCTCGAATGGAACCAGTGGCGGACCCATGTGTAGTGGAGTGGGGTCAGCTGACCCAAAAAAAAAAAAAAAAATTGTATATATAAATTTTTTTTGGGTTGAAAATCAACTTTAAACCCATAAAACTTTAGTTTTTTTTAGCCTATTTACCTTTTGAACCCATTAACTTACTTTTAAAAAAATTCCAACAATTGTAAGACCCAAAACTCATTTTATTTTTGATCCAGTTAAAAAAATTTTTTGGGTCCGCCACTGAATGGAACAATGGTACTTCCTTTGTGTACACGCTCGACGAGTCCAGATCGTGCCGCTCCGCTCAGCTTGAAGTCGGTAATTTCTATGCATGACTCTGTCACAGATCTGAGTAGACATTTGACTGTCGAGTAGGAAGAAATTCAAATTTTGGCTAAGGATTTGGTGAAGTTTGTGTGATTTTACGGAGTAATTAGAGTAAGAAAACGAGAGATTGCTCCAATTTGGAACAACAATGGAGGAAGATTGTGAAGTTATAATCTCTGCTTAAGATGTGCACTGAGTTTTTAATTTTGAGTGGGAAATTGAAATCTCCTAGTAGAGAGTTCTAAGTTTAGCTAAGGTCAGGTGACTTGACAAATCTTTAGTTTGAAGGTCTCTCTTGTTTCTTCCTACTTCCCCCTTCGCTTGTGGCATTTCAATCTGTAGCAGGCAGCGTATAATGCTGAGTGTTGTCAATACTCTTTGCGCTTTGTACCATAAACCTTCATCTCATCTAAAGTTAGCAAATCATCCTATTCACTGTGTCGCTTAATAGCAATTCTTAGCCAGGAAGGATCAAGAGATTAGGATTTGGTAGTAGGTCTCTTGGATTACAAGATGAAATCTAAGTGAAAACTGTAGGATCAGGGAGATGAGGATTTGTGACATATTTACCAACACTTGGTTGTTTGATTTTGATTATAGACAAGTTCACCTAGAATGGTCCTGTAATGCTTTTTGTAATTAGTAAGTTGATAAATAGGCTTGGAATTTTATGTCATATAAGGTTGGAATACTGCGACCAAACTGGCTAGATGGAGCCAAGTATCTAGGTCAACAAAATGTGAGTGGCTTTCTCTGCAATGTATGGGAGAAAGTAGACTTTATATGGTACTATGAGGATGTTGTGACAAAGAGACCAGTGCAATGGATCTTCTATACAGGTGATTGTCTACTTTAACATGAAGTCTCGGTTATATCTCTAGTGAAATCCATCTGAAATGAGGGGGAAATTGTTGCAGGGAGGGAGGCTCATGTAATGACGTATGAGGTTGGCGCGGTCCTAGAAGATGAGAAATGGCAAGCACCGGTTTATTGTTTCGACAAAGAGAAGAAGGGTTTATCTACAGGAGGAGGTTTAAGAGAATTTAAAGGATACAAAAAAAAGGCTGCTTTGTAATTCTAATTAACCAGACCCTTGTTCTAGAGGATGGATGAGTCAGGAGAAGCACAAGAGTAGGAGAAGAAGAGTGAATAAATGGGATTATGGTTACTTATGTTATGTGTACCGACCCAAAATAAAATAAAAGAGAGTTGGGTTCAACTCAACTTGTCTCCGATTTGGTTTCTTACTTTTCTAATTGAGTGTGAGATTCCGCTAGACTTATCAGCAGTTAATTACAAATACTAATTCTAATATTATGGAAAGTAACTTAAAATTTGTTCAAAATTGTAGAAATCAAAATACCATTGGAAATTTGGAATATTGAACAAACAAACAAAATTCATTAAGAATGAAAATGTCTAGAAAGTTAGATCTATTAACTCTATAACCAAACAAATCTAAAAAAAAGGTTTTAATATTTAAAATTACATACAATTGGAAATAATAAAATCTTCACAAAATATTTTTTAACTTCAACTAAATTTTCTTACATAAACTAATTAGTTAAAACGAAAATATAATTTAAAAATAAGTAAATATATTAAGAATTAATATTTAATAATTTATAATTTCTAAAATTAAAAATCGAAAATAATATTTTTATAAATATATGTTTATTATCATTTGTTAAAAAGGTAAAATATTTAAACAGAAAAAAATAACAATCCGTTATTTTATCCTTTATAATAAATTAAAATTGATCTCATATATATAATTATTTCAACAAATAACATTACTACAACATTATATTCTAGACTAGCATGGGTAAAATAATCCTTATTACATAATCAAGTTTTTTAGACGAGGACCCACATCATGCACAAGCTAAATTATATACTTTTGAATTTATTTAGGATTTTATTTACATTAGAATTTATACATAAGTTTCTTAGGCGATGACTCATATCATGCACAAGCTAAATTATATACTTTTGAATTTACTTAGGATTTTATTTACATTAGAATTTATACAATTGACGTATCACTATAAACTAATGATCAATAGTGTAGTATTTATATAATGGATACCGCATTACCAAATCTTTAGGTGGACCATGGATCATAGATGGATGGGTTATTGATTCAGAAAAATCGTGGATCTCTTTCTTTCAGCTCGAGTTCAGAGTAATGTCGACTGTAAAGTGCCCGGGATTGCATCACCAAATGAATGAAAAATTGGGAGACAAACAAAAAGCATAATCTAGTAAATAATTTACTTATTTAGTAAAATATATCTATTTATCTTAAATTAGTTTTAAAAAATCTGTTTCTTTAGTAAAAATAAAAAATAAAAAGCAAATTTAGTTTAAATCTGTTTATTTAGTAAAACAAATATTTTATGTTTATTTAGTAAAAATAATCTGCTTATTTAGTAAAAATCAAGAAATATCTGTTTATGCTTATTTAGTAAAAATTATCTGTATATGCTGATGCTAAAGATTTTTGTTTCCACTTTCCAGATACTCCAACTTTTTATTTTCCTTTTTTCCAATCACTCTACACTATTATAATTTTTTTACTCTCAAATTTTACCAATCACCTCCATGATCTTTAGTGAGTATAAGACTGTGAAAGCTCAATTTGAGGAAATTCGAATTCCTTAAAATGTAAACGCTCATCCGACCACATGTTTAATTATTTCATGTTTTGTTTAAATTTAGCAGATTAGGTACTATATAAAGAAAAAGAAATATTTTCAACGCGAAAGAACTATAAATACTACATGCTGATGTTTTTCATTACTCCAAAAATAAGCTTATATCCAAACGATGAATAATTTAATAGTTTTGATATTGTTTACTACCTTTTGTTTTAGGCTGAATGAAGGTTGCCAGAGAAATCATGTAGAGATTCACAACGAACTCTCTCCTGGTAGTATTCTCGACATTCATTGCCGTGGAGGTAGAAACGGAGATTTAAAATCTTCCCAACTACAATTCAAAGCTGATCCATTTATTATTGATTTCAAGGATACTTGGCCAGATAGGACAGCATGGTATTGTAATCTTAGACAAGGGCCTAACCTTGAGTTTTATTATCATATTGAAGTATATCGCGGAGCCAGGTTTCCCCGATGTGGTCAGCTACGTGTATGGACTGCTAGAGTTGATGGGATTTGGTTTACAAAAGAATATGATAAACCATTAGGACTTGTACTTAAATGGATGAAAGAGTAAACATTATGTAAGTGTTTTTTTTTTCAGTTGCATTTTATGAGTTAAAATGTTTTCTTTTTGCAAATCTTTTATCAATCTAATTTGGTGTTGGAATATATCAATAGATTGTAATAAAACATGAATTCATGTGATAATAAGACTATGTTTTTAACATACACAAATGGTGTTTTTAAAGACACGTATATTTCTTACAAAAAAAAAAACTGTTTTCTTTTGCAAATCTTTTAACCTTCTTTATCTTACTATCATCTACTCCAGTAACTAGACTAAATAAATATTTGACGTGACAGAAAAGAATATGCTAGATACAAAAATAAATAAGAGGGCATGCATGGACCATTGAGCTCTAGGCGGGGAAGTGTTAGGATAAAGGAAATTGAGGTCAATAATGATGGCACGGTGAAGAATTTCTTGCTAACTAATGGAAGCACTGTCGAAGGAGATGCTTATGTGTTTGCCGATCCAGGTTTATTAACTATGCTGTCTTGTGATTTACATCTCATCTGGTTTCCTGCTTATTAATATGCTGTTGACGTTTTGCTTGTAGTCGATATCCTGAAGCTCCTTTTACCAGATCCCTGGAAAGAAATACCATACTTCAAGAAATTGGATAAATTAGTTGGAGTGCCCGTTATTAACGTTCATATATGGTTAGTGAGACCGATGCCTCTCATGTTTTTCTTTTTGTGGCCATTGTGTGAGAATTGAGATCACATGCGGGTCTAAGTGTTGTGAACTATTATTGCAGGTTTGATTGAAAACTGCGGAACACATATGATCATCTACTCTTTAGCAGGTGAATTTCTTATTTAAGCAGTTTTGAGGCATTAAGTGTTTACTTAGTTGGATTCAGTGTTGAAAAAAGAATTTTCCATTAATACTTGATTTTTCATCGGAGAAAAAGGAAGTGTGTAGTCTTGAACCAGCAACAGTTAAGGCTTGTTTTTTGTTAATCATTTGTTGTATCTTCAAAAAAATTTCTTTTGGTGTTTTTGCAGAAGTAACCCTTCTGAGTGTATATGCGGACATGTCCTTAACTTGTAAGGTAAACGTGTTCCTCTGCTATATGTCTATCATAAGAGATCACAACTTAGTGCACCGTACTTCTCATGTATATCACTCGCAACTATCGTCTCAACAAATTTTCTTGGCTTATCTTGACTTCGAATCTGATTCAACTTAGATTCTCTTAAGAGTTAACTAAGCATTTTCTTTCTTTATTAACTCTAGGAATCTTACGATCCTAACCGGTCGATGCTGGAGCTAGTATTTGCACCTGCAGAAGAGTGGATATCACGGAGTGACTCTGACATCATAGATGCAACAATGAAAGAACTTGAGAAACTCTTTCCCGACCAAAGCAAAGCTAAAATTTTGAAGTACCATGTCGTTAAAACTCCAAGGTTAGAGAAGTTATACCAAACCCCAACATTGGAAAAGTCCCATTTATTTTAGCTTCACATGAAACATTGCTATATGTTGACAAATACAACATGTTTCTCCTTTTGTCTCGTGATCAGGTCTGTGTATAAGACCATCCCAAACTGTGAACCATGTCGTCCTCTACAGAGATTTCCTATTAAAGGGTTCTATTTAGCTGGAGATTACACTAAACAGAAGTACTTAGCTTCCATGGAAGGCGCCGTTCTCTCTGGCAAATTCTGCTTACAGATTTGACACCTCTCCTTTTTAAAAGTAATTATTGTCGACCTTTTGTAATCAAAGTGATTTATCATTATTGTGCAACCTTTTTTATATTATTCTTGGAACAAAATACAAAAGGTGGATCTTTCATCTTTGCTGGCAAAAAGAAACCAATCTAAACAATAGATCGAAAAACAAAATAAGACACAAATATTTCCAACCACAAAATTGGTTTAAGACTAGGCCGGTAGGGTCTAAATCTTGTAAGAGCGGTGAGCCACGAACTGAAATTGCTTGATGACTAGTGAAGACAGCAGGTGATATATCATACAGTACAAGACATCAAAATATCTTTTGCATTATGTATATACACATGTGTGTTTGATATTTTTTTGGGGAGGATGATGGTGATAGAGAAAGGCTTGGGGAGGATTGTAAGAAAAGTGATGGAGACCCCAACGAGCAAGATGGAAAGTTGATGAGGCAATGGAATATTTGAAAAGACTTTGTTTTTTTATTTTCTTTTATTTACTGAGATTTTCTTTCAAAAATAATAAACATCCAATTCTTCGATTAAGGATACGAAATTGATTTGGGTTAAGAAGATATAAAGTTTAGTATTATTATTATAACTATCAGAAAACATCAAACCAGAATTGTAACATGGAAAGTAGATAGAAATGAGCTATGAGCTTTTTCACAAGGCAAATGTTGTCAAAGCTCTCAAACCTTGTCCTCTGCTGATTTGTTCACATCAACGGGAGTTTTGCTGTCCACGTTTTCCAGAGTGCTACAAATACAAGTACACGCATGAAACAACCGAGGCCTAGATTTTAAAACAGGTTTTTGTTTGGTTGCAAAACTTACCCAGGAGACATTTGTGGATCCTGAGACAAAGAAATAAAAACCAATCAGGTCGATTAAAGGATAGATAATAACAAAGGAAAGCCGGAAAGAGTTTGTATTACTACCCGCAGCAAGTGGTTAACAAGATTCTCCCTCATCTCTTTCATCCATGCGGTTGGAATACTTCTCCGAAGCTGCTCAGCTATCTGATCAAATTCAGCATCTCCAGCCATTTTCTCAGCCAATTCCTTGATTATTGGCTTCTTAAAAAAAACAAGAAAACAATACTAACGAAAATGAAAAACAACTCTTACTTTTCAAAAAGAAAATAGAGAGAGAGGGGATTTACGCTGACAAGACTCTCCATGCCTGAAAAATCAAAATCATTCAAGTTGAGCCCAAGATCAGCCGAAATCCCTAAGCCTGATTCCGGTTTCGGTTTGGTACTCTTACTTTTCACCTTCGAAAGCTTTTTCTTATCCGCGGAAAGATGAAACGCTTGTCTAAATAACACGAAGAAAAAACCACCAAATCTTAATTTTAGATAATTCTTCTCTAATATTAAATTATTTTATCACAAATTATCTAGATAATTTGATGTAAATATCTAGATTTTTATCTTTAAGGAGCTGGAGAGGTGTGTGGATGATTCTAGAACTTTTTAAAGAGGTGGATGTGTTGATATTTCTAGAGAAAACTCTAAAATTTAGATTTGGCTCAAAATGATAATTATTGGATAATTGATCCAATAATTAAACTTGATCCAATAATTAAACTTGATCCAAAATCAAGTTTAACTTTCAACACCCCCTCTTAAACTTGATTTTGCTACTCCAAGCAAGCTCCTCATTTTGGTGAAGTTTTCGCGCTTAAGAGGCTTGGTGAAGATATCGGTTACTTGATCATTTGTTTTCACATACTCCAATTTCACTTCCTTCTTGTTAACACACTCTCTAATGTAGTGATAACGTGTGTCAATGTGCTTACTACGGTCATGAAAGACTGGGTTCTTCGCCAATGTTATTGCTGACTTATTATCTACAAAGATCTCCGTTCGCTCCTCTTGTGGCAAGTTTAACTCTTTTAACAAGTTTCGTAACCAAATAGCATGACAAACACATGAAGTGGCTGCTACGTACTCGGCTTCACAAGTAGATAGAGTAACGATTGGTTGCTTCTTCGACATCCATGTGAAAGCCGTATCTCCAATGTAGAACACGAAGCCACTTGTGCTCTTTTGGTCGTCTACGTCTCCACCCCAATCGCTATCACTATATCCAACAAGCTTGTAGTCGTTAGAGATAGAATAGTATAGGCCAAAGTCTATGGTACCTTTGATATAGCGAAGAATCCTCTTTGCCGCCTTGAAATGAGTTATTGTTGGATGCTCCATATAACGACTAACAACTCCAACCGCATATAAGATATTGGGCCTTGTACACGTTAAATAACGTAAGCTTCCAACCAAACTTTTAAATAGTGTCGGATCCACTCTTTCTTCTTCTTCATTATTTGACAACTTGATTCCACATTCCATCGGCGTGTTAACTGGATTAGAGTCATCCATCTTGAACTTCTTAAGTACCTCCTTAGCATAACACTCTTGAGTTATGAAGATTCTATTGTCTTCTTATTTCACTTCAATTCCGAGGTAGTAAGACATCAATCCAATATCCATCATCTCGAACTCCTTTGTCATCTCTTTCTTGACCTCCTCGAACATGCTTGGATTATTACCTATGAATATTAAGTCGTCTACATACAAACATACAATCAATATATCACCATTTTGAATTTTGATATAGAGTGCATGCTCATATGGACACTTGATGAAATCTTTCTCCTTGAAGTTTTTGTCAATTCGAGTATTCCAAGCTCTTGGGGCTTGTTTTAACCCATAAAGTGCCTTCTTCAACCTTAAGACTTTATCTTCTTCTCCCTTGATTATATAGCCTTGTGGTTGCTCAATGTAAACTTCTTCTTCAAGTTCTCCATTTAAGAAGGCTGATTTGACATCCATTTGATGTATCCTCCAATTATTTTGAGCCGCCAATGAAATGATTAGTCTAACTGTTTCTAGGCGAGCAACGGGAGCGAATACCTCATCCTAATCAATTCCGGCTCTTTGACTATAACCTTTGGCCACCAATCTTGCCTTGTATCTCTCTACTTCCCCTTTAAAATTTTTCTTTGCTTTGTAAACCCACTTCACACCGATCGCCTTGTGCCAATTTGGAAGTGAAGCTAACTCCCATGTATTATTCTTTTCTATCGCCTTGATTTCTTCATCCATTGAATTTCTCCATGTCTTCTTTTCCATAGCTTCTTGGAAGTCCATGCGCTCATATTCCGCAAATAGACAAAATAACGTAAGATTTTCTTGATTTTCATTTACCTCGTAAAGCTCTTGTAGACTTCTAAAATGCGGAGTCCTTTCACTCAAACTTTCTTCTCCTTGAGAAATTGTTGGTGATGTTGGTGGTGTAGTAGGCTCCTCTCTTGGTTGCTCGAGATCATCTTCTTCCAGATGTGGAAATAAGTTATAGTCTTCATCATTTGATCTCCAATCTCATTCTCCTTCTTCTTCAAAGATGACATTTCGACTTATGATTGTCTTCTTTGTGTTCGGATTGTAGAGCTTGTATCCTTTGGAGTTGATATCATAACCAATGAATATGTACTTCTCACTTTTGTCATCTAGTTTGCTTCGCTTCTCGTCTGGTACATGAGCATGAGCAATGCTTCCAAAGACTCTTAAATGAGAAACACCGGGTTTTCTTCCGCTCCAAACTTCTTGTGGGGTTTAACCCGAGACACTTCTTGTTGGAGATCGATTTAATAGATAAACCGCACACGCGACTGCTTCTGCCCATAACTCCTTTGGTAGTTTCTTACTTTTTAGCATGCTCCTTGCCATCTCTAAAATTGTTCTATGTTTCTTTTCCATTACTCCATTTTGTTGAGAGGTTCTTGGCACCGTTAATTGTCTTCGAATGCTGTTATCTTCACAATACTTCTGAAATTCATTGGATGTAAACTCTTATCCACGATCAGACCTCAAAGCTTTGATCACAAGACCACTTTCCTTCTCAACATGGGCTTTAAACGTTTTGAAGTTTTCAAAAACTTCTGATTTTTCTTTCAAAAAATAAACCCACGTTTTTCTTGAAAAATCATCAATAAAGAGAAGGAAGTAGTTGCTTTTACCGAGTGATCTTGGCTTGATTGAACCACACACATCTGTGTGTATAAGCTCCAATGGCTTTTGAGCTCTTGTGCTTGACTCCTTTGGAAAACTCATTTTGAATTGTTTTCCAAGTAAACACCCTTCACAAACTTGATTTGGATGGTTGATGCAAGGTAGTCCTCTCACCATTTCTTTCTTCGAAAGCAACTCCAATCCTCCAAAGTTGAGATGCCCATATCTAAGATGCCAAAGCCAAGACTCCTCCTTATAGCACATCTTAAGACATTGTGCAATGACATTTTGAATGTTAAGGACAAACATTCTATTTTTTGACATCGGCACCTTTGTAATGAGATTATCTTCTTGGTCTCTTATAGAAAGGTTAATATCCTTTAATCGAATATTATAACCTTTCTCTAAGAGTTGTCCAAGACTCAAGATGTTGGTTTTCATGGTTGGAATATAGTAAACATTGGAGATCAATTGATGATCCTCATTCTTTAACCCGATGAGAATTTTTCCTTTACTTTTAACCTCTATCTTTGATTCATCTCCTAAGGCCACGTCTCCTCTCACCGATTCATCAAGCTCCACGAACATGCTTTTTCTCCCGCACATGTGATTACTTGCACCGCCATCAAGATACCACTTATGATTATCTTCTCGTTCATCTTTCTTATAAGCCATTAATAACATATCTTCTTCTTGGATTGTTTCTTCAACGTAGTTGGCTTTCTCCTCAACTCTTTTGTTATTGGGAGCTTTACATTCGGAAGCATAATGTCCAAACTTCCCACAATTTTAGCACTTAACATTTGATTTATCGTACCTTGATTTTGGATTTCCTCTTCCACGGCCTCTTGATGAGCTTTCTTCTCTTTGATTGGTTTTATCTTCATGCGGCTTCCAACCTCATCCATTTCCATATCCACGACCTTGTCCTCGTACTTGACCACCACTTCTTCTTTGATAACCTTGGCCATTTCCTTCTTTAATATGATCAATACGCATCTTTAGAACTTGTTTGGCGATATCTTTTTTTTTCTTCTTCTTTTCTTCATAAGCTTGTAATGATCCAAGAAGTTGCTCCATTGTCATAGCCTCCAAATCTTTTGTCTCTTCGATGATGGTGACAATATGCTCAAATTTTGGATCCAATGATCTAAGAACCTTCTCCATGATTCTCATATCATCTAACTTTTCTCCATTTCTTCTTAAGTTATTTGTAACCGTCAAAACTCTTGAGAAGTAATCAGAGACGAGTTCACCTTCCTTCATTTGCAATGCTTCATATTCTCCCCTTAGAGTTTGAAAACGTACCTTCTTGACTTGATCAACACCCTTGTAGGATGTTCGAAGCTTCTCCCATGCTTCTTTGGCCGACTTAGCTTCCACGACCTTCTCGAATGTATCTTCATCTAATCCTTGATAGATTAGACATAGAGCCTTCTTGTCTCTCTTCCTTGAGTCTTTCAAACTATCTCTTTGAGCTTGACATATAACACCTTCATTCTCCAGTTCAATGAAACCTTTCTCGACTATCTCCCACACGTCATGTGCTCCTAGGATAGCTGTCATTCGTAGACTCCAATTGTCATAGTTGCTCTTTGTGAGCATCGGGACTTGGAAGGAAACACCACTACTCGCCATCTTTGTTAGAATCTCCTAGCTCTGCTACCACTTTGTTGGAAGGAAAATTTTTTTGAGAGGATGATGGAGAAAGTGTTAAAGTATTTAGAAGAGAAATTTAGGAAATGGAAGACTTTGATATAATTTTCAACTCTTTTTTATTACTCACTTCTTAACTTAAATTAGTTACAAATGAGAAGGGGAATGAGGTATTTATAGCCTCCACATTACAAAATATATTAAATATTTTAATCCTAACTCTAGATAATTCTTCTCTAATATTAGATTATTTTAATACAAATTATCTAGATAATTCTATATAAATATCTAGATTTTTATCTTTAAGGAGGTGGAGAGGTGTGTGGATGATTCTAAAACTTTTTAAGGAGGTGGAGGTGTTGATATTTCTAGAGAAAACTCTAGAATTTGGATTTGGCCCAAAATGATAATTATTGGATAATTAATCCAATAATTAAACTTGATCCAAAATCAAGTTTAATTTTCAACAAATTAATACCTGGTGAAAGAGGAAGAGTTTTCTTTGAATCTGAAGCCATCGGATATGACTATAAACCCTAGAAAAACGAGAACTGAAGGATTTATTTATCGAAACCTAATCCAACAAAGCCCAAGGAGGCAATACCTATCGCAGCGGTCGCGTAATGATGAGATTGCAGAGGGAAGAAGATAAACAAATAGAAACAAAAGAAAAAAAAACTGTTTCAGGCAAAAAAAAAACTTTTTTGCTCGTTTAGATCCATCTTACAAGTTATGCGAGCATAAACATAAATAATTGAATTAAATAGAAGTTCTTATTCAACGGTAAGTTTTGCTCATAAGCTATTACATCACTATAACTAAATTCCAGATTCTACCCCATCCTATCATCTCTTCCTTTCATGCCATAGTCTGCGCGTGTTGATCACACGTCATTATCACCTTCACAAATGAACTCAGATCCTTCATCCAAAATTGAGGCATTAGCAACATAATTGCTTAGTGAAAGCGGTCATCCCGTCTCACCGAGCCATAGTCATGTATCGCAACCAAACATCAACTCATATTCCAAAACATGCCTATCATTTATATCAAAAAAAAAACATGCCTATCATGATAGAAACTAGCCGCGAGTAATCATCCACGCTTACCGGCCAATCATCCCACAACTAGACATGCCTCGGCGAGCATCACATCCATAAATGCATTGCCTGAACTTGATCACCGATAAAGTAAATCGATCACCACAGTTAGTCAGCAGATATACATAACATGACAAGCAAACATGAGCAATAATCAAGCAATCAAGACTAAGTATCTATGCTTGTAAACGGTCACCCACTCACCTTGATTTCCCTTGGATATGGTAAGACAGGCCATCATTGAGCTTTCTCACTTAAAGAGAACGGAAACAACTTGCACTTCAAATAATCTTCATGGATGCGATTGGTTCTCATTGTGCTGCAGATTTCTTCAAAGAGCTCAATGTGGTCCATCAGGTGCTCGGAAGAGAGAATGTGAAACTGATTTTGTTTCGATGTGGAATGATCGGGTTTCCTTCATCATCGAGCAGTGGCTGTCCGTTTCCACCAACGGAAGCCTCTCGGTCATCATTGTGAAGAAGTCCTTCACGGTTTCGGTGTTCTTCGTGGTGGACGAGATCGTCGTCCATTTGGAGTTATCTCTTTAGTCTTCAGAGCTCTCTTTGGTGTTTGTCGATCTCGTCTAGCGGTGGTACAAAATTAGAAGTATTTCTTCTCGTGTTCATGCAGCTAAGAGTAAGAGAAAGAAAAACAAAAAAGATGTCAAAATCAAAAGATAAAAAAATAAAAACAAAGTTGTCTATAACAGAAAATTAGACCACGAAATCACAAGTAGCAATCAAGTTCCTGGCGACGGCGCTAGAAAATTTGATGCAGTGGGAGACTCCTAACAAGTTTACCCCTTAAAGAAAAATGCAAGCGCACAACAATCACAGTAGTATATTAAGGGTATCGACTCCACAGGGACTAGTGCACTAAAGACTTCGCTCTAACCTAATTTTGCGTCTAAACTAATCAAATTCAATGTGGTTATCACGATTTATAGCTAGGAAAATAAATAAGAAAAATGGAAAATAAACGAGATACATTTCAAGACTAAAAACGTTGGTCACCAGGAAATTCTCTAGGGATCATGGATCGGATCAAAAAGCATTAGTTAGGGTATGAAAGCGACTTTGTCGACTATGGTTCTTAAACTAGAACACATATTTTTATCTAACCTATTCGCGTAGAGCTAAACACCTAAATCTAAACAACTTAACAAGCCCACATTCGTTACCTTCTACGCAGGAAAATCAGCAATAAAATCAAGTTCGTATTATGCTCACAATGCCCTGTACGTATACTTTCTTATCTTATAGCACAATTGCTCACATACTCTAGTTCAGGCTGATAAATTCAGCATGTAAGTGGTTTTATATTCCTTAGCTCAGTCGCTATGTGATCAATCAACCAACATGCAGTAACGAACAAGAATAGAACAAAGAACCAGAATAATTATCCTAAGTCTAGCAACCTAATAAGATAGAACAATGATTAATCTCTTCGAAAACTCTTAAGCCCAACAAAAAAACTACTCACTCATGGATTTTCAAATCGTCATTAAATATATAAAAAATTTTGAAAACAGAAAATAAAAGAGTAAGAGGGTTTCAAAAAATCTTCTCTATGAAGAACATAGTTGAACTCTTCTCCCGAAGAACGAAGAATAAGTACTAAAAGCTCAAAGCGACAATTGCTAAGTATGTGTAAGATGTATTCAGGGTTTTTAGTGTGTCTTCTGGTGACGCCCTAAAACAAAGTCTTATAGGGTCTTCCGCAGCTTCCTTAAGCGTCTAGGGTTAGTTTTTTGGTGAAACAAGTGACGGATTTGGAGTGGGCTTAAACTTGGGAGCCTATATATGTTTGCTAGATATAAAAAATAATAAGAGGGGCATGCATGGTGTATTAAATGTCAACTTTTTTTGGTTACTGGTTGGATACTGATGACTCACTACTCTTCCTCTTCTAATGACATTGCTCTGACCTTTTGGAGACTCTTACACATTCCCTCACACCCTATTTCAGAGGCACCTCGTTTTCTTTTCTCATAACATTCAGTTCTTATAATTCCTCTTTCTCTCTATATATATTAAAAAATCTTCAAGACCTTTAGGGTTGTGATATAGTGTTGGATGAAGTAAAGTTGTAACTCGGCAGAATGGGTTCATGCGGAGCAAATCCTACGATTGTGAAGAACTTTAGAGAGCAACCTCATTCTTCTTATTCCCTGAAGGTCAACAAACTCTCTCAATTTAATCTCGACAAATTCAAATCCCGTCGTTTCTTGTCCGGTGGATACAACTGGTAGGTGATCTTTGTTGTAAACTAATTGCATCTTTCATCATTGTTGGAATAAAAATATATATTATGCTTTATTTTTCTACTTCCATTTAAGAAATTAATATAGTCCTTTTGTATTCCTAAATCCAAAAAAAAAAAAATCAGGAGATTGGTGATAAAGGAAACGAGAATGACAAAGGAAGCGGATTTATTTCAATGTATGTTGAATTTGACAACACAAGCCTCATGTCCACACCACCAACTGAGGTGTTTGCAAATCTCGCTTTCTTCGTCTATAACAGGAAAGAAAATAAATATTTTACTATTCAAGGTTCGTATGCGCTCCCCCCCCCTTTTATCTCCCTCTCTATACATATGTTAACCTCCTCGGTTTTACCTTGAAGAAGCTATGTGGATTACTGTTGATGACGATCTTGATGATGAATTTTTTTTGTTTTCTCGATATATGAGAGTTTCTCAACTTGTTGGGATTGGTATTATAGAGGATACTATCTGAATCTAGTGGTGATGCAGTTCAGGCTGGATCAAGAACTTATTGGTTTAGTTCCTGATCATAGCAGCTTCACAGAAAAGAAGGCATGAGATGATTACAATAAGTCTCTTGATGGTTTAGAGCTATACATTCCTTCTCGTCTCGCCAAAACTTATGTTACTGAAAGATATCAAGACTGATGGCTTAAATTTGTTTCTAAGTTTCTGGATTCTTCCGAATCAGCTGAAACTTTTGATGCAAAGTAATACATTTTTTGACGATGATGATGATGATGCTGATGATGTGCCTTTGGTTCAAGTTCTTCAAAAGTTGAGAGAGAGCATTCGTAGGAAACTCAAAAGATGTAGAACATGTAGGGTAGCGAAAAATCTGAGATTTGAGACAAAGAAAGACAAGTTTGGTGATGCAACTTCAACATAATTTCCACTTAGTTAGTTGTTTAAGGAGGATTTAACAAAGTGAACATTTGAGAAACAAGGGACGCAAGCGAACTCGTGAGGATGATGAAAGTCCTATGGAATACAACGATGATGAAGAAGATGATAACATTACCATTGCTTAAGAGGAAGCTTGTAATACAGAATATAACTTTGGATCTGTAGGCACATATGAAAAACGTTATCCAGAGGTTTTACCCTAGAATAATATTGCAAGTGCACAATGACAATCACACTGTGGGCATGTAAGATTGGTCTTCATTCCTTACGACCATCTTGAGTGGGCATGTAAGCCAATCAATATCAATTACTATCAATCATCATTTATTGCATATATTCCCTGTATCATTCTATTTAGAAATGAATATCTTCTCTTTATCTCTTACCTTTGATGTATGTAATTGACTCTTCTCTATACTTCTTTGTTTGAAATTTTAGTAGGTGTTTTAGGAGAGAATCAGTCATTGGCTGATGTGGTAAGGTTGTGTACTTATTGTGTGTTCTATTCAAAAATTTTATACAGCAATCTTGTTCTCTGTTCAAAGTCATATATAAACATGACGATTTAAAAAAAAAAAAATCATCTAAAGCTTATCATAACGAGTTATTGCCATAATAGATAGAATCAAGATCGAGTACAATAAACTATCAGTTAAAAAATCCATAACGTCCCAATCACAATGCAAACATGTATTTTGAAGTCTTTATCTTATTAGGGGATATCATAAAAGAGAATTATCCAAATCATTTGAAAAACAGGAAACCAACTGGAGAGAAATGCAAAGAAATCTCTAAGAAGCAAAGCAATGATAGGTGCTAGGAAGCATGCAACCGGAGGAAGAAAAACCCAAAGAGGATGAAGAAGAGCTTAATGATGAGCTGACGACAGCTGCTGGAATAAGCCAAATAGATAAGAAGAATGAGTTAGAAAAGTTAAGAGTTGTAACAAATAGTATAAATTGAAGGGGAGTGCTATTAGGAGAATTATCAAGAAGGGCTTAGTCTTGTACTATGTTCATTAGGTGGATATGGATTAGGGTTTCATACCTTGTTAGGAGCATTTTGCAACCTGAATGATTGAAGCCACCGTCTGGATGAGAGTCATCAGCAACAGTAACACGGCGGCGACATTGGCCGTTCCTATCCACAGGTTACCAAAATAAACCCGCTTTAGGATGGCCTTTGACCTTTGGAACGGGTTTGTATAGTGAGCGTTGACTTGAGCCGCTATATCATAATAGTAAGAACCACCACCCATGGTGCCCGGACCAAGCTTATTCACCATCTCCGCAATCAAACTGTTGTGCTGAGTCCATTTTTTTATTATACCTTACGGAAAAAAAACAAAACCACCATTACATATCAATATATACATATGGATATAGACCTATCAATTAAAAGGGGTACCTTTTTGAACAAGCAATTCTACATCTTTATCAGTATCGATAAGGTGATCCAAGAACAAGAGATAGTTGCAGACATGGGTTTGTTCAGGGTAGTGGCATTGTTCAAGCGCCATTATGTTTCTCAATTCCATCTCAGTTCCATCATCAATCAGGAGAGAAGGCATCTTCAAACAACCGTTCTCGAATCTCACATTTAACGAGAACATGTTTTCTACGGCCTCGAATTTCACTCCCCCACTGACTAATTTATCTGCGTTATACATATGTTCAATGTGCTTGTAATTACCTTGAGTAAGCTCTTTAAGTGTTTCAGTGCGGACACACCTGTTCAAATCAGTGAAATGGCTGAACTTTGTGTTGCTATCGATCTTACCACGGAGTCCAAAATAATTGATGATCATTTCGCGGAATGTGTGGCCGGAAAAGATTTTTGAAACTATTGTATCGAAGAGTTTGTTGAGGATGAAGTAAGGAAGCTGGTTCTCGAGCAACATGAGATCTCTGTAGACTGTGTATTGAAGACAAGGCTCGTCCATGAGAGGATCCCCTGTTTTTTCTGGTGGTTTTGTGGAAGACATCAAAATGAACTGTAGTATGAAAACACAGTCATGTAGGATCATTTCCACGAACTCTGGAGATTTAATCCAAGCCGTTGATTCCGAGTAGCTTTCCCTGATTTTATCTTCGTCGTCTTCGATTATTCTTCTACATATACCGAGATCCCCAACCTCTTGCTCATATTTTGCTAGGTAAATCTTCTTATGCTCTTCCATGTTTAAGTAGTCCATTGACTTTGTGTCTGTGATATCTCCAAGAGATTTCAAAGCTTGAGATTTTTAAGAATGGTTAAGAGGTCCAAGAAGGACTAGTTGAGGTGTATATGCTTCGGGATTTACTCTACGAAGGCAACTTGGGACTCTGTAGATGCTGCAATCATTGGGTTTAGTACGAAAACGCCACATCCCAGGATAGCCCGTTGACTCGGACTTGTTGCTTGTTTCTGGCTGCTTAGAATCCATAATCAAGAACCTGCATGGGCTTTTACAATAAATTCTGTGAAAGAACTAAACATGCATAGGAGAAAGAAGAATGAAATACGACAAACTTACGCTCCAAATTCACTCTTGATCTTTGAGCATAAAACAAATTAAAAAAAAAAAAAGCAGACCCTCTTTGCCTTCGTTATAAACGTGAGCTTGTCTCTGCTTTTTGGTCTTCCCACTTTTCTACGTGGACCCTCTTTGCCTTCCTTCTGTCAATTATTTTCCAACTAGTTGTTGGTAAAACCTTTTTAGCAAGTAAATGTGGTTAAGAAGTTTTAATAAATAATCTAATCATAATATCTGAAACAATTATAATATTTTTGAGTTTTGAAAATATATATTTTTTTTAATTTACATATTATTGTATTAGTTAAAATGGATATTCCATAAACTAACATAATTGGTTTATTGGTTGATAGTTATATTGTTGATATTTAAATTTTTTTGTTAATCATGTGTATAATTGTTAATTATGGTAATGATGTGCTATTTAAGTATTTACACCACAAAAGTCACTAAATAAATATAATTTTTTTTAGAAAACATGCCATACACCTAGAAACTATATTCAAATGATCCCTTATCTCTATTGCATCAAATGAGGAAACAGTTACAACGAAAACTATAAACTCTCCCCCACATGAATCATGAATCCCATAAAAAAGATTATATATTAGAAGCTAAAAACTCAATTTTATAGTAAACAAATCTGTAAGAGAAGCTCCACAAACGGTTTGAAGCCATTAATGGACATCAGCCTAATTACGCGGTTATGCTTCCTAATGGTTTCTGTGGCAAAACGTTTCTATGATTTCATCTTTATTACTTTATAATTTACCTTCCAGCTTACTAAGGCTATATTCCTGTTAAGCATTTTTACTTTACGTGTCCTTGATAAACTCCGTTTCTTGAGAAAAAAAAGTTTTAAAGAATCAAATGAAAACAAAACCAAAACTTTAAAGTAAAGAACATATAAGACTATACGAGTGAATAAGACGATTCCTAGCTTGTGATTTCATTTCGAAGCTTTTAGAAGCCTTTAGAAGCTTTTAGAAGACTTTCTCAAGTGTAAATGAATCAGCTTTTTGCCGATACCTTCAAGTGATGCCGACGAGTGAAGCCAACAGTGGGTGAGATTAAAGTCAAGAGGAGAAGTAATTGGAGAAGAGAAACTTAATCAGAAGTACACAGCCATAATTGGAGAAGGCTAGAAGCAGCTGAATTGTTGATTGATCGAAGACTTGATGCTCTATTCCGGATCGTTGCATCTATTTGCCTATTTGATTTGCATTTAGGTAGCTGAGAAGCTTCCCGAAAAGGCTCCAATTGTCTGTCCAGAATCTAGTTGACCTTCCATCTTGTACTCTGAGATGAATCCAATCAAATACGACATCTCTTAGCTTCAACAACTTGTTTGCTCGACAATTTTTCCCTAAACAGAAGTTATCCGCTATAGGTAAAAATTACACGAAACATATTAATTTTTTTTTTCATCACACAAAACATTTTAATTTTTTTATTGTAAAATTATTATGTTGAAGTTACTATACATATTTCTAGCAGATTTTGCGGATATTTGGTAGACTCTGCAGAATAAGTGGTAGACTATGCAAATATTTGGCAGACTCTGCAGAAATAACTTACAGACATTGCAAATGTTTGGTGTCTTGTGCTTCATTTTGGGAAAGTGTTGTTTTGTAGAAATTATGCTAATATCAAATCCATCAATAATAATTTAAAATGGAAATATATTTATGTTTTGTTTGATTTTCACCTACATACAGTAAAACATTCCACCAATGTTTTTTTCCAATTTCCACGTGATTGTTATTTTTGATAGAAAATTTGCTCTCCAATAGCTGAATACGACAATTTTTCCCTAAACAGAAGTGATCCGCTATTGGTGAAAATCACACCAAACATATAAAAAAAAAATTTATCGCACAAAACGTATAGTTTTTTTTTTTTTTAATTATTATGTAGAAGTTACGATACATATTTATTTTCTACTAGAATATTTCAACTCAAGATAATAAGGCTTTTTCATAGGAGATTTTTTTTTCCGTTGGATTTGGTAAAACACCACCATTAATTAATAACAAATAACAAAATAAGAATAGCTGTATCGCCAAACGTTTGTTAGACAAAGATTTTAGGTGTTTTAGGGGAGAATCAGTCATAAGTTGGTTGTGTAATTGTGTGTTCTATTCAAAGATTTTACACAACAATCTTGTTCTCTGTTCGAAGTCATATCTGAACATGACGATTTTTTAACATCATCTAAAGCTTATCATAACGAGTTATGCAATAATAGATAGAATCGAGATGGAGTACAATACACTATAAGTAAAAAAGAAAATCCACAAGTTCATAATCACAATTCAAACATGTACTTTGTAGTCTTTATTTTATTTTGGGATATCATAAAAGAAAGCTTGAACGAATTATTTATAACAATCCAAATCATTTGAAGAACGATTGAGCTTAAAACAGGAAACCAACCAAAGAGAAATGTAAAGAAGTCTCTAAGAAGTAAGCGATTGATAGGTGCTGGGAAGCATATTATAACCAGAGAAAGAAAGGGCCAAAGAGGATGAAGAAGAACTTAATGATCAGCTGACAGCAGCTGAAATGAGATAAGAACAAAGTCTACACAAATAATGAAAATTATCGTGAAACTTTGTTCAATAGGTGGATATGGATTAGGATTTCATACCTTACTTCTTATGGAGCATTCTACACAGCCTGAATGATTGAAGCCACTGTCTGGATGAGAGTCATCAGCAACAGTAACACGGCAGCGACAGTAGCAGTTCCTATCCATATGTTACTAAAATAGACCTTTGGTATAGGTTTGTATAGTGAGTGTTGACTTTAGCAGCTATATCATAATAGGAAGAGCCACTAGTGACGATGCCCACATTAAGCTTATTCACCATCTCCGCCACCAAACTTTGTTGTCCAATCCAGTTTTTGATTATCCCTTACAAGTCAAACCAAAACCACCACATATCAAATATAAATTCATATGGATAAAGACCTATCAGATAAAAGGGTTACCTTTTTCAACAAGCAAGTCGACATCTTTATCAGTATCGATGAGGAGATCCATGAAATGGATGTAGTTACATACATGGGCTTCTTCAGGGTAGTGGCATTGTTCAAGCGCCATTACATTTCTCAATTCCATCTCAGTTGAATCCTCAATAAGAAGACAAGGCATCTTCAAACAACCGTTCTCGAATCTCACATTTAACAATAAATCGTTTTCTAAGGCCTCAAATTTCACTCCCCCACTAGCTAGCTTATCCGCATTATACATATGTTCTATGGACTTGTAACTCCCTCGAGTAAGCTCTTGAAGTGTTTCTGTTCGGGCTAACCTTATCAAATCAGTGAAATGGCTGAACTTTGAGTTGCCATCGATCTTACCTTGGTGTCCAAATGGCTGAACTTCTTCCAGGTTTTTTAGAAAACCCCTAATATTTATGATTTAAAATTATTTTTAAAAATGAAAGATTATTTTTCAACTCCAATAGATCGCATTTTTCCGTAAAATAGGGATTTGGTTTGGGATAATTGTCGATCCAAATGATGTAAATATATATGTATATATATATATATAATTGCAAATTATAATTATCTTAAGTATAATTATCATAGGGCCTCAATGAAAATAACATAGGCAAACATGTCTGATATATTAACTAGGTTTAAGAAAAAGTTAATTGAGCTTGAAACCAAAACTATGAATAATAATTGGGCCTCAACTAAAATTAATGTGCCCAAAATAGAAAAAAATCAAAACTTTTGATCAAGAAATCAAAGAAGATTGCAAATTATACTTTTCTCAAATCAGTAAATTGATTTCACAATCGGCAACACGATTTTCAGGAAAAAAAACTTGCCCATCTTTGTCTCCATATCTTCGTTTTCTTCTGCTTCTCTAATTGTGTTGAAAAGAATAGTAGCGATTACTCCATCTCGTCTCTACCGCTTCTTCTTTTGTACGACAAAGGTTAGTAGTTATGATCAGACATATCAATTGATTGTGAAGCGTATTATTTCGTATCTAAACTATGTTGATTACTGATTCTAGGGTTTCAAAATCAGTACTCATGTGTTAAGAATCTGAAATTGATTGCATATTCAGTTACTTTCTTGTCAATTCTATGTCTTATAGTCAAATCTTGGATATTATGAATGAACTAGGTTATACATGTTTCTATAACTTGTAAACATCAACATAGCTCAAATGTAAATTACGATTCTTAAGTTTGATTCAAATATGATTCAGTTTAAAAATCATAGATGATATCTATTAATTTCTTAGTCACTTGTTATTGGATTTTGTTTGATAAAGTTCAATAGGTTTCTGAAATCTAATTAAGGAAAATGTTCTTAATAGTGAATTGATTAATATTGGTTTAAGGATAATTGATAAGTCTGTGAACATATAGAGAGCATACCATGATGGAGAGGAAGATGATAAATATTAGTTCTTATGTCTCTAATAGTACCAATTGAGAAATAAAAATGTGAACAAAGAACTGTTAAGAATATATGTGAAATCAGCATAATAAAAAACATAGTAAGGTTGATAATCACTAATGTTTTTCACACTTGCTTTCTTTTTCCTACAGAGCATGGTGAATAAGGCTAAAGTTAATTGGAAGACCGTAGGAAATGCTCCAGGAATTGCCAAGTTAACGTATGTAATACTTGTCTTTTTTTTTTTTCGTGTAAGTTTAGGAAATGACTTTTGGGTGAATATTATAAGATTTCTAACCCATATTTATATAAAAAAATATAACATAGCAAATTCATTAAACGTAATAATATTTATAGGTTCTAAATAAATTTCAAAATATAGAAGAGCACAACCATTAAAAGTATTGAGATCATAGCAGCAAACACACATAAACATAAGTAAAATATTGAGCTTCATCCCTATCTAAGTTGTCTTAATGCTCTGAAATTTGCATTTCATAATTCATAATACGCAAAATAATATACAATTTCCTCCTACTCTTTTTCTAGTTTGTAAAAAGGATAGGTGCAAACAGTTCTGTAAAGATAAATCATTGTTATGAAATTTACTTAAAAACTTCTAAATTATACTAATGATAATTTGTTTAGAAATTTTACTTACATGTATTTTGTTTCATCAAGCTCTAGCATTGTTGGGTTTAAAACGGTAAAATTCTTATAAATATCAGCACGTAGCACGGATTAAAACCTAGTAAGAAGAAAAAAGTTGAGAAGAATCAAAGTAATAAGTCTTCTATTTCCTAAAGTTCTCTCTCAAACACTTAAAAACTTCTCCATCATTATTTTTAAGTTTTTCCTTCCAACATTCTTCTGGTTCTCAAGTCTCTCCGTCGTCATACGTGTCTCCAGATCCAAAGTTATCTCCTGTTTTGAAAGGTTTCTCTGAGTAATGGTAATGTTATCATCTTCTTCATCATCCTTGTATTCCTGAAGACTTTCATCATCCTCACGAGCTCACTTGCGTCCCTTGATTCTCAAATGCTCACTTGTTCTCTTCGCTAAATCCTCCTTACACAACTTACTAAGTGGCAATTCTGTTGAAGCTGCATCCCCAAACTTTTCTTTCTTTAAATCAAATCGAAACTACCCTAAGCGTCCTGCATCATTTAATTTTCCTACGAAAGCTCTCTCCCAACTTCTTGAAACACTTGACCAAAAGACGCATTATCATCATCATCAACAGTACCATCACCATCACCATCACCATCACCATCACCAGCACCATCACCAGCACCGTCACCGTCACCGTCACCGTCACCGTCACCGTCACCGTCACCATTATCATCAAAATTTTCAGTTGATTTAGAAGAATTCAGAAACTTTGAAACAGATTTCAGCCACTGATCTTATCTTTCAGTAATAGAAGTTGTGGCGAGACGAGAAGGAATGTATAGCTCTGAACCATCAAGAGAGTTATTGTCATCATCTCATGCCTTCTTTTCTGTGAAGCTGCTATGATCATGAACCAAACCAATAAGTTCTTGATCCAGCCTGAACTGCATCACCACTAGATTCAGATAGTAGTCCTCTATAATACCAATCCCAACAAGCTGAGAAACTCTCATACATAGAAAAAACGAAAAAAAAATTCATCATCAAGATCGTCATCAATAGTCATCCACATAGCTTTTTAAAGGTAAAATCGAGGAGCCTATATATGTTTGCTAGATATAAAAAATAATAAGAGGGGCATGCATGGTGTATTAAATGTCAACTTTTTTTGGTTACTGGTTGGATACTGATGAGTCACGACTCTTCCTCTTCTAATGACATTGCTCTGACCTTTTGGAGACTCTTACACATTCCCTCACACCCTATTTCCAAGGCACCTCGTTTTCTTTTCTCATAACATTCACTTCTTATAATTCCTCTTTCTCTTTATATATATTAAAAAGAAAATGTTTACTCTTATCAAATAACTTTAAAATCGGAAAAAGAATTTGGTAAGTATTAAAATTTTTTTTTATTTTTAACTTCTTTATTAACCTTAAAAACTTAAAGAGTTAACATTCAAATCCGACGGTCCACCTTCAACGGCCAGCTTCTTCCACCTTACCGCATTTTCTCTCATCTCCTCCGCTTCCTCTCCACCTCTCATCACCTTCTCCAAACACAGTCTCACTTCATATCCATCCACGTATCCTCCCTCCCCAACCTTCACCCTCACTCCAATCCTCCACGTGTCTTCCACTAGCTTCGCCGTCGTACACTGATCAGCAAACTGCGGAAACGCTACCACCGGAACACCACTCTCTAAGCTCTCCAACGCCGAATTCCAACCGCAATGAGTCACAAAACATCCCACCGCCGGATGCGCCAAAACCTCCGTCTGAGAACACCATCCCACCACTAATCCTCGATCATCTCCTCTGATCAATTCCAGAAATCGATTCTTCTTCTTCTCTTCTGGATTCTTCTCTCTCACGATCCACAAAAACGGTCGGTTTGTTGCTAACACGCCGTGAGTAAGCGCCTCCATTTGTTTTTTCGGTAAATCATCGGCGTGCGTTCCCAAAGATATGTAAATCACGGACTTATCGAGCTTCGAATCTAGCCATTTCATACAATCCTCAGATCTGAAAAGATCGGCTCGATCGTCGGAGGAGGAAACCAACGGTCCGATTGGAATCATTCTGAGTTTCTCGACGGAGGTTAAAGCATCGTGTTCCAATGCTGAGAAAGTGTTCACTAAAATCTTAGGGTTAGATTCTAATTCGAGAGCTTTGATGTGTTCTTTTAACGTCACAAGAGCTGAAGGTAACGTCTTCAACGGTTGAAGAAACGACGGGAGATCTCCGGTGGAGAACGGTGGCAGTTTGGGTAATTTAATCGGATCGTTATCGAAGAGATGGTTGTTAGAGCCGTTGAAGTAGTAGTAGTAGATGTCAAGTACAGTGGCCGGCTCAATCCAGAGAAGTGTAGTTGGAAGGTGAAACTCACGCGCCACTGTTGAAGCCCAAGGGACGAGAACAGAGTAGATTACGCCGGTGATTGGTTCTGTTGCGGTTTCGAGATTGGCTTTGATGGTGTCTCTCAGTGCGTTTGAACCGCAGCGTTTGAGGTCGGACATGTAGATTTTCTGGTCTTCGAAGGATTTGAGACCGTCGTCGAATCCATCAGAGAACCAAGCGTAGGACAAGCCTTTGTTGGAAGGTGGCTCGCCCATACGACGGAGAGCGGAGATAGCGGTGGAGTATGTGACGGTTGCGCCGTGGTGGATGAGACGGTTGGCTAGTTGTAATGCAGGGTTTATGTGACCTTGTGCCGGGAAAGTTACTAGCAAGTAGTGAGGACGACGGTGGTAACCAGTAACGGAAGTAGCCATTTTAGTGTTTTGAGGATGTTCAAGTTTTAAAGCTTCTTCAATGGCGGAATTCGGCTTTCTATCTGAGTTTGTTTTAACAATCTCGTAACAAATTTCCACCAGCAACATCTGTACCGTCCACGTGTCCTTCTCTCCATTTTTGATTTTCCTTCTTCAGCTAACACTATTAAGTCCACCCTTCTAAACTTCTCCTTCTATCAGAGTCTTTCCATTCCGTAGCATTTCCTATAACAACGACCGATGAGTAGAGAAGAGCGAACCCACACGACAAGTAGAAAGAACATTTTTGTATGTCTCACCCTCCACACCGGCACACCCAACCACCATCGTGGTGTTGTTGGAGACTTAATTATACGATTGTCAATTGTGCATTTTTTTTAAGTGATATCTATTATTATTTATTGGCATGCTGAAGATTACTTTAATATCATATACTACTCACTACTCAGGGTCAAGTTTAAATTTGTAATCAAATTAAAGGGTCACAAGAAGAATATCTCCAATAAACTGAAACTAGATGGATCTCCTCAATACAAAATTCTGGTTCATCTTTTTAGTTTTCACTATTAGAAGCCCCTTGAATAAGAGATTGGTCTTTAGTTTTAATGTTCAAGGTGGAACACATACTCCGTCAAGTGCTGCAGCTTCGATGAATCCACCTTTTGCTCTCTTTTAACAGCTGGCTTCTTCACAGTCACCATTTGAGAAGTTGCATCCACTGTCCATCCATTCTTTACAACATCTGTGTATATTCCACAGCAAACAAAATTACAATGTATTGTTAATTCTGGTTAGACAACATTGATTTTTGGCAATAGATCTATGCCTACAAAACACTAAGCTAACACATAGGTGAATAAACTCTTTGAGATTTCTTAAAATCTAGAGACGGTAGTATTGTTGTCCCCAGTTTAACTTTTTAATATAAGAAGGAATTCAGTGGAAATCTAAGAATTGATGAGGGAGGAGACGGATAATCTCTGTAAGCAAAGGAAAGAATCTTACAAGTTGTGGCATCATTCTCTGTCATTCCCAGGAAAAGGGCCAAATCACGGATGGTAATTGTGGAGTAGGCAGACAACAAAAGCTGAAACATCTTTCTTGTGTATAGATCTGCAACAAAACCAGCACAGAAATAGCGTTGTCTTCTGATGAAATCTAAGGTTTTACCAGTGGAAAGACGCAGTTAGAGTCAAATGTTGAACAATTGATGTCCTTAAATGCTACAAATTGTGCTTCTTATAATAGGATTTATAAGAAAAGGGTACAACTTCACACAATTCAGATCAATGTTTAGGCATTTGGTTGGGAAAAGTCTGTTAACTGTTTTTGTTCCTACTATCCAAGTCCACCTCTACGAGTCCGAGCAAAGAAGTAGCTACTTCTTAATCAAAAATTGATAAGACACATAGTTTGATGCAAATATCATTCAAATTTATATTCAAAAAGTTCAATGATGAGATGCAAGATGGTTCTATGCATGACACAAATCCTTAACTAAGGTCTCACAGTCACAGGATAACAAAAGAACACAACTAGTCAATCTCGATATGCAGATCAAAGCACAAAACCTAAAGAGGAACAAGAAGGGAAAGAGTTCACTTTGAGTTCACTTTCCATGCTTAATATAAATTGTCAGCAAGCTTAGTTCAAGAAACCAGTTTTTACTAGCTAAAAGTCTTTCACACAAGAATAATTACCTGAGAATGCAGCAACCATATCTTTCGCTTCTAGGCTCCAATCATAATCACGAATACCTCCATAAACACCTGCATAGTCACGTGTCCACAGCTTCTGACCAATCCTCCAAGCTGCAACAATTTCAGGCTTGGTATCCTTAATAGCTGTAGGTATCGTTTTCCAGAGGAAACGAGCGCCGTCACTGCAGTATTTCCAAAATAAAAAGCACAACAAAAACATCAAAAACAATTCCAACTCTAAACAGTCATACAACTCTCTAGTTTCAACATACTACACTCACCATTAAGACTCGCCATTCTACAACTATGCAAAACTGCTAAAGGCATT
This sequence comes from Cardamine occulta, assembly GCA_028015245.1. NCBI lineage: Eukaryota > Viridiplantae > Streptophyta > Magnoliopsida > Brassicales > Brassicaceae > Cardamine > Cardamine occulta. The sequence goes on along the minus strand of CM051386.1, from coordinate 13,325,642 downwards.
CTACAACTTGAGTCAAGTTCTAATTTCTCTACTCAGTGAATACAAACAAGACAATGTAAAAAGGCAGAACTTTAGACCTTAGAAAGATGCCCTTTTAATTTCAAGAGAGAACTAATTATAGGTACACGACGCAACAAATTTGATCAAAAGAAGAAATTTTAACTCACCAATCATCGACGTAAAAGTAACCCAGAAGGTGGATTGCGTAAGGCCAATCATCATGAAAAGAAACTCCTTCTGCAGCAACCTATTAAAGTAAAAGCGATAAATCAATCTACTTAAAACTAAAACCCTAGTGAGCACCAGAAACAAAGATAGCGAGAGAAATTAGGAACCTGAAGCATAAGATTATCGCAAATATCTGCGATTTTATCAAAGGATTTGACGGACAAAGCTTCCTTAATCGGAGAGAGATCCATGACTGTTTTCGTTTGCACTACTCTTGCGAAGATGACGATCGTTCTTCCAAAAAAAGCACTGTAGGGAAAAAAAATCAACAGATTTGACTTTAAAAGCTTTTTTAATTACGGTTTACTTTAAACCGAACATAAACCGGGAAAATGGACCGAGCCCATAAAGCTTTCGTGGATCTGCTAAGCCCTTTTAGTTTCCCGCCAAACATCATAAAGCTACGCGGTAATGTTCCCGCCAAAATAACAAACACTCTCTCTCTCTCTCTTGTCTGTCTCTTTGTAGCTCTTGGCGCGAGTTCTTGCTGCGAATGCGATTATCGTCTTCTTCAGTTTGAGATATCTCCTCACAGGAATTTATGGCTACCAAATTACAGAATCAGAGTAACCGCTCTGAACGAGTTCCATCCGCCGTGTCTCTCACCGGAAAACGATTTCTCACGAATCTTCGTCACAACCATGCGTCATCGTTCATCGGGAAAACTGTTACTAAGCAACCTCGGGCGTGTCCTCGTGTCACGATGAAGAATCTGTGTCTCAGACGCGTGTTCTCTCCGAGTTCGATTTCTAGCGATTGGGACTTTCACATGAAAGGGGAAAATCAAACCAAGGAACTTAATGTGGAATCTTTTTGCAATTCTCCAAATTTTAACGGTAATTTTGATTTTAAGCTCTTTTTATTCTCTAACAAAATCTTTTAATCTGGGTGAATGTATATTGAGTAGAAAGAAGAAGTAAATTTCATTACTTGTTTAGAAACTATCTGATTCCGAAATGGTGTTTAATGGTGAAACAGTTACGAGAGAAGGAAACAAAGAGCTTTGTGGTGGATTATTAGCTACCGGAGAGGATTTAGAAGAAGTGGAATTTTCACAAACAACGCCACAGGATTCAGAAATGTTCACCAGTGAACCTTCTTTGGTGAAAGGTGGTATCAAACTCGGCAGCAAAGTGGTATGTTTCCTCATAGCTTTATAAAAAAAATGATGCTTTTGAACAGCAATATTGGCTTAATTTGCTTCTTGTGTCAATTACTTGTACAGATTCGTCATCCGGAAAAGATTTTCAAGAACCCTGGCTCTGTTAGCTATAGAAGACTGCTTCCTTACTTGATGGAAGCTGGAGATGGTACTAGAGATGTTGATGGGAAAGATCTAAAGAATGAAGGAGGTGAATCCATGGCAGCGAAAGACCGAATTCTTGAAACCAGGCCTGTTTTACATGGAAACAGTAGCCCTTTGAAGAAGATGACTTCATCCAGTGTTACCAAAGTTTCTGTATGATCTAATTTTTTTAAGAAGCTGCAGTCTTGTTACTTGTTAAAGAACCTTTCCACCTGTCTAATATGTTCTCTGTTTTGACATGAAACAGTTGTGCTCCCGGAAGCTATTTAAAGTGCCAGGTTCTGTAAATTACAGAAGAATGCTTTCATATCTCAAAGAGAACTTAGATGATAGTCCTGGTAAGTCTCTTTATATTCATGTGTGGCTAGATGGATTGTATATATAGTAATTATAACTGCATGATATTAGCTTGTATTGAAATTAAAAAAGAAACTGATAGACTTAGAAACTGATGGTTCGTTCGTTGTTAATTGTTCTTCTAGGAACGCCTGAAACCAGTAAACATATAGATCCTCAGAAGCATATAGAGGAGAATGATCCAGCCACTGAGAACAAAGGATCTTCAATTGAAGCTAAGGTTTCAAATACATGCTCTAGCAATGTTGAGGCGGCACTCTTATCCGTAGAACAAACAGGGAACTCAACTTTTGTTAGTTCAGTTTAGGTGTTGGTGTTATTTAGTGTAACAGTTAGTAATAAAAGTCTTGTATATTTGTTAAAGTGTTGTTTTGACTTGTTTACATGTAGAGCTTGTTCATCTAGGCACTTGTAGGATCTTGTGAACCTAACAATTGATCTCCAAAGCACAGACATTTGAGGTACTTAAGATCATTAGACTTGTTGTTTCTTATGTCTTAACAATTTCACTGGCTGTACTTTATTCCTTAAGTAAAAGACATTAGTAGTCTCTTTCTTTGTGTGATGATCATCTCTAAGCAACAAGTTAAACGGTTTGATTCAGTTGTTTATATTTATAAAGCAGGTAAGAGCTTTTATTAACGTCGACAATAAACAATGGAATAAGAGAACAAACCAATCAAATAAATAATTGAATCAAAACAAGCAGAGAATCATATCATATCTTTTCATCAGACTCTGGACTTGTTGCACTCGGGAGGGAATCCATTAGGGAACCTTTCGAGTTCAGAGCAATAATCATAGATCATGAAGTATTTCTGAACCCATCTAAGTCTCATCCTTCCATAAGCATTGAGCTCTTCCACCACCTGCACTGCACCATCACTAAAAGAAGTATTGAATTCAAGGTCACATCCTGAGGAAACTGAGCAAGCCGCAGCCTTAAATCCTCTGTAATAAGCTGTGAACGGAGCATTGGATCAATCAGTCTTGACCAAACCACCTCTAGTAGCCCAATCATCTGCATTCCACAGGCTAGAGTAGATTCTCATGGGTTGGCTCGTTGGGAAAGGAACACCAAGCTTCTCTGCATTCTTGAAAACTCTAATGGGTAAATTGTCCACCAAGAATCTGCAGAGATAATCAAGAAAGTCAAGATCTTTGTTTTCAGATAATGTTTTAATTAAGAGAGATATATAGATCGATTCTTCACATGATGTGTTGGGGTCTCCAGACAATGGAGTAAGTGTGGAAGTTCTTGGTTGGATCAAACCAGAGATAGAACCGTTGCTCTCTGTTACCTTTCCCTTGAGCAAAGACATTGGTGTGAAGAACATAAGGCTTTCCTGTTTCGTTCCCTAGAAACTCAAAGTCTATCTCATCATGTGTTGCTCCTTCTGACGATAACTACAAAATTTTATAAAGTTTTAGTAACATGTAAGTGTAGTGAGTGAGTGTAGTAGTGTGAGTTTGAGAACGTTACGTTGTAAGCTGTGACGGTGCCGGCAGAGTTTCCAGCGACGAGTTTGAGTTGCATATCGATTCATCCGAACAAGTACTCTTTCTTGGATTTGAAACCCGACCCGGAAGCCTTGTCCATTGACAAAGACAAAATGTTTCCTCCATTGAAGATTTTTCCCCTGTGGTCACCCCATGTGAGGTCAAACTCGTCGAAGAAGTTGGCTGATGAGTAGGTCGAACTAACCAAAGGCACTAGCAGAACAGCGGCCAGGACGGTGGTGAGGGTCGAGCTTGGACCCATTTGGGTTTGGATGATAGAAATGAAAGATGTTGGTGTGTTTGATAAGATAGAAAGGTAAAGAAGATGAGAGCTGTGTTTTGTGTTGTATATTTCATATGATGAGGATTACATGGCTTTATATATAGTAGAGCTATATAATAAATAAAGGAATCATACATTTAGTGAGAATAATATATAATGGAGGGATTGTAGTGATTATAGTGATTTGAGTAAATCACAGTAATTGTGGGATGCTAAGTTGTTAACTTTGTTTTTGAAAAATTTATACTTAACACTTCGATCTCCATTCATGATTTAAATAATTTATTTGCTCTCTTTTCGATAGTTTATAACTTTATATTCACCGCATCAGATGGTTAATACATTCGTCCATTGAAAAATACTAATTGATGACAAGGATTTGCATGTATGTGTGTAATAAACCAAACCTCGTTTTTTCTATTGCAAATCGAGTTTAAGTATCAAATTGTGAGGGACTTTATGTTATCAGCTGATATATTATCTCATGTTTGTTTCGATGAGTTATATGTCTCCTTCGTAGAAGTATGTTTCTTACAAACATACAATTTAGAGATCATGGTTTATGGAATAACCAATCTAGTGACTTGATTATGGCGTTGTTTGAGGGTTTTTGGTGAAATGTTTATTGCATTATTAAGAAAGTCATCATTAGTGTTTCCTTTATTCTCATCATGAAACCTCTTTAATATGAAATGGAACAGACAAAAGAGAATGAAAGCTGTCCGAAAGAAAGATAACAAAAAAGAGTATGTGAGAGTACAGAGTACGTTATCACTTAGTCGAAACTCGAAAGCTGTTGCCAGCTCTTCTGCTTCACCCATCAAACCTTTAAAGCACTCTTCTTCTTCTTTTTTTTTTCTTTTTCTTTTTTTTTATTAAATTTTCTCCTAATCTACATTTAAATATATATATATATATATATATATTAGATCTTATTAAAATCAACCCAAAATAGGGAATCGGAACAGTACTACACAATGACGAACGGACCAAAAGGATGCCGGAAAAGATAAGAAACTACATTTATTCATATTATATCCATCATAGCTTGTGTGATTAACCAAAGAAAATTTTACAAAGGCTATATCTTTACCCTCATAAAATAAGCATTTGGAAAATTTATAAATGGGACTCAAAAGAACTATTTTATGTGAGGAAAGGGAGAGTAAATTGAAATCAATCAGACCCATTATTATTTCTGTATATAAAAACAAAGTCCATGACAAATGTTTATGGAGAGTCATAAAGGTTTACGATTGGTAGAGGTTCCCCCATGCTTTTTCAAATGTATATAGAACATAGTAACATACTTATTCAAAAGATAGTGAATTATTGTTACGACCGAATTATGTTTTTACGCAGTTTTGCAATGTAGTTAGAAAGCTACCCTAAATACTATGAAAATAAATCTTATCCAAAGATAGTACTAGTAGTTTAGCAAAACTTCAAGAAAAAGTCTAAAAAAGAACTTTAGAATTCTTAAATTTTTAATAAGAATTAGTCGGAGCTGATTAAGATGAAGCATGCACATTCGAAAATAGTGCATTCTCTAATCTTTCTTGACGAGTTTTGTTTATGCAAATAAAAGTTTAGTGATTTTTCTAATTTTATTTTATTCAATTTTAAACTTAATTTAATTTAGTTGATATATATATATATATATATTTGTTTTTTCCTTGTTGAATCAACCATTTTTCTATCGTCTCATGTGTGGCATAATTGAACTATTTACGGAAAGAATAGGAGAAAACGACAAATGATTTTTTTTTTGTAACAATTAAAAAAAAAAAAAAATATATATATATATATATATATATATATTCTTTCCCTTTCTTGTTCTTAGTCTTGGAAATGAGAAATATTAGTTTTGTTTTGAGTCTTGAAAATGAGAAAGTGGACAAAAGAAAGAAGATGGAGAATGCATGGGAGTGACAAGCTGGCATGTAAATGGCCACTCTTTTCCCTTTGTACTTTGTGTTGTCTCATATCTCAGCTTTGCCACGTGTCACTTCCCTCGTACCTCCATCACGTGTGACGGTGTGACTTTGTGAGTGTATGTATAGGATCTATATCTGTTCCAGCAGGCATGGCATGGCATGGCATGACATGCCCAAAAAATGAAATCCAATTTCGGGTAACGTTCTTAGAGTTTCTCGAAAGTATGTTTTATGTATATAATAGACAATAATACACCAGGTGTTTTGTATTGTTTTATTAAATTATTAGACCCACTTTCTTAAGACAATATTTCTAGATATTGCTATAGCTAATATGCTCGATTTTTTCTCCTAGTTTTGTGATATTTTCCACCGACTCATATTAGGTGGTTGTAGTGTGTGCAATCTTATGATTTTGTAGGCTAGCCCGTAGATAAGTACCTAAAATAATTAAAACCAACAAAAATGAGTTTGACATCTATTATTTTGACATTGTTATATGTAGTATTTTGACATTGTTACTTAAGACAAAATCTTGTGCTATCGAGTTGAGACTTGAGAGGGCATTGGATTGGATAACTTGCAGATTGATATATATGTTTGTTAAATATTCCATGCATGACCGCTAGATTTTGATTGAATGTGGCCATTTAAAGAGGCACCACATTTTGGTTAAATCAAAAATATTTTAAGAGAATTTATGTATGGTTCCTAACTAATAAATGATGAATAGATAGTTGGAAAATAAATAAACTTCATTGTCCTGTCTTACAAAACCTTAAGAGGAATGGATAAGGTGGTGGTCCAGCCAAACTTCAACATCATAGTCACAAGTCATGACAAATTAAATTATTAAGCTAACAAGTTCATTGTCCTGTCTTACAAAACCCGAAATGCATGCAGATTCATGGAATTTGGAATCAACTCGGCATCCGTATGTGTATTATATACATAGAGAGTCATGGTTACACAATATAGTTAAATATTTTAAATCTTGGATAGGCGATCTTATATACCACTCGTATCTTAAAATCTCGTCCCAAGAAATTATTCGTTTTGAGTTGAAAAAAGAGTATATGATTACAAGTTTCTCTTTTTCTCTGTGCAACGATGATTACCAAGTTTAAGATCACTAATGATCTCAGTTTATAACCAGTAAATTTACTACAAAATGAAGTTGTGTGGAAATGTAGACAATATAAGTGAATAAGACTTAAGGGTCTAACTTGTAATTAGCTTTTCTCTAATCTATCTTGTGTACCACTATAGATGATTTGTACATCTCTCATCTAATAAGATATTCACATTCACAAGGAAATGTTACTTGTAAGAGATGTTATATGATAACATTTATAAACAACGTAATAAGTCAAATAATTCTTTCAATTCTAATAGTTATTTGGACCTCGTAAATGAACATGACAATATGTATTATCAATTTAGGAAGGGCCAAAACTTTCTTGAATTTTACTTGGGCGTTATGTGAAGACTAAATGAGTCATTTAAAACTGAAACACATCTAAGCAAGAAAATTTCTGATACATAGATAATTCTTTAAAGACTTCACTTAACTCGACTTGCTTTCGCTTAGCTTAGGAATTTTCTTGTACTCGTATGTGTCTATGTCCACCTTCCCTTGCATAGCCTGCAGTAAACAAAACCCAGTCAAGATTTTTGTGTTTCATCATAACTTCTTATGTGGTCTCTCATCCTTATACCTTGAGCTCCTCTTCGATTGATGTGTTCTTAGGTTTATAAGCATCAACAGGTCCTGTTCTCGAAAGCGCTTTTCTTGTCTCTATAATTTCCCATTCCTGATCATCTTTGACCTTTGCTATATCCTTACTGAACTAACCATAACCAAATAAATTATAGGTTCATTGATAGATCCCAGAGCATTACTAGATTCAGAGCTTTAGTTTAGTTAATAAAGAACTGACCTGCCTTGAAGGAGTTGGCTGAGTCCGAGGGCACCAAATACGGTGAGAGATATCATAGGAAGTCCATATCTTACAAACGGATGTCTCCTTCCCCACCTTTTAAACGATGATGATGGCTGCTTTGGAGTTGATGTAGCAGTAGGAGCAGGAGCAGAACCGGAAGGAGAAGACTTTTGAGTTTTTTGACCGGTTTCGATTGTTGTCATCTTTATATTACCCACAAAACAAATGACTGAAAGAGAAAATCAAAAGTTAAAGACATGCCACAAGAGAAGCTACAATAAGCAGTAATTATACATCATATTAAAGTTAAAGACATGCCACAAGAAAAGCTACAATAAGCAGTATGAGAAACAGTCCTGCATTATAAAAAAAACTGTCCTGCAGAATATAGATTTAGGAATCCATTAAACAAGCCAACCATTCTCCAGGTAAATCAGGTATGAAAGTGAATTACAGAGAAACTTAATGCGAAAGCATAATAGAGCCCACACCCTCACATATATAAAGAAACTATATAGTTTTTTACCCTATATATAGTTTCAAGCTATAAATCAGAACATGTAATTAAACAAAAGCAAATGACATGGGAACATCTTCCTCCTCTTCAACAACTAAAAAGAGATCTGAATACAAATTTCATTCATGTGTCATCATAACTTGTAAGTAAAATTCATATGTTTGAAGGAAAATCAAAATATGCACTCTTCTCTTTAAAGTTCACAGAGACGACAAAATACTAGAAAAGCGTTAAATAGAGATATCCAAATTTGCATTTCAGTTCAATGTATCAACCTCAACCATGAAACAAAATCCTGACAATGAACTGAATGCAAATTTGGCAAGAAAGAAGACGAAACGAAACCTGAGCAAGTACCAAAATTAAATCGTTACGCATAACCAAAATATAATACTTGCTAAATTCTTCTCAGAGGAGAAGCTAACTGGAATGGTAAAAAGAGATACAAAAGGCGGAGGATTTGCAAGGTCGTATATCGATTGATTCGAGCTCTGGTCAAAAACTGAGAAACCCAATCGTAAATCAGCCAATCGAAAAGTGACGCCTAGAAATTGGACAAAGCATCAACTGAATCAAAGTAAAACCCCTAAAACGATAATCTTGAGCAATCGTTGAGGCCATTGCATACCTTGGACGACTAGTGGGAGAAGAGAAACTTGGAGATTCGTGTGAGAGAAGACAAGGGAGACCTAAGGAGATTCCGATAATCAGATTCTGAGACAGCTTCTCGGAGACGGTAACATATAAAACCGACCGGAATTGATCCGAATTGAATAAAACCGAACCCAATTGAAAACCGCTAAGTCATGTAATCACGAAGTCAAACTTTGACTTTATATTTATGTGTTCACCTGTTTTATGAAGAATATGATAGAAGATATCAAAAACTTAATAAATACTCAAAGATCGAGGTAATAAACTCCAATTTATCATCTTTTCACTTTGAATCTAAATCAACCAATTTGATAAAACACATTAAGGATCCATGACTGTCGTGTTATAGAGCCGCTAGGTGTACTTATTCAAAGATCACGAAGTCCAACTTTGACTTTATGTTTTTGTATTCATCTGAAGTATCTGTTTTGTGAAGAATATGATGGAAGATATCAAAAGCTTTATAAATACTCAAAGATTGAGGTAATAAAATCTAGTTTATCATCTTTTCACGTTGAATCTAAATCAACCAATTTGATAAAACACATCAAGTATCCATGACTGTCGTGTCATAGAGCCGCAAGGTCATGTACTTATTCAAAGATCACGAAGTCAAACTTTGACTTTTTGTTTTTGTATTCATTTGAAGTACCTGTTTTGTGAAGAATATGATGGAGGATATCAAAAGCTTTATAAATACTCAAAGATTTGAGGTAATAAACTCTAGCTTATCATCTTTTCACGTTGAATCTAAATCAACCAATTTGATAAAACACATAAATGATCTTTTGTCATTTGGTTTCTATACGTACTGATTTGTTTTTTTTTTTGCTTTTTTTGTCTGATTTGTTTTTCTTATGTTAAAGGTTTTCTGCTGATCATGTCGGGTGCTTTTCATGCATTTGTTAAGATTTAAGAATAGTTGGTAAAAAAGTTTGACCCAAGTAAAAAAAAAAACGATTGAAATACGTTATGAGATTCATAGAGTTTGGTTGTGGAGCTATTTTAGACTCTTTTAAGAATAGTGAAACGTATTTAAAATGTTGACTTTCCCAACTAGTCCAGTTCATATATTATGTTTTTTCACAGGTGTAATAATTGACCCTAGCCTCTGAAACATTCATTCATGATTTTCTATTAAATCTAATTCTATTTTTTGTTTTCAATACTATTTTTTTTTGTTAGCTTATGTCGTCATTGTGTTTGTTTAGTGATTTGCTTTACGCATATATATTATAGAAATTACATAAAATTCGTGTTTCAGGGGCTAGGGTCCAATTATTACAAATATGAAATGCTTTAATCTCTGAAAGATTACTAATGAGTCTCTGAAACGTTATTTTGTTTTAGAAGGGTTTCGTTTGCTAACTTATTCCGTCTTGTGTATGTTAACTAAATTCGTCAACAATAGTGGCATGTTCAGACAACTGATTCTGTTTTGAAACTTGTATCGGAACTGAATTAAAATACGATATTTCTGAATTTTCATCAGAGAATTACAGAATTTGAACAAGAGGCTGAGATGAAGAACCGGTTGTTGGTTAGAAAATCCAATGATGCATCTGCCAGTTTTTTGTTTTGTGTTTTTTTTGTTTCTTTGGTTCCTATATGTCGAAGTTCATAGATTTTTTTGGGTGTATAATATAGTGATAAAAATTCCATCGGATGTTTTGCACCAGGTCAAACGCTCTTCATAAGATAAAATTGGAATAAGGTAAAAATAAGAAGTTGAAGAGAAAAATAAAAACAAACGTTGTAGAAAACGAAGAAGATGATGAACAAAAAGTTGGGAAAAACCTCGAAACATCAAGTAGAAGATGTAGAAGACGAGGAATATTTTCACTTACCAATGAGCATGATAAGATTAAAAAGTGAATGTGATAGAAAATTTGCCAGAGAGTAAAAGTAAAAAAAATAAAAGACAGTTCATCTCGCATTAATAAATTAACAAATTTCACAGTTGGTACTTTATTAATAAAGTAATAAAATAATAATATATGTAATCTCTAAAATTTATATAAAGACATCAAAAATGATTAAGAACATCCATCGTATCTTTATAGTAGTTGCAGTCTGTAAGGTTTTAAAACTAATGAAAACATTATTTTTAAAAATTATATTTTGTTTTGTTTTATATTTTCATTGTGTAAATATTATAATGTTAAGATAATTAATTAATGTGCATTTGGTATTTAAAATAGTGATTACTACCGGCATGAGGATTGCGCATGCCGGTTTAGAGGTATACCGGCTACATACTTTTTTTTTTATTATTAAGAGAAGAGGTTCTTGAGAATTAACTCAGTGTTTGATATATTTTTTCATGGATCTCAGTGGTGCGAAGCGATGCGAAAAACACAAGCGACAAGAACGGAAGAAAAGAAAAATATAATTTAATAGTATGCAATTTTGAAGGTTTTAGTTACTTTAATTAAGACTCTAAGTTCACAGTGGGTTTAAGATCAGATCATCGATCAATCTTCTACGTTTGGTTAGTTGTGTTTGCCAAGAATATGAAGTATTTTTAAATATTGTAGATGTCTTTGTTCAATCACTTCACTTGCTTGGAATTTAGTTAATTACTTCTCTTTCGTTTCAAATTAGATTGAATGTGAAAATGAGACCAAAAACGAAAGGAATATTAGTCACAATGAAAAAAAATTGTGGCAGTTGGTTCTTATGAGACAAACTTTGGAATCATGGATAAAAAAATTACTTTTTAATTCAATTTTTATGTGTTTATTATTGGTTTTAGAAAAGTAAAAATAATAGATGTAGAACAAAGAGGAAGTCAAATATATTACGAACTACTCTTTTTAAAGAAAAAAATTGGTTATTCATCATTTTTCAATTATCTATTACATATAAAATAGAAATTGTTTAGTGGTATTCACTTCTCAAACATTCTTTATGAAAATATATGTTTCCAGAAGGGTAAAATTATAATCTTTATGTTTGTAGATCCACCTTTGACAGACTTCAATTGAACAACAAAGCGCCAATACATTTTGATAATACAATATGCCAACCTGTAAGGCAAGCATGATCATGAATCTAATGACTTGAAGTTATAGGGGAACACTGAAAGAGTCAAGTTAAGAAAATATTGATTTGAATCAATGATTTAATGGATTGAATCCAAAAAAAAAAAAAAAAAGACCATGAAAGCTCATTCGTAGTTCGGGATGATATCCTTTGATTTTTATATTCTATGTAATTTTGTATTAAAAAGAAAAAGAGAAAAAATAATTTTTACACTTTTTGTGTCAGCAAAATATAAATTTTAATATAAAATTTTAAATTCTTATATATTTCTAATCAACTAAAATATATGACAAACACAAGTACTTTCTTTAAATAAAAAATATGGCTATATAAATTGCGATTTTTAATAAAATTTTAATATTAAAAAGCTAATATATACTAACTAAACATTAAATTAAAAGAAATATAACACAATAGATACATATATTATTGATTATTGATAATCAATTGGTTTCCTACGTTTCTACTGCTAAACATTTGTGAGCTATTTATTTAAATTATTTAAAATATTTGTCTAATTTTTTATTTGAAAATTTATGAGATTATAGATGTTATAAATTTTGATTAAATGCCTATTATTACAATCTTGATAAGTAATCTATAATATTTTAATAAATGTTATTGGTCCCATAAATTTTATCAAAAATATATTATAAAAAAAACCATGCATAACGTTGGTCCAAATCTAGTATGTAGAATGGGAGAGTTCTCTCTCCATCTAAGGTGTCCACATCATCACTTTAATTATCTAATAAAAAACTATATTATCAAATCAGAAATTTTTTAATGAATATTACTTAAATATAATAGTTAATGAACATCATTTAAATAGTTAATAATAAAATAAGTCAAAGTCAAATAGTTTAAGGATATAAAAAACATAAGCTAAAAATATTTTTAACAAATTTAAAAATAATAATAAGAATAAATACTAGACAATAAATTAGTTTATTATTAATGATATAACTAAAATTTTAACCTAAAGTATGTTTAAAATTCTAAATTTTGATTCACTATGATAAATTCATATCTAAGACTTTGTATATCACTCATTATGTTTATTGGAGTGAACGTTATTGCATTTGTAAGAGCTTATCAACTCCATCAACTAATAGTATATAAAAATTTGACTAAGAAACTAATAATTTTACAAGTTCTTACTTCAATGAAAATAAACATTATTTACTTCAAAATCTTTCTTCCAAAACATTTTGAATAAAGGAGAGCTCTTATCAATTAAAGTGGAACCATCAATTTCAAAAGGGAATGAATAAAAAATACTTGAGTGTAGGTTTTGTACATTTTTTTTAAATCATAATTTATGATTAATAGTTCAGTATTCAAATCATCATATATATAATGGATGAATTCACTCTTCAAGAGTTTGACACATCAACACTTCTCTTAATGGCATATTAATTTATTTGTATCACTTAAAATATATCTTTAAAAATTAATACATGATTCAACTTTTTTTTCTATTTCATAATTCCAAATCATTCTTGAATTTTTTTAATTCTCTTTAGTTATTAATAAACCAATTTAATCTTTAATTATCTATCTAATAGGTATATAGAAATGATAAGATTTTTTGTGTCCAAAAATCATATAGTTACTAATATTTAGTTTTATTGAAGTTGATTTAATGAAACCTAGATTACCAATTTATTTTCTAACAAGATTCACATGCCACCTGAGTTTAAATGGTACTACTCGACATAGATAATTATCTAGAGTAAAATTGTTTTCTAATAATGTTAAGTTCATGTTTTTATTGAGGTTGATTTAATGAAACCTAGATTACCAATTTATTTTCTAATAAGATTCACATGCCACCTGAGTTTAAATGGTACTCCTCGACATAGATAGTTATCTAGAGTAAAATTGTTTTCCAATAATGTTAAGTTCATGTTTGTGATGAATTTGAATAAGAAATTTGACAAAATACAAACCCACGCACCGCGTGGGTATTCACCTAGTTGTTTAGAAACTATCGCAATGTTGCAAAAGATTATAAACAAATTGACACTTGTTACCTGCGCAGCTTTGTGTTTATACACCTGAAATAACTTCAGGTCTGCTCCTTTGTGAGATAATATCACTTTCGTTTTAATGAATTCGATAACTTCTTCGATGGTGCTTGAAGCTGGTACTTTCATCTTCGTTACTGCTTCCAACTTATCCTCATTAACATGGTGAAACACTACTTCGATCCTTTTGAGGAGTCCTCTGTTTCAATCCCATTAAGTCACCCTCACCGTCAACTTTGCATACAACCTTGGAGATGTCGCTTTCACGGATATAGACTAGCATGTATGCATTCTACAGAATGAAACAAACATGTTAACACAGAAAACATGTAAGAGCAGAAAGGCAAAACAGAAACACTTACCTGCTTAAGAGGAGTTTCACAATCGGCCTTAAAAAGTGTTTGATCTTCAAACTTAAACCACTGATCAGTGAGCTCCGGCCTTATGAAGGTGTAGTAATGACCTTTCTTGACGTCTCCAGAGTGCACCAACACACTGTGGAGTGTGTATACATTGACAACACTCCGATCTGCATCATTTGAAAGGTATTTTCCAAGATCTACCTGAAGTATATACACATACAGATCATTTAGTTTTGTGCCATTAGAGAATCTCTTCAGTAGAATTTGAAGCACCGGTGGAAAAAGTTTGAATAGAACCCTTGTTTCTGCCCTCTGAAAGTAATTACAAAATATTAGCAAACCAAAGCCAAATTTACAAATTGTGAGATAGAGAACAACAACAAACATGTAAACCATGCAGTTTGGTTTCGTATTTGTTTTCTCCATCGAGGAGATCAGTTTTAACAAAGTTGTCAAATGATGTATAAACATCTTTGCAGCCTTTCACATCGAGGAGAAGGTATTGTAAACGAATAACAGATGTCAGAAGGGTCAAGGAAATTTGTAAAAGATTTGCTAAATGAATCAGAGAATGGTGGAGTACATACCAGAAAACGGTTATGTGACTGTAGTTTTTTCATCAACTTCTGTGCACTGGATTGTAGTAGTTTGTTGACCTTCAAAAAGTAGCTTCATCGTTTCCTACAAAGAGAAAAACAAAATCAACCAAAAGCAGAAATGGAGAAGACAACAAAAGCTTGACAAAAAAAAATACACCTCCAATTGAAAAATGGTTTTAAAGAGTAGCTTCTGAAATTCGTGAACATTGTTGTGCTCAGAGAAGTCAAAATGCTTCCAAGCACACGAGTCTATGAGCTCTTTAGTATCAACGGCATTGTCAGAAGAAAACTGTAGGTGGTGAAAAAGATTTTGGAGAGCCATGGGAACGGTGGTTTTTGTATATTTTGTAAAGACCATACTGTTAACCGCTTGTCTAAAGCGGGGAAGGAAGAAAAGAGACTGCAAAACTGAGTTCATAAAACATGTGGTGCCTTGGTATAAGGGTGGGCATTTGGGTACCCATTCGGGTTTGGGTCGAGTATTTCAGGATTTTAGTTATTTGGGTATAGGGATATAGCACCCATTCGGGTATTTTGTAGGTTCGGATCGGATTCAGATCGGTTGCATTCGGGTCCGGATATATAAGCAAAACCCGATAATACCAGAAAATTTCGGGTATGCTCATCTGAACTTAGCAAAAAAAAAACCGAATCTCGACAAACAAAAACCAAACTTATATTGAAGTGCTTAAAGCTCAAACAAAGTGATTCAAAGTTCTATCAAAGATCTAAAGTTCAAACAAAAAAAAACATAATCTGAAAGACAAAGAAGAAAAAGAAGAACATATACCAAGTAGAAAACATAATCTTCAAAGACAGAGAAGAAAAAGAAGAACATAAACCAAGTAGAAAAACATAATCTTCAAGAACTGTTCTTGTCTTCTTGAGTTCCTGCGAATATACAAACCCTAGATCTTATTAAACTAACATCAATCGAAACTTAAAAACTGAAGCGTATGAAATCATCAATTGAATTATATCTTACCTTATATCTTAGACTTAGAGTAGCAAGTTCCCTTTCAATCCTTATGCATCCGGGTCTGGGGTTTCAATCTCTGAATAGTAAAAAGACAAACATAAACTGATTATTACATAAGAACTAAAGGAATTAATATTAAGAATAGAGTGATTAAAGTCCAAAAATGTACCTCTCTCCAGATTATCTTCAAATTCAAGCAAGGTATTGTACATTTTCTCAATCCTATGGTAACCAACCTCTTCATCAACCAACTCTGTTGGATCTATTTACTGCTCTTGAGTAGACTGAGATGACTAACACTGGGACTGAGATTGTTGCATTGCTGCATTTTTCTCATATCTTTCACTATACTCCTTAAACATATCATCCAACAAATAACAAATTAAATCATACAACTCCTTAGCCACTGTAGATCCTTCTCCATACAACTCCCCAAAACACATTTTTGCAAATTGCATCTTCTTCGTAGTATCAAACACAGTAGCTACCACCAACATCTTGTTGTTGTTCTTCAAGCCATCCCAATATTTATCAAACTTGGAAAATATTTCTTTAGCCTTCAACTTCAGTTCACTATCATAGTTATTAGACAACGACTTCAGATTCAATGCTATGTTCACTATCTCACCATAACATTTGTGTGCATTCAGAGTAGTAGAATCTGAGACTACCAATGTGGAGTTGTAAAAAATCATAAGGAATCTATTTAATCTTTCAACCACACGCCAATCATTGAATGAAGGAGGGCCAATCCTTTCATGTTCTTTCTCAACCTCTAAGAAGTGGTCATTGTACAATTTGTCTTCTTAGTCCATCTTATCAAGTGCAGACTTGAACTTAATTGCCCGTAGCATCATCAAATAAGTCAAATTCCACCTAGTTGTGACAAAATAATGGCAAACTACCCCGAGTTATCCTACCAGATTCTACCTTCTGTGCAAATGCATTTTGCCTAGTTGTTCCAGATCTAACATATGAGATTGCATTACGGATTGCAATGACACAAGCATTTGCTTTCTCCAATCCGTCCCTAATTATCAAGTTAATGATATGACTTGCACATCTCATATGCATAAACTCTCATTTCATTACTAAATAATCATCAGATATTAATGAGAAACTAGATTCAAACTTGCTCAAAGTGTTACTATTAGCTGTTGCATTATCTACATTCACACAAAATATCTTCTCTATTCCCCACTCAGCTAGGCATTTTTGAAGGACAATAGAAATGGTTTTACCTTTGTGATCTGTGACATACTTGAATCCTATGATCAGTTTTTTTAACCGCCACCATATAACTTGCACCTGTGAAACCAAACTAATATTAAGTAATATTAAGCATAATATCATAATGTAATCTTAAGCACAATAACCATTACATGTAATATGAGAAACCCAAATATCAGTCGTGAGTGATACTCTTTGCTTGTTAGCTAGGAACCATTTCCGCATAGTAGCCTTCCTATCAACAAACATCTGAACTATATCTCTTGATGTTGTCCTTCTTGAGTGAGGCTTGTACAGGTTTATCCTATTACAGTAAGTGTCGAAATGCCAAACCTTCCACGAAAGACAAAGGCAACTCCCCTATCACAAGCATCTCATTTGTTGCTTCTTTAAAAACAATCTCATGCACTTTAGCATTCTGTAGATTCCCTTGCTTATTAATAATTTTCTAATTCTGAGTAGGATCTTGACTCTCTTGCCATGTCTTGTATTGCCTACAACTTCCAAGATGATTACGCAAATTTGTAGTCCCTGACTTCGTTAGACATGCATAATTATTTTTGCAATAGTGGTAGATATATCTATCCCGATTATTCTCCATTCTTGTGAAATGAGCCCAGATATCTGACCTTATTGAGAGTATTCTCTGGTTCTTAGTATTTTCTTGATCAGAAGTATTTGCACCTCCAGGAGGTTGTTTTTGTTTGGCCATTTGATTTAAATTTGGAGTAAGAAACTCTTCTTCTTCTTCGCCAATATCGGCTTCATCTTTGTCTCTATTATCTTCTTGTGGAGCTGATGATGAATCTATCTGAAAATAGTAAAATAAACAATTATATGCTTCACTCACTTTCTAGAACAATGAGTGCAAATCAATAAAAACTAGAACAATGAGTGCAAATCGAATTCACTTTCTAAACTGAAGACAACAAAGAAAACCATACAGTAATAACCATAATCGAAGCAAACAAGCACAAAGTAAACTGAAATCACATAATCTATCAAAGATAAGAAAGCAAACAGATTCTTGAGAGCAAGAAGATTTATATTGAACAAAACCATTAACAGATTCTTGAGAGCATAAACTGTTCTGTTATATTATAAACCAAAGCATAAACTGATGTCAATTTTCACATTGAACATAAACATATTCTTTGATCTATCGAGTTCTGTTCTGTTCTGTTATAAACCAAAGCATAAACTGAAGCATAAACTCAAGCATAAACTCAAAACTCAAAAGCATAAGACAATAACATCAAACCATAAGACAAAACTCAAAAGCATAAGAATATATGATTGCCTCCGTGAATCTGTTTATGCTTTTATCAAACCATAAGACAAAAATCAAAAGCATAAGACAATAACATCGAACCATAAGACAAAACTCAAAAGCATAAGAATCTGTGATTGCCTCCGTGAATCTGTTTATGTTAACATCGAACCATAAGATAAAACTCAAAAGCATAAGACAATAACATCAAACATAAGACAAAACTCAAACTCAAAGTCAATAAACTGAAGCATAAACGAAGCATAAATTCAGACGATGCCAAATTCAAATTGAAGCATAAACAAAGCATAAAGTCAAAATTCAAAATTTAAACTCAAGTTTCAAACTTAAAATCGATAGACTCACCTGTGATTGCCTCCGTGAGTTCTTAGATGGAGGAGACGATGCCCAATTCTTTAGGGTTGCCAGTTTGAGTGGTTGGGTATTAAATGAAATTTGAATTTGGAAGTGGAACCGGTTGTAGTAAGTTCAGTCGTGAATTTTGATGTTGACAAAGGAAATGAAGGGCCAAAGGGATTTAGGGTAACATAGCAGGCTTATATTCAATGGGATGTGTTCGGTTTAACTTTGGTTATCGGGTAATACTTGAACCCGATCGGTTATCCGATCTTTAGAATCTCTGAATCTGATCGGGTATTATCAAATAACCGTACCCGAACCGAACCATTTTCTTCGATGCGGGTTCGGATACGGTTTTTTCGCCCACCCCTACCTTGGTATATGAGACCGATATATGTCTCATTTCCATCATTCTCAATCTCCTTGGCAGCAGGTTATTCTTGTCTCCTTCCGCAGTCTGGTAGCGGTCATTTCCATCATTCTCTATGTCCTTGGCTGCATGTTTCTTCTTGTCTCCTTCCACAGTCCGGTAGCGATCATTTCCATCATTCTCAATCTCCTTGGCTGCAGGCTTCTTCTTGTCTCCTTCCACAGTCCAGTAGCGGTCCTTAATGTTGTCCTTTGACCTATTCATCAGCACCTTAGAAAACTCGGCGTCATCTTTGATTTTCTTCCACTTTCCAACACCGTGTTTCTTAACTCCTTGTAGAATAGCTTGAGTCTCTGAAACCGACCAAGGGACCCTCTCCTTCCTTGATTTAACCTAAAGGATGTTGTCAAAGTTCGAAGACTGTCAAGTTACTAGGACAGGACAATTGGATCTAACTTTTAACTTGTGAAACTTACATCGGTACAGGGATTGGTAACCATTAAATCTTCACTAGAGATTAGAGACAAGTTTAGCTACAAGATAGAACGAAATCACAAGTCAAAATCAGCAACACAATTCCTATTTCGACATAGCTATAATAAAGTCAGTATACACAACAGATTAAGCAAGTAGCCAAGTGCTAAGGAGCAACATGTACAACACTCAGATAAAAGTAACTGGATAAAACTAAGCAGCAGGAGTAATCTACTTTGCATCAGTTCATCACTCCATTTATATAGCATTGAAAAGAGTAACAAGAACATTGAAAGACTATCAAGCTATTGTGGAACTTACATGGGTACATGGATCAGTAGCCATCACTCCTCCAGATAATAGAGACAACTATAGCAACAAGAGAACGAAATCACACAAGTAAAAATTAGCAATTAGCAACAAAATTCATATTTTGACATTGCTATGATAAACTCAGTACTCAAATACAGCATATGTTGGGCTTGCATACACAACAGATCAAGCAAGTAGCCAAGTGCCAAGGAGCAACAATTACAATTCTCAGATAAAAAAAAACTAATAAAATTAAGCTCTGTAATGAGCGAGACAAATGAACTTTGATCCACGAAGATGTAACCTAAAGGATGTCATCAGAATTTAGAAACTAATAGTCGACGGAGGTGTGATAACGAAAACCAAAAATTGAAATTAAGAATTGAAGAAGAAGAAGATTACAAAAAGATCAAAATGAATTAACAAATCTTCGACACTAATGAAGAACAATGAAACAATAGAAACGATTTTTGACTATGCTTTTTCTTAAAAGCCTTTACCCATTTATAGCGAGTAAGACCATCTCCATCGGTGGTTCTTAAGTGGGTTTCTTAAAATTAAAATAATTATAAATTATAAAAAAGTAAGAGCATCATTATTGGAGAAACCCAAATGGGTTTTTTTAACTAGTTTTTTAATATAAATTTTAAGTTAAGAAACTGTGTTAAGAATATGTTGTTTTTGCTGCTTTATTGGTAGAACCCCATTTGGAGTTCTTAAAAAAAAATTTATATAGAATTTATTTTATTAATTAAACATAACTGCATAAAAATATTACATTTTAAACATAGATTTTGAAAAATAAAAGCAAAACAACATTCAATTATTATCTTGATCACGTCCAAATTTTTGCCAGATATGCTCAACCAAATCAGCTTTCAATTGTTGATGCAGTTGTCTATCACAAATTCTTGTTCTAACACCCAACATATTTTGTAGGTTTGTAGGCATTTCTGTAGAAAAAGAAAGATTCACATGTACACTTTTGTTTCCTTCTCCATGTTGAAATTCTGAAACATCATATTGAGTGTGTCCATCTCGTTCGTCTTCTACTATCAGATTATGGAGTATGATGCATGCTATCATAATTTTTCCTATTTGTTCTTTCTGCCAAAAAAGAGCTGGGTTTTTAATAATGGAAAATCGAGCTTGCAAGACTCAAAAGCACGTTCGACGTCTTTTCAGGTAGCTTCTTGACAAGTAGCAAATAAAGATGCTTTTGGGCCTTGTGAAAGTGAAATAGATTGGATAAAAGTTGACCATTTTGGATAAATCCCATTTGTGAGATAGTAAGCCAAATGATATTCTCTCCCGTTGACGGAAAAATTCACTGCCGGAGCTTGACCTTTTATTATATCATCAAAAACGGGTGAGCGATCAAGAACATTGATATCGTTTAAGGTACCTGGAGGTCCAAAAAATGCGTGCCATATCCAAAGATCATATGAAGCTACGGCCTCCAAAACGATTGTGGGTTTTCCAGAATCCCGTGAATATTGCCATTTCCAAGCGGTGGGGCAATTCTTCCACTCTCAATGCATACAATCGATGCTTCCTATCATCCCAGGAAGGGAGATAAGAGTTCTGAATCTTGATCAGCGACCTTGACGGCTTGTTCAAATTCAGATCGCTCGATGTGCCTATTAAATTGAAGAGATCTTCCATTGCCGGAAGAGGTAGTGAAGTCGAAGCTCGGGGTTTTTCTTTTGATTTTGGAGGCATGGCTTGAATTTTCTGGGGGAAACAAATACCGGAGAAGAAATTGGATTCAGACTGTGAAGAAGAAGAAGAAGAATTGAAGTGAAGAAGAGAGAAGAGAAGAAGAATCACAGAAAAGAAGAACGAGTTGAAGAATAACATGTGTCTACTAAGATACGTTTCTTAAGTCTCCTAAATAAGATACGTTTTTTATGCATATAATCAGTTATTAATTAAATTAATAACAAAAAAACTTAAGATACCCCGATAATGATGCTCTAAATAAGTTAAGAATGGGAGAGGAAGAACTTGTTCTAAAAGTTCTTCAACAAAAAATGGTTCTAAACATTTTAAGAAATTAACACTACACTTATATAATTGGTTCAGCTTTTATTTAACAATTTAATTTACTTAAATAATTAAAATATATTACATATATTAATATAATAATAATTAAATACTCAATTGAGTTTCTTACCCATTGGAGATGGTTTAACGAGTTTCAAACGGATTTTTTCATGTTTTTAAAAGCTAGGTAGTATGGAAACTCTCTCCGAAGTCCGTTTCCCGTTTCAGAAACGTTTCAGAAACAGAAACTTTTGGAAATTCGATGGAAACGCGTTTCCTAAAAAAGAGGATTTGGAAACGTGATGGAAACATCTATTTGATCACTATGGATTTAGCCGCATCAGCATCCATTTCTTTTTTCCCAAATGTGTCGAATAATTTATCGAGCTTTCTCTCCCAATCTGTTTGACTCACCAAACTTCGTTTCTTCGCCGGAACCCTAGGTCGACTCCGTCAGGGAAAATACAAAATTGAGTAATAAAAACAGACTACCCCAAAATTAGTAAGTAGTTGACAAAATACGAGAAGATGTATTTGAATTAAAATACGTCTCCATGCAAAAAACAGATTAAAAAAAATCGTGACCGTTAACAAAACAAGAAGAAGAAATTAAACATATATGGTCTAGAATGACGACCGGTGTGAGGAAGAGAGTTCACTCATGGGAAGATCATCATCACTTAATTTCTCAAGCTTATCAAGATTTCTCTTTATGCGCATAATCCAAAACATCTCATAAAAGTAAATTTACCAAAGATTGGACAAAACACTTTTAATTTTTTTTATCAGAGAGAAGAAAAAATGGGCACACCAGGCAATGTAGCACCAGAATCAACAATATAAGTATTCCCAGTAACATATTGAGAAGAATCATGAATAAGATATCTAACAAGAGATGTAAGCCCTGGATCCACACTCTGTCCCATCTTCAACGGTACAATCCTTTCAGTCACATTCTTAAGCCACTCTTTCTCCAAAAGACCTTGTGTGATCTCTGACTTAAACAGCCCCGGCGCGATAGAGTTCACTCTTATCTTATAAACACCTAACTCAACAGCCATCATCCTTGTCATGGTATCAACACCGCCTTTAGAACAAGCATACACAAGTCCACCGGGCTTTATCCCACGGTGAAGCCCGGAGATTGATGAGATGTTTATCACCGAGCCACCTTGTTTAGCATCGCGCATTAAAACGCTGACGTGTTTGGATATTAACCAAGTTCCGGTTAAGTTTGTTTTAATGCCTTTGTTCCATTCTTCTTCGGATATGTCCAAACTTGAGTTAACATTGCCTCTGATTCCTGCATTGTTGATTAATACATCGATGTTGCCGTAGATTTTCCAAGCTTTGTTTACTGCTTCTTGAGTGGTGGCTTCGTCTGATGAAATGTCTAGTTCAAGAGCTGAGGCTTGGATCTTTGTTGGAGCGAATTTGTTGTTGATTTCAGAACATAGAGAATTGAGGTGATCAATACGACGAGCTGCTGCGATAATCTTGCAGCCTATACCAGAGGAAGCTCCTGTGACAAGAACTACTTTGTCTTTAAGCTCACTCCATGGCTCTAATTTCCTGAACACCTTCTTGATCAAGAAAGACCAAAATCAGATTAAAAAAATAGAAACAAATGTTAGACAATGTTCTTGGAATCATATGATGAAAAAGATAACACAAATTAAGTAATAGATAAGATCATAGTGATTTGGAGAGATCACATCATCAAGAAGATAATGTGAAACTGCGAGAAAAAATGAATCTTACAGTTTGATGATTGCTCATAGTTGTTTCTATGTTGTGTGTGTGTTCGGTGGAGAAGGAGAAGGAGAAGGAGAAGGAGAAGGAGAAGTCAACACAGTTTAGATACAGAGCTTTATTTTCTCTAGTGGTGGATGGATCTAGAACTAACATGCTTTTGTTTTAACGAAAAGCATAACATTTTATAAGTTAACTAAACAAATTCTAATTAGATTTGTATTTTAATAATCTATACAAGTTCTTTTTCGCTCTGTAAACAAAACAAAAAAAAAGACAATTCAACGTGGCAGTCTAACTGATTCGTGTATGTATTCGAAGTTTGCCGAATGGGAAAAATAAAATCTTTCAAAGTTAGGAACTACGAAAATAAATTTTTGATGCTGGACCTTTGTGTGATCTTCCAACAAATCTAGATCTAGACATATATCTCAAAATTCTAATATGTGATAGTTTTCTACTTCTATGGTGGATCCAGGAATAGGGAAACTTACTAATTATAACAATTTGTTGGTCCTTTTTTGTGGTAAATAGAAACAAAAAATTTCGACTTCGTTTGGTAAAGAACATTTTTTTTGGTTTCTAGGATTGTAAGCTGGAACATCTACGATCAACAAGACCATATTTTATAAGAGTTGTATTACATACACTACAATTACAAAGCCGATGGTTCGGTACTTCGGTTGTCTAAGAAGAACAGAGGAAGCAGCAAAAAAATGACGAAGAAAATAACTTATTTATAAGTGTAGATGAATTTATCCAAACAATGAGTGATTGATACATTATAATACCTTTAAATGCTTTACATGAACTGTTTCAGAAACTCTGTAGCAACGAGTTTTCCTCTGGTGTTCACTGATATCCTCAACTCGCTTATTTCTTTCTCTATATCCTGCACTTTCCATGGTAACAATATAGTCACATTTCAAGTTTTTAATTTGATTAAGAGGCGATTAGCAGCATGTTGGAGGACATCATTAGAGTAACTAATCTATTTGGACTCTTTGTCGAAACAATTCAAATTCAAAGGCGACCATGGCCAACTATTCAGAGATATATTTTCATTGTTAGGATGCTATCATTGCATCCAACCAAGGTCATAGAATAAAAAAAGCATTAGGTTTAGAGAAAAACTTGCCTCCATAAACTGAATAATGAAATCGATTAGCTTCTGTTTTTGCATCTCTTCGCAGTGGTAGTTTGTTATAAGAAAGCTTATGTCATACCCCTGTTCAAAATACCAACAAAGAAACCAATTGAAATAAATCATCCAAGTGAAGGCATTACTGAAACAGTGAGATGATTCATGATTCATTAAGGGGAAAAAAAGACAGGAAAGGATTGTGCCATGATTTAAAATTTCAAAAGACACAAGTGTGATACATACAACATCCTAAGCCTAGAAAGTCAAGTAACAATGTGTCTGCATAGAAGTTGAAATGAAGGAAAAAGTTATGAATCTTGTGTGCGTTATATACAATCAAGTAATGATGTGTTTACCATCATAAATAGAACTTCTACAGAAGAGGAAATGCATTACAACAGCCAGATAAAAAAAAAAACATAGTAACAGTCACAAGTAGCTAGGTGTTGAATCAAGAAGAATGTCTACCTGCACTGGCTTCCTCCTCAGTACTTGAAAAGCTTCTGCCCTCATGGATAAAAATCTAAGGAACTTTTTGGTTAGTATGCTTTCAAGTTCATCTGCTTGTTTAACCTGCAAATTAACGATAACAAATATTTGTAACAGCAGCAGAAAATAGACGTTTAAGTCACGACTCATCAAGATAGTATCTCAGGCGAGAGAAATAAAAGAAACAGTGAAAACAGAGAATCTGATACATGAAAGGAAAGCAACATAAAGCCTTTGTTCAACAGTGTGTCACACAGGGAATCTTGCTGTATGTAATTGAAGGAAAAGTTAAGGTAAGATTAAAAATTACCTTGAGGCTTATCCGGAGTGAATTTATAGATGTCTCTATTAAACACTTTTCAGCCTCATTACGGCATATTAAAACCTGCAAGTTGCAAAAGATTAGTAGTCACCTACAAAACTTAGGTAAGATGAGTGTGAAATATCGATGCTAAAAACTAAGAGGGAAACAAATAAACTTCTTACAGGATTCAGCAAAAGTTCTGGGCTCGTCCTGCAAAAATTAACAAACACAAGGTGATAATAAGATTTCTAGTAATTGAAATGACAATGGCACAAGAGCATCCCATTCTCACATGCTTCTTCTTGTAACATGCTTACATACTTTAGCTCAACCTCTGGTTTGTTATGCCGTTCAACTTCTTGACAAGGAAAGTTCTGTAAGTAGAGAAATATAGACGCTTTCAGGAATATATACTATGTAAAAATTACTCTTACAAGGTCTTTACATGGCCCCTTTCACCTAGACACCTACTTGTACAAAATTCATAGTTTGCAACATTCGACACCAAATACTGTAAGACAAAAATAAAGTTGAATGATGCTACATGTCTACATTATCCGTAATCAACAAGTAGACAACTAATACGTGAGAGTAACACACCAGAGGTGGAACATGGATGAGGGAGTACACAAACATGAAGCTTTTATTGCCTTAAACATACTAAATCATAAAGATGGAGACTTTGAGACCTATGCCATGATATCTTAAACCAAAATAGTTTGTACCTGTAAGCACATGGCTGCCTCGAGTGTATTTTTTATGCAAGCTAGATACAGCCGTAATGAGCTTGCCTGGAACATCAAAGACCCAACATAAGCAAATTTTAAAACAACTTCTGCAGTAACTCAGTATGCACTAGACGTTGTTTCTAAACATGACATTGTTAATACAATCTTTTGTTAAGTATTAGAATTATACGTAATAATGCAGAAGAGTAACTACTTATTCCAAATAGAGGATGAGAAGAGTTCAAATTTACTTCTTGATGTAGCTAGCTAGGTAGAGAGTGAATTACATTTAAAGTTCTTACCATGTTTGAGGTACCACTTAGATATGATGTGATTCACCTAAATTAGGATCTTATCTTTCCTTTTGATGAAAGAATATGCGCTGAAAAAATGTAATCCAAACATAAACAAGAAAGCATCTTTAGTATCAAACAATTCAAGAAAGCATCTGTAGAATCAAAATATATACAAGAAAACTAAACCCTGCTCAAATCATTAACCTGATAAGAACAACTCAGCAGAGCCAATTAGATTCTGATTGGTTTACGATTAAATCCAGACTAATCTAGGTGAAGTTTCAACAAGAATGGAGTCAATTATGTTTAAGCAATCTATTTGACTTTGAGATCGATGCAAAACTTGGAAAAGGGAGAAACTTTGCTTCCAGAAACGAAATTACCTGGCAATTTAAGAGAGAAAACGCAATTGCAGAAGGAGGAAGAAGAAGAAGAACAGATCAACGGAAGTGAAAGGCGGAGAAAGCCCAGATCTTTGATTAGATTATGCTGTAGTAGACTAAATCAGATTTAGAGATCGAAGGTGCAGCTACAGAGAATTTGAGTCGCAACAAACATTCCAGTTCAAGTGTCGAACACCGATGCGGACCAGTCGCTATGATCGGTTAGACGCTGACCCGGATGTAGATCTAGTATGGTTTACAGTCTTAACCGGAATATTCATTTACAGACAAAACCCAACACCATTAAACCGGACGAATTATCCTTTTCAGCTCAGAAGTCAGAAGTTTTCAAGTCTCACTTTATGGTAGACGCTTAACGTTGGGCAAACTCGATATACGGTTTAGTGACTCTTTTCTAAAGAAAACCAGAGAACCAATGTACCTATATAAGAAAAATAGAATCCACGTAATTTTGCATATTTCGCAAGATACACGGACATTCTCACTATATAATTCTCAATGACGTAAATAACTCTCTGAATAATGAGAAATCTCTAAGTTCCAAAGCAAAATATGGCTAATCATTCTGATTAGACAAATTATTTTTAAATTTAATCAATTATACTCTTTTCGTTTCAAAACATTCTAGCTAAAATTGTGGAGATTAGAAGTTGTTTTTACTTATAAAAGATATCATTTAATATATAAAATAAAAATAATTTAGTTAATTATGAAAACGGTAAAATATTATTGGTCACACAAGATTCAACAAAATTAAAAGTTACATACAAATATAAGAATATTTTATATCTTAAAATAATAAAAAAACCTTAATTTTTATTTTGTTGAAACATTTTATATTTTAAATCTGAGAAAGTATAACACAATATAACTAGTTCATGTTCACTATCCCATTTGAATGTGAACATTGCGAAGTAAATATGTGCTTGGGATACGGTTCAAGTCTTACTATTAGTGGTATGAACATATTGAACATTTCATTAAAACATTTCAAGATTGTTTTAACCTGACCTGTTTCCTATTCCATCTTTTGATATTGTAACTAGGTTGTCACAAATCGATCTGAACCGAAACTCATTTAAAAATGGGGTGTACCAAAAATGCAAATTAATGCATCAAATTTTATATAAAAAAGATTAGAAAATTTTTCATATAAAAAAAGACAAGAACATTTTACAAGTTTAGTTTTTAAATATAAATGCAGACTAAGAAAACAGACTACATCTAGAAAATTTACCATGAAGAAATCCATCACAAAATAAATAAATCAAATTCCTTTGTTGTCTAAAAAAATTTTATTTTAAAGAAACAATGATTTCCTTTTGTTTTAAAAGCAATTTATAATAAAATAATTTTTAATTGATTAGTGAGTACTTTGTATTTTTTGTGGATCTTTCACTTTAATTTTGATTATATATATATATATCTTATTATATAAATTTGGGTTACACTCACGAGAAACCGACATGTGTCAAAATTCTAATTCACGAGATCTTGACGTGTGTCACAAATAATTCATATCTTGCCACGTGTCAAATTCATAATTTATCTAATCAATAATTTAAATTAAGAAATAATTTTAAAAGGAAACAAAAATCAAGAATTTGTTAATTTATCTAATTAATAACTAAAAATAAGAAATAAATTTTAAAAAATACAAAAAATGAAGAAAATAAACTATATCTTAACGAGAAAAGAAAATTAAGTATTTGTTAATATATCTAATCATCAATTAAAATTCAAAAATAATTAATTTTAATCAATAATTAAAATTCAAAAACAAAACTAACACTCTTCTAATAACTTGATCATGACATATGTCGGTTGATCGATAAGATTATGACATGTAAAAAATTATATTATTTTTGTTTTCTTTAATTGAAAAATGGACAACCAACGAAAAAAATTAAATAATAAACTGTATATACTTTTTAATTTTTTTTAAATATGTTAATCTTACTACTTCAATAAAATTTATACTTTTCTTTTCAAAATTAGATTAGAAAATTTGTAATCCATTCGGATCCTATGATCCATTCATGTATTTATAATTATTGGTTCACTACGGTTCTATCTAAGTTTGAGTCAGTTTCATGTACTCAAAGTATCAGAAAAAAATGAATTAAAAATTGGTTAAATTTGAATAAAGTTTGATTGAATTTTCACAAATATAAGTATATAACTAATAACTTTAAAATATTTTGGTTACTTTGGATATTTTGGTTATTTAGGTCTAAAAATAATTAAGATTTTGGGGTTTATAATTATAAGGTAATTGGATTATATCAAGTTTATATATTATTATTATGTTGGGTATATAGTTGTATTTGAGTATTTCAGGTATATATTCGTTTTTCGGTCCAGTTATTGGAATATAAGAGTCTAGCACACACATTCGGGGTTTAGACGGTTTGGATTTAGGTTTGGTACCCTTTTTCGGATCGGATTCAGTTCGATTATTTGGTTTTTGGTATTTTTCAATACCTATCTCACACAATGATTTAAAAAATAAACAACAAGATGAAACTAAAAGATGTTTGACGACTTGCATAATACCGAAAATGTTAATAATAAAAATTGTAATATAGACAATTAAATTAATTTATTCAAGTAAAAATAAACTTATGTAAATAATTATTTTCCCAAAGTAAACATGGTTTCTAATTTTTTCTCTTAAACAATTCAAAATATTTGATTAACAATAAATATTTAATTTATTGATTTTACCTAAATTTAATTTATTTTTAAAGGTTAGAAAACTCGTGCATCGGACGGGTCCGAATCTAGTAGTAAATAAAGAATACATAATATATAAGAAATTTTATTTAGATTTTTATTAATGTTGGTGGATTATTTAACTATTTTAAATACTTTTAGATCATTCTAGCAAATATTTCCAAAAGAAAGAGATTTTTTTTTTCAAGTAATGAGATAATGCCATAATAGCCAATACTTACCCGAACCAGGACCAAAGTAGATACGTCATCTATCCAATCGAATTGAGTCTCTCGGCCTAGTTGTGACCTCTTTACTCAGAGCCGTGACTCCTAAACTAAACTCACAATTCTCAGTTTCTTCAGTTACGTTCCCACCATTCGATTCCAGATCTGATCCGTCTCTGATTTAGATCAAGGAATCAACAATGGCGGAGATGATGGCAAACATGGATCCAGAAGGTATGGATGGAGTTCGTATGACTTGGAATGTTTGGCCTCGCACTAAAGTTGAAGCTAGCAAGTGCGTAATCCCACTCGCCGCTTCAATTTCTCCGATCCGTCGTCACTCCGATATCCCTTCTCTCCCTTACGCTCCTCTTAAATGCAGAACCTGTAACGCTGTTCTCAACGCCTTCGCTCGTGTTGATTTCACCGCTAAGATCTGGATCTGTCCTTTCTGTTTCCAGAGGAACTCTTTCCCGCCTCATTATCATATGATCTCTGATACGAATCTCCCTGGTGAGCTTTATCCCCAGTACACAACTGTTGAATACACGATTCCGTCGTCTGTTGGTGCTCAATTCGATCCCAGAACTGGTGCCGCTGCTCCGCCTCTGGTTCCTCCGCCTGTCTTTGTATTTGTTTTGGATACTTGTATGATTGAGGAAGAATTGGGATTTGCTAAATCGGGGCTTAAGCAAGCGATCGGATTGCTTCCTGATAATGCTTTGGTTGGATTTGTGTCGTTTGGTACTCAGGCTCATGTGCATGAATTGGGATTCTCTGAGATGTCTAAAGTTTTTGTCTTTAAAGGCAATAAAGAAGTTACTAAGGATCAGATTTTGGATCAGTTGGGTCTTGGGGCTTCTTCTAGGAGAGCTCCTGCTCCTGGGTTCCCTAAAGGAGCTCAAAATGGATTCCCGAGTGCTGGTGTGAACAGATTCCTGCTGCCTGCTTCGGAGTGCGAATATACAATTGATTCGGTGGGTAATTGTTTCAGTTTTATTAGATTTGTGCGGTGATCGTTTTCATTTCACTTTTGTTTGTTGTCAAGTTTCATCGGTTTTTTCGGATTTCTAAATGATTGATCAATTGTAACATGGATTCTGAGCACTTATGTGGTTGATGATGCTTGGCATGCAGCTTTTGGATGAGCTCCAAACAGACCAGTGGCCTGTTCAGCCAGGTCATCGTCCCCAACGATGCACAGGTGTGGCATTGAGTGTAGCTGCTGGATTACTTGGAGCTTGCTTGCCTGGAACTGGGGCTAGAATCGTAGCTTTGATCGGAGGTCCATGTACAGAGGGCCCTGGAACGGTTAGGGCCTGTTGATTTCTCGGTTTATGGCATTGTCAAGTTTCATCACACCATATATGTGAACCATGTTTGTTAGAATCTGAATCAAATTTCTTTTATTTTTTTCCTTTTTTTTTTGTCTTTTCAGATTATCTCAAAGGATTTATCAGATCCTGTGCGTTCGCACAAAGATCTAGATAAAGATGCTGCTCCTTATTATAAAAAAGCTGTCAAGTTTTATGATAGTATTGCAAAGCAGCTGGTCGCTCAGGGTCATGTGTTAGACCTTTTCGCTTCTGCACTTGATCAGGTATTAATGTGTCATGATTATATTGTGCTTGATACCCAAACTCTGTGTTTCCCCAAACTCTGTGTTTCCCCAAACTCTGTACTGCTATTTTGTATTAGTTAGCTAAAATGCATGGCATCTCTCATTAACTCCATGAAAGTGTTTATCTTGCATATGCTTTCCGAGTTATTAAATTGTTAGGTGAAGTTGACATTTTTTATGCACGCTGATTGTGATAGCTCTTACCTGTAAAATTGTTTAACTAACCTGTGATTACCAGTTTCTATTCTTTTTTCATCTGTTTTTGCAGATATTAGTGACTGTGCACGAAAGAGTGACTATTTGTTGTGTAACCTTCACATATATTTTGAAATCTTCAGTGGCAAACTATGTGATTGTTTTATAACATCCCTTTCATCTAGAAATTGGAAATGATTCTTTTAGATCATTAGATTATATGTTTGCCCCTGCCATATCTATCTGAAATTCCCATCTTTCTATTCATTTTGATGTCCTTTGCTTCTTGAAAATATGGGTGTAATTTTCAACACCATTTCTTCTTCTTAGCTTCAGTGTTGATAGGGCTTTGCTTGTTGTCCACATTAAATCATTCCATTTTGCTGTGATTCTTTTATCACATGATCCGATACCTAACTATAATTGTCTCTGCTGTTGCATTTTGGTATAGTTAGGTTGGGGTTGCTGAAATGAAAGTTGCAGTTGAAAGTACTGGTGGCCTCGTTGTTCTGTCTGAAAGCTTTGGCCATTCCGTATTTAAAGATTCCTTCAGGCGGGTGTTCGAAGATGGCGAGCAATCTCTTGGCCTCTGCTTTAAGTTGGTTTCTGCTCTGCATCTGTGTCAATACTTTGAAAATTCAAGATCCTTATGCATAATACTGCTTGTATGCTAGGATAATATATATTTTACATTTTACTCCGTACTACTACTGACTGTGAACCTTTTATTTTCAGTGGCACGCTTGAGATCAATTGTTCAAAAGACATCAAAATTCAAGGAGTTATTGGGCCTTGCTCATCATTGGAAAAGGTTATACCTGGAGTCCTTGGAATCCATTTTCTTTCAGGATGTTTCATATGTGCTTTGTAAATGAATAAATCCTATTTGCTATCAATTGATTTTAATTGATTTTCATTTGGAGCCTTGCAGAAAGGTCCCAGTGTTGCTGATACAGTCATTGGAGAGGGGAATACCAATGCTTGGAAGTTATGTGGCCTTGACAAGAGTACTTGCTTGACTGTATTCTTTGATCTATCGTCAACCGGTTCAACTGCGCCTGGAGCTGTAAACCCTCAGTTGTATTTACAGTTTGTCACAAGGTATTCTGACAGCTTTAGTTTGTCTCTTTGGTTTCTTTCATTTCTTTTTTTCTTAAATGCTTTTTCTTTCTGCACCAAGTTATTACCTTCATCTTTAGAAGCATTGGATTTACTGTTGTTGACTGGCTTGCAGTTACCAAAACTCTGAAGGTCAAACATTGCTACGGGTCACAACTGTAACCAGACAGTGGGTAGATACTGCTGTGAGCACAGAGGTTCGTTATAGTCTTGTATTCTGTGAAACTTGCCATTTTATACTTAATATCTAATGTTATAAGCAGTTGAATTTATTTGTAATATACTAGCTCTTTTCCAGTAGTACTGTTTCTTGTTTTTTGGTAGATTTACTCATATTAGGATTATAACATGTATTAGTTTCACTCTTTCTTGCCATGGTAGACTTACAAATCTGCTATCAACTTTTATGTTTTGCCTCCACACTGCAAATGCGGGTAACCTTAGTATTGTTATCCATGGTATATTTTATGGTTCTCAACTTCTCATCCCATTTGCTCACTGGTGTAATTAGTTGTTGTGAATTCTAAGCGAAAAGCTCTAGTTTTTTTGGCTTTCAATGGGATTAACATTTTATTTTATTGGAAAAAGTTGGTTGGTTAGGATAAATGTGGATCCCTTAGATACCATTACCGTACAATTTTATTTGAGTCCTAATGCTTTAGTTCATATGATTATAATCCTTCACCTCCCATGTGTAACTTTTTCCCCCTGTTTCGCTGCAAATTTATATCATGTGAACCTCAGAATTATGGTATTGGTTGCATTATTTTGACATCTTATCCGAGTGTTGATACAACCACCATCTTGCTAGCCTTTTTTCTTTAACATTTCATTCTTGTCATGAATGATAATCGAGGTTTAGAGTTATGAGCCATTCATGTAAGTGTGTGGTGGGTGTTTTAATAGCCAAAACTTTCTGGCAAGCTAACATTTTTGTGTAACGGTTGTTGTATGCATTCTCAGGAACTTGTGCAAGGCTTTGATCAAGAAACTGCTGCTGTAGTCATGGCAAGATTAGCTTCCTTAAAAATGGAAACAGAGGTACTTTACATCATCTTCTTATTTCTTACTATTTGTGGGTCAATTTGACCATAACTTAATTTTTTTGTTGCCGCTGGGGTAAGGGTTAAGCTCATACTGCTTTTGATAAAGTTTATATATATGGTTTTCTTCTCCTGGCCTAATTTATATATCAGGAGGACCTTTGGTTAAATGTTCATCTATATGTTCAAAGGAAGTCCATTTTTTTTTTCATTTTTTCACACAACTGAGTAAAACTTAATTAATATGAGGTGAGTTATAGTTTTCCCTTGAGAAAACGTCAAAGACTTCTTCCCTGTAGCATCTTTGTTGAGGAACTATGGTGGCTATTTTATGCAGCTTTCATCTCTTTATAGTATATACCAAGTATTTGTAGTCTGTGCGAGGCTCATAGTGAAACTAATAAGCAGTAGTTGCTATGCATTCTTGTCTTATTCCAGTACTTTTTTTAGTTTTGTCTACTTGTATATTTGTGATACTGTTGCTCACGTATACAGTGTATCATGTATTACCTCAGGAGGGATTTGATGCTACTCGGTGGCTAGATCGGACTCTTATTCGACTGTGTTCAAAATTTGGTGACTATAGAAAGGATGATCCATCCTCGTTTACGCTGAATCCATATTTTTCATTGTTCCCGCAATTCATGTTCAACCTGCGGCGTTCACAGTTTGTTCAGGTAGACTACAGTTTTTAGATATCATCATTATCTACCTTTTTGTAATTGACCTACATTGTTGAATCATGTTTTCTTTTGCGGTGTTGGAATGGTTGCAGGTCTTTAACAATAGTCCTGATGAAACAGCATACTTCCGCATGTTGCTAAACCGGGAGAATATTTCAAATGCAACTGTCATGATCCAACCATCGCTGACGTCATATTCATTCAATCAACAACCTGAGCCAGCTTTGCTGGATGTGGCTTCCATTGCAGCTGACCGAATTCTTCTATTAGATGCATATTTTAGTGTTGTTGTCTTCCATGGAATGACTATAGCACAATGGCGAAACATGGGTTATCATCAACAGCCTGAACACGAGGTAATGCATGCTTCTTACTAGTATTTTCTTGTTTACTTGTGAATGCATTCATCATCCAGAACCGTTGTTTTACACTTGCTTAGCTATTAATTATATGTTCTTTTTGAGTTAAGTGGTTAAATTGACATCGGCTTGGGGGTATAAATGCAAGTTGAGACATCTAATGTAGAACAAACACTCTCTAAGAGCTGGTTACTTCTAAATGCAAGTAAAATAAGTTGGGCTGTAGCGAGGTCAATACTATTTTGCTACTCCATAATCATACTATGATATCCTAAATCTCGGATGTCTCGTATCAGGCCTTTGCTCAGCTATTGAAAGCTCCTCAAGAGGATTCTCAGATGTTAGTCCATGAGCGTTTCCCTGTCCCGAGATTAGTTGTGTGTGATCAACATGGATCGCAGGTCATCATTTACATATGTTTTATCTTTGGTCAGCTCCCAACTTTGATTATTTGTTCTGTATCCTTCAACTCCCCTCACCTTTTCACATATAAACTGCAGGCAAGGTTTTTGTTGGCTAAGCTGAATCCATCAGCGACTTACAACAATACAAATGAGATGTCAGCTGGGTCAGATATAATCTTCACTGACGATGTGAGCTTGCAAGTCTTTTTTGAGCATCTTCAGAAACTGGCTGTGCAATCCTGAGGAAAGTAGTCACAGTCCGAGTTTCTTTTTTTCCTGCTTAAATTATCCATCTTCCTTATTTACCCGCTTGCCCGTTTGTACCATTTTAGAGATCTTTGTTATTATGGTATTACATAAAAGACATCTTGGAAAGTATACACATAGTTGAAGTCTTTTTATTTGCATTGGATCTGTTTGGAGTATAAGAATATTACTGTTTGCTGGGTTTTTTTCTTTTTCTTTTGGGGTGGGGGGAATGGAATCATGTATGATCAATTATATGGTTTGGGTCAATGGCCAAAAATACTTTTGGACTTCTTTTCTGTTTTTTTTTTATTCATTATGTTGCATCACTGTTGTTTTTTAACCTTAGGTTTTCCTGAGCTCTGAATCCAAATCATTATTCTTGCTTCCAATAAGCTTATTATGTTTCATCCCAATACACACCTGCAAAGTTCTAATAAATAGAAAACAGCTAGAACCACTTCAATCAATAAAGTGGAGCACATGACAAGATAAAGATCCAAACCAAGTGAACTTATATTAATTTGTTGGAGCTGGAGTTGGAGCCGGAGCCGGAGGATGAGTGATGAAGCTAGCATTGTAAGTATTCATCATCTCGATCAACACATTTTGAATCCTAAGTCTCTCCTGAGCCAATGCCATTCTTTCCTGTGCCAATGCTAACCTCTCCTGAGCCAATGCCACTCTCCTGAGCCAATGCCAACCTCTCA
The DNA here is from genome assembly GCA_028015245.1 of Cardamine occulta. Classification (NCBI taxonomy): domain Eukaryota; kingdom Viridiplantae; phylum Streptophyta; class Magnoliopsida; order Brassicales; family Brassicaceae; genus Cardamine; species Cardamine occulta. The sequence continues at coordinate 13,289,401 of CM051386.1, read as the reverse complement.
TGTTCTAAAGTAAGCTGCTGCTGCTGCTTCAGAGCTACGTAATTAGTCCATATATCACCATTGGTCATCAAACTACTCGGAACATGCGAATGAATCCCAAATAAAGTGTTGATCAAAACTAAAAACTCATAGATTTTTCAACTGATGAAACAAATTACCAAGAGGTGTATTAAACCAAATATTTGAAGTGATTTGAGTTTTAATAAAAAAAATTAAATGATTTTGATGATTTTGCATGAAATTAAGGAAATTGTTATGATTTAATATTAAAATTCTTAGCAATCCCAGCTAAAACCACATGATTTGGGTCTTTGTGTTTTTAAAATCTCTGAAATCATTAAAATTCCAATACTTAAAACATTTCCAATAACATTGGATTTGAAAGAATTATTTACAAATATCACAGAGTTTTAATTTTTTTTTTAATTCCTGTTCCAATAACGTAGGATTTATCATTTTTAATTCAAATTACACCAAATGCTCAATTGAATACACCGTAGCTATGCCTTCGTAAAAATAAAAAATCCTAACTTGAAAATGAAAAAGATCAGATAGATAGAAATGGAAAAGATGAGGAGAAGACGAATGTGTAAAAGGAAAACATGCAGCAGAATATATCGAAAATAAACTTTAGGAACGGTGTCGTTTAAAAATTTAGCCAACATAAACATATAAAAACTGAAAGTCACTCTTGGGCCAGTGGCGTGTCAAACGTCTCTAATAAGAATGAGAAATCTGCCCCCCAAAGTCGGAGTATGTTTGGGAGAGGTTATGATTTTCTTAAGGGAAAGTTGGCCCGATATTATGGGCCTTGGTCCAAAACTTTCTTTATGTTCAAAAAAAAAACTGGAAAAACTTGTGCTCGAAATCCATAACGGAGAAAGTAGCTTCTCGAGCGTCGGTGGAGAAATCAGGGCTAGCGCTGAATTTCTTAAAACACAAAAACAACAAAAAGGCCTAATTTTCTGAGGAAAATAATGTGTGACTAAAATATACTCCCTCTGTTTAACAATAAGTGATGTTCTACTCAATTGCACATAAATTAAGGAGTTTTTTTAATTTGTCATTTATACTCTTGCTAATTAAATATATTTACATTTTTAATTCTGATTCAATATAAATCAATCATTTAAAGTGGAGGTTATAATTGATATTTCTATGTAAAAGTTACATCGTAATTGTAAAACGTCATTTAATTTTAAACAAAAAATTAACTCTAAAACGTCACTTAATTTTAAAGGGAGAGAGTATATATTTATCTAACACTGCTAATATATATTTATTTATTTAGCGTTGCAAGCCCATGCCTGCCCCATTTGGCCTCATGGCCGGTCCTGGGAGAGATTGTCGTAAAACAAACGTTAGGAACGTACAAATTATATTGCAACATTGGCTAATGAGTTGTCCTCTCTTTAATAATATTTGCAAACTCATATGCATATGCACAACTATTAGCTTACATATCTGTGTTAATTATAAGTAATATATATTTGGAAAAGGATTAAGAAAACCCAAAATTGAAACTAGGGTTCTTCTATGATCAGAATTCGTCATGGGATATAAACATAAACAAAACCTAGTCTTACAAAAGAAACGTATTTCTGAGTTTTCAACGTAAAATCTGTACCTTTGATCTTCATGCCTACACCAGTCTGTAATAGTTGAAACTTTAGCTTGTATACGTTAGTCTTAGGGAAACTTTACTATTATATTCTGTGGGCTTAGAATAAATGCCATGAACACGCCACTACTCTCTCCATGAATCCAGTTAGCTATGTCTGACTTCTAAGCCTCCTTACCAAAGTCTAGCTCTAGTTTCAACACTCAACAGCTTTTGCTGCGCTGGAAACATACAACTCTTCATAAACACAGTTACTCTTATGGCAATCTTTCACATCCACAACCAGAAAAATTACAAATCTGCTTCCCATCTTTCATATTGAGCTACACCCAGGAACCTTAGAAATCTGCTTCTCCTTCATCCACTGCCTTAGACTCTCTGCTTCATCAAACCGACCTGAAGCTGAATATAAACCTGCCAATGTTACATAGTATCCAGCTTTACCTGGCTCAAGTTGAATCAGCTTCTTCGCTACTCTTTCCCCTACTTCTACATTACCATACACTTTGCACCCACTCAACACCGCACCCAGAACAGCCTCATCAGGCTCCATAGGCATATCTTCCAGAAACTTCTCTGCTTCCTCTAGAAGACCTGCTCGAGACATGCAATCCGCCACACTAGCATAATGTTTCAACTCAGGAACTATTTTACATTCCTGCATTAGTTTAAGATACATCCAAGACTTTTCCACAAGACCGCCATGTGCACAAGCTGATAAAACACCAAGAAACGTGACAGCATTTGGTTCAATTCCTTCCTTGAGCATCTCATCAAAGAGTTTTACAGACATTACGAAGTTTCCATCCAAGCCATTCCCCAAAATAAGAGAGCTCCAAGAAATCACATCTCTTTTCGGCATACTAACAAATAGTTTATGCGCATAGTCCAGTTTTGAGCACTTTACATACATATCTGTTATGGCATTGTCGAGATTCAAACCAAAACAAGAGTATCTTCGGATACACCATCCATGAACGCTCTTCCCATGCTTCAACACCCCAAGTTGTCCACAAGCCATAAGTAAACTCACCATTACAACTGAATCCAGCGAAAATCCACAATATATCATTTCTCTGAACAAATCCAAACCTAAAATAGACTCACCTTGCTGAACATACCCACCAAACATAGCAGTATAAAGAACAGAGTCTCTAACAGGCATATCATCGAACAACTTACGTGCATTTGAAATTTTACCCATATCAACATACATAATCACTAAAGCCGAACTTACAAATAAACTTACGCTAAATCCAAGTTTCAAGCACAGAACATGAATCAAATCCCTAAGCTTCGCTTCCCGTGACGCAGAGCAAGCTCGTAGAACAAGAGGAAGAGTGAAATCATCTGGTCTAACACTAGACTCACGCCACATACGAAGAAACAAACCTATTGAAATCAATCCAAAACCTGATCTAGAGAACTCGCCGATAATTATATTCCATGAGAAAATGTTGCGGTGAGGCATGTGCCAGAAGACAGTAAGCGAAGTAGGAAAGAGATGATTTAGCTTGGAGTAAGCGAGAACGAGCTTGGAACTGAACACAACATTGGAATATATAGAGGTACGAAGAAGATGAGCGTGGAGATGGCGTAGATGCTTAACGTTTGGGGAATGATGTAGAAGTGAGAAGAGATCATGATTCTGTGTGGTTGTTGACAAAGCTCGAGCTGTGAAGAATATTGTTAAGAGATTCTTCGCCGGACGAGAATAGCATGAAGAAGAAGCAGATGCTAAATGCATCGTCGCATTACAAAATTCAAAGAACAATGGAAGATGATTTGAGCAACGAGGAAGATATTTTACTTAAAAAAAATATATATATATATATATATATATATATATATATAATTGTAGAATCGTAGAATTTAATCGGTTGAGAAAAAAATAAATTCAAATAAAATTCATACAGTAGACGGTGGGTCTACCGGTAAATTTCGAATTTCTCATTCTCTCTGTTTCGCGCTCAATGTTCTTTCTAGATTCGCAGCAACAAGGTTCCGATCATCTCCTTCATGAAGCTATGGCGGATTCTAACTATCAATCTCCATCGCTGCTATGTGCAAACGGCCACCGATCGACAATTTCTCTTCGCACAGACCAAGGCGGCACGTTCTGCTTAATCTGCTTCTCCAATCTCGTCTCCGATCCACGCATCCCCACCGTACACGTTTCCTATGCGCTCCACCAGCTCTCAATCGCTCTCTCTGAACCGATCTTCCTCCGAACCTTACTCTCTTCGCATGTTCATTTTCTCGTATCGCCTCTCGTCCACGCTCTCTCTTCGATTGATGATGCTCCAATCGCTATCCAGATTATGGATACCATCTCTCTTCTTTGTTCCGCTGAGGAATCTTCAATCGGTGAGGATTTTATGGAGAGAATCTCCGCTCAGATTTCTTCTGGTGCCTTGGGTTGGAGCCGAAGACAGCTTCATATGGTATTGTTGCTTTTCTAGGGTTAATTTCACTTCTATTGGGGATTCTCGTTGAGATTTTCATGGCAGAAAAGTGCGAATTCATCTAATTAGACTTAGATCAACAATTCTGACTCATTTGAGCATAGAGAATCTTGTTGCAGTCATTGTCTATGAAATCTCTCATAGATTGCTTAATGTCTGTGTGTTGCAGCTACATTTCTTTGGCGTTCTGATGAGCTGTGAGAATATAGATATCAATTCCCATATCAAAGATAAAGAATCTCTTGTTTGCCAACTCGTTGAAGGTCTTCAATTACCAAGGTAATGTGCATAAGCCACTTGGAAAACACTGTTCTCTTGATCCTTGATAGGGCTTGTTGTGTTGTGGTTTATACTGTTTGTTATCTTTTTTCTGATTATAGTGAGGAGATCCGTGGTGAAATCCTTTTCGTCCTGTACAAATTTTCTGGTCTACAATTCACGGAACAAAATGTTGATGGAATTGAGGTTATATCTTCTTTGTGTCCTAAGCTCTTATGCCTATCCTTGGAAGCTCTTGCAAAGACACAGAGAGATGATGTTCGCTTGAATTGTGTAGGTTCGTATGAGCTTTTACTTATCTGGTTCATTCTTATGCAGTAGACATATTCTTCTGCCTGGAACACCATGTCAAAATGTTTAATGCCTTTCCATGCAGTAGAACTTTCTCAGTTGAGGCTACCATTCGTGTTATTTGAAAAGACACTTTGTTTTACGTCAGCTAAACAGAGATTTTGAACCTTGTAGCCCTTTTGACCATCTTGGCGCAGCAAGGTCTTTTAGAAAATTCACATACAAATCATGTCAGCAGCATGAGCTTGGATGAAATGGATGATGACCCTATGCAGACGGCTGATACTGTAGTCACCAGGCCTAGTTTAAATGTCTTATTTGCTGAGGCCATCAAAGGACCGTTGCTTTCCACTGACAGCGAGGTGCAAATAAGAACCCTTGATCTTATCTTCCATTACGCGTCCCAAGAGAGTATTCCAAGCAAACAGATTCAAGTTCTGGTAGAAGAAAACGTTGCTGATTATATATTTGAGATATTGCGGTTATCAGGTAATGGTTTTCTCTTTGAATAAGTAAATAATATACTGTTATTGCGCATTCCTTTATACTGGAAGGACAAAACAAGTTTCCAGACACTAGCGGAAGGTTGAGAAACTAAGAAATGAAGTTATCATATACCTCTTTCTGATGTCAAATGCATAGTTCATTGTTTCCACCACTAATGCAACAACTTGTTCAAGTAGTCTTTATACACATCGCCAATTATATTTTCCGTTTGACTCCTATCTTCTTCTTGCTTACTGTTTTATCCTCTAGAAGCTCACATCTGCACAAGAATTGATAGATATGTGTTTTTGTGTATCTGACTGAAAAACTCCTTTTCATGAACAGAATGTAAAGACCAGGTCATCAACTCATGCCTGAGAGTTCTTGATCTATTTTCCCTAGCGGAGCATTCCTTTCGGAAGAGACTTGTTATTGGATTTCCTTCTGTCATCCAAGTGCTTCACTATGTAGGCGGAGTTCCTTGCCATCCTTTTCAAATCCAGACACTGAAGCTTATTTCTAGCTGTATTTCTGATTTCCCTGGGATTGCTTCTAGTTCTCAAGTTCAGGAAATTGCTCTGGTTCTGAAAAAGATGCTTGAAAGATATTATGCTCAGGAGCTGGGATTATTTCCGGAAGCATTTGCGATGATCTGCTCAGTCTTTGTTTCCCTAATGAAAACTCCATCTTTTGCTGAGACTCCAGATGTGTTAACATCATTACAAGAATCCTTGAGACATGCCATTTTGGCCTGTCTTAGTCTCTCTGAGAAAGATTCAACCCAGATATTTCATGCAGTTTACTTACTCAATGAAGTATATGTATATTGTACTGCACCAGCATCCATAAACAAGACCAGTTGTATTGAGTTAAGACATTGCGTTATAGATGTGTGTGCATCACATCTATTGCCATGGTTTCTCGCTGATGTCAACGAGGTCAATGAGGAAGCAACTCTTGGGATAATGGAAACTTTTCATTCTATTCTGCTACAGAATTCAGATACTCAGGCCATGGAGTTTGCAGAGATACTTGTTTCAGCAGATTGGTTCAGCTTTTCATTTGGATGCCTAGGAAACTTTTCTACGGCTAAGATGAAGCAGAGGGTATATTTGATGCTCAGTTCCCTTGTTGATGTTCTTCTCAAACAGAAAACGGGGTCACATATCAGAGATGCTCTTCCTTGTCTTCCTTCTGATCCACAAGATTTGCTGTTTTTGCTCGGACAAGATAGTTCCAATAATCAAGAGTTGGCTTCTTGCCAGTCGGCAGCTCTGCTGATTTTCCATACCAGTTGGATATACAATGACAGGTGACTTAGGCTTTTGATTTCTAATTATGTTTTTGATGGAAGAACTAGGGAGCTGCAAGTTATTTATTTTCCTTATATTCTTTTGCATCTTTTGCAGGGTTGCAGATGATAAGCTGCTTTTAGCGTCTTTGGAGCAATACATTCTTGTAAACAGGACAAGTTTAATACGTGCGATCTCTGATTCACCAGCTATGATGCATCTAGTGAATTTATATAGCCTTTGCAGGAGTCTTCAAAACGAGAGATATCAGATATCCTACAGTCTAGAAGCTGAGAGGATACTTTTCCATCTACTAAACGAATATGAGTGGGACTTGTGTTCCAGTGATATTCATATAGAATCTCTGAAATGGCTTTTTCAACAAGAAAGTATCAGCAAAAGTTTAACTTACCAGATTCAAAAGATTTCCCGGAACAACTTAATTGGAAATGAAGTTCACAATGTATATGGAGATGGCAGACAGAGATCACTCACATATTGGTTCGCAAAGTTGATATCTGAAGGAGACAACTATGCTGCAAATCTTTTGGTTAACTTGTTGATACAGCTCACAGAGAAGGAAGATCAAGAGAATGATGTTATCTCAATTTTAAATCTGATGAATACAATTGTTTCTACATTCCCAACTGCCTCCAACCATTTATCCATGAATGGCATTGGCAATGCAATTCATAGAATCGCTTTTGGTTTTACTAACTCATCGTTCAGAACATCTTTCAAACCACTCCTTCTGCTAGTATTCAACATTTTAGCGTCTGTGCAACCTGGAGTGCTTATGATTGATGAATCATGGGATGCTGTATCTATAAAGGTATGGCTGTTTAGAACTATTCTCCCATCAACATTGTCATGTTATCAAAGAGCTCACTGAATTCTGTTTGTTTCGTAGTTGTTAAATTATTTGAGCTTGCGAGACACTGCCATATTACAGAACCACGAAGATATGTTGGTGATTGGCATTCTTTCTTTGGTTCTGTATCGCTCGAAAGATGGAGCACTTGTGGAAGCCTCAAGAAGTATTGTGCTGAATTCGTACTTGGTATCAACAATCAACACTGTGGTTGATGTAGCTTTCTCAAAGGGTCCAGCGTTGAATCAGTATCAGGATGAAACTGACATCGGGGAAGCTCTAGCAATTACGTTACCTCTCTATTTTTTCTCATTAAGAAGGTACCGTCTGAAAATTTTCACACTGTTAAATCCTACTTGCAATTGTTCTGACTCTCTTTTGGTATTTAGCTTGCAGAATGTTCTAGCTGGAGCAGTGGATTGGCAAACTTTCTTTGGCCCATCGAGCAACCTGGAAACACTACCCGTACTCTGCATTCATTGCCATAATTTGTGTAGGTTAATGCACTTTGGAGCACCGCAAATCAAGCTCATCGCCTCTTATTGTCTGTTGGAGTTGTTCGGTGGACTATCAGAACAGATTGAAATAAAAAGAGAGCAATTATGGTGTTCATCGAGTTACCTGAACTCAATGAAGGCTGTTTTAGGTGGTCTTGTATTCTATGATGACATAAGAGTAGCAATAAACTCTGCGCTTTGTCTGTCCATGATTTTAGGATGGGAAGACATGGAAGGAAGAACAGAGATGCTTAAGACCAGCGCATGGTACAGGTTTATTGCAGAAGAAATGTCAGTGTCCCTAAACATGCCTTGTTCGGCATCAGATACCTTTGTGAACCACCACAAGCCAGCTGTCTACTTAACCGTTGCGATGCTACAACTCAAGAACAAGCAAGTGTGGCTGAGAGCTGTTTTTGATGAGTCTTGCATCTCTAGCATGATTCAAAATCTGAATGGGACGAATATCAGCAGCGAGATTGTAATCTTGTTTCGAGAACTTATGCAGGCTCAGCTATTGAATTCCGAGCAAGAGACCAAGCTGAATCGTGCATTCCAGGTTTGTAACGCAGATAAGGTTACTCATATAGGTTCGAATAAATCAAGTCGATTTCATAATAATCTCACTGATTCTGCAGGCAAGCAGAAAACAAATGCTCATGAACGGAACTCGAGATGAGACCGTTGAAGAACAAGTGCAACGGAAAATTTCCTCAATCCATGATCATGGTGAAGTCTGCAACTATCTTGTTCATTTGATGGTATCTAATTCGTTTGGCCACACAAGTGGAAGCAAAACATGTACCGAGAAGAAGAAACAGGTTCTTGATGAAATGGAACAATTATCCAAGCTATTATCGACAAGAGGGAATGGTGCAACTGATACAACACCGTGTAAGGTCTAATACAAGACAGAGATTCAAGACAAATGCAAACAGAGAGACTCGTGAAGAACAGCAGATTTAAGAGAAGGTTACAACTGTTATTCCCTACATACAATCTAGTGTTTTGTATAGGTTGAAATTTACATACTAAGGTACAGTTTTCTGATTATTAACCACAAGTTCCATTAGATACTGGTAAGTCCACGACTTTGATTCTTCGCCTCTTGTACCAAGAGACTGGTTCTGCACTTCTTCGCAGCTCCTAAGAAACTTCCCTTTCCCAAAAGCAGCATGAACCAAAGGGTCAGTTTTCATTTCCACAGGTTTATCAATAAACCCAATCTTTTTCCAAGTCATAAAAACTCTAGTACCGTCAAACCCAGATTCACTCAAGTCGAAGATAATACCTACAGTTACAAGATCAAGCTTAACATGTTTTGTCCGTAGCTCGGAGAGTAACAGTTCAATGCTCTTGAAATGCCCCATCTTTGAGTAAGCTAAAAGAGCAATATTGGCAAAAGTTGTATTCCAAGGAACTCTAGCTTCTTCCATCTCTTTAACAACATAATCGAAACCTTTTCTACTCACAAGACAAGCATGGCACAGAAGCCTGAGACACCAAGCCAGATCAGTCCTACGGGTTCTAGAAGAAATGCCACGACCTAAATCATCAAGTCTCGAGAACATAAGGTTATCGATGTAAACATTAGCTAATTTCCTAACTAAACCTTCATCCAGAGAAATCCCAAACCTAATAATCTTATCACACGTTTCCTCCATCTTTTCCAATACCCCAAACTCCGCATAAGCTTCAAGCATGGACAACAATGTAACAGGCTCGAGAGTCATCTTCCTCGACATCAAGCTCTGATACATTTGCTCCATTCTCTTAAGCAACCCTCCTCGCGAAAACTCGCGTATAAGTAGATTATAAGTAACATGGTCACGCCCACAACCATCAGATTCCATTCTCTTGAGACACAAAACAATCTCATCATACATTTTCCATTTACCATATGCTTCAATCAATCCATCGTATGTCTCGGTTACAGGCAACACATCATTATCTTTCATCTGGTTCAAGTAGAACATAGCTTCTTCAAACTTCCCATCATTAGCATAACTATGGATGATTGAATTGTAGATTTCTAAAGACGGACTTAGCTCATGATCATCAATCATACAATGAAAAGCTCGAATTGCTTCATTCATCGATCTTTCCTCACATAAAAACCTTATAATCCTCTCGTAATTAGCCTCGCTTATTCTCGAACGTTCTATATTCTTCCACACATCAAAAACCTGGAATTGAACCAAAACAAAAAAAAAACTCAATCTTCATGTTCTCACATTTATTGAAAGGGATAGATATAGTGGAGACAAAAATTACAGGAAGAATCTCGTGGAGTCTCGTGGAGTTACGGAGAAAACGAATGACGGACCAGAAATGGTCTTTGCTCCAATCTCCATCTTCCTGAAGTAGCCGTAGAGGACACGAACCGGGACGGCTGAGCCGCCGCAGCAATGAATTTTGAAACCTGTGGTTATGGTGGTATCTATCGGAGAGAAGAGAGGTGGGCTGTATCGTGTCGCCATCGAGAGATAAGGATAAAAAGCAGCGGAGAGAAGAAGGTTTTGTGAATGAAGTAAGTAAGCTTGAGTTGGAAATCCAAAGCGGAGGAGGTGGTTTCAGTAGCGTCGTGCTGTGGAGAAATTGCGCCATCAGATTCTCCATTGCTCGGCCTGTCAACGGCAGCCTTTTTACCTCTGCAAGTTCCTCTCCTTTTTTTCTCAGCGGTATGGATCTTTTCGGTTCTGGTGCGGTTAACTTTGGTTCGGTTTTAAAGGATATAGTCCCAGTTCACAATAATGTTTTGATTCAATGGTTCCAAGTTTTTTTAGGGGTTATTAGCCCTGCGATAAATATCCGAACCGATAATTCTGAAACCGACCGAACCGAAATCTTCGGTTTTCGGTTTGATTTCGGTTAGGGTAGATGAACCGATCGGAAGCTTTGTAAATTGTGTTCGGTTATCCGACATTTTCGGTTCAGTTCAGGGGAACCGAACCGTTAACCGAGATCTTCTTCTTCCTTCTCTTCTTTCGTCAGATCTGCAGCCACCGTCAAGCTTCATCTGATTTCGTCGGATCTACAGGCTCCAGCCGCCGTCAAGCTTCAACCTGTTCTTTAGGGTTTACAACAAAATAGTGAAGAAGAATAAAACTCGTCGTTTCATTAAAGGTTTTTTTTCGTTTTTACTGGGCTTGGCCCAACGTTTTTGTTTTTCTTTTAATATGACAGCCCATTAGTAAAAAAATTAAACCAAACTAACCGAATAAACTGATTATAACCAAAATTAACCAATTTCAACCGAAAATATCTAAAATTTCGGTTAGTTTCGGTAGAAATTCAGGAACCGAATTAAACCAAGAACCGAACCTAACTGATTATTTATTCGGTTAATTTCGGCATAGATTTTAATAACCGAAATTAACCGAAAACTGAATTAACCGGCTTGGTTCGGTTTTGGTTAACCGAAATCGCAGGCCTAGGTTTTAGCTTTTGGTTTCTGGTTTTTAGTTTTTGATTTTTGAGTTTTTGAGTTTTTGATTTTTGGTACAACAAAATCTCTTAAAAACTACTAAAATGAGGATTATGGATTCTCTTTACAAATATGCAAAAACTATCAAAATCCAGATTTCCTATTTTTTAAAGAATCTATTTTTAAAAAAATCTTGAATGGCTATAAAATAGATTTTAGAAAAAGCTAAATACAAAAACCAATCCAAAAACTATTGTCATTCATAGCCTAAATCCGCCGTGTTCAATTTTGTTTCGGTTTTTATATATGGAAAATTTCAAGAAAAATATTTTTTTTGAAATTTTATTGTCAAACAAGAATTCTTTGTGTCCAAAATATACATCATGATTCTCTGTTTCACAAAAATTTTTTGAATGGATATGTATTCCCTTTTTTGTTTTTTGAATGAATGTAAAATTTATTCAACCAAAAAACATTTTGGACATTGTATGTATCCTCTTCACTCCCTTTTCTATTTGTAATTTTAGTTTTCAGTATTTTCTTTTCATAAGGCTTTGTATCAAATCTTTTTATTTTATTTTTAGTTGGCTTTATATCTATGAATCTGAAAATTTTCTGCTGGTTTTGTATCCTTTAAGATTATAATATTAAAATTTCATATTAAAAATAAGAGTAAGAAAACAATAGTTGACCAATCCATTAAGTGGAAGTTGAATTGAATTTTAAGATTCCATTATTATAGATTAATGGAATTTTATATTTCTAATAAAAACTTATTATTTTGTACACAATTTTGGAGATCATATGATTATGCATTGTATTCTCAAAATTTATATTACAAAAGAAAAACAAAATAAATTTTTTTTGGGGTCTATGAGTCTATCATTGTTAGTAGAGATATTTGATATCATCCTATTATGATGCTCGACTACCTGTGTTGCAGTATATGCGATTACGATGACAATTCTACAATGCAAATTTTTTTTGATAAGTAAATCTGCATGTATGACATGCCCATAATGGACATGTCCATGATGAACATGCTTACAGAACAAACGAAATTCAATATTGACTTTATTGGTGGTGTACGAGGCTTCAAATATATATGTTGTCGGCATTCGGTAAGTCTATTCAGTTCTAGAATTTTTAACTGGAACATATGTTATTTTAAAGAGTTCATTCACACTACCGTTTGTTAAACAGGTCCACGCTAACTAATAAAGGCTAGGTAAATGAATCCACAACCAAATAATTGGGAAAGGAAAACAAAACAAAAAACGCAACTTGATGTTAATTAATTGAAAACATAGTATACGATCTAATATGACGTGGAATATAATAAAGCAAAGAGCGCCAAATATGCCTCATCTTCTAATTCATCGGTTGAAGAATAGATTTGAAAACATCTTGAAGAACATAATCTCATAAGACCCATGTCTTTCCATCCCCTAGATTTTTGCTTCAGATCTCTTCTTCCATTTAAGAAGTTTCCTTTTTATCTTTTGAATTCAGAAGTGTACTCAAACGTCTTGAAACCCTAATATTTCTAAAAGCTAGGGTTTATTTTTATAAATCCATCAACTTTAAAATCAACAAACTCTACCCAAACCTAACTCACACTAACCCCTCCCTCCCTTTCCCTTTAGAAGTAAATCGAATTTATACACATTCTAGAATTTTGTGCAAATTCAAACACAAACTAAAAATTTATGAGTGAACGCCTAAGTCCGTTGAATTCTTAGATGGATGACCTAGATCCAGTAAGATGACGAGACTAGCATTTCTTTTGCTTTAGTTTGTGTTTTTTATTTTATTTTATTTTTGGAGATATGGTTGTTTTAAAAATTGTCAAAATATAAAAGAAGACTGCCAAAACTCTAAATTTTAGAAATCTTAAGTTTTGAGATGATTGTGAACGTAACTCATATGAATCCGAGATCTGAAGTCGCCATCGAGGAGATGGAAAAGATATGAGTCTGGTGTGCGAGTATGTTTTTTTAAAAGTGATTGTAGACTTCAAACATCCTTTGGTTTGTACTATGTTTTAAACGAATGTCTATTTTTATGTGTTTGTTTTCATTTCACAATCTTTTGATTGGTAATTCATTACGATAACCCCCATTAGTGTTTTTCTACTCGTTATCTATTACTGCCTTTTGGTAAACGGTTGTGTGTATTGACTATTTGACACATAATATTTTCAATGAAAAATATTTTACATGAACTTCTTCTATATTTAGAAGGAAATTTACAATTATATAAAAATAATAGTCTACTTTGGTTAGCGAAGTTCTATGTTAAGTATACGAATAGTCTTCCAATATATCACTAAAAAGAAAATTGTATATACACAAATAAACTGCCAAAATGAAACATTAATTGTCATGAAATAACATGTAATTTCTCAAAAATATCAACCTAGTTATTTTTATTTGTCAAGTTCATTGATAATTGATAATTTTATTTTAAACATAGAAATACCTCAATTAAGTAGCTTATGTGATATTGAAAACATAGTCAAACCTACTTTTCAACTCATCAATTCTTCTATTAAAAATTACCAAAGAGTCCAGTCAATACTTTTGAAAATTTACTAGTAATTCATGGTATAAATTTAAATAAATTCAAAGAAAACAGTCAAACTTATAAAGCATTTATCACTAATACCTTTATAGTAGATGCTTAAATAATAACATTTGACTACCATTGTAGAGAATTGAAAAAATAATATACTATTTATCTAGTTTTCATCTATTAGTTCAATTATATATTAGTCGTGCTGCGTTCTTCTAAAGAAGTTAATCAAATTGAGATTTGAGTGTGAGATCAAAAAGTTTTCTTTTTCAACTTTCAAGGTATGAACACGAAATCTATTCATCAATCTTTGTGTTCACCATTGACACTTCGCTACTAAAGGATTATTAATATATATATATATATATATATATATATTTAAAAAGTTGCTGTCATTTTAATATTATTAAGTGATGATTTATTGATTTTTTTTTTTATTGGAATATACAGCATAAGATGTCACAAGAAATTGGAACAAACTTTAGCCTGTCTGAGCCGAAGAAGCTTATTGTGATTGGTGGCATGAAGCCCAACATACCTCACCTAAATGCAGAACATACATCCATTTTGGAAGAAGAAATAATAGAAACAGTTCAGAATCTCTCAGATTCAAAAGATGAAGATGCAAATTATGTTTTTCCAAAGCTTTTGTTCGAGCTTGAGGTTGAGGTCTTTTCCCGTATTCCATATTTTCAATTTTGGAAGCTAAATTTTTTGAATAAGGAATTTTCAAAGCTGCTACAAAGTGGTGAGATTTTTAGATGGAGACGAGAACGCGGGCTTGTGCAACCATATGTGTTTGTGTTTTCAAACGGTGAAGAGTGTTGGAAAATGTTTGATAAGGATTTCAAAAATTTCCGAAAACTTCCAAGAGTTCCTTCTGACTGTGGCTTCCTTTATGGAGAAAAAGAAACGATTAGTGCAGGTACACTTGTGGAGAAAGTTATGATGAGATGACAGATTCTTGGAAGCTGGTACCAGACATGCTCAAAGATATGAATTTCATGTCTCCTCAATCCCTGCCCCTTATTGCAGTGGTCAAGGACAACCTCTACTTGCTGGAAAAATGGTCGAAAGAGGTACGAGTTTATGATATAAATGCAAATGTTTGGAAGAAACTTGGTGTTGTACCCGCGAAAGTAAATCCCGTCTTAGGCTGGGGAGTTACATTTAACTCGATTGGAGATAGGCTTATGGTGATTGGAGCCTCATCTGCTGATAACTCATGGAAAACGACCTTCTCAATTTACATATGTCATCCATCTCCAAATGTGGAAGAGCTTCTTTGGGAGGAGTATAAACACTGTTGCGATGGTGTTCAGCTCGGCCATTTTATCCGTTATTGTTGTGTGATGATTGCTTAAGGCTTTTTCAGAGGCAAACTTGGCATCATTTTTGATATTTTTATTTGTTTTTGCGTGTTTATGTTTATGTTTATGTTTATGTTTATGTTTAAAATAAGTTGTGGATGTTACAACGCGGAAACATAACTGAAATTGTGGTTATATGTTTGTGTGTGGATATTTTGTGTTTACGTCAAGTGACGTAAAACGCTAATGTTTCCATTTTTTTGTGACATTATTTAAGTGTTTTATGTTTTTGAGGGAAAGAGTAATGTCTTTTTTTGTTTGTTCTTATTGAATCCTATAAGTTTGGCTGTGTTTTTTCTTAGGCCATACTCTATGTTATTAAAACGAATTAATTAGTGAAAATAATTCTAGATATTGTTTCTCGTTTGTTCTAAGAATTTTTAGGGCTTCACTATGCGACCTTTATTTTTCACTAAAATAGGTTCATTTTGGGATAATAGAAGGGGGGGGGAGGGAAGGTAGGAGTAGCTAGGGCACCTAGTTACCGTTTGCCCGAAGCATCCATAGAGGCATATAGGCAGTTAGAAATCAAAATTGTGGTCGATCTTTTCCAGACTAGGATTTAGTAAAGTTATTTATATTTTCTAGTAATTTTCCAAAATTATACTAATTACCGGATATATAATTTCTAAACTCGACTCTTAGCCGTTTTTGTTTTCTTCAACAAGAAAAAAACTCGACTCTTTAGCCGAATTAGTGAGAATTGAAAAGTGATTTAAGGTAAACAAACTAACTGAATTCAACATTTTATCAAATTTTCCATCATGTATCTTATTATAAATTAGATTAGGGCATGTACACTGTGGGGATTTTCAATTGAAAAACAAATTAATTGAAATTAACAATGAATTAAGTTGGATGAAAATTTTGTTATAAATAAATGGTATCTCGATTGCATCATCTCCCTCAGATACAAACAGACACTGAAGAAACATAGTTTTCATCGGCTCAAGAGGATTCAGAACTGAGCTTGCTATTTGGGTTGTTCCCCACCTCAGCTACAAGCCTACAACATTTGCTTGACTAAGTTCACTCTCATAACCAAACTCCTATTTAATCCTTCAGGCTGAACTTCTAGATTATCTGCCTGAGTAAGAGTATCACTTTTACGTTCACAGAATGATTCACTTCAAATTCTCCAAGGCCTTTGATTCCATCATTCCATGCAAATAGAAGACGCACAAATAAAGCAACCAAAAATCGCACAATTGGTGTAAACAAAAACAAAAAAGTCACACAAACACCACTCTCAAATATATGAAAACAGCATTCTAATTTGGTTAGCGAAACTCCGTGTGTGTTTTTTTTTGTGCTAAAAGGGTAACGAAAACTCGGTGTGTTTATGAATACAAATAGACTTCTAATATAACAATAAAAGAAACTTTGTTTTGATCAATTATATTAGAACTATATTTGTATACATAAAACACAAGAGTTTCGCTAACCAAAGTAACAATAAAAGAAACTTCTATACACAAATAAACTGTCAAATTGAAACTTATCATTCTCATGAATAACATGTTATTCTCAAAACTATAACCTTAGTTTTTTTATTTGTCAAATTGATTGATAATTGATAATTTTATTTTAAACAGGGAAATAACTCAATTTAATAACTTATGTGGTATTGAAAACATAGTCAAACCTATATTTTTTCAAATCATCATTCTTTAAAAATTTACCAAAAAATTAAGCCAATACTATAGAGAAACCACTAGTACTTTATGGTATAAAAATAAATTAAAAATCTAAGAAAACAGTCAAAACTTCGAAAGCATTATATTATATAGTACTTTATGGTGGAGGGTTAAATAACATTTGATTAAGAGCAGATACTATAAACCTTAATAGTTTTGCATCTATTTTGATTGTATTATTAGCGGCGCCACATTTTTCTAAAGAATTTAATCAAACCAAGATTCGAGTGTGAGAGAAGTTTTCTTGTTCAATTTTCAAGGTATAAACGCAACATTTTATTGTACTCAGGTCAATTACTAATTATATGATGCATATTTTAAATATCTATTCATCAATCTTTGTTTTCACCCCTGGCATTTCACAACTAGATGATTATTAAAATATTTTTAAAAGATGTTTAATATTATAAACTGATGATATTATTTTAAATCAAAAGTGATAATTTATTGATCTTATTTTGTTTTGTGGTTTGGAATTTACAGCAAAAGATGTCACAAGAAATTGGAACAAACTGGTGCCAATCTGAGTCGAAGAAGCTTATGACTGTTGGCATGAAACCCAACACCTCTAACCTAAATGCAAAACATTCTTCCATTTTGGAAGGAGAAGTTATAGAAACATTTCAGAATTTCTCAAGTTTAAAAGATGAAGATGCAGATTATGTTTTTCCAAAGCTTTTGTTCGAGCTTATGGTCGAGGTCTTTGCCCGTATTCCATGTTTTCAATATTGGAAGCTAAATTTTTTGAATAAGGAATTTTTACAGCTGCTACAAAGTGGTGAGATTTTCAGATGGAGACGAGAACGCGGGCTTGTGCAACCATACGTGTTTTTATTTTCAAACGGTGAAAAGTGTTGGAAAATGTTTGATAAGGATTTCAAAATTTTCAGAAAACTTCCAAGAATTCCTTCTGACTGTTGCTATAGAATTCAAAGGTGAGATTAAGAACACAAAATAAAGAATTACTCTCTTTATTTCTTTAGAAAAATTTCTCAAAACCTAAAGCTCTCAAACTCTCTCAAAACTCACAAGTTATGTCACAAGCTTGACATCTCCTTATATATGAAAACACTTAACCTTAATTATATTCATATTAGAAATATATTTAGATAACTTCTAAATATATATATATATATATATATATATATATATATCTTTAGATAACTCCTAAAGATCATAATCCTAATCTCATTAGGATAGCTTATAACTCAAGCTTTATTCAAGCTTAAGTCAACATTCTCCCCCTTAAGCTTGAACTCGACTTTCTCCAAATCTCGAACGCCAATGAGATTCCTCATTTCCTTGAACTTAATTCTTCCAAGTGCCTTTTTTAAAATATCCTCCTTTTGCTCACTTCCCGGAACATGTTCCACCCCTATTTGTCCGCTCTCGACACACTCTCTTATAAAATGATATCGTCTGTGTATGTGCTTACTCCGGCCATAAAAAATTGGTTTCTTTGTAAGAGCAATCGCTGATTGATTGTCAATACGTATGGTGACCTTTTCACATGATGTTCCAGGGATTTCACTTAGTAAGTCTTGGAGCCAGATTGCCTGTTTTGCTGCTTCAGTTCCTGCCATGAACTCTGCTTCACAGGATGATAGTGCCACAATTTCTTGTTTTTGTGAGCATCAGGATATTAGACTTCCACCGAGATAAAATACATGTCTTGCTGTGCTTTTTCCATCATCCGGATCAACATTGTGACTGCTGTCACTATAACCTAGTAGCTTTGGTATCTTTGTACACCGGTCGAAAGTTAAGCCAAGAGTGGTAGTCCCCTTTAAGTATCTTAAGCATTGCTTCATTGCAGCCACATGTGATTCTCTAGGGCTCTGCATATATCTACTTAAGACTCCCACACAATATGACAAATCTGGTCTAGTATGGAGCAGGTATCTGAGGCAGCCAACATTTTTCCTAAAGACCGTAGCATTAACTTCCTTTTCATTCTCGGCCTTTGACAGTTTCAGTCCGGTTTCCATAGGAGTATAAATCGGATTGCAGTCCTTCATTCTAGCTTCTTTGAGAATCTTGAGAGCATACCGATTTTGATTTAAAGTTATTCCTTCGTTGTGCTGAATCACTTCGATTCCAAGGTAGTATGTCAATTTTCCGAGATCACTCATTTCAAATTTAGAAGACATCTCCTCTTTAAATTTGTTGATGACATCTAGCTCATTCTTGTGACAAACAGATCATCGACGTATACGACTATCACTAAAAGATGTTCTCTAACTTCCTTTCGATAGACAGATGGCTCCTTCGAGCATTTTTTGAACTGAAGTTCCATGAGAATGAGGTTCAACTTATTGTTCTATGCTCTTGGCGCTTGCCTAAAGCCATACATCACTTTGTTGAGCTTGTAAACTTTATCTTCACTTCCCTTCTTTTCAAAGCCCTCTGGTTGAGAAACATAAAAAGTTTCCTTTAACTCTCCATGAAGAAAGGCCATTTTGACATCAAGATGGTGTATTTCCCATCCGCGTGATGCTGCAAGATCAATGAGAAGTCTTATTGTTTCAATCCGTGCTATTGGGGCAAACACTTCCTCAAAGTCTACTCCGTACTGTTGTACATACCATTAGGCAACAATTCGAGCTTTGTATTTGTTGATACTCCCATCAGAATTTTTTTTGAGTTTGAATACCTATTTTAAACCAATTGGTTTTGCTCCAGTCGGCAAATCTACAAGATCCCATGTTTTAAGCTTCTCAATGGAGTTTATTTCGTCTTCACAGGCATGTGTCCATTCTTTAAAATCCTTTGCCTCATAGAAGTTCCTTGGTTCATTTTTTAAGCAAAGAAGCAACATCTCTCCTTCTTCTTTGGCAAGTAAGACAAGCAAGGCGTAATCCTCTAGATACTTTGGTCGTATGCTTTTTCTTTGTGATCTTCTCAAAACAGGTTGAGTTTGGTTATGAGTTTCTGTATTCTCATATTCTAACCCTTGTTCGTGTGCTGTTACAGTGTCACCATCATCCCCAGATTCATTGGAGGATTCTATATCTTCTGTGTTTTGCCCTGTGATGTTCTCTTCTCTTTCTTGGAGTCTGTGGTTCCCAAAAACATCAACCAGAATTCTGAAACTTCCATCACCGCTCTGCATTGAGTTGTTATGTTTCCAGTTCCAGCCCTTTGTCTCATCGAACACAACATCACGACTTACTATTATTTTCTTTGCCTGCGGATCAAGTAAACGATACGCCTTCGATCCTGGTTCTGTTCTGAGATGAACAAGTATCCGCGATCTGTCATCTAATTTTTTCAAGTGTGGTCTGTCTATTTTAGCATATGCAACGCAACCAAAGATTCTGATGTGGTCGATGGTTGGAACCTTATCTCGAAAATATTCATACAGAGTCTTGTCCTTAAGGGCTCGTGTCGCGGCTCTGTTTAAGATGTAAGTGTAATGTCTTATGGCTTCTCCCCATAGATAGTTTGGCATGTGCATATGCTTCAAAATGCTTCTCGCCATCTCCATTAAAGTCCTATTACGTCTCTCTACCACTCCATTTTGTTGCGGAGTATATGGAGCAGTAAGGTGCCGTTTGATGCCAGAGTCTTCGCATAATGAGTTAAATTCAAGAGATACAAATTCTCCTCCTCTGTCTGTTCCGAAGGTTTGTATTCTTGCTTCCAATTCTCTTTCAACCATGGTCTTACAATTTTTGAACTTGTGAAAAGCATCTCCTTTCTCCTTTAGTAAGATCGTCCACATGTAGCGAGAATAGTCATCAATGAGGACAAAAATGTATCTGTTCCCGGCATTTGTACCTGGTGTTATAGGGCTGCATAGATATCCGTGTATGAGCTCAAGTTTCTTTGTTGCTCGGTAAGTAGTTGCTTGTGGAAACGTTTGTCTTGTTTGCTTTCCAATTAAGCATAAACTACAAATTTCTTTCTCAAGAGTAATATTCGGAGCTCCTTGAACAAGTCCTTTGTCTATCGTTGATTTTATGGTTTCAAGACTCACATGTCTCATTCTTGCGTGCCATCTGCTTGACTCACTTATGGTTGTTAGATACAGACATGCATTGTTTCTTAATCCCATTTGAACCTTATATAAATGATTTTTGGATCCGTAGCCAGTCCGAGACTTATAATATTGCTTTTCAAATCAGGTATAAAGTAGACATCAGTCATTACTCTTGGTGATCCATTCAAGTCAATGAAAAAAATGTGTCCTTTCCTTTAATCTCTATGCGAGAGTTGTCTCCAAATCTTACTTGTCCAGTAACAGAGTTATCAAGTTTATCAAAATACCTTCGATCTCCGGTCATATGGTTGCTAGCCCCGTTACCAAGGTACCGAACATTCTCTCCGTCTATGTTCGTTTCAAATTTGCTTGGTACGCAATGCTTTTCATTTAAGAACACCACTTCATGCATCATGAGTCCATCTGCTTCTTGTGTATCTTTGTTGTCATTCTCTTGTGCTTCTTGTAATTTAAGCAATCGGTCAGGGCAGTTTGAGGCGTAGTGACCAGGTTTATCACATCGATAACATGTTATCTGTGATATATCTCTTCCACCGTACCGACCACGGCCTCTTCCCATATAGAAAGCTCTTCCTCCACGACTCTGCCTCTGAAGTCTCCGTTGAAATCTCGATTTGAATGACTGGTCGAAGTTTCTATATTTGTATACATTAGTTTGCTTTGATCCTCCTGAGCTTCTTCTTCTTCGAAAATACGTTCTTCATAGGCTTTTAGATGTCCTACGATGTCTTCAAAACTTGTGGTGTTAAGATCTAACACTTGTTTCAAAGAGGCTACTATGTGTATATATTTTTTTCCGAGGAAAACTCTTAAGAAAATTTTTAACCAGCTTCGATTCTTCAATACTTGTTCCTAGGGCAGCTGACTTGGATGAGATTTCAGATAGTTTTCCCACAAATTCATCAAATGTTTCAGAATGCTTCATCTTTAGACGATCAAATTCAGCCATTAATGTTTGCAATCTGGCTTCTTTAACTCTTTCTGCTCCCACATGCCGCGCTCTAATTGCTTCCCATACCTTCTTAGCTGTGTCAAGTTTTCCGACTTGCAGGATAAGAGTTTCAGGTATTGATTGAAAGAACAGAGCTATGGCCATGTTGTTTTTTTCACCATCGATTTGATCCGTCTCGGACTCAATAACTTTCCAAACTTTATGAACTTTAAGCGCAATCTTCATCCTTATCTCCCATATCGTGTAGTTGGTTGAATTCAACATAGGACATACGATGGAAGAAGATCCTCCACCTTCTTTAGGTTTCGTCGTCACAACAGCAACTTCTGTCATGATTTCTTTATGATCTCACAAAGCTCTGATACCAAATATAGAATTCAAAGGTGAGATTAAGAACACAAAATAAAGAATTACTCTCTTTATTTCTTTAGGAAAATCTCTCAAAACCTAAAGCTCTCAAACTCTCTCAAAACTCACAAGTTATGTCACAAGCTTGACATCTCCTTATATATGAAAATACTTAACCTTAATCCTATTCATATTAGAAATATATTTAGATAACTTCTAAATATATATATATATATATATATATATATATCTTTAGATAACTCCTAAAGATTATAATCCTAATCTCATTAGGATAGCTTATAACTCAAGCTTTATTCAAGCTTAAGTCAACAGTTGCTTCCTTTATGGAGATAAAGAAACGATTAGTGCAGGCATGCATTTCATAGTCATTGGGAGGGATGTGAAAGGTATTGTGGTGTGGAGATACGAGCTAGAAATGCATAAGTGGATCAAAGATCTTGCAATGATCACACCGCGGATCATGTATGGTTTTGCGAGCCAGGGGACCGATGCTTTTTTTGCTGGAGGAATTAAGATAGGCAAAAGAGGGATTCTTGAGGTTGTGAATGTAGCGGAAAAATACAATGCTGATACGAAAAGGTGGACAATGATTAACAGAATGCACAAACGAAGAAAATCCAGCTTAGGATGTTTTTTGCGTGGTAAGTTCCTCGTCCTTGGTGGCTTGGATGAGAATGATGAATACCTAACTTGTGGAGAAAGTTATGATGAGAAAACAGATTCTTGGAAGCTGGTATACCCGACATGCTTAAAGATTTGACTTTCATGTATCCCCGATTCCTCCCCCTCATTGCAGTGGTCAAGGACAACCTCTACTTGCTGGAAAAATGGTCGAAAGAGGTACGAGTTTATGATATAAATGCAAATGTTTGGAAGAAACTTGGTGTTGTACCCGCGAAAGTAAATGTTGTCTTAGGCTGGGGAGTTACATTTAACTCGATTGGAGATAGGCTTATGGTGATTGGAGCCTCATCTGCTAATAAATCATGGAAAACGACCTTGTCAATTTACATATGCCGTCCATCTCCAAATGTGGAAGAGCTTATTTGGGAGGAGTATAAACACAGTTCTGATGGTTTTCAGCTTGGCCATTTTATCCGTTATTGTTGTGTGATGTATGCTTAAGGTTTCTTCAGAGCCAAACTTTTGATTTGTGTTTGTGTTTTTATGTATATATTTAAAATAATGTGCGGAGGTTATGATGCGAAAACATAGCTGGAACTTGGTTATATGTGATAGTGTAAATATTTTGTGTTTGTCTTAAGTTACAAAAAGCTAGTGTTTCCATTTGTTTGTGATATTTTTTGTTAATGCATTTATTTGTGATATTAATGTAAGTGTTTATGACTTTGTGGGAAATAACAATGTCGTTTATGTTAAGCTTTTTGAATCCTATATTTTTTGTTGTTTTCCTCTTTGGCCAAAACTTGTCGTAATTCTAGGTGCGTTTCCTCTTTAGTTCTAGAATTTTAAGGTCTTCACAATGGGAATTTTATTTTTCACTAAACTAGGTTCATTGTTTGGGTCCATTAGGAATTTAGGATAATAGAAAAATATATCCAACGCAGTGTAAATACTTCCAACAGATATGAAAACATGTTAGATATAAGATGAGATATTCAAATAACCTATTTGAATAAATTTTCAATTTTTTTTTAATTAAAAGTTTCTTAAAATTTCTCATAAAATTTCAAAAGTATACTAATTATCCGAAATATCAGTTCTAAACTCGACTCTTAGCCGAATTAGTGAGAATTGGAAAGTTATTTAAGGGTAAACGAATTCAAAATGTTCCCAAATTTTCTATCATGTATTTTGTTATAACCTAGAATAGAACATGTTCGATGTGCAGATTTTGAATGAAATATCTGTTAAAAGTAGGTAAATGGTATTTTGAATGAATTATCTACGGTGGAGTCGGTGCTCTGTACTCACCGAAGAAAGAGACATATATAGAGTGGAAATATTGAACAGAGTGGAAACACTCATTGAAACCCAACGAACCACAAGGAGAATGGATAATGAAGACACCTTCTTGTGGCGAAGTAAACAAGATAAATTCACAAAGAATTTCAACACAGAGTATACATGGAACCTAGTGTGCCAAGTTAACCCAGTGAAGGTATGGTGGAAAGGTATATGGTTTGATTTTGCGACGTCAAAGTATGCTTTTCACTCATGACTTGCTGTTCTTAATTGCCTATCTACAGGGGATTGCATGCAACAATAGAATGTTGGGGTGTCTTCTGTCAGCATTTCTTGGAAACTTAAAATCATCTTTTCTTCTCTTGTGGCTACTCAGAGGAAATACGGAAAAGTCTGGTTAAGAATCTGCTACAATCTGGATATACAAGAGATTGGGATCAAATCATAATGTTGCTTGTGAATACATCGCATGGTAAAGTTCATCTTTTTCTCCTGCGTTATGCTTTTCAAGCTGCTTTACACTTTATATGGCAAGAAAGGAACAACCATAGAAATGGTGAGCCCCCGAGGCGAGCATCACAGTTAATCCAAGCTATTAACAAACAAGTTCGAAACAAGTTATCTTCTATTCGACAAATGGGAGATCAACAATATGAAAAAAGCATGGAGACATGGTTTGCCACAAGATAAAGTCATCGACAAAGTTCACAAATTTTGTTTGATTTTCCGAATATCAGGATGTGTTTATAGCTCTAGAAACAGTTTATAAGCTCAAAAATGTGGAGCACCTAGTTGTACAAATGTATTTTCGAGTTGAATAAATTTAACATTCAATTCAAAAAAAAAATCCGACAAAGAAATATAAATCAAAAGTCAGACAAAACTTAAGAAGCTCTACAAGTTTGAGCTTTGATAAAGATCCTTCTAAACTAATAGAGAAAACAATTGAAATCATTCTCATGAAATACCATGTTATTTCTCAACACTATAACCTTACTTATTTTTATTTGTCAAGTTAATTGATAATTCATAATTTTATTATAAACATGGAAATAACTCGATTAAGTAATTTATGTGATATTGAAAACATAGTCAAACCTACTTTTCTCAACTCATCAATCTTTAAAATTTTACCAAGAAATTCAGTCAATACTATAGAGAAATCACTAGTATTTTATGGTATAAAGTTAAATTACTATCTCAGAAAACAGTCAAAGTTTCTAAAGCATTTATCACTAGTACTCTATGTTGGATAATTCAATTACTTGAATAAGAAGTTATATCTTTCTAGAAGAAGCTAGAAGAGATAGAAAAAAGAAAAATCTTGAAATGACCACACTTTTTTTTGTACATGGAAATAATGAACTATTGCCCATATATTAAACATTCAAAACCATACAACAACCAATTACACAAACGACCACGAAGGTCGACAGTTCTACCGGTTCTAGCAATCCTATGAAAGCTACAAAAACCACAAAACTACCGGGTCCTAATCATCTCCTCCTCACTGCCTTGATTCTACTATCATGCTTTATCCTTACCTGCATTGACAAAAGTGATGCATCAATATTTGGTAAACCAGACGCTGAGTGAGATTGATCCTCCCAACAACAGGTTATATGAAAGCCACACATAATTTCAAACAACCACAACAACAAAAAATCAAACACACCACGCATTAATTTCTACTCGATCAAATTTACGCAAGAAAATAATCCACGACCACAACCCTATCAATTCCTAATCGTCAACCCATGAAAAGGCAATCAATAACATATATGATAACCACTTAGCAATTCACAACAAGAAAAAGCAAAAACACAAGCCACATAACAACATGATCGATCGACCAACCTATTAACCAACACCGTCGATACCCCCTATCGACCATACCCTATGGACCACACTTGGTCGATACACACTATCGACCAGGCTCTATCGACCACACCTACTCGATAGCCATCCTAAAATCCACTAGAAGAATTTCATCGACATACCTATCGATCAACCCGGTCGATACATCCTATCGACCACGCTCTATCAACCACACCTGGTCGATAATCACTAGGAAAAATGTCCAGCAGAATTTATCGACCTCGCTCTATCAACCTGCCCTAGTCGATACACCGTATCGACCTTGCTCTATCGACCACACCTGGTCGATAGGCACCAAATTTTTCCTAAACTTCACAACTTAGCCTTGACACAACCCTAAGACCAAACCTCTAAAGGGAAAGCACTCCCAGCAAGCCATGGAATCACCAAGAAACCACAACACACACAAAACCACCAAGCAAGCACATGAACATAAATCAAGCTTTCAAGGCAAAACAACAACAAATCCATGGTTCCCTAACCACCACAAGCTTAGCAAACTCTAGCTAAAGCTCCACACATGACCACAAGGCTTCTAAGCATCCTAGCAACCCCACAATGCTTAACAAAACCCTACAAGCCCCCAATCAAGGCCTAATGTTAACCCTTAGTCACAACTCACCTTAGAATGGATGGATCTATGCTTAGATGGACTCCCCAAGCTCAAGAAGATCTCTCATTCTCCTCCAAGCCCCACGCCCAAACCTTAGCTCTAACCCACTCCTTTTCTAAGCTCCACAACCTTCACATACCCGGTTTGGTGATAACTCATATGTCGACATTATTGGGAAGGGTACAATTAATTTTGTGTGCAAAACCGGTGAGAAGAAGGCACTCAAAGAAATCTACTACATATCTGATCTAAAAAACAACATATTGAGTCTTGGACAAGCAATATAAAATGGGTGTGAAGTGTACATGAAAGGAGATCCGTTGACACTAAGAGACCCTCACGGAAAACTACTTGTGCGAGTCATAAGATCACCAAATCGTCTTTACAAAACACATATAGAAATTAGCAATCCTAGGTGTTTTCATATACAAGGCGATGAAACTACATGAAAGTGGAATGCTAGGCTAGGACATGTAAGTTTTGGTGTGATAAACAACATGGTGGAGAAGGATATGGTCGTAGAATTGCCACATGTATTACATGAGAAAAGTGTATGTGAAGCTTGTTTAGCCAGAAAACAAACAAGAAATTTATTTATGACTAAAACCATCTTTCGTGCGGCACAAGCTTTGGAGTGGATCCATAGAGATCTATGCGAACCAATATCACCACCAACACCAGCTAACAATCGGTACATATTTGTTCTCATTGATGATTGTTCCAGGTACATGTGGACCATATTATTGAAAGAGAAGAATGAAGCATTCGATCGGTTTAAAAGGTTTAAAGAGATTATTGAGAATCAAACTAGTTTAACCATTAAGACCTTTCACACCGATAGAGGAGGAGAGTTTACCTCAACAGAATTTAATTTATTCTGTGAGAAAAATGGAGTCACGAAGCATCTAACAACACCTTACACACCACAACAAAATGGTGTAGTCGAAAGAAGAAATCGAACTCTGATGGAGATGACAAGAAGTATGCTTAAAGAGATGAATATTCCGAATTTTATGTGGGGAGAGGCTGTACGTCATTCAACTTACCTCATCAATCGAGGTCCCATGAAAGCATTGAAGAGTCAAACCCCTTACGAGTGCTTCACATCCAAGAAACTGAACATAGAACATTTGAGAATTTTTGGTTGTGTTGCTTATGCAAAACTCAATGGGCCGTATCTAAAGAAGTTAGATGAGATATTAAAGAGTGTGATCAATCTTGGAACTGAGCTGGGTTCTAAAGCCTATAGACTCTATGATCCAGTGGCTGGAAAAGTAATTGTTAGTAGAGACGGGCCAAGGAGGATCATCAGAATATAGTGATAGCAGTCACAATATTGATGTTGATGATGGAAGAAGTACCTCGGGACATGTATTCTACTTTGGCTCTTCACCGATCACTTGGACATCACAGAAACAACCAACCGTAGCTTTGTCCTCATGTGAAGCAGAATTCATGGCAGCTACAGAAGCCGCGAAACAAGTGATATGGCTTAAGGAACTGTTGAGTGAGATACTAAGTACAGAAGGCGAGAAGGTCATACTAAGAATCGACAACAAAACGGCCATAGCTTTGACAAAAAAATTCAGTGTTCCATGGAAAGAGTAAACACATACTCTCAAGATATCACTTTATTCGTGAGTGTGTGGAGAATGGACAAATTGAAGTGGAGCATGTACCCGGTGTAGAGCAGAAGGCGGACATCCTCACCAAGCCATTAGAAAGGATCAAGTTCAAGGAAATGAGAAGTCTAGTCAGAGTTCAAGAGACCAAACTTCCCGGAATTCAAATTGGAATTAAGAGAGAGATTGTTGGATAATTCTATTACTTGAATAAGAAGTTATCTCCTTCTATAAGAAGGTAGAAGAAATAGAAAAAAGGAAAATCTAAATAAGTAGATTTAGATAAATTTTGTAAGGTTTTCTTTTTGTAATAGAGTAAGGAGGTGATTAGTTCTATTATAAATAAGACTCTAATGGAGAGATGTTCTATAAGAGAGTTTAGAAAAAGAAATTAGTTTTGAGAGAGTTTTTAAATCTAATAAAGAAAAGTTGTTATTTATAACCTAAATTCTAAGTTTATACGATTTGACTCTATGGTATAGAATTAAATAAGAACATTTGATTAAAAGCGGATACCATAAATAATAAATCTAAGTAATGTTCAATTAATTGTATTATTAGCCCCATTTTTCTAAAGAACTTAATCAAACGGAGATTCGAGTGTGAAACCAAGAAGTTTTCTTCTTCAACTTTCAAGGTATAGAAGCAGTACTTTTTGTACTCAGGTCAATTACTATGTTTTTTTTTTGACGGCAAAATCAATAACTAATTATATGATGCATATTTTAAATATTTATCCATCAATATTTTTTTTTCACTATTAACATTTTCCAACTAGCAGAGTATTAAAAAATGTTTTTGAAAAATGCTGTGATTTTAAAATTATAAACTGATGATCTTTTTTTTATATCAAAAGTAATGATTTATTGATATTATTTTTGTGGTTTGGAATTTACAGCATAAGATGTCACAAGATAATGGAACAAACTTGAGACAATCTGAACCAAAGAAGCTTATGATCGTTGGCACAAAACCCAAAATTCATGACCTAATTAAATGCAGAACATACTTCCATTTTGGAAGAAACAGTTCAGAATTTTCCAAGTTTTTTTTTTTTTTTTTTTTTTTAATAATCCGGAGGTTCTTCCGGACTTTAGGTCTAGCTTCCTTTTTGCACAGCTTCGCTGTGAGTTGGGTGGCCAAATGGATTTGAACATGGGTCTCAAGGCAGACACATACCCAACCCAAGCCACTGGGATACCACAACTTGGTTAATTTTCCAGGTTTAAAAGATGAACATGTTGATTATGTTTTTCCAAAGCTTTTGTTCGAGCTTGAGGCCGAGATTTTTATCCGTTTTCGTGCTTTCAACACTGGAAACTAAGGCCATGAATGGCTGATAGTTTTTTAGTGGTTTTTGGTTTTTGGTTTTTGGTTTCTGATTTTTTTGGTTGAATGGTAACTTGTTTAGTTTTTGGTTTTTACATGTATATATTTTTTACTTTTTTGTGTTTTCTATATTTTCTTAGTTTTGGTTATTTGTGTTTAAAAATTATTAAAATAAATGATATTAAATTTTAATAATCAAATAAAAACTTAAAAAATTTTATAATACCAACAAAAATACTGAGAAAATACACATAAGTTTATTGCATAAAAATAAAACATTATTACATAAACTAATATCAATGTCAAGAGTTCCATAATGATGCAGAAATTTCATCTCGAATCCCTTCCATATATTGCCTTGAAGCGTTATTTTCCTCTTCATCTTCATCGGAATCTTCTTCAGCTATATTACTAGTCATCAGATGGGCTGAATCAAAGTCAACATCTCGTTGATTTGATAACCTAATGAAATTATGTAATGCCATTATTGCTGCAATAACTTTACGTTGAACATGTATGGCATACCTTGGTTTTTCTCTTAAAACTCGCCATTTTGCTTTCCACACGCCAAAAGTCCGTTCAATAATAGATCGCAACGAAGAATATCGTTTATTAAACATTTCTCTGTGACTACTAGGTGGCCTACTTCCATTATAATCGCTAGGATGATATCTTTCCCCTCGATATGGAGTAAGAAATCCACGTCGAAGACCATAACCAGAATCTCCCAAATAATATTTTCCAACAGGTGGAGTTGGAAACTGATGAGGCCCCTCCATCGCTAGCATTAAAACTTTTGCATCATGAGCTGATCCCGGAATACCAATATATGCATATATGAACAACATGTCCACATTGCATATTGCTAAAATATTCATACTTGTGTCACTTTTTCTGTTCCAATATTTTTCTGAGTTTTTCCCCGCAACGGTGACAGGAACATGTGTTCCATCTATTGCACCAATAAAACCCCTAAAATAAGGCCAATACCTTCTGTCAGCTTGTAACTTTGGATGAGGTTGTGTGAGCTCTTCTGGACCAGGTCTAAGCAAATCAACCGCCATATGTTCGAGAGCATTCAACACTTCGTGAAATTTTCTGCCTATGGTTTCTTGTGAATGACCAAATATTTTTCCAACAAATCTTTGAGTTCCGTTTTGAGTGCATATGGTAAGAAAAATTGCAACGCTTTCATGGATGCTTACATTATCAGTCTCCTTCAAATGATAATCCTCCTTAAGGTTTTCACATAATTGGATGTACACCGGTGGATACATCCGAATTATGTTGTAGCATTGTTCTTCGTGACCATGAATGAGTTCATATACGTATCTTCGACAGCGTTCAGGATCTAAGTTCATTGGTCTCTTTTCTATAATCATGGACAAAGGATCCATGAATGATTCTCCAAAGTTAATGCTTCCGTCTTCTTCCTCATCATCTTCCAACATTTAGTAAAATGCTTTCATCTGAAAAATTAAAAATATAAAAATAAATTATTAAAATAAAAAATATTTATTAATGAAAAAGATAACATTAAAAGAGATAATCATTATTCTACTTTAAACAAAAAACACGTCAAAAGCTAAAACAAATAAGGTTTCTTATGAATAATTATTATCAATTCGCCTATTCAGCTGTCCGGCTAACTCCAGTTGTACGCTCAAGATATTTAACTCTAGCATCATCATTGGGTAGTGTTACATAAACACATGCATGTGTCTCGTTGCTTTGAAGCACACACACAGCTCCCCAGTATAATGAAGAGTCATATTGAAGACCAGGGAGTGTTAGTAACGACTCAATTGCACGTTCCAACTTGTTATCTTTCGCTTGCTCATAAACTTCTGTTCTTTTCTTGTAAGCTTCATTTGTCACGAAGTCATACGAAACTTTTGGTGTTGCTCGTTTACGTGTTGAAGATGAAGGTCGTGTAGATTTTCTGTATACACGTTTTGAACTCTGGTTGTAGGATGAAGGTGTTTCATTCGGGTTTTCTAAAGGCACATCGGAATCATCTCCTAGATTCACTGTTTCAGAATCATTCTCAGTAACAGTTTCTGATTCGGTATATTGATCCACTCCGGAACCTGGATAAGAGGGTTTGCTCGGAGCTTTGAAGCATTTGGTATTTCCTACATCAAAAAGGTTAAAAGCATTAGTTAAATATATAATAACAAAAATGATGTGATATACTGTTTAAAAGTTACCTGAATATGATCCTTTCACCATTCGTCGTCTATTTCAATAGCTTGTGTGTCATGATTATCTGTAACTCCAGCTTTTTCCCTCAGTCAACGATAAATATCATAAAGGCCTTTTAGAGTGTAAAATTTGTTTTTTAAAGGAAGCCATTCAAGATCTTGACCTGTCGCTTCTCGAAATCCTTTTATAATTCTCATTTTACTCTCCTGTTTTGGAGGGGCCAGTACGCCATTTAATAATCTTCATCTCAGTCTCATAAGTTTCAAGAAAATAATGAACCATACTATTTGTCCACTGTAACTTTGGCTTTAATCACATTATTACATACACATAATTAGTCAACTTAATTTTGTACTACGGTAGGATGAACACCACTAAATATATATATATATATATATATATATAAACTAAATAAAATACCTCTTTGCCATTTGATGATTGTCTTCGATTCACTATACCTATAATAAATTACGCACATAACTAAATTATAGTATCTGTCCACTGTAACTTTGGCTTTAATCAAATTTACAAGAAACTTTTTTTGTTAAAGATCAAATTTACAATAAACACAAACTAAAATAATATAAATTATATGAAGTTGATTGAACTTACCGCAAAATCCAAACTTGATTTGCAGACAAATGGGGATGAGATTTTTGTGTGTACAAGACAAGTATGAAGAAACTTACTCTTATATAGAAAAAAATGATATTTAGGTAACTAGATTTATAACAATTTACTAAAAATATAAATAAAACTTTTTTTTATGCCAAGTCTTGTGGAAAACCCTCCAAAGAATAGAGTTTTAGTTTTAATGGTTTTAGTAAACAATTTAAAAAAAAAATCAGACGTTGAGAAAACAAAAAAGGAAAAAAAATATTTATCACAAAAACTTTCTAAAAACTCCTGTAAGTTAGTTTTTGGATTCTAGATTTCCTATTTTTTAGGGAATCTACTTTTGCCAAAATCAAGATTGGCAATAAATTAGTTTTTTGAAGAATCTAAAACCAAAAACCACTCTAAAAACCATTGCCATTCAAGGCCTAAATTTTTTGAACAAAAATTTTCACAGTTGATACAAGTTCTGATATTTTCAGAATGAGACGAGAACGCGGGCTTATGCAACCATACGTGTTTGTGTTTTCAAATGGTGACAGTTGTTGGAAAAGTTTTGATCAAGATTTTAACAATTTCCGAAAACTTCCAAAAATTCCTTCTGGTTATCGTTTCTTCTATGGAGATAGAGAAACGATAAGTGTAGGTACGCATTTGAT
This sequence comes from Cardamine occulta, assembly GCA_028015245.1. Classification (NCBI taxonomy): domain Eukaryota; kingdom Viridiplantae; phylum Streptophyta; class Magnoliopsida; order Brassicales; family Brassicaceae; genus Cardamine; species Cardamine occulta. The sequence continues at coordinate 13,256,360 of CM051386.1, read as the reverse complement.
AATCATTGGGAGGGATATGGATGGCATTGTGGTGTGGCGTTACGACCTACGACCTAGAGAAGCATAAATGGTTCAAAGATCCTACAATGATCATCACACCACGAGTCATGTATGCTTCCGCGACCCGTGGTACTGATGCTTTTTTTGCTGGAGGAGTTAAGATAGGGAAAAAAGGGATTCTCAAGGTTGTGAATGTAGCGGAAAAATACAATGCTGATACGAAAAGGTAGACAATGATTAATGGAATGTTGAAGCGAAGAAAGTTGAGTTCAGGATGTTTCTTCCATGGCAAGTTCTTTGTCCTTGGTGGCTAGGATGAGAATGCCGAATACCTAACTTGTGGAGAAAGTTATGATGAGATGACAGATTCTTGGAAGCTTGTACCAGGTCCAGACATGCTCAAAGATACGAATTTCATGTCTCCCCAATTCATGCCCGTCATTGCGGTGGTCAACGACAACCTCTACTTATTAGAAATATGGTCGAGTGAGGTACGAGTTTATGATATACATGCAAATGTTTGGAAGAAACGTGGTGTAGTTCCTGTGAAAGTAAATGCCGCCTTAGGTTGGGGAATTACATTTAACTCGGTGGTGATTAGAGCCTCATCTTCAAAACAATCATGGAAAATGACCATGCTGGTTTACACATGTTGTCCATCTCCAAATATGGAAGAACTTATTTGGGAAGAGCATAAACATTGTTGTGATGGTTTCCAGCTTAACCCTTTTATCCGCAACTGTAGTGTGATGTTTGTTTAAGGTTTGGAAAAACTTGGCAACATATTTGATTAGTTTTTGCGTTTTTAGGTTTATGCTCTCTCTTTTGTGTTTGCGTCAAGTGACATAAACAATAGTGTTTCCATTTGTTTGTGTTATTAATGTTGTTTATGTTTGTTATGGAAGAATCAGTGAAAATAATTCTAGATACTATGAATCTATGATTCCAAATTTAGCATCTAAAGAAAAAATCAGTCATACGATAAAAGTCATTCATAAGTGATCTGCATGAAGTAGTTAAAGATAGGCAACAGTAGCTCCTACAAAAACCAAACTACTAAACAAGTCTTTGTAGTAAGCAAATCCTCTTAGAACCATTCATCATCCTAACATTATACAATTGAGATCACAGAGCCTTTATTTAACAGAAGAGCAACAAACAAATGGTACCCAAAAGGGTCTTCCTTTCACTTTCCTCTCCTCTCTCTTTAAGTCCACTGGATACTTTGCCGGCGAATTCCACTCCTCACTCACTTCTCTTCTCTCTGGCCAGCGACCATCTTCAGGGGATGTCTCCTGTCCCAGTATCGTACTCACTCTCGGTATGTTACTCTCTTGATGAGTCTTTGCCTCTGCTTGTAGCTTTGGTGATCTTGCTTCACTCAGAAGGTTCTTTAGCGGCACATGTTGTTGTTCCTTTACTGTGCTCCAGCTTGTTGTCCTCTCCATGGTGATCTCTTGGTTCTGAGTTGCGTTTTCAGGTTTGTTAACTCCATTGCTTACTCCTGCTCCATCAAAAACCGACTTGGCTATTAGAAAGATACACAATATTTCTATGCAATGAGTGACTTAGCAACATTACTAGCAGCTCTCTCCTGTGTTATATTGAAGAGATTTTTTGTGTTTTTGCTTATACATACCTGAAACTGATCCTAAGTTGGATTCAAACGCGTGAGAGGTGTTATTTCTAGTGACTAGCGGACTTGAAACCAGAGATCTAATGTGTGCTTCTGAAAGATTCTGCAATCTCCCAAAGTCTCGATGATCATTTGATTCAATTGTCACAGGGACCTCAGCATAGAAGTTGTGTGCTTTATCATTACTGTCAATCTCATTTCCTTGAATAACTCCCAAGCCACCGACAACTCTATGAAATTCTGTCCTTCCACTTTCCAGTGACTTCTGATTAGCTGTTCTAACAGAATCATTGGGTGCAGTGCCTGTTGCTCCAGAATGGCTTATAGGATACTCAGTTGTGTTAGCTACGTTTACCTCCACAAGCTTTCCTTCAACATTACTTTCACAGGATTCAGTACTGATTTGGAGGACGGGGTCTTTAGATGTTTCTGTTGAACTTTTTATCTGGTCGCTTGAATCATCTCCCTCAGATACAAGAGACACCAGAGAAACATAGTTTTCAGAAGCAAAAGAGGATTCAGAACTCAGCTTGCTATTGGGGCTGTTCCCCTCTTCAGCTACAACATTTGCTTGAACAAGTTCACTCTCATGACCAACGAGATCAACTACACCAGTTTTGTAAGCTGTATGACTCACATCAGTGTTCAAGTCAACAACTATAGGATCTACAGCAGGTAGAGACACTCTCACGGTTTCAGACTCAACAGTTTCTTTTGCAGCACCAAATGATGATTCACTCTCTTCAGCTTTCTTTTCAAGATCTTCAGGGTCAATCTTAGATATCACTATGTTGTTTGTGCAGGGAAATTCCTTGACCACAACCGGAGCAGTTTGGCCTTGGGGTTCAGTTTTGTCTTCCAAGAGAAGCTTATCTGATGAAGGAACCTCTGTGTCAATACTTAAGCCTTCAGGCTGAATGCCTAAATTCTCTGCCTGGGTAAGAGAATCAGTTTCACATTCTTCTCCCTCAGGTTTCTCAGGAAGACATGGATTCACAGAATGATTCGCTTCAAATTCTTCAAGACCTTTGATTCCATGCAGAGAGACATCAGCATTCTCAACAAAAGGTACATCGTCAGGAACAGTTTGACTGGCGCTGATAACTTGAGCTGCATCGGCTTTTACCGGATAAGTATCGACTGAAAGTTTCTCATTGACCATAGAGACAACTTCACCAGGATGAGTCATACTCGTTGCTTCTAAATCAAATCCATGGGGACCTTCCAAATCCGAGTAAATCACTTCATCGTTCCATGATGAATCCGAAGTAACTCTCTTTCCTAATGCAGATGCTAACTTAGCTTCAGATATATCCGATAAATTTCCTTTGGATTCTGTCTCTAATCCAACATTTGATATAGTATTACCATCGTCAACGACCTGAGCTCCCTGTGATGACTCGATCAGAGTTTCAGGTTCCATAGACTGTCCTTCAGTAGAACTTTCTCCATCTTGTCTATTATCAGAAGCCACTTCAACTGAACTTGGAGCATCATAGTTCTCAAGGACTTCCACGGGTGTAACTTCACAGCTCTCTTGAACCAATTCAGAGCTTTTCATCACACAGCCCATTAATGAACTGTTGTGCTGCTGAGTTTCACCTGAGAAATACCTTATTCATCAGCTATAATAAAGTCGAATTAAAGCAGGCACATCACACAAAACATGAAAGCCAAAGAGGAATAAAACTGAATGGGTTTCCCTTTAAGCCAGATAGTAAGATAATCTACAGACTACAGGTTTGAGATCTCATAAAAACATTAAGAAACTAAACCAAAACTTTATATCTTGATGAACAGAACCTACCAAACACATTAATGTTAGCATTCATTAAACCAAGTCTCATTCGCATCCAAAGGTTAGTAACTCACCAAGATTCTTAGTACTCTCTGTCACGTAGTTTGTTGCAGTCTCTTCTTTTTCCTTGAAAGAATCAGAAACAACACCGCTCGAAAATTCACAAACAGCATCTGTAAACACATCCTCTTCAGAGACATCCCCAATTCTCTCATCAGCTTTTTCCACAACTCTTGGACCTTACATCATTAAGCATATACATCACACATTAGCATCAAGAAAGAAACAAACAATGACACAGCCTAAAATCTAATCACAAATGTTCTTACTTGGGGTTTTTTGCTCATCATCCAAGCAATGATCTTTCTGCAAATCAAGATTCTGTTTCGCCTTTTCGGAATCAAGAATCTCAAATCCTTTGATGGTTCCACAGATTTTCTTGTGAGCACGACGATTTTTAGCACTAGGATGAGGATTAGGATAATTCCAACCACATTTAGTACAAACATGAGCCCCATGGCTCTTACCTCCTATATAAAATTAACAAAAAATCTTCAGTGTCCATTATTCTTAAAGATTGATTTTTTCTACAAATACTTCTTTAATAAAATTTAAGTAACAAAAATTCAGAAAGCGAAACCAGTCATAATCCAAACAAAACATTAATCAAATAGAACATTAAAAGACAAAAAGAAAGAAGCCATTATTGCTAAAAGCAACAAAAAAAAATTGCTAGAAAGTTACAAAAAAAATAAAAAAGAGAAAAATCTAAACTCATTCTTATGCACACATATTTACAGATTAAGATTAACACAGTTAAAAAAAATAGAAAAATCAAAACCAAAATCTAAGAAGCGGAAACTAAATGCGAGAACATTGAGGAAGAAATATCAAAAATTGGAAGTTTAAGAAGGAACCCCAAAAGACATTGTTAATGATTACAGAACCTGGAGAGTTGCAGTGGTCCTGAGAATCCATGTTTTTTTTTATTAAGCAAAGAAGAGTTTTTTTTTTTTTTTAGCTTGTAGAGAAAGAAGAAGAAGTAACAGTTTCGGGGTTAAAGGGAGTTTTAAAAAGCAAAAGAATGAGAGAGTTTGGGAAACGAAGAAACGAAGAAGCGAAGCAATAAGCCCACTCACTCACTCACTAACCAAACGGCGATCGGTGAGTGGGGCCCAAAATTATATATAATCGTATTTATGTACGGAGTTTTTTTTAGTAAACTGTGAACAGTCAAGTAATTATCATTGGCTCATTGCTAATTCTCATAACCAACAAGGCAACAAATTTTCTTAATCATATCGTTTGGTGACTTTTGTTTGTTACCAACTGAGATCGTTAACATTATCTCTAAACATAATCCAAATAAATAATCGAAAGGTAAAATATCTATTAAAATAATTTGCTTTCTTAGGATTCTATGTGTGATCTTTGAGTAAATGTATGGGATATTGACGAGTGCGATACAGATCGAGTTAATGAATTTTATTTTGGGTTGGATACACTATATTATTTATTTATTTTACTTTATTAAAATTCTATTCATATATCTTTTATATTTTTTAACAATAAATACTATTCGTGTTTTTTTTTTGAATTATATGTTAGCTACAGTCTTAGTGAGCCATCATCTCAAAACTCCACTATTCCAAACTCATAATCTGAAAATCTCAAATTCATAAAAAATAAATTTATCTTTAATTATCTTTAGAAACATGTTATATGGTTTTAATTGTAAGTATCAAGCAAAACACAGTGGTTTATTGGCAAAGTATCTGCTATTTACACTCATCCGCTTCACGCGATCAGGGTTCGAATCTCATATTTGTGGTACATCTGAGTACAACTGGTACCCAAAAGGTATTTTCGTCTTCACATATTTCATTAAACGCGATGTGGGGTTTTCTTTTCGGAGTTTTCTCAATCACGGTTTTAATAGAATATATTCAATCATATTTTGTTGTTATTGGATCTCGTATTTTTAAATTATGCTTAAGATATTTTAAAATCTAATGTTTAATCAATTAAGATTTTACTTCATTAAAATTTGGTGTTTTCAAATCTAAATTTGATGTTTTAGTGATACAAAAAAAAATTATTAGGTGCCAAGGGGTGGAGGTCTAGAAAAGCATTGGTTGATCGACATTGTATTCGTGTGTTATGTCCTAATTCACTCGTTTAAGAAAAAGAAAAGAAAATAATCCAACTAATTACATGAACTTCAACCTTTTGGTCTACAAAAATAATAAATGTCCATATCATATGTTATGGCTTTAGATTTTCTTAATTTTTTAATCATTAACTTCTTTTTAAAACTTTTGTAGGAGCAATAATTTTGCAGCACTACGGAAAACTAAAAAAAAATCACTAAACGTTAAGAAAGAGTGATGAATAGAACCGATATACAAATTTCTTTTTTTAACTCTTTAAATCACCCGCAGTGTGACAAGAATCTAAGATTCAAAAGTCTTATGATACAACACAACAACTATTTTTGCAAACACTCAAAATATAGTTCTAAATGACCGTTAACTCTACGACTATGATACTCTCAAATAAACTTACTTGAACTGAGTGAGATTGATGAAGGATTTTGTTCAGTTTGTTTTTGTGTGGCTTTAAACAGAGGAAGAGCTCTTAGTTTTATAGAGGTTTTTTTTTTAATACCAGAAGGTTCTGGGTCGAAGCCCGTAATCCCCCAGCTCTGAAACCACATCATGTAATATTAGTTTTGTCTCAAACGTCATTCGAACCGGTGACTTCTAAGCTTCACATAGGGTTTTTACCAGTCGAGCTAACGACACTTGATAGTTTTATAATTTTATAGAGGTTTTTGGATTGCTTTTTTGAATATGTTCAGCAACTGACTGAATCAAGTCAAAACACAAATCTAGGAGAGGTGGGTGACGAGATGATGTAATGATCTCCATAAAGTTGATTCTCAGGGATCGTGGAATAGCTTTGACTCTCGTCCATCCCAACATATCCTGCTTTGGAGGTCCAACATAAGTTTGACCAACCATTTTGGCCCATTTCATATTCATACACATTGTTTTTATTATGCCCAATTGGCTTAAGAAAAAAATTGATGTGATATTGTTAGTCCACCATTTTGTAGTCTTAAAATTTTGCCACAACATATTTGGTGTGATACTTTTTATCAGGAGTCCCACAATCTCTTAGAAGTCTCAACATTGCAATACACGTTGTACAGTTGATCGGAGAAGCGACTTTGGATGTATCCTTTACAAAGGAAATTGCAATGTTCCCAAGCATGAACGCTCACAAGCACACATGGATCAGTGTTATCTGCCAGGAGAATATGCTTCTCTTGACGCGTGTACTGACTCAACTTTAGTGTTGTCAAGTAGAAGAACATCTTTTTGCTACATCTTAAATGCATTCCTGTCGAATTTGTCAGGAAAGGAGACATGCTGAATTTACAGTTGGAAGAGTACCAAAGTGGATTTCAGTTTTAGCCCCATTGGTGCTCTCGACGACCTTGGCAATGTTGAAGACGTTTGCGTTTTCGCTTGTCATGTTCTAAAACAAACACAAAACTTGATCAGAGCCAAAGTAAAAAATAAATAAATGATTTCACGAAATCAAGTAAAACTATAGGGTAGCTGAATTAATTTTCTCGATTTTCAGAAAATTAAAGCAACAAGAGACAATGAGTCTAACCAGAACAACAACCAATTCAAAAAAAAAATGCTAGTTGCATAATTAATTTTCTCAATATGCAAATGAAAAACCTAAACTTCTGGTTCAATTCAAGTTTAATTTTTCAATTTGAAAAAAATTAAAACAAGTGCTTAGAATCGCTAACAACAATCAAACCACTTTAATTGAAAGTGATTTTTTTCTACACAACTAGAAGAACACGTTACAGACTCAAAACAAAAGAAACGTTCTTTTATATTTTGCAGAAAAACAAAAAAAAGTTGCATATTACAGACTTCGAATCACAATCCATAGTCCAATAACAATCTTCTTATAACTTAGTTTTTATTTTTCTTCAAAAGAATAAAAAAAATATAGGTCTCTTCTCAAGGTTGAGATCGAACCACTACACAATATTCACTCTAATGAGAGTTTGATTGATGCAATCACTACACAGTTCTGAGACTCACAAGCTCTCTTCATGATGTGTTTAGGTTTAACCAATCACAATTGGTAAACAAAATCTGAGACTTGCAAACACACACAAGCTTTCCTCATGATGTGTTTATAATTCTCAATTTCAATATGTTAGATGTTTATATAACAACAACGAATTCAAAGATAGTTGAGAATGTAGGAGCAATGATTTGCAGCACTACGAAGAATTAAAATAAAAAAACATAAACATTAAGGAATAGTGATGAATGGAGGCGAGACACAAATCTATTTCTTTAACTCTTTGAATCACCCGTGACAGGAATCTAATATTCAAGTGTCCCTTGATACAACCACAACAACTAGTTTCGCAAACAGTCAAAACACAGTTCTAAACGACCTTTAACTATGATACTCTCAAATAAACTTACTTGAACTGACGGAGATTGATGGATGATTTTTTCAGCTTGTTTTTGTGTGTAATCGTGTGTCTTTAAACACAGGAAGATCTCTTATTTTTATAGAGGTTTTTGAATTGCTTTTTGAATATTTTTAACTACAGACTAAACCAATTCAAAACACAAATCTAGGAGAAATGGGTGACGAGATAATGCAATAGTCTCCATGAAGTTGATTCTCATGAATCGTGGAGCAGCTTTGACTCTTGTCCAACCCCCGTCTTGTCCTCCTCCAGAGCTCCAACATGAGCTTGACCAACTATTATGGCCCATTTCATATTCACACACATTGTTATTTTAGAAATCGCAAGCACTTTCACTTTAAACCTTCAAAGTTTTGCACTCATACTTTAAATCTTCAAGGTGACACTTTTGATATTTTAAACATTCAAAGTGAAATTCTGATATGCACCGACACTTAAATTATGAAACAGTTAACTCTGTTGACAGAATAGTTAACTCCATCGCAAAGATTATTCGTGTTTGGACTGCCAAAAATTATGAGAGAACGTTTTTACATGTCGAGGACATAATGGTGGAAACAAGTATGAATTTTTCAAAATTTTTGATTGGTTTAATGTTAAGAAACCATATGAGATTTAACTTTTCTGATACAACCCATCAATGGAGTTAACTGTTATGTGATCTGAAGTGTCGGTATGAAACGGAATACTAATTTGAAAGTTTAAAGTAATAGGTTTAAAATGGGAGTGCAAAACTTTAAAAGTTAAAAATGTATGTGTTTGCCACCTTAGAGATTTTTAATGAAAATTTTCTGATTGTTTTTATTAAGTCCAACTGGCTTTAAGTAAAATTAAAATGAATTCCAACAATGTTCATATAGAAATCATATATAAATGTCATAGAAAACAAAACAAAAAACTTAACACGTGTATATACATAATGCAAAAGATATTTTGATGTCTTTGTAGTTTGTACTATATGATATATCACCTGCTGTCACTAATCCAGCCAAAAGTAATTTCAGTTCGTGTCTCACGTGTCTTACAAGAGACCTTTTTAGACCCTACCGGCCTAGTTTAAAGAATTTTGTGGTTTGAAATATTTTTATCTCTTTTTTGTTATGAATATAAAATTTATTCATAAAAAATCATGGTTACATTATATGCATATTTTAGTAGAGATGTTTTTGAAAGATTGAAAAAGAGATTTATGGTCTCAAACCCTTGTTCCAAACCATTCGAGCAAGCCATCAATGAATTTTTTCTGACGTTGTAGCGTAGGGAGACGATTCCAAACAATGTTGTCCATGTCTTTGATAGACGATTCCAAACAATGCAGAGATTAGATTGGTCCTGTGGTGATTTATCTTTCTTCTTCACAAAAATACGTGTCTTATTTTTCTTTTCAATTGTTTAGATTGGTTTCTTTTTGCCGGCGATCAAGCAAAGATGAAAGATTCACCTTTTGTATATTTGTACCAAGAATATAATATAATAAAAAGGTTACAACAGAGAAGACAATAATGATAAATCACTTTGATTATAAAAGTTCGACAGTAATTACTTTTTAAAAGGAGAGGTGTCAAATCTGTGAGATTCATATACTGAAGAGAGTAGGGTCAATTTTGGATTGCAATGAGATTTATACAAATAATGCTTACAAGCAATCATCTTTAAGCTTTCTTGTCTCATGATGATACAGTCACCTCCGACAACTTTCTTGGTCCAGACGCAGCTAGTAGCTCGTAATCCTGAAGCATCAATAACCCAACTTGCAAATTAGGACTAAAGCAATCTCTCTATAAAACCGCAGTTTAATTGTGGGACAAAACCGGTTAAACCAACCGGTTATTGGCGAAACCAGATTATTTAGTCACTATTTAACTTTTGAATGGCAAGTTATTGTTTACCTGGACAATAGACTGTGAGCAGAATTTGCCAGAGAGAACAGCACCTTCCATGGAAGCTAAGTACTTCTGTTTAGTGTAGTCTCCAGCTAAGTAGAATCCTTTTATAGGAGATCTCTGTCGAGGACGACATGGTTCACAGTTTGGGATGGTCTTATACACAGACCTGATCATGCAACAAAAGTGAAAGACATCATTAAGCTCGGTATCAATGTGAAAGCTAAATAAATAGGACTTTTCCAATGTTGGGTTTTGGTATAAGATTTCCAACCTTGGAGTTTTAACGACATGGTACTTCAAAATTTTAGCTTTGCTTTGGTCAGCTGCGATTTCATTTGGGAAGAGTTTCTCAAGTTCTTTCATTGTAGCATCTATGATGTCAGAGTTGCTCCGTGATATCCATTCCTCTGCAGGTGCAAATACTAGCTCCAGCATCGACCGGTTTGGATCGTAATATTCCTACAGTTAATAAAGAAAGAAAATGCTTAGTTAACTCTTAAGAGAACCTATGTTGAATCAGATTCGAAATCAAGATAAGCAACGAAAATTTATGAGAAGATATACATGGGAATTAATAAGGTGCACTAAGTTTTGACCTCCTATGATAGATTTATAGTAGAGGAACACGTTTAGAAAGAAAAGACCACGAGTTACCTTACAAGTCAAGGACATGTCGGCATATACACTCAGAAGGTTACTTCTGCACAGACACCAAAACAAGATTGTTGAATATACAGCATATGTTTAGCCAAGAACAACCCTCAATATTGCTGATTGTAGACTACGCACTTCTTATTCTTGATGAAAACTCAAGTATTAATGGAAATTTCCTTTTTTTATTCAATACTAAGTATTCTATAAGAGTTAATTCCTCAAAACTGCTTAAATAAGAAATTCACCTGCTAAAGAGTAGGTGATCATATGTGTTCTGAAGTTTTCTATCAAACCTGCAATACAAGTTCACAACACTTAAGACCTGCATGTGATCTCAGACAATGGGATAAAAAATTGAGAGGCATCAGTCTCACTAACCATATATGAACGTTAATCACTGGCACTCCGACTAATTTATCCAATTTCTTGAAGTATGGTATTTCTTTCCAGGGATCTGGTAAAAGGAGCTTCAGGATATCGACTACAAGAAAAACATAAAGAGCATATTAATAAGCAGGATACCAGATGAACTGTAAACACACAAGAGAGCATAGTAGTAAACCTGGAGCGGCAAATACATAAGCATCTCCTTCGACAGTGCTTCCATTAGTGAGCAAGAAATTCTTCACCGTGCCATCATTATTGAGCTCAATTTTCTTTATCCTAGAATTAAGTTGCACTTCCCCGCCTAGTGACCGAATATGTTCCACTATTGGCATACAAAGTCTTTCTGGAGGATTACCATCCAAGAATGCCATTTTGGAACCATGTTTTTCCTGTCAATGCAGTTTCTATGCAGTATTAGCAAATTTTCAAAATACTAACCAACTGTTGCAGCTTATGACACAGCATAAGTTTCAAAGTAGATATGAAAAACACCTGATAATTAGAATGATGTTACTACAAGTTGGCCAACTAAAAAATTCAAGAAATAAGTTACTTGTCATGTCAATCTCATTCATAACAGTCACAATGATGAACATATATAAATAAAACTGGCGCCTTGTTAGCACACCACTTGCTCATAAGAGACTAAGATAAATCATGTTTTCCAGAGCCAATACTTAATCGTTCTGGTAACTATGGGGAGAAGAAACAACAGCTAGATCCTTACGGAGAGTTGTTTAGGTAAAATTCATCCTAGTATAGTTTTCATGTCAACCAGGTGGATTGTAACTACGATTGCCAGTGCAAAAAAGATTCACAAAAAGCCAGGCGAAAGAAAGAAAAGAGAGAAATAAAGGGCTGGTATGTCAAACCTGAAGAAACCGGCTCAAAGCTATCAAAATGCATTGCATTGATAGTTCATCAGGATTTATAAAGTTTAGCGCCTTTGACATGGCAATAAACACCTCTTCAGTCACGCGCTCAGGCACTCCCTGGAAGAGTATACAATTCATCATAATCTATTATTATCTGATGAGCAAAAGCACATGCACGAGAACGAAACAATAAGAACTACATGAACTTGAAAAGTCAAAGCTATCCATAAGAAAGCTTACAAATAAACACTTCATGATTCAGTATGGCAACTACTCTAGCAACTTAAGTTCATCAACATGCTTACAAAAATCTCACAGGAAATGTGAACTCAAATAGACTACTTGCCTGCTTTTGCATCCATTCTTTGACTGATAAACCATCTTGGGCCTCAACATAAGCCTGACCACCGACCATAGCTGGCAAAAGTCCAATTGCAAACTTTATTTTCTCTGGCCATGTCAGCATTTCGTTGTTCCGCAAGATAGCCCAAATACCTACAAAGTAAATCCAACAGCAACAACTTTAATTATCTGCCAGAAACAAAGTAGTAACACCACAGAACATTTCAGCAATAGTGCTACAACGGAGTTAAGTTATATCATCTTGCCTTGATCAGTAAAAGAGTTTTGCAGTTTGATTTCCCAGCCTACTTATGACGAAATTGAAACTAGATTCCTTACTTCAAAAAGAAAAATGACCATGTTCTTTCTCTAAATTAGCTGGATATATGCAACATAGTTACTAACTCAATTAAATCATAGTTTGTTTTACATTCAACAATATCCAACAAGTGTCTGGAGATTAATCTAATTTTATCAAACCAAATCCATGGTGCCATTAACTAAAGATCCAACCACTGTTTTCATCAGATATTTTTTATGTTTCAAATTTCAAACTACTCGAAGCAGTAATATTATATTAGTTGGTTAGCATATAAGGATATATTATAAGTTTATCCTCTCACCGTTTAAGGGTGCTGGTAGGACATCTGGGAAGTCAAATCTACTAAATTCTCCAGGTTTACTTGGCATAGCGAAAATCATGGAGTGTTCCTTCCACTGCAACCGATCATTGATCCCAAGTTCTCCAAATAAGTTCTGCACATTCGGATAAGCACCGACTTCCAGCAAGAATAAGAAGAGAATCAAGACAAAAAGATAAGGACTTCACTAATAAAGTAATAACAGGGAAAACATAATAGAATATTAGTTAACCATGAGCATTGTTTTGCATTATTCTTCATATTGGTGGTAGAGCTGATAAAATGAGAGGGATCTTTCTTAGTTATCTCAATGAGCACAGTCCAAAACAGGTGCAAGATAATAATAGAAAAGCTTCAAGAAAATTTGTTACTATCAGAATGAACTCTATGCTGCTAGGAGATTTCTTATTCAGCTACTGATTACCAGAGCCTGAGGCATAAATTGGTAAATTCCATGTAAATTCGAATCCAAGTTGTCAAATATTAACGTGTCATGAGCAACTTATAATATATATGATAGGGCAGAAGCGGAGAGGACATGAATTTGGACTTACAGAATATATGTAAACCGGTTTCATACCAGTCCCCATCTTCATCCTTCCATGCGGCTATCTGGAGGAACACAAATTTCACATCATTAATAGATGCTCTCAAATAAGAAAGGTAAACTTGCTAAGAGAACACAGCAACAATGTAACATAATATATATATAATCATAAGATAATTCCAGTAAACTATTCTATATTATTTCACATAAAGCCTAGAGCTGTGTGTAGCACAACACAGAAGACATAAGAATACAAAAAAAGTTGGGCAGTAAAAGACTAAAATAAACAACAAGATAGATACACTGTACGCAATTTTTGTACCAAAGAGCTGTACCACTCTTAAACATTAGTTATATCTTGTAATCCAACAAACTCAATTGGTACAGCCTTAAGAAACTAACAAGTCTTATTTAGGATGATGATTGTTAACAACCATGAATTCTTCGATTAATCGAAGTACCTTTCCACCAAGAACATCTCTTGCTTCAAGCAACAGAGGTTTATGGCCTGCATCAGCCAGGTACTTTGCAGTTGACAATCCAGCCAATCCTGCAGTTATCCAAAAGAGGTTTCATCACATGAAAATATATAACACAAACTGAAAAAAACTTAATTAGATCTCAAACATAACACAAAGCAACTGACTTTTAACATACCAGCACCAGCAATTACAACTTTTAAAGGCTTTGCAGGACGAGGAGCACTACGGAAAGATGCAGATAAACTTGCAGCTTCCAAGAAATTAACAGTATTCTCAAGCTCTGGCCTTGGAATATCCACACAAACTACCTGTAATATTACTCTTTTAATCATCATAATAACACTTACACAGTAGATAAAATTTCAAGAATTCAAGTAAAAAAAAAAACAGACAGAGACCTGTAAAGGAACAGCACTATTCCTTCTCCTTGTCCTTATCTTAAATGCTTGAGAAGTAGGAACCCTAACGCTGTGTCCCATTAAATCACAACCTCCAGATGTAAGTGCTTCCAAAACCCGGTTATGATAAGGCAAATTCGCAGCAGAAACATTCCCAAACACAACCATTTTTTATTGCCACCTTAATTCAAAACTGCTTCAATGAATCTGAACTCTGAAACCATAAAATAATTTGAATCAGAGAATTGTATCTTAAGGGAAATCGATGAAAGCAATTCAGACGAAAGACTGTGTCTTGAACACATAATTGATCTCACAACAAGAAAAAAAAAAAAAAACGAACTTGATTAAAATTGCAACAGTAGTATTCAGTAACTCACCGAGCGAGCAATTCAAAAGTTGAAGAAGGAGAAGCAGCGAAAAAGATGAAGAAGAAGGAAGCTAGTGGAAGTAGACGATAACAAAATGGAGGCTTTGAATGCCCATTTTAGTCTTTTTTGGTTGGTTTTCAGACCACTGCTCTTTGCTTACGAAATAGATAGATTACCACATAATACTAATTCGAAGATTTCTTTGCATTTTGTTAAGACTAATTGCCGTATATAATATTATATTCTTTATTAGTTAAGAGGATTAGACTTAGACAATGCTAAATTGCTAATGCGTTTCTGAAAAGAAAAAAAAAATTAAAAATGTTGACAATCAGCTAAGAGACAGGTGGAAAAATTAATCCATTTGAGTCTTGGTGTTATGGGATTAAAATCCGGCCCAACGAAAATCCATTAGTATGAAATATAGGAGGCGGATAAGATCTATGATAGAAAAACTACAAAATTGAAAAGCCCATATTTCTAATGGCAGTAACCTGGGATGTCATCATTTATATGCTAGGCTACTATATCATTTTTTTTTTATGACGATATATTTTTCCACGATAAGTATCATATAGAGTCAGATAGAGCTCAAACTAAGAATCAATTTCTATGATACTATTTATTGAGAAATTCTATTCAGCCACTTGTTAATATGTATGCCACTCGATTTTAATAAATTGACGAAAATATCCCTCACTTTTTTTAAAAGATGCGGAGTACAACTGCGTACTAGTTGCCCTCAGTTATTCCCAGTTATTCCATATCGAGTTGTACTACGAATATGAAATTCGAACTCTGGTCGCGCGTAACGGATTCGAATCCGGAGCGCGCATAATAGATGCTCTGCCACTGAGCCACAGTGTTTTGCTTGGTATCACTTACAATTAAAACTAAATAACTCGATTTGAGAGATCTTAAGGGTAAATTCATCTTTTTATACACAAGTGGCATTACTGAATATAATTTCTCAATAAGTGGCATTAGAGAAATGGACTCCCAAACTAAGGTCTCGATACATATACTCATCCATGAACTATGCCCAACCCAATTACACATTTCAACTAAAGTTCAAAACTTAGATGCCAATATACCGACAAACCAGCTAACCACGATACAAAACTATCAAATATCTAGACCAAACCGATACTCATATCGAATTCAAACTAAAATCCGAGTAAACTGACCCGTATCAACCCAGAATAAAACCCCATATACAATGGTCTTATTTCAAAAATCCCCAATTCAAAATCTGAAACCCTAAAACCCCAAAATCTCAAATTGATCGACTCTTCTTTTTCGATTTATGAAATTGATTATAAGTGTTTATCTTGTTTCTAATTTTGTAGCCTAGTACTTATGTTTAAGCTCGAATAATCGTGAATTCAATGTGATGATTCTTGTGTTCTTAAATTTTGGTTTGACATAATCGTTCTCGTTTGATTTGTATCTAAAGGCATGAGTACTGTTTCTGGAGCTTTGAGTGGAACTTCGAGTGGCCAAAGAGGAATAGTTATGGGTGTGTCGAAGATATGTTGGTGTGGAGAACCAGTTCTTGGTTTAATCTCACGATCAATCCCGAATCCTTACCGATGTTACTACCGTTGTCAATTTGCTGCATCTCAGAAGGTAATGACATGATAATGTGATGCTTTTTCATTTCATATTTTAGTTTGTGATGCTTGTATAATTTGGTTCTCATTGTGGATTGTTAATCGTACATATTGTAGCTCGAGAATGATAACCACACATTCAAGTGGATTGATGAGGCATTGTTAAATGAGATTTAGACATTACATATGAAGAATGCGAGACTTGAGGAAGAACTGAAAGAGCTTGCAACAGAGAAAAATGAGTTTGAGAAGTTGGTGTTTGATAAAGTTCAAATGAAGCTTGAGAATGAGATATTTGAGAGGGTGTAAGAGGTTTTGGAAGAATCATCATCTCGTATGAAAAAGATGATGATTGTTGTAGTCATTGAGTGCATAATCATTGTCAGGGTGACTAAACTAGTTGGTTGAAGAAGAGACAAATGAGTTTGAGAAGTTATGTTGTTGTCTTGTTATGAGTAATGTTGTTTGATTTGAGTAATGTTGTTGATTAATTTGAGTAATGTTGTTATGTTCTGTAATGATGACTTTAGAAGACATGACTTATGTTGTGTAATATAAGTAATGTGTTTTGAGTTATTGTTGTGTTCTAAATATATCAATCTTGAACTAAATAGCAATATGAACTAAATATGAACAGCAAAGGTTAAAGGATCATGTTTTAGTAACCCGAATATTAAAAAGGATTTGATCATGTTTTTAGTAACCTGAATACAAAAGAAACCAAAACGTTTTGGTCATTAACCTGAATACAAAAGAATATCAAGTTTTGGTCATTAACCAATACAAACAAACAAAAAGAGACATCAGTTTCTACGTTGACCAATCTTCAATCCTATATCAGTCCTCCATCAGTCATACATCTTCACTCATTGAGCTTGAGAGAGAGTGCCATGAGATGGCTCAGTCTGAGAAAGTTGATCTTGAGAATCCTGCAACAAAAAAAGGAAGACATACATAAATGATCTTTCTCTATCAATGGACCTAACTAATTTAAACAAAACGAATGGTAGACATATATGTGTGGTTTTCTTCTTATGGAACCTCGAATTGTGATCAGCTGTTCCATCAATTCCACAGTGCATAATCCTCTTCTTCACTTTTGGTGCCTTCTTGGTTGGAGACTCATTTTTACCTCTTTTCTTTTTTTTGTCAGCCTTAGTCTATTTTTTTCTTTCTGTTTGTGCTGGTTCAGGTGGAACATGGACATTTGCTTCTTTTGTTGAAGGCCAGAACCTTGCACTTCTCAATGGAACAAGTCTCTCTGTGTATGTTCTCTTCCACATTGCTGTCTGGAACCAATGACATACATAGTCTTCAAGTACAAGCTTTTTTTTTAAAATCACTCTATATGCATGCTCACAAGGGATCCCACAGATCTCATACTCCATGCAGCTACAAGTCCTCTTCTCCAAGTTAACCCGGTAAGAACATTCAAGGCCTTAATATTGTTTGTCTCTTTTTGACATCTTATCTAAAATTGTATGCGAGAATGGGTTGGGATCAGAGGGAAACCCCATCCAAAGTGAGTTACATTCATCTACAAAATAATTATCTTATTATATAAAGAATTAAACCGTGAGAATGCCATGACTTTCAACTTTCTAACAAAAACCAGAACTAATCCAATTAAATGGATGGTTGTCTCTTTTGCTCGTTTCTTGGTTGTGTGCGGGTTTCCATCTTTGTCTTATTTTTCTCCTTCAACCTAATAGAATATCATCTTTAAAGAGAGAAACAAAATCGGTAATAGAAACCTATTTCTAAATCACTAATACATACTCTTTTTTTTAATGAAAATTGTGTTTATAGATTCAAGAAGAAGAAATATTATAAAACAAATAATAGATGTATGTATGTTTGATCATTCAGTACAAAAGCTGCAAACAAATAATAAAATAGGTTTAGTTGTACTGTTTTTTCTAATCTTCCAATCAACAGGAGATTGCAGAGGAGATGTTTTGATATTCATACACCTTCTTAAACTTGTTTTTGGAGTGGTAACTCTTGTTGAAATTAGTCCTGGGCATGGATATCCGGATCCGAAAAACCGGATATCCGAGTAGGATGGATCCAGATCTGAATAATAAATTTTTGGATTCGCCGGATTCTGATAGTAAGAAATTATGGACCAGATATCTGGTCCGGATCCGTTACACCCTGATTTACATAGCATATTATTTTTAGGGTTTTGTGCAAAAAAATCATCAAAATTTATTTTTTTTGCAAGATTAATCCTCACCCGAATATGCAAGTCAAACCTATGAATTCCAAAGTCACCCGCTATATAGTCATCCGCTATATCGTCGACATCGTTTTGAATCCAAAAAACTACATGTTGTTTTATTTTATCTTGTCGTTTTTCTGGATCCAAAACAACAAAACTTTTTCATTTAATATATCAGAAAAAAAAGAAAAAAATTATACATATCATCTTTTTCTTCGTTGTTCTTCTTCCAACTTAAACTTAAGCCTAAATTCACGATTCATAAATTTGTTTATGTTCATTTACTAAATTGATTGGAAAAGTGAAAATATTTATGTTCATTTACCTTACCTAACCCCTTAAAATCGAAGGTCTCATCAATCACCACATACAATGTGGAAAATCATACAAAATCTTAGGAGATAATGTAGTTCCCAGTTCCCACAAAATCTCACCCATCAATAGTCGAGGGAAATGGAAGTGTGAGTGAGTGGATCAAATATTGGATTTTGCGACGAGGATTTTATTTGATGTCGTCGATCAATAGAGAGAAATGTATTCGATCATCTCCTTCCACTATTATCAACACAGAGAAGTAGATAACTAACCAAGAAGAATTGAGTACCGGAGATGAACGGATCTTGGCGGGATCTATAGGACAGATCCTTCTATTAGAGTAGTGGCACGATTGTAAATATATGTACATAATACTTTCGCTATCATTATACGGTACAGTTAGAGTTAATTAGTGAGAATCAGATTAAATTGTTTATGAAGTTTTAATAATTTCACCACTATCTTGATCCCCAAACAACTTCGTTGATCTCACACAATCCCTAATTTCGATTTTACCCTAATTAGAGATCATAAGACACTAATTAAAAGTTTTGAATCGCTTTAATTGAAGAAAAATGAAAAACCCCAGAAAAAATTGAGAAATCAGCGATAATAATCATAGTAGAAGATGGATTTTTCCTGGATCTAAATAAACAAAAACAAGCTTTAGCTTTACACAGACTGTGAGACGAAGAAAGAAGAAAACAACGAAAAAGAAGATGACAATTATTTTTTCTTTTTTTTTTAAATGAAAAAGTTTTGTTGTTTTGGATCCAGAAAAACGACAAGATAAAATAAAATAACATGTAGTTTTTTGGGTTTAAAACGACGTCGTTTTGATAAGTCTATTAGTTTTTTAACACTGACTAACGGGGCAATGTCGACAATATAGCAGATGGCTATATAGCGAGTGGGTTTGGAGTTCACATATTTAACTTGTACAAGATTCGGATGAGGATTAATTTTGCAAAAATAAAAAAAGCTTGATGGTTTTTTTTCACAAAACGCTTATTTTTTCTGTCTTATATAAAACTATAGAGAATTGGGTCCATATCTGATAGCGAAGTACGTTTAGAATCTAACTACACGTGGATTAGCAAAGCCCAATAGTTATGGTTATAACAAAACAAAGAAAAAGTAAAAAGTGGGAACAGTCGAATCGAACTTTTCTCCTCCTCCATACAATCTCTTTTGACTTTTCCTCATTCTTTGCTTTGACTTGTCAGTCTTCTCTTCTTTTGATCAATCCAATCCCCTCCAACTTCTTCTTCATCTCAATCCTCCTTAGCTTCTTCTTCTTCTTCATTATCCTCCTCTTCACTCATCAACAATGTCTAGTTTCACTTATTCTTCTGCTTTCAACTTATCCGAGTCCCCTTTTAACCCCGCCATTGGTTCTTCGTCTTCTTCCTCTGCGTTCGATGATAATACCGACGACGCTTGTAGCATCTGTCTCGAGCCTTTCACTCTCCAGGATCCATCCACTGTGAGAAATCCTTAATCTTAAATGCTCTCTCTCTTTTCTATTCAACATTTGTCAAAAATACGCTTAGACCTCTTCATGGGGTTTTACGATCTCCTTCTCGTTTTTTTTTTCCCTTTCACTAATCAAACAATTTGTGACATTAGATTTATCCTTAGATTAATACGAGATCTTTTGATTAATCGATCATCAAAAGGATGGTTTTGCAAATGCCAAAGATTGCTAATTTGTTCCATTGTTGTTATTTTTCCAATGTTGTAATATCTAAAATCTGCTGATGGATTCATGTTTATGGTTTTTCATTTTCAGGTTACGAGTTGCAAACATGAATATCATCTTCAGTGCATCATTGAATGGTTTGTCAAATTCAATCCTTTATAAACAGTTTGTGATCTTATTTCATCTTTTTTTAGATTTGATTCTTGTTCTCTTCTGTTTCATATCAGTGACTGATTTTGTAATTGGGATTATTACACAGGTCACAGAGAAGCAAAGAGTGTCCTATTTGCTGGCAATTGGTTGTTTTGAAAGATCCTGCTAGGTACTCATTATCTATAGAGAAAGATTTAGTTCTGATGGTTTAAGTGATAAAGATACTTAACTCCACCAAATTAGGTCTTAATAGTATTGGTTCGTTTTTTTTGTAGTCAAGAGCTTTTGTCTGCTGTTGAAAAGGAAAGACTTTTGAAAACCAGAAACATATCTCCATCCTCTCCAATATCTATTCATCACTCTCATGAAGATTTTCACTCAGGAGGAGAGGTTTGTAAAATTCTCCAGTGTGATTTATAAAATGTAGGAGTTTTGGTTCTTGTAGTTGACTATATAATGATTATACATACCAGGAGGAATCGCAGTTTAGCAGCTTTGATGAACAATTTTTGAGGCATCTCACTGAAGCTGCTCATAGACGTTGTTTGCTTCGCAGGAGGGAGAATCAAACATCCTCACGTCTTGTTTCGTCCAATGAACCGATTAGGATGGCCACTCTTGATCACATCTCTGCTATTTCCCTTGTTGGACATCAATACACAAACCCTTGTCCGAGTCCTGGCTCAATGACCCCATCTTCTCCTGTCTCTGGTCACTCTTCTGTTCCTGCAGATACTAACAATGCATCCAGGTATTGTCATCCACAAAATCAAGTACAAAAATTGAAGCTTTTCTTTGCCTGGTTTATCTATAGCCAGTTTTCAAAATTTACACGGTTTCTATTTGCTTGGGTTGTCTCAACAAAAATGTGTGCATTATGGGACAAGGCTGCACAATGCAGACTCTGGTTGGGTAGATTTGTGTCCCCTAATAATTAATTCACATGGCGATGGAATCAGAGACTATGTTTCTTCATAAAGCAGCTTTTTCTTAGGCTCAAGCCTTTAAATTGGTTATAACTTACCTAAATCCTATGCAACATTATCATCATCTTTTCTTGTTTCTGTTATCAGAATCTACCCTGGACGTTCTCCATCGCGTTCATCTCAAAGTCCAGATACACCTGAAGCATCGTCTATTCCTGAAGCCATCAAATCCAAACTAGCTGCTGCTTCGGCAAAGTATGTCAATCTCAATCTCTCTTCTTTTTGTTCATAAGTTTGTTAGTAAAAACTGATCAGGACATGCCTTCAGGTACAAAGAATCAATCTCTAAAAGTAAACAAGGTCTTAAAGAGAAGCTACTTGCTCGCAATAACTCAATGAAAGAATTGAGCAAAGGAGTGCAACGTGAGATGAATGCAGGATTGGCTGGGGTTGCACGGATGGTCGAACGCTTGGAGCTTGCTTCAAAACGTTTTGGAGCGTCTGCTCATGTCTCAACCTCCACTGCTTCTGCTTCTGGATTCAACTTCTCATTCAAAGGGAAGCGTGTAGAAGCCAATTCTAAGTCTAACAACAATGGGAACAAAACCGAATCCACATAAGCTGCAGGTTTCATACTTCTCCGCCTCTCCTAGTTTCTCATCTTCTACGTTTGTTTCTTTGATGGGTTTTTGCTAATGATCAAACCGTTGAATTCACAGCAGGGAGGAGAAACGTGCTAAAGAAATCAGATGAATGGAGAGGCCTTTAATGCAAGCGATGTACGCTTTCATGGAATCAACTTACCCGTTGATCTTCGCATCCTGCAGTGTTGAGAGAGCTTACGGTCTCCTCACTCTCTTCTCTGTTTTTGATTTTGCGATGAGTACTTTTATAACTTATAAGGCTAAAAATAAGCAAAATCCTTCTCTGAGTATTCTTGTTATTACTCAGATTTTCACTCTAGTCGGAGTAATGATTTTAAATTAATTAATTTTTAAAGGATTATGTTCTATGTTTATCGCTTAGAATTGGATTAGGACACTAATCACTATTGCACTTATGATTCTACTTCTAGAAAATTCCACAAAAGTTTTTTTTTTAATTGAAAACAAAACCCTAGTTCTGTTAGGACATAAAACACCTGAATACTAGCAGAGCTTGACTTTTAGCATCTCTATAAAAACTCAAGACATACAAAGCTTCAAACACAAGATTAGATTTTGAAGAGTCAAAACAAAGAAGAAGATAGAGACATACAAAGTTCCAAACATAAGATTAAATTCTGAAGCGTCAGAACAAAGAAGAAGAAGGAAAAGTCAAATACATACAAAGTTTTAGGCATAAGATCGGATTATAGAGAGCATAAACAGACAAAGACGAACAAAGTTGCAGACATAACCGATTAGGCTAAAGACATAATGACAGGAGAACCTTCTGTATGCATTAGAGGGTGTGGCTTCTTCAGCACGCCACAGACCAAAAACCTCTGTTCTAAGTGCTACAACGATTTCTTAAAAGACGAATCTGCCAGATACTTGGCCTCTTTAAACAACAAGACTAAAACAGCAGCGGAGGCTGCTGAAGAGGCGACGGCGTCGCAAGCCGAGGCTGTCGAGGTGAAGAAGAAGAAGAATAGATGCAATGCGTGCAAGAAGAAGGTGGGGTTGCTAGGGTTTAACTGTAGATGTGGCCACGTGTTCTGTGGTTCCCATCGCTACCCGGAGGAGCATTCTTGTCCATCGGATTATAAATCTGCCGCCATTCAAGACTTAACAATCCAAAACCCTATCGTCAAAGGTGATAAATTGTATAGACTTTAGTCAAGGTTTTTCCATTGATGCTTTT
The DNA here is from genome assembly GCA_028015245.1 of Cardamine occulta. Taxonomy (NCBI): domain Eukaryota; kingdom Viridiplantae; phylum Streptophyta; class Magnoliopsida; order Brassicales; family Brassicaceae; genus Cardamine; species Cardamine occulta. The sequence goes on along the minus strand of CM051386.1, from coordinate 13,233,025 downwards.
GTGTTTTTTATTTTTTCTCCATGTAAGTAAATTTTTACAATTCGGTTTTTTTCTGCTTCTTCTTCTTCTTTTCTTTATTTGCCATTGTTCTATGATAAAAGAATATAAGTGTTGTTGTTTTGATAAAACATAATAAAGGAATATAGTTCTTCACTTAAATTACTTTTGTATTAAGCCCAAAAAAATTATATTACGACCCTACACATAAACATAATCAATAGCAATCTTCTTGGGAAGTGATGAACCTCTTCTTGCTTTCACTACAGTGTTTCCTAGAATGTGAACAACCCCTGAGTGTCTACAATCCTTGAGAAACTGAAGCTCGTCTGTCTCCTCTTCCTCCACTGTGTTTTCCTGGCTGAAACTCACCGCGTTACTCGGTGAATCAAGGGGGATGATCATATCCAATGTTGATGCCGTGTAGTCCACGACTGAAGATAACATGTCCATGTTGTTGTTGTTGTTGTTGATGATTGATTCTTCTCTAGACTGATGCGTCAACCTACATCTGTAAGCACAACTACTGTTGCTTGGGTTCGAAACTGGCTCCATCATTCTCTCGACTCGGATGAAAGATAGCAGCTTGTTAAATAGCTTGTTCTCGAAGTCATCGTCTTTCTTGTGTAGATCTTTGTAACCGTACCTATACAATGGTTGAGACTTGAGAATGATTCCAAGCTTTGGACAAAAGCAAGAAGGTAGACATGATGAAAGTACCTAGTGACACAACGGAACATTCAGAATGTTTTGGATCCGATTCTCTTCACAAGAAACCTCTCTTCTTCAGGGACAGTATAGACAGGGAGGTACTTGACGCAGACAAAGACTACGGTTGAGTGAATCGCTGGGAGGTTAGTGATGAAATGAGAGAAGATGTGAGGAACACCGCTCGCTAGTTCTGAGTAGACTAGCCCAACCCCGGGGACCCGGACAAGTCCAAGGCTAGGGCCGAGGCCGAGGATCCAGCTCATAGACACTTTGCTATGCACTTGGAACTCGTATCTCTTGATTTTTACATAATTCCAGACCAACATTACAAGAAGAAAGACCGCGGCTACAACAAGCAGAACCCATCCTCCTTGATTGATCTTTAAAAGCACGGCCGAGAAGTAGGCGCCTTCCACCACAAGGGAAAGCACGGTGAATACAAAAACAAGGATCCAGTGGCACCGCCACACTAGTACCATAACTAACACCATATGGAATGTTGTCATAAGCATCACAATCGCAACCGCGGTCCCTATTTCACCAAGATACCAAAACACTCAACCAACGGTATACTTTTATATCAAGATTGTTAAAAATGAAACATCTTACCATATGCATTCCCTATTTGGTTGTGGTTCTTGAATCTAGCAGTGACGGCTATGCAACCAATCATTAGTATCCAGTTGATATCAGGACTATAGATCTGACCGAGGAACTTCTTCGAAGTATGAACAACTTTAACTTGAGGAAAACACCCATGAGCCATAGCTTGCTTGATGATGGAATATGTCCCTGATATTGTAGCTTGGCTTCCAACAATCGCGGCTCCTGTTGCAACATTGGCCAATATATACTATCTATGTAGTCAAAAGCAAAACAGAGTTCAGCTTTTGTGAGATCAATATGAATAGGGTTTAAAAAAGGTTTAGAACAAACCTGGGATAGACTCATAGAACGCTTCTGCATAGTGTTCCTTATTTCTCACAAGGTACGCTGCTTGACCGCAATATGCTAAAAGAAGACAAGGGAACACGAAAAACGCAAAGGCGAGTTGTATAGCTAATAACGGGAAATAAGCAATGTCGTCGTATAGAGCCTCAGTCCCTATATACAAGAAGAAGCATTTAGGGTTTACAAAAACCTCGGTGATTATATTTTTGAGTCTTGCGAAGAAAAGAAGCTAAACCTGTTATGCTTAGCAGAATTCCCCCAAGTGAAACCCAACCATCTCTTCTTCTTCTTTTGAAGTACATATATACATATGCGGGAGAGAACGTATTTAAAGATGTTGTATATCCCTGTGCCTCCGATTAAGAGAAACCAAAGAAACACAATAGGTGCAAAGAGCCATGCAACTTTGTCTGTACCCTAATGTTGCATACTGAACAAACCCACCAAAATAAGAACAGAAACGACCACAACGGTCTCTGAAACAAAAAAGAAATTCAGAACTTAGGAATGATTGTATTAAAAAATGAACAACATAACATAACATAAGGTGAGAATGTACCACTGCTCATCTCTGGATTGTTGACTTTGATCCCACCAGTAGCTGAAAGAACTGAAACATAATGATGTTTGTTAAACAAAAATGGCATCCTTGTGATCCAAGAAACACAAAGAACAAGAACAGAGAGAACCTACCAGAGATGGCTGGAGTAAAAATGCCATCACCATTTGTCATACAAGTCCCCACAAGAACAATGATCAAAAGCCCTCTTTTCCTAGAATCTTTATTCTCAAACCAATTCATGGTTTTCGCAGCCAGTGACCCCTCAGGCAAGAAACTACGACTATATGTTGTGAGCTCCTCATCGCTTCGTTGCTGGTCCGGGATTAGTTTCAGCTTACCATGTCTACAGAGCAACGAGTAAATAGCTAAAGTCCCACCTGCACACATTGCTGGATCAGCTAAACCGAGGTACCTCTTAACCATTGTTAACATATCTATGAGCGCGGTTTTATACCTTGACCATTGTCATTAGCTTTGCAGACAATGAAGACATACTTGATAAGAGGGATAAGCAAAAGAGAGTAAATGATTAAAGAAAGAGCTCCGATCACATCCTCGGTGTCATTTATTCCCTCAGGGAATGTATTGTAGAACACATACAATGGAGAAGTCCCTAAGTCGCCATAAACTATGCCTAGACTCTGAAAAGCTAGCCTTAGAAGCATCAACGTTGACAAACCCTGAATCAAACTCTGAAAAACTATAAAGTCTAAACATCGATTATTTTGTTTATAGGTCAAAGGAAGAGATACCAAGAAAAGAAAGGAAATGTGATCATGTAATAGTATTTTACCTTTTCTTTGTACATATTCTTGAGTTTATGAGCTTCTTCATCCATGGGTTGATCAAGTTTCTGGTCTAATTCCCACATAACTCCTATTTTTCTGCCTTCAATCGTTTCCTCTCCTTCTCCTATTTTCGCCATTTTGTTTTAAATCCAGAAACAACAACAGAACTCAAAAATTCTCCTTAATTTTCCAGAGAAATTTCTAAACCCTTTGGAGAAATTTCACCTGATATGAGACCAAAACTATGGTCGTATATATCAACTCTAGTACTGACTTCTGAGGTAAAGAACAAAAGAGAATACCTGACTTTTGAAACGGAAGACCCTTAAATATATAAATAATTTAAGTAAAAACTCAGAACTATTCAATAAAATAATAAACAAATCTATTAAGAAGTTAATCTCATTCTCATTAATTAATCTCAAATGTACAATGGGGTTTATATACAAACCAGACAATGACCTAAACCAAAGCCAAACCACTATCTATTTACCGGTTTATACTTGACCGATTTACAGACTCTTATATACAAAAGCTATACAAAAGAAAATAATAAACAAGAAACTATATACACTAATAGTCCCTCTCAAGATGGGACAAAGATGTTTCGAAGACCCATCTTGCCTACCAAAGACCGAAATGGTGAAGGATGTAAAGCTTTAGTAAGAGAATCAGCCAGTTGATGAGTGGTCCTGACATGTAAAAGCTTAAACAATCCTACAAGAAGGTGCTCACGAACACTATGACAATCATTCTCGATATGTTTAGTGCGCTCGTGAAAAACTGGGTTATTAGCTATGTGTATAGCAGCCATATTATCATACAGAATAGTGTTGGCTTAACCAAAGGAATCCGCAACTCTTTGAAGAAACGAGTAAGCCAAACTATTTCATCAGATGCAAGAGACATACTGCGATATTCAGACTCAGCAGAGGATTTAGAAACTACTTTTTGTTTCTTAGATTTCCAAGAAATCAAGGATGTTCCCAAAAACATGCAATAGCCAGAAGTAGATTGACGGGTATCATGACAAGAATTGTAATCTGCATCAGCAAAAGCTTGAAGCTGCAGCTCTGCGTGTGAAGAATAAAACAACCCCTGACCAATGGTACCTTTGATGTAGTGCAGAATCTTTAGAACAGCCTCATGATGTCCAACTCGAGGAGCCTCAGAAAACTGACTGAGCTTATTGACAGCAAAAGCTATATCAGGACGAGTAATTTGCAGATACATCAATCGACCAATGAGCCTTCTGTATGCTTTAGCATCAACAAAATCACCACCATATGTAGCTATGAATTTGATCGTTGGATCCATGGGAATACTGGAAGGTTTGCAGCCAAGTAAACCTGTCTCATCAAGTAAGTTCTTTTGCTTCAACATAGGTTAAGGGTTCTCGGTGATTATCAATGGTGACTAAGAAAGAATGATATTCAGAAGAAATTTTATTATAAGAGAAATATAAAGAGATTTCATGAATAGTGGATGAAGATCCTACTGAATGACAGTAGTAATCTCGAAGATAAGCAGGCACTTTTGTTCTCCTATGTGATGTTTGAACAGAAGGTTCAGGGATATCAATAGGGTCAGCAGAATGCTGGACCTCTACAGAAGCTGAGGAAACAGAAGTTTCATCAACAGAACAACGAGTAAACATAGGAGAGTTGCAAACCAGATCAGGAAAAAAATTAGCATCATCCTGTGATATTTCTGATTTTGCAAATGGGAAAATATCTTCATGAAAAATAACATGTCGAGAGATGAAGATGTCATTTGTCTTAAGATCTAAGAGTCTATAACCTTTGAACCCTGGAGGATATCCAAGAAAGACACATGCTCGAGCTCTAGGATCAAATTTAGTTCTATTCTTAGGTGATGTAGATGCATAGCAAAGGCAGCCAAAAATCTTTAAATCAAGATAATCTGGAATTTTCTTTGTGACTTTTCAAAGGAACTTTTCTCATTAAGAATAGGAGAAGGGAGACGATTAATGAGATGAACTGCTGTTAAGATGCAGTTACCCCAATATGAAAGAGGAATTTGTGACTGAAAGAAAAGGGATCGAGCAACATTAAGCATATGGTGGTGTTTTCTTTCAACCACATAATTTTGTTGTGGTGTTTCCGGACAAGAGTGAAAAGATTGAATACATTTTGATTGAAAAAATTCAGTGAAGTTAAACTTATGAGCATTATCAGACCTTACCCCTTTAATCCTAGTTTCAAACTGTGTTTCAACTAGATTGACAAAACTAGGAAAGATTTGTAGCACATCTGACTTATTCCTAAGAAGATAAACCCAAGTGACTCGAGAAAAATCATCTACAATAGTAAAAAAGTATCTATAGCCATCATGAGTAGGAGTTGAAAAGGGACCCCAAGTATCAATATGGATTAAGTCAAAAGGATGTTCACACAAATGATTATGAGAAACAAAAGGTAAGTGTTTCTGTTTTGATAAATGGCAAGTCTTGCAATGGAAAGATTTATTCTGTTTTTCTTTAGGTAAAGATAGTAGATGAGAAAAAGACTGCATTCGAGAAACATAAGGATGACCTAACCTTTTGTGCCACAGATCATGAGAAGTGACAGAAGCTGCTACATGATGACTCTTATTCGATCCAACAGACTCAATATCCAAGAAGTAGAGATTAGCGATTTGTCTACCCAGTCCAATCATTAATTCCTGAGAATGACCCTGAATAGCACAAGAAGTCTCATCAAACCAAATTTTACATCCCATACTTTTAGTGAGACAACTGACACTTAAGAGATTGAACTTAAACTGGGAAATATAAAGGACATTCTGAAGCACTAGATCACTACCCAATATAACAGTTCCTATTCCAATAATGCTCACAAGTCCACCATTAGGCAAAGTAACAGTGGTATTAGGAAGTAAACGAAATGAGGAAAAGGAAGTTTTATCATGAGAGATGTGATTAGTGGCTCATGAATCTATCACCCAAGCATTAATAGCAAGAATATTGCTATCAACATAACATATATAAGGCCTATCAACACTGGCAAAAGAACAAATGATAGAGGGATGAAATGTACCAGGTGTTGGACCATTATTTTTAGAAAAAGAAGGTATGGAAGATGCTGAAACAGAATGAACCTCTGGTTTAGATGCAGAGATTGATGGTTGAAGTTTGGTGCTGAGGAAAGAGACTATTTGCTGTATCTGATCAACAGACAAATCTTCAGTGGATTTGCTACAAGCTTGTGCAGTATGTTGGCTAATCTCAGAAGCATTATCAACAGTAACATTCACAGTGATATTTGAAGACTTGTTGAATTTCTGCTTGGACTGATAACCAACTGGATAACCATGTTTCTTGTAACATTTATCCTCAACATGACCTATTTTACCGCAGAATGTGCAAACTGGCCTAGTATCCTTCTTTTGAAACTGAAAGCCTCCAGAAGATTGAGAAGTTACTTGACTAACTTGAAAAGCTGAGGACTCACTACCAGCTTGAGTGATCAGTCTGGCAGATCTCTGCGTATCCTCATTATCAAGAAGATTGTAAACTTCAGATAAAGAAGGTAGACTTTTCTTCATAAGGATCTGATTACGAACAGTATCATAGCCTTCATTAAGTCACATGAGAAAATCTATCACTCTATTCGTTTCCCTTTCAGCTAATAAGTCTTCAACTGTGCATCCACTGATCTGTAAGCTAGATAGTTCTTCCCATAATGCCTGAGTTTGAGTGTGATACGAAGATAAGTCCATACTTCCCTAGTGTAAAGAATTGATCTGATGTCGCAGCTTATATATCCTTGGAAGATTCGTCTTATAAAAACGAGTATGAAGATCTATCCAAATCTCTGCAGCTGTTTGAAAGTATAGAATGCTCGTATATAACTTCTTAGTGACACTATTAAGCAACCAAGATTTCACCATACTGTTACATCGCTTCCAAATCTTGTAAAACGGATCATTATCAGCAGGTTTAACAATCGTTCCATCTACAAATCCTATCTTATTCTTCGCTTCAAAGCTAGTAGTCATCGCAACAATCCAGGTTCCATAGTTAATTCCATCTAATAGATCGGGAGTGAGAACTAAACCTGGATTATCTGAACTGTGAAGATGATACGGACTGTGTATGTTGTCACGAGAATCCGATACATCGAAGTGATGATCAATCGAAGATGATCGGCGATTCTCCGATCGACGAACAAATCTAGAACCTCGACGAGGTGGAGAGATGACAGATTCATTGTCGCGAGCCTTCAGAGAAACGATTTCAGGCGAATTCGGCGTAGGTTTTCGATACTTCGAGTTACAATTTTGCTTCGTCATCGATAACAATCTCAGCTCAAAATCAAAGATGAGATGATCGGAGAGAAGACGAGTAAGCTCGAGAAAGACTACGGAAAGGAATCGGAAAATGAAATCGGCGAAGAACGGCGAAGAGAATCCTGCGAAACAAACTTCAATCGGAAAAGTTTGTTACGGTGAAAAGAGAAATCGGAAAAAGCTCTGATACCATATTAAGAAGTTAATCTCATTCTCATTAATTAATGAGAATGTACAATGGGATTTATATACAAACCAAACAATGGTCTAAACCAGAGCTAAACCACTATCTATTTACCGGTTTATACTTGACCGATTTACAGACTCTTATATACAAAAGCTATACAAAAGAAAACAATACACAAGAAACTATATACACTAATAAAATCTCAAACAATTATGAAGATTACGCGAACAAAACACGGATTGGAGAAACCATTTATGTCTTGTCAGTAAACCATGTTCTCTTCTTCTATATTTCTTTTTTAATAAATTTTCTTGTATAGTTTCTACAATTCAAATATTGATAAATATATAGACTGAAGAAAAAGCACACAATAAAGAGGGACATGCAAAGTTTGAGGGATACGAGGTATTGATGGCACTGACATAAAACTGAATAACTGACAAGTAGAGAGACGAGCAGTTAAAATTTTCTGTGTTTATTGTTTAAGAATAACTACAACTATTTTTATTGATTTGAGGAAAGAATTACAACTATCGTACAATTAATTTTATGTGGGCGAAGATTTGTAACTGGAATGCTAAGAACGTACTTAACTCAACTTGTATAATGATGTAATAGATCACAAAAAAAAATTATATATATATAGAAAGAGAAAGGAGATATATAAAAAGAGAAAGGGTATCTCCTTCTAATTGACACGTCAGTATAGGAAAGGTTGACACTTATCTTTTTTTTTTTTTAAACGTTTCTTTTTATCTAACCAAAACTACATCATCGCTAATCAATATTTTTCTTTGTCTGTTTTGTTTAACCAATCTAAGTTCCGATTCTGACTTCTGAGACTTGTACGGTTTCTAAGCTTTTAGTCTCCCACTTTCATCTCAGGATAAATAGTCATCACAATAATCATTTTCATCTTTTATATCTCTTAAATCGTAAATTTACTCCAATCAATTCTCAAAAATTTCTATTAAATACAAAATCTTCGCTTTCTTTGGTCTCTTCTCCTTTTTGCTTTCATCTTCTCTGAAATGAAAAATTTTCCGTTTTTCTATGTCTCTCCCGAATCTAATCAAGATTCTCCTTCTCATATGCAGGTTCAGGCTAAATGATTGACACATGTACTTTTAAAATTCTAATTGAAAGGCAAACATCACCGCCTCTTCTCTCACTGATTCTCGGTTTGCAAATCGAAACTCAAATGTAAAGCCAAACATCACTGCCTCCTCTTCTCAAATGTGGAGTATTAGGGTTTTCGGAATTCTCTAATCTGATTTCGTTCTTCGTATCGTTTAGTAGCAGTATCTCTGTATGTTATTGTTTGGCAATTTTTAGATTGGTGATAAGGTCTGCAACTATTGAAGAAAATAGAAACCGACAAATTTGCAATTGATAATGATGTTGTACGTCTTGCTCAAACTTTGGTTATTGATTCGTGGAACCGAGTAATCATTGTGGATCTGATTCTGATTATTATTTTTCCATGCATTTCAGAAATCATAGATGGAGAACACCATTAAAACGCTTGAACGATTTTCAGTTCCATAAGGACAAGATTGAGGTATAAAATTTACATTTATATTTTCCCCAAATTCTGATTCCATATACGTAACTCATGCTTTAATTTTTTTGGTTTTTAGGTGGAACACTTTGGAAGCTCTCTTTTGCTGCATCCATACAAAAAATCCAGGTACATGAGTCACATGACCATTGGTTCTCTGTTTTCTTGTAGAAGAATTTTCATCTCTGCTTTATTTTGATCGGTTCATAATACATCCCAATGCTTGTATTCCGTCCAGCTTAGAGTAAAATTAGAGTGAATATAGATAAATCATCTACTCATTTTTCCTTCCTTTATTGTATCTTCTATGTTTCATCATCTCATAATCTCTGTGCCTTTTCTGTTATTCAGAAGCTCAAGTTGTTTCTGTTATTTCAGGATTAGGTCATCATGTGATGAACCTACGCCAAAGAAGCTCATAAAGGCTAAAGATGAGGGGAAGAAATCTTCACCTTAAACAACCCTAACCCACATCTTACTTCCTCCTTTATCTTCATGTAATGTTCATTGTTTTCAGAATTCTTTGTTCCTGTCTAACACTTAGATTCCTATCATAACCCTTGAGGTTACTTTTATTATTTTCCTTACTCTATGAAAGTTTCTCTCTATAATTGAATTAATAGCTCTACGAAAACAGAGACATAGGGCCTGTTTGTTTGCTTAGTTGTCATTTCCATCCAACTAGTTCATCCAAATAATCCATCTGCATAATCCATCTTAATGATGTTTGTTTTCATTTTGGGTTATTCATTTGGCTAATCCATTTGAATGAATTTTTGTTTGTTTGCTTAGTTATTATAAATTTTCATCTCCATCTAAATGCTTTTAATAAGAAAATGATTAACAACCCATGCTTTAATATAATCATATTTTTAACTTTAACCTTAATCATATTAATTTTAATTCTTGATTTAACATATATTTATAACTAAATACTTTTCAAATTATTACTTTTGATATTTATAAATTTATTTTTCTCACATAAAATTCATGTAAATTTATAAATTAAATTCCAAAGCTGCATTTATAAATTGGTTTACAAAAAATAAGTTTACAAGCCAACAACACTTAAAATTTGGATTAAACATACGAAATATCACAATCTTTAGTCTTCTGCATTTGATCCACCGATGTTGCAAGAACTTTACTATTGTTAAGTTTCCCAGCTGAATCTGCATTCACAAGACTAACCTCAGGATCATCATCTACACAAAATAAATGTCACAAACAAAAGATGAAACTGAGCAAAATCAACAAACCAAACATAAATAGAACAAGATCACCATTAGAAACTGAAACATACCTGTTAATATGGAAGTCTAGTTCCTCTCGCCATTTCTATGGTGATAGAATCACGAATAGCCTCCATCACTCTATCACCAGCCGGTATGTATGGAACATGCTCAACATTTTCATCACCATGCTGTTCATACGCTTCCACTGTTTTCCAATGTGCAAAATCACCATCTTTTTGCTTTGAATCTCGGATAAAATTATGGAGAGCCATTGTTGCTGTCACAATCTTGACCCATTTCTTCAGCTCATACTTGGGGTGTTTCCTGTCTAAAGTCTTCCATTTAGCCTTCCATACACCAAAGGTTCTCTCAATTACCGATCTCAAACTAGAATGCTTGCGGTTAAACAATTCCCTATTGTTAGTCGGTGGTCCTCCTCTATTGAACTGATCTAAGTGGTATCTAGTTTTATGATGAGGGCATAGGTAACCATTTCTTGTTGGGTAACTGAGTCGACTAAAAAGTACTTTCCAGATGGAGGATGAGGAAAAGAAGCTTCTTGTGTAGCACAATATGTTAGGATCTTTGTGTCATGTGCTCTCCCGGGAACCCCAACATAAGCATATATGAATCTCATATTCAAATTACACATAGCTAACACATTCATAGTTGCTTCTGCCTATAAATGGTTCAACATTCCCAGATGGTAGACGAACTGGCACATAAGTACCATCAATAACACCAATACAGTACTTAAAATAAGGCCAATACCGCAGACTATCTACTAGAACATGACTAGGACTTGCAAACTCATCCCTGGTGGGTTTCACAATATCTGCTGCGAGTTTTAAGAGAGAACTTAGAACCTGATCTAACTTTCTTTTCACTGTCTCATCAAGCTATGAACAATATAGTTTTGAATTCAAGAAAACAATCTATGAACACACAGTTCCAGAAACTCTCAATCCAAAAGTTATGAAAATTTCACTCTTTGAATCGAGAAAAGTTTGGTTTCGACAACAAATTAAGCTTTAATAAGCATCAATCAATCTCACGGAGTCTTACATAAACTCTAACAGAGATTCAAAATGCAAATATACTCAAAGCAGATCTCTCCACTAACAACACCGGAAAAGTAACTCACATATGTATTATGAACAGCCAAATATGGTTATAATGAAACTATCAAACGATAGAATCAACCGATGGAATCAACAAACGAGAGACTAGAAACAACACAAAATCAAACGAGACTATCAAACGATGGAATCAACAAAACTATGAAGAATCAAAGACACAAAACAATAACAAACCACACGAATCAGAGATTCAGAGATTGAATTCAGCAAAACCAAAGACTAGAAACAGCGTGAAATCACCAAATCTAAAAGCGTATCAAGCTCTCATCAATTGCAAAAGACTCCAGACACATAATCAATTTAGAAGGCAACCCCAAATCAAATTCTCTATTATCGATTACAATCAAGCTCTGAAACCCACTAGCTAGATCAAAACTACTTGCCTTCTCTACAGCGACGATGACGAAGGGGAGCTCTGATGATAGAGCTGATGACTCAGAGAAATCGAAATCGTGAAGAAGAGAAAGAGAAAAAGTTTCATGTGTAATTTTTGAATTAAGTGAAGGGCATATTTGTCATTTGCATTTTTGACTGATTCAGATCCAGTCAAATGATCCAAATCGGATCTACGGGTGGCTTTGATAAGAGCAGAAGTATCACCTTTTCTTTCAGGTCAGTTATAGCTAGCTGTCATTGGATGATTAAAAATATTCAAAGAAAAGAATAATGCTCTGACCAATGACCATAGTAAAATTAAAGAACAAGTCGTCATGTTCACTTATGATGTACTGAAAACATCACATTGGTAAACTGTTGCAAAAATTCAAAACGATGTGTTGTGTTCTCATTAGCATCTTTATTTCAAAAGCTTCTGCCACAGGCCCACAGATTCATTAAATAGATGGAAACTTATTTTCTTAGCATTGTTTCGATAAGCATAGATGGTGATGAATGTCATCTTCATTGTTATGTAAAACATTATATAAATTTCCAATGCTTCTGTATTACCTTCTTTTACTAATCAGCTTTTCTTTCCCCTACAGACCCAAACAATGCATCATACAATCTTTAATTCACAGTACTAGAGCTTTCCAATTATTTTTCTATGGTCTCTGAACTTGAGCATTTGCAATTATCTAATCTTCCAATATCGTTGTGGATGTAGAATCCCATTGTGAAGAATCCCATATAATTCAAAGAACCAATCGGTTCACAAAGAAAAGGAAAATGATAAAAGGTTCGTGATTCATTTTTCTTCTTCAGGGTTTATTTCGAGTTTTATTTTAGTTTGTTTGTGTCGGTGCTCTGTTTCGAAATGATCTGATTATAGATTTACAGATTTTGAATTATCTCTTCATGACTTTCGAATTCAATCTCAGTTTTTATATTATGGGGTTTGTCGGATTTGGGAATTTCGATCGATTTTGATGATTGTAGAGAAGAAACAGCGGAGTGTTAAAGAGGATGAAACACAGTTAAGTGTTAGATACATGTTTTGAGGCTCCTCACACCAACTCTTTTGTATTGCAGCAAAAGGTGGAAACATTCTTCACTACTATGTTTTTGTTCCTGAAAACTAACAAGTCTTCTACTCACAAAGGTATATATATATATCTTCCCTTTTTTAGTAACTTTGTTTAGCAGTTGACTTAAATTACTAAGCTTTGATATTGAATCGAGTGAAAGATTATGTTTTAGTTGTGATAAAACAAGATAGATCTTTTGACAATGAGTTTATATTCGACCCGGTAAAATGGCCTAGAAACCAAGTGGATGAGGATTTTCAAACTATTGCACAAGAATTTGGTGCTATGAACTTTTATTGTGTGCGTGCCTTCTATATATAGATCCCAAGTATACGATAGCTATTTTACTTTCAAAACAGGTACTGAAATGTTATATTGCACAAGAATTAGATGTTGTGCCATTTTCAACTCTTACTCCATTTTCGTTATATTCTCCATTGTTGATTTCATCTCAACAGCATTCCTATACAAATTCACACATACATGTTTCGTTGAAACTTATTAATTAATTAGATAAAACCCAAAGACACAAAAGTATTGTGAAAGGCATAGTACAAAATAAGTGGGAACGAAAACAGCTTAAAGGTCTTTTGAACATTGGTTGTGTGGGAGCCATAGGGTTTGGGAGAATTTATGATCTTCTTAAGAAATCTCCAGGATATGTTTGCTTCTTTCTAAGGGTTTTGGCAATTCCAGATCAATAAAGAGGAATCGTTTCAGAGCATATCAGTATTACTGTCTCATATAAACAAAAAATAGCATAGTACTACATGACTGTCAAGTGTCAACTAACTTTCACCAGACATAATAAGCCCACGAAAAAAATAAATTCATGGCACAACCTTCCCTTACACACTCTCATTTTTTATGTAACCGGAAGATGATTAGTCTGATGAAATATATATTTCAAACAATATAGAACATATTTATATAAACTGAAAAATATGGAACATATTTTAAAGAAATTAATATAAATTTCTCTCACAGTAAAATAAAATAAAAACAACATAATTCATATATTAAATTATTCAAATCTATATATAAAAGATAAATTTGGATTTGCTTCGAAATGCAACATGAAACAAATAACCATCAAATATATCAAAATATGTGTGGATCACAAAATAGTTATCATGAAAGAAAAAATATATATATATATAGATATTAAGATTTTTATTTATATTAAATAAATAAAAATGATTTAAATGGTTATTTTAATGAAATTAAGAAATAAAAAATAGAAAAACTTTATGAAGGAAATATTTTTAAAATATATACAATATATGTTGAAGAAGAGATATCACAAAAAGATGTTTTCATTGACCAATTAGCAAGTTTTCAGGTAAACAAACCCTGTCATTCTTAGATAATTGGATAAGCCAAATCATAGAATCTCCATAATAAATAGTTCCAATGGGAAGAGGGAAAAGTGAATCTAGAGCTGAACAAGAGATGAGAAAAGGAATTCCATGGACACAAGAAGAACATCGGTTCTTCTTCTTTTTTGAAAAAATATTACCTTCGTTTATTTTCTTAAATTGTTTATTTTGAGTTGGACAAACAAATTGGAAAAAAAATGAACATTTATTTGTGGTATCAAAAATTTTACACTAAGTAGCAACTAGCAAATCATGCTTATCCGGCTAAGCCCGATTCATCGACACCGAGTCAAGAGACGGTATAGCATTCACGACAAAATATACTGTAGATATATACTAATGGTTTAACTCAAAAAGACTTTTTTATACAAACTGAGAGAATAACTCAAGAATCTAGTGGGATTGTTTCATTCTAAATCTTTATTTGTTGTTTTATTTGCTTAGCGAAAATAGACATTTGTTTTCATATATGACTATTTACTCAGGGCCGGTCCAACCAAATTGAAGGCCCTAAGCGAAATCTAAAATATGATAAAAAAAAAATTATTTTAGTCTTGAAAATAACCATGGTAAAAAAATTAAATTTCTGCTAACCATAATAATTTTTTTTTCTGTTTCTGAAAATAACCATATTTTTATTGTTAAATTTCTGAAAATTAAATAAAACTTGTATATTATTTTCTGAATTTTTAATATTTTTATATTTCTAGTTATATCATTAAATATATAAATATAATATTAAAATTATATTATCAAACATGTATTTACTTTAGCTTTCAAAATATTTAAAATATGTTAATACTATTAAATTTTTAATTGATATTAAATATTTATACAATGTACATATGTTTGTGTTATTTTAGGATTACGTCACTAATAGTTTTAACTTTTAAGTTTTTTTGTTAAACTACTTCATACACGTATAAAACACCTATTATAAGTTTATAACATGAAAATGGTGGACCCACATGACACTAAAAAAATATATGAACCAAAACACATACAATAAAAAAACATTTAATGATAAACAATACAATATAAGGTCAAGGTGGATTAAATCTCCACACCACGTTATCAATATTACAATGCTAAATTTTTATGTTTATCAAGGGCCTAAGCCACCGCTTACCTCGCTTACGTTAAGGGCCGGGGCTGTATTTACTGTGATAAAAATTTACATATTAACTATGAAATGAAGTTGAAAATAAACAAAAACGACGATAAAATACTTTAGAAAAAACAACATTTAAAATTTAAAAAAACAAAATATTTATGAAAAAACTAATAACACATGCATCCGCGCGTAGAACGAATTCACCCTAGTAAAAATAAAAAATAACTTCTCATTGGATCCAGACTCTATGTGTTTATAACGTGAAATCAAGTTGCAATTCCCTAAAATCTTGTTTCCATATGTCAAGAAAATACTAAAGTGGAAGATGCTTATATTCCACTACTAACTCACTTCCTTTCCGTACGCCATTTTTCTTTTAAAATTATACAATTTGCCTTTATATAATTTTAAAATTATACAATTTGCCTTTATATAATTTTAAATCTTCGCCCACATAAAAGTAATTCGCCTTTATACGCTTTTCCAAAAAAAAAGTTTTTTAATAAAATGTAAAATTTATTAAAAAAAACTTTTTGTTACATAAAATGCGTCATATTTTTGATCGTTTTTAAATACAAAAATTAAAATTATAGAGATAAGAGTTAAGAATTTCTTCTTGCTTACTTTGTTGCTAACCAGTCTGCCGGATCAAATTTTGTATTGTCCTTCCTTGTGAATAAATAACCTTGACTACCCTCCATTACATAAAAGATAAATTTACCTTTAATGATCTCTGAAAATAGGTTATATAGTTTAAATTGTAAGTGATACCAAGCAAAACACTATGGCTCAGTGGAAAAGTATCTGCTACGCGCGCTCATCAGCTTCGCGCGACCAGGGTTCAAATCTCATATGTGTGGTATAACTCGGTATAACTGGGTATAACTGGATACTAGTTGTACCGAGTAGTCCGAGTAGGTACAGTATTACTTGGTATTACTCGGTATAACTTGGTATAACTGGGTACCAGTTATACCTAGTAATCCGAGTAGGTTATATAGTTTAAATTGTAAGTGATACCAAGCAAAACACTATGGCTCAGTGGAAAAGTATTCATGATACTTCCATTCATACCAAGGTTCGAATCTCATATGTGTGGTATAACTGGATATAACTGGATACCAGTTGTACCGAGTAGGTACAGTATTACTCGTTATAACTTGATATAACTAGTACCCAGTTATACCTAGTAATCCGAGTAGTTATAGTATAACTGGGTACAACTAGTTTCCATTTATACCTTAAGGGTATTTTCGTCTTCACAAAGTTATTGGAGGGTATTCTCAAATTGACACAAATGGAGAGGTGTAGTAAGAAAAAGTTTTCACAGAAAAGGGCATCTCAGATTTACGCCCCAGTCTGCCATACAACCATCATATCGCTTATCTCCTTATTCGCGAATGGAGGATATTCTGTTTCAGACTTGCTTGTCAATGAAGCAAATCAAAAGTGCTGATGGAGTTGCTACTTCTCCATGCATTTGATTGTTTCTTTCCTTCCATAATGAATGAAGAGTGAGTTGGAATGTGTATCTTGTCAAGAACAAACAATCCGTTCCAAAATATATACTTTTGTTTTTTTTTTTGAGCAAAAACTTCATTATACAATTTGGAATGATGTTTTGAAGAACCAAAACATTATATAAAGGCGAATTACTTTGTTTTGAAGAACCAAAACAATTTTTACAAAAAGAAAAAGAATAGAGGAAAAAGCAAAAAAGACTTCACTCAAAAGTGAAGTGTTCGGCCACTATGTCTGATGCTTATTCAGTTATTCCTAAGACATGGGAAGTTGATTTGAGAAATGGGAGAGTAAAGTATGAAAGATGAAGTGAAATGAGCTGAGAAAATCGGAAGTCTTCATTGGCGAGCATAGCATCTCAGAGTATTTATCTATAACATTTGTAACTGTTTCATCGATCTTCCTTGACTACAAAACGGATTGGTCCACTATTCGATCCCAACTACGTTGATGCTTACAAGCAACCTATTTTCCTTCAAATTCCGCACTGTCTTCTTATTCGTCTCCTTCATCATCATCTTTCTCGCTTTCTCTATTATTTTCACACTTATATCCATCTTTGTGTTTCTTTTTCAATTATGATTATTTCTCCTCTATTTAAACTTGTAAAAACAAGCGAATATGACTTAGTGGTGTTAATTAGGCTAAGTGGACAAAGTATTAGCTAGTGGCTTTAATGGGTTTTAGGGGATACAACTCGCTAAACCACGTTGGTGATTACTGATTGGTTTAACGAGTTTCCAACACGGAATCTGATAATTGGTCTCTACGTTATAAGGGAAAATCGTGAGAATCTTGAAACAGTAACATTCACTTTGTTTTATGGATTCTCAAATCTCACATAACACTCTCGTTCTCGTAACCACCGGTGGCCATTATTATCTCTTCTATTCATGTGCCTTAGCCGCCCTTTATGGTCCACGAAAAACTTTTACAGCTGACTTTATTGATTCACCAAAGCTTTAAAAGACGTCATTTTATTTTTAAAAAAAACAACAACAAAGTACGTTGTGGGGTCGTAGTCATACCAATAAAATGCACATGAGTATATCTATGGTTTCATAAAATGAGCAATATTTTAATATGGCAGTGAAGGATCTCAAGCAAGAATATACAAAAGAATAAATTCGTAGTAAAACAAGTTTGGAAGAATTGTAGATTACACCTAAATGTATGTATCATACATATGTAAAAGAAGGTGTTCAAGAATTGATCTAATTTTTAAAAAACCTTATTTATTTCTCACATCTCAAGCAAAAAAACTCAAAAACCTGAAAATCATCAGTTGTTTCCTTGAACAGGACCGGTCATGGTTCCGATCAGTTTATCATCTTGTCTTGGAGTAGAAGAAGCCTTTGGTGTTCTTGGTCCACCCTGCAAACAAACAAACAAAAAACACAAAACTGTTCTTATCTCTACGGATCTTTCAACTTTAACCATTTTGTTTTGCAAGAGAGTGTTAATTACTTACAGTTCCCTTTTGGGCAAGTAACCTCCGAGCTGAAGGTGCTCTAGCTAATGAAGATATAGCCACTGCCGCTACAGTCGCCACTCGAATCTTTTTATGCACGTCGATATATTCATCTGTTTCATCCACAATCTCCTCCTGCAAAAGCTCTTCAAACACATCTTCCAATGTGATGATACCGATTACATCTCCATCCTCAATCTCCTCTGAAGTATGCGAGAACCCGTTTCTGACAGCCTCGTTGTTTGATAAGAAAGGTGGTCTGTTAATCTTGTCGATATGGACAATGACACTGTCGTTGTTTCCTTCTCGTTTTAGTAGCAGAGGTGAAGTCAAATCCGAGTCATTGCTTTCATGAATGTTTTCTTCAGGCACAGTTGAAGGAAGACCTCTGCTTTTCCCTTTAACCTTCACAACTGCAGCCATGTGACTGCTTCCTTTTTGAAACTCATTCAGTATATCATACAGAGGCATATCAGCTGGAACCCTGTTTAATCATTTATCGCAATAAGAATCTCGTTGTGCACAGTGAGCACAGAGATGCTTAGGGAAAGAAAATGGAAAAGACAGCAGCTAAAATAATAATGGTTGCAAGACCTTGGAATTCGGCGTATAGAAAGTGCGTTAACAAGGGTCTCCTTTTCGGGGCGAACTGTAAGAAGAGTCTTTACCTAACAAAACATAAGAATTTCTTGATTAGAGTTTGCATAAGCTACCATTGAAACATGCAAATCATACCATCGGAAAAGGGTCAACAACACCTACCAAGAGAAGTCCGATAACATTTTTTGGATTGTCGGAGTAGACAGGAATGCGGCTGTGACCTCGTGCTTCAATCTTAATCAGAGCATCCCTAGAAGATTAATCACAAGCAAAACAGCAAGGGATACAGAGTCATATATTTTCTATGGAGATAGTTACAGAACTAAGTGCCATGCTCCAGTTTCAGAATCAAGAATACAAAAAATTATATACATTTAACCTACAAGACCAGAACAATAATAGATGAACATTGAGATAACAGGAAACAGTTTGAGAACCAAACTCACCGATCCAACTTCGAATTTACATCCAAGGAAAAGGTTGATTCAATTGGTGTCATGGCTTCTTGCGCAGTCTTCTCAGTCAAATCAAGTGCTCCACTTATAATTGTAATCTCATCATGAGTAAGTTCACCTCCTTTTCCAGCCGCTTCACCGTGAATTGATACAAGAGCTTTTAACTGAGACCTCCTAAACAAAGGATCATTGTGTCCCAATGCCCAATCCAACATCTTCGCAATAGGAAACGATATCGGATACGAAAGAATCATTAAGATACGGACAAGCCAAACCAAACTAGCTCCCACTGCTAGTCCATACCTACTACATATAGCTTGAGGTATAACCTGAAAAAAAAAACGGTATTCAAATCAATGGAAGCTTTGATAAACCTAGCTAAACTTTGAAGGTAGAAGATAAAATCACACCTCTCCAACAAAAAGAACGAATGTGACTGAAAGAATGATAGCAACATACTCATTGAAAATCTTATCCAAGTATATAGGAAGCCCCTGCAAAATTTCAACAAGTGAGAGACCTCTTTAGCTTCAGCTTCATCATCAAAACAAGCATAGAAGTTACAGAGACTTGAATCAAGATATTACCTCCATTGCAAGAGCATTGAAGAGAAGCAGCGTCACTAAAAGCTGATGCTGCTTCTGAACAACCGGAAAAATCGCAGCTGAAACAATCATTTCGCAAAGCAATTTCACCATAACAGCAAAATTCAAACACAAAATCATGATCAGATCAGATACAAATTTCAATTCCTAATAATCGATTTGATGAATGAAGAAATCAGTTACCGGATTGTTTCTTCTCGTTTGGAGTGCCACTACGTTGGAGGATTTCGAGCTCGACGAGACCTAGAGACATGAGACCTAAAGTTAGACCAGACATAATTCCGGCGAAGAGAACGAGGAAACAAGAGACTCCGGCGTAGATAATCCATCATAACGATCCGAAGGGGATCGCTTCCGATTCTATGGTGTTAGATTGTACAACGCCGGCTAACATCCTCGCCGCCACCACCGCATTAATCGGATGCATCTTTGAGGATCTACTTCGTCTCTATCTGTTTTCAACTTCTCTACGCTTTTTAGATATTTTTCCCCTCTTTTGTTGTTGTTTTATTGACCTCATCGTCGACCTGACGAATACGGATTTGATTTTGTACAATTTTGAATTCCCAGGAGTAAGGACAAACAGCAAAATTTCCAACTTTTATCTTTGGTCCCCCAATATTTTTGGAAGTTGTAAATCTACCCCTTTACTTATTTTATAGTGTAGGATCTTCGGATTGGATCTCACACATGACACAACTAACAAGTACCGTATCCGTGTAGCGGTGTAGGTTTATGTGTGATTGTGTTTTCATCTAGAAGATGAATACTTAATAGCACAATTTACTTGTTTTGGCAAATTTGTTTTTTAACTATTTTTCACCGAATGAAGTTGGATAATTTCTTAAAACGTTTATTCATTTAATAACAGAAGACGCAATATTATTATTATTTTTTTATATAATGGAGACGCGAATTTTGACAAAGATTTTTCCTCGTTTAAAGACTTCGTCAAAAAAACCATCGGTGTATCAAAGATTAGCAATGGAATGGATGACTAAAAATTGGATCCATTGTTTCAAAACCATTGCAATAACAAAATATCGACCATAAAAGTCTGTGACCATAAATAGAATCATGACAAACTATGCATTCTATGACAAATAGATTGAACAACAAAAGAAAAGAAAAAAACAGAATTTAAGTTTTGGAGTAAATTGTTAACAAACAAAAAAAAAAGTTTTGGAATAAATTACAAAGTTTAAGTATTTGTGGAGTACATGTATCCGTAGACACTAAAACATCTTCAAAAATTGGGACGAACCATTGCTTCTGTTGACTTTATATTTATATATATATGATGGATAAAGATTTTTTTTTAATATTATATGTTACCAATGGAAAGAACCTGCACAAGACTTGGATCTTTTAGTTTATTCTTTGTTCCTTTTTATACTTGAACAGAGTTTTTTTTTGTTGGCTCTCCTCATGCAAGAACACAACATTAGTTGTTTCCTCGATTCGGCTCAGTAATAGTTCCAAGCAGTTTATCTTGTTCCTGACCAGAACCTTTTATCGTCTGCGCTTGCTTATTTTGTCCTCCCTGCAAAATACAAGTTTCAATCATTTTAACTCTCTCTTCAGCATAAGAACTAAGCGCAGAACAGTGTTAACTCACAGTTCCCTTTTGTGCAATTAACCTCCGACTTGAAGGAGCTCTAGCTATTGATGAAGCAGCCGCTGCTGCTGCTACTCGAATCCTGTAAAAAGGGAAAATTTCTCAGTGGCTGAAACATTGTTACACTAAGAAATTATATGCCATAGAGAGAGTAAATCGAATTCAAACCTTTTATGTACGTCGACATATTCATCTGTTTCATCTACAATCTCTTCTTGCAGAAGTTCTTCAAACACATCTTCTAAAGTAATGATACCGATTACTTCTCCATCATCAATATCCTCTGAAGTATGCAAGAACCCTTGTGTTACAGTCTCGCTGTTTTGATAGAATGATTGTCCATTAGCCTTGTCGATGTGGACAATGACATTATCGTGGTTTCCTTCTCGTTTTAGTAACAGAGGTGCAGTCAAATCGGAGTCATTGCTTTCATCAGTGTTTTCTTCGAGTAAAGTCGAAGGAGGAACTTTGCTTTTCCCCTTAACCTTCACTACTGCAGCCATGTGACTGCTTCCCTTTTGAAACTCGTTGAGTATATCATATAGAGGCATATCAGCTGGAACCCTATTGAAGCATTATAACATCAACAATACGAAATTTCATTCTATGTACAGAAGCTCGCGGAAACAAAATGGTTTTGAGGTCATAATAGTAATGGCAAAACCTTGGAATCCGGCGTATACAAACTGCGCTGACAAGGGTTTCTGTTTCAGGGCGAACTGTAAGGAGACTCTTCACCTAGAAGACACAAGAATTTCTTGATTAGAGTCCATTACATGATAAGCAAAGCATTATGAAATGAAAAAATAAGAGTCAAAGACATTACCAAGAGAAGTCCAATAACATTATTTGGTTTACCGGAGTAGACAGGAACACGGCTATGCCCTCGTGCCAGAATTTTACCCATAGCTTCCCTAAGAGATTAATTACAGAGAAAGTAGTATAAGATTTGTTTGCCATACAAGACTTTTCAGAGCTAATAATAGAGGAACATTGAGAACCAAACTCACCAATCTAACTTTGAATCTACATCCAAGGAGAAGGTTGATTCAATTGGTGTCATGGCTTCTTGTGCAGTCTGTCAAACCAAATACCACTTTTTGCATACATAACTTTCACCATCTCTATATAGATCAAGCCATGATTCATAAATTCTAGAAAGTGAAGTTTTTTTATCTCACACATACCTTCTCAGTCAAATCAAGTGCTCCACTAATGATTGTGGTCTCATCATGAGTAAGTTCACCTCCTTTACCAGCCTAAAACCGTAGTCATAGCAACAAGGTAGCAGCCAAATTAGTAACCCAAAATTCCAAAAGTTGTGAGGAAGTAAACAAAAAGTAGTCAGTATCTTCAAAGTCTCTAATACCTCTTGGCTATGAATGGATACAAGAGCTTTCAACTGAGCTCGCCTAAATAAAGCATCATTGTGTCCCAGAACCCAATCCAAGATCTAACCAAAAGCATAAAAAAGATGTTACAACCACACAAAAAAAAAATAAAGTAAGAAGAGAAACCAAAAATATGCAACTCATTGCATACAACAAGAACAAGCATATAGTGACAGTCTCAGAAATCAATAAAAGAATAGTTACAAATTACATCAATTGCTCACAGAAACCAAGTCCTACAAGACAATGTTCCAAAAAATAAAACAATAAGATTCTTGATCAAAGATTCTAGATTTACCTTGCCAATGGGATAAGCAATGGGGTAGCAGAGCATCATTAAAATCCGAACAAGCCAAACAAAATTAGCTCCAACAGCAAGTCCATACCTAGTACATATCGCTTGAGGAATAACCTTTAAAAGGCGTAAAAACATTCAAATCAGTCAAATCCTTGATAGATAGCCATAAACTTCGATTTGCAAAACAAGAGACACATACCTCACCAAAAGCAAGAACGAATGTAACAGAAAGAATAATAGCAACATATTCATTGAATAACTTATCCAAATATATAGGAAGCCCCTGACAAAATACAACAAAATCAACTAAGTATAGATCTATATAGAATCAAAAAGCAAGAAACTTGAATATGAAACTACCTCCATTGCAACAGCATTGCACAGAAGCAGTGTCACTAAAAGCTGATGCTGTTTCTGAACAACCGGAAAAATCGCAGCTGAAGAAATCAATTCAATTACCAAAACCGAATCATTATAAAACAAATTCAAATTCAATAATGAAAGAATTGATTGAGATCAAGAAGAAAGAAATATCACCAGCTTGTTTCTTCTCGTTAGGTGTACCACTACGTTGAAGAATCTCAAGCTCGACAAGACCAAGAGACATAAGTCCTAAAGTGAGACCAGACATAATTCCGGCGAAGAGAACGAGAAAACAAGAGATTCCGGCGTAAGTGATCCACTCTAATGATCCAAACGGAATTGCTTCGCCTCCATGGCTGTTGGATTGTCCAATTCCGGCTAACATCCTCGCCGCCGCCACCGTATTAATTAGATGCATGATGATTTGATTTGAATACTTTTTTGAACCTTGATGTCTGTATCTTTGATTCTGCTTTTTTTTTGGGTCCTTTTTGATAATTTTATAATTCGTTGGATCTCACCAACATGTCGGATTCAGTTCAGTACAATTTCCAGGACAAACGGAAAAAAGTTTTTAGGAAATTGAATTTAGCCCCGAAACTAATTATTATGTTGAGAAGAACCCTTTTTGTTTTTTTCTTTGCGTCAAGCTCCCTATTCTCACAACCACAAACGTAAAATTGTAGCGTGTCCATAGAAAAATATATGATCTCATATAACAACTCTTTTGAAAGCAACAAAATTTATATATTTTTTTTAATTTCGTGAACAATATATTTGTAATGAGACTTTCAAGTGTTCACCTGGACACGAATCATAAATATCCAAGTAACGATTCAATTCTTTTATTAAACAAACATGGTATCAAGAAAAGGTCTTGTTTAAGTTGTCAATTTGTATCTGTAAGATGACTCAGATCGTTCTCGTAGTCTCTTTCTTTTCCGTAGAACGTGATATTGATAAATATACTATATGAGATTCGACAGAGATCTTAATCTTTTTTTTCGTTAAATCAGAGATCTTAATCAATTTTTATAATCGTATTTTTAATGCATGTTCCCAAGGGTGATTGTGTCAAAATTCTTACTCAAACTTTATCATTAAGCAAAACCAAAATATAACCGGATATATTTCCATGAAAGTTTTATATAGGGAAGACACAAACCGGATTGACAAGAAATATATCTTTAACAAATCTCTCTACATAACATAGTCGTGGTAATTATAACGACATTACAAAGGAAAATATATATGATTAGAAGTTGAATTGTCATCAAAGTGGAGAAATGTTGGATAACTCGTTGAAGATGATGAGATCATCTTCATACAAACCTCTACCAAAAGAGACGTCATTATCCATCTCTGAAGAATTCATCAAAACACTAGCCTCGAAATCATCATGGAAAGAGACATCATTATCCATCTCTGAAGAATTCATCAAAAGACTAGCCTCGAAATCATCATGGCCAAAATCATCTTCATACAAACCTCTGTAAAGACCAAAAGCCTCAGCTTCAGAACCAGACCACATATTTGGATTTTCCATCAAAAGATTACTTTCAGTCTGCTCTTGAGTGGTCTCGACATCTTCATCTAATGAACTTAGTAGTTGATCAAGATCCAGCTCTAGGTTTCCGTACCCATCATCATCCAATAAACTCCCAAAATCTATGAGTTGATCAAGATCCAGCTCTTGGTCTCCGTACCCATCATCCAAATTTCTTATAGGTTTGTTGTCTGTAGTTTCAGAAATCGTCAAGACTTGATCATCTAATACAACCATCTCCGTATCTGTTTTTAAGAGTTGATCAAGATCCAGCTCTTGGTTTCCGTACCCATCATCCAAGTTTCTTGTAGGTTTGTTGTCCGTAGTTTCAGAAATCGCCAAGACTTGATCATCGAATACAACCATCTCCGGATCATCAAGAATACCAAAATTAGTGGACTGAAGATTATTTAGGGTTTGATCATCAAGCTTTTGCGTTTCGTGTAAAACAAGATTCCTCTTCTTGAGATCGCTCAACATCCTCGAGATGGAATCTATAGCGCCACTCAATTCCTCTGCATTCTCCGATTTGGCTAGACTCTCGTCTTCCCACCATCGATCACAGCCAACAATGTTGTCCTCCCGAACAGGACGTTGATCCTTGAGGAAAGAATCAACGACGCCATCCACAGAGGAGTGACCCCATGAGTAGAAAGATACGTTAGATTCGGAAGAAGGAGGAGTCATCAAGATCACCATCTGTGCACCAGACAGAAGACAATACTCAGAGGCTTTAGTGAAAAGACCTGAACGGCGTTTCGAGAAACAAACTCTTCGTGAAGATTTCTTCTCGATCTTCTCCATCGGAAGTTTCCTCTTCGTACCACCCATTACGTTTTTCTTTTCACAGAGATTTTGGAACCAAGAAACAAAGAACTGACAAACACAATCGAATGTGTGAGTTAGGGTGAAAAAATCGATCAAGACAATTTTTCTTTGTGTGGCCGTTGAGATCTCTTATATATAAACCCTCCAAATTTAATTAGTTAATTAACAAGGCGGTCGAGGAAACCAAACCGAATCCAGGTTTTCTATCACAAAAAAAGCCCATTTCATTTTTGATATGGTCGAAGAATATAATAATAACACCGTTTCTCTTAACGAGATTATTAACTACAATGCTGCAAGCAAATATTTGCTCTTAACGAGATTATAAACTACAATGTTGCAAGCAAATATTTGATTCGGTATGATATTATTTTCTACTCACTTCATATATATATATATATATATATATATATATATATATATATTTTTTTTTTCCGATCATATTTTTCCTTATTTTTATTTATTACATTAAATGATAAGGAACAAATAATTCATTTTATAATTTTAAAATGACCTCATTTTTATTTTTCAAAAACATTTTATCTCAAATTAATACCAAAATATTTGTTTTTTACTAACCAAATGGTGGTATCCCAGTAACTTGAGGTTGGATATGTTTGGGACTTGGATTCGATTCCACTTGGCCATCTAACCCACAGCGAAGCTGTGCGAAAAGGAAACTAACCTCCGGATTACAAAAAAAAAATTGTTTTTTACTGTAAAAATATATATTATTTTTGAAAATTAAGATTTGATATTTATTTAGGTAAAAATTGGATAAAATAAATTTATGAATATTTTGGATAACTAAGACTTAAGGTGTGATTAATTAGTAAAATTTAAGAGTAATAAAGTTAGAGTAATGTAGATTGTTTAGAGTAATAAAGAGGGAAACAATTATTAGAGTAATAGAAAGAGACAAAAATAAATCTAGGGGGTTTATTGAGTGGGAAATTTGGAATGATTTGAGTTTTAGTGAGTTTTGCGATGATTTTGATAAATTTTGGTGAATTGGAAAATTTTGTTATTAAAACTCTCTAAAATCTCATCTAAAAAGTTTAAAACTATAATTTTTTTATCTTTGTATTTTAGTTTAAAAAATTCTTTGAAATCTCACATAAAATCATAAAATCACGTAAATAACTTCAAATAAATTACTTAAAATATTTCAAATAATAGTTGATTTAAGTATATATTTTTAATCACTAATCCAATAATACTTTATTTTAATGCTAGAAAATAAATAGTTGTCCTTCCATCATTTATCTTTATTTTTATTTATTACATTAAATGATAAGGAACAAATAATTCAATTTATAATTTTAAAATGACCTCATTTTTATTTTTCAAAATGATTTTTTTCTCACAGTACTACCAAAATATTCTTTAATTTCACAGAGATTTTTTGGTTTTTCTGTGTATATATGTAGAAAGGTGTGTAAGAAGAAATTAAGAAACGAAAAAGGGGTTTAAGACGATCTTAAAACTGAAAAAATCGAATGTGTGAGTTTGGGCTTTGGTTTTGGTCTTGCTAGGTATTCGAATTTGTTTAACATAGAGTTAAATTTTTATTTGATTCTGTTGAGTCCATATATTGTTAAGTCTTGGACCGACATAAGCAAACCTGGACATAAGACTCGGCATCAAGACTAGATATATATATCTATGGCCCGACATAAGCAGACCTGGAAATAAGACTCGACATTAAGAATATTTTCTTCAGCCATTTTTCTATGTGTTGATGTTCTATATGACCGAAGATGCACTAGATTCAAGATCTAAAAATTGAAAAACATGAAATTAAGCAATGTATTCTAAAATAGATGTACAATTTTTGAACTAATCCTTATTAACTGTTTAAATTTATATATCATAATATTTTTATTGAATTTTAAAAAAATATCTATAATTTGTAAACACAGAATATATATATATATAGACCATAGACTAAATATATATATATAATATTTACTGTAAAATTGTAGATTTTTTACTTAGGTAACCAATTCAATCAACTCACCAAATAATACTAATTTTTTAAACTATAAAACGAAAGCTTTTTGTCGGGGGTAAAATATGAACGTTTGTAAATGAAAATAATATTTTTTATATATTAGGAAAATAAGTAGAAAAGGTATATATATATATATGTGTGCGTTTAATTTATAATTTTGTAGTTTATTTATTAATTGACCGATGAAAATTTAATAAGATTTAAAAATAGACACTTATAATATATAGATGAATGAATTACCAATCAAGAAAAAAGGATTAAGGTCACCAACAATGATGCTTTGAAACTCAGGAAATGTCAAGTAACATCATAAGATATGGGGTCACAAAAACTAATAGATGTGGTGTTTAAAAATCCCATCTTGAACGGATGATTAGTAACCCTGAAGTGTCCTCTCACTTGAGTCAAAGAAAAAGTATCAATGACTCCATCCACCATTTGTTATTCGGCTTTTAAACTTGCTCACAAGTGTTTTCTTAATAGAAACATGTATTTGTTACCCAGTATATTATTCACATAATAAACAGAAGCAAATATCAGTTAAAACTACAAAAACATATCCCGTAAATAAAAGAAGAGATTCATAAAATCCAAAAACTGACCCTCTAAGCAGCTAGTACTATCTCAAATGTTTATCCAGATTTTTAGTGTGATTTTTCCAAGTATGGAGGACCTTAACTTGAAGGCGTCTGCTGCTTTTGAATGGCTTAACATCAACAGGGTATGTCAGAGCCATTATACCATTCATTTTCTCAAAATCTTTTGTAAAACAAATTGCTTACATTGAATGTGAATATATGAGTTGATGAGTTGATGGTTTTTGGTTTGACACTGGATGACAATATATATAGGACATATAGTCGACATTAGTTTAGGTTACAGAATATGCTTTAGATGATAGAGAATATTTGGATTTTACGGGATATCAAGCATTGAAAATCTTACTTGAATTTATTCTGAAACATGATATCAATGTATGACAGAAAATAAGGTATTTATTGATATATAGTAGTTTATAAGATTTGGGAATATTAGAATAGTGTGATTTAATTTGGCTAGTTTTTCATATTTTTCTGGTTTGATTTTGTACAATAATTATGGTGAATGAATGCAGCATAATTTCAGGTTATTGTTATGAAAGTTATTAAGATTGTGAAAGATATGAGCAGTTTAATTTAGCGGGATTTAACACAAAAAGTTTACATTTTTATAAATGTTATGAGTTTAGGCTTATTTTGAGATGAATGACTTTTATTCAGGTTTTTAATGGGCCATTAAAATTGGCATATGAGATTGATGTTTGGTAAGAAGCATGATGAAAAGGATCCGGGTCGGAACTTCACTTAAAGGATCCACATCTTTTAGTTTGTGGGTCAATTATTTATGGACATTTTAACCTTATTTGAACTTTTTTTTTGCCTGTAATATATTTAAATTCAGTGGCATTTATTGTAATATAACACGTAAATGTAAAGTAGTATTTCTCATTACATTGCTAAAATAATTATATAGAGATGTTGTAGGTTGCAAATATTTGGTTCGGTATGATATTATTTTCCATTGACTTCATATATATATATATATATATATATATTTTTCCCATCGTGGAAAGTTCATCTTTGTCCTTCCATCATTTATCTTTATTTTTATTTATTACATTAAATAATTATAAGGAACAAATAATTCATTTTATAATTTTAAAATGACCTTATTTTTTATTTTCAAAAATATTTTATCTCATATTACTACTAAAATATTTGTTTATGATATATATATATATACAGTTAAACCTCTATAAATAAATATTCGATTCATTAATACTTCGCTAAATTAATAGTTTTTTTCGGTCTCAAATTGCTATTTTGACCCAAATATTACCTTTATAAATTAATAACATCGATAAATTAATAAAATATCATAAAATATATTGGTCCCAATATTATTAATTTATAGAGGTTTTACTGTATGTATATATATATATATAATGTTTACTCTAAAATTATAGATTTAAAATTATCTGATATTCATCTAAAAGTTTAAAACCATGAGATTTTGATATTTGTATTTGAATGTATCTTGTTAGAAGTTATGGTGAGTTTAAGTATTGATTGCATCACAAATTTGTTCCTTGATTAATGACATGGATTCCACGTGTGTTAGTCAAAATGTATACGATTGCACATTTTTATTAGTTAAGGTAGCATATTCAAAAGATTTATTAGCTCAGATTTTACATGGTGATACGATCCTCCCTAGAATCTGCACTTTCGAGGGGTAGAACGAAAGAATAGATAGATGGATAGTGATGAAGTGAATGGATCACACAAAGGTTGCGGAAGACCTTTGATATTTTCTCAATGACTCTTCCGAGATATGACACACTCGAGATCGTCAAGGTTTGAATCGCGGATATGACACACCTTGATTTGGATTGATTGAAGGATATTACTCACCAACAATCAGGTTTTGTTCTTCAAAGAACACAAGAGAAATCACTCTCAAATTTTAATAAAAGAAAAGTTGTCCCCTTCTCCAAAGAGATTACACGAAATATAAAGGAAACAAAACTTCAGAATTAAGCCAAGCAACAATAAATTGTCTTGAAATAAATAGAAATATGGAGAGTTTGAAGGTGAAATGGACTCTTGAGCTTCAATTTAGTCTCTCCCCCTTTAAGCCACGAGATGAATGATTTATTTGGGCTTGGTGGACTTATATCAGATTCTAAAATGGACCATAAGCTTAGAGAACCAATTTTGCCTCATTAAAACCTTTCCTGGAAAACCCATTGGGATAAAACCAAAGATAAGGAAAAAGAGTACAAAAATGGTCTCAAGCCCATTTAAGAATCTGTACTTGCTTGTAGTAACATCAGTGTGGTGACGGGAGGTTCTTCTTGTTCCCCAATTCCCTTCTTGATTTTCCCAGCTCTTGCCCGAGTTATAGGTCCAACTAGTAAAAACTATGTCTCAAACTCCGGTTCAAGCTCAGCTACAAGTGAAGTCTCCTTGGTGCTATCCATGATCGCATCACATGGGGTATAGTTTAGATATAAATTTAACATATAGTCCAACTTCAAGCATGAAATAACCACCAATGAAACATCAATAGTTCAGGTTTGTCTACACAATACCCGGAAATCAGAAACATGAAGTCATCTATAAAGGTAATCAGAGCAGATACATATCTCCCAGAGAACATAGATAAATTTGTTAAATCAGATGATTGCATTTGTATTTAGAATAATTATTTTGTAAGTCTCGAGGAGCTAAGTAAAAGAAAATATTTTATCCAGTTTTAGGACGTAGACTCCAATTAAAGTTTAGGCAGTTACACTAATAAAGTGACTAAGCAATTTTTTTTTTACGAATGTAAAATTATATTCACCAAAAAAATGTTTTTACAATAAATGCATCATTGAGAGCCGAAAAGTTTTGAGAAGTGAATAAAAATTACAAAAGAGATCTAGAGGCTACGGGTGTGAAACCAATAGCGAAGTCCCTCTTCATACTCAGAGTTGCCCAACATTCGAATAGTGCTGAAGCGGTTTCGTATGTTCTTGTCCATAAGTCTAATCAGCATGGTTGAAGGAATAAGGGGATCACCATGGCGTCTGGCATTACGCTCTCGCCACAAACTATGGATTGATATTTGGAATACATACCTTAGAGTGAATGTATGTAGTTTTGGCTGAGAAGCATCAAGTAGATGAGGAGTGATTAAGTCCCAACTGGCTGTATAACGATTGTGAAGAATGCCTCTAGTGAGAGATAACCAAACTTGAGAGGAGTAAGGACAGGAGAAAAAAATATTATCTCTTGTCTCCAAACTTTCTCTGCAAACTACACAACTTATGCGAGCTCCTGCATCTCAGTTCATTAGTTTATCACCAGTTGCTAATCGATCATGAAAAGCTAGCCAAGTTAGGAATGAGTACCTTGGAGTTGAGTAGGTGAACCAAACTCCTTTGTACCATTCACATACTGGGTTGATCACTCATATTTGATGCCATGTGTGTTTCGATGAGAATTTACTCTTGAAACTATCTTCTTTGAGTCTCCAAAGTGAGCGACATCCTCCCCATTTCGACCCAGTCTAAATATATCAATCTGATTCTCTATCTGGTTAAGAGTTTCCACTCGATGATGTCGCCTTCTATGTGATTCCAATACTCCAGCAACACAAGTGTGGTTAGCTATTCCCATATCAATGGTTCCTCTAGCCCCCACTAGGTCATAAAGCTTTCCTTACGGACTCCAAACATCATGCCAAAACGATGTCGACTGACCGGACCGAACCTTCATCTTATGAAACTCCTGAGCTTTATCTCTATATTTTAATATTTTCCTCCACATCCATGAGCCAGAGCTCGTAGTTGCCCTCACTGACCATAATGTCTCTTTTATAATGAGATTCTTATGCATCCAATCAACCCATAAAGATTTTTTTGCCGAAACAAGCCTCCATATCAATTTCAAAATACAAACCGTCTTCACTTCTTTTAGAGGGCTTATGCCCAGACCCCCCTCTTGTTTTGGTCTGCAAACCAGAGGCCAAGAAAGCTTCACCTTTCTTGCATTAAGGTCTGGTCAAGAGCAAAGAAAACCTGAAAATAACTTCTCAATCTCCTTAATACAATTTTGTGGAAGGCAAAAAGCTGATAGCCAAAAGTTAGTGAGGCTAGAAAGAACAGATTTAATCAATTGAAGACGGCTCGCAAATGATAGAAAATGACCAGTCCAAGAAGTTATTCGAGCTCTGATTTTCTCCAAAAGAGGTAGATAGTCAGATGCCGTCATAATCTTATGAGCAGGGGTAGACCAAGGTAACAAACCGGTAAGGTCCCAACTTCAAAAGGAAACTGATGAAGTATAACATCTCTATTCACTTGCGTTATCCCTGCCATGAAAACTGTCGACTTCTCCAAGCTAATTTTCAGTCCCGAAATAACTGCAAACTTCTCAAAGATCTGCAGAATTCCCTCCGAAAAAACCAAAATATTATCCGCGAAGCATAAATGTATAAGGCTCCTAGTACGAAAACGAGGATGATAACTAAACCTTCTATCCACCGCTGCTTTATCCAGCATGCATGTGAGGATATTCATACAGATAAAAAAGAGATATGGAGATAGTGAGCATTCTTGTCTCAAACCCCGTTTACTCTTGAAAAACCCAGATAACTCTCCATTGACTTGACCATTGCACTGAATCAAATGCTTGGATATGTCTATCTTCATAGCACATCGAGTAGATATAGAGTCTTTGTGATAGTCCTAAACCAATTACAAAGCCAACAACAAGTTTTCCATCATTAGTCTATCCTTGATAAATGCAGACTGGTTTGAAGATATTGAGGAGGGAAGACTTTCCTTCAGCCTATTAGCTAAGATTTTCGAGATTACCTTATACATCACATTGCAACATGAAATGAGACGATAATCTTTCATGAATCTTGCTTCAGTCTTTTTTGGAATTAACGCTAGAATTGAGGTGTTGAATCCTTTAGCAATTGACAGTTCGAATGCCAAAAGGATAATTTTACGAATCATCCGAGATTTCAAGGACCAAAAAAACTTCTTAATTATCAAGGTAATATCTGAATTGACGCACACAAAAAAAAAGAAAATATGTATCTAATACTAGAAAGACATTTTTTTTCTTTACATTGAACTAATTAACACAAGAATAACGAAGGAACAAGACAGCAACATGTCCATAAACCCAGAACCATACTTTTGGTTACAGTCAGATTAAACTAATCTTTGAAAACTTCACTCCCAAGTAACCGAGATGATCGAATTAGCAAGCCCAGATTGGTGGAACGTGGCGTTTTCTCTATAATCCAGAGTCTTGGAAGCACCAGGAATAGCATGTACAAGCTTGAACGCCCTTTTCTTGGATTCCTTCACGTGAGAATCACAGAAAGACCAAAGAAGCTGAATCGGTTCGTTCTTGAGAAACTTCCTCTGTTTTCTTCTTCCATCTGGAAATCGAACGCAGAGACTACACACAAGGCTTCGATCACTGTCTTCCTTTCGCTCTTCTGTTAAAGCTGGAAACTTTTCTAAACAAGTCTCCGCTTCCACTATTTCTGAAAACTCTTCACATTCGTTCCCCAAAGAAGGAGCCATGATTTCAGCAGTGTTGTTTCTTGATGAACAAGTGTCCTCCTTTTCAAACTCCTCACCCCAAGAAAGAGCCATGATTTGATTAGTGTTATTACTTTCTGAACAAGTCTCCTCCTTTTCAATCCCTTCATTCGAGGAAGGAGCCACGACTTGATCAGTGCTACTTTCCAAACAAGAATCCTCCTTTTCAAACTCTTCATCCGACAAACAAGTATCCTCCTCTTCATCCGAGTAAGGGACATAGTCTTGATCGGAGTAGTTACCTGACGAATAAGTATCCTCGTCTTCAAACTCTTCACCCCAAGAAGGATCCGTGGTTCGATAAGTGTTGTGGCTTGACAAACAAGTCTCTTTCGTTTCAGGGAACCTGTTCCTTACCACAGAAGAAATGTATTCATGAGGACCATAATCCATAAACCTCTTCAATTCCTCAACAAAACTCTCAACTTCAACCTCGCCGCTCCACATACGCATCTTCTGACCAGTGATGGGATCTATTACAAGCACCACAGGAGAAGCAAAATCGATTTTGTAATAAGTAGGTATTTTCTTACCTTCGATTGTATGATCATAAACTTGCCACAAGAGGAAGTTGGACTTAACGGTTTCAAGAACAACTTCGTTTGACAATAGATCTCGATTAAGCATACAAGAATTCGACAAGAGATTCACTATCAACCATCGATTCTCATCAACTGAAGCAGATTTCGCATCTTCAAACGTTCCTGATGTTGCCGAGTGCTCGTTTTGATTGTCTTGATACATCGAAGGATCATAGTTGTTGTTGTTGGTTAAAAGAAGATTAACAGCTTCGTCTATATTCCAATTTGTTGACTGTAGCAAATCCCTTGCGGTTTCATTGGTCTGATCGACAACGATTTCGAGGAAAGATGAGATCAGTTGATCTTGATGGATCGTTTGACGAAAAAGATCGATCTCTTCGTGAAGCTGTAATCTTGTTGTTATCGCTTTCAATTGTTTAATCGTTGAGAAATTTGCACCCATATTGCTGATTTTTCTGAGAGAAAGAAACAAGATGAATATTGAAGAAGAAATGTAGAAAAAAAGATTGTGTTGAGTCGTCGACTCTTTGTTCTATCGTGTATATAGAGAGAGAGATTTAATTTCATTAGGTTTGTTTCCTTTTGTTGCTCTAACTTTGTCTTCAAGCTACCTAAGAAAAAGGAAACTTCCTTTTCGTTTTAAATTATTTCATAGATATTTCCTTTTTTCCCGGATATACACAATAATCTTTAGAATTACTTAGATGGGATTGTTTATTTATTTATTTATCTTAAGCGGTTTGTTAGATACGTTGAACTATTTGTTTGTATGTTTTAATTAAATTTACGTAAGTATTTCATAATTATAGGTATATTATTTAAATGAGATCATATTATGTGGAACCAATTATATTTATTGCAACTTTTATTAATTTTGTAAAAATATTAACATAAAATATAATAAAATTGATATAAATCTCTACACTATTACTCGTAAAAAGGTATATTTAAGAGAATAAAATTTTCACTTATATAATTATCATTCGAAATAAATAAAGACTGCATTTAAATATTTTATACTTTTCTCTAATAAAATCTTCAAGAAGATATTCTAAGATTACAAGGTTTCCTTAAAAGCTTTAATAAAATATTTTAGGAGAAAATTTCGTAAATAACAAATTAGAGACTGTCATCAAGTTGGTCATTTCAAAAGACTAACTAATATGTGTATTACTAAACTATCCCTGTTTTTATTGAAAATCATGTAAATCAAGACTCACCTTCTCTTTTCTCCAACTTCTCTGTGGATGAATTCATAAGGAGCTTCGCATACTATTCATGGGTGGAAAAACTTACATGTTTTGTCAAACCAAATCCCATCATAAGAGTTAGATCAGATCAGAAATGATACATTAGCTTCGAGTTCTTCTAAAGTTTTATGAGGGTGGATTCCGATGGAATGCAAAAATAGTTCATGAGCTCCTAGTAAATCAACTTGTGATGAATTAATTCACTAGAAGTTCATAAGCTATTTATGTCGTCCACAAGAATCTACACTCGTAAAACCTTAGAAGAACTCGATTCTCATGGATCATTTACGATTTGATCTTGCTCTTTCTTATGGAATTTGCTTTGACAGTAGGTTTTTTTTCACCCTAAATAGTATTTGAAGTTCCTTGTGAATTCATGTCCAATCCAACAGAAATAACTGATCAGGGTGCTACTGTTTTAAAAGTTAACATGGTATATCACCTGCTTGAAACAAACACCGACAAAAATTCAAAAATATTAAACCTGTGACAAAAACAAAAAAATGATGTACCGCTAGAGGAGGCAATAGAAAGATCAGTTGAAGAAAGAGCTTATCAAACCTGTAATTAATTTAAGTCCCAGCAATTATTTTATACCTGAATGAATTATTGGATCTACTACCAATCAATTGCAACCAAGGAGACCAATATTTACGCAAAAGAGAAAGAGAAAAACTTCTACAAAGAAGACTGAACACAAGTCAAAAAATTATTTTATTTTTCTGAATTTTAATGTATTAGATAAAGATGTCATTCAATTAGATTCTTAAAAAGATTTAGAATACACCATCAAAATATTCTTGTTAAAAAATATTCTAACAAATCAGTTAAATGGAAAGAAGATACTTAGCGGTCAACTAAAATACAAAATTTTCGAAATTGTAAAATACAAAACCATCAGATGGTGTTTTATAATTGAAGAATCGCTATAATCTTACAAATTGGATACATAACTTTGTTTGATTTTATCATCGGATTCGTTAATAATAGCATTAGAAAATGTGAGGAACCTAATGTCGTAGATATACGATCTGTATGATACATTTGAACTTAATATTAGAATTAGAAACTTTGAGTTGCAGTCTTGCAGATGTATGATTAGAAAACTTTTGATGCGGCTACGACATAGATTCCTTACGTTCTCCAGTGGCATTATTAGAGAATCCGATTATAAAACAAACAAAGGTATTCAAACTATTCAAGTATTTGTAAATGATAGCGCGCGATTGTTCAGTTTTACAAATCAAACGTTTCATATCTTTACGAAGAAGACATAAATCAAACGTTTCAACTTTCAAACCTATGTCATGAGAAAACATTGTGTAACCAGAAGATGCATATGTGGAAAATCACATATGTCTTAACCACATGCAAACGTTTCAACTTTTGACTTGGACACTTTGAGTTGCAGATTTGTATGATATATTTGAACTTAATATTGGAATTGACCAACAACAAAAAAAGTCTAGAATTAACTACAAAAATTTAAGGCTTTCTTCAAACTTATTTCAAGAAACATAAAGAAACAACAAATCGAATTCTTCATTCCCAAGTAACCGAAATCATTGAATTAGCGAGCCCAGATTCATGAAACGTGACGTTAGCTCCATAATCCAGAGTCTTGGTAGCACCAGGAATCGCCTCCACCAGCTTGAACGCCTTTGTCTTGGATTCCTCCATGTGAGAATAACAGAAAGACCATAGAAGCTGAATCGGTTCGCTCTTCAAAAACTTCCTCTGTTTTCTTCTCCCATCGGGAAATCGAACGCAGAGACTACACACAAGGCTTCGATCACAGTCTCCTTTTGGCTCTTCTGTCAAAACCGGAAACTCTTCTAAACAATTCTCTTCTTCATATTCCGGTAAAATCATTTTCTCTTCAAATTCATGCACCCAAGAAGGAGTTTGATAGCTTGACGAATAAGTCTCCTCCTCCTCTACTTCTAAAGACTCTTCACATTCGGAATCCCAAGAACTATGGATGCTTGGTGAAGCAGTCTCCTCTTCAAATTCTGGACCCCATGAAGGAGCCACGACTTGATCTTCAAATTCTTGCCCTAGAGGAGTGTGGTAGCCTGATGCACAAGCCTCCTCCCCCTCCTCTACGTCTGAAGACTCTTCATATTCGAAATCCCAAAAACTATGGATTCTTGGTGAACGAGTCTCCTCTTCAAATTCTGGACCCCATGAAGGAGCCACGACTTGGTCTTCAAATTCTTGCCGTAGAGGAGTGTGGTTTCTTGACGCACAAGTCTCCTCCTTTTTGGATGAGAATAAAGTCTTTGCTTCTGCGGATGACTTGTCAAAATCCTTGACTTGACTAGCGTGGTTCCTTGAAAAGCAAGTCTTCTCTAGAGAAGTAATGTGTTCGTGAGGACCAGCATCGCTGTACTTTATCAAATCCTCGAGAAAACTCTGAGGTTCAATCACACCGCTCCACGAACGCATCTTCTGGCCTGTGATGGGATCGATGAGAAGCACCACAGGTGAAGCAGATTGGATCCTGTAGAAAGTAGAGATTTTCTTTCCTTCCTCGGTATGATCATAGACTTGAAATAAGATGAAACTACACTTGATGGCTTGAGAAACGGCGTCGTTAGACCATAAATCTCGGTTAAGTTCGTGAGAAGAAAACTCAGTCATGGATTGTAAGTTAACAAGCAACCATTGATCTTCTTTAGAGGAAGTTGTTTTCGCGTCTTCAAAGGAACCATCGAAAAGCAAGTCTAGAGGAGCACGGTACAAGGAAGACAATCTCGAATCTGATCCGGAATCAGACGGTCCTGGATTCGACTCCCATATCTCTTCATAGGTCAAAGGTTGTTGTTGTTGTTGATATTCTCTTACGCTAAGAAATAGATTGAT
Source organism: Cardamine occulta (assembly GCA_028015245.1). Classification (NCBI taxonomy): domain Eukaryota; kingdom Viridiplantae; phylum Streptophyta; class Magnoliopsida; order Brassicales; family Brassicaceae; genus Cardamine; species Cardamine occulta. The sequence goes on along the minus strand of CM051386.1, from coordinate 13,194,106 downwards.
GGCTCTATCAACGTTCCACATGGTTGCCATAAGGAACTGTTTTGCGATTTCCTCGGTTTGACCAACGGCGATCTTAAGGAAAGAAGAGATCTGTCGTCTCATTGCCCTCTCCATTGTTTGAATGTTCACAGAGATAATTTGTGAGTATTTTTTTTCCTTTTTCCGATTCCCTCAAGAGTATTAGGAGCTCCCAACAGTATTTATAAGTCCAAGTCAAGCCCTAAATTCAAATCACGCCTATTAACTAATGATTTAATTTAATTTTACCAAACAGATATCCTAAAAGAAGAATTGAAGAATTTGTAAGAGTTTAATCCTCTCTACAGCTTCTATTTCTTTATTTATAGAGATAACTCTTATTTATTATTTCCTTTTCTTCCGACTTTGTTAAAAAAAAAAAAAAGGAAATTCCTTTTCACTTTTTGTTTGATAAACATTTCCTTTTTTTTTGTCGTAAAAAAACATATTTCCTTTTTAAAAATAAATAAATTCAATTATAATTAGGCAATAATAGTTTAATGTTTTCAAGTGTATAGGCGAAGTTATGTGCTGTAAACTTTTAGTTAACGAATTTTGAATAATGTGGAATGTATGGTGTATGTTACTAATTATGTAAACCACATAAATTTTCAAATTATATTTATATATATGTAAAAAAAATATGATTTCAATAATTCGTCTAGAATCAAGATAATATTCTTCTAACAAAAAGTTTAATTAGATAATATCCCATTCAAAATTTTATATAAAAAAAAAAACATTGTGTCAAAAAATATAGTAGACGATCAAAGCATAGGGTTTGGTTCAGTTACATTAGTGTCTTTATTTAGTGGTTTAGCTATATTAGTTATGAATGTTTGGTTTACTTCGGTATAAAAGTTGATTATGAAAGTTGTGGAAACATTAGAAATTTCGGTTCGGTATATAAGTTATGTGTATAACTTAACTACTTATGTTATTATTTTTGCAAATTGAATAACAGAAAAGCATTTCATAACGTATTCTCTCCTAATTCTGTTTCCTCATAATTACTTCAAGAAGATATAAAGAAGGAACAACAAGTCGAAATCTTCACTCCCAAGTAACCGAAATCATCGAATTAGCGAGCCCAGATTCATCAAACGTGACGTTAGCTTCATATTCCAGAGTCTTGGTAGTACCAGGAATCGCCTGCACCAGCTTGAAATCCTTTTTATCAGATTCCTCCATGTGAGAATAACAGAAAGACCAAAGAAGCTGAATCGGTTCGCTTTTGAGAAACTTCCTCTGCTTTCTTCTCCCATCTGGAAATCGAACGCAGAGACTACACACAAGGCTTCGATCACAGTCTCCTTTTGGCTCTTCTGTCAAAACTGGAAACTCTTCTAAACAAGGCTCATCTTCATGTTCCGGTAAAGTCATTGCCTCTTCAAATTCATGCCCCGAAGAAGTGTTGTTGCTGGACGGACAAGTCTGTTCCTCCTTTACTTCTGCGGATTCTTCAAATTCGGAACCCGAAGAACTGTGGTTGCTTGACGAAAAATTCTCCTCTTCACTTTCGGAACCCGAGGAAGGAGCCACGACTTGATCTTCAAATTCTTGCCCTAGAGAAGGAGCGTGGTTGGTTGATGAACAAATCTCCTTCTTTTTGTGTGAGAGTAAAGTCGTTGCCTTTGCTGACTTGTCAAAATCCTTGTCCCAGAAACTAGCCATGTCTTGATCAGCTTGATTGCTTGAAAAGCAAATCTTCTCTGTTTTAATGCGTTTGTTACTTGTCATAGAAGCAATGTGTTCGTGAGGACCATCATCGATGTACTTCATCACATCCTCTAGAAAACTCTGAGGATCAATCACACCGCTCCAAGTACGCATCTTCTGGCCAGTGATGGGATCGATAAGAAGAACTATAGGAGGAGCAGAGCCAATCTTGTAGAAAGTTGAGATTTTCTTTCCTTCATCAGTATGATCATAGACTTGTAATAAGACGAAACTACACTTGATGGCTTGAGAAACGGCGTCGTTAGACCATAAATCTCGGTTAAGTGTGTGAGAAGCAAACTCAGTCGTGGATTGTAAATTAACAAGCAACAATTGATCTTCTCTAGATGAAGTTCTTTTCGCTTCTTCAAACGAACCATCGAAAAGCAGATTTAGAGGAGCACGGTACAAGGAAGACAATCTCAAATCTGTTCCAGAATCAGACTGTTCTGGATCCGAGTTCCAGATCTCTTCAGGACATACGGAGACAGAAGTGTTATACAAGGAAGAATCATAGAGAGTATCTTTCACCGAAGGTAAAGGAAGATTGATTTGTTCTTCTTCATAGGACATTAAAGCTTGATTTGTTCTTTCGGTGAGAAAGAGATTGATAGCGTCTTCAAGCTTCCAACATGTTGCCTTAAGGAACTGTGTTGCGATTTCCTCGGTTTGGCCAACGGCGATCTCTTGGAACTTTGAGATGATTTGTCTCTGATGGTTACGCATTACACTCTCCATTGCTTGGTCTTCAGAGAGAAAATTTTATGGGAAGTCTAAAAGACGAGTTGAAGAATTTGTAAGAGTTTAATCTTCTTAAACCTTTTATATAGAGAACTCTTGATTATTATTTCCTTTTTCTATAAGTGTGTTTTAAAAAAGGAAATTCCTTTTCATCTTTTGTTTTGTTAGATAAATATTTCCTTTTTGTTTTAGGGAAGAGGGAGGATATATAATTATATACTGTATACGGTTTTGTACTTTTACATTTTAACAAAAATCGGTGGCGAAAGTTGTTTATAAATTTTATTTTTTAAAGAAAATTCAGTTATAATTATGCAATAATAGTAGTTGCATTACGTTCTAAACTTCTAAGTTCTAATTAAGATAATATATCCCATATTCCCATTTAAAAAGCTTATTATAGTTTCTTGTATGTCGAAAAATACAGTATATAGTATATAGTATATAGTATATAGTACATAGTATATAGTATCAAAGTACACTACCAAATGGGTTCCTTAACTACTATCTTATTATATAAAGGAGAATGATTCAAAGTTAGTAACTCGCATGATCGTGACACGTGTCAATTAAAATTATCAGATTTTGACACGTGTTAAATTAAATAAAACCATAGATTATCAGAGAAAAAATAAAAGATAATGACCAAAACAAAAAAAGGAAATTACATAAAAGGAAAAAGAAAATTTTAAAGGTAGTCCATAATCTTAAAAAAAAAAAGGAATTTAAAAAAGGGATACAATTCTAAAAGGAAAAGGAATTCTATTATTCCATCTCTATAGTTATTAAGTAAAAAAAAGAAAAAAAACGTTTTAAATAAAATAAAAATTATATTTTAAAAACATTTAATTTAAAAAAAAAATTTTAAAATTTATTCCAAAAACCAAAAACCAAAAAAAAAAAAAAAAAAAAAAACCATAGATTATCAAAAAAAAAAAAAAAATTTAAAAAAGGGATACAATTCTAAAAGGAAAAGGAATTCTATTATTCCATCTCTATAGTTATTAAGTAAAAAAAAGGATAAAAACGTTTTTAATTAAATTAAAATTATATTTTTACAACATTTAATTTGAAAAAGGAAATTTTAAAGTTATTTCCTAATCCTAAAACCTAAAATAAATAAAAAGAATAAAACCATAGATTATCAAAAAAAAGAAAAAGAAATTTAAAAAAGGGATACAATTCTAAAAGGAAAAGGAATTCTATTATTCCATCTCTATAGTTATTAAGTAAAAAAAAAAGGATAAAAACGTTTTTAATTAAATTAAAATTATATTTTTACAACATTTAATTTAATTTGAAAAAGGAAATTTTAAAGTTATTTCCTAATCCTAAAACCTAAAATAAATAAAAAGAATAAAACCATAGAATTATCAAAAAAAAAAAAAAGAAATTTAAAAAGGAATACAATTCTAAAAGGAAAAGGAATTCTATTATTCCATCTCTATAGTTATTAAGTAAAAAAAAGGATAAAAACGTTTATAATTAAATTAAAATTATATTTTTACAACATTTAATTTGAAAAAGGAAGTTTTAAAGTTATTTCCTAATCCTAAAACCTAAAATCAAAAATAAAAGAATAAAACCATAGAATTATCAAAAAAAAAAAAAGAAATTTAGAAAAGGAATACAATTCTAAAAGGAAAAGGAATTCTAATTTCCCACCTCTATAAAACCTGTTTGACACCTTCACAAATTCATAACCAAAAAAACTTTTACAGATCTAAACAGTTCATAAACTTTTATTTAATTGTTTTCGGTTTCAAGAGAACTACAATGAGTGCTTTGAAATTCTAAACAACAAAGGCAGTATTTGACATTGGATCGTTAAAAAAACGCTCATACCGTGCATCAGTAGTTCGCCTAATCGAGAAAGTGGGAGGCAAGAAATCTGAAAAAAACAATGAGCTCATAGGAATTAATTTCCTCTTACTTGATGAGAAGGTTAGTTTTATTATTAAATTAAAAATATGTTTACCTAATTTTAAAAATTTATTATCTAACTCTAATCCAATTTTTTATAGGAAAATACTATTCAAGGTTCTGTACACCATTCCCTTCTTGAAAAGTTTGGAGATCAATTATGTGTAGGAAATCTTATTGAAATTTGCAATTTCAATTTGTAAGACTGCAATAAGAATTACAAAGTCTCTGATCATAAATTTATGATCAGATTAACTGAGAGAACAAAAATAGCCTCAGAGGACAACAATTTTGCCAAATAGCTCATGAAAAATTTCGACTTGAAATTACGAGTATTTGGCTAAATTGAAAGATACAATGAAGATTTATACTGTACATTCTTGATTTTTTAAATTTAAAATTTATATTCTATATATATATTTATATGTGTATTTGATTTTTTTTTAAATATAGATGTAATTGGCTATATCAAAAATATGGACAAAACAGGATGTTCAGAGTCAAACTACAGCCAAACTAAGAAGGGTTACTCTGACTTTATTATTAGAAAGGTAAGTTTTTTTCGTTTAGATTGCACTCTCATCATACTTTTAACGGCTACTATTATTTTTGTGTCTCTTATTTGTTCATATTTTTTAATGGATAAACGAGTGGAATAGAAATATCAACAACAATATGGGAAGAACAAGCGAACAATTGGAAGATAAATATCGTGGGATGAAAAGTGATAACATTGTTCTCATCATGACAAGTGTTTTGATAAAGACGTATCAAAGTGCAATTTGTCTGTCGGCATCTTCTGGAACCAAATTCTATTTGAATCATGATTTTGATTCTATTCTTGCATTTAAAAAAGGTATATTTTAAGTTTTTTTTTAGTTTCAAAATTACTTATTTGTTGATACTTAATTTATCGAATTAATTAAAATCTATATTGTATCTCTTTAGCTTTAAATACGATGGAGGGTGTATTGTTAATCTAGGCGACATGATGAAGAACAATCAATTGATAATAAAGATTCTGAAGCCCAACATTCAATTAATGATCTTTGGGAGTTTATCTCATCCGATGTCCCTCGGGTAATGCAACTACATTCAATTGATAATTTATCTGCATATCTTATTAAATGTTAGTGATACTAAGATAATTGCGAAATATTTTCAAACTTATTAATTTCAGGATAAAAATTTGTTTGCAAGGCAACTATTACCGAGATTCCGTAAAGGTTGGAATTACATATCGTGTTCAAGTTGCTCAACAAAGTTAACAAAGTCGAATCATCGCTTTCTTGCCAAAAATGTGGTAAATCACAATGCGTAGGATTGCTTGAGGTATTATTCACAATATTATAATATCTATTATTTTTCTATCATTAAGTTTTGCAGATACTAACTCATTATTTATCTTCCGGTTTCAGAATTGAAGTAATAGTAGAGCGATGGAAAAGATTCTGCAACTTTTGTCATATTTGATGAAGATGGTTCTAAAATCACTTGGAACAACTGCTGAATCCGTAAGAATGATATATAATGTAAATATATTATATTTGTGTTGACTTAAATTTTATCTAATAGTTAAGCCAATTTTGATACTGATTAAAAAAAACTTCGGACGAACAAGAGTTGGCACAGATTCCCAAAAGTGTGAAGTCTATCGTAGGTGAAACTTATTTATTCGAAATAAAAATTAAGAAAAAGGATTTTGAAAGATCGTATCGAGCTTCACAGTGTCAAAGATTCTCAACCACAAAAAGGTACATATAAGATATGCCAATTTTTGCTTACGTTATTATAAGGGTATATTAGTTAACTTAACATTTGGTTTTTTTGTCTTTTATCTTCAGCCAATTTGAGCGACAAGAATTGTGAAAACAATTGCGAAGAGCAGAAAGAACCAACTGGCAATCTTAAGAAAAAACAACGAATTGAAGTCTAAATCTTATTATATAAGATAGTTTTTAAAGACTAAGCTGTTTGTTAGGTTTTTTTTTTTTTTGGTCAAGTTTGTTAGGTTGCTTTAAATTTTTTTTAATATACTATACAATGAGAAACACCTAAAGTTATACTATAGTTTTGGTTTCTATTATCTTTTCACCCTTTTATCCTTTAATTTTGTTTTTTAATTATAGACAGAGGGAATATAGACATGTTACTCTGATTTTGATTGCTCATTACGCCCCCGCGTGTATAACAAATTCTTTCCTCACAATCGTGAAATCTTTATACCAAAAACACAGTAATTACCCAAGCATTACAATTATACCAGAATCATCAATTGCGGTTTGCAAAATCTGATGGTTTATTTTGATAATAAGTCAAATCTATCAATTCACAGCTTGGAACTCTATGTTCATCTTAATACATATCAAGAACCCAATAATTACGTGAAATCAACGAAATCGATCTCACCCTTAAAACAAAAAACATCCCTATATTTCCTAAAAATAAAAATTTTAAAAAATTAAAAAGAAAAAAAAAAAGATTAGTAGAGATGACATGAAACATTGAAAGTACAATAAAATTTTAGGAAAAAGGGATATTATTTTTCAAATATAAATGTTAAAAATAAACTTAATTAGTAATAATATACCATGAAAGTAAAATAAAGTTTTAGGAAAAGGGATATTCTTTTTTAAAATACAAACGTTAAAAAATATACTAAATTAGTAATTACATAAATTAAAGCAATTAAAAAACGAATGTGCTAATATGGTTACTTTTAAAAATATTTATAACATTTAAAAAAGTAAAAATAACTAACGCTACTAAGATAAGGATGATTAGTTATTCAATCCAAAGCTATTGAAGAAAAGAAATCTGCGTACACATTCCTTTTTCAAACAAAAGGAAAAAATAGTCCACTATAATTACCTAGAGCTATAAGGAAATTGACAATATTATCCAATCTATAAATAGTTGAAGAACATGCATTGTGTAAATTACGAGAATCAACTGAGGCATCAAAACATGAATACCAAAGATAAATACACAAATAATGAAAAAGATAAACAACGAGATAACAAAAGGAAACGCCGTATTATGAATGATGCTCAGATTGCTATAATGGAGAAGACGCTTATAGCAGAACCTCATAAGCGGATCAAAGCAGCTACATTACAGACATGGGTCGACAAACTAAATCAAAGTGTAAGTATAAAACCCACTTTTAAATTCACATATATTTTTGGAAAATTCCAGCCTAACATTACTTTACAAAATATAGGGTCCCGAGCTTACAACTACACAGCTTAGAAATTGGTAAGAACGATATTCTATCCTATTAAAATATACAATTTTACACTCCTATGTAACAAAAATATATTGCAGGATTTACAACAAAAAAACAAAAGGTAGTTCGAACTACCAACAAATCAAGCCCATCAACTTCAAATACGGAAATTTTTCTAGATAATGTCTCAACAATTACGAAAACTGAAGATAATTCTGATAGCAATACATCGACGGAGAAGATATTGATAAGAATCAAGGAAAACATGTTGGAGACAAAAGACGCAGATGCTCACGAAGAAAACTAGCAAAAAATAATGGTTACGAGTTGATGACATGTACTTATTGTGATGCATTGGTTTGGAAATCTGAAAGTGTGCAACTGATTGGGAAAGCATTGAAATTTACAATTTGTTGTCAACAAGGACGAGTTGTCCTCACGCGACCTCGACACCCTCCAACTTATTTAGATGACCTACTATCACGATCAACATCGTTTAGAAACAATATAAGAGCATACAATTCAATGCTTGCTTTTACATCTATGGGAGGGAAAATAGATTACGATATCAACTCAGGAGATGGTCCTTACACTTTTCGTATGCATGGTCGAATTACCACAAAATTGGATCATCGCTACTGGGACAAAGGAGAAATACCACGTTTTTAGCAGCTCTACATATATGATACATGTCACGAAGTTCAAAACCGTCTCAAAGCACTAGCAAAAGGAAAAACGAATGAATTAGATGAAGAAATTCTAAGCAGATTGATTGAAATGATAGACATTAACAACAAGCTAGCTAAGGTGTTCAGAATCGCTAGAGATAGATATTGAATTGGGAACAGGTGAAGAATTCTCAATTAGGCTGATAAAGAATAAAGAGCGGGCGAAGACAATTTGATATTCCGAAGGAGATGAGATTACGGGCCTTATTGTGGGTGACTTGACTATCCCAAATTCGACAGAGACATTATAGTGCATCCTAAAATGGATAAACCTCAATGGATAAGTATCTTACATCCATTGTACATGACACTGCAGTATCCTTTGCTGTTTCCATATGGTGAGCAAGGCTACATTGAGAAAAGCATTCGCATGACTTCAAGCGCTCGCAATCAAGAGATCATATGTTACTATGCGAGAGTATTATGCATATCAGATACATACAAGATTATCTTCTCCAGGGACAATAGTTAGTTCAGGTCGTCTTTTTCACCAATACATCGTTGATGCATATACTACTATCGAACACGAACGTATGAACTTTGATCAATATAACCAGACAAAGCTTAGAGCGGAGCCTATACAACAATGTATGTGATGCAATTGATCAAGGGATTCAGATTCAAAAACACTTGGTAAGAGAATTATTTTTCCCTCTTCATTCACAGGCGGACCATGACATGGCGGAGAATTATCGAGATGCAATGGCAATATGCAGATGGTATGGAAATCCAGATCTTTTCATTACTATAACTGCAAATCCAAAGTGGCAAGAGGTGACTGATCATATAGAGAGAGCAGGAAACGAGAATGCAAATGATAGACCAGATGTTGTATGTCGAGTGTTTAAAATGAAGTTAGACGAACTTCTTGCAGATCTACAAAATGGACTATTCTTCGGCCCCATTTCTGCAGGTACTAATATTAACTATATCCATTAATTATTTTTCTTGAGCTATATTTACTAATGATTTTAAAATTTATAAACAGTTGTTCACACAATCGAGTTTCAAAAACGTGGCCTTCCACATGCACATATACTTTTGTGGCTACACAAGTCTAAAGAAAATCCATCTCCAGAAGATATTGATAGTTTCATTACATCTGAGTTACCAAACAAAGAAAGTGATCCAGAAGGTTTTCGATTGGTTGAAACACTTATGATGCATGGACCATGCGGGAGAAAGTGTATGGAAAATAATAAATGCACAAAAAATTTCCAAGGCCCTATAATGACGCTACAACTATCAATGAAGGCTACATTACATACCGTAGAAGATCCGATGAAACAAAATTTGTAATGAAAGGCGACACAAAGCTTGACAATCGCTACGTTGTGCCTCATAATCTCTTACTCCTGAAAAAATACAAGGCTCACATCAATGTAGAGTGGTGCAACAGGTCGTCGCCATAAAATATTTATTCAAATATATCACAAAAGGTGTAGACATGGCTACTATGCTGATCGAGAAAGTAAAACCAGTGAATCGAAAACAGAAGAAGAAAAAATCAAAAGAAGAGATTAATGAAATAAAGAACTACTTGGAATGTCGTTACCTTTCAGCATGTGAAGGCTGCGTGGCGAATTTTCGATTCGATATACATGAACGAAAACCTGCAGTAATAAGGCTACCGCTACACTTACCGGACCAACAGACCATCGTTTCCTGAAGGGAGCAATCTAGAAAACATTATTTCAAAAGAAGGAATTGAGAGAACAATGTTTACCGAATATTTGGAGATGAACAAACGTTGTCCTGAAGCAAGAAAACTTACATACAGCCAGTTCCTACAAAGTTTGTGTGGAATTCAGATGAGAAAAAATGGAAAAAAAAGACAAAAAAGGATTCAGCATTGGAAGGTTAGTGAACATTCATCCAAGAGCAGGAGATCTATACTATTTGCGAATGTTGGTGAATATAGATGAGGTAAAACAAGCTTTGATGATATACTTACTGTGGACAATGTAAAGCACACATCATTCCAAGATGCTATGCAAGAGGTATGTTGAATGGCGACTGAGAATGGAAAGAGGCCATGGATGAAGCAGCACAATATGCATATCCTTACCAGCTCCGTGAACTCTTTGTGACATTGTTAATTTTCTGCGAGTTAAGTACCCCACATTCACTATGGGAGCATTGTTGGCGTCATCTAGCGAAGATATTCCACGATACAAAGGAAGACGTTAGACTTCAACAGTATGGAATTCCCAGATCAAGTCTTACAAAGTTACACACTTATAGAGATAGAGAGAATCATGGCACTTTGAATGATAGATCACTAAGCGAATTCAAGATATGCCAAAACCAGACAAGGAGTTGCTAAAGAAAATGAATAACACAATGCTAACTAACGAGAAAAATTACAACATTTCGAACAAGAAGAAGAACATTGCAGGTTGATAAAAACATTAAATGACGAACGAAGAAAGTCTATGACGCTGTGATCAACTCAATCGACCATAAAAAAGGAAATTGTTTTTTTTAAATGGACCGGGTGGAACAGGAAAGATATCGTCTACAAGACGATTATCTCGGGTTACGATCACAAGGAAAAATTGTTCTACCAGTGGCGTCATCTGGAATTGCAGTTACACTTTTACCTAATGGCGAACTGCACATTCCCGTTTCAAGATTCCGATAGATCTTCATCAAGACAGCATGTGTAACATCAATCGTAGTTCTATGCTCGCTGAATTACTTAAACAAACAGATCTTATAATTTGGGATGAAGCACCAATGTGTCATAGACTTGCCTTCGAAGCTCTTGATAAGAGTTTGCGAGCTGTGCTCTCCGCGACAGATCCAGATGCAGCAGCCAAAACCTTTGGTGGGAAAACAGTTCTTCTTGGAGGCGATTTTAGACAAATTCTGCGGTCATACCGCAAGGCACCAGACAAGAAACAGTTAAAGCAACGATCAACCGATCAAATTTATGGAACTATCGCTCTGTATTCACTCTTGAGAGAAATATGAGGTTGCACCAAGCGGAAAAAAGATTTTGCAAGATGGTTACTATGTGTTGGTGATGGCACGACACCTAAGCCTCTAAAACATAGAAATTCAAATGATGAAACATCCAAGCTGCAAATAGACCAGGAATTGCTCTTGCAAAACGATGAAGATTCTGAAGAACACATTGCGAAGACTACATATCCAGATTTCCATACTTTGTTTAAAGACAAGGATTATCTGATTGAACGTGCAATTCTTACTCCTACAAACGAGACAGTAGATAAAGTGAATAACTACATGTTATCTTGCCTAGAAGGAGAAGAAAAGGAATATTTGAGTTCTGATAGTATCGGTGATGACAAAGAAGAAGTGGCAAATCAACATATTCTTTACCCCACAGAGTTTTTAAACACTCTGAAATTCTCAGGTATTCCAAACCACCAACTAACTCTCAAGATAAATACACCAATCATGTTACTAAGGAATTTAAATCAAAGAGAGGGGCTTTGCAATGGGAATATAGACATGTTACTCTGATTTTGATTGCTCATTACGCCCCCGCGTGTATAACAAATTCTTTCCTCACAATCTGGAAATCTTTATACCAAAAACACAGTAATTACCCAAGCATTACAATTATACCAGAATCATCAATTGCGGTTTGCAAAATCTGATGGTTTATTTTGATAATAAGTCAAATCTATCAATTCACAGCTTGGAACTCTATGTTCATCTTAATACATATCAAGAACCCAATAATTACGTGAAATCAACGAAATCGATCTCACCCTTAAAACAAATAACATCACTATATTTTCTAAATATAATAATTTTTAAAAATTTAAAAGGAAAAAAAAAAAGATTAGTAGAGATGACATGAAACATTGAAAGTACAATAAAATTTTAGGAAAAAGGGATATTATTTTTAAAATATAAATGTTAAAAATATACTTAATTAGTAATAATATACCATGAAAGTAAAATAAAGTTTTAGGAAAAGGGATATTCTTTTTAAAATACAAACGTTAAAAATATACTAAATTAGTAATTACATAAATTAAAGCAATTAAAAAATGAATGTGCTAATATGGTTACTTTTAAAAATATTTATAACATTTAAAAAAGTAAAAATAACTAACGCTACTAAGATAAGGATGATTAGTTATTCAATCCAAAGCTATTGAAGAAAAGAAATCTGCGTACACATTCCTTTTTCAAACAAAAGGAAAAAATAGTCCACTATAATTACCTAGAGCTATAAGGAAATTGACAATATTATCCAATCTATAAATAGTTGAAGAACATGCATTGTGTAAATTACGAGAATCAACTGAGGCATCAAAACATGAATACCAAAGATAAATAAAATAAAAATATAAACAACAGCACAGTATTATGAATGATGCTCATTGCTATAATGAAAGAAGCTTATAAGAGTAACCTCAAAGCGGATCAAACATTACTAAATCAAAGTTAAGTATAAAACCCACTTTTAAATTCACATATATTTTTGGAAAATTCAGCCTAACATTACTTTACAAAATATAGGTTATTTATTTACACAACTTAGAAATTGGTAAAAAACTGATATTCTATCCTATTAAAATATACAATTTTACACTTCTATGTAACAAAAATATATTGCAGGATTTACAACAAAAAAACAAAAGGTAGTTCGAACTACCAACAAATCAAGCCCATCAACTTCAAATACGGAAATTTTTCTAGATAATGTCTCAACAATTACTGGAAACTGAAGATAATTCTGATAGCAATACATCGACGGAGAAGATATTGATAAGAATCAAGGAAAACATGTTGGAGACAAAAGACGCAGATGCCTCTGAAGAAAACTAGCAAAAAATAATGGTTACGAGTTGATGACATGTACTTCTTGTGATGCATTGGTTTGGAAATCTGAAAGTGTGCAACTGATTGGGAAAGCATTGAAATTTACAATTTGTTGTCAACAAGGACGAGTTGTCCTCACGCCGACCTCGACACCCTCCAGCTTATTTAGATGACCTACTATCACGATCAACATCGTTTAGAAACAATATAAGAGCATACAATTCAATGCTTGCTTTTACATCTATGGGAGGAAAATAGATTACGATATCAACTCAGGAGATGGTCCTTACACTTTTAGTATGCATGGTCGAATTACCACAAAATTGGATCACTGCTACGGACAAAGGAGAAATACCACGTTTTGCGCAGCTCTACATATATGATACATGTCACGAAGTTCAAAACCGTCTCAAAGCACTAGCAAAAGGAAAAACGAATGAATTAGATGAAGAAATTCTAAGCAGATTGATTGAAATGATAGACATTAACAACAAGCTAGCTAAGGTGTTCAGAATCGCTAGAGATAGATACGAATTGGGAACAGGTGAAGAATTCTCAATTAGGCTGATAAAGAATAAAGAGCGCGGCGACAATTTGATATTCCGAAGGAGATGAGATTACGGGCCTTATTGTGGGTGACTTGACTATCCCAAATTCTGACAGAGACATTATAGTGCATCCTAAAATGGATAAACCTCAATGGATAAGTATCTTACATCCATTGTACATGACACTGCAGTATCCTTTGCTGTTTCCATATGGTGAGCAAGGCTACATTGAGAAAAGCATTCCGTACAGTTCTGAAGCGTCTGCAATCAAGAGATCATATGTTACTATGCGAGAGTATTATGCATATCAGATACATACAAGATTATCTTCTCCAGGGACAATAGTTAGTTCAGGTCGTCTTTTTCACCAATACATCGTTGATGCATATACTACTATCGAACAAGAACGTATGAACTTTTATCAATATAACCAGACAAAGCTTAGAGCAGACCTATACAACAATGTATGTGATGCAATTGATCAAGGGGATTCAGATTCAAAAACACTTGGTAAGAGAATTATTTTTCCCTCTTCATTCACAAAGGACCAGGTACATGGCGGAGAATTATCGAGATGCAATGGCAATATGCAGATGGTATGGAAATCCAGATCTTTTCATTACTATAACTGCAAATCCAAAGTGGCAAGAGGTGACTGATCATATAGAGAGGCAGGAAACGAGAATGCAAATGATAGACCAGATGTTGTATGTCGAGTGTTTAAAATGAAGTTAGACGAACTTCTTGCAGATCTACAAAATGGACTATTCTTCGCCCCATTTCTGCAGTACTAATATTAACTATATCCATTAATTATTTTTCTTGAGCTATATTTACTAATGATTTTAAAATTTATAAACAGTTGTTCACACAATCGAGTTTCAAAACGTGGCCTTCCACATGCACATATACTTTTGTGGCTACACAAGTCTAAAGAAAATCCATCTCCGTAAGATATTGATAGTTTCATTACATCCGAGTTACCAAACAAAGAAAGTGATCCAGAAGGTTTTCGATTGGTTGAAACACTTATGATGCATGGACCATGCGGGAGAAAGTGTATGGAAAATAATAAATGCACAAAAAAATTTCCAAGGCCCTATAATGACGCTTACAACTATCGGTGAAGCTGGCTACATTACATACCGTAGAAGATCCGATGAAACAAAATTTGTAATGAAAGGCGACACAAAGCTTGACAATCGCTACGTGTGCCTCATAATCTCTTACTCCTGAAAAAATACAAGGCTCACATCAATGTAGAGTGGTGCAACAGGTCGCTCGCCATAAAATATTTATTCAAATATATCACAAAAGGTGTAGACATGGCTACTATGCTGATCGAGAAAGTAAAACCAAGTGAATCAGAAAACGAAGAAGAAAAATCAAAAGAAGAGATTAATGAAATAAAGAACTACTTGGAATGTCGTTACCTTTCAAGCATGTGAAGCTGCGTGGCGAATTTTCGCATTCGATATACATGAACGAAAACCTGCAGTAATAAGGCTACCGTTACCTTACAGGACCAACAGACCGTCGTGTACCCGCAAGGGAGCAAGCTAGAAAACAGTATAACAAAAGAAGGAATTGAGAGAACAATGTTTACCGAATATTTGGAGATGAACAAACGTCGGCCTGAAGCAAGAAAACTTACATACAGCCAGTTCCTACAAAGTTTGTGTGCAACTCAGATGCGAACAAATGGAAAAAAACACAAAAAGGATTCAGCATTGGAAGGTTAGTGAACATTCATCCAAGAGCAGGAGATCTATACTATTTGCGAATGTTGGTGAATATAGACGAGGTAAAACAAGCTTTGATGATATACTTACCGTGGACAATGTAAAGCACACATCATTCCAAGCAGATGCTATGCAAGAGGTATGTTGAATGGCGTCTGAATGGAAAGAGGCCATGGATGAAGCAGCACAATATGCATATCCTTACCAGCTCCGTGAACTCTTTGTGACATTGTTAATTTTCTGCGAGTTAAGTACCCCACATTCACTATGGGAGCATTGTTGGCGTCATCTAGCGAAGATATTCCACGTATACAGACGCAGCCGTTCGACTTCAACAGTATCGAATTCCCAGATCAAGTCTTACAAAGTTACACACTTATAGAGATAGAGAGAATCATGGCACTGAATGATAGATCACTAAGCGAATTCGAAGATATGCCAAAACCAGACAAGGAGTTGCTAAAGAAAATGAATAACACAATGCTAACTGACGAGAAAAATTACAACATTTCTGAACAAGAAGAAGAACATTGCAGGTTGATAAAAACATTAAATGACGAACAGAAGAAAGTCTATGACGCTGTGATCAACTCAATCGACCATAAAAAAGGGAAATTGTTTTTTTTTAAATGGACCGGGTGGAACAGGAAAGATATACGTCTACAAGACGATTATCTCGAAGTTACGATCACAAGGAAAAATTGTTCTACCAGTGGCGTCATCTGGAATTGCAGTTACACTTTTACCTAATGGCCGAACTGCACATTCCCGTTTCAAGATTCCGATAGATCTTCATCAAGACAGCATGTGTAACATCAATCGTAGTTCTATGCTCGCTGAATTACTTAAACAAACAGATCTTATAATTTGGGATGAAGCACCAATGTGTCATCGATTTGCTTTCGAAGCTCTTGATAAGAGTTTGCGAGATGTGCTCTCTGAGACAGATCCAGATGCAGCAGCCAAAACCTTTGGTGGGAAAACAGTTCTTCTTGGAGGCGATTTTAGACAAATTCTGCCGGTCATACCGCAAGGCACCAGACAAGAAACAGTTAAAGCAACGATCAACCGATCAAATTTATGGAACTCTCGCTTTGTATTCACTCTTGAGAGAAATATGAGGTTGCACCAAGCGGAAAAAGATTTTGCAAGATGGTTACTATGTGTTGGTGATGGCACGACACCTAAGCCTCTAAAACATAGAAATTCAAATGATGAAACATCCAAGCTGCAAATAGACCAGGAATTGCTCTTGCAAAACGATGAAGATTCTGAAGAACACATTGCGAAGACTACATATCCAGATTTCCATACTTTGTTTAAAGACAAGGATTATCTCGATTGAACGTGCAATTCTTACTCCTACAAACGAGACAGTAGATAAAGTGAATAACTACATGTTATCTTGCCTAGAAGGAGAAGAAAAGGAATATTTGAGTTCGATAGTATCGGTGATGACAAAGAAGAAGTGGCAAATCAACATATTCTTTACCCCACGAGTTTTTAAACACTCTGAAATTCTCGAGTATTCCAAACCACCAACTAACTCTCAAGATAAATACACCAATCATGTTACTAAGGAATTTAAATCAAAGAGAGGGCTTTGCAATGGGACAAGATTAATAGTAACTCGCATGGGCACAAGGATTATCGAGCGGAGATACTTCTTGGAGATCAAGTAGGAAAAAGGTTCTTATTCCTAGAATAATTCTAACACCAACAGATGCAAGATGGCCTTTCAAACTAAGAAGACGTCAATTGCACTGAGTTTGCTATGCAATGACTATCAAAAAAGCCAAGGTCAAAGCTTGAACAAAGTTGGTCTATATTTGCCAAATCCAGTTTTTTCTCACGGACAACTATACGTTGCGTTATCAAGAGTGACAACAACTGCAGGACTCAAAATTCTTAATGTTGGAACGAACAAATACGACAATAATATCTTAGATAACATTGTATACCAAGAAATTTTCAACAACATATGAAATTTTACAATCACATTATCATTCACTACTTGGTCATCATCTCGCTTACCTTCTGGTAAAATCGTTCCCACAAACTCAACATCGTCGTCATCTACACTCGCTTTTCTTCGCCGGAGATGACGAACAATCTCCACGCATGTTTCGTCCCTTCTCCTTATCCGTCCTCAGATTTAACGATCCCTCAGGTTGATCTTCGACATGAATCCCCTTTGATTGATTTAGAATCGAATTCATGTAAGATTCAGTCCTCGAACGAGTTCTTCTAGCAACGCAAGTAGTCATATCCATGGCTGAAGTGAGAAATTGAAAACCCTAGCAGAGAGAATCTGCTGATGAAGGAAGAAGACGATTTATAAGAATTAGATGAAACCCCTCTTCCTGTAAATTAGGGTTTGGCGGAGAGAAAATCGCAGGGGAGGAGAGTAGTGAAGAGCTTTAAAGGGGAAGCAAATTGAGGTTTGATGAAAATAAATTAAGACAAAAGTATCAAAATTTACAGTCTGATCAAGGAGGAAACAACACCTCAAGAAATCTCTCAAGAACCGTTTCTTAAATTAGAAACTTAAGAAACGTTTCTTAACAATAAAAAAAGATTTTAATTAACTAAATATTATTTTATTCTAAGAAACCTTTTAAGAAACTTGCTATAATGATGCTCTTATGGATGTTTTGTTTACTTCGGTTTCTAATTAGATTGAATCAGAAAAACCTTTCACAACTCTTTTTCTCTCTAAATTCTGTGATGCTAAAATGTATTATAAATTTATCTGAAATTTACCCAGATTGACTCAATTCTTAGACAAAATAACTAGACTAACACTTCGTTAAAAAGAGATTACTAAACTAACCCAATTATATTGTTAAAAGGCTATTTAACCTTACCATTTAAACTTGTTTTGTTTTATAGTTTATTTTAAATAAGGAAAATAAATTTATGTTAATTTTAACCGAAAAAAAGAAGTAAAACTGAAATTCCCCTTTTCTCAAATCGAATCACATTTTGTTCAAATCAGATTTTTTGGCTTCACTCTTTCAAATAGAAACCCTAGCCGTCGTTCGTATTTCACCATAGCCACCGAGTCACTGCTTCACCGCCGGGATTGTGTCTCTGCTAAACCGCCAAACCGCCGAGTGACCAAATCCTTCAAGAATCGTACACCAAATCAAAACCTTCGCCGCCGTTCACCCAGCTTCTGGCTCTTCGTGTAAATTTGTAAGAATTGATTCTTAATTTCGTTCTTTTCCTGGGTATTTTGTTCTTCTGAGTTTGGGGTTTTATCTCACCTTTTCGATTTGCAGAATTCTGCTAGGGTTGGCGGGGAGATAACGTAAGCTCCGGTTAAATGGGGTCAAAGATATTATTGTCGATGTGTTTGGGTTTAGGTGGAGTTGGAAATTCTTCTACGCTTGTACATTGGATCATCCTCTATTTTACCAGTCTTAAAGTTTTGGTATTCTTTACAAAATATTTTCATTATAGAGGAGAATTGTTTTTCTAAAAGGAGGTTTAATGGTTGAATGTCAAAGTTCTTGAACCATACCACCAGGGGTGAATCGAGGGAGTTGTTCTCCTTCTTTAGTTCGTTTCCTTAGATGTTTGATTTTGTGTCAAATATATTATTTATACAAGTCCAGTACAGATAAAACTTCATGATTAAAAAATTAATAAGTACTTGGTATTTATGTGTTTGATTGTTATAAAAATTTACAATATTTTTGTAAGAATAATCGATTATCGAGACTTCTTTGTTTTTTTGATGAGATTTATCTTTTAACTATTTAACATAATCCAAACAACTTAAAAATTTTACAAAAAAAAAATAATACCTTAAATCGGTTCTAGAGAGATTTTCTAGAGAGATAATGAGTTGGAGAATAATGAGCGACAAAGTGGGGGTAGCGTTGATATATCATGGTTTTTAAGCCATGGTATATGTATATAATCAAGTTTTTAATGTGTTTTTCGAGTCTTTAACATGTTTGCATACAATTGAGATTATTTGGACATTATGGAGCAATTGTGGAGCATTATAGCTAAGGAATCGAAGTTGGTGTCCTTGAAGTTCAACTGTGTCGCGCAACATGATTTTTTGTGTTGATCAACACACAACCCGATTTTATTTCTCCACGTGGAGACAACAACTTAAGGAGATTTGCATCTTTACCCAGAAGTTTCATATATTTACAAAACAACCCCCGCTTGTGTTTTAGACATACAATTAGGGTTTTTAGACTTTGTTATCTTTTATCTTTGGATCTTACGAAGAGAGGAAAGTTTTGGAGAGAGCTTGGGGCTTATCTTACTTTGTTCTACTTTGAGAGAAGATTTTGAACCCCTATTTCTATATCTCTTTTCTATTTCATATGATATCTATTTTATTCATGTCTTTGATTTCAATTGATATGTCTAAGTAGATTCATTGTTAGGTTTAGGGATTCTCATTAGGGATTTCATGGAATGATATATTGATTGATTGGTTAGGATTCAAACTTGATAGTTCTTCACCTAGGGTGTGTTTAAAACTTGTTATAGATTGATCACCTAGAAACTTGTTCTTAGATTGATAAATCGACACAAAAGTGTGTTTTGAAACTGGATAAAACCTAGAGTGAACAAATTAGATAATTGCAAAGAGATTTGGATTGGATAATTTGTGAACAAAATAACTTGTACCCAATGCTTGTTTAGACTTTAAGATTCGCAAAGAGATTTGGTTTCTTAGGTTTTAATCATAGTAAATTCTCGCAGTGAGAGCTGTTTATTTAATCATTGTGTTTGAGTTCTAGAACTTATTCTTAATTCGATCCTACCAATTAATTGATATTCATTACTTGATTTTCTGAGAAATTCCATAGACTTGACGATTTCCCCTCTGAATTACCAACCGATTTTTATTATTTATTTGCATTTCTTTTTAATTTACTTAATACTTGCTTAGCTGAATTCGAAACAAAAAGATCTATCGTGAAGCTTTTGAGTCTTTGTGGATTCGATCCCTAAGTACTATCGTGATCTCTTAATTTAAAAGAGTAGCTCTAAAGGATCATTTGAGCACATCAAGCATCCTCATATATATAGATTTTGTCTTCCTCGTAAACGTGTCGTAACTTTACAACGAATTAACGAGGCAGCTTCGTAAATTCGTCGTAACATTACAACGTCTTTATGTTGATGCCTTGTTAATTCGTCGTAACTCTGTTAAATAATATTAAATATGTTTTAAATATCTATATCTCGTAAAAGCGTTGTAACGTTACAACGTATTTGTGAGGCCGGCTCGTTAATTTGTCGTAAATAAATTAAATACGTGTTAATTATCTTTGGATGCATGTTGCCACCAGACTAAACGACGCATTTACGACGATTCGTCGTAACATCGTTGTAATGTTACGATGAATTTATGACAAATCCGTCGTAAGTCTATCGTTATATACCCTAAACTCTAAACCCTAAACTTCTATATCCTAAACCCCTATACCCTTTAAACCTTTAAGTCTAAGTTTTAATTATTTACAAATTAAAAAATCAATTTTAAAATTCTAAATTGAAAAATAACTTCATTATATATATATATATATGTTAATAATGTTATTACAAAACATTTATAAACATTAATTTAATTTATTCTAATTCATTGTCCGATGCCTCACTCTCATGAAACTCTTCATTAACGTTGCCTTCGTCTGCATCATCATATGAGATATCTTCAAACACTTGATTGTTGCGATCAATAAGCAGGATGTGATTTGTAGTTTGATTTGGTGTCAGAATCTCACTACAAAAATCTTGTTGCAATGCTTCTTCTCCAACAATGCGACCTCTAGACGTGACCTTAATAGTTGATAACCAAGTGATTCCCGTGATCAATTTGGTCTACGCTAAGATTGAAAACGTATCTCCCCATTTTGCATTTATTGGTAAGTACTAAAATTTAGCTACAGTGCTGATTTACTAATATTGCCTAAAACTAACCAATAAATATTATCTTCAATCAAAAAATCAAATCTGATACTATGAATTAAATGTAGATTGCAAAAAACATGGAGCTGTTTTAAATCAATATATTCTCAATCTTTTAAATATACAGTTCTACGCATTGATATAATATTATTTTGAAGTTATTCCGAAATTATGTCAAGCATTTAAAGTATTTCGTAATTAGTTCATAACAATCAACCAAATCTTTTTAGAAATTTGAATTAATATATTTTGGACCCAAAACGTTTTTTCAAAAATATTAAACTTCAGCCCTAAATCTAAACAAGAAAATTTAAACAATAAATTTGATATAAAATCTTCAAGAATCAATTAAGATATTGATTTCTTTTTTAAAAATGCAAAGTAAACCTAACTTTTCAAATTAACTCATCTCTTCTCTGAATTCTCTATTGATTTTTTTGGGTCGATTTGTTTTTAGGTATCCCCTGGAAAAGTATCGGGTTTATTATAATCCCAAGATCGAGGTGGTCTTTTATTGAAGATTTTTATTTGGTTGAATTTGCGTTTGTTAATGTCTGGGGAACGAATATTTGATAGAAGAATTATTTACTTTTATGTGTGATGTATCTAAAATTATATCTGGCTAAAGATACGAACTTTTCTTAAAGCTATGACATCCAAGTTTTACACATGGCAACACAAGTGAACAAAGAGCTTATTCTTTGAATAGAATATACTAATCAAATTATAATATTACACATTAGCAATTTTTTTTTTTTTTATCGATGGGTCAACTTCTATTGTTCAAGCTAAATCTTCAAGATGCATAAAGAAGAAGCTCGGATCATGCCAAACTTTAACGTGTTATACCAAAACCTTAAGCTTATTTTTTTTTGTTAAGCATGTTTCCTTTTAGACAATGGTTAAGCATGTTTGGATTTAAATTTTTTATGGTTTACACTTATTACTTCTTTGGATATAGATTTTCAAATTATTGGAGACCATCCCGTTTTATTATATTAAGTTTATACTTAGATTTTAACCGTAAATAATATAACATTCTATTCGTAAACCTTTATATTATAACCACAAAATTTTTAATATTTTACATTTTTACCGACTTTCGTACTACATGTACTACTACTAAAAACCGATTTCTATGCTTCACTTCACTCATACAGACACTATATTGTTACAAAATATCACTTTTTCATAATTTCAAATTACCATAAATACCAAAAACGTTTACAAACTTCAAATTAATTCCACCCACAATCTACTAAAGTAAAACATTCACCCGTTCGGCCCCCGAACGGGGTTTCTCCTCTAGTTTATTATCTATTGCATTCTCAGCCTACGCCTAATTTACAGTAGGTTAGTGGCTTTAATAATCTAATGCCCGTTTTCCCTTCAATAGCACAAACTTCGTTATACCTGCTGTATTGACTCTTGTTCTTAGAGCCACTTGGCATTTTCGCACCATCTCTTCTCCTCTTAATTATCCTAATTTACTCTTTGTTGTTCATATGCATTTTGTTTCAGCGTATTAAGCTTCCAACTCTTCACTGGCATTGTTTGCTCCTCACAGATAGTCTTGACTTTGCTAGTTGTGGTATGGGGACTTCGCTTGGGTATATTCTTCCAGGTAAACCGTAAATGAATAATGCACCTTTTGTTGTCCATTTGACAGTTTTTCTTAGTGTCTAAATCTTTATTGGTCAAAATAGCAAAAGTCTCAAAATGGTGTCGAGATGGGCAAATAAAGCCATGATCAAAATGCATATTTACAACACTAGATGATGTGAAATGCAAAAGAAAAGTGATCAAAATCAATGTAAATGTGATGTAAAATGCATACATATCAACGATCAAGACGAACAAATCAAACAACGAGGAAGAAGGGTCTACTCGAAGAACAATTATGGATAACGATGATGATAGAGAGAGTAAGAGAAGAAGAAGATAAAAGTTGTTTTTGATTGATTTGGTTTTGCCAAATTGGCCCAAGGCCTTACATAGACAAACTTAAACTGTAACTGGAATAACTAAACCAAAAAACATAACTAAACCAAAATAAAAAGATCAACCGAGTGTGATTCCTGTCACAATCAAAGATTCTCGACATTCTCTGTTCCTCCTATGTTCCGTTGTAGATTAAGTAGCTTCGCCACATATTTAACGTATGTAGCTAAACTTTTTTTATCGCTCCTGATGTTTGCTGCTGAACCATATTTGCGAGTAATGTAATAACCAATAACAACATAAATTCTTATTTCTTAAACTCATAATTTCAAATAGTTTTTGTTTTTTCGTTGGCTCTTTTGATTAAGGATGTTTTGTAGCAATCCATTAGTTTTGGTTCCATATATACCATAACAATTCATTGTTATTTCAAGGTTTTAAATATATCTTCTATTATTTATAATTGAGTCCGCTATCTTAAAATTAAGAAATATTTCTAATATAATAATAAATTAATTTTATTTTTGTTGTCAAGAGAAAATTCTTTATTTCCTAAATCCATAACCTCAAGTTACTACTATTTTCTGTTGCTCTTTTGAGAATTAGCACAGAGAGTTCAACTTGGATGCTGATACTGAAATGAATAGAGAGTACATTTTGGATGCTTATGTTGGATTGTAATTACTATTAGTACAGTTTTAGCATCAAATAGGTTCAGTTTTTATTATTAGTCATAAAAGTAGATCTACCTTCCATTCTAAATTTAATATATTTATTTTAAATTCAGACTATTAATTTAGAATTAAGAACTTTTTCTAATTAAATATTAACTGAAGTTCATTTTTCTGGTTAATAATTTTATCTTTTTTAAATATCTTGGTCAATAGATGTGAATAAACTTATAAAATATAATATTTTAAAAATAAGTTGAGACTGATATAGATTATTTTATGTATTCCAATTAAAATAATTTTTATTTCACTTGTTTACATATAATTTTCTTGATTCCAGATATTTTTTTATAAGTATTTTAATATTTTCTTGCTTATAAATATTGTTTTTCTTTTTTTCCTAAGTATTTTAATTTTAATACTAAAAATTAATAAAAATCATAAACATTAATAGTTAATTTTGATTAGATGTTTAAAATCCTATGTGGATGGTAGATAGGAGTTTAAAAATTTATAAAATGGAAAATTTACACATTTGGTGAGATTAAAAATGATCGATTTTTGTTATGCATTCCAACTACAAAATTTTACTTTTCTCTGATTTCCCATATTTGTTTTTTTTTTCATTTTATCAGTATGTTAATATAAAAACCTAATAAAATTAAAATATGTGAATTAATGAGATGACAAATTGTGATTGGATGTTTTAAATTATATGTGGACGGCCTTACCATCAAGTAACTTCAACTTTGATACAATATAGATCTTAACAGTTTGTTAGATGCTCTGTTTTTGACAACCATTCCACATTTCTCATGTTCTTCGCTACCACAATTAAATTGCACATTATAACTTGGAATATTCAAAACAGAATAACAAAGGGGATCTTGAGATTATAGTAACTAGATTTATCTTCAAATACATACATCACCTTAAGGATTTTTGTTTCTTGACTTCAATCCTTTGTAAATTACACCACAAGATGTAGGATGTAGATGTAAACAAAAGGTCTAAAAATACAGAAACTTTATTCAATTGCCAGAACTGAATCTGAACCAACCCGAAGAAGAAAAATTGTGAACCCGTACCAAACCAGTTAATTGCCATAAAGAAATGATCATATAGCTTATTTGTTACAGCTGATTCTTTAGACTTATAAGTTCTTGGCTTCGAGTTTCTGCAAAAAAGCTGGATTGGCTTTGAGTCTCTGTTTTACATATGTTCTCAACGAATTTGTTGGCTTTCGCAGCTTCCTTTTTCAACCCGTAAAGAGTTCTTAAGCAGTTTTTCCTGTTTTCTTCTCATTTTATTCTGAGGAACAAGAAAACTTTGTTTTTTTTCAGTAGATCTTATTTAGCTTTCAACTCTTCTAAAAGTTATTAAAGAGTTAAGAGTGTTTTTTCAGAAGTGTCCTAACTTCTCAACAAGCTTTTTCTCTATTTCCATCCTCTTCTTCATCAACAAACCGTAAGTTGAAGCGATGTTCGCATCTCCTGCTTTAACCTTAAGCTTGCAGTTTAGAGATGTCTTCTCTAATCTCCCCTCGTAAAGATATGAAATGGGAACAAAGCTTCCTTTTTTGTTGCAGAGCCAACCATGCGCAGCTCTTAGTGCAGCTCCAAGTGATGCTGAGTCTGTGAAAACAAACACTTTGTTTAATTTGTATAGAGATGAGCGCATAAACAAGTAATGCTGCAAGTATTACCAGGCCTTTGGACAGTGTATACATCACAACCGAAGATGGCCGAGATGAGACTGAGGATATTCTCGTTAGCTGATGCACCTCCAGTGGCTATTATTCGGATTGGAGGGGAAGGCATACCAAATCTCTCGGTATGAGCTCGCTTTGAAAGCAACTGACCTTCAATCAATGCCCTAACCTGACAAGAATCAATATATTGGGATGAGATCAGACTATGTAATTTCCTCGTGTATGTGTGTAATTGCTTACCTCTGAGGGAGGGTCGAACTCATTGACCTCTTGTTCCTTCACACTCTCGAGAGGCTCACCAGAAAAGTTCTCAAGAATGTAACGATGAGAGCCAACTAAGTATTGGGAAATACGTTAGTAAAAGAAGCTTATAGCGTGTTGCCGAAAGCAATGGTATGGAAAGGAGAATAACTCGATAACATACCGGGAAGTGGGGGTAGAATTTCATTTTCAGTGTAGTAGTAGCCGAGTTTCCCATCTAATGAATCCAGTTGTGTATTAAGAAACCAAAGAAGCTGAATATATATATGTATGTATTTATAGATTATGAAATAGCAACTTACTGTTGAGTGGCTGTGTTTCCAGCAAATACTTATTAAAAACATCCCAAGATCCTTGAGCACAACGGTCACGAATTTCTGAAACAGATTAACATATTATTTCGAATTGTTTCAGAGGATCAAACAATAGGAAAAGAGTGAGAGTTTGCAGTTATGACTACCTTCACGGGTGAGAGAAGCATTCTTGTAAACCAACATTACCATATAACTCTCAGGGTCCACGGGATTAGGTAACACATGGCCTTCAAGACTTGGTTGATATTCTTTGGTAATCCCAAAAACCTGTCAGAGTTTACAATGTTGGACAAGTAAAATGGTAAGAAAACTCGACAAAAAAAATGAAGAGGCTTACCGTGTCACTGGTCCCAAGACTGATCGCCAGATCTCCAGGAGTAGTAAGAGTTAGACCTGCCAAGCTATTAGGATTATCTCCTGACCACTGCACAACCACACACTTGTTTTAAAAACCGTACCTGTAATGCAACAATTTCTACCCAATTCCGTCATCTTCTTTTAACGAGTTTTATAAATCCGGTTCAATCGATAGCTAACCTCAGAACAAAATACTGAGAAACGGAACCAGCAGTAGCATAAGCAGGTGCTAACTTTCCAAGTTTCTCCTCCAAACCTGGAGCTGTAGCCTGCAAATGAAACCAATTTACACAACAACCATTTACATACGAAATCGAGATGACAAAAACAAACCTCTAACACGGAGTTAGACCAAGATCGTTTTCTAATATCCATCAAATTCATCCCAGCTGCATCAGTTTCATCAATCAAAGCATAATCTCCAATGAACAAAGACGCCATAAACGAGCTAACAAGCGATATCCGCTCGGTGCTCTTATACACATGTTCCTTTTCAATAAAAAGCTTCCGTATCTGCGGGCCTGTAAACCGCTCATAAGCACGAGAACCAGTAATCTCTGACAACTCCATAGCCCCACCTACAGCATTCTCAATCTCTTTACACTCCTTTGTACTACTACTATCCATCCATATAGGTGATTCCTTAACCGAAAAGGCATTTTCCAGTTGTTCTCTTAAACATATTTTTGAATCCAATGATCTCAATATCTCTGAACTTCCCTTTTGCCAATACACACTCCCATGTTGCTGACCACTTCCAGAAACCGCAATCACTTTCTTGAAATCGAAATTTGAATCTGAGAGCTTTTGGAGAATGAGATCAAGTGCCTCAACCCACATGAGAGTTGGGGATACAATTCTTCCTTTTATACTAGTGTCTCTGTAAACTCCATCTTTGGTTTTGTAATGAGCAAGGTCAGAATCAAAATGAATGAGTTCGGTTCCGACAGTGTTGAGGTCTGAATCCAACACTGTTGCTTTCAGGGATCTTAATTATGGGTAACAAAGAAAAAATTTGGAATCAGTTCAATCATATCGTTACGATTCATATCCAAATTGCAGAGTTTTATAAAAAAACATCAAATTCGGTGAAACTTTGGTTAAAATTATCAAAACAATCAAGTTAGTTAAAGAAAACAAATCTGATCATTTTGGAATTTAATTGACAACGAATTTCAAAATGACCGAACACGGATTATGATCAAAGTTGAGTTTCACTGGATCGTGTTCGGGTCGGGTTCGGGTAGGAACCGATCGTGTTCGGGTCGGTTCGGATCCAAAAATTCAATACCCATAAAATCCAAAAAAAATCGGATCGGTTTCGGTTCGGGTATTTTCGGGTATATTATACCCGAAATCGGTAAATTTTACCCGAAATACCCGAAAATTTCACTCAAAATATCCAAAAATAAGCATATCCGTAAAAATAATTAATGTTTCGGGTATTCGGGTACCCGATTGGGTATCGGGTAATACCCGTACCCGAACCGATACCCACTGGTATATGAATATAAGATCCAATGGGTAAAATGAGCATATCCGAACCCGAACCCAAACCGTTTTTTGGATCGGTTTCGGTTCGGTATTTCGGGTTCGGTTTTTTTGCCCAGACCTACTTGATACTCAAAAAATTTCACAGGTCTAGAAGAGGAGAGATGTGTCGTCTTTATAAGGTTGTGTCGTTTGTGTAAGGTTGGTTAATTCAAATTAGTATTTTGGATAAGAGCGGAGGTCATTAACTTATTTCGGATAATTTTCCGAATGTGTAGACATTAATTGCGATCAGATTTTGTTGGGATTTTTGTTTTTCTTTAAATTTCAATGACTAAATTTTTAAAAACTTAAATACATATATCAAAATTATAATTAACGAGATAATCACAAGTATCGGTAGATCGATGAGATTTTGACATATATAAAATAAATATTATGTTATTTTTGTTTTTCTATTTAGAATATGAAAACTAACAAAAAGAAAAAAAAATTAAATAATAAAATAGATAAACTTTTTACTTTCTATTTTTAATATAGATTAAATTTTATTATCTCAATATAATTTAAAATTTTCTTTCCAAATTTAGATTTGTAGATTTTTTATATTATTGAAGCTCCAATAATTTATTTTTCTCAAACGCTTCTAATTATTTGATCAAAAAAATTAATTATCAAGATTTCACGCTCACGAGAACTCGACACGTGTCAAAAAAAACATAATTAGCATGATTACAATATGTGTGTCTTAATCGATTAGATTCTGAACCATGTAAAAAAATATTATGTTATTTTTTGTTTCTTTAATTGGAAAATAAAAGCACCCGAAAACAATATTAAATAATAAAAGATATAATTTTTACTTTCTGTTTTTAAAATTTAGGTTAAAATTTATTATTTCAATAAAATTTAAACTTTCTATTTCCATTTTATATGTTTAGATTTTTTTATTATTTAAGCTACAATAATTGTTTTATCATTCGCTTCTAATTATTTGAATGAAAAAAATTTAGATCCGCATGATGGATAAAAGCAGTGGAGCTTTTGCTGGAGATTGAAAATCATTGTGTATGTGAATCCGAATATAATATTTGAAAATGGTGAACAGATGGATAACATATATATTTCTGGAAGAACATATCCCTCATATATAACTGATAACATAGCCGTCGGTCAGCAGATCTATTTTTCTAGATCTCACATGGTGGTCGGAAAAAAACCGACAATATGAATCCAAAAGTTATTGTACTTAGCCTAGATTTTTAATATGATACTAATGATATTGTAATATAAAAATTTAAATTAATTAATTTATGTTTAAAAACAAACTTATGTAAATCATTCTATTTCTAACAAAACATGTTTTCTTTTTATTTCCTAACACAAGTTAAGATATATCATTCTTGCATTAACAAGATATTTTTAAATTTTATAAAACCCGTCTATCAGATGGATCATAATCTAGTAAAAATTAAAATACAAATAAATTATTCATCTATCCAAACAATCTCTAATTAACTAATAAAAGTTACAATTGTGTTTATTTTATTTACCCTGATGAAAAAGGAAAAACAAGTTACCCTAGTGGGGCATTGGGCTACAATCTAGAAATTTCCTAAGCACAAAAGTATCTTTTGTTTATCCAAAAATAAAACGTATAAAAAAAAAACATCTTATCCAGTAACTAACAAACGTATATCCAATTATTTTGCGCTTCTACACCGTCAGATCACCCTTTTATCATTCATAACCGTCGGATTATCATCATTTCCCTCACACGTGTCAGTAACTCTGACCGGTTTTACTCGCTTTCTCTTCTTTAAAAACGTGCCAGTGTCATTCTCATCTCACTCATTTCAAAAGACAGTGTTTACAGAGTGACTCGGAAGTGTGACTCGTTCTAAGACTCAGTTTGACTTACTGATCAACGAGAGGTACAAAACTCTGATTTCTGATTCATTACTATCAATCGATTCGGATTTCTAAGATTCTGACTTCGTAACAGTGTGATCTAAGGTGGAAGATGTCGGCGATGGTTGATCGGAGGTTATCGACGCTGAATCCGAACGCGCCGGTGTTCGATCCGGTGGGATTTCGTGAAGTTGAGGATTTCTCTCCCAAGTGGTGGGATCTCGTGACGACTTCTAAGTGGTTTCGTGACTTTTGGCTCAGTGCTAACTCGGAGTATGAGTTCGGCGGTGACGGCGATGATTTCTCAGTTATGGAGGAAGAGTTCGAGGAGATGATTGTATCCTCCGATGGCGGATCTACAGTTTCCGGTAACGATATATTGATTTTTGTTTAAATCGTTAGATGATTTATGGATTTGAATTTCAGATCTGACGAATCAAGTTTTTTAATTATTATTATTATTGGCAGAATCAGATGATGCTAAGTATTTGAAGATGCTTCTGAACATGACGGAGTCTGCAAAAGAGAAGATTTACAGATCAAAGGTGTTAACTTCTTCTTGTTCACCAAAGTATAACTTGAAGAAGACTTACATGAACCCTAACTTTAATTGTCGCCGGAATCATCACATCTCTCAGCCGCGATGAAGATTCTAGGAGTTACGAAGCTCTGAATATGATCTGTTTTTTTTTTCTTTCTTCCTGTGGTTTTGTGAATATTCTGCTTCTACGGCTATAATAAGATCTCAGCTATTGAGCTTTGTGTAATAAATCTTTTTTTTTTCTTAAGACTTGTATAACCAAATTGGAATTGATATCGAACCAGCTCGAATCAAGGCGTTTTGGATCGGTTCGGTTCTTGTTCAATTTCTGTTCTAATGCGTTTTGTATTTCGTTACGTTTGTCTTCAGACTCTTGACGCTTTAATAAAATCGAACCGATACTCTTATTAGTTAGTATTAAGAAAGTTTGACAGGGGACTAGGAATTGCATTTTAACTTAACCAAACCAATCCAGACCAACGCAACTAAACCGAATAATTGTCGGTACACAAAACTGATTGTTTGTATTTTTATTTTTCTCAGGGTTTTCAAAACTGGACCGAACTTTTCCAACCGGGAATCGGCCAGCTAACCGGTTTTGGATAGTGGTAAAACTTGGATTTGAATAAAACTGATAAAACCGGTCAAAAATCAATAAAACCGATGATCCAGTTTGATCTTAAAATTCGGTTCATAAAATTTATTTCATAATTTGAAAAAATAGAGTTTTTGAGTCAAAATTTAAACAACATTTCGAATTCATCTTTTTTGTTTCTTTTTTCAATTTAATTGCTATTTCATAATTATAATAAAGAAAAATATTTATTTATTTATGTAAATTGATTATAAATTTTGATATCTATCCATTTTACCGCTTTTTCTGAGAATTATTTTTTCACATTAAATTTTAGAAAACAAATCATATTCAATCTCTTATTATTTACTTGTATAAGTTTAAATAATCAATACATTGTTCAACTGTTTTTTATTCTGTTGAAAACATAATAATAATTTTTAGTTATATTTTCTATTTTTTTAAGTTTAGTATTATATCTATATATATACATATATATTCAAAAATTCGGTTTGACAGATGAAACCAGCCCGACCAGCAACTCAATAATAATAACTAGTCGGTGTACGATCTAGTTTTCAAAACATTTAGTTTTTCTTTATTAGGAGGTTTTGGGTTAATAAGCCCGTACATCTCTCGAAGCAATTTAAGAATAGACTTCTTTCCATGTAGTTCATCATATCCGAGGGGATTGGGTTCCCAATATAAATGGTCATAAAACATAAAACATAAAACATATAATATGTTTTATAATTTTTTTATGAAAATTTGAAATGTATTTTATATTGGGAACCCCATTTAAATGACATATAAATGTATTTTATAACCATTTCTAGTTTGTAGATTTTTTTTAATATTTGGTTAAATTTTTTTCAATCAAATACTACTTTTTAGTTTTTTTTTAACACAAATTAAAATTTTTAATAAGCGCAATTTTAAGTAGAAAATCTTATAAAATGGGTTAGATGAACTATATTAGTTCATGCAAATACAATTTTTGCTGACACATATTACCTTCTAAATTAATTCGAAGTAAACATCTAATTAAAAGCGGAGGTTTCTACAAATTTTAGAAAGAAGCATATGTCACTGTTTATGATTCGGATTAATTGGCATCACAACAGTTATAGAAGTCTAACGTTTAAAAGAGTATTTCATTGTTCTAAATAAATAACAGAAAGCACAAAAAATCTTTTCTCCTCTCTTTTTTTCCGTATCACAAATTTTGAAAAATGTACAACTTGATGACACGAACTTGATGTTTTGTGCATTTGAATATGATTCCATTTATTTTTGTAAGAAATTTGGCAAGTACTACAATGCTCCATTTTTCTGCTTACAAACATCAAATATATTTTCTATATATGTAGAAATCTTCAAGCTACTTGAGACATTGTATATCAGATAACTATTCTCCTAAGTAACAAGATAAAGTAATGGTGGCTTTTAAATAAATTGAATGAGTGGGAACAATTAAGTAGAAATAACTGAGCAAAATCTTATTTACTTCATTCTCCGTTGTAATAGTAGCTAAATAAGTTGAACAACTTTTCTTTATAATTTATTTTTTCAACTTTTTAGTTGATTAAGTTAGGTAAAATATCATTTTTAACCTTGAAAATGCCAGATGTTAGCAATTTAAATTTCGAAAGTATTATACTATCACTTTAAACTTTCAAATTATTTTTAATAACACTTTAAACTTTGAAATTATCTCTCACGTTTTCTCCGCCATAAAATTCACTACAAAATAGTTACCAAAAAATTTACAAAAATTTCTGATAGTAATCCAACAAAAAAATTTGAATTACCGATAAAATAGTTTTGTCAGAATTTTAGAAAATCAAACGGCTATATCAATGTGTATATTTTCCAACGGATTTCTGACGGTTACTCGAAAATCTGTCAGAAATTGCTCGACGGATTGCCGATAGAACAATTATGTCAAAAATCCGTCAAATTAAAATCTCGTCAAAATTCCGTCACTACAAGAAAAAGTTACGGAAAAGTGATAGAATTTCCTACGAGATCTTAATTCGACGGATTTGCGACATAATAGTTCTGTCGATAATCCGTCAAACAATTTTTTACGTATTTTTGAGTAATCGTCGGAAATCCATTAGAAAATATGTACATTGATTTAACCGTCTTAATTTTAAACATTCTGACAGAACTATTTTGTCAGAAGTCCGTCGGATTACCGTCAAAAATTTTCGTCATATTAGCGTCAGAAATTCTGTTAGTTTTGCGGTACGTGTTTTGTAATAAATTTTAAGGCGGAAAAACAAACGAGATCTTTTGAAGGTTTAAAGTGTTAGTAAAAATAGTTTGAAGGTTTAAAGTGATAGTGTAATACTTTGAGGTTTAAAATGCTAGCAAGTGACACTTGCAAAGTTTAAAATGCTATTTTCCTTATAATAAGAGTAACATCTTATTATTCAATTTATCAAACACTAAGAATTAATTAATTTACATTTTCCTAAATAATTAAAATCAATTTCTTACTTCCATAAATAATTTCTAATCCTTTTTAATTTAAATCAAATCTGATATTGGCAACTTTTTTCCTTTAAACAATTTTGTTTTATGTTTTCATATTTTTGATGTAGAAATTAATAACAAATCAGCAAAAAATAACACATTTAATACTTAGAAATTTTTTATAAGAAGTAATTAGTTTATGATGACAAAAATATACACATATACATCACGTCAATAAAATAACTAATATCCATAAAATCTATAAAAATATACAATAATAAAACACATAAGATAAAAATATATGTTAATTAAATAAAAAATTATGTTAACTATCAATATATATATATATATATATACATTTAATAGTGTTTGTTGGATATAAATATATCCATGCTGCCGAGCCAGTCTATGTGACCGTTTGGTTTTATCCAGTAATCCATAGGGGTTAATAAGATGTTGTCTGGGTTATTGTCACAGTGAATTTTGTTTTCAGTGTAGATGTAGTGAAGAACATTGTGAATATATTTAGCAAACACTTTCACATCCTTCTACCATAAACTTCATCTGTTTTTCTTGATCAAGTCGCCGAGGATTTGGCCAGAGCAATACTCCTGAATCAAATTGTAATTCGTTCTCTCACCACCAAACAAAGTCTATTCACATGTGATCTCTTGTCCATCGCAACGCCCAACGAAAGGAGATACGAGACAAGATAAGATTCTTTTCTCGTGCATGAAGCTTGAAACACAAAAATCTCCGCTGATTGGATTGCAATTTTTTTGTTATTTTCCCTCTTTCTCCTCATCATATGAACGGATATGTACAAGCATCTTCCAAGGAACTCAGATTTTATCCACGACGAAGAATTTTTCACTTCTCCGTTGTGGGTTTCTACGACATTGAATATTTCTTTGGCACATCTCCTTTGATTCTTGTTCCTTGTGTTTCAAGAAGAACGTCGTAGTTCTCGGATGGAGGAATCATCAAGCTCTTTGATGAACCAGAGATCCAAATGACACTCTTTAACTGATCATTAATCCCAAACACCACTTCCATTTTCTTTTGCTTTCTCTCTAAAAACAGAAGCTTTTATGTTTATATCATTTATATAAAAAGCTTTATTTTCCTTCTTCTTTTTCACTTAGTTTCAATAATCACACAATTTATAAACTTTCAGAGAGAAAACAAAAGACAATGGAAATGGTGTATGAGGTTAATGGTCAGTTAAACAGCATCATTAAGCAACTCGATGATACCTCCATCAGAGAACTACGACGTTCTTCTCGAAACACAAAGAACATGAATATGAGGAGACGTACCAAAGAAGCATTCAACGCAGGTGAAACCCATGACGGAGAAGTGAAAAGTTATTCGTCATGGATAAAATCTGAGTTCCTTGGAATTGGCTCGTACGGATCCATTCATATAGCGACAAGAAAAAGGGACAATGGAAAATGAAAAGAAACTGGCAATCAAATCAGTGGAGATTGCCCATGCTTCAAGCCACATACACGAGAAAAAAATCTTAACTCGTCTCGTATCTTCTTTTGTTGAGATCGCACATGAAGAGACTCTGCTTGGCGACAAGAGAACAAATTACAATTTGATTCTCAAGTATTGTTCTGACCAAAGTCTCACCGACTTCATTAAGAAAAACAGAGGAGGGTTATGGGAGAAAGATGTGAAACTGTTTTCTAAAGATATTTTGATGGTCTTCACTCCATACATTCCTCATTCCTCATCCGCATAAGTGATGGAAGAGGAGTAGTTCTTCATCTCTTTGATACCAATACTCTTCATCATCTCTAGTGACATAACATTCACACTAGCCCCGGAATCACACAAAGCATCATCAACTTTCAAATTTCCGAGGGAGCAAGAGATGAGGAATGTAGGGGATCTTGAAGCTTTGGGATACTCTTGGTGATTCACTTGGTTGTTCATATAACCTCATGACTTCCTCTACCTTTGCCCGGTTAGAAAGTATGGCTTGAATGAATTTCTTGTGGGTAAGCACTTGGTATAAATTATCCATAGAAGGCAATGGAACTCCGATCTCATTCATACTTGCCTTGAAGCTTGAAAGCACCTTTTTTTGTGCTTTGGTATAGAATCTCTTGGGGAATGGGAGTGGAGGGTCATAAGGAGACATCTCAACCTTGGTTGCTTCTTTCTTTTCAACCATGGGAACCTTCTCTTCTACCTTAGTTCTAACTTGTACTTGAGCTTCACTTTGACTAACCAAGTCTACACCATTCATACCATAGAGAAGTCTAGAGAGCTCCTCTACGTCCCTTTCATGGTCATTCTCATTATTTATGAGAATGACATTGCAAAAGTCCTTGGGGTTAAGTTGGGGTTTACTTGGTAATACTCCACTTGGGTTTGTGGAGTTTGAAGCGACTTGAGCGACCTTGAGATCAATGGTCTTCATATGAGAAGCCAAGCTATTAATCTTACTATCAAGATCATTATACATACCATCCATCTTGTTGTGTATGTCAACAAACCGCTTGCCTAAATCCTCATAACCTTTAGTTTGCCCTTCCAAGATTCGCTTCAACGTTGCATTCATCTCATTTTCTTGGGGAGGAAGTTGATTAGATGAGTTTCCTTGGTTGGGGAATTGAGGCCTTGGTTGGAATCCTTGTTGGTGGATAGGTTGATATTGGTTTCTAGGTTGGAAGTTTACAAAGGGTCTTGGTTGGAAATTTTGGTTAGGAGCATTTCCTTGGTAGCCTCCTTGGTTGCCCAAATAGTGAACTTCTTCTTGAACCAGTTCATTAACATCAACACTAACACCATTATCTTGGTTCCTTTGTTGATACCCATCAAACTCTCCCAAGTAGTTAACCGGTCTTTGATAAGCTTGCAAAACTTTATCGATCTTCTCATTTAGCGCTTTCATCTCCTTAGTCCTTTGACTATCAACTTCAACACTATCTCTAGTAGTCCTATCGTAGTCTTCTCCATAACTTCCATTGCTTTGAGCTAGATTCTCAACTAGTAACATTCCATCATCAGCTCTTTGGCCCAAGAAATTCCCGTTACTTGCCGTGTCTAGAAGCATTCGATATTTTGGCAAGACACCGCAGTATAAAGTACTCAAAAGACTTTCCTTTGAGAAACCACGGTGTGGGCATTGAGAAGTAAACCCCTTGAAATACTCCCAAGCTTCACAAAAACTTTCATTAACAGGTTGTGAAAAACTTGATATCTCATTCTTTAGCCGAGCTGTACGAGAAGTGGAGAAAAAATTCGCGAGGAACACTCTCTTACATTGGTCTCATGAAGTGATAGTGTTGTGAGGTAGATTCTTCTCCCACAAATGAGCCTTGTCGCCTAACGAGAATGGGAAAAAGCGAAGTTTGAAAGCCCATGAAACTTCGAGCTTTGGACCATGTTGATTAGGCTACCTTTGATCTCAAAATTGTTGTTTCCAACTGGAGGAGGCCTAATACTGGTCCTATTCCTATGAATGTTCGGCTCATCATAGGCTCCAATCACTCTAGCAACATTCCCTTGACCATTTCCTTGAGCAACCCCACCTTGATCAACATTACCCTCAAAACCCGGTGGATTGTGAATCCCATCCATGCCTAAGCGTTCCAAGTGTGCTAACCGTTCTTGCTCTCTCCTTGCTTTAGCTTCCCTTCTATTCACTCTCTCAACTTGATTCAAATCCAAAATGCAATCAACAACCTCTCCTTGTTGACTCCTTCGTTGCATACACCTTGAAAAGCACAAGAGAAACAAAAACTAAATGAAAGGTTAATGTCAAAATAAAGAAAATAAAAGCTTAGTCTCAAAACAAAACTAAATCTTAATGGCTAAATGTGTCGCTTCCCCGGCAACGGCACCAATTTGATAAAGAGGTTTTTGCAAACCGGGCTATCAAATAATCCTTATACCGTTATAGCATAAAAGGTACCGAAATCCACGGAGAAACGAGTATCTAACACACCAAGAATCCAAGTTTCATTCTAATCTAAGCAAACAAGAGTTTAAGAGGTTTCAAACAAACTTTAAATGTAAATAAAGCGGTAAAAGCGGTTTAAAATCAATAAGAGAAAACAATGAGCCTCGGGAATGGTATATGACTTTGATGAAATGATGAACCTTTGATGAAGTAAGAACAACTGAAGAACAATGTCTTAGGCCTAATGATTACTAAGTAGACTAATCCATTCTCTTGGTATTAATCTCTACATTAACCATTGAATCATCATCAATTCTCATTGGCAATTCAAATGACTAATGAGCATTAAGAACAAGTTCTAATCTAACCACTAATCACCCTAATCAACTACTATCGTAGGCTAGGCATGAAAAGCTCATTTAGGTTCTATCAAGCATTTTAAAAAACACCTTGTGGGCATAAAATGCTAATCATCTAGATTTCTCAATTACAAGCTTAATCTAGCATTACTAACAACCTAAATGAAAGACTACTTAAGATCTAGCCCTAAACATCATCATTAATTCATCAAATCATCTCAATCACCAAATCCTAAACTCATCTAAAAGAC
Source organism: Cardamine occulta (assembly GCA_028015245.1). Taxonomy (NCBI): domain Eukaryota; kingdom Viridiplantae; phylum Streptophyta; class Magnoliopsida; order Brassicales; family Brassicaceae; genus Cardamine; species Cardamine occulta. The sequence continues at coordinate 13,155,924 of CM051386.1, read as the reverse complement.
TACTCACTCATAGTCATGAAAACACAAATCAATTGGTTTGATTGATGCATAATCATGAGTATAAGAAAAATAGTTGAAAGATTTAAGAAGATAAGAAGATTTGATAACTTAGATCAAAGAGATTCATAAAAATATCCAAAAGAAGCTTAAACAAATTCTCTCTAAAACAAAGCATAACCTTAATTAGGTATTTTTAAGCTATTTATAGTAAAAATAAAAGGACTTGGTTAACATGCAATAAACCAAGTCAAACCCGGAATAAACCAGTCAACATTCAGAAAATTCTTAAGATTGATGACTTCGTAGCGACCAACGTTAGGCCGCTACAAATGCCCGGTGAAAGTCCCAGGAAAACCTCAGTAACTTCGTAGCGACCACCGTTAGGCCGTTACAAGTGTCTGGTGGAGGCTATCAACCAACGTTAGACCGCTATAGATGCCCGTTATCTTCCACCGGTCTACACATGTCCGCTACAAGTGCCCGCTGTCTCTCACCGGTCTACACATGCCCGCTGTCTTGCCCGGAAAAATCTCAGCAGCTTCGTAGCGACCACGCTTTGGCCGCTACACCATCCCGATGGTATCCACCGGTTTACACATGCCCGCTACGAGTGCTCACTTCATCAAAAGTTTCTTCTTTTGATCCTTTCTAACTCCATTTGATTCAAATGTTCCAAGCTTTGCTTCAAAGCCTAAAGACAAGGGAAAATATGCAAATATGCAACTTAAACTCCTAAGAATGCAATGTGAATGCAAAAAACTATATGAGAAATGAACTTTCAAACATGCTAAAATGGCAACATATCAGGTTGCATCGCTCGACACAGATAGTCACGAACAGTACCAACTTCGACTTCTCAGCTGCAATGCTCCATAATTGCTCCATAATGTTCAAATAATCTCAAATGTGTATAAACCTATTAAAGATTTGAAAAGGACTCGAAAGACACATAAAAGACTCGATTATATACATATATCATGGCTTGAAAACCGGTAAAAACCATGATATATCAATTACCCCTAACTTAGCTTTTACTTGCCTTCAAGCAAACAAAAAACTAAACAAGAGAAAGAAATTTGAAAACATAGAAACTTATTTCATCATAAAAGCACCACACTCACATTCACCATAGTAAAGCCACTAGAAATTCTTACCTGACAGGATCCAGACCACTATGTACTTCATCGCAAACATTCGCAACATTCATCGCAAACATCGCAAAGTGCAAAATCCACTTTATTTTATTCTCACCCTCTCTTCTTCCTCTGCATTAGATGGAAAATCTACAAGCTCATATACGTGAAACTCCACATATTGATCATCATCTAAAGCAACTACAAGATGAGGAGCATACAGATCCCCATTCGACAAATCAAAGCTGATCATATCAGAAGATGAACTACTGGAGACTTCATGATTCTCTTTTTTCCTGAAATAAATCATATACATGCAACTTGCAACATCAAGAATATTCTGCTCATCTCTTCATTTTTGTTTCTCTTGCACACCGAATCACATCGTACACTGACTCTCCCCGTATACTAATGTTGGTATACATACATTAGTGTACTTAACATCGGTGCATAAGTGTCCATCGACGTTGGTGTACATACGTCAGTATACAAACATTGGTGTACAAACGTTAGTGTACTAGATATAGTGGTGTATAATAAAAGTGTATGAGACGGTGGACGAGATGTTGTACAAGAAATATTTTTGGATGTATACCTATATAAAATGGGTCTTTTTAGATTCACAAGAAGATTTTAAATAATAAAAGTTTATTTTTAAATAAATTTGATAAATTATTTGTATTATAATCAAAATTGAAAGAAAATAAAAGTGAGAGAGGGAGAGACAAAATAATCATCGAATAAAAAAAAGAAAAGAATAAGAAAACAGTGTAATGGCATAACCATAAATATAAGATATTTGATGCTGAAGCCCCACCAAACTCTGAGTCACTGAGAAAAAGCAAATTGGAAAATGTAGCAAACTCTTCTTCTTCAACTCACCATAGAGAATTAAGAAAAAAAAACAGATAGATTCTTAAAAATTGCGAAACACATTAACCTTTATGTCTCCTTTTATTCTTTGATATGACCTTTCTGCTTCCTTCATCATTAATGGAAAAAAAAAACAAAATCGTGACCGAAACAGTGCATGATAGTGATTGTCTTATTTACCCAATTTCAAATAGTAACAGTCCTTTTAACCCAATTAAGTTTTAAAAATGTCCCAGTTTGCCAATTGACCATATTTTAAACCAATATATTCAGATCAAAGCGACTAAACCCGAACAATTTTCTACACACACATCTTTTTGGTTACATTTTTCTTCTATTTGAAGGGTTTGGTTCGGTTTAAAACGGAATTGTGGCAATAATCAAATGTGTTTATTTAACAATTAAATAAATTAATAACTTGATTACTATTAATATATTGGTATGATTTCATGTTTTATTCTGATTATAATTTAGCATTTATCTTAAAACCACAAGCACAACAATGACTCAATATTGTCTTTTTGTTTTCTCTCCTAATTTTTATGTTCTATATAAACAAACAAAAATCACCACCCGTTACTAATGCATATTGGTCTTCTTTACCTTTCAAATTGAAAAATATGTTTATAAACAAATTCATGCTTTCTTTACATAAAGATGGAAACATAATAATTTTGTCAAAGATGGCATCCAACAGATTCGGAAATAAGTTTAATTTGGTTGCCTAATAAAAAATTATTTACTATGTAAGTTATTATTCTTTGCCATGTATGATACTAAAAGGGTATATTTTATTGAGCATTTGGACAGCTTTGAATTAAAATGCAAAATCATGTATTAATAAAACATGAATTTTAACATATCTTTTAAATTATTGGATTAATGATTTTAAATTATAAAATAAAATCCACTGTTATTAAAAACGTTTTAAGATTGGATTTGAAAGTTTTAGATGAAATTTCATGGGATTTCTTAGTTAAAAATACAAAGATCAAAATATCATGGTTTTAGGTGAGAATCCAGAGAATTTAATAACAAAATTTTCAATTCACCAAAATTCAATCAAACTATCTCAAAACTCATAAAAATCAAATCTCTCCTTCTATATTCAATACACCCCCATAATAATTCTAAAGAACATGTGATAACAATTCTAGTTATATATATGAAACCAGTCCTTTGTTTTGTCCTCATTCAAAGAAAAAAGGTTTACATTAGTTCATAGTATTTTGATTTTACAAAGAAAAATTAACAACCAAGAATGATGTTAAGAACAAAGGTTGTCTCTTTGGTTATATTTGCAGCTTTTGTGCTATGTGTGGGTATGTTTTTTTTCTTTCTAAAGTGTTAGTTTTTTTTTTTTTTGCAAAGTTGTAAAGTCAAACATTAATCATTTTATTTTCTGTTAAAAATAAGATCCAACAGAATAGATGAACAAGAAAACATTGCGCCGTGGGTATATAATATGAAGTCGATATGTTGTAAAGAGCATCCGGAGGTCGGAAGATGTCTTCTAGACATTGATGATAATGCTGATAAAGATGGAAAATGTTGGACATTTTGCATTAAAGAGTGTGAAACGGGAGGTTTTTGCAAACTTTTTGGAAACAAACATAAATGTCATTGTCATTGTTCGGGTTAATAGTCTCCATATAGTTAGATTATAGTGATCTTCAAAAATAATATAGTTATGACTATTGCGTTGGTTTAAAATAAGATAAATATTGCAAAAATTACTAATATATTCTCTTTTTCTGAGTATAAAAGTTTGAAAATCTATACAAGATTAAATCACATATTTATCATCTAATTAAAAACTCATACAAGTACAATCATAGACAACACTAATTTTATCTATCTATATATTTAAGTATATGCATTTTTATCAAAAAGAATATATGTTCATTTGTATAGGATCCGTTGTTCCAATAATTTTATATATATGCACAAACCTTCAAGCTATTTGATACTCCCTCCATTTCTGCAAGAGTATCGTTCTAGAGTAAAAATTTTGTTTCATAAAGAATCTCACTTTATATTTCCAATGCAATTTTAAAACAAACTTCTAGAATTACCCATCATTCAAAATTAATAACCGTTGCATTTAAAAATTTATAATTTGATTAGTGATATGTTAAATAGGGGTAAATTTGTATATTTAAATCTTTTTTTAATATGCGTGAAAAATTACATTTTTCAAAAACAGAGGAAGTACATTGTAAGTTTGTAACTAGATAAATATTTCAATATGTAAGATACATATTTTTATTATAAATTTTCCAAATGATTCGTAGGACAAGTCATAAATTACCAAAAAATAGTAATTTTTTTTATCTAAGGGGTGTCTAAAGTAATGAAGACAAGAGTCAAAAGTCGTGTTCATATAATTCAGAGAAAATACCTTAAAAACCTCCATCTTGATAACTTATTCCAATAAAAAACCTTCAAATATTTTTGTTTTCATAACAAAACTTCAAGTTGATAAATTTTTCCAACAAAAATCTCAAAATATTTTTGTTTCCAAAACAAACCTCTAAGTATAAATTTGTGCTTACTTAAACCCTCAAGTTCCCAATATTGAGCCTCATTGAGGGTTGACTGACGGTCAACGACAACTCCTGTTAACTATTTGGTAACTTTATTTGTCCTTTTCACGTGTTTTTCAGTGTTATTTGCTAAGGAGAAAATGTGTTTACTACTACGAAAATTTGATTTCTTAATCTAGGGTTTTTATTCAAAATTGAAGGAGTTAACAAATAGTTAACATGCATTTGATGTGTTAACTGGAGTTTTTGTTGACTGTCAGTCAACCCTCAATCAGGCTCAAGATTAGGTTTCTTTATCTAGGGTTTTTTATTCAAAATTGACGGAGTTTGCAAATAGTTAAAATACATTTACTGTGTTAATGAGAGTTATTGTTGACCGTTAGTCAATCTTCGATGAGCTCAATATTAGGATTTTGAAGATTTAAGTAACCAAAGCTTTATACTTAGAAGTTTGTTTTGGAAACAAAAATAGTTTGAGGTTTTTATTGGAAAAATTTGTCAGTTTGAATATATTTATGTAAACAAAAATAGTTGGAGGTTTTTGTTAGAAAAAGTTATCCCATTTATACAGAAGTGCAGCTCCTACGAGCCAAACTTGGCAATCAAAATAATATTAAACGCCAACTTGACCACTACACCAAGAGGCATTTCTAGAAGTGATGCCGTTAGTTAATTGATATATTTTTGGCACATAAAGCAGCTGCTTGCTCTGCTTTAAGGGTCGGGCATCAATGTTCATTTGATAAAGATGTTGCAGGGTGTGAAACATGAGGTTTTTGCAAACTTTTTGGAAACAAACATAAATGTCATTGCAATTGTTAGGATTAATAATCATCATATACAAAATTTATAGTGGTATAATGTATAAAATGGAAATAAAGTTATATAGGACTATTTCATTGTTCTAAAATAAATAACTGATTGTCATTCTTCTTCTCTTCTTCTTAGTATAAAATTTTGAAAAATCCATAACAAGAATATATATGTTACAAATTCACTATTGATTATCGATATAAAAGTTTTTCTAAAATATCATATAAATATAATGAATAAGATTAATTGTATATATCTATGCATTTAAATCTGTGCATTTGTATAGGATCCATTGTTCCAAAAAAAAATTACGTATGCATAAGCTTCGAGCTATTTAAGACATTGTAATCAGAATATCAGATAAGACATTGTATTCAATATGTAACAAGTTAACTCCGGATAAATATATTTTTATTATAAAGTTGCCAAATGATTCATAGTTTTTCCTCGAACATTAAAAACAAAAAAAAATGAAGATTACTTTATTTTGTTAAATAGTTTGAAAGAGTACTTCTTGATGAGTTCGATGTTGCATAGTCAAATTTTCATTTAGTTGTAAATAATAACTAATTGTTTAATTGACAAAATCATGTATTGATGACAGAACATGGCATCGTCACGTATTTGCAGATTGAAATCGACGTGCGCCACAAGACACAACATTTGCAATTTCATCCCGAACAAACTAAGTCAGTTTGATTTTTTTAATCAAAAATTATTTGAATGTCTTAGATTATGTAACATATGGTAATAATCAATTATTTTAGAAAAATGAATATACTGACATGACATGATTTTAACCTTGTAAAGTTGTAATTGAAATATCCAGCTAAACCATCACAAGTAACAACGATATGACCGATTCTAAAACGTTTAACAAAACTTTCAGTGATTTATTGGTATAAATATTTGTACAGTATACTTTAAAAAAATTCTTCAAAAAGTCAATGGATCGAAATTCAAAGACGTGCATGGTGAAACAAAGTAATGACACTTATTTAACTAATTTAATTTATTTTTATAAGTCAAAATTTCTGCGTAAAATCAAAACCACAACACTTGTTTCTCTGTTGTTTGTCTAAAATGGCTGACCTTGCTGCCGATGTGGTCTTACAAGTCGGTTCTTCTGGTAGAACAAGTGTCCAAGTTGACGAGACTCCGGCCACAGAACCAGTTCCTGCACCGGAGAAAAAACTTACTCTTTTTGCCTTACGACTCGCTATTCTTGAGAAGGTTTTTGAAAGATTCCAATATTCTTATTTCCTTTTGTAGTTTAGGAGTCATTTTTTGAAAGTTTTGAATGTTTTCTTTAACCACAGATTGCTTCAAGTTTGGGATCTTTAGGTTTCGTGTGGGCCACGGTTGTTCTTCTTGGTGGTTTTGCTGGAAGTTTAGCAACAACAGATTTTTGGTTTGTTACGGTGATTCTTGTGGTGGAAGGAGCTCGGATTTTCAGCAGAAGCCATGAGCTTGAACTTCAGCATTACTCTAAACAAGAAACGAGAAGAAATGAGATGAATCCAGGGCCGATCGCACGGACAAGAACATGGAAAAGCTCAGATGTTCCTATGATGTCAGGATGGGTTTTTAAATCAAGAAACGTGAGTAGAGTCTTTTCTTGGCTCCAGATTGGTTCTGCTTTGGCCAGCATTTTCATCTCCATGTTCAAGCTCATCAAGCAAGACTATGGAGGCAATGACTTGAAACCAAAACGCACAAATCTTCACTCTGCTTTGACTCTGTTCTACTCTCTAGCCCTAGCCGAGGCTCTCCTCTTTCTTGTTGAGAAAGCTTACTGGGAATGGATGATCAGAGTTTTCAAGATTCTTGAAAAAGTGAACAAAGAATGCGGTCTCGAGAGTTTTGGCATGGTCTCGGTGAGAAGATTCTTCTACGATGCCTACTCAAAATGCCTCAATGGGAGCATCTTCGACGGATTGAAGATGGATATGGTCATTTTCGCCATGGAGCTCTTGGTGTCGAATTCTCCTGAGGAGCAGCTCATTGGTACACGGATACTTTGTACATTCTCAACGCACAACGACTATTCTGTTGATACTCTACAGAAGATTGGTATGAATCTTGCGATCATCGAAAGGTTAGTGGAGATGTTGAATTGGAGAAACAAGAATCAAGAAGATGCAAGAATGGCATCTGCAGTGATTCTTTCAAGATTAGCTAGTAAGACGCAAAATGCTTTGAGAGTTGCGGGGATCTCGGGAGCGATTGAGTCGATCTCTTCTCTTTTAGAGAGCACGAGAGGTTCAGGTCAAGCCACAGATGAAGTTGGAGAAAATAGCATCTATCAATCCAGTCTATGTACCTTAAACAATCTTGGACTGCTGATTTTGAAAAGGCTAGCTAGAGATCATGATAACTGTGGGAAGATTGGGAAAACAAAAGGGTTGCTTTCAAAGATCATTGACTTCACTTATGCTGAGAGGAGATTGTTGGAGGATTCAAGTGTTGCGGCTCCAGAACCTTGTGATATCTTGGCTGTGAAACGGTCTTTGAAGCTGTTAAAGAAGCTGGTGAGCACGACCGGTGCAACGGGGAAGAACTTGAGGAAAGATATCTCTGGAATTGTTTTCACAGTGAGCAACATTAGGGAAACATTACGCCATGGAAACAGGCGACCTGATTTGCAGAAGCTCGGTGCAGAGATCTTGATTTTCCTTGCGTTTGACGAAGGTGCAACCGAGAAAATTGGGGGCACGGGCGGGGTTTTAAAGGGACTTCTCTTCATATTCTTGAACAATGAGATTCCAGAGAATGAAAGTGGTGTGAGAGTCTCTGCTGGTGAGTCTATAGCTATGCTAGCTCAAGGAAGTACAAGCAATTGCCAACGGATCTTGAGATCAGATGTTCTTCAGAAACTTGTTGAAGCGTTGAACAACCCATTGATTCAGTTGAATGCAGCGAGAATCTTGCGGAATCTCTGCGCATATACAGCTTCTGGTCAGTTCAATAAACAGATGCAGGAAGTTATTAAATCTGCAGGAGCAACAGTAAGTCCTCTCATGTTCTTGAATCAAGAAAAACACTTATAGATTCATGAATCATCATCACTAATGTTATCTTATCAATGCAGGTTCTTAAGGCAATCAAGTCTGAAGAGAGCAAACTTCAAGAAGTTATGGTGGGATTAGCACCACATATTCTCAAGCTAATGAGTACTGAAGAATTGAGAGGGATGTTCGAGAAAGCGGAAGTAAGCGAGGAAGAACTAGCCAAGGCATTAATCAGTATTTTCAAGAGATATGAACAGCCAGTTCCAAAGGTTCCAAGAATCAGGAGGTTTGCAATAGAGCTAACCATTGAGATGATGAAAGCTAATGCTGAGACCGTCAAGACTTTCGAAAACCTTGGAATGAAGAATGGATTAGAGACTGTTTTCGAGACTGCGACTGAGCTTGAGAACTTTGATATATTCTCTGGCACGGTTGGTTTGGCACGCCATGGCTCAACGATCAATGAACTCATTGAAGAAGCAAATAAGTTATTGAGTTAAAATAAAAGTCCTCACATGTAACAATCTTAAACATTGACTTTGTCTCAAGTCAAAATTGTCTTGAACTCTTTTTCTTTTCTCATCATTGTGTCTTTACTAAGTTTACCAAATGGTCTGTATTCTAATGTTCTTCCTCTATAGCATTTTCTCTGCTTCACACCTATAACTCCTGGAAATTGCGAACAAAGACAAACATGATTACATCATATGCTCATGAAGATACCTAGATACAGTATGATTAAATTGGTCAAAATATTTGTAAGATGATCTCATTACATGAATCATAACAAGAGGATAAAAAAAAAACCTTTTTGTCAAAGACACAACATATCTGCATCGCATATGAATAAAATCATATAAACCATAACCATAAGATAACTTTTTTCATGACAAACCTTTAAACATTTAAGCTTTCCTTTCTATTTTGCCCAAACCAAAACACATAACTTAATAGCATTATCTACTTTTGAAGAAATTAAGATCCCATCGACGTAATAACCCGTCTAAAACGTTTCCTGATGTGCTACTGCGTTCAACCACAGTCACTGTTGCCTTTGTACGTGCTGACAAATCAATGACATCGTTTGTGTTCTGACTCATTTTAGGCGAAGCACCAGGAACAAAACCATTTACAGGTCCTGGCAGAGAGTCCAACAATCTTTTACATGAAGCATTGGCTTCAGAAGATGATGGTGCATCATGGTTACTTGGTATTGGACGGGAAGAAGAATCTGTCTCAGGATGTGACAACTCTGGTTCTGTAGTAGCAGAAGCAGCATTACCTTCAGTGTTGTTCTCTGTATTGATCCTGGAAGGTTCTTTGTTCAGATGAGTTTCAACCTCCAAGTCCTTCAGTGACTTCATCACCGCTTCCATCAACATCTGAGGTTATTTAAGATATGTGAATAAACGAATACATGAATATAGAGCATAGTCATAGTGCAAAATCCACTTTATTTTATTCTCACCCTCTCTTCTTCCTCTGCGTTAGATGGAAAATCTGCAAGCTCATCTACGTGAAACTCCACATATTGATCATCATCTAAAGCTACTGTAAGATGAGGAGCATACGGATCCCCATTCGACAAATCAAAGCTGATCATATCAGAAGATGAACTACTGGAGACTTCATGATTCTCTTTTTCCTGAAACAAATCATATTATGCAACTTGCAACATCAGAAATATTGTGCCCATCTCTTCATCGTTGGTTTCTGATGAGAAACTGATCTGATACCTTAGTTTCTGATGATGATTGATTAGATGGCTCGTTGGAAGGAACCTGAGAGAGGTAACAAAAAACCATGAACAAGGAGATAGAGGAAGCATATAACTGTACAGTTTCTTTAAAGAACCAAGTGAAGCAAACTCTTTTAGTTTGGTAGCTATGAAAGAATTACATGGTTTTATGATTCCAAATTTGGAATTGGAAAATCTTCCAAATTTGGAATCATAAAGAACGCACTTTGAATTGGAATAATACAAACATTAGGGAGGAAACTGATTATACCACGTTTCTAGAGAATTATCAGAAGAGAAAATTATACTTCAAAGTTCAAAACATGTAGTGAAGAAATTGTTTTGGACACTAGTCAAAAAAATACTTGCAGGACGTAGTGACAAACTACCAACCTCAGTGCGACTCATAGGTCTTTTCAAGCGGACTTCATTTATAGCATCGGAGATACTGCCTGCAGCCAAACCTGAAATCAATTAGAAAAGATGTTGCCTAAGGGTAAAATAAAACCTGGAATAAACATAGAGAAAAACCTCCATGACTTACTTTTCTTTGCTGAGGATTGTGGAGAACTTAGTTCTTGCATTGTGCTCCAACTCCCCTGAACATACAACAACTTAACGTCATTGACCTTTCTCGCTAAAGAGATAAGAACACTCCAAACATCGCTGCAAGATTCATTACCTTGGCAAAGTAATCATCCGCCGGGTCAAAATATCTTGGCCCAACCACATCTGGAGGTTGAAGAACGTTATGGAAAAAGATGTTTATTGAATCAAAGTAGAACTGTGGCCGTAGTGAATTGTGGTCTCCCTCGAATTTGATGATATTTTTGTCTCCCTGGCATAATCATCAAAAGCCAGATATTTAGACGCTACATGGTCAAGGTTTATTGAGAACTTCTGAGAAGCTAGGAAGGAAAGTATATATAATATGAAGAAAACTTACTATGTATGCTTCATATATACGCTCTGAATGATGAGGGCTGATAAAGTCATCGTCTATGGCATGTCCAAATAAGACGGGAACAAAACAAGATTTCGCTACCTTAATGGTGTTGAGTTTCGTTATGTCAAACTTGGCTTTCCTCTGAACAGCTCTACGCATATATTGTATTGCAAATTTTATCTGAACAAAAGATTGAAAGAGCTTAAAGCCATAAATAGAGAAAATGTGGAAACCTCGTAGTAGCAGAACAAATCTCACAAGAAACAGATACTACAAATTTATTTTTACTTACAGTAAACTTCGGTAATCGGAACTTATATGTATCTACAAGTTCCATCATCAAATCAACCAAATCTGAGAATGGACTGTCTAGAACCATTCCTGCTATAGAGGGATCCTCAGCTCCATACATCAAGCTGAAAAATAATTGTAGCAACACAATGATTTAATAGTCCAGCAGACAGGGATAATGATTGTAGAATTTTAAGTTCCAGTGCTTGATGTGTGTGACATGTTTTTTAGCTATTCCCAATCATTTAGACACAGAAGGTGTCATGTTTTCTAAGAAATAGACAAAAACCCCGCCCAAAGAATATTTCAACAACTATTCTCCTCTCCACTAGTAAAGAAAAAGAGGTTCATGAGATAATTAAATCCTCCGTTGCTTACAAAATTCACTTCAATAGTAAACAGTTCCATACAGTTAGCTGCAACTTCATGATGGAAACACTCTAAGTAATTTAATAAATGAAAGATTTAAAAGAACCTTGTGACAGCACCCATTGAACGACCCCATAAGCCAATCAGGGAGACATTTCCATCCGTGCGCAAATACTCAACCACGGCTTTCAGATCATCTTTCTGCAAGCACCCATGTCACGTTTAACAATAATAAAAGAAGTGACTAGTTTCATAATTCAGGATAATGACTAGTGAACCCAGTGACTGTGAGGGAACGAAAAAAATAATAGACACCCTTATAAAGGACACCTACAATCCTACATGATCTTCCAACTAGTGAACCCAGAGGAAAAAAATATTGAGAACTTAATCAAAGGAACCTACAATCCTACATCATTTTCCACCTCTAATCTACCATGAATAGAGGACCAAAACACTAAATCATATGGAAACCATAAAATAAAGTATCAAAACCTCTAAATCATATGGAAATCTTTCTTCAGAAATATAACAATAAGGTACCACTATAGACCAAATGAAGTAGCATAGGCGTATTGGTTTAAATGGGATAAAATAGAGAGAAAGAACAAGATGAATATAACCTAGCAAATATCAATCCAGAAGCAGATATATTGACTTTTTGACAGCTTGTATACTCGAAACAGCGATAAGTTTAGGCCATAAAGGAATATTTTGAGAAAAGATGAGAGGAGCACATACTTCGTTCCAACCCAATGTGACGTACTCCCCGCCAGAGAGACCAGATCCCGAAAAGTCGAGCGTGACAATTGTGATGTTTGAAGGAAGTAATACGATCGCAGCTTCACTGGCATCAGCTCTACATCCACTGAATAAGCAAAGAGCCATTGATGAATACTAGGCTAAAAGAAACAGTAACAACCAAGGAGTAGGGAAGGTAAGGTGGTGAATCACTGGACAACATGGAAATGAGTTGCACAGTGAGGTGAAAAATTCAAATAGACCACTAATGACAATAGGAAAACTCCTATACAAGTGCTGCTATCCATATCAGTTGTTTCATTTGAAAACATGATTATCATACTGTAGAATGAGTTATTTAGCTTATTTAACCAGTATAGCTCAAAATCAGATTCCTATAAATGAAAATATACGATTACCTGTTTCCATGGCAGTATATTACACAAGGTAGAGGCCTATCTTCAGGACGCTCAACTGGCATGTAATGACTACACTGAAGGACATCTCCCCTGATGTTTTTAACCTGTCAGATACAAAGATCCTCTATAATAACCTTAGGCAAAGAAAAGACAACTACTAAAACTTCAGATCCTTATGAAAGAAAAAAACAAGCTAGTCCTAACCATAGGCTGCAAAATAAGGAAATCACATTGACATTGAAATATAACAAACAAGTTTGCTGGGATTTTCTACTCAGGAGTCCACAGCAAGAGCAAAAATCTGATTATAGTTTTCTTTCATTGCTCATCAGAGACATAGGTTCAAAACCTAAAGCCTCAAAAGATGTACATTGAGCTAAATTAAGATAAGAAGAAGGTAGAAAAATCCATTTAGAAAACTCATTATAAGTCCAGAAGCTTTACCTCTAAATCTTTCCTCTGGTACCATCTTCCTTTAAGCATGAACTCTTGGTCCAAGAGATCATGTTCCGGATTGTATTCAGCTCTGCATCAAAGCCAGTTTGATTCAAATGTAGATGAAACTAAGTAACCAACCAACAAAGTGAAAATATTATAACGATTATCTTGAGAGATTCAACCTAATTCATCTAAAATCAAAAATAAATCTAATCACCACAATCAACTCGAGAAAATCTAAAAATCTACACTTGCTGCTACAAAACCCAATTCTACAACCTAGTAAAGAGAACAAAAAGACTCAAAACCAAAATCCAAAATAAGTAAGTTATTTTTTCAATTCCTGAGAAAAATAAAAGAGCTTCCTTTAAACCTTGGAGGTCGAATGATGAAGTTAACAAGCTGCTCCATCGAAAAAATAAAAAAAAATCACCACCTTCTTCTTCTTCTCATTCTTCCATCTTTCTCACAAATTTCAAATCAAACAAACTCAAACCACAAAAGGGATTCAAAAACAGAATAATAACTATAACTATAAAAACCCTAAAAACGAAGATCGAGCTGTTCCAGAAGAGACGACAATGAGATCGAAAGAACGAAGAACAATGACACAGAGAAAGAGAAAGGAGAAGCAAAAGAAACGGCTTTTTCGTTGTTGAGAGCTGAACTGTTTTTATTTTGATTTTCTTGTTTTTAATTTATAAAAAGACTTTGCATTTGTAAATTAGCCCCACATTTTTGCCGCTTTTGACATTTATTTTTCTCCGTTGAATTAAATTTACTCTTTGAGACTTTTTTTTTATTAATTGGTTACTCCCATAGTAATCATTAATCATTATTATGCCATAGTTTTTTTTTTCAGTGAAAGCTGACATTGACAAAGGGACAATTCAAAGTCTCTTTAGTAGTATTTCGAAAAAAAAATCTCAGAATTTAAATTTAGGTTTTTAGTGGAGAACGTGCACGTAATCACGTCGTTATAGGTAGGCCTAATAGTTAAACTAATAGGATTACTTCATGTTTTTTTTAAATAATTATATACGAGGTTAATTATTACAAGAACTAATAAAGCTGGGAATTTTGGACAATAAAGTGCATATCTGTCACAGCGATTATCACAGCACTTCAAGATTTTGTTGTATATGCTGGCACGTGTGGAACAGAAACACAAGTGAATTCTGTTTTTTTTTTATGTCGGTCTTGATGGCCCATTATTTATAACTCATTGGGCCTAACTAGGCCCAAAATGAAACATTTATTTACAAGAAAAAAAAGCTAACGAATAACAGATCTGAACCGTCCAAATATTGAAGAATGATCTGAACCGTACAATATAAATATTCGTTTTGCCGTCTGCTTTCTTCTTCCTCCTCCTCTCAAATCGGCAACACCCATTCCTCTCTCTCTCTCTCTCTCTCGCGGCCACCTTGATTCTTCTCATAAAAAAGCTAAACCGTTTTTGTAATTTGTAGAAGTTTCTGCAGTAAATTCTTGATTTTTGATTCTGGGTCAGAGTAAGAGAGTGGTATTACTAATGGATTCGGATCAAGGAAAGCTTTTTGTCGGTGGTATTTCATGGGAAACCGATGAAGATAAGCTAAGAGAACATTTCAGCAACTATGGTGAGGTTTCTCAGGCCATTGTGATGAGAGAAAAGCTCACAGGTCGTCCTAGGGGTTTTGGTTTCGTTATCTTCTCGGATCCTTCTATTCTCGATAGGGTTCTTCAAGACAAACACAACATTGATACTAGAGAGGTTATTATTTCTCTCTTATAGCTCTGTTTCTCAAATTCTGTTGGTTCCCTTGTTTATGTTTTGCCCTTTTTGCGTTTAGCTGCGTTGATTGAGAACGAGAGTAAAAA
This sequence comes from Cardamine occulta, assembly GCA_028015245.1. NCBI lineage: Eukaryota > Viridiplantae > Streptophyta > Magnoliopsida > Brassicales > Brassicaceae > Cardamine > Cardamine occulta. The sequence continues at coordinate 13,140,743 of CM051386.1, read as the reverse complement.
TCGAATTTTTGTTTTGTTTGCAAATTTAGGGTAATCAGTTTCTGTTTTGTGCTTTGAAGCATACTCTCAATGAAGTGTGCTTGAGTATATTTTTAGAATAAAGAGTTTAGTTTGGTGACTTTGGTGACTTTGGTCTATTGGGAAAAGCTATAAAACAGATGTTTATATGTTGCATTAACTTCTTCTGAGATTTATTGATCTTGGTTGATGTTTTAGGTTGATGTGAAGAAAGCAATGTCTAGAGAGGAGCAGCAAGTTTCTGGAAGATCTGGGAACCTTAATTCATCTCGAAGTTCTGGAAGTGATGCTTTCAATAAAACCAAGAAGATCTTTGTTGGAGGCTTGCCACCTACTTTGACAGATGAAGAGTTTCGTCAGTATTTTGAAGTTTATGGTCCTGTGGCTGATGTTGTAATCATGCATGACCAGGCTACCAACCGTCCTCGTGGGTTTGGATTTGTTTCCTTCGACTCTGAAGATGCGGTAGATCGTGTGTTGCACAAGACTTTCCATGATTTGAGTGGTAAGCAAGTTGAAGTAAAGCGTGCTCTTCCTAAAGATGCCAATCCTGGAGGTGCTGGAAGATCAATGGGTGGTGGTGGTGGCTTTGGCGGTTTTCAGGGTTATGGTGGCAATGAAAGCAGTTATGAGGGACGTGTGGATTCCAATAGGTTTATGCAGCATCAAAATGTTGGAAATGGTTTACCATCTTATGGTTCTTCTGGTTATGGCGCTGGGTATGGAAATGGTAGTAATGGTGCCGGGTATGGGGGCTATGGAGGTTACACTGGTTCCGCTGGAGGTTATGGTGCTGGACCTGCTGGTGCTACTGGTGCATATGGAGCATCGGGCATTCCAGGTGCTGGTTATGGAAGTAGTACTGGAGTTGCTCCAAGAAACTCATGGGACACTTCAGCTCCTAGTGGTTATGGGAACCCAGGCTATGGGAGTGGTGCTGCTCATAGTGGATATGGAGTTCCTGGTGCAGCTCCTGCGCAGTCACCGTCAGGCTATTCTAACCAAGCTTACGGGTATGGAGGGTACAGTGGAACTGATTCTGTTTATGGAAATCAAGCTGCATATGGTGTGGTTGGAGGGCGCCCTAGTGGCGGCGCTTCAAACAACCCTGGCAATGGTGGCTACATGGGAGGTGGATATGGTAATGGTTCTTGGCAATCTGACCCGTCACAAGGTTATGGTGGTGGATACAATGATGGCCAAGGTCGACAAGGCCAATAGCCCTATTTAAGGGGATTATCACCAACCTGGTTTTTGGATCCTTGTCAAGAAGAATTTAGCTCAAATCAAAGGTTCCTCAACATCATAACCGGTTGGACTGCTTGAATCTTTATTATAAGCATGTGCTATCTATTACAATAAGTCACTTCTGTTAAGTTATTTTTCGATTGTGTACTTTTGAGTTTTGACAGAGTTATTACTAAGGCTTTGCTGCTTTCATATTATGTTTTTCTGTCCTAGTATTCTTGCCGGATTTGTTGTTTTTGATTGTGTTATTTTGGTTTTGGCCCTGATGGATATAACTTAAGCAGGGAACAATGGTTCATGGTACTTGATTAAGAAAGCAGATGGCAAGCAGAAGTAGATGGAGGTGAGAGTTGATTCCTGGTTTGAGTAGATAGTAGTAGATGATTCAGTAAGTGGTAGCATTGAGAGGAAGCTGTAGATTGAGAAGAGCATAATCATTTTGAGTCGTGTGTTTGTACAGGACTCGTCGAGGGATGCTTGAGCTCTTAAGTGGAGCAAAGACTCACCGTGGTTGAATCCGAGGTCTGTTCCTACTCGGAGTTGAGGTAATCGATTGAAGAATGAAGAATCGAGTTGTTATCAGTAGAGAATCACAAGAATGAAACAAACATAGATAGGCAAATGCTATGGAAGCATTAAAATAGCTTATGAGATTTTGGGGTTTGATTCATAGTATTAGATAGCAAATTCTTATATAATGATAGAAATTAGTGGAAACACAAAAGTATAAAGCTTATCCTGGACCGGAAATACAAAGTTACAAATTCGTGAAAGCTAATTTATTTGATTTCGTAGTCGCTTTAACCATCTTGTTTAGGTCGCATATTCATGTAGTGCAACTACAATTTTCTTCTCATTTAGGTCAGTGGTGTCCAATCCAGCCAAAGCCCCATCCTTACTGATTTTACCGCTAAAGCCAAAGCCTTTTCCGATGCCGCCTCCAAAACCACAGCCTTTGCCTATTCCATTGCCAATGCTTCCACCTTTACCAATGCCACCTATTTTGCCTATTCCGCCGCCAAAGCTTCCACCTTTACCAATGCCACCGCCTTTGCCTATCCCACCAGCAATTTCACACCATCTCTCGCAGCCACATTAATGACCACAAAAACATTGAACCATAACAAAGCCAAGAGACCAGTTCCAGTTACGAGACACCTCATCTCTTTTGATTTCATCTTTTGAGTTATGTCTGGATGAGCATAGCATATTGACATAAGAAACGTTTATATAGTGACGTGGCAAACTACACGCACTCTTTGTTTAATTGCTATTTAAATAAATATTTGCATTAAGGTGTTTCAGCTACTAACTGACTTATTGTTTCACTTTCATTTCGTAAACTGATTATACGTTTTCATATTCTTCCCATCATATCTTGTTCTAATCACTCCCTTTTCTAGTCTATAAGACAACGACTCCATACGCGCCATTCCATTTTGGTACAGGAAAATCAATTTTTGTTTTACTTTCTTCTTTTTAAAACGTTCGTCTTTTAATGTTCCGTTAGTACAATTGAGAAACTTTCGTTTTGTTGAAAGGAAAGAATCAGGATACTAAACTAAAGTCATATGTCAATGGACAATGGTTAAATGGTTTTTAGTTTTGTGGTTAAGATCTATTTAGACGTTGTAAAGTAAAACCAGCATAATAGTTTTTTTCGATAGTCCTAAGTACGAGTTCTTTAATTATAGGATAGGTGGTAAGCCAAATCAGTAAGCTTTGTATTATAACAGTTATGATTAGTTAAACTCTTTACTAAATAACAATAAGTTCTTCTTAGCAAATATGGTTTTGAAGTTCATGTCATTTGAAAAGAAATAAACTAGTGTTATGGATCATTGCATGTATTAGTTAATGTCTACTAAACATATCTAAGAGACGAAGACCATAATCTAGTAATAATTCTAATAAGATAACAATCCAATTAAACCAATCCATCATTGTAATTCATTGATCGAATCGTTCATCATTTAGGTTCAATTCTTGACACTTTTGTATATATCCAAAACCAAGATATTCAGGCTTGTTTCTTCCATATTGAGTTCTCTAGGCGTTCTTGATTACCGCAGATCGCGCTTTCAGGTTCAGAAAAATGCTCCTAATGTATCCAGAGAAGAAGATATTACCAAAAACAATTTTTTTTGAATAGCAAAATGAGAAAGAAAGGTTAAAGCTCTTACCAGCAAGATGCGATGAAAGTACTGAACAAGACTCGGAATTGCAGAGGAACATACTGGTAATTAACCCATCCAACAATAGGCCAGAACTGTTTACATAAAAAGTTTCATAAATCAAAACCATCAATTGAAAATAATGTGTGTTCTATTTGGTTTGGTAATTTGAAATTAAAAGTGACTCTTGTATTAACCTTCCATGCTGTTAATTGGATTGTAGGGTAATCTTTTCCAACTTTTTGCTTGACTAGTAGGCCTGGGCGTTCGGGTTCCTCGGGTTATTCGGTAGTCGGCTTATTCGGCGGGGAAAAAATCCACCGATCGGATACTAGGTTGGATTTTGGGTCGGTTCGGAGTTTTTTGTTCGAACCTCGGGTTATTCGGAACAAAAAAAAATCTTCCGAATCAGGTCCGAATATTTTCTAAATCGGGTTAATCGGGTTATTTGCTATTTTCCGGCGTCATCTCCGACGTCCAATTTCCTGTATCATCTTCTTCCCGTCCTTCTTCCCAATTTCTTCTCTTCTTCTTCGCCTCTTTGGTCAGATCTAGATATGGTCAGATTCTTCCGATTCTTCTTCTTCTCTCTCTTCCTCTCTCTTCGACTCTTCTTCTTCAGTTCTTCTTCTTTCTTCCTCAGTTCTGTCTTTTTTGTCAGATGCCGTAAAGGTTTTGCACAACCGATCTCGTCGCGCCGGTGGTAGAGAAACGATGGGAGTTCGGGAGAAGGAGATGTAGAAGAAGAAGAAGGGAAAGAAGTAGATCGGATTTGATCGGATTCCGATTACCGAATCCGATTAAACCGATTATCGAATGTCTCAAAAATTTCCACCGATTAAGCCCATTGCCTAAACTAGTTCGGATTCGGATCGCGTTTATTCGGATCGGTTCTCGGAACTCCGAACAAAGCTCTCCGAACGCCCAGGCCTATTGACTAGCTTCCATGGCCTTCCTGTTAAAACAATAATTGCAAAGGACATAGAGGATCTTAACTCTAAATCATAAATCACTAAAAAGATAACAAAAATATACATTTCAAAACTAGACTATGATCATTACCTTCAACTACTAAACCATAGTAAGACATGAAAAGAAAATTATTCCAAGGGGAAGATGTAAGTTGCTCCAACAAAACCTGCTTCAACACAATATTGTTAGTTAATACTTCTTCCGTTTCTAATTGATCATATTTCTAGGATTTTCACACATACTAAGAAAACACATTAAAAGTTTATTATAAATACATCGTTTTTAGTAATTAACAACTTCCAATAATTCTAAACCAATAGTATTCAATTATTTTTTTTGAAATTTATAATTTATCATCAATAACTAATTAAACATGCATAGAAAACATAAAAATATGATTTTTTGAAACAAATTTGTTTCCTAGAAATATGATCAATAAGAAACGGAGGGAGTAATATATATTGGTCTTTCAAGTTACTTAGAAACAATAACAAATCTGAGTACAGTCAAATTTCCAAATTTGGCACAAGAAAAAAAATATCATAAATCCACATCTGTTTCAATGCAACATCAACCAAACTGAGAGAACAAGCCTTGAGTTATAAGAGTTAGAAGCATTCAAGAACATGATTGTTTGATCGAAAGACTAAACCTTTTTGGCAACAGTTGAATTACCCTTCTTGCCCTTGAAAATGGCATCCATCAATTTGTGAAAGAAGTGACCAAATGGTCCCCCATAACCAAATCCATACAACTGCACATAAGTGATAATTCCAAAATTAAGAACTCTGCAAAGAATGATAAATATATATAAAGAAAAAAAAAAAATGCAAACGGAACCATAAGAAGAAGCAATCTCCGGAACTGAAGACGCTTAACACCAGAGATCTTCTGAGCTATGGCATCACTGCAACCAGCCAAAACACTAGCAGTGATGGCCTGAAACTCATAACCACATGATCATTGGATTATTGAGATTAATCTTAGATTAAAGTGAAATTAACAAACCTTAGTTCGTAAAGGGTGGGCTTGAAGCTGAATCAGATATTTTCGCCATGCGTCTTTAGCAAAATCTGACATGGTCAAATGAAAGATTTGAGAAGACAACGTAAGAGAGCTAGGAGTGGAGAAAGATTAGGAGATCCAGATTTGAGTATGATATATGGTTTTTATTTTAACAAAACATACAAGATTAATATGGGTTAGCAGTTTTTTGGGATTGACACGTCCATTTACAAGTAGCCCAGTCCTCTCTTCATCTGTCTGATGTATCTTATTCAGTCCTTCTCAACGGGGTTACCTACGGGAAAGATTTACCCTCATCGTGGTATTAGGCAAGGTGATCCTATTTCACCTAATTTGTACTGAGGGTCTTTCGGCACGTCTCCATACATATCGAGCACAACACAAGTTTTATGGTTATAAAGCTTTTTGCAGATGATTCTCTGTTGTTCACTAGAGCTACTCCCTCTGATGCTACTAATCTTAAGGAGCTTCTCAAGCTGTATGAGGCAGCATCCGGGCAACCAGTGAACTACTCAAAATCTGCCATCATATATAGCAAAGGTGTGTCCCTATGTCTCAAAAATGATATACATAATAGACTCCCAGTAGCTCAACAATTTCTACATAGAGGGTGAAGAAAACGAATCAGTTAATCACTTGTTATTTCAGTGCAGAGTAGCTAAGGAAGTATGGGAATTGTCATCAACTCTCCCCTTCTCAGGTGACTTCTTTGCTACTCAATCCTTATGTCAAAATTTGCAGGCTATTTTTCAGTTAATTCCCGCAAAAAAGCTTGAGATCTCACTCATCCCTTTCATTGGATGGAACCTATGGAAAGCTAAGAATAATCTAGTCTTTCAAAATAGGCGAGATCACATTTCTCACATTATAGCTCGCGCACGTATTGACTTTCAACAGTGGCAACAAGCACGAGAAGAATTGTCTAATGACTCTCTTCAATTAAACAAGATATCTTTGATCAATGTACCCATTATGTCTGTTTTGTAGATGCTTCTTGGAGCACAGCAGATCAGCCTGCAGGTATTGCTTGGAATTTCCATAAGAAGTCAAGGTGCATCTTCTGTTTCACATGTTTCATCTCCTTTAGCGCCAGAAACTTTAGCTCTTCGAATGGCAATCCAAGAGCTTGCGAAACTACAATATCAAAATATTTTATTTGTACGAGACTGTAAGTCCCTTTATGATGCTTTGCTGACATCCAAGGGGAATTTCTGTAAAAACAACCAAACTTATCAGTTTTTGTATGTTCCTCGAGCTCTGTTACATGTTGTTGATGCTCGAGCTAAGTTAGCTAGACAATCATCTGAAAATTATACTGTACGTTTTCTCTCTTATGTTTAATATAAATACTTAGTTTGCCGGAAAAAAAAAGGTGGGTAACGATGAATTGTTTTACTTTGGGGTAAAAATAACAAATACCTAAAATTAGGAATATTTTTGTTTATTGTCTAATAATGTATAGTTGTTCTACTATATTTGGCACTGAATAAGTTGTGTCACTGATTTAGAAAATCTGATTAGCTGTTTTTTTCTTTGTAACAAAATTAGGTTAGATGACAAAAACAATAATAATTTAATGGGGACTTGGTTTGTGCTGTTTGGTGCATTATTATTCTAATAAAGATGGAAGAAGAGAGAAAACAGAAAAAAGTGAGAACCATTTGACTAAAGTCACTAAACAGAAGTATTTTAAATTTTATTTATATATATATATTTTTTTAAATCTCATTGTTTTGTGTTAGAAATTTTCAATCTTTTTAATCCAAAAATTATAATTAAATTTTAGAAAAATGCAAACAAAAAAAATATCCAAGTGACAAAATTTTGCAAGAACAATCAAATATTGGGCAAAAGAAACTGTAAAATTAACAACCTCCATCATATTAAAACCCACCAGTTTTAACTTTGACATTAACACCTTAAGGATTATTATCAACAACCAATATAATACCGTTTAGAATTAAAAAATTTCATTATATATTTGTGAGTTACAAAAATCGAACAAGTCTTCTCTTACCCATAATCTATTTAATAAAATACAGAACAAACAGAAACCTGTGAAATTCATCAAAACACCATATATGTATGTACAAACTAAGGTCAAATAAGCAGAAAACATGAAAGAGATTTCAAGAGAACATATTTGAAACATTATTTGTCTTTAACCATAATGTAAAAGTATGAACACACCACAAGAGAAGCAGGCACAAGCTGTGCTTAAAATGTTGCTATATAAGACTCATTTTAAAGAAGAGAAGAAGACTCAACAGATCGTGGGAACACCATCTTAGCTCCATCTCTTGATTTTCTCATCTGAAATCAAAATTCAGCTATCAACATCTGAACAAGTAGTAATATTCAATGGATTCAAAAGATCATTATTGCTTTACCTATAAGAGGTGCCTCCATAAAGCTGGTCTATCTCTTGAGATGAGGAGGACACGACAGCTTGAGTAATCGAATGAAGGGCAATACATATCGTTTGGACCGATGATCTCTTTTACGGTTTGGAGGCTTCCATATTCACTTGTCAAAGGCTGTTGCAAGGTCTCTTCTTTTGCAGTATCAAACACGAAAAGTCCCATACCAGAAGTAGCCATGACAAAGTTCGAATTTCCCCAGACTTGTGTTATTGCAGAGTGGTGCGAGTGAGTGTTAGAGTCAGGTAGACTGTAAGTGCTCACAAGACACTGTTTCCTTATGGAGAATTGCTGAACTTGAGAAGAAGAAACCATATGTTTCTTAACAGATGGTTTCTGGTTGGTACATCCGAGAAATACTGAATCTCCTCTAGATGATACACATTGAGCATTGACGCCGACTTTCGGGATTTTAGCACCAATGCCAGATGGGTTACGAAAATCCAAGATGTTGATTGAATCACTAGTGCAGAATACTCCATCGTTGCCTTCAGCATCCAAGGAACTTACTCTGCATTTTAAATGCAGACAAAAAAAAAAACTAATAAGTGAATGAGAGAGATACTAAAGTATAACTTCTTTTAGCTTCATCATGTTCATATATGATCAATTTCTGAGACACAGCAAGCAGAATAGGAAAAGGCTATTAAGATGGCGAAATAAAAGTTTTTAACCTTTGACGAACACCTCCTCCAACTTCAGCATCTGTGTTATTGATATGAAAAGCTGAGATTTTACGCCCTGAAGAGGAAATGGTGAGCTGTGCTTCAGGGTGAAGGGAATTGACATCCCAAACAGAGATTGCTTCAGCTTCTGCTATGACAAGTTTTCCTCGATTCCTCCATTGCAAAGGGCTCGAATAATCTAAAGCTGACACAGGATTCTGCACCTCCCATCTCATGATTTGTTCCCCATCTCTTATGTCAAAAACCTTAACTACTCTTTGGAAACTAGCAGTTGAGGCTATAAGAGGACTGCATGGTCTGTACCACCATTGTTGAGATTCTGGTACCAGTGCACAAGCTAAAGTGTTCCTACCATGTGCCGTGTTATTGGGTAAAGGAGCAAGAGCCGCTCTTGAAACTCTTGAAGATCCGTCCTCGATGTGGAGTGCCTTTATGTCTTTCGTGTAGAAATCCCACGAACAAAATCCAGACTCCAAGGTATTCCCAGCAGAAGCAGCTACAACATATCTGCCTGAGCAGCCATCTGCACCTGGTGCACGAACAACCCAGCAATCTCTCCAAGTATTTGGTGAGATACCATCTGGAGGACTGTACACTGCTTTCACCTGAAAAACAATTTCAGGTCTTTCATGTAAAAGGCAACAATGCATATACAGGTGCACGGAACTTTAGACACTTCATACAAAGCCACCAGATTGATAGAGAATTACATGCATTAACCAAAAGCTTTGCATACAATATATAGCCCAAAATATAGCTGTAGTTATTATGTATTTCTTAAAGTTCAAGATGAAAAACAATCTAAATCAAGAAAAGGTGTGCTAAACATATTCTAGTAACTTGAGAAATGTGAGATTGTGTATGTTGAGGATGTTTTGGACAATGTGAGATTTTAAAATAATGTTCCTCACCAGAAAGTTAAATCAAACATGATACTATTAAATTTTCAAGCGGGACAGGTGTTGCATAAATGAAGATAATTCTCTGAAAACATAATAGTGTAGTACCTCAGAGTTAGCAACATCGTAATAGGAACATGAGCCATCATCGTGAGTGAGTATAACTGCCTCGCCTTCTGATACAAACCATCCTCCTGTAGAAGTTTTGGACCCAATGTCATTGAGTTGATACATGCATCCATCATCAATCTCTTCCAGCTCCATCTCCTCTCTATTCTCTTCATCATCAATTTCCTCGAGGTCTTCGTCTGCTCTAAGAATTTCATTTATGTTGGAAGTCAGATTGACATCTTTAGAAGCATCATTTTCCTTTGACTGTTCCTCTGTATCCATCTCCTGCACTTCCACATTTTCCAGCGTATTCTGATCACTATTAAATCTGACTTTTTCCTTGTCAAGTGAGGCCAAGAACTTTTCTTCAACTTTCACTGCTTTGTTGGACTCAACAGATCCCTGGCCCTTTGATGCTTGTGACGATGCTTTGGACTGAGTTCTGCTTCTTAGCAACCTCTGGTGAGGAAAGAGTCTGTCTTCCAGCTCTTCCTTATTTAATCCCTTAACAGAAGCTTTTGCTTTCATCACTTGAGTCGTTTTGTTTTTCTCTGGACCATCAACAACATGACTCATAGACTTTTCAATCCCTGTGATCTTCTGCTGTATATCAGAGATTATCACCTTAGATGAATCTGGATTGTTCAAATCCAGCATGTCTTTAGTCTTCTTGATATCTGATGCAATTTTCTTAACCTTTCCTTCAAGAAAAGCAAGCTTCTCATGTAGCTTACTCGGATACTTAGCAGTAATATTGCTACTTCCTTCATTCCCTCTAATCTCCTTAGACATCTCCATTGCCTTCCCAACATTATCCAAAGACTTTCTTCTTAAACCCACACTAGTAACTTTCCCAGTCTTTTCAATTTTACTATCGGATTTCGAAGCAACAACAGATTTTTCCCCAGAACCAACTAAAGCATGCGTCTTTGGATCAGAAATCGAGTTTCTCGCCAAGCTAGAACCTTCAATTTTGCTTGATTTCACTAGGCTAATACTTCCTTCATTTTTTTCCTCACAAACCCTACTTGGATCAATTGATGTATCACCAACCTTAATTTCACTCTCAACCTGTTTAAGACCAGAGCCCTCGTACCCAGATTTCTTATCCTGCTCTAATTCACTCTTTTCCCCAATAACCCTAGATTCATTTCTCTTTCTCAAATCCGAGAAAACCCTAATCAAATCAGATGGGCTAGAACTCCTACCTCGCATACCAGAAGACGTGGATCGCGTAACCCGACCCTCGCCACCATCACTAACACCTCCCACGGCCGACTTATCGATGCGTGGTACAGGGCGAAGCACTGGCTTCTGTGTCGATCCAAAAGATCTATGACTAGGTTTGGGATTCTCTTTACTAGATAATGATTTCTGAAGAACGAGACTTGGATTTTTGCTGGACACTGAAAGTGGAGTTACAGACCTCCAGGGTTTTTTTCCAGAAGATGAATTTTCTCCGACGCCGGCGTTTATATCTTTTAGCCGGCGGCGATTTGCTGAAGCTGACATCGGCAAAATCTTAGGTTTAAAAAAATTTAGGATTTGAAAAAAAATATTTAGGGGAATGAAAAGAAAAGTCTTTGATTGAGAAGAAAAAGCACAAAACGATAAATGGTGAGTATTGAACTCTCTCAAGCAAACAAAAATTAGAGATTCAAAAATCAAAAATATTTGGGCGGGATCTCGAAAAAAAGTCAAAATTATTTTAGATTTCGAATCTTGTTCCACAAAACGCTGCGTTTTGTGGATGGAACAAATACAAGTTTGTTCCACAAAACGATGCGTTTTAAAGCGGAAGTTTTTAAAACACGTGGCATAACAAATAATCGAAACGCACCGTTTTATGAGGTTAGTGGTGGTTATTAACGTGAAGGGTTTGTGTTTTCATGCGAAACATTGTGTCTAGTTCAAGAGGAAACGACACAACGGTTGATAGATGTCTGAATCTCTCTATAAATATAAACTCAAAGTAGGAACACAGAAGACACAGAATGATCGTGAAAATGAAGCAAGTGGAGAATGAGTTAGGATTTGGCATGGGTTCGGTTTTGGCGACAGTGGTGGTTGCGCTAATGTTACTGTTCGTACCGCTGATGATGGGACCGGTGGCTCCTCCATCTCCTTCACTAATATTGATGTTTCCGATCGTCTTGCTCTTTGTGTTTCTCTATCTCCATTTCACTTCCAAGTGAAGTATATCCCATTCGATCGTATTAATATGTAGTAAGTATTTTTTATCAGATAGCATTGATCTATGTGTTTGGTTAGAACTTTGTCAAACATAGATTGTATGCGTAATACGCAGTATTTATATATCAGATATTATTGATCTATGTTTTGATACATTTGTCATATAAAGACTGTATTTGTTCTTTGATACAATATTATGTCTCCGAATTGTTGATATACACATGCGTTGTTTGGATTTAAAGTGACGCAAGAAGATTGTTCGCTCTTATATAATGTAATAAACAATTAACTAGTTCGTATTATTGCCAGATCTTGTACGTATACGCAAATATTTGCACCACTCCTGCAGCGAGAAACGAAAAAATGGAAGAACACTATGTTATCATTAATAAGTTTATCTGATTATAGTGATCTTACGTAATTGTAAAAGGAAAACGTATGATACGAAGCATGTACATACATAACCAAACACTTTCAGAAAGATGGATAAGTATATACTATGTAGTAATTAATACCTTTTTCTATTAATAATCACAAGACCGTGCAATTGGTATATGAAAATTTAACTTTGTAATTTTACACATTTTTACATTCCAAACAAATTTAAATCAGATTATTCAAATTACATTGTTTCACACATACTAAGAAAATATTTAATTTTTTTATTTTACTTCTAATTGATGTTTATTTGATTTTATTTCATTGGTATAGACATTAAAACAAGAAAATAAACTTCAAAATCTTAACAAACATATGCATTAAAAACATAAAACGACAATTAATATGTTCAAAATGACTACTAATATAGTAAAACGGAAGAAGTATTAAAGTGAGTACAAAACACTTTATAGTTTATCAATTACAAAATAGTTGAAATGTGATTGTAACAATTGGTTTAAAAAAACAATTTCTGATTTCAAATAAGAAATTACGAATGTAAAGTAAATTGCATAAACTAATCGCAAAGACCCATTGCCCATTGACCTATTTAAATAAGGACTGTATATTTATAATTAATGCGCAGTATAATTCCAATCTCCTAAGTGACACGAATAATAACGTACATTATAGAGAAAATTCATCAGCAACCTCATGATGAAAGATTAAAAGTTATCCATACGACAATATCTATAAATTAAACACCATAGCCATTTCTGGAATATTCAAAAATATATTTTGAGTATCGAAACAAAACAGATACCAAAGAAAAAACGAGGAAACAACTTAAAAGAGAGATGTTCCCTTTCCCTTCTTGTCTCCACCAATCTCAAAGTGCTTGCACCTCTGCAAAACCCCACACAAATGTAAGAAAACAGATTTGACACTTAAAAGAGTGTTAAACAAAACTGAAAGAATGTGTAAATTACCTTAATCGGGCGTTGAGAAAAATGCTTGCAACTTTGGCATTGAAGCCTTAGGACAATCTTCTTGGTTGTCTTAGCCTGTTCCAGAGATTATAAATCGTATTAACAGATCATTTCTACAAAATTTTCAAATGATTACAACAGATCTAATACACTAGTTCATTCATCAGAAAGCAGACAGTAATATCGCTAAGATAAGGCAAATTAAATTAACAGATATTTCCTAAAAAATATTCACACCACTATAGATCTGAGACATATTTCACAAAGTCAAGTCTCATCTAGCCAAGATAAGGCAACTAGAATCTGAATATGAGTTTTGATGTTGGTTTGTTCTTTTACCTTCTTGTGGAAGACGGGCTTTGTCTGACCACCATATCCAGATTGCTTACGGTCATAACGACGTTTTCCTTGGGCAGCAAGACTGTCTTTACCCTTCTTGTACTGAGTCACCTTGTGCAAGGTATGCTTCTTGCATTCCTTGTTCTTACAGTAGGTATTCTTTGTCTTAGGAATGTTAACCTATGAATTCATAACACCAAATTTGAGTTAACAACCATAAGAAAATGGTCTCAACAACATACACAATCAATTGCAATCAATAGATCCTCATAACAATACTACTGTGAATCCAACAGGCCCTTAAGTTCACACACTTCAATGAGTTACTACATACCCTACTTCTCCTAATAATGGAACCAGACTTAGCTAAATATTAACCTCCATTCACATTTTTTTGGTTATTGAACTATTTAAAGAATCTTAAAAAGTCCCTGAAGTATAAATCCTTCAAATGAACTCATCAATTTCTAGCTTTATCCAAAACAAGTTCATAACAACACTAGAATCATTTTGTGTATCCTTCAAACTAAAATGATAGAGACGAACAAACTCAGAGATGAAGTGAATTGATACTTCAAAGTAAATTAACATAACAGATAATAAATTGAGAATTACACTCTAAAAATTCTCTATTTAAGATGCAGAATCGGAAACAAACCACTCAATGAACAAAAATGAACCAACAGATCTATAAATAATAGACTCGAAGGATCATCCTAAACTAAAAGAAATTTAACAGAAATCAAGCAAGAGAAGAAAGTCACCATTTTCGCTCTTTAGGTGAAGCTCGGTGCCGTCGTCGTCCGCTGCCAAAAACCACTTAAAACGAAAGGAACAAAGTTTATAAGAGAAGAGTTTGAGAAAACCCTAGTGCCTTTACATATAAAGTTTGGGCCTTAATAAGATACAAAAAGCCCACTACTGTAACCAACGACCACAGCCCAGATACTCAGAAAATTTAAAATATTCACTTCCCTTTTTCATAAAAGAATAAATATATTTCATTTGCCGAAAATAAAAAAGAATATATCTCTGGCCCGTGAACAAAAACTAGCCGTTTAGAAATACACAACGGTTATGTTTGTTTGTTCAAAGTTTCAAACCTCGAAAAACTCAAACCCTAATTCCCATTTCAATTCCTCTCTTCTCTCTCTCCATTTCTGAATCACAAAATTGAAGCCTGAATTCTCGAAGAAACTCCAACAATGGCACCGACACCTTCTTCTAGATCGAATTTCACCCTAATCCGAACCCCACAAAGCAAACAACGACTCAATTTCCACTCAAAACCTCCAAACCCAGATGGATCCAAAGATCCAACTCAACCAGAGCATCCAGTTGAAGTAATCGGCCGAATCCGAGATTACCCAGATCGCAAAGAGAAACCAGCTTCGATCTTGCAAGTTAACCCAGATAACCAAACGGTACGAGTCCGAGCTGATGTTGGGTACAGAGATTTCACATTAGATGGTGTTTCTTTCTCGGAGCAAGAAGGTCTTGAAGATTTTTACAAAACGTTTATAGAAGAGAGGATTAAAGGTGTGAAAGTTGGGAATAAGTGCACGATTATGATGTATGGACCTACTGGTGCTGGAAAGAGTCATACTATGTTTGGATGTGGGAAGGAACCTGGGATTGTGTATCGATCTTTGAGGGATATTTTGGGTGATTCAGATCAAGAAGGTGTTACGTTTGTTCAGGTCTCTGTTCTGGAGGTTTATAATGAGGAAATTTATGATCTTCTTTCGACTAATAGTAGTAACAATTTAGGGATTGGTTGGCCAAAGGGTGGATCTAGTTCTAAGGTAACTTATTTGGTTCATTGTGTGGAATTGTTTATGTTATGGTCATTGATTGGTTCTTGATTGATAAAGCTTTGTGACTTGTTGTTTTAAGTACAGGTCAGGCTTGAAGTAATGGGGAAAAAGGCGAAAAATGCAAGCTTTATTTCAGGGACAGAGGCTGGGAAGATCTCTAAAGAGATTGTGAAAGTGGAGAAACGGAGAATTGTGAAAAGCACACTTTGTAATGAAAGAAGTTCCAGGAGTCACTGCATGGTTTGTGACAATGATTTGAAGTGTAGTATATAGCTCTATACATATCATGTTTGTTATGACTCATTAGTGTAATTGTTTGTCTCTGTAGATCATACTTGATGTTCCAACTGTTGGAGGAAGATTGATGCTTGTTGACATGGCTGGTTCAGAAAATATAGATCAAGCGGGACAGACTGGATTTGAAGCAAAGATGCAAGTAATGTTTGCTTCTCTGAACTCTCTCTTAATTCATTTGATTCTACCGAAGTTACTACAGTTATTAATATCAACTGATATGTGTCTTTCTCTATTCAACAGACAGCTAAAATCAACCAGGGAAACATTGCACTGAAACGAGTTGTGGAGTCTATAGCAAATGGAGACTCTCATGTGCCTTTTAGAGACAGCAAACTGACCATGCTGCTCCAGGTGAAATTCGTGTTCTATTGTTTTTATCTTCTGGAAGATGTTTCATGTGGCTTGAAGATATTTAGTGTTTTTTTCTATTTTGTGGTTGCAGGACTCTTTTGAAGATGATAAGTCAAAGATTCTAATGATCTTGTGTGCAAGCCCGGATCCAAAGGAAATGCACAAGACTCTCTGCACTCTAGAGTATGGGGCAAAAGCAAAGTGCATAGTTCGTGGGTCTCATACTCCATACAAAGATAAGAATGGGGGTGATGAGTCTGCTGTTATTTTGGGATCAAGAATAGCTGCAATGGATGAGTTTATTTGCAAACTCCAGACTGAGAAGAAACAACAAGAAAAAGAAAGGAATGATGCACAAAAGCAGCTGAAGAAGAAGGAAGAGGAAGTTGCTGCTTTACGATCGCTTCTAACACGGAAGGAAGCATGTGCCACCAATGAAGAGGCGATCAACGAGAAAGTAAACGAGAGAACTCAGCTATTGAAATCAGAACTAGATAAGAAACTTGAGGAATGTAGAAGAATGGCTGAGGAATTTGTTGAGATGGAGAGAAGGAGAATGGAGGAAAGGATTGTGCAACAGCAAGAGGAACTGGAGATGATGAGGAGGAGGTTAGAAGAAATTGAGGTTGAGTTCCGGCGCTCAAGGGAAGGAGGAAGAGGAAGTATTGATGAAACTAGTGGGTTTGCTAAAAGACTCAGGAGTCTTTACTCTGATGATGATCCTGGTATGGTGAAGTCAATGGACCTTGACATGGGTGATCCTGAACCAGTCAAGCAAGTCTGGGGAGCAAGCAACACAATTAGCAGCAATTTCACTAACCTTTTGCAACCAAAGCCTTCAGAGAATATGCTTGCGCAAATGTATCCCGACCGGGTATGCCTGAGCACTGTCTTCGAAGAAGAAGAGATTGAAGACGAGGAAGAGAAAGTGATAGTCGAGGATAAAAGCATCTGCTCTATGACTACACATTTGAACTCTGAAGGTTTGGGTAAAGAAAACTGCTTCAACAATGCAGACGACAAAGAATCAGCCTCGTCTAGAAGGTTGAGAATTCAAAACATATTCACCCTTTGTGGTAATCAGAGAGAGCTGTCTCAACACATTGGACAAGAAGACGTTCAAGCCAAGAATGCATCACCTGATAAGTTGTTTCCTACAGCAAGTAAGGCCGAAGCATTAGTAGCAGAAGACGCAAAGGAAAACAACATCTTAGTCGATGAGAGTAAAAACGGTCAGATAGATGTCTATGTTAAATGGGAAGCAACTACTGATAACCCTCAAAAGCAGCTCATAGCAACACTGAAAGTTACAAAGGACGCAACACTAGCTGACTTGAGGAAGCTTATTGAGATCTATTTTGGATCTGATAACGAAGTTTTTACCTTTCTCAAGCTCGGGGTAATAAACTCATAACCCCAACAAGCACAAAAAGCTTTTCATTCATCTGTTTTTTGTTATATTATGATCCTAAATACAGTTTTCATTTCAATGCTTGAAGGAACCTTGTGGAGCTCAAGTGGCAAAGGAGAAAGAATCAACAGTTCAAGCTACGAGCCTGCCTTTCTGCAATGGACACGCTTACCTCGCTACTTTGAGACCGGGAAAGAGCTCACAACTTCAAAGTCTTACTCTGGCAAGTCCACTTCCTCTAACTCCCATAAAAAACAAGATGCAGTTTACGCCCATTTCAAGAGTGACACCAAATCACCAAGTAGATGAATTTTCATCACCCAATCTCGCAGCTCATCTCAGCTCCACTCCATTCATCACTCTTAGAAGACATTAGTCGGCTATGTCTTCTTTCCTCTGTTCAAAGATAGTCTATTTCTCGATGTTGAGAAAAAACTCTATGTACGACCACTTTCATAGCTATATATATATATATCTATGTTCTAAGATGTTTTAGCAGATGCAGAAATGCGAAATGCATCTTCCAATTTTTATTCATTTGTTGAAGATTTGTCAAAAGGATCTTCATCAAAGAAATCTTCATCAAAGTGAGAACTTCAATTGACCATAATATCACTAGTAGTAAGTAAAGAGTTTTGGATAATTAAAGTTTAAATTTATTCTGAAACGCCATAAGGTTGGAGAAGACTCAGATAGTTTTCATACTTTGATTCTAAGTTTTAGAAAACAAAAACTCAAGTACTCATCACAAGTTACACTTAAGCTTTTTATTAATAGATTCTCTTAAAAACAGAGAAAGGGAGTTGAAGATTAGATTAACTCATCTTGTTCCCAAGGCTAAAAATACAATGCGTGGACATGTCTTTTCCATTTCACAGGATAGAAACATTCACATAGAAATGTTATTTTTATCACTCTCAGCAACTTCTCTTTTCCTATCTTCATTTCCTCTTCTTCGCAGAGCCGAGGGTAAGGAGCTCAAAGCTTCTAATGGCTTCATCATGCCCAGGCCTTGCAGCTGCAGATGATGGCTTAGACTCATAGCTCTGTTGAACCCGTTGGCTTGTGGCCTGACGTGATCCACTTGAAAATAGTCGGCTTGAGCGGTTCTCGCTTGGCTCAGCTGATGAGCCAGGTCTACTGCTTGATATCACACCTCTCTTTGAGGTACTTCCATTTCGAGATGAAGAACGCTGTCTATCAGACTCATGCTGCAAGTGAAATCAGATAATCAAAACATACAAACTTTCTCACATTCTTAAAATTCCTACTTAACCTGAGAATTACTTTGGATCATTGAGAAGGGATGGCCAACTAAAGAAAGAACATGAAACAGAAAAACTAACCACTTCTTTGGTAGAAGAGGGTATATCATCAGAAGATCTCTGTCTAGAGCGGTCACCATGAGCGCCTTGGCTTGAAACATTTCGTCTGGTGAATGCCTCAATTGCGCCTGAAAATCTTCCTCGTTTTTCCTGTCCCACTAAACAGAGTAAGAAATAA
The DNA here is from genome assembly GCA_028015245.1 of Cardamine occulta. NCBI lineage: Eukaryota > Viridiplantae > Streptophyta > Magnoliopsida > Brassicales > Brassicaceae > Cardamine > Cardamine occulta. The sequence continues at coordinate 13,121,911 of CM051386.1, read as the reverse complement.
AGTTCAGTTTTGGATCTTCCATAATTTGAGAGGTTTTGTTAAATTTCTAGACACAAATTCAAAAAAAAATTCCGATGGAGAAAACATATGAATATTATCTTAAGGTTCAGGAAATAGCAAGTTTTTCGGCACCCAAAATTGTCAACACTCATTCTCATAAGTTTACAAGCTATAAGACATTTTACAGAGAACATCAACATACCTGTAGGCTTTTCAGCTCTTTCTGCAGGTGGTCCTGGAGGGTCCAAGGCTAGTCTAGGATTTGGCTGTTGCGAATGATAGACACACACATGACAATAACAGGATAAGATTTTGGACTGTATTTAATTATTCTGAGATTTTGGTTCTCCACATATGAAATCAATAATAGGACTAACCCTTGGTCTCGAACTAGAGCCAATCTGAGGATATTTCGAGATTGTCCAATCAAACACATAATCGAGTTGATAACCTGCATAGTTCATTCCATCAAATAACTGCATAGACCATAAACAATCTAATAATAGAGAGGGAACAGATAACAAACACAGTAAGAGGTTTCAACCTTCACGAGTGAAAAGGTCCCTGAAAAGTCTTTTCAGATATGTATAATCTGGTTTGTCTTCAAATCTCAATGATCGACAGTAATGGAAATACGAGGTGAACTCTGACGGATACGACTTGCAAAGAACCTCGAAAAAGTAATACCAAGCTATGTCAAAATCTATTGGACATCTGAAAACATTATCTGCATACAAAACCTTAACAATGATGTACCTCTACAGAAGTAAGCATCTTCTTTTCACTAATTTTGTCATACTTCTGCTTCTTCGTACCAGCTTTTAAACCTTGCCATGGAAGACTGAGACAGGATACGGACTCAAGTTTAAGGATCTCATTTTCTTTAAGAAGTTATAAACTAATATACAACCAAGAAAGTTTTCTACCTTCCTAGAAAATACATCAACACATAACCAAGTGACTCCAGATCATCTCTTCTACTTTGCTCTGTAAGCATGCATTAGAAAAATGAGTCAGCACGGAAGAAAAGAGTTTTCAGATGCTTCGACAAGAAATCCATGGATGTATGAGATGGAAAGCAGCTCTTACCAATCCCAAGGTGCGTGTTCACACTTGCATACCGAGCAGTTCCTGTAAGATTCTTGTTTTCCCTGCAAATTTACAAGCAATCCTAATAAAGCAAGAAGAGTGCATAAAGGAAAGTATACGAACACAGGTCCTGTATTCAGCAAGGAATACAAAATATATTCTATTCTTGCACCAACATAAAGGTCTGGGAGAGAAACAATCAGAAAACACAACAGGTTCTAGACAAAATGATTTCACAAGCATGGATGTCCGAAAAGAAAGGGTAAGAGTTTGAAGATCTCACCTGTATGGTATATGCTTTTGTGTCTGAAGATCCTTGTATTTCTTAGCAAGGCCATAATCAATGATATACACCTGAAATTGAAAATTAAATCAGTAAACCAGAAAGCTTTAGTACTAGTCCTATCCTAAGAATCAGACCAAGACTTATTATAGGGCCACCTTCGATACATACACCAAATCATGCTGAAACAGTAGGATTACCTGGTTTACTGTACGCCCAAGACCCATCAAAAAGTTGTCTGGCTTAATATCACGGTGAAGAAAACCCCGCAAATGCATGTACTCAACTCTACGTATCTACATCGAAACAACACATTCAAAGGAAGAAATCAGCAGTGTTCTCAAAGACCAACCTAACGATATCAAACAAAGGGCCAACTCAGTACTTACCAACTGATCTGCAAGCATTAAAACAGATTTTAAAGAAAATTTTCGCTTGCAGTAATTGAATAAGTCCTCCAAGCTCGGTCCTAAAAGGTCGATAACCATGCAGCTGTATTCACCCTCGACTCCAAACCATTTGAGATGTGGAACACCCGCTATTTAATAGAAACAAAAACATGTCAATCTACCGAAGGCAGAGAGGGTTGAACTAAAACTTCATATAAAACTATCCGAGAGAAACCCAACTCTCACTATCTCCTTGAAGAAACATATATATTTTCGATTCATACTGCAGTTGAGGATGCCTAGTCTTCACAGGTTCCTAATGACAAAAGGAAGCAATTTTAGAACAAAAATGGAGCTTGACAACACCATTTACTTCCATAACAGAACAACCAACAATCAAATTAAATACACAAAAGCAGTTTTATTTCTAGTCAAAACTAGTCTTACTAAAAACAAAGTGTCAAATACAAATATGAAGACTGCAATAGTCAAGATCAAGTATTCAAAGTTGAAACCTTTCTCAGCCACAAAATCTATAAAATTTTGAATGAAAAAAACTAAAATCAAATGATTTACCAGCTTAACTGCGACTTCTTCTCCAGTTTGGATATTGATCCCTAAAACATATAAAAAGATTTAAACTTCAACAAACCCAATGCAAGAACTAGAAAACACCTCACAAGATACTCAAAATAGATTCATATACCTAAATAAAGTTCCCCGAATGATCCACTTCCAAGCTTCCTACCCAACTTAAACTTTCCACCAATAACATGATCAATCTTTTGATTCCGATCCATCATTTGATTCCGATGATAATCCGATTACCATACACTTAATACGGTTAAATCTTATTGTTCAATCAAAACCCTAGTAGCTTAAAAACAGCAACAGATGATAAAGTAACAAGACTGGGCCCAAAGCAAACAGTGATTGAAGCTGATTTTATGGTGTAAAGTTCAGGACTTTGCAAGAAAGAAAAGAAAGTGTTCTACTTTACTGCGGAGATTGAAGAAATAAGGAAGCAATAAGAAGAATTTTGAAGGGAAGAATGAATAATCGGATCTGAATTTGAGGGGAATGAATCTTCTGGAGATTTGAGGAGAAGAAAGAAAAGAGAAGAAGGAATAATAAAAGAATGAGAATTGTGTTGTGTGTAATGTGTAAGTGTAGGGAAGAGAAAGAGAGACTTGAACGTAAATATTATCTTGAATCTTTTTTTAATATATACTTGCCTTTTAATTTGGTGATTTTCGTGCACGGATTAATATGAAATCTTTCTGTTTTCGAAGAACATTAATTCTAATTCCTTAAATTCAATAACAAAAATATGGAAACTACATTAAAAGGCAAAAAAAAAACAAATATTGGAAATAACAAATATTGGAACAAAGAAAAATAGAAAGAAATTATATCTACATATATAAAGTTAAATGTGCTTTATTCTCATGAGGTAACATGACACATCAACAAATATTTTTATTCATTTTAATTTATTTACTTGATATATTTATTATGTTAATTACAATTTAATTCTCACAAAAACTAGCTTCATTTAAAATTATAGTATCAACAAGAATTTGAAAAGTCATTTTTTAGAAAAAAATGATCTAAAAATACTATTCTTTAATATAATAGTATCAAAAATAATTTGATATTAAAAACTATTATTTAATAGTTTTAGTCTTATTAGATTTATTTATATAGTTTATAAAAACATTTACCTTCAAATAAATAAATCAAAGTATGAATAATTATTATCCTCTCTAATTTGGGAATTTTAGTCTTATTAGATTTATTTATATAGTTTACAAAACTATTTACCTTCAAATAAATAAAACAAAGTATTAAAGTGTTTATGTTCTTATTTTTAATTTTTTTTATTTGGTTATATGATAAAATGACAAATGAAGTAGTAATAAAAATATTCCAAAACATGAAGAAAAGTATAATATATTTATAGAATTTTTTTTAATTATAAAACTTATTTTCATGTACATACTATATTTTATTTGTTTTATTATTATATTGTGTTCTGGAATAAAATTCGTTATGTATCCGTTCCTGTTTATGGATATATATATATATATATATATATATATATATCTAATAAATGATCATCCAACTCAATTCTTAAAAAGGATAAGTGAAAGCATTTGTTATTTTTAGCATAAGTTTTAACTCATTTTGAGAGTTTTCTCACTTTATATTATTGATATGCAAGAGCTTATATAGACATATATATTTGTAGACTAAATTTATGTGTGGTTGGATATGGTTGAATCATGTGTAGTTGTGACTTGTGAGCATTTGATATGACCACTTGTAAGATGTTTTTAGATGAAGTGATTTAAAAGCTATTTTTTACAAGGTTGAGTAGCATCTATGGTATATTTCATCTATCAAGAGAATGCATGTCTACTACAATCAAATAGTTGAATATGTTTCTCAAATCATAATATTCAATATTGTTTTAAATTAAAAATTAACTTTGCAACTATCTAAAATTATGTATGTGAGTATCTCCATACTATTAAAAGTGAATTATATTTTAATTATTATTGTTTCTAAACACTTTTTCACTTATCTCTACACCCAAACAATCTTTATATCTAATAAAATATAAATATAAAAATATTTTAATACTATGAAAACTAACACTAATTTCAGATTTCCTAAAATCTCTCTAACCAATTTAAACCAATATACTTGAAAAAATATAAATCTCCTTACACTTTTATTTGATCTTATTTTTAAATTATTTTAAATTATATACAATACATACATTTAATAAAAATTTGGATTTTTTCTTTCATATGTTGTGATTCAAATTTTTTAAAACGACCATAAATTACTCAGTCAATACGGTAGAGATATGGAATTATTCAACGTCCAACATCGGTAGAGGTTCAATCAGATCGGTGACCCATATGATATGTATAAATAAATCCGCAATGGGACAGGTATAGACATAAAATTTTATGTCCATTAAAAATTGGACATCATTGACAAGCCCATAGTGAACCGCGGATTCAGTGGGGTATTTTCGCGGATTGGTTGATCGCCCCACTGACTACCAATTTTTAATTTAAAAAAAATATATATATATATATATATATAATTGTATATAATTGATGAAATATAATCTAGAACAATACTTGGGTTCACCCTTAGTGGCGAACCCCTTTATTCACCTCCTCTTTCTTTAACCAATCAAAATATGTCATATAATATTATCATTAATTACTCTTTCTAAATCTAATTAATTAATTATTAATCACTATTTCTATATATAATCAATAAAAATATGTCAATTAAATTATGTTTAAACAAAAATAATAAACTAAAATTATAATTAAACAAATGAAATAAATAAAATAAATTTAGAAATAAAATAAATTAAGAAAATACATCCAATAAGATATTCACGTAATATCATATTTAACAAAAAATAATAAATTAAAACTAAATAAATAAAACATATAAAACTATACCCTAAAAGATACTCTCTCCGTTTCAAATTAGTTGTCATTTAAGGTTGTTTCACACATATTAAGAAAACATTTAATTTTTCAGTTTTACCCCTAGTTAATGTTTATTTGATATTATTTTATTGGTCAAGACATTAAAACAAGAGGGACAAAGTTGGAAATCTTATCAAACTTATGCATTGAAAACATAAAATGACAACTAATATGAAACGAGTTTTAAAGTCTAGAACGACAACTAATATGAAACGGAGGGAGTACAACTCAGTGAACCCAAGGGTTAAATTTTTTAATTTTTTTAATTTCTTTTATTTATTATTTAAATAAAACATATAAAACTATATCCTAAGGGATACAACTCAGCGAACCCAAGGGCTAAAAATTTTAAAATATTTAACTTGTTTTATTTCTTTAGTTTTAATTTATTATTTAAATAAAAATAATAATTAAAACTAAATAAATAAAACATATTAAACTATATACATTAAAGGATACACCTCACTGAACCCAATGGTTAAATTTTTTTTTTAAATTTTTTTAGTTTTAATTTATTATTTTTGTTAAATATAATATTATGTGAATAATCTTATTGGGTGAATTTTCTTAATTTGTTTTATTTATTTCACTTGTTTAATTGTAATTTAGTTTATTATTTTTGTTTAAATATAATTTTAATTGACATTTTTTATTAATTATATTTAAAAAGAGTGATTAATGATTAATTGATTAGATATAGAAAGAGTAATTAATGATAATATTACATGACATATTTTGATTGGTTAGAAAAAGAGGAGGTGAATCCAAGTATTTTTCTATAATCTATGATACATTTGAAAATATAATGAGTTTTAAGTATAAAATTGGAATATTAAAAAAAGAATATTTAAAATATTTCTATTTAAAAAGTTGTTAATCTTAATTTTTAAAAATATTTTACTAATTTAAAATTATAAAAATCAAATATGCAGGCTGGCTTGCTAACCCGGTGGACATAGCGGGACGTGCTTGGACATAAGAACTATTTACAAAAAATTAAAATGTATATCTACGTCAACTAACCAACAACACTAACACTTTATAATTTAATAATGTTAAAATTACATATAAGTAAAAGAAAAATAATTATAAAAACAGAACGAACAAAATTTTAAAATTTATAAATTATCTAGAAAACTGAACACAAAATATTAAACTATAAAATATAAATATTTGTTACAATGATTAAGAAAACATTAACATGCGGTGTACCGCGGGGTCGACTCTAGTAAATATATAAAATTGGATACCAAAAAAAGTTAATGCATCTTCTAAGGAGGCTTACCCCAAATTAAAATGGCCATAACCCCACGTGTGTGTATATATATATATATATAATCCTACAAGGCCTGGTTTTTAAAAACATAAATCCAAATGAACAATTAACTATAAACTAAAACAACCACGAAGCAAACAATTTGGAGACAATAGTGAAGAGAGTCGCCGACGATTTATCTTTCAAATAAAGAAGACAAAAAAACGTTTCAATGGCCGATTGCAACAAAGACTTCAGCAGAGTTGAATTCTACTTTACGAGAGTTGAATTTTTTGCCTACGGCTATATTCTATTTTTCAAGCTGGACACTCACTACAACAACTGCTACTATTACAAACAAATTATCAAATTTATTTTCATCATTTAAGCAAACCAAATGTGTTCTTTATCTATCTAAGTATCAATTTACATTATATTTCAATAAGAACTACATGCCCATATGTAATGCTAAATTTAATATTAAATTCAAATCAATACCGTATTTTATCATATAACCCTAATCAAAATCTTGCTCAAATGGCGGATCACTCCCTAATAACTATATATAACTGGACGATTTTTACTTATAGGATAATATATTTTAAAACTAAAATACATAACAATATAAATTATACAATTATAAATTATGATAAAATTCCCAAATTAATATATTAACAAATATTCAATATTTTCAAATTGAATCTCGAACGATCTCAATTCAATTTCGGTCGATTACGTCTGGTAAACCTCCCAACAAAAAATAAAAATTCCATTTCACATTATATATTCTTTTAATCATATCGCATTTAACTATTTTATTATGTATTTGTTATCCATGACCATGTATTAATGTATACTAACATATTTGAACTAACCCTTAGCGTCCAAATATTTGGAATGTTATAAATTTACGCAAAACAGTATGATGCCACTTATCATTCAAAAGGCTCAAATTTAAACATTGTTGAATAGTATGAGTTTTGAATGTCTTCTACCAGTCCATGCATGAGAATTAGTTTTTAGTATCTATTTAAATTTGTGAATCCATAACAACGTCACCAAGATGGCAATATCTAAACTCAAGCAACGAGCTATTAGAACATATAGTTCCTTTCTTTTTCTCGTTTCTGTTGGATATTAATTATACCATTCAAATCTCCAATGAAAATATATGGTCCATTATTACGTTGAATGATAATTCCGCAAAATCAAAATCTCTCCCACACTATAAATAGGTGTCTGGTTAAGTGTTGAATATATTCATATATGCGTGTGAGAAAACACTTTTCTTATTGTTTTGATACATATATATCAATCATATGGTTGTAAAATCTTAGAACCTTTATTGGTATATTTCAAAACATGACTATCTTAGAACCTTTATTGGTAGTCTTTTCTTTTTTACTTCAATTCTTAGTGGATATGCTCTATAAACAACGTGAACAATTAATCATGAGTTTCTATCTAGTAACCAGTCTACACACTTGGTAGAATACATAATGTTCTTTCTATAATAGATTAAGTTCTGTTTTTTCACTTACAATTTCAATATAAATTATTAACATGTGTCCCTAAGGCCTAAAGACAAAATGTTGTTTTAATTCCATTCATCATGAGTCAAATTATATTTTTCATATGGGAAACAAAATTGTGATAGATGCATACGATAACTTAAGCAAAAGAAGTCAAAGAGAATAATAAAAATTATCTCTAAGTAAAGTAAACTGGATTATAGTCTATATATAGATGATTTGCGTGTCCAATTCGCTGCGTATGATTATTATTAATTGCAAATTTGATTAAACGTGTTTTATATCAAATTTTTATCTATAGTGTTTAACTGTTTATGGCTTACATTGTTGACGAGTTTATATATTGATAGTTTGTGATAATGTTAATGAAAAAAGGCTTTTGGTTTTAGTGGCGTAAGCTTTTTGCTCCTATTCGTCCTTTTGACCACCCGCGTTGTTTTCCTGTCATTTGTAAATTCCACTGCAAGAATTCATGTGGGAAGTTTATTTAATAGATCAAACTAATGATTTTTTTTACAATAAGTATGGTTTCAACATGTACGTTGTTTCATAACATTCCAAAAGAAAGCTAAAAAAACTTTGGCATAAATTGTTCTAGTGTATCATTAATTATAGATAAAGAAACACGATTATTATTGACAAAAAACACATTGAATTATTATTGTTTTTAAAGACGAGAGGTGGAAAATTAAGAGACTTTACAAAATAAGTTGATTTGGCTTTACTTGCCAAAATAATGGCTAGACAAAGTATAATGATGAGATGGTAATACAAACTTACAAAGGCATGGGACAATGTGTTTACATGTACTACTATATACCCATCAAATCAATTCTCTATATCTTCGCAAGATCCAATTATTATGATACACATCTCTCTCTTTGTCTCGAGATCTACACATATACTCAAACTTTAATTAGTGTATTTTTGTAGTATTTTCCAATAGTATCAATTAAATGACAAGTCGATTATTCAAATTTTGTTATAACTTACAAACGATTGGAGTGTTAAGTCTTTTCGTCTAAGCTTGACGAAGCCGCATGTCTTTTCAATGGTTAAGGCTATAAGATTAAATGATTAATCTTTTCATTGAGACAGTAACAAAAAAAAAATGAAAAATATTACCGAAAAGTTGACAAGTCAAACTGTGGTAAAATTAAAAAATGTTAATGTAGGATAGCTTCACATATGTTCTATAGGCTTGTAGCATTACACATACTCAAAAACATTCTAGTAGACCTTTTTTTTTTTTGATAAATTCTATGGGCTTTCCGGTTAGCCTCGGTAGGAACGCACCAAGGTACTACAGAGTGGACTGCGATGGAATGAAATAGAACATGAAACCGTAAGCTCCCAAGCAGTAGGAGGAGCTGGCGACTCATAGGTAGTGGCTTCGTTCAGTTCGGAAGGTATGATTTTTAGTATGTCTCCAGATAGGGCGTCTTACTAGTCCGGCTAGCTAGTGAGCAGTTCTTTCAGGCGAGAAGCAGGCCGGGCCGGGCCCTATGGCTCACGCGCAATCTCGCCCCGTTATGTTATGGAAGCAACCCTGAAAAACATTACAACAAACGGGCGAAAAGTAAAAAAAAATTCAATTCCATTGTGGAGCTGTATGCAATGCACAAATGGAAGTAGACCAAGTAGTTTCATAGGAAGAAATGTGAAAGTAGGGGCTGCTAAGCGCCCAGACCGATGGGAGGTGAGGTGAGATAGTCAATGAATGGGGTGGTAGATTCTGGCGCAGTGTTAATTGAGAAAGTGATTGTGACTCTGACCTTCACAATCCGCCTTTCTTTTCGCCTCAACGCAGGCAATCACTAGTTTATGTTATGTTAAGTATCTTTTCTTTCAACGGAAACTTTATTTTCAGTTTTATCTTTAATTTCATGTATTAGTTGTGGTTTTATTTTATTTTATCATCTCTCATGTCATTTGTATTTCTAATTAATATATGTAATTGTTGCATTTTTAATTTTCTTTTATTCTTTAACAAAAAAAAAGTACAAATATGAACACATAACTTTGTTTCAGTATAAAACAAATACATATATAAATTAAAGGATTATATTGTAAATAAAAAAAGTGTTGCTCTAAAAATAGATAAATGAATAGTATTTCTCCAAATTTGGAGAAATACTATTCATTTCTCTATTTTTAGAGCAAGATATAGAGTACCATTGGAACTCATTTTGTCTCTAAAAATAGAGATATCTCTTAAAATAGATTACCATTGGAGATGCTCTTAGTACAGTAAAATCTCTATAAATTAATAATGTTAGAAATTTGATATTTTATTAATTTATCGTGATATTTATTAATTTATCCATAAATTAATATTTATTAATTTATCCATAAATTAATATTTATTAATTTATCCATAAATTAATATTTATTAATTTAAAGAATTTTCTTTTATAAAATATTTATGATAAAATATTTTATCACATAAAATTTTTAAAATACACAAATTTAAACAATATAAATCACATAATAGTAATATTTTGTAAACTATCAATTTTAAAATTTTATTTTGGACAAATTTTATTTTGAAAGAAATAGTCACAAATTAAATTTGACTTTACAAAACTCATTTTGATGATGCAATGCGAATGAATTTAGGTGAGTTCACTAAAAATGGTTATACACTTATAGCGTTTATTACTATTAAAAAATTATATTTGAAGTTTGAGAAAACATAACACCAAAAAATATGATTTAAAACAAAAACATGTAAGAAAAATTAGAAAAATATAAGAAAATTCAAATATAAGAAAATAACATATACTTATCTTAGCTATACTGTGTATATTCATATAATTATTAATTTATGATATTATTTGGACAATATATTTATATAGAGATCTCTAACAAATTATTATCTTATTATCTTATCGAAGATTTTTACATTGGCCCGACTCGGAACCGGAGAATTTTATTATTTTATAGTGTTTATTAATTTATCGAGTAGTACTTTATAGAGGTTCTACTGTATAATACAATGTTTAATTATCCGAGTTTGTGAATTTTTGTTTTCACTATCCAAGTTCTTGACTACTGTATATAGTATTATAAGTAGGTCTGGCCTAAAAAAACGAAATCCATTCAAAATAAATGAATTGGTTTGGGTTTGGATAGGGGAGGGCAAACTTGAATTCGGGACGAGAATTTACGGGAACATAAACGGGACGAGAATTTGAAAATAGAAAAAGACGTCATATTTATGTCCCATATAAAATTTGGGATAAGAACGGGATGGAACGAGACGGAAACAAAAATTTCCCAAAAATAAATATGACAAACAAATGGACTATCACAAATGTGTTATCAAAAACATAAAATTTAAAAACAACCCAACGTAAACATCATAGTTTATAAGTCATCAAATCAAAATACACCAAAATAAATTGCAGCAATCTAAAATCCTAATAAACTAAGTAATTGCCAGAAATAAATTAAATAAACCAAGTAACTAATCTTCATTGTTTTTCATTCACTTGTTCACTAAGTTTTGTATATACAAAAACAACAAAAATAGTATATAGTTAGAAAAAAAAACCCATCTTTTAACATACAAAATATCAAAATGTTTATATTAAAAGACTAAAAGTTATGGTATCTTATGTAACTTTATCCGTGTATGTTATGCTCTATCTTATTAGAAAATTTTAGAAATTTAAGATTCAATATTTCTAATTTTATTATTATTACATTAATGATATAAAAATATTATATCTATTATATATATATTTTTCTGAATAGGACTTCGGAAATTTCCGTTCCTGTCCTGTCTCATCCCGTTCCCAAAGAGAATCAAAAGCTTGTATCATATAGGAATATATTTTGAAATAGGACGGAAATTTAGGAACATGAATAAAACGGGACGAGACGGAATTATGTCCACCCCTAATTTTGGATATGCCTAATATATGGGGAAATTGGACAGTTAGGTAGTTTCTAAGTTTTAATAGGTACATCAGTATATCTAAAACACTAAAACCACCCTAAACCACCCATATTATATCTAATGATTCCTACACAAAAATTATATGGTTATCGGCTTGATTTTGGATATTATCAATCAGATATCCGATTAACCAAAAAAACATGAGATTTTATATATTTAAGATTGTTATTTCCATTAGATCTAGGCATTTGGGTATTTACTATTAGTGTGGTACCGGTTTGGATTTTTGGTTTTGGTTTAGGTTAATCGGCTTTGAGATTTAAATCAAATATTTTACATTTGAAAAGTTACATAAACCATTTCGTGTTTGAGTAATTATGTGGGAATTTTGAATACTTGGCATAGTTTCAGATAAAATATAAGCAATTCGGGTATTATAGAACTGGATCGAATAATAACCAAAAAAATCCGGGTAAGTACCAGTTCTCATATTTACAAACCCTATCCAAGTAAATTACCAGAAAATTATAAAAAGGAAAAAATAGTTGGATTTTTGTACCAAATTAGTTGGATTTGTTTTTGTGCAGGCAAGTGATATATAGGTTTAACATAAATTCTCAGCTTGAGCATCTTCAAGCTAAAATATGTTGGAACTGGTCATGCTCATTTGAGTAGATTGTGAGTTTTTTCTTTCACAATTCAGTGCCTCAGTTTTTATCTGCCTTTTCATTTTGTCTTATAATTTTGAATTGTTTTAAAATTGTCCACTGTCCAGTGAGTGGGCTTTGAACATTCAACGTGATAGTTATGCTTCATACATTGGTCACTACCCTATGCTTTCATACTTTGCTATCGAACGCATGATGTGTAGTTTAATCCTAATTGTAGCTTTTCTTGTGGTATGTTTTAACTTTTGATTTTCCCTTACAGTCATTTGCTTTGTGGTTATACTAAGATGACAACAATCGAAACCGGTCTTCTGCTTCTGGTTCTGGTTCTGCTGGTACTTCAACTCCTAAGCAGTTATCATCATCTCTCGCAGTATTTGGATCCCTCGGGCTCAGCCAACTCCTTCAAGACAGGTCAGTTCTTTCTTAACTAAACCAAAGCTCTGAATCTATAAATGCTCTGAGGTTATGGTTAGTTCAGTAAGGATTTAGCAAATGTAAAAGATATAATATATCCTCAATGATTTAACAATGAGACCACATAACAGCTTTTGATGAAATACCAAAATCTTGACTTGGTTTTGTTATGCAAGAGAAGGTGGACATAAACACGTACGAGTACAAGAAAATTCCAAAAAACGTTTTACTTTAATTTGTAGTATTTCGTATTTTAACAAATGGTAGATCGTAAGGTCAACTAGAATGGCCCGCAAGGTGGTGGGCGAGTGGTAGGGCGGGCCCAGGAAAAAGAGTGAAACTCCCAAATCCGGGTCAGATCTTCCTCTCTCGTTAAAATTAAAACACTGTTTTGTAAAGAGTGTATCAGTTGAAGCCCAATTGGTTTACATGGTAGTACAGTAATGCAGGCGGCATGACTACTCTTTGGCAATAGTCGGAAGACATCCCAAATTCGGGATAGGCAGTATGGTAGCCCATTTAGATCTCATGGCCCATTGATGAAAAACTCATGGTGTCCGTTGAACCGTTGAACCAAGGGCCTAACCGCTAACACAGTCAAACCTTATGTATGTCGTCACCCAAGTGGAAAAGGGTCATGTGTTTCAATCACTTGAATCCGGTAAGTTTGTTCGCCAGAAGACCGAGAAGAACTCCTTAAATGAATCCCTTCTCTCTTGGTTCAATGGGACTAAGTTGACAAATCTAATTCTGGTATATCACTATCCGATCTGCCAAAATTACTAAAATATTACCCAAACGGAATAGATGCAGCTAGAGCTTCTTGATCGGCTCTTTTCTTTAAGATTTCCTGTTGTCGAGCTTGAAAATGTGCACGGATGTTTGGATTTTCTATGGTATTTAAGTTTTTCAATAATTTTTTATCTTCTTCCTTCATTTCTTTCAATGCATAATTCTTACTTTGAAGCTCCAAATGGCGTTATCTCTCAGCACTTTTTTTTTTAATTGCTCTAAAAGTTGTTTATTTCTTTCTTCCAAAGTCTTGATAACAACTGATGTTTGATCATCGCATTTTCCAATTTCAAAATTAGTTTTCATCTTTACCCAAAAAAAAAAAAAGCCAAACCTAGAGATGCTTGTGTACCAACATCGGGGGTTGGATTTTCTGATTCTGAAAATGTATACCCGAAACCGCATGGATTTGGAACTTGTTTTAAAGGGGTGGCACCATTTTTAAATTTTTCAAAATTTTTGATAATGTTTCATACATGATCAAATCTCCAACCAGATTTGAATTTTGGATCTTCTATTAGCATTTCTTTTGCTAAATTGAACTGTATAGAGTTAAAAATAAATAAATTAGTACATATTCGACAATAGTAAGTAAACTGAAAACTTATATATTAATATTTTATAAAAATTAATATATTAATACTCACGATATCATCATTTGAAGCACCACTAGGACGTCGACTTTACATTGTTTGATGCATGCATTTAGTTTTCTTGTTGCTTTCTCAATAGTTTGAAATCGGCATTTAATAAGCTTCAAGTTGCAATTTTTTCATTCTCGTAAGCTTCCACCACATGACTCCAAAATATTTTGGATGTTTGATAAGCACCCGTTAGTGGGTCTTGAGAAATTTTCATGTAAACTTGACATAGAAATTTATCTTCTTCTTTTGTATATCTAGAAGAACAAGAACCACGTTCAGACATTTTTGTTAGAGAAAGAAAAAAAGTGAATGTTTATAAAAAGTTATAGAAAGGTTTCTTTGTTTTGAATGGAAATGAATAATCTATGGAGCTATTTATAGATGTTAGAGTCTCTCATATTTCTCAATCTAAGAGATGATTTGACAACACAATGACAAAATGTTTGAAAGCTTTCACAGTTTTCAATCCATTATGACATGATTTTACTAAACAATGACAAAGTGATTTAAATCTTTTCAAATTTTTCAATGCATTATGACATGATTTTACCAAACAATGATAAATAATTTAAAGCTTTTCACATCTTTTAACCTATCATAACCAGATTTTACTACACATTGACAAATTGATTTAAAGTTTTTCAGACTTTTCAATGCATTATGACACGATCTTACTAAACAACGACAAAGTAATTTAAAGTTTTTCACATCTTTTAACCTATCATGACCAGATTTTACTACACAATGACAAATTGATTTAAAGCTTTTCAAATTTTTCAATGCATTATGACACGATTTTACTAAACAATGACAAAGTAATTTAAAACTTTTCACATCTTTTAACCTATCATAACCAGATTTTACTACATAATGACAAATTAATTTAAAACTTTTCAGATTTTTCAATGCATTATGACACGATTTTACCAAACAATGACAAAGTAATTTAAAGCTTTTCACATCTTTTAACCTATCATGACCAGATCTTACTACACAATGACAAATTGATTTAAAACTTTTCAGATTTTTCAATGCATTATGACACGATTTTACAAAATAATGACAAAGTAATTTAAAGTTTTTCACATCTTTTAACCTATCATGACCAGATTTTACTACACAATGACAAATTGATTTAAAGCTTTTCAGATTATTCAATGCATTATGATACGATTTTACTAAACAATGACAAAGTAATTTAAAATTTTTCACATCTTTTAACATATCATGACCAGATTTTACTACATAATGACAAATTGATTTAAAGGTTTTCAGATTTTTCAATGCATTATGAAACGATTTTACTAAACAATGACAAAGTAATTTAAAACTTTTCACATCTTTTAACCTATCATGACCAGATTTTACTACACAATGACAAATTGATTTAAAGATTTTCAGATTTTTCAATGCATTATGACACAATTTTACTAAACAATGACAAAGTAATTTAAAGCTTTTCACATTTTTTAACCTATGATGACCAAATTTTACTATACTATGACAAATTGATTTAAATGTTTTCACATTTTTCAATCTATTATGACAAGAATTGACAATACAATGACTAATTGATTAAAAAAGTCTTCAATTTTTCTATAAATACCACTAGAACTCCACCATGTTAGTCATAAAATTTCTATACATTCTTATCACTTTTTCACTTTAATTTTTCTCTCTTAAAATAAATTTTAATTTTAATATTACATCATGTTCTCATAATTCATCATCTTCTTCAGATGACGAGGATGATCATAAGGAAATGATCAATATTCTTGACCAAGAAGAACAAGCAATACACATTGCTATCGCTAATAACACCTCAATCATGTAATATCTTCACACTTAACAAAACCACAATAGCATCCACGGCGGCTCAGTTCAAGGGTGCTCTTTCATACACCGTGACCGAGAAAGTACACATAATAGATTGTTTAATGATTATTTCTCGGAGTTTCCGGTTTATAATGATGCTATGTTTCGCAGAAGATATTGTATGTCTCGTTCCCTATTTCTTCGTATTATTAATACAGTTGAAAGTCATGATACCTACTTTACACAAAAAAGGGATACAACTAGTAGACTTGAATTATCATCCCTTCAGAAAGGAACAACTGTTTTTTGAATGCTAGTGTATAGTCGACCAGCAGATGCCACAGACGAGTATATCAAGATTGGTGAATCAACATCAATCGAAAGCATGAAGAGATTTTGTCGAGCCATGGTGGAAATATTTTCGGAGCAATACTGACGATCACCAACAGCTAACGACGTTGCTAGGCTTCTTTACATTGGTGAAAAAGTGGTTTTCCAGGAATGTTAGGTGGTTTGGACTGCATGTACTGGAAGTAGAAAAATTGTCCTACCGTTTGGGCTGGACAATATGCAGGTCGTAGTGGATCACCAACTATAATTTTGAAGCTGTGACAGATTATGATCTTTGGATATGGCATGTGTATTTTGGAATGTCGGACACCAACAATGACATCAATGTGCTAGAGTCTTCTCACCTTTCTCTAATCTTGCGCAAGGTATTGCTCCTCCTGCTCATTATGTCATTTAAGGCAAAGAGTATAACATGAGTTACTATTTGGCTGATGGTATATATCCAAAATGGTCCACCATAGTGCAAACTATTCACGAGCCAAGGGGCCCAAAAAATATATTTTGCTACACAACAAGAAGCATGTAGAAAAGATGTAGAGCGTGCTTTAAGAGTTCTCCAATCGCGTTTCGCAATTGTGAAAGGACCGGCTTGTTTTTAGAAAAAAAGACGTGATACACGACATAATGACTATATATAAAATTTTACATAACATGATAATCGAGGATAAGCGTGATCTCGAAGCGCAAATTGAAGTTGGAAAAGAAGCTCCACCTCCAGAGGTCAAGATAGCGGATAATGAGACTACCCGATTCCAAGAATTTCTTGTTCGTTATAGACAAATCAAAGACAAAGAAGCTCATTTTTCACTACGCAACGCGTTAATTGATCATTTGGTGGGAAAAATTATACCAATGGAGATGTTTAAAATATAATAATTATCTTTTTAATTTAATGTGATGTAATGAAATGTTCTTTTTATAATAAAATATTTAAGTTTAATAAAATCAGAATTTTATTGAACTATTGTTATAGAATAAAATAAGTGGGTCAAATTTATAAAATTGAAAAGTAAAGAGTTTTAGTATAAATTAGTTAATAAAATAAAATTATTATATATTTTAAATATTATTTTTAAAATAAAAAATAGAGCTAACTATTGGAGCAAACCCTTGTTTTATTTTTAATATCTCTATTTTTAGAGGAAAAAATATAGCTAACTATAGAGATGGTATAAGAGCATGATCAACGCAGGTTCTTAAATGGGTTTATTAGGTGTTTTTTATTTAAATTAAAGATTAAATACAAATTTCCTTAAGAACCGATTCTTATTTGGGATACTTAAGAATCGATTCTTAAGGTGCACGTGTCACTCATTTTAGCTCCTCCATTTTTTTAGATATGCTTTTTTTGTTTGCTTTGCAGTTCGTAGATTGATTTGTTGTTGGTAGATGGGAGAAGCAGATCTTCCGGGAGCTTCTCTGATCGATGAAGATGAAGATCATCACGGAGGGACGATTCCATGTCTCTCTTCTATCTCTTCTGCTTCTCGTATCCGCATCACATCCTCTTTTCACTTTGGTAACGGCCCAGCCTCCTCTCTGTTCTACCACCAACGTTTGTGATCACCGGTTAGTCTTCTTTTGTCCCTTTCTTTCTCTTCTCTGTCTCAACCTTGTTGGAGAAATCAATCGTGTTTCGTTAGTGGCTCTGCTCTATTTTGCCTAAACTCTCAAAACAACGCCTGTGATCTAGCAATTGGACTAGTTTATAAAATTATGTCACAAAGAGTTCATAACAACTATGATAGAGTGTAATTGGATATTTGGTTATAGACCATTACCATTTCCTAGGATTGTTTCAAGTATTTGACAGAAAGTATTGATGTATACATGTAGAAGTGTGTATGTTTTCTCTTTTGCTATCTAAAATGTCAGATTTTGTGCTTTGACAAGTGTATAATTCAGTTTTTGTTCTTTGGTTGTGTCATTCACAGAAATGACTGAAGCAGAATCCAAGATTGTTGTTCCTGAGTCAATGTTAAAGAAGAGAAAGAGGGAGGAAGAATGGGCACTTGCCAAGAAACAGGAGCTCGAGGCTGCCAAAAAGCAGAACGCTGAGAAGAGGAAGCTTATATTTAATCGAGCTAAGCAGTATTCTAAGGAGTACCAAAAGAACGTATGATTTCTACAAGATTAGTTTGCAATTTTTTCTCAAGTTAGAAAATGCAAATTCATCAAAGAGTTTCTGCTACTTGTTTTCTTCAGGAAAGAGAACTAATCCAGCTGAAGCGTGAGGCAAAACTGAAAGGAGGCTTTTATGTTGACCCAGAAGCAAAATTGCTTTTCATTCTCCATATCCGAGGGTAATATGATTTTCTATCTCAGTCCCAAGTATAAGGATGGTGTTACCTCTATAACTATCTTTTTTTTTCGTCCATCAGTATCAATGCCATTGACCGAAAGACAAAGAAGATTTTGCAGCTTTTGCGTTTAAGACAGGTAACATCATTCTTATGATGATAACTCTGGGTTCAGTTACCTTGTCAGCTTCAACAGAAGCAGTAATAAATGCATAGTTAGTGTTAGGTTTGGTTAGGTAATTAATGGATTGGTGATCAATGCTTAGTTAGTGTTAGATATATGTCAACTCGGTGATCAATTCTAAACACATTTCTCTTCTCTTTCTTTCTGCTTATTCTCTTTGTTTGTGCTTTTAAACCGAACCTTCTTCTCTCACTTTTGATCTTCTCTTTCTTTCTGCTTATTCTCTTTGTTTGTGCTTTTAAACACATTTGCTCCAGTTTGTTTCTTATCCTCTTTCTACACCATTACCTTATGAATCCATTTAGTCATGCCCCCAATTTCGTTGACATGTTGTCCAGTCAACAAGATCCCCAAACCTACTCTACTGTAAACCCTACTGTACAACTTGGATAATCCCAAGTCCCTATGTTTAGTACTCAATGCACTGAAGATTCAAGCTTCGGTGAAGACACGCCTGGAGAGCGTAGAGAAAGGAACAAATGGAATCCACCAGATGATCTACTGCTCATCAGTGCATGGCTAAACACGAGCAAGGATCCCGTGGTATGCAACGAGCAAAAGTCAGGGGCTTTCTGGAAACGAGTTGCAGACTATTTTGCATCTTGTGCTAAGGTTGGTGGACGTGTAATCAGAGGTCCAAGTCACTGCAAGAACCGGTGGCAGAAGATTAATGACATTGTTTGCAAGTTTTGTGGATGCTACGAGGCTGCAACAAGGGAGAGAGCAAGTGGTCAGAACGAGGATGACGTTCCGAATCGAGCTTACAAAATCTTCTTCAACAATCACAAGAAGAAATTCAACCTTGAGCATGCTTGGAGAGAGCTTTGTTTTGACCAGAAATGGTGTGAGCTTTCTACAAGCAAAACTGATGGAAGCTGTAAGAGAAGAAAGGTTGATGATGGTGCACAATCATCAACCTCTGTTGCTGATGAAGCAAGCAAACGTCCTCCTGGTGTTAAAGCGGCTAAAACAGAGGAAAGAAGAGTGTGGATGAAGGCAAAGATATTTCGGAGTTTCGAACCATGTGGGAGATTAAGGAGAAAGACTTGGCTATGAAAAATACACTGGCGAATAAGAGTATACTCGAGAGTCTCATTGCCAAAAAAGAACCATTATCCGAGAGTGAACAAGCTCTAAAGGAGAAGCTTATTTCAGACATGTTGGCTAATTAGTTGTATAAGCTTTTGGTGGTTTAGCTTATGTTGCTTAACCTTTTGTTGTTTACGCTTATGTTGTTTAATGTTTAAAGGTTGATGTCTTATGTTTAAAGGTTTAGGCTTATGTTGTTTAATGTTTAAAGGTTGAGTATATAATCAGTAGTTGCAAGTGATTTTTATTTCCTTTGTAAGATTTGCTAGTTCTGCTATGCTACGAGCTACTGCTCGTTATGATTCACAGTATGCAGCAGCTAATTTGAAAGTTCTGCGGTTGTATTGCATTGTGTTTTGAGTGTTAGGGAAATAGTCCTCCTAGATACTGATGGTTCTTTTCCTGTACAGGATGATTTAAAGGAGAGAAACAACATTGTTTCTTCTTTTCTACCCGAAGTTATACTTGCTTTAAAGGAGGTACGAAGCATTGCTTGAAACTGTTTGTGTCAAACTATGATCTAATCCTAACAAGTCATTGTAACATTTTTTTTCGAAATTACATGGGTACTTCAGTATGGTATGTTTAATCTAATCCTAATGATGTAGCTGTAACATATACTAAAATTTGTATGTTTTTTTTTTTGGCCAAGAACTAGAATTAAAATTTATAATAAAATAAATAAAAAAAAAAATTTTAAGCACCCTTAATAAGATTTTCCCATTGGAGCAGTGATAAAAAGGAATTCTTAACAGAAGTGCTTAAAACAACTTTAATAATTAAATATATGCTAAGCATCCGATAAGCACCCCTTGAATTGATCATGCTCTAACAAGCTTCTATTCAGTTTGGGTTGGGTAAGCCATATTACTATCAAATTTGACCCAGACTCAACCTATGTAGACCCCACTTACCTGCCTCCTTCGCTGGAAATATGCGAGACAGCTTTATTTCTATATTATTTTCTCTCTTATAATTATAAGACTCTTCTCTAATTGGTACCACCCACAAGTCTTCTATCACAGTCCACAACTCCTCCGTTCAAAAATGGCATATCTCCGGCGAGTAACCACCGCATTGGTCTTAACTCTCCACCTCTTCTTCTCTTTCTCAAATGCTCACAACATAACCAAAATCTTAGCCAAAGACCCTAGCTTCTCCACATTCAACCACTACCTCTCAGCAACTCATCTCGCCGACGAAATCAACCGCCGGCAAACCATCACCGTCTTAGCCGTTGACAACGCAGCAATGTCCTCAATACTTTCTAAAGGCTACTCACTCTACACAATCCGCAACATTCTCTCCCTCCATGTCTTAGTCGATTACTTCGGCACCAAGAAACTCCATCAAATCACCGACGGCTCCACCTCCACCGCTTCCATGTTCCAATCCACCGGATCCGCCACTGGAACTTCCGGTTACGTCAACATCACCGACATTAAAGGCGGGAAAGTCGCTTTCGGAGTCAGAGACGATGATAACCAGCTCACAGCTCGTTACATTAGTTCAATCTTCGAAAAGCCTTATAACATATCTGTTCTTCACATTAGCCAAGTCTTGACTTCACCGGAAGCAGAAGCTCCGACGGCTAGCCCTAGCGATCTCATCCTCACCTCAATACTCGAGAAACAAGGATGTAAATCTTTCTCCGATATCTTGAAATCCACCGGCGCTGATAAAACTTTTCAAGAAACAGTTGAGGGAGGGTTAACGGTGTTCTGTCCCTCAGACACCGCCGTTGGAAAATTCATGCCGAAGTTCAAAGCTCTTTCGCCGGCAAATAAGACGGCGTTAGTTTTGTATCACGGCATGCCGGTTTACCAATCGTTACAGATGCTTAGATCAGGTAACGGCGCCGTTAACACGTTAGCGACGGAAGGTGACAACAAGTTTGATTTCACCGTTCAAAATGACGGAGAAGACGTAACGCTTGAGACGGACGTTGTAACGGCTAAAGTAATGGGGACGTTAAAAGATCAAGAACCGTTAATAGTTTACAAGATTGATCAAGTGTTGTTGCCTAGAGAGATCTATAAAGCCGTTAAGAAGACGGCTCAAGCTCCTAAGTCGAGTAAGCACAAGCCAAAGAATCTCGTAGCTGACGGACCCGGTGCTGATGCTCCGTCAGATGACGGCGAAGTGGCAGATGATAAAAACGGCGCCGTATCGTCTATGATTAGCAGAATGAGTATTACTGTCACAATGGTGATTGTGTTTGGAGTGTGGCTCATGTGATGTGACACGTGGCATTTTTTTTTTCTTGTTGTGGAAAATTGTCGGTTATATTTTATTTTGAAAGATTATTTTTTCTTTTTAAAAAACGTTGATATATGTGTGGAGGTTTGGAATAATTTAATTGTTCCACTTGTTTGGATCAGATTTGTTTTTTTTTACATATAAAAAATGTTGATGATGATTCGAATGAGTGAGTGATACGTTGGAATTCACATGTTGGTGTGAAGAAAGTGTCGGTGTGAGTCGTAATAGTGTGAGCTGTATGTGACCCAAATATGATGGGTCCACTGTTAGATATATACTTTTTTATTTTATTTTTTCTAACATGTCATTAATTTTGAGCAGAAACACGTGTTATTTTTCTAAACTAAATATATAAAAATCAGAGTAGGGACAAGATTATAAAAAGATTTTTTGGTCAAAAAGAAAAAATAGACAAAATTATTATTGTTATTATTCGTGCTAAAATGTTCACTGTATTCTCAAATCCTTTATTGTCAATTATTAGCACAATTCGAATTTTGCAATCACTGCTAAAAACGACCCATCGAAAACCTTTAGGCTTTTAGAGGGATTAGTATGGATTATTTTACCTAGTAATAACGACACACAATGTCATTGTCATATCTGTTGCATCTTCAGGATTTATCATATTCGGGTTTTTTTTTTAATAGTTTTTTTTACATTTTTTTTGCTCGATCTATATAGATATGTCTTCCGGATTAATCCAACAATGCTTATAAATTTATGGACAAGCTAATTTGGTATATGGTATTCTGGTTTAGAAATCGCGATTTTAAAATGCGGTTTAGGTGTACCTAAATGAGAAAAGTCAATTTAATAGATTAAATAAAATTGGATGAGTTTTTGAAAGTTAACAATGTACAAAAGTTTGTATTATTAGTATGCGTAAACAAATAAAAGATGAAAATGTTGGTGTGAGTTTTGATCACACAAGTTGGTGTATACTAATGTTTTAACTTAAAAAAAAAGAAACCTACAATTTTTTCGAATACTTTAAAAACTCTTGGATTGACACCACTTACCAGTTAGCACTTTTTTAAACCGTTAAACGTCCAACTAACCATTTTTAACATTAATAAAACTTTCATTATATACTATTCCCTCCGTTTCAAATTAGTTATCGTTTAAGATTGTTTCACACATATTAAAAAAACATTTAATTTTTCAGTTTTACTCCTAATTAATGTTTATTTGATATTATTTCATTGGTCAAGACATTAAAACAAGAAGAAAAAAGTTGTAAATCTTATCAAACATATGCATACGACAAGTAATATGAAACGAGTTTTAAAATCTAAAACGACAACTAATATGAAACGGAGGGAGTAACATACACTACTTCTCACAACTTTTTTTAATCAAACCATTAATCATAATTCCTAAAATGAGCAACAAAGGAAGAAAGACAACAACAAAGACTTTGGTTAGATAGTATTAGTGGGTGAAGATTTCATCTTAAGGTGTTGTTAGTAATACAAACCAAGTTTTGCTTAGCCAAAAGAAAAAAAAACTTAAATAAAAACACCAAATCTCTCCTTCTCTCCATAAAAATAAAAATAAAACAAATCAATTCCGAAAATAATATTTACTTTCTTTTTCTATGTTGAAAAATGAAAACAATTAAACAAATCCATCTTTCTCCTTGAGGAATAACCTTCGCTTTCCATAGGAGAGACTTGTCTGTACTTTGTTGAAACCCCATTTTGCTACTCAAACTTGAACAGTCTTTTTGGAGCAAACACACAAGGCTTTCAACGAAATCAACAACATACAAGTTATATAAGATTCAAAGAAGAGTCTCTTCTCGTTTCAGGCTGCGCAAATGTGTCAGATCAACCTGATGAGCTCGATTTACTACCTTCTTTCTCTGGACCTTCCATCTGTGTTGGTAATAGATTCAAGAAACTTCCTTGATGTGTTGTTGTGCCACCAGATGATTCATCTTCTGTTCATGTTTGTTTTTTCCCACAATTTTGTTAAAGAGAATCAACATGGATTGCACTATAGTAATCTTGAATCTATGTATAGCATGCAAACAGATTTCTACTTTGTTATATAATATAAATGGGAATAGCATTTACCAAAGAGGGATTTAATCGATGGTCGCTTTGGCTTATTGGTCTTCTTCTTCAGCTCAGCTGCATAAATAAAAACAGATTACAATGCAGCAAACACACAATGTTAATCATAAGGTAATCTAGTTTTGTAGCTTCTTCCTAAGCACATGAAGGGGGGTAAAGTTAAATACCTATCCCTGGTATTTGGTCATCGTTTACGATTTCAACGTTCTTGTAAGTATAACCAACGAAGTTTATGTCCTTGGATGAGAGCATCTGGAGAAGAAAAAGGAAACCCAACCTCATGTTACGAAAGCCCAAGACAATACAAATATGTAATATACTTTTATAACTTCACAGGACCCCCTCTTGGTTCGTGACACACATTCATTTTTCTCATGTTGGTACAAAAAGATATGCAATTCATCAAACACTCGATAACAAGCGCAACTGGCAGATTAGCAACATCTTTCTTTTAATAACATCCCAAGCAGCTTTTCCAAATTCTAAATTACCATAAGGAAATTTTAAATCTTTTAAGCCATGTCTATAGTATCATCACAGCACAACATCTCGAGGAACCCACTTATAGACAAATGTTTAAGTATGGTTACTCATCTACTAGATAAGAACATAAGCAGGCTTAGTTTGATGATACATAATACCAAAAATTCAGTGCGTGTGCTGTACCTTTCTCCATGGACCTGACTTTGACGACTTTGGAACTTGCTTGTCAATCTGTTCCAGAAGGAATCAAAGAAGAGTATACATTATTTTCCTTATCAGAAGCATACATATCATCTGTGGCGTCAATATTTCAATATATACATCATGAGCTGATTGATAGTATCAGTATGTTACCTCTTCAAACTTCTCAAAATTTTGGGTATCCAACTCATCATTGACTTGGGGGGTAAACGCAGCCTTAATTTGGTACAATTTTCCCCATTCGATACCTCTGAACCAAGGATGGCCCTAAGAGAAACCAGCCAAACCATTTGTTAGACTCTCTCACAATAATCTTAGATAAGGTAACTTCGAATTTCAAAGTTGAGTAAACCACACAACACCTTAATTTCATCTGCTCCTTTTGTTCCAAGCCTTTGTTCAACATTGCATAAAAGCCTACAAATAAGATCCTTGGCTTCTGGTGATAGTCTAGCCTCTTCTGGGAATTTCAAGTAATTTCTCCAATTTACTATCTGCGTAAAGGGGAATACAATGAAAAGGGAAAACGTAAGTTTCCACATAAGAACCGCCAAAGAGATAGAAGAGACTAAAACTGAATGTAAGACTTGAGACTTGATATCGCCACTCTGCCTCCAATATTTCCAACGGAAGGTACACAAAAGCAATGGCTTAATTACCTTCCTACAGGTTGTCATTGGATCATCTGAATAAAATGGCGGAAACCCCACAAGCATTTCATACATAATGGCGCCAAGAGACCACCTAAAGGAGTTCTCTCACGATTATTCATCCATATTAATTATTTGCATCAAAAAAAAAACCAAAGAGCACTAGTTGGCTTCACTTACCAATCACATTCCATTCCGTATCCTTTTTTCAACAGAACTTCTGGGGCAATATAGTCAGGAGTTCCAACCGTCGAATAAGCCTGAAACCAGTAACCTTAACTTCATAAGTTACAACAAACGAAACATGTTGGATAGTTCATTCTTGCAAAAGTGCACATCTCTGAACAAAAGATGATGCATAGGTGAAACTTACAAGCATCCTTCTATTTCTCTGCCAGTTTAGCAGTTGCTCCTGTTGGGTGCGTCTTGTAGCCACAGGGCGACCATCACTTTGTAAAGCCCCACTAACGTTTCTTGCAACTGTGAAGTCTTTTTCCTGAAGATTACTACAGTCTAATGGTTTACATAATCCAAAATCTGACAGTTTCATGTGGCCGTCTCTGTCAAGTAGCAGATTATCTGGCTTGATATCTCTGTATCACATTGGAGAAAAGATGACGTTTAGAACAAAATAACAATGGGAGCTACAACTAAATGATATGTCCTGCTTCACTGACCTGTGAATATAGTTGTGTTTATGAATGGACTCAATAGCCAGGACAGTTTCCCCAATATAAAACCTGGCCTCATCTTCACTAAGGGTGTCTTTCCTCATAAGTAAAGTCATAATATCCCCACCAGGTAGATACTCCATTATGAGATACAAGTACTCCTCATCTTGAAAAGAACAATACAGCTTTACAATGCAATTGCTGTCAACTTCTGCAAGTAAATTTCTCTCTGCTTTTACATGTTCTACCTGAAAATCAGATTCGACAAACACATCAACCAACCAAACAAATGTCAATTGAGAGCCGCTTGGAGGAATCTAAATACCTGGCCTCTGCGAAGCATCTCAGATTTTTTAAGCTCCTTCATCGCATAGACATTACCTGTCCCCTTCTCCCTACAGATCCTAACCTGAGAGAAAACACACAAAACAGAAGACATGAAGGAGGATACAAATTAGCCCGCAATACTTATTAGGCCATGGTCCAAAAAACGCCCTAAGATTTCAAAATTCACATGCTATACACTACCTCTCCGAATGCACCCTTCCCAATCATTGTCAATGGCTCAAAGTCATCAGCTCCCATTTTATGCCTCTGACGGCGCATGTATTCAGTTTCCTTCAGCTCCAAATCCTTTAGCAAGTTGTTTTGCTCTTCCTGAGAGACTTCTGCAGCAGCTAATTTTTTTTCTAGCATTTTACGCCTGCATGACATGTAAAATACCAAATATAGACCTAAGAATATGGATGTGAAGGTCCTATGAATGTAGCTGAGAATAAAAAAAAAAGAAAAGGTATGACAAAAATATTACTCAGTAAAATATATATAATGAAACCATACCGCTCCTTTCTTTCCTGTAGAATCTGCATTTGCATTTTGTAATGATTTTCAATATATAGTTTTGCAGCAGCAGCCTTCTCCTTAGTTACATTTGAAAGTGCTTCTTCACCTCCACCTGTTTTCGGTCCTTCCTTTACATTACTCGTAGCTTCCTTCTTTTTCGAAGATTTCACCTTGTCTTTAGATTTTAACTTATTCAGCCAAGCTTTGGCAGTCTCCATTTCTCTTTTCCCTTTTAGCTTCCTCTCCAAACCAAATACTTTATGTACAAGTGACTAGAGAGTTCGATACACTCCAATTATGTATAACACTTCTCATATGTCATGAAACTAGTGATTAGATTCCTACTGCTTCACACCTACAATAAGAAGACATGTATATTAGTTAACACTGACTCCAACAACACTTCAACTGAAGCATGATTGAAAAAATAAGAATGATCCGAACATTTTGAGTTAAAAACTCAGTCAATTCAACTGCTTCACAAAAGTCATAACAAGAAGTGAAGTTGGTATCCATAATTAACCTAAACGAATTCAAAGTTGACAACTTTTTTTTCTCAAACCTAACTTTAAATACCCAAATCAAAGACATATCTGAATCAAATTTACAGAATTCTCCACAAGTTACATGATCATTTCAAAGTAGAACGCAACCTAATAGATCTGAAATAATAAGATTAAACATAGGAATCGCAGGAAATACCAAAATGTACACCAAAATTGGGGGAAATGCGAAATCAAACAAGAAACCCTAGTTTTTGAGTCAGAGAAAATGCACCACACCTCTCGAATCATACAATTCAAACAAAGCTTCGACCCCAATGAAGACAGAGAGAGAGAGAGATGTAATGAAGCGTTAGATTAGGAACACAACATGGAGACCAAACACAGACATAAACAAAGGCAAAGACCCGTAATTTGTGGTGAAAGAAAAAAAAAAAGACAAAACAAAGGAAAGTGAAAGAAGAGAAGACCTTGATTCCTGGGATTGGATTCCTCAATTCTTGCTCTTGTTAATTTCAATTTTGAAGATCGAATTTTGAAAATGGAAAGAAGAAGAAAGGAGAAGCAAATAAAAAAAAAAGTTGGAATCTTTATTATAATTTTATCTTTCGATGTGTGTGTGAATTGCAAAGACTATGCACTACTCTTCTTCTTCTTCCTCTGATTCTTCCTCTTCTTCTCAGTTTTTTTGTTTTCTCTTTCTTCTTTCTGAGAAATACTATTTATTAAATAATTTTTTGGGGGAGATTAGGTTCGAAATGAAATTTATTTTTCTATTAGTGACCAAAGTTGATTACTGTAAATTAAGGGTTTAATTGGTTCTTCTTAAACAAACAATTATATTTGTTTAGGAAAACTTGAAAACAATATAAATGATTTTTATTTAATACCAAAATTGAATATTTTATCTGGGGAAAGTGATTAAATTTTAGGTTTGAGCGGCTTTATTATTCCGCGTGGACCCCTCCACGGGAAATATGTTCGATGGCAATGTCAAAAGCCAAGAATTAATGTCAAAGTTTTTGACAAATATAGTTTTTTTTTTTCCGTTAATATATAAATTGCTGAGACTATAAGTAAAAGCTGAGTTAATACTTCCCACAAGACTTTGCTACTGTTTTGGTGGCACATCTAGATTCTAGAGTCCCCACTCCATCCTAGCAATGTTTATTCACTATTTTAAATTGAATATTAAATTTATTTAATCCACAAACACACATTTTAAAAAAATAAAATGTTATTCGATTTTAGAGTTTTGGTATTTTTTTCAATACAAAATTTTATTGATTTATCTTGTAGCAAACCAAACTTTTTATTTTAAAGATTTTTATCAAACACGTATAAAAATTAGTAGCGGGCATGAGGCACACAACAAACCAATTGTTCCATTTCTGTGCCTCTAGTACATCTTTGATTTTGTATGCAGCCTCCTCGTTCACCTTGTTACAAGTAAAACCCAGCATTTAATTTTCTATTAAATGCAATATTCCTATACTAGACAAAGATTGTTCATCAAAACGTGATGCAGAAACATATTTTTTGGGGTGTATTGAACTGAATATTTGGAGAAATTTGAGTTTTAATAAGTTTTGAGATAATTTGGTGAAATTTTGGTGAATTGGAAATTTTGTTATTAAATTTTCTGAAATTTCACATAAAATCATGGGATTTGGGTCTTTGTATTTTTAACTAAGAAATCTTCTCAAATTTCACCTGAAACTTTTAAATCAAATCCTAATCATGTTTTCAATAACAGTGGATTTGATGGTATAATTTAAAATCATTAATCCAATAACACTTGATTTTAAAAGATATTTTAAAATTCATGTTTCAATAACACATGATTTGTCATTAAAACTCAAATCTCTCCAAATACTCATTCCAATACACCCCCTTTAGGGTTTTAATCAGATATTCATATTCTTCAATGCGTTAAAGATCTGATGAATACAAACAATTAAATGAATCATAAAAAGAGTACCTTCGATATATTGTTTATCGCATCTCTCAAGCAAATTTATATAATTAATAATATTGGTTTATTAATTTACAGTGAACGTTAGTTTCAATCCATTTATCATTTAAGATTTTACTATAGAAGTTTCAAAAATATTAGTTGAAATCATTTGATCTAAATCAAATTAATGTTTTGAATACTATAAATTTACAGTTTTGACTTCAATATTTAAGATTTGGAAAAAAATATTTTGACGATAAATAATAAAATCTACTAATTAATGAATTAACTTATTCAATTTATGATTAATTATCTCAACTATAATATTTTAACAATCTATAAAACTATAAAAGTAAAATTAATGCATACTCAGAAGTTCAAAACTTACAAGAAATGTTAGCTACTTCGAAAGATACTACAATTCGATACTTTGAAACAAACACAACTATTGTTTGATACATTAAAAATGAGAGACGAGTATGAACAAAATTCAATTTTCAGAAAACATTAAAATCATACATTCATATATTATCTTCTCATATATATATATATTCATACATTCATATACAATTAAAAATTTTCAATTAGTTTTCATCAATAATCGATTATTTCCACGAACATCATAAATTTTTATTAATAATCTAATTATCCTCTTATAATAATAAAAATTATTTGGTGAAAATATCGACTATAATCAAACTTGTAACGTAATAGAAAAAGAGACGAACGTAAATTACAAATACAAGATAAAAAAGAATTGGAGATATATAGTTTCAGTATCTTCTAGGCATAGATATTCAAACATGGTATAGCTTAATGACTTGATGAATATTAGCACGACAAATAGGACATCCCAATTTCTTGTCTTTGATCTCTTTCAAGCAAGAAATGCATCCAGCAACATGTCCACATGGTACACACACTGCTTCAGATGATGCATCCTTACAGATCACACACGTTCCAGAAGGGAGTGACATGTTGACATGACTCAAATCTACCGATGGAGGAGCCGATGCTGTAAGCTCTTGAGAAATGGATTCAACATTAGCCATTGGATCAGAGGTTGTTGTTGTTGTTTGAGATGCTTGTAGAAACATTGGAGGATTCATTGGCTGTATAAATTTTCAAATTAGTATCAAAATGTTTTAAATTAGTAAGAGAGACATAACTCCAAAGTTGTACTTATCTTATGGCCATATGCATACCTGTGGATTTCCTTTACATGCTTCACAAAACCAATTCAGCTGTTGCGTATCGCCTTCGGTTGCAGCTGCCAGCTTAAGACGAATTTCTGAAAAAAGTTGGGATTAATTAAGCTTATAATGCTATAGTTCATCTCGTAACAATTTCCATGGTCAATGAATCTTTAAAATCAGGAATAGACAGTATAAGGCTATGAATATTTACGCGTATCTACTCGAACCCAACTCCTCCCCTGAGAAACAAATGACCTTCTTCCCGCCCTCTTGTGGTTTGTACCTATCATCCATTATAATAAAGTTCAATCAACAAAGGAAGAAACATATTTTACCAACATGAAAAATGTCAAGAATTTTACTTTTGGAGTTATCAACAATCATCACTGAAGCATCAGACTGATATGATTTTGGTTCCTCCAAGCTGGATTTCCACAGAGGCATCTCCATCTTTGGGTTTGCATCCTAATTGTATATATATATATCATAACAGTTTCATAAGTGTAGAAATCTCAAAACTTGAAACTATGATTATATCCAACCAAATTCCTTAAGTACTCAACTAATTGTCAAATATTGAAAAACTATTAAAGAGAAATGATGAATTTTTAGTACCTGGAGACTAGCATACACACGCAACTCCAACTTGAAAGGCTTTGTAGGATTTCGTGAAGCCGTTGGTACGATAACTACCCATCTGCGAAAACATAGGTTCGAAACCAGATTCATATTCATGCGCAAGAACAAGCAAAAGAAGAAAGAAATGGCGAAGTTAAGTGGATACTCACACTCTTCTTGAAAGAAGCTGAGGAGCAAAGAATTCAAGAAAGCTAGGGAAATAAAATTCACGCATCCAACCAGAGAACAAGCAGATGTGACTCTACAGAATCAACAATTTTCAAAGTTATACCTAATGACTCTTCCATCTTAGAAAATATGAAATAAGTGTTACAAAGCATACCTCGATTGCGTGTACAACATTGCTATAACCTTTAGCTCTAGCAATCTCAAGAGGTGTCTGGGAATCATCATTCAAAACAAAAGGATTTGCTACAAAAATAAAAAATGAAACACCATAAATATTTAAACCATTAAATCTTTTTCAGATCATAAAATTGACAAGAAGACTTCAAGAACTTACCACCATGAGACAGAAGTAACTTAACCGTGTTTTCAAGACCTTTATTAGCAGCATGGTGCAGAGGAGTCCCACCATTGAAACCTAATACCAACAAAAATATCCTAAATTCACTATTCACCATTCCATAACTCAAAATCTTGAATGGATTCTTGATAATAATAATAAAATTAATACCTGAACCATCGACATTAGAACCCAACTCAACCAGAGTTTTTGCAACATCACATAACTCTGCTTTCGAAGAAGCTAAGATTAATGGAGTTCTTCCTTCTTTATCCACCCACTACATCCAAAACCACATTGAAATTTCAGATCATTTTTATATTTGATCAATAAATCCACAAAAGAGCTAAAAACATAGATGGAGTAAGAAAAAAAGAAAAAACCTCAAGTCCTGCACCATCATGACGAAGGGATTTGATTCCTTCGACATCGTTGTTACTCACTTGTTGAAACAGAAGCTCTTCTTCAGACTGTTGTTGCCTCATTTTCACTACAGAATCTTGAATAATCAAAATGAATTGAAATGTGAAGAAAAGGAAAAGTTAAATATCTATATTTATAGAGAGCAAGAAAATTAATTGCCTTAAGAAATTGGAATATGAAATGGGTAAGAAACAACGCGGCAACACCCAGGAATTATTATTTCACATAATGGTCCACATTTTTGGTTTCCTAAGAAAGAAGTGTCCGAGAAAGTGAGGACTTGACTTGGTTAGTACAAGACAACAAGTTAGGATTTGGAGTCAACTCAGGAAATACTCAGGAAAAGTCTTAATATTTTGTTTTAGATTAAATTGCAAATCAAAAGAAAATATTTGTAAATGAACAAATTTTACTCTGAAGATGTTAAATTTTTTTTTGTTACGGTCATATTTACAAGAATATGGCACTAAGATTAATGAACTGAAACAAGAATCTTAACAAACAAACAAAAGAAAAGTGAGGATTTTGGAGTTGACTCAGGACAAAATCAGGAAAAGTCTTCATATTTTGTTTTAGATTAATTTGAAACCAAACGAATATATTTGTAATGAACAAATTTGACTTTGAAAATATTAAACTTTTTCAAAACTGCCATATTTCCAAGCAAATGGCACTAAGATTAGTGAACTGAAACAGAATCTAAGAGCATTACCATTAGTGTTAGAGACACGTGTCTCTTATCATTTAAATAATAATAAAAAATAAGAAAAGGAGGTCAGAGAAGGAGAGACTTTTCTCGTTTGAGAGACGCACAATAGACGTTTCTTACATCTGGCTTTTTGTGATTCGCTAATTCATATACTTTTTAATTAAAAATTATTATATTTGTGTTCACATTAGAAAATATGCTTTCACACTTAAATTAAGAGACTCGAGAGACGCTGATGTAAATGCTCTCACTCTAACAGCTAGAAATCGAATAATATGACTCTGTAGATGTTAAATCTTTAGTATCTAGTTTGAACATTCATTGGAAAAAGACAACAAAATTGTTTGGTTCCACACCTAATAAAAATCATAAATCATGGATCAAAAGCTTGGTACTTTGACTATATGTGTTACAAAAATATGAATCTAAAATCCCAATAAATCTATCTATTTTAGATGATTCGGATCTACATTAGTGACATTTCAATAATGATGACTTCTTCTCCAATCTATTTTTGCCAAACATCTATTATTATACACATGACTAGCTTTCAAGAACCTCTTTTGAAATCCTCTGTTTGATCAGAATGTGGTTCTCTAGGAGAAGATGGTGGTTGTGGAATTGAATCAGAAGCCTTTGGACTTGATGATGAAGCTTGATGACTATACTTCTTAAGCAACCTATCTTTTTGGCTATTCCACCATTCTTCTGCTTGATGCTCATCAAATCTCCGTTTACTGCAAAATAACATAATCATTTTTTACATATTATCTAGATAGAGAAGATAGTAATTTTTTGATGAAGTAAGTAAAAAATACCTGAATCTAACTCTTCTAAAGATCTTTCCACCGTTTTTGTGCAATATATAAGTAACATAAACACCAGGCTCAAATTGTTCAATAAGTTCTCTGCCTCCTGCTTTAGATGGCGATGAAACTTCTGTTGTCTCTCCTATGTTTGACGGTTCTTGAGACGTCATTGTACCTCCATTGGATGATGATGATCTGTTTTGATCAGAAGAGGTCGCCATTCTCAAGGATGTTGTAGATAAAGATGTTTCAGATGCCTCACTCGCACTTAAATAGGCTTCGGCTTGAGAGTTCATGGATTCAAAAGCTTCACATCCAGATACTTCAGGAGGTAGTTTCTCTTTTAGCTCTCTCAGCTGCAAAATAGAAGAAAATATTTTATTTTGTAAATTTCTTGTAGCCCAAGAAACCATTACTTGAGATTTACTAATATTTTTATAAGGGAGCTTACATGTTCAGCAACAGATTTCATGACCTCTGTTGCTGCCTTGTGCTTTGAAGAATGCCTTACAGCTAACTCTGAAGCTTCTCTTGCTGTTCTCTTTAGTCTTTGGATCTCTGTACCTTGACTATCACATTTCTGTTTCAAACTTTTAATCTGCAAGATTTAATGTGTTAGATCCATAGTTTAATATTTGATAAACCTGAGAATTCGAGATAATATAACAGACCTGGCTCTGCAGTTTTGCCATTTCTTTGTTTATAACACCGTTTGATTTCTTCAAACTATCAAGCATGGTTCTTGAAAATCCAGAACTGCGTGGAGAGCTTGATCTTCTTGATGATCTTGTACTTGAGGATGAGGACGATGACGTTGCAGTTGAGGAGCCAGGTTTAAAGGCGTTTTGAATCGCGCTAAGCGAGCTTGGGAATGCAACATCTTTAAGCTGTTGAAGAGCTGGAACTTGTGAAGCTCTAACAATAGAAGATTCAGATCTTGATGACCTAACCTCAGAATATTTGACTGGTTCTGTTTTTGGGGACAGTAAAATCTTTGACGACCTTGTTCCTCGGTCTGGTCTTCCCGAGCCATCGAGTGACCGCGTAGGAGTTGTGGAATTTCTATTAGCAGCATTGGAGTTATAACTATACTCTCCAGCTTTAAGTTTTGTATAACAAGCATCACATACTCGATGTGGCTTCCCTGGAGTTGGAGCTAATGCAGCTTTCAAAGCTTTCTTGGAACTACAAGCATGACAATGCACTAAACCGCAATTGTAACAGTTATGCCTCTTTCTTGTAAAACCAAATGCTTGACGACAACCAGAACAAACTGATTGATCAGCTCCAGAGACCCATTTATGGATGCATATGCTTGATGTAAAGTTAGAGCCACATGATATACTCTTCACATGTCTCTCTTTTAGAGCTTCAACTAATGTTGGTGTTCTTCGATCTTCGATGTCTCCATGTCCTAATCTTCCATTTAAACCTTTTCCCCAAGTGAAGACTTCACTTCTTGATGTCAACACAGCAACATGATGATCCCCACAAGAGATTTCTTCAACAAATTCACCAACTAATCGATCTTGAACCAAGCAAGGTAGTTTACCATCGGAATTCGAGCTACCGAGCTGACCATGTGAAGTTCCTCCCATAGTGAAAACATGTCCTGAGGTTGTGAGTGCAACTGTCAATGTATTACCACAAGCTATTTGGTGGAAGTTGTAGTCAATTAGTGAAGAGACACAAGTGGGAAGTAGATAAGTCTCTTTGTTTCCATGTCCTAACCTGTTTTTATCACCATCTCCCCAAATAAACAACTTTTTAGATGAAAGACTCGTACCAGTCTGACTCATAACTTCAACTATAGCTACCGTATGCCATACGCCACAAGCAACTTTTGTGGTTTTAAGGCCACTCAACATTTTCACTTCTTTAGGGTATGAAACACTCTCTGTATCTCCATGTCCAAGAACACCAAAAGCTCCATCACCAAAAGTGAATAGTTTCCCATTAGCAGTAGCAATCGCGGAATGCCACGTGCCACACGCGACAGATGAGACTTGAAGTCCTTCCACAGGACCAGAGACTCTTTTTGGTATCCAATGACTAATATCACTACCATGTCCCAAAAGTCCAACGTTATGGATTCCATCTCCCCAAGTAAACAAATCTCCAGAGGTAGAAACGGCACAAGTATGATACTCTCCACAAGCAACAAAATCTATGTTGGTAAGAGCAAGAAACTCAACAAGTTTTGGACGACTAATATCAACTTGAATACCATGTCCAAGCTTACCTCCAGCTTCTTCTCCCCATGTAAACACTTCACCTTGTCTTGTCACAAGAGAAATGTGCCTTACACCACAAGCTATCTGATGAACATCAAGAACAACGTTTGATTCCAAAGGTCTTGGAATCAGTACATCTGTTTTTACGGTTTTGGAGTTTACGGTCCCATCGAGTGATGTCCCGTCGCTCCAAACTTCTCCCCAGACATAAACATCACCTAAGGACTCTATGTCATCAGGACCAGACCCTCCACTAGAACAACTTGGTGTGCTTGAGACACTAATTCGAAAACCATCAGTACTTGGTCTTAGCATGTTTCCACGTTCATATCCAACATCTGAGCTACCAGAACTTGTTGGAGTGCTATGGATTCCTAAATCAATGGATGTTCTTCCTCGTCGAGTATTGTTTAGTGAAAAATCTGTTGATGCAGTAGAAGGACGACCAGTGGAGAAACAATCACTGTCATGTATCTGAAAATGAGTTACATATATATACGTAAGCAAAAGAAATGGATAGAAAATATAGAAAAAAATAAAGTCACACACAGACACGAACCTCAGGGATCTCACTTCTAGTTTGCTTATTACGTTTTTGTCTAATTAAAGACTTAAGTCCTGAAAACCAAACCTCCGTCTCAGCTTTGTCCTTGCAAATCTGTGGAGTGTAAACATGAATATATGTGAAAAAAGAGTATAAAAAACCGAAGAAATGTAATTAAATTTGTTATATTGTGTTTGCTAACCAGATCAAGAGATCTATCTCCGTTGTGATATATAAGAGAAAATGACAAGTAATCTTTTTTTGGACGTAAATATCTTCGAAACACAGCCTAATATGTATACAAAAAAATCATATGTGTGAGTTTCCATGAAAACAATTTCTTTTTTTTTTAATTATAGAGTCAAATAAGTAATATATATTTGGCTAATATACTCACAGTTCTTTGTCCTGGGAGGATTCGCGAAACTGTAGATAACTTCAAACCTTTTTCTTCTCCGTGTGACAACCAAAACAATGTTGTTTCATCCTGTTGAACCAAATCAAGATCGTCCAAGATTACAAACTGAGATCGAGATTCGATAATAGAAATATCTTATATTTGTCAATATTTTAGTTTAGGAAATTTAAACATATATATTTTTACATTTATGTTTATGATAATTTAGGAAACTTATAGATGATTCAATCTCTAAATAAGAGAAGTGTATCTTGTAACATTATTATATTCATGAGAGTTTAATTCAATTATTCTATAACATTTTTGTGTGTGTTTTTTTACTGTCACTTTTGCAGAAGAGCATAAGAATGTCATATTGTAGATACACAAAACACTTAAAAATGTGAAAGAAGTAGAAATTAAATACCCGAGAAAGCCTGAAAGAGCGAAATTTAGGCCTTCCTTTGCGGCTATACTTAAGTAACTGAGCTCCTTTTTTCAAAGCAGTGAGTGCCTACAAGCAATGAATATACATAGTTAGAAAAAGAAGAACAATAGACATATGATGATGCGTTTGCATCTAAATTCAAAACAAGAAAAATCCCTAAAACATAACTTATGTTATCCATCTTCTTTGTAACATAAATCACAATCTATAGAGTTTTGTAATCGTAAAAGTGACTTAAAACTGAGTGATATTTTATTGACTTAAAACTCAATAAACACACATGAATTCAAAAAGAATATTGAAGGTTTGGTAAGTGCTTTGAGAGTTGATAAAGCTAAATTATTGTTTTTCTTTCCTAGAGGAGACTTTCGAAATCCCAGCATTTTCTCTACTGGTTTAGTTTGAATCATATCTAGTTATAGAAGATAAAGAAAAGAATCTAAAATTAAAAGAAGAGTATGAAAAATTAAGTGAACAAACTTGGTCGATGTCACGCTCGTGATTGACATAGCTAGAAGGATCTGCCATTCCATCTGAGAAAACCCGAAAGAGAAAAGCCGAAGAGAATGATAAGCTCAAGAAGCATCAGGTGGTTTGATTCACCTGTCTTCATAGATGCATCCGTCTTCAATTCCTTCTCCTACTTGATCCAATATGCTCATTCAATTCTTATTTTTGGAGTTTAAACACACTTAATAGCTTTAAAAAATAGTGATTTTTTTAAAACCAATTAGAAAGATTAGTTAGTCTGAAGAATATTAGATTGAGTGTCAATAATGATCCTAGAAATTAGGAAAATAATTTAAAATAAAAAGAAGACAGTTTCTAAAGGAAGATCGCTATTATAGGAGTGTTTAAAGCTCCCAAGCAAATAACCTCATCAGACTTTACCGCGATACCCGGTAAATCGCTAGATTAACAATACAATAATAAGATTACACAATAGTTATGATGAATTTCTCATGCAATTTTTATACATTGACACAAATGCATGTTTTATCTCAAATAACAAAGAGAACGATGATGAACTATACCAACTATCACCGAAAATAATAAATATTGTATCATGATTAATTATTTAGGTGTTATGTCTTAAAATAAAAGCTATTATCAAGTTGATTTTTACTCCACTTCCACTACAAAAAAAATGCATTTTACATCATTTATTTTTAATACTTGTATTAGTTATAAATGACGTGGAAGATTTTTGCATCACTTAATTAAATGATTCTTATTTTGGTGACGCAAATAATTTACATCGTTTTGTTAACAATTGATGCAATTGTATATAATATTTGCATTAGTTTAACTTAATTGATGTAAAAATAGTTAATGATAACATCAATTAATATAATTGATGCTAAGTCATATATATTTCCTTCATTTATAAATAACTGATTTAAAATAATATCATTTTATTAAATGATATAATTTAAGTGATGTAAAATGGCTTTTTTTTTGTATTGTTCCCACCTTCCAATAAAAAAAAGTAAATGCAATGACTAACTAATTGTCATTTTCAATAAAAAATATAGTAATTAAAATACAGAAAATCAATCTTTGTGATACACAAATAAAATCTCAGAAAATTAATCTTTGGGATACAGAGGGACTTTAAATAGTTTTATTGTTTGTTTGTTTTTGTAAATTTGAGGCTTAGAACTTGACAGTTGTTTCTCATATTTAAGTATTGTTGGATTTTAATCTCATTTAACAATTCTTTCAGCAGGAAAGAAATGACAGAAAGAGGCCAGTGTTAAAAGATTTCTGGTTATGTTTTTTTATGCTGGACGTGAGATAATCATGAACCCACTAACATTATGCTTATATCTGGTGATGACGGTTTTAAAGATGCACTCGAGAAGTGTAAAGAAATATAACATTTTGGTTATGACAGTCTCTCAACAGTTCATCATAAAAACTAGCTGATGTTGCAAATACCATATGGTAACAAGTTTATTGTGTAAATGGAACTCTTGTTTGTTGTGTATCGATTATTTAATGGATTTAAATGCTTTTATTTTTCTTATTCAAATGATTTATGTATCATATTCATTTTTCAACAAAAATCTAATATAGATTGAAAGACCCCGACACACAAACTACTAAACCGGGACCAGTTAAAGCCACAATAATCTTTGCAAAACGAGCATTTTAAAATTTTTCTAACAACTTAACTGAATAAATAAAATTCACTTTATTTATTCTAAAATACCAGTCAAATTAGACTAACAACCTAACGGAAGCGAATACTAAATAATCCATCCAATAAAAATAATTAAATAATAAATGACACCACACAAGGATCCTGGTCATGTCATCCACTCCACATGCGGCCCACGAAAGAAAACTCGCTTCTTCGATCACATAACGAGATGTCTCAGTATAAAAGATATTTAATGAGGCAACAACTACACAAAAGCTAACATTCACCAATGCCAGCAATCAATAAATACAATCATATCAACAAGCAACACATGCCATAAATAACAACAATAAACATCCATTACTCCTAATGGACCAACAACAAGAACCACGGAAACGAGGACCACTCCAAATCCTCAGACTAACCACAGTCTAACACACAAGCACTCACCTCGACACCTTCGGGATATGTCCGGGAAAAAATATGACGCCTTTTGAAACTTCTGAAAATCCTGAAGACCTATTTACTAAAAATATTCACGACATAAAATATTAATAATTAATATAATAATATTAAATATAATATTAAAATATTATTATTTAATACTAAATTATTAAATTAACCTAAACCAGATAATTAACCACCTAATTATTCACTAACTACGACTTATACACCAAAGTCATCTTCCTCCTTCCTTCACGCCGTCACTGCAACTCACGACGACCCCACCGAAGGTCACCACCACCGCCGTGAGTTCGTCCCTAACAAAATCACCATCGATTCAACAATCACAACCACGATCCAACGTCACCGAAGCTTCTCTCTCTCTCGCGGAACGGCGACAACAACACCACGGACCAGCTGCCACGATGCCATGGACCGTCACCACCGACGAGACCGTCGTTCACCCCTTTGCCGTGACTCCACCTCCCGCCAACAACACATCGATCAAGCCCGCACCATCATCGATCACGCCATGATCAACGGCGAACTCGACGACACGACGACAACAAATAGAGAGAAGGGAGGAGGATTCTTACCGTGCTTCTCCAAGGACGGAGGTGCGACGCCCAGCTCCGGTGGCTCTTCTCAACATAGCTTCTCCCCTCTTACTCGACGGCTAGGTTAGAAGAAATCGACGAAGAGGGAGCTACATACGCTTATACACATATATGTGTATCAACTTTCACAATTACAGCGAACGGTCCTCAGCGTTTTCTCAATTTCACAAATTGACCCCAAAACTTTTAATTTTATCAAAATAGTCCTTCCGAATCAACTTTCAATTCGATCAATTTAATCCTTAATTTTGCGAATTCACAATTGGCCCCAAACTTCTAACATTATCAATTTAACCCAACCGGAAAAATTGATTTACACCAATCTAACTCCCAACTTTCAATTAAAACCCCAATTAATGGGTTGAGGATGTTACATAGATTATAAAGGATAGTCCAACTATGTAACCAAGTTTATAATCAATATTAGATTTTCGTTTGAAAAATGAATATGCAAAATGAAATCATTTGAATAAGAAAAATAAAATCACTTAATTCCATTAAGTCTATTTGAAGAATGAAATAAATAAAATCATTTAAAATTTATTTCAAAATTTAACTATATGATTTTCTATCCAAATATGTGGTGCATGAAGCATGAACCGGTAGAAAAATGCTTAAAGTGTGGTATGTTTAAGACTTGGATGTGAACAACTCTATTTCTGAAATAGATCGATTGATATACACCGGAGAGGTATGGATTCGTTCAAAAATCTTGTGACAAATTAAAATAGATTATAAGTATAGATTAACCTTTCTATTATTTTAGTTTTTAGGTGTAACCGCGACACTAAAATCGAGTGTTTTTGAAACCCGAAAAGATTATCTATATCTTATGATGTCTCAAACATTCTTGAAAACATCAAAATTGGGCTAGGCGAATTGAAAATTTTAGGCAAAATTAAAACGCATGCTTGTGTCGATAAATCGGTCTTGGGAAGTGTCAAGGTGGATGCATTTAAACCAATTTATAGGCTTTTGGTTTCTAACCAATTTACATAATTTTTAAGTTAAAATAGGGAAGGGATCAAAAAGCACTTCATACAAGAAATTGATTACATAAATGGTGGCATGGGGACATGAATATTTACGTAAACACTGTGAGTCTGCAACCATTCTAGTAATTTCGGATGATCTCAACATTGGTTTGCTATTGAAGAGCTGGAACGAAAAGGTTTAAAGATTATCTTCGCTTATGGCTCTGTCGATAATCCTCTTATAAATCAAATACGTAATACAATCCCTTGGTTTAACCTGGTGAATAAAACAGCATTATCGGGTAAACCTTTCATTTTGCTTTTCCTTGTGTGATG
Organism: Cardamine occulta; assembly: GCA_028015245.1. Taxonomy (NCBI): domain Eukaryota; kingdom Viridiplantae; phylum Streptophyta; class Magnoliopsida; order Brassicales; family Brassicaceae; genus Cardamine; species Cardamine occulta. Next base: position 13,079,603 of record CM051386.1, on the reverse strand, counting down.
TGGATTAACCTTAGTAAATTTGTATCTTGTTTTTTCACTGAACTCGTTTCTCATTTATTATTTATTATTATAGGAAATGAAATTACCATTGGTGTAGGGAGTGTTTGATGCAGCATAAGTTTCTCTCCCTTGAACCGAATTTAAACGAGTTTTGCATAAATGTTTTGGAAATTTCATAAAAATATAACAAGTTCGGTGGCACATCCTTATAAGTGATGATATTGAGCACTATAGACCATCAGTCAAAATAAATACTTCGGGTATCTCCTAAGGGGTTTTTCCTTCGATTGTCCATGAAATTGTTTGAAAATACTGATTAAACGGTGCACAAATCTAATGTTATCAAAGTAAGACGACACTACGTTTTTATTATAATTCAAAAGCTGGTAAAAATGGGTCTGATAAAGGGCTTTGTCTTCGTGAATTCAAAAGTTACTAGTATTATTGCATTGGTATATTCCCTTGGGGAATTCTTTTTAGTAATATAAAAGATTGCTACACTTGGATATTTTCAAATCATAATAAATTTAAAAATACACCTAAAATTTTCTCTTATCTGGAAGTTTCTGAATACTTAACACAGAATTAAGCAGAAAATGTCGAAGACATGTCTTAAAAAATTTGGTTGGTAATCTAGAATGGATGAGGAATCTAAAGCCATGGGCCTATGGTTAATTAGAAAAATGAAATGTGGAGATAAATGTATGATTGATTGATTGGTTGTTGGTTAAATTAATAATTATTAATTAGCTCAACAGTCCCAATCCAATAATTACATTTATAAGTCTTTATCTAATAAAAATTATGGGCCTTCTCTTGGTCGGATCTCACATGGTCGTAGCTTCATGGAGCATAACTAACATTTTCAATGTTTCTTTACAGAGCTTCAAAACAAGAGTCCCACATCTTTAGAAAAACACTTTCCATGCTACTTTTCTTTTATTCATGGTGTCATTATATTCATTTGAATTAAAATATTGTTAAAGATAAATTCTAAGATCTAAATTTATTTTCAGAATATTTATAAAAAAATACTAATAAACATCCTAATGAAAACGCTATGACACCTAAAGATTGCTTAAATTATGCAATTTTTTCGGCAGAATCTGAGTTTTTGCCATCCGGAGTAAGCTAATAAAACTCACTTTTTGTTCCTTACTTTTTAGTTTTTACCCAAAAGAAATGGCGTTTTAGTATTTTAATAATAAAATGAAGGGCTAGAACCAAAATATAAACCATTTCTTTACAATAATACATTTGGTCCAAGAAAACAAAAAGTAAGTCTTCGAATGGCTCCGTTCCGGCAAAAGAAGCAAAACTCAGCGAAGCGGGCATGGAATAACTTCACAAACATGGTTAAATCCAAGTTTAGAGACATCGAGATCGGTTCATCGGTCAGAGAATCAACGGCTCGTGTCCTCCGGTTCCTTTCTCGCCGTCTCATCGTTCCTTTCAGAACAAGGTACCTCGAAAACAATAGCTATACGGACAAATACTACTACAGCCGGAACCAAACTTCTTCTAAGCGGTTTCTCAACTTCTTCTCTCGACCACTAACCAAAACAAAGCGTCGAAGCTATGGATACGATGATGACTACTCTCAAAGCTATTACCAAAGCCAATCACGCGGCGAGGGGACGAGTGAGAGAAAAGAGAAAGTTGTGGGACGAAAAGAGGAGAAAGAAGAAGAAGAGGTGATGCCGGAGATTGCTGATTCTATGGAAGATGCTTGGAGGAGAGTAGTGGCTGCTTCGCCTCATTTGAGGGTTAACGAGAGAGCCGACGAGTTTATCTATAAGTTTAGAGAAAGTATGAAGATGGAGAAAGAGAGATCATTTCTTGAGTTTCAAGAAAGGTTAAAACGAAGTGCTTGATTGAATCATCAACAATTATTCATGTGTGTGTTCCATGTTTCTTCTTCTGATTTTCCTGAATGAATTTTTTCTAAGGAACTTTGTTTTCTAATTCTTTTTTCTTTGTTAAAACTCGGGAAATTTTCAAAAGAGTTTTTATTTTATTTTTCCGATGTAATGTGAATACATATGGCTCACCACTCTAAAATTGTATGCATGGGGATAAAACACATGCTTGTTTAATGTATAAACATTCTTGTTCTTTCTTTTTTTCCTTCTATTTAATGTATAAACTTTCTTCTTCTGCTATACATTTCACTTGAATATAAAAGTTTATATTTTCTAGTTAAACTTTATGTAATTTTTTTTTGCATATTAAAAAAGTAATACAACGAACAAAGCATGAGGGTAACAATCATACTTGTTTAATGTATAAACATTCTTCTTCTATACATTTCACTTGTATACAAAAGTTTCTATTTTTCTAGTTAAACTTTATGTACTTTTTTCCTTTTGTTTTTTTTGCATATTTAAAAAGTAATACAAAGAAGAAAAAAAGGGGAAAGTACAACTAAGTTGGACCCAGAAGAACAAATTCTATTTTAAGCTTCAATCACAAATAATGAATCATGATGATGCATGCCAACCAATTCCACTTTCACATTCCTAAAACTGCTTTCTCTAATCCAACATTGAATTAAAACACGGAACATGTAGTTTCTCTAGATATACCTAAAATATTTGACAAAAACTCTCTGCAACTTCATTTTAAATTGAATGATATAAAAGCTGCCACAGTAGTTTCTAGATTTACTTTAGATAGGTTCTGTTCTGACATGGAAAAAAAGGTTTACAAGCTGATTTGTTTCTTACACTGTTTCAGGCAACAAAACATAAAACTCCTTTAGATGAGTGAACCATGTGTATACATATTCATATCTGGATCATCTTCATCATCATAATCTGGTTCTGTAGATGGTCTGTTTTTCTTTGCCTCTCTTGCAATTGCTTGTCCTCTCCCTTTCTTTGGCTTTCCCCTGTAATTGTATCACATTGATCAAACCAAAATCATTATATCAGACAGGTCAGGTCTGAATGAGGTTTAAGCAAGGTCAGGAAAACTAACTGTGCCGAGGACAAACCACCCTTGGATCGCCCTGGCCCCAATTCAGCTCGGCCATCTATATTATACAGAGATAGAGTAAAAAACTGATCCATGATTAGCAAAAGTGAATTAAGTTGTAGTTGTAGCTGCAGGGTTTACCTTCTCGTCCTACACCAAGTTCTTCAGCCTGAATACATATCAGGAAAGATCAACATACCAGTCTAAAAAACTGCAGTTAAAATTGTAAGCATCCAGTTGAAAACAAACACTTTTTTCACTAAAGAAGGCAAGACAATTTCGACGAAAGAAGGCAGAGTAATAAACTAACAAATTACAGCCACAAGACAAGACACATAAGCATTTCACAATTCACAGAGCCCGAGCTCTTTCACATCATAGGTTCAACTTCTATGCTTTTATGCATCTGCTAGAGATGATATCGATGTAGTAAATGACAGTCACAAGACAAGACACATAGGCATTTCACAGAACTTAGGTTCAACTTTTACATTTGTTTGCATCTGCTAGAAGAAGTCAGCCAAGTAGTAATTGACCATATGTTAAGAAATGTATCCTCAACCCACACTCTATAATACTATAAGGGAATCATTGGTTCTTTTGGCAGTGATTACATTTCCAACCAACACACAAGAAATAACAAAAGAAACAGTCTTTGCATACGAGAGAAGATGATAAAAAGATTGTATACAAAACATACAGCTGGTGATGTAACTGAGGACAATGAGAAAACTCTATCTTCAGGCTGAAACTTCCTTGACCTCTTAGCACTGCAAAATGGGCTCATATCAAACTCATGCCAAGCCTGAGAAGTTAAAAACTACATAACAGCTTTCGAGTCCAAACTGAGAAATTGATCAAATCCAAATTCATTTTTTTTAACAAATTAAGAGAAAGAGAAGAGAATGAGAGAACCTAGCAGTGCTCTTGGAGGAAGATAGAAACCCTTCAAATCCCTTTAGAGCATTTCCAATATGGCTCGATTCTTGAAGATAGCTTGTCTCCAACTCATAAACCTAACATTACAAACAACCCTAAATTGACAAAATTTGGTTCGAATTCAACATTGCTTCAATGCCAATTAAATCTTAATTTTAATGCCCTAACCTGTTTCTCGATGCTCCGTAACTCTTGACGAAGCTTCTCTCGCTTGTTCAATAGAGAAGTGAGCATCGCACCAGGATCCGCCGAACTCTTTTGCCCTAAAGACATTTCCGGGCAATTTTTTTCCCCAAATCGCGAAGCTTTTGCGTAGCCCCGAGATGGATTTGAGTCGATTACGAATTCGGTGATGATGAATGATGATAGTGTTGGATGCGAATTGGGGTTTTTTAAACGGTTAACGTCCGGTTTTCATGCTTGGTGGGGAAATCAATTTCACGAAAGTCAACTTCCGTTCGGTTTGGTTCGCAAAAAAAGTCAATATTCATCCTTACAAAATATATTTATATCTTGGCTGATTTACATAATGGGTACCTTTATGAAAATTTGAGTTGGTTTGGGTACTTTTTTTGTACTAAGGTACCTTCTTAAGTTTTGTTGAGTTTTTGTAATTTTTTTGCCTTTGAGAATTAACTAGAAGTATGAGAATTTGTTTGATTAGAACTAAAAGAGACAAATATGTATAGTAAACTATGAACCATTTGATCTAATCTAATCCGACGGTGAGTATTAAAAGGTCATATCTTCAATTAAACCATAAAAAAAATTATTTTGGTTTCAACATGATGGAGAAGCTTTCTTTGATGAACAATTTAGTTTGGTTTCATCTTTTTCCACAGTTTATGTGTTTATGTGTTTATGTGGGAAATTGTGTTTTGATTTGTTTTAGGGTTCAATTAGTTTTATCCCAATTCTATTTTTTTTTGTTTTCTAGAACCTTGCTACTGGAATTGGAATCAATCACATGCTTACACAGCCGATTAGAGATGCAGCTACGGTGGTGGCGACTATTAGATATTTCTGAATCCCTACAACGTAAATGGCACAACCATCCATTTATTTATGTCCATCAGCGATTGAATTGAAAATCCCATCCATTCCATTGTATCCATATATAATCATCCATGATGTACAATTTTATGACATCAATGTTCATGTTGTGTCCAATTCGTTCTTAGCTCTTATATATTCCTTGTGCTGATTGAGACTATAACCAATTTACTGATTTAATTTTACATTTGTCACTGTTTTGTTTAATTTTATGTTGTGCTTATTAGCTCTCTTGATCAACTTGGTTTCAGAATTGTGTTGATTTAATTTTACAAAGACAAATTATGAGAGTTTTCGTAATCATCATATATGGACATTGTTGTGATTATCGCAAGATATAATCAAAACCTTAAGAAAACAAAAGAGGATTAAGAACAAAAATTCTTTGAAGTGAATACCCTTTAGTCTAGGGTTCTTATTATTAATCTGGTGATTCAATTACAGACCCTTAGACTCCTATATATATGCCTCAAAAACCCGATACAAATCCTAATAGAAAAAGGAAATCTTCTAAAACCTATTGTATCGTACACCCCAAAAACATATCCTAGCCGCCTTTGACCCATTAGCATAGTGTTGGCCCAATAAGAATCCCTTACTTATTCTTATTCGGTCCCTAAGACAATACTAATATTTTTAAATCATTTTGAATAACCAACTCCACCTTGACGAAAAAATCTTTTTATGTGACCCTTTGCTTGTTTATGGAGGTATCATTCATCTTCCTTTAGCACTTGAAGACATGGAGCATATCCAAACAATGTTTGAACGTCTCTGTGGTGACTGGCTTGGTTAACATGTCAGCTGTATTCTCCGATGTATGCACCTTCTCCAATATGATCTCACATGAAGCTACTAACTCCCTGATTTTGTAAATCTGATTTGAATGTGCTTCGTCCTAGCATGATACACTTGATTCTTTTCCAAATATATGGCACTTTGACTATCACAGTGTAGCTGAACTCCACATTGCTCAACACCCAATTCTGCTATGAGTCCTTGAACCCATAATGCTTCCTTAGCTGCAGGATCCCATAACTTGAAACCTTTGACGCCTTTCTCAAATCCCAGAAAAATACACTTCTTGCACTTAGAGTCTAACTTTAATCTTTTGTCACTTGGAATTAACACATAAGCCGGACATCCAAATATCTTCACGTTTGATAGATCAATATCTACTCCAGTCCATATTTCTTCTGCTACTTTTCCTTCAAGAGAGATCTGTGGTGATCTATTGATGAGATAGACCGCCATGTTTACTGCCTCAGCCCATAACTGCTTTGAAAGTCTTGCATTCAGTCTTAAACTCCTTGCTTTCTTAGTAATAGAATGGTTCATCCTTTTACTTACTTTGTTCTGTTGTGGTGTCTTCCGCACTGTAAAGTGCCTCTGAATCCCTTTGCTCCTCACACAGCTTATGAAATTCTCCATCAGTATACTCCGTACCATTATCTGATCTTAGATATTTAATCTTCCTCTCTGTTTGGTTTTCTACTTCAGCTTTCCAAGTCTTAAAATTCCCAAAGACTTCAGACTTCTGTCTCAAGAAATATACCCAAACCTTCTTTGAAAAATCACCAATAAAGAGGACAAAATACCTGCTACCACCTAATGATTTTTCTCTCGTTGGCCCCCACACATCTGAATGAACATAGTCTAAAAGACCCTTTGTAGTGTGTTGCCTTGTCTTGAAAGATGCCTTGGACTGCTTTCCCATCACGCAGAACTTACATAAATCCATCTTGCAACTCTTCAAACCATCTAAAAATTTTCTCTTATGGAATTCAGCTAAACCATGCTCTCCTATATGACCCAACCTCATATGCCATAGAGTTGTGCTATCTGATTCAGTCAACACGGCTGCAGCTTCACCTACAACCATGTTTCCGAGTAATCGATATACGTTTCCTCCTGTGATCTCACCCTTCATCACCGTTATATCTCCTTTGCATATATTCACACAATTTTCATCGTCCGTCTTATACTTGAAACCGTTATTGTGAAGTGTGCCTAGAGATATCATATTCTTTTTTACAGCTGGTAGATGCCTTACATAAGTTAATGTCCTGATGACTCCATCATGCATTCAAAATTTGATCTGACCAACACCAAAAATGTTGCAGCTTCTGTCGTCTGCTAGTTTTACAGTTCTGAAATTTTCAGCTTCATACGTTTCAAACCACTCCTTATTTGACGTCATGTGGAATGAACAACCCGTATCTAATATCCAATAATCTGTGTGATTACCCATTGTCACTGCAAGCATATCGAACTCAACTGTTACTGTATTGTCTTGCTGAACTACGTTTGCAGTATTAGATGATTCTCCTCCTCCATTCTGCTTCTTATTCATTGGATAATCTCTCTTATAATGCCTTATTTTCTGGCACTTATAACATACTGCCTTCTTCTTCCTGCTATCTCCCTGCTTTCTTTTGTTCTTCTGTCCTCCATTACCCTGTTTGAATTTGACATACAACCCATCAGCCTGAGAGTTAGCCCTGCCACCATGTTGTTGGTGTCGATTGTGATGATCTAACAATGAATCTGTAGCCGATTGCATTGTAATTGTTTCTTTGTTCGCCAACAATGCAGTCACCAACGTCTCATACTCTGGAGTTAAAGAACACAACATCATCATAGGTTTATCTTCATCTTCCACTGTGACACCCACACGCCCTAGATCTACAGTGATATGATTGAACTGATTAACATGCTGAATCAGATTTGATCCTTCAGACATCCTAAACAGATACAATCTCTGCTTTAGATACAGCTTGCTGGATGAAGATTTTGACATGTACATATTTTCGAGCTTGTCCCAAATCTCTTTTGAGTTAACAAGATCGATCACCTGATGCACAACTTTGTCTCCAAGACAGGTATGAATTGCCGAACCCGCCTTCTCCTTCTTCCCAATCATCCTTCGTGATTGAATCCGACTTCTTCTCCAACAGAACCTTCTTCATCCCATTTTGATTCAACATATCCTTCACCCCCGTTTGGCAGAGACTAAAGTTTCCTGTTCCATTGAATTTTGGAACCTCAAACTTTACGGAACTAGTCATCGAGAAAACCTGGCTGCTCTGATACCAGTTGTTGTGATTATCGCAAGATATGATCAAAACCTTAAGAAAACAAAAGAGGATTAAGAACGAGAATTCTTTGGAGCGAATACCCTTTAGTCTAGGGTTCTTATTATTAATCTGATGATTCAATTATAGACCCTTAGACTCCTATATATATGCCTCAAAAACCCGATACAATCCTATAGAAAAAGGAAATCTTCTAAAATCTATTGTACCGTACACCCCAAAAACATACCCTAGCCGCCTTTGACCCATTAGGATAATGTTGGCCCAATAAGAATTCCTTACTTAGGCCTTGAATGGCAATGGTTTTTAGACTGGTTTTTGGTTTTAGATTCTTCAAAAAACTAATTTATTGCCAATCATGATTTTGGCAAAAGTAGATTCCCTAAAAAATAGGAAATCTAGATTTTGATGGTTTTTGCATATTTGTGAAGAGAATCCAAAAACTAACTTATAGGAGTTTTTAGGAGGTTTTTGTGATAAATATTTTTTTTCTTTTTTTTTTCTCAACGTCTGATTTTTTTTTTAAATTGTTTACTAAAACCATTAAAACTAAAACCCTATTCTTTGGAGGGTTTTCCACAAAACCATTAAAAAGTTTTATTTCTATTTTTAGTAAATTATTATAAATCTAGTTACCTAAATATCATTTTTGTTTCTATATAAGAGTAAAGTTTCTTCATACTTGTCTTGTACACACAAAAATCTCATCTCCATTTGTCTGCAAATCAAGTTTGGATTTTGCGGTAAGTTTTTATTTGATTATTAAAATTTAATATCATTTATTTTAATAATTTTTAAACACAAATAACCAAAACTAAGAAAATATAGAAAACACAAAAAAGTAAAAAATATATACATGTAAAAACCAAAAACTAAACAAGTTACCATTCAAATTTTTGAAAAACTAAAATCTACAGAAAATTAAAAACCAAAAAAATCAGAAACCAAAAACCACTAAAAAACTATCAGCCATTCATGACCTTATTCTTATTCGGATCCTAAGACAATACTAATATTCTTAAGTCATTTTGAACAACAGACATGGAATCCCATCCCAATGGACTTGGCCACATGGACACAGAAACACACAAAAAACATATGAATCATGAATTATTTTTGTTTTTTATTCCAAAATCAAAAGCTGATTTGAGACATATAAAGAGCAAACAAAACACTTATAAGAAAGAAAGAAAAAAAGTACACAATGATTCTTTACCATATGAGAGATATTTACAAAAAGAATACACATCAATTTTATCAAACAACAACCAAAGCTTAAACAAAATCTATAAGTAATAACAAAAAAATTTCAACTAAAGTATGTTGATTTCAGCCATATCTTTGTTTCTATTCACATATTCAGCACCACATTGTGCCACCATCGAACCCTGATTTTATGAAAGAAACAGTGTCCATGATGATATGTCCACATTAAGTTGTCCATGACCCAATTTATCAACAAATTATCCTTGTCTGGTAGCAAGAATATTTACAAACACATTCTCTAAAATCAAAACAAAGAACAAGAATATTTACAAACAAATTAGATGTCTTAATCTTTTTACATATACAAACACATAATAAAACTCCCACAACCCCAGGATCCAAACTCTCATCATTCATCAGTATCGATTGTTCACTTTGCACATTTCTTGTTTCTTCTTCTTGATCCAATCTCATTAACTCAGTGGAGCTGGGTAAGGGATTTCTTTCCTTGACTTTCGCCGCTTAGAACCATAAGTAGGAAGTTGAGGTGTTAATGGGCTTGAACTCTGGAGATTTGAGCTGTTATTCTCAGCTTACGATATCTCAAATTCGGAAAGTAAGTGACACAACCATCCATTCATTCATGTCCATTCCACTGTATCCATATGTAATCATCAATTCCAATTGACCAATAAGAGTTTCAGACTTTAAGAGAATCGTTACTTACCTACACAAACAGGTCTAAAGACTCTAAACTCTGATTCGTAATGATGTTACTTAGCTACAGAGACATGTCTAAACTCTGATTGTTATGATGTTACTTAGCTAACACATAATCGATCAACTTAACACAAGAATGTATAAACCCTGATTCATTATGATGTTCCAAAGAGCTTATAAGATCTTAAATTCTAACAATACCAAGGCAACTCTTTCTTAGGATCTATTTTGTGTCTTGTTGAAATCAGGCTAGAGCTCGTTTTACCAGTACATTGGTTGGGGATTTTCATTGAAGTAGCACCCACACAACGAAAATAAACAGGGGAAGGTATATATGTTGATGAACCATGCTCCTGCAAGAATGAGAGACAGAGATCAAGAGAGTAAGATAAACCCAAATTAGAGAATTAAAGAAAATTAAAAATCAAAACAGAAAGAGATATGAGAATTGTTACCGAGAAAAAGCAGCGAGTTTTAGAAGAGAGTTGTGTGATGATTTCATTAGCGTAATCCGAATGATTCCGTTGAAAGGGCTGTTGCATTAATGAGATCGAAGAAGAATGATAGAGAGATAAGGTGGAGAAGAAGAGAGACTGCAAATTTCTTTGTGTAGAAACAGAGCTAGAAGGCGACACATTTGCTCTAATTGATTTTTAAAAAAAAAAATTGATTTTTAAAAAATAGTATGTAACTATAGTTGGAATTTAACTAGAAGGAAAATGTAATTGTTGTTGTTGTTAAAGGATAGGATAGTAAAAACTTGAGAAAGGTATCTTGGTGCACAAAATGGTGTTAGAGTGAAAACTCAAACTCAAAAAGGTATCTAAAATCTTATTGTCTCTTATATCTTCGACTTCGAATATTATTATTAAAGCATGATTTTTTTTTTGTTTTTAACCTTAAAAATTGAATACAACATTTTACAGATCATCCATAATCAAAATTTCATGTAGTGTTGTAAAACTCTTCTTCTCTAAGAGCATCTTAAACCATTCATCTATTTTTACTCTAAAATAGAAACAATACTTGGGGAGGTGTATCGGATGAAGAATTTAGAGAGATTTAAGTTTTAATGAATTCTAAGAAGATTTGGTTAAATTTTGGTGAATTAAGAATTTTATTTTTAAAATGATCTAAAATCTCACATAAAACATGAGATGTTGATTTTTGTATTTTAACTAAGAGGGTGTATTGGACTGAATATTTGGAGAAATTTGAGTTTAAATGACAAATCATATGTTATTGAAACATTAATTTTAAAATATTAATTTTAAAATATCTTTTAAAATCTAGTGTTATTAGATTTATAATTTTAAATTATACACTCTTATTGAAAATATTATTAGAATTTGATTTAAAAGTTTCATGTGAGATTTGATAGGATTTCTTAGTTAAAAATACAAAGATCAAGATCCAATGGTTTTAGGTGAGATTTCAGAAAATTTAATAACAAAATTCCTAATTCACCAAAATTTCACCAAATCATCTCAAAGCTCATTAAAACTCAAATCTCTTCAAATATTCAGTCCAATACACCCTTTTAAGAAATTCCTTCAAATCTCAGCTGAAACTTTCAAATTTGATTCTTATAATGTTTTCAATAACAGTGGATTTGATTGTACATTTTAAATTCATTAATCTAATATTACTGGATTTTAAAATATATTTTAAAATTTATGTTTAAATAACACATGATTTGTCACTTAAAATTAAATCTCTCCAAATGTTCATTTTAATATACACTCCCCCCCCCCCAAGAAAAACCAATATTCCAAATGACCATAAACACTAATATAGAGCATTTTATATATAAAGTACTCTTTCAATTTTTATATGTTTTTATTTCATACTTAAACAATATTATTAACCAAAATGTTTTAGTTATTTATTTAACTAAATGTATATTGCTCATAAACAATATTAGCTCAGTTCACACTTCAAAATGCATTAATTGGTAATATGTGGGAGAAACACAAATGCTTATGCTTAAAGAATCTATTATCTTTTGTTGTGTAAGTAATTTTATTATATAATAAATTTTTCATTTCAATGATATCATAATTTTATTCAATTTTGGCTTAAAATAAATTAAGTGGATCAAATTTAAAATTTTGATAAATAAAAAAAATTAAGAAATAATAATTAATTAGAAAAGAAAGATAATTAAAATATTATTTTTAGAGTAAAAATAGAGGAATGAGTTGGAGTAAAACCCAACTATATTTTTGTGTTATTCTATTTTGAGTAAAAAATAAAGGAATGTGTTGAAGATGCTCTTACTCCAAATATATAGTAATATTTTTACTACTCTATTTAAAGTGTGATATAGAGTGTGTTGGAGAAGATTTTACTCTATAACAGAGTTTAGAGCATCTCCAACCCAACTCTATTTTATTCTCTAAATTCTATTATAGAGTAAAACATGCTCCAACCCCACTCTATATTTGGAGTAATCCTATTCATTACTCTATTATAGAGTAAAACTTTTGTTATTTATAAAATATTCATTTCACTTTTATATGTTTTTAATCTTATACTTAAATAATATTTTAGTTATGTAGTTTGATAAATGTTGGTAATAAAATAAAAATTGCTATATAATTAAAACTGTAAAATATAACAACAACTTTTATTTATTAGAAACACAATAACATAATCAAATTACATAATAAAATACCAAAATTAAAGAAAAACAACAAAAATTAAACATAGTACAACAAAAGCTAGTAATTTTGATTAGGTAATAAATCATATTTTCTTGAATTTATGGCTTAAAATAAAACATGTGGGTTAAATTTATAATTTTGATAAATAATTGATGTTTTTAGCAAATTAATTATTAAGAATATACTTAGAATATTATTTTTAGAGTTAAATTTAGAGGAATGGGTTGGAGTAAAACTCACCTCTATTATAGAATTACTCTATTTTAGAGTACAATATAGAAGAATGGTTTGGAGATGCTCTTAGAAGAAAAATAGAGTAGGGTTTGGAGATGCTCTAAATTAGTTTATTTTTTCAGTAATGGTGTGGTTAAAAGAAATAAAAATAAAACTTTCGTTAACTTTCTAAAATATTATTAATGAAAACATTCATGAGTTTTTTTAAATTATAGTGTGGATAGAACTTGTGAAATCCTCCCTGAAATTTTTAGGTTTCTTTCCATTTTCCAGATGCCTCTTAGTTTGTTTACACATTTTTAGATATATTTGCACCAATGACATCTTTATGTATCAACAAACGAATATGACTCTCGTACATGTATACCTTTACAAAAAAAAAATGTTCATTGGTGTACACCAATTTGTTTTTTTTCAGTGTTTTATATTTAATTTTTAAATAATTTCTTCTATCATTTTCTTTTGTTTTTTTTAAGTTTGTAATAATAGCTTCTAAAAAAAAACTTTATTCATATTAATGTTAGTTTTTTGTATCTTTTGATATTCATATTGCTATATAAATATATTCTCATATACATTTTATTATTGTTCTATTTTATATATGTGTATGTACGTATATCATGTGTAGAAATAATTTGAGGAATATGTGAATATGTACACGTACATATTAACATATATATTTTAATATATATATATATATATATTTCATCATTATTTCAATGTATATACTCTTATAACACATTTATTGAATATAGTTGTAATGCTTACATTAAAATATTTTAAATATATGTGGATGTTTACGTACACATCCAATTATCTCACTCGTTTAAGAGAAATGAATAAAGAGCAAATATATCATGAACATTATCAAATAGACTAAAATTTTCAATCAATGTTATAATCACAAAGCTTCCAAAAGTGTAAAAAAGCTAATGTTCATTGAATAAGTGTCAATATGTGCAAAACTCTCTAAAATTAAATATATTTAAATAATCTTCCAAAATAATAAGAGAAAAATTATTTTGATCAAATTATTTGACAAATAATTAGTAGCCCTGGGCACGAATCCAATATTCAGAGTTTTAAAGGTATTTGTGATTCGCTTCATTTTGTCCGAATAAGTAGCTTTTCGATTCATATTCGTTTCACTTTGGACATTCTGTATTTTTTCTTTGTAATAGTTTTTAAATAATTATAAAAAATAAAATAAAATATAGAAAAATTCAAAATTTATCTCAAAATAGCAAAATTTTATTTAAAATAATCTATTCTCTTTTTAATTTATTAAATTTTAATATTTATATAATTAATTTGATGAATAAAAATTTACAATTTCCATATAGATATAAAAATATGCAATATATATATATCTAATTATCTATATATATATGTAGATATATAGAAACGAAGCGAATATCCTCATCTTAAAATTTCAGTATTTGATATTTGATATTTGCTTCGGTTTTAACAAATACTAATTTTTAATATTTTCTTTGCTTCATAAAATTATGAATATTCGAGTTTTTTCGAAGCAAATCGAAGTGAATAGCGGATCGAATCGAATCTAACGTATATTTTGCATTGATTTTTATTAATATTCATAATAAAATATTTGTTAGATTCAATTTGATTCGTTATTCGCTTCGATTTGCTCCAAAAAACCCTGAATATTCATAATTTTATGAAGCAAAACAAATATTAAAAATTAGTATTCATTAAAACCGAAGCAAATACTGAAATTTTAAGATAAGGATATTCGCTTCGTTTCGATATATCTATATATGTATATATATATATAGATAATTAGATATATATATATATAGATAATTAGATAATTAAATATATATATATATATTGCATATTTTTATATCTATATGGAAATTGTAAATTTGTATTCATCAAATTAATTATATAAATATTAAAATTTAATAAATTAAAAAAGAAATTAGATAATTTTAAATAAAATATTGCTATTTTGAGATAAATTTTGAATTTTTCTAATTTTATTTTATTTTTATAATTATTTTAAAACTATTACGAAGCGAAGCGAATATCCACGAATACTTTAGATTTTAGCAAATATGCGGATGTCCGAAGCAAAGAAAATCACGAATCAAATACGAATTGAAAAGTTATTGATTCGGACAAAGCGAAGCGAATCACAAATACTTTCAAAACTCCGAATATTAGATTCGTGCCCAGGGCTTGTTGACATATGTCTCCACTCAGCTGGAAACATTGACTGCTAAATCGAGCAATAACCTACATAAAACCTAAGCAATAAAAAACGAGAGCGACCTGATCTTTAGCAACCATCTTAGCCTAGAGATTTATTGTTCTTTGATCTTCCTTGTACGATAAATCTCTAATCAATAAAAGAGATCTTTGATACCGTATTTTCTGTAGTTCTTTGAACAAATCGAACATATTTTTTTACTCGAAACAAATATAGATAAAAATATTAGATCCAATTCTCAAAAAAATGTATCGAGCGTGTGGGGCATATAACTGAGAAGAATGGATTATAATGTGTGTTTAAGTTCAAAAAATATTATTGTCTTTTACCTAATTATGGGTCAAATAATTATTTTCTAGTGAATTTTCTTTTATTATTATGGATGATAATTTAGTTTCTTTAATTTTATGGAGCATTTGGAAAGTGGAAAGACAACAAAGTGTTCCAGGGACGATTCCAGAAATTCTATTCACTGAAAATATTTTAGAATATTAACCAAAGTTGTATTCTTTTTTTCTTTTAACCACACCAGTAATGAAAAAAAAACACTAATTTAGAAAATAAGAGTTTTACAACAATTCATGAAATTTTGATTATGGACGATCTGTAAAAGGGTGTTTTCAATCTTTAAGGTTAAAATAAAAATTCATGCTTTAATAATTATATTCCAAGATATAAATCTATTTTTAAGGATGAATCTTGATATCTCATTCTACTATTGCCAAGTATGCAAATATCTCTAATAATAAAAATAGATCATTAAAATGTTTAAATATAGAAAGAAAATTGGAAATTTGGTGTTGTGCTATACTGTTGAACCACATGTTCTATACTTTTGTTACCATTCACAAATAGAAATTATAAATGGTAGTTTTGTTCCTTTATTTTTTTGTAAACTCTGTTTTTGGTTTGGTTACCTTAATCATTTACCTAATATAAATGTGCCTGTTGACCAAAAACAAAAAATGATAGTGCGAGTTTGTTTGTTTCTTCGTGAATATTTAAGAAAAAATTAGCTAAATCCCAATGGAAGATTGCATAATTAAGTAATCGGCAATATGATACTTTAGCCCCTAACAATAACAATACTTTGCCACTATTCCCTACATGAGATATTGTCTTTGCATTTGGAGATACCGTTTGGTTTTTCAAAAAATTAAAAATAATTATTTATCTATAACCTAAATATTTAAGATGTAATTTATGTCGCAAAACCATCAGTCGTAAATCCAATATTTTGAACATTGTTACATGCCACTTCCTACAATAAAAATTCATACTTTACCAAACATCAATCACAAATACAGGTAACATCCTAATGGGTTTGTGCTTATTACAAAGTTAAACACAAAAAAAGTAAAAAAATATTCCGGTTGGGATTACAAACACACAAGAAATGTGACCTTTCAGTTCACTTTTACTTTTAGTTCTCTAATTACTCCATTTATGTAAATTCAAAACCTTTAGTACAAGTTCCAAACAAATCAGCTTATTCTGACATTTCATAAGCTCAAAGACATAATCTTGTTGAGTAGAATGGTGTGTTTAACATATGTTACATGAGCAATTTAACTATAGAGCTAAGAACAGATTTAACCATGTTTATTGTTTTGTTTTGATTCCTTTTTATGTTTTTCCTTTCTTCGGTTGGGCAAAAAAAGTTAGTTAAACCTTTTAGTTTCCTTTTGAATTTTAAATTATTACTCTTAAAACCTTAGTAGGCTATTACTAATAGTGTTTTTAGTATGCTATAATAGTTCGCTTCCCATGATTCAAAAAGTGTGTTACCCAATTGCATTTATGAAACACATCTCGTTAAATCTCACTAAATGCATGTGGATTGACATACATTTATGACAAACCAGTTTGACTTAATTGATCAATTGAAATTCAGTGAAAATTAATCTTAATTTTGAAGACTTGATAAATTTCTACTTTTATTATTGTTAACAACCTAATACAATAATCTTGTCAACTTCAAGTGATCTAATGAGTCAACAGAGTGGTTTGGCAAAAGTTTTATATTGAAAATAGATAAAAGATTATAAAGTTGACTAAGCTCAAAAGTAAATGTCACGGCAAGTTAGTTCGCACGTCAGTGATATGACATCTTTTCTATTCTCGAATTTTTACCCTTAGTAAGAGGAGGAATGAACAATCAAGTTCACTCAATGAGAATGATCTCTAAGCATTCATCTAACATTATTATCCCACATCAAACAATTTAAAATGCAAGTAAGCTACATGCCACATAGAATTTAACAACTGAGCGAGTTCACACAATCTAGCATACAAAATTTCCTAACACAATCATGCATCACAGTCTCTTTTTCTTCTTATGCAACAATCAATGTATCATAGTAGGCTAGTCGTCAATAACTTTCCTTAACAGAGCGCGTCAGGCCCTTTTCCTTTTTACTTTCAATGCATCATGTATTGCCACGTAAACCACATCATCTATATCTCTTTCACATGCAACACAAAACCATGCCCAATAAGGCATCTAACAATCTAGGCTCTCAAACAATCTAGCCACCTACATCCGTACGAGTGATACAATATAGTTCAATTAGAAAGAGATTTAGGATATACCTTTTGAACTTGAATCTAACATCTTCTTCTCTTCTCTATATCTCCTTAACAACAATTGCGGAAGGCAGCAACTTTGCGGTGGGGCTACGTGGTGGCGGCTAAGGTTCTCAGCCTCTCTCTCTCAAGCTTTCTTTATATTTTTTTAGAGTTTTTAGTTTCTAAAATGACTAATAAAAAGTTAGATGTCTATTTATACCAGTGTGTTTTAGGGTTTAAGATTTAATGGGCTTAATTGGCTTAATGGGCTTAATGGCTTAGTGAGCTTATTGGGTCGAACCCAGATAAGTTTGTGTCGGGTTGGATCGGGCTACCCATTTTGACATCCCTAGTTTATAGATTTTAGGAATTTTATAGGAATTTCTAACAAAACAAATTTGGCCAGATTTTTGGATCAGGATCAGGGTGTTACATTGTGCTTAGCGGAGCAAGCTCTTTGGCATATTCTTGAATATGCACTTGTTTGTTGCTTGTCTTGCAAATAACTTTAATAGTCTCATGTTGGTTCCAATGGAGATGTTTATTCAGAACCATACCTACAGACACTTTTTGTCTCCCAAAAAGGATAAAGTTATTTCCTCTCACTAGTACGTTTTAGATAATGATGCTCTTCTTCTATGAAAATCTTTGGATCATAAGGTTCTGCACTTCTGCTAGTGATTTCAAAACATCATATTTCCCTAGTTTTTCAATCAAACCATAAGTCTAAATTTTGTATAAACTTCAGGGCCATAGAGGAAAGAGGGTGAGAGATGCTTCCAACTTCCCCTTTCACTCTGACTTAAACACAAATCTACTTGGACAAACCAGTGATATCAGTGTGATGTTCCATCTGCCAAAAGCGTACTATAATTGCTTACTTGTTACTCTATTACTCTAAGCGCAATCCAACCCAACCACTTGGAACTAGATATATGACTCGAGGTCTGGTAACTTCTATAAATACCCTTTCTTTCATACCATGGAATGGGAATGACTAAAATTAGAGCTAAATGATGAATCTAAGGAGATCCAAACCTTATGTTTGGTGTCAAACTCATACTTATACTTCTCTAACTCCTGAAAGCGGGACTGACTTTCATCCATATAATCTGGTTGTCTACCCCTAAACTTTAAACTCCCTTTAGAAGAATCACACTATGTTCTACACATAACTTTTTAAGCTCAACATAATAGCTGATAAGTTCTGGATAATTGTCGACCTACCTATACATATACATATATATATATATCCCTGTATCATAGTTTTCTTGAAATGATTACGTGAATGGAAGTGATGAAGATGATGAAGAAGAAGATGTATAAGTCAAGTAAGAGGAGAAGAGTGAGAGATGGTGTGAAGAAGAAGTTGACTTCACATACACATGCAGTTCATTAAATGCTTCCAAATCTATTTCTCTAAATACACTATTTTAATATTCTTTTGCATTTTCATTGGAAACTTTGTTCTGTTTGCTGATTTCCTAAATAATAGTCCAAAAATTGTCGATTGGCAAATTCTCTCAATATTTAAGTGCATGAGTGTTATCCACTCACCTATATAATTGTGTCTTTTGTTAGCTTGTAGTAAATCATTTAAGAAGAAAAAAATTGATTGTGCTCTTAGCTAATAAGAAAATTGTCATTAAAATAGGAGTATTGTTTAAAGAGACAGCTAGCAACATGATAAGTACATATAAAATAAGGTTCATTAGAAACTTATGAAGCTGTTGTTGTCACTCTATAAGAGCATTTTTAATGGGTACCTTATGTGAGATACCCCTTATTAAAAAATAAATAAATAAATGAGTGAGGTAGAGATGGTATCTCATTTGAGATATCCAAATCTCTAATCAAAAGACTCATTAGACACTTTTTTTTTTTTTAACAGGTTCATTTTGTATTTTAAAATTAAAAGTTAAATACATAATTAAATTATATAAAATTACTAATATATTAATGTTGAGATATCCAAAATGGGTATCTAACCATTGTACATGCTCTAAAAGTACGAAAAAGACTTTGCAAAGAAGAATCGGAGCAATGATAATAGGGAGTTGCCTTCTTAAATCTATAAATATGTATATTAACTAAACATGTTCTTTTGTTGAAGTTTTTTTTTTTTGGAAATTATTTGTAACCATGATTGTAGATCGATGATTAGTGGTTTGTGTTAAAACAAATCTTATACTTTCACACTTAATTAACTTCAAATAACCTCTAGCCTTACAGATTTTAATAATTTAAGTAAGCATGTATTGTTGCCGCGTGTGAGTTGGATTGTTGTCGCGTGTAGAGTTCTTGCTGATTCACCCTCGCTGGTAAATCGAGGTTAATTCCTGCTTTGGTTTCGCCTGGGAGTAAGTAAAAGTTTAGCAATTTCACTCTAGGGTCAAGGACAGCTTCCCCTATGGTTGTGATTGTTCCTTCTGGCTGCTCTATAAGGTCAACCTTCGTAGCGTTCCTCGGTCAGGCTGAGCTTAGTATGTCACCTGTATCGTTCGTTGGCTCTTTAGGTCTGGATATTGTTCTCCTCCGTGTATGTTGTCTGAATTCATCTGAGGTTGGTGCTGGGTCTGCTTCTTATTTGGTTTGGTTGTTGAATGGGTTTTGTTACTCCTCTTGAAATTAGATGCTTTTTCCTCTTCTTATGTGCATCTCTTGATGAGGGATTCTTCAATTTGTGGCTTTTGGCTTTGAGTTGTCGTTGGTCAAGGCCAGAACCGTGCCTAGAGTTTTAGAGGCCGAAGGCAAAAAAAAAAAAATTGTTTTATATATTTTGAGAATAAAATATGTATAACTAAAATTTTATATGTTGTTTTAGACTAAATTAGAGAAAATTAATATTATTTCATAATTTATTAATAATTGTATACTATTTTTTAAACTATAAAAATATAATTATAATCTTATACTATAAAAATACAATTGTATGAATAATTGTATACTATTTCACAATTTATGAATAAGTGTATACTATTTTCTTAAGCTGTTTTTATAATTTATTTTCTTAGTTAACATTATTTTAATCTATAAAATACTAAATTTTAAATACTTTTTAAAATATTATAAATATTTAATACTATTTTGTATATGTGAAATATAATTTTAACTAAAAATAGCATTAGATATATATTTTACTAATATATTAAATAAAAAAATAAAAATTTAGAGCCCTAAAATATGCTTAAAATTTGGAGACCTAGGCAAATGCCTTATTTTTCTACACATAGTCACGCCTCTGGTCAAGGCTTTATTTCTCTTCTCCTCTGCCTTACATTTGTCAACTAAAGCTCTAAGTGTTGCTTCCGCTATTCACTACCCATGCAATTTGGTAGTTCAAACTTTTTTAGGAGTTGCTTTACTCTTCCGTTTCTGAGAGTTTGTTTTAAGGAGTGTTAGGTATCGTCCACTTCTGGTTGAGCCTTTTACCTCATCTCTTACCTTGGGGGTGGTGGTGCTTCCATGCTTCTTTATGTAAACCCATAGTCGTCTCGGGCTTGTCGAGTTACTGGCCTTCTAATGGTTGATAGTTTTGCATTTGGTGTGTTGTTGTTTGAGGTCTGCTGCATACTCCGGATAAAATTTTGGTATCGGTCTCTATTAGGTAAATTGGTCATTGGTTCATTCGCGGGTGAAGTCTCTGCCTTGGTTAGAGGGCTGGTCTTGGGGTCTCGTGTTTGCGAGGATTGTAAGGAGTACATGAATTGTGATCGGTTTTGTCTTGAGGATTCTTCTCGGCTAGATGATCTTCGGTCTCTATCATAAACAACTCACTGCCTTGCGAACATATTAGCCGCACTCACATTTTGAGTTCCTTGGTTCTTAATCCTCTTCTCTTCTGTAGGTTCTCTCACGGTTTAGAGCTCCGATTGATTCCAATTATCTTTTTTAGTACTCATTTTGTTTTTTATTAATCAAATTTCTAGGATTTTTACATATATTAAGAAACATATTAAAAGTTGATAAAAATTGATAATAAATGCATTGGTTTTTGTGAATAACAATTTTCTATAATCCTAATCCAATACTCTCTCTGTTTCAGATTAGTTGTCGTTTAAAGTTGTTTCACACATATTAAGAAAACATTTAATTTTTCAGTTTTACCCCTAGTTAATGTTTATTTGATATTATTTCATTGGTCAAGACATTAAAACAAGAGGGACAAAATTAGAAATCTTATCAAACATATGCATTGAAAACATAAAACGACAACTAATATGAAACGAGTTTTAAAGTCTAGAACGACAACTAATATGAAACGGAGGGAGTAGTATTCAATTTTTTTTTGAAGTTTACAATTCATCATTAATAACTAATACTCCCTCTGTTTAGAAATAAGTGACGTTTTAGAATTAATTTTTTGTTTAAAATTAAGTGATGTTTTAGATTTTCAAGGCAAATATTAGCTAATAGTTACAGTTTTGTCCTTTATTTATTAATATATTGACCAATGAAAAAATTGATAGACTACATTAATTAGGGGTAAAATTTAAAATTTAATGGTTTTTTTAATATGTGTGAAATCATTTAAAATAATACTTATTTATAAACAGAGGAAGTAAAACATGCATAGAAAACCCAAAATTTTGATTTTTTTTTTTAAATATGATTAATAATGAACAAAAGAAGGAGTATATTTTACCACATCTTTGTTTGGTTGTGTTGTATTAGATCCCTTTAGAGTTGTTCCTATGTTGTAATATCTCCATTACGTAACACGTCCACCAATTTTTCAATAGCAAATCCTTTATTAAACAAAAAAAATAATAATTAAGCAATCGTATAGTTATTTATATTTATATAGTTTACAAAAAAAGAAGTAAATTGTTTTTATTATCGTCGTGCGTTCCACATGAGTCATTTTCAAAGAGCACTATAATTTCGTTGGGGTATATATTTGAAGTCGAAGATGCGTTTGGGAACGAAAACGACAAACGACGTTACATTGTTCCAAGAGGTACAAAAACTTAGGGACTTATCTATATAGTTTCACTGTGACCACTGACCACAACATGACTTATAGGTAGACTCTTCTTTTTATCGATGTTGATGGTTTATACGATTTTGATGAGAGTACTGGTTCTATCAAGATATGAATCTCGATCATATCTCCAATAATCTTTCATTTCACTATTCCCTCTTTTACTTTTTATTTAATATTCATACTCATTTATATTTCCTTTGATTAGAGGTGGCCGAACCTTTTCAATAGAACTATATATTAAAGTCTTGCCTTTTACAAAATTCGTTTCATTTGTTCTCTAAGTTTTAAGCAGCAAAGTGAGGTGGTGACTGGTTGAGGTAAGAGTCCGAGATACGCCTTGAAGAGGAGAGTATGCGTTGGTTCTTAAGAGAGTGGTCAAGACCCGCAAACTTAGCTCTTCAAGAAAACAGACAAAACTTGCAAAAAAGAAACGCTAAAATTTGGCCCCTAATTCAAGAACATCTCCAAAGAATTTTAGATCAATACTCAAAACTCAAGAACATTTTCTATCAGAATGAGAAACTCCCTTCCAACTAAAAAATTGAATTATAGGGGCCAAACTTATCGTTTTAAAAAAAAAATCTTGCAACCACTACTAGCTCAATCTTTGGTTTATTACGACTTTATTAAAAAATAATTTTGCTCCGGATTGGTTTACCAATTCTGATTGATGAACTTTAACACAAAAAAATACTGATTGATGAAACAATTTGGTTTACTATCCCAAAAAAATAAAAATAAAGTTAAAAAACATGCAAATGCAATAAAATTCCACAATAACGGTTGAAACTTGAAACATCCCCACATCTAAGCACTTGTTCTGTATTTTTTTTGTATTTTTTTTGCTGTCTTTTCCATACTTTTAAAAATGTCTTTAATTTCACGATCTGTCTCCTCTAGAATAGGAATTTTGAGTAAAAAAAATCGTCTCTTTCTTTTTTCTATTTCCACTAATATCAAATCGCCGAATATATTTCCCACCATTCTTATCTCCTTGGCGTCATTCAATTTTTTAAATGATTTTTTTTTTCTTTTAATCTCCTATAATCTACTATAATTTTAATTTTTCCGATATTGGCGTCTTCGTTGAAGCTTTCCAAATTCTCAAATCTGATTTTGAGAAACTCAGATGTATCCTTCTCTTGACGATGATTTCGTCGCTGATTTGTTTTGCTTCGATCAAAGGTTCTTCCTTTCGCACTCATCTCCCTTCTTTCTCCTCCTTCCTCTGTTCTCTTATCACTTTTTCAATTCAGTTGTTTTCGATTGATTAATCAATTTCAATACATTTCCCAATTGTAAAAATCGTATCTTTAAATATCAAGGCTTTGATTTCTCTCATGTTCAATTCAATTTCTGTGTAAAGATTTTTTTTTTCCTCATTTCATGGAAACAAAAATTGTGTCTTTTTGATGATAATTTGACGAACCCTAATGTAATTTCTGGTTTAATAACTTTATTGATTCGATTTAAGGTGTTAAATTGAATAGGAGATGTGACTCTATGTGTTAATCTATTGATTATATATAAACTCCATTATGATGGAAATGGATCTATTGGTTCTTAACTCAGCAGCAATGGAGCAGAACTCGATGATTACACACAATTTGGTGTAAATTTGCAGTCTGATCAAGTGGATACTTTCCCAGATTTTGGGTCATATGGTGTGAATCTGCAGCAAGAATCAGTTGAAGTCTTCAGCATTGGAGCTCAATTGGATTTGTCGTCCTATAATGGAGTTTTGCAGCAAGAGCCAGAACAAGTGGGTGTTGTTGGAGGTCAAAATGATTGTGGAGTTGTACAGGAAGAAGAAGTAGAGATCAATTCTGGATCATCTGGTGGAGTTGTTAAGCAAGAACATGATCATTTGGATGATGATTGCTCCCGTAAGCGGTAAGCTTTGGAATCATCGAAACTTTTGTGTGTTCTGTATTGTGTTTTAATGGAAGATGTTATGGTTGTTGATAGGCTAAGGACTGGATCGTGTAGTAGCAGAGGAGGAACTAAAGCCTGTCGTGAAAGATTGAGAAGAGAGAAGCTAAATGAGAGGTATGTTTAAAAGACTGAGTCTTTTGTGTTAATTGAGTTGTATAATGGGGTTGAGTTTTGTATATAGGTTCATGGATTTGAGCTCGGTTTTGGAGCCTGGGAGGAGTCCAAAGACAGATAAACCAGCTATACTCGATGATGCGATCCGTATCTTGAATCAACTTAGAGATGAAGCTCATAAGCTTGAAGAAACTAACCAGAAGCTTTTAGAAGAGATCAAGTCTCTCAAGGTTTGTTTGCTTTCTCCTTAATCAAGAATCTTGTTCTATGGAATGTGAAAGCAGAAGTTTTTTGAAGTTTCTACGTTTCTTTTATAGGCGGAGAAGAACGAGCTGAGAGAGGAAAAGCTGGTGTTGAAGGCGGATAAAGAGAAGATGGAACAACAGTTAAAATCAATGGTGGTTCCATCTTCAGGTTTCATGCCTCAGATTCCAGCAGCTGCATTTAATCACAACAAGATGGCTGTTTATCCGAGTTACGGTTACATGCCAATGTGGCATTATATGCCTCAATCAGTTCGTGATACCTCCCGTGATCAAGAACTCAGGCCTCCTGCTGCTTAAGACTCTTTTCTTTTTGGTACTCATAGGAGAAGTTAGAGAAAATATCTGATCCACTTGGTTTAGGATTCTTCCGTTTGGCAAGTGTAAAAGCTTTACTCTTGAACTTGGGTTGTATTTTTAATAAATATATATATATAACTCCAGAAACTTGTGATCTTTTGTTGATTTTATGCAAATAGAGACTTTGACTGTATGTTCTTATTCTTATCAAATCTCTCGGGTTTAATTCTGAGGTACATATGAGTTTGCAGCTAGATAAAGTAGGGGTCAAAAAGTCAAATACAGATAAAAACAAAAACAAAAACAAAAACAAAAACAAAAAAAATGCTCTCGTTGAGAGTCGAACTCAAGACCTCCCGCTTACTAAACGGGTGCTCTAACCAACTGAGCTACGAGAGCTCTTTATAAGCATTAACTTTTTATTTAAATAACTATTGTTCTTCTTCAAATAAAGTAATTATTATGTAAAAAAATTCATGAGTACATGTTTTAGTGGGAAAACTTATTAATATATTTTCATCTCATATTCATGAAATTCATATAATACTCTTACAAGTTTGGTAAATGTGATATTTTTGAATTTTTGATATATTTATTCATTATAGATTGCACAAAATATTATTAAAATAAGAGTGTACCTTAATCCATCATTTTAAATATATTTTTTAGATTATGCATAATATATTAGAGATCCACCATCGAATTGTTTCTGATTATTAGGTGAATTCATCTTTGTAAATATGAACCATGATTCCATAAAAACAATGCAGCTTTAAAACAATTCTGGATAGTCATTAATTCATACTCATTGATCTAGTAAAATCAACTGGTAAGAATTAAAATAAACTCTTTATCAAAAAAAAAGAATTAAAATATACTGATTTTTTAAAGGAGGAATTAGATATAAAGGTTACTTAATATTGTTCAACTACACTTTTATAATATTAAAAATCCCAAAATACACTTCAATATTCTTTAGAAGTGTTCTAAACTTCACTGAATGTGCATTTTCGTTGAAATTTTGAATAAATGCAAAAGAATTTTAAAATTTAAGATAAATATATTATTTAAAAATATTCAATCAATCAAAGAAATATTAAAATAATATTCATTCTAATTTAGTTTAATTAAAATTTTGAAATTAAATTAATTTTTAATCTAAAAGACTAAATTTCATTATCATTTTTGGTTTCCTTATTTTAGGGAATTTTAAATTATACATAATTCATCTTCCAAACTTCTTTGAACATAGACCAAACTGTAGAATACATATTATAAAATTTGTAAAATAAAGTAAATGGTAGATAGCATATTCTAAACTTTCGTATAATATAGAGTAAAGTTTTGAATATGTATTCTAAACAGCGTAAAACGTAACTAATCTAAATTCTAAACATTGTAAAACAAGTAGGAATTCTAAATTTTGTAGAAGATATAGTGTATCTTAACTTTCTAGAACATATATAAAAGTTAGAACGAGTTTTCTAAAATGAGTAGAACAAATTCAATCTGAAAAAATATCAACAACAATTTCCTAATCAATACATGATTTATCTTTTTTAATTCACGAGTTGCTTAAAAAAAATTATCAAATCTATTTGAAAGGTTAATTTTGAAAAATTTGACAATTATTTTTAAAATAAGTATATATGGGCAAATGAAAAAAATATCATTATTGGTATCAAGCACCAATACCCATATCTTCCTAATAGGGGTAATGTATTTATTTTTTTCTGAGATTTAGTAGACGATAAATTTTCGTGCATTACATGCGTATTTATATTTGTCAGATTTTTGGGAATCTTCCACGTAATGTGTCGTGTATAGAGATGATTTGTCAACAATGAGTAAATATTTGTTATTGGTAAGAAAATGTATGACATTACTTACTTTGCAATCTACTACAACTCTGGAAGAGTGGAAGATGATGATTGACTCTTCTTTATTTTTTTCTAACTTTTTTTTGTTTATTGGATTTGTTAAGTTTTGTTTTGGACTGAGACTTATATATTTGGTTTTAGGCTTTTAACTAAACCGAACAAACCAAAATTTTAAAATTTCGGTTAAAATTCGGATATCATATTTTAACATTAAACCGAACCAAAAATATTAATTTTTGAAATGAACCAAACCGAAATCTAATTTCGGTAAGAAAATTGTTAAACTGAAATTCCGAACCGAACCAATCCGACCGAATGTCCAGGCCTATACTTTAATCAGATTAAATTAATTATTATTTTAACTTTTTTATTAAATCACATACCGAGAAGTATTTTAGGGTTTTGAATATTAAAAAGTATAGTTTCCATATTGTAATAAAAAATAAAAGTGTGCATGGACAAGTGGAAAACAGTATACAGTATCATTTATCTTCCGTAAGAGAGTGCACAATTCATATAAAGAAATACTTAATTGATAGGTAAATAAATAAGATATTGACTCAGAACAAGAACAGCAAATTCGAAACTGAAATGGTATCTCACTAAAGAACCATTAATTAATATCTCTACAAAAACTGTCATAAGCTTCATTAAAATAAGTAAAATGATTTGCAAAGATTTTGCCTTTTGATGGCCTTACAGGATACCACTCTTTAAACTCATCTTGGATTCCAAAATAAAAACAAAATACATAACCGAATAAACCGATTAAACATCTGCTTTCTCAGTTTGCTTTTGCTTTTGGAGCCTTTTTCCTGAGTTGCCTACCATGTCTCCTTGAGTTCTTCATTCCAATGAAGAAGAGCAGTGCTCCAAGGAGAGCCAAGCTCTGAAGAATCAAACACAGAATAAATAAAAAGATCTCAGGTCTTGATCAAGAATAAATATACAACTCAAATTTCAACTCGTACACAGAGCGAGGTATATATAATTTCAATTTGTTTGGAATTCATTCTCAGTTATAGTTAAAAAGAAAAAAAAGGTAGCAAGAGATTAGCTAACCTGGGTAAACTTTGAAAAGAGTTGGCCAAATTCCCTTTTGTCAACATCATAGTTGTAGAAATCATACAGAATCGGGGTGGCAACGGCTTGATGCAGAAGCTGAAACAATATTTACAAGAGTTTAACAGGTTTTTCATCAATCAGATAAACAACAATGTACTTGTTACAGACCAAGAGATAAGCTCCCAAGGAGCTGTCAAAGATGAACAATAGTCCACCAATGCCCTTCAAGGCTATAGCAGCAGCAACAAGAATCTTCATCTGTAAAACCAAGCAGATTAAACAAAACAAGGAAACTCAGAAAAATGATTTGGTTAACTGTTCTTGTACGAAGAGTAGACATGAAGAAGCGCACATACATCGACTGGTGGCAATTGCTGGCCAGTGTGAGTTGTCACATGGTTCACAAAGGCACTGAATTTTGGTCTCAAGGATTTAGCTGATCGTCCACCATCTTCACCAAAATCATTGAACCTGCTCGAGGAAGCAACAAATGTATCGTAACTTTAATCAGAGAAGGATAGAACAAAACTGATATTTAAACTGTCTCTGTAGTGACTCAAATTGCAACAAATTTCATTTAACCAAGCAAAGATAGGTTATATCAATTGAGATCATAAATAAAACAAGCAAAGGTTACTTCAATCGAAGTATATAGATGCTGTATTTGTAAGTCAGAACAATTGTGTAACTTAAACAGGCATTGAAGATATGAGTTTCATTGGTTGAGTCTGACAAATCATAAGAAATCACCTATAAAGCTTTGCAAAACAGTTGATAACTTTTCAAGACCTAGAATCATGTGACCAACTCAACAAGAAACTTGCAAAACAGTTGATAACGAAGAAAGGAAAGAAATTTAGAAAACCCAAATGCCAAGATTAGAGAAAGAATGAAATCTAGCAATGTTTAAGTTGTTGAGCAATCATAATTCATAAACAAAACCTAACAAATAAAATAAAAGCTTTTAATCTATCAAATCAAATCAAATCAAGATCCATACTTTATCTCTTCATTGTCCACCAAAACTCACTCACTCACTCAACTATAATCGAGCTACAAATTAAAGAAAAACCTAAATCCATGATTCATCACTAACTACATAGCCATAATTCAGCTCTACTCTAAAGACGGGCACAGAGACAAAGATCCCAGATTTTGATTTTTCCTCAGATCTAGAAGAGTATAAGAAAAGTGCTTACTCTTGCCATGCGGAGAGAAGAAAGACGGAAACGAAGAGAGCTCTACCAAGAAAAGAAGCTAACTCCATTGAAGCTCTATGTCTTAGCTTGTTTTTTTTCTTTTCTCTCCTCACGAATCGAACGCAGAGACCAGACAAGATAGAGTCAGATTTGAGTCCTTTAAAAAGGAGAAGAAGGAAAGAAATCGAAGAGGTAGAATTTGAAATATTTAGAAATTTGTGGGGTCAAAAAGGTATAGAGTTGTTCCGTCGACCTACTCGCGCGAGTATATAATATTGTTTTGTATTCGCTTTTTATGTTGGGAAGTAAACGCCACGTAGATTGTTTCATACGTGGTCTGGCCAATGAGGTTCGTCCGAGTCAGTAAGTATTTAAGCCAGCGACCAATAAAACGCGACTCATTATTATTACTACATCTTCTAAACTAGGACTAGTAATGTTCGTGTAGTTTGAAAACTAGAAGATGGACAACTTTTTGTTTCTTTTTTATTTATTTGTTGTTTGAATATAGTGTTAAATTTTTAAATCTTGCGTATAAATTATAAATTCAATCATCCCTGCAAAGTTAACAAAATAATTTTTTAATGCTTTAAAATGTGGTTGGATCTATGATCTATCGGTGGGTTGTTTCTTAACCAATTAATGAAATTAGTTGACCAAAAAAAAACACTGCTTGGTTTTACTTTTACTTGAGCATCCTCATCCAAATCTGATCCCAAGGACAAACATGCTAGGCCAAAGATTATTAAAAAAATTTACCTTTTTTTTTTCTCCTTCAAACTGTTTGTTTATATATTATACCGAACTACAACCATTTTGGAAGAACCATATACATACATAATCAACTACATACATCCAAATAAACAAATCTATAAAGTTATTATTGTTTCCACCGATAAGAAACAATGCATCTAAAAATCTATTTTACCAAAACATATTACATTTCTCTTGATTCACGATACACAAAAATCAAAACCAAGAATTATTTTCTTCAACAAAACAAAAGGCTAGTCTTTGCTATACATACAAGCCAATTTTCCATATCAAATGATCCACTTCACTTATCTTCAGGTAGAAAGTACATAAATGAAGAATCATTTGAAAATGGATCCTTGGACTTTTGTCCACAAATGTTTAGCTTGTCAGAACAAACGTGTCGTCCAAAACTCTTTCTTGGATAGTTGAAACTAAACCTTAAATCCTTGGTAGACATCACTCAACGGTTGAGCTCTTGGGTTTAGAGGTCTTGGTATCAAACTTAATTGATCTGAGTTAATACTCATGCAGATGCTTCATGATGTACACATAATTCTAGATCCAGCTTGTATCTCCATCCAAAGATCATCGCAGAATATCTCAAATCTTTCGTTACACTTTGTAATATCTCAAAAGCTTCCTTGTTACTTTGTCGAGGTTCAAACACCATAAACCAATGTGGTTTCTCCCTTGTGAAAAACCTACATAAATGTCGTGACTAATCTAGCAGATGTGGAAGTAGTGAAGATAACATATGGAAATTTTATGGCAAACATCAAAGAATATATTACACATATGTTTTGGGATAATACTTGATATTAAATATTTTTAGTCATTTCATATGTTGGTTTGGTATTTATTTCATGTGTAATATTTTTAATATATTTATAATTATAACTATATTTATTGTGTTTGTAAATTAAGTTTTGCTTGAATTATTTTTATATTTTTAAAATTTCATATAGATCAATGATAAAATTATGCAATTGTTTATATAAAAATGATGTCTTTTAGTTGATTTATCATTTTGTATTGAAAACACATCATTCATTTTATTATAATTATAAAAATTATTCTTATGAGCCCATTCGGTTGGTCTTCGGAAGGATTTCGTTTCTCGCCAACTTTTATATAACTTTTGGCTAAATTTTCAATGGAATATCTAGATGACAAAATATAATAATAATAAGTTTGGTCTTGGGTGTAAAATTACACAGGCTAGTCTAATGATTTTCGAAATATTCTAAGCTAGCCTCCATCGTGGAAGATTGACCGGATTATAACATGAACAGCGACGTTCTTGTCAAATTGTGTATCATATAAAGGGCATAACGTTACGTTCTAACACGGATCAAAAATGCAAATTATGATATTACAATGTACTACTACTAGTCATCCACTTATCCTTAAAGAATCGTTTTAGAAGCCCACAAAGGACATGGCTCATTATTATTTAACACACACACACACAAAACAAAGGTACAACTTTTAATTCGAGAATTTAAGATTCCTCGAATTTTCCGACTATAAAAAAAAAGACATCAATACCTTCAAGTACAATTCTAGTTAAGCAATGTCTTTATCCCCAAACAAAGTGTGTAATTTGTAGAAGAAAAAAAAAACACTTGGCTCTCGAAAGAGCTTAAAGCTTAGGTTGTGCAAAGATTCGAGCCTCTAAACCAAGAATCTCACAAAGCTCAGGATACAAACTCTTCCTAATCGACGCATAAACCTCACCACTCCATTTCTTCGCCGCCAATTTCTCACCAAGGCGCACACTAGCCTCAACAACACCTCCCTCACTATCATACGCTGCAGAGTCAACGATCCCTAAAGCCACAGCTTCTTCACCTCTAATCTTCTTCCCACTCAACAACAGCTCTCTCCTCGCCGTACTCGTCCCGATCTTAGCCCTAACCATCGCCGCGAAATAATCCGGCATCGAAAGCCCAATGTTCACCTCACTCATATACAAAACTCCACGATCTTTCCTCATGAACACGTAATCGTGACTCAGCGCTAACATCAGTCCCGCGGCGGCGGCGTGACCGTTCAAGGCGGCGATTGTTGGCATAGGGAGATCGAGAATCGCTGCCACCACAGGTTTGAATGATACGACCATTTGATGAAGGCGGTTAGTAGCGACGGTTTTGGATCCATCGGAGAGAGCCCAGGCGAGATCGAAGCCGTTGGAGAAGAATTTGCCGTGACCGGTGGTGATGAGAACGGATCCACGAGTGGATTGAGATTTGGCTTGTTCGAGAAGTGAGAGAATTGAGGCGATAGTGTTTGGGTGGAATCTGTGTTCGTCGTCTCCGGTTAGGGTTAGGAAGAAGAGATCTCCACGCTTCTCTAACGTGCACATTTTGAGAAACGTATGGAAGAATGATTTGGATGAAATTGAGATATTGAAATGTGTGAAGTGTTTTGATGTTGAGTTATGTAAGAGAAGACCTTATCTAAAAAGTGTTGGTAATATAGATTTGTAAAGGCCCATGGGCCTGATTGTGAATCGCGTTTGAATTGTTTTGTTTTTGTGTGATTGATGACGTTCATGCACTTGTACGTGAACCAATCCAAGTTTCCGGATGAGAATCTTAACATGAAGGGTGAAATAAATGTAGATATCATCTTTCACTTGTGTCAGTGTTGGCGATCTTATTCTCGGTACTATCAATGGAAATAAATATAACCATTTTTACTTTTCTTGTTTTGAGAAGAAATTTGCATATTCTTTCATATGGTTCAACTGTTTAAATGTGGAATTAGATGAGTCACATCCCATCTCATCTGGATTAAATAACGATGGAAGAACAAATTGTAGGCGAAGTTTAACAAAAAAAAAATATATGTGTTTGTTTCTTTTTTATTATTACTGTATTGCTTTTTTTTGTGTAACACTTCTACTCTCTATAGATTGTTATCTTGCCGACGATGGATTAATTTAGTCAAGTTTGTTTTATATATCAGAAAGCATCCGTTTCTTATTTATTATCTTATGGCGATTCAAAATGCGATTCAAATAATTTTGACATACAATATATATGGATATTAGCTATGGCTCATCAATCATCAATGAATCAAACAGAAATAGATAATGTGACATACGATATATTGTGGTCTTTAAATATTTCTAAAATGTCAACTTAAAGGAAATATCATACTTTAGAGAGAGAGAGGTGGATATTTATTTCTTTCGTCAGAAACAAAGAAACGTAGTTATACTTAGAAGCTAAATAGACGTTGACTATTGTCGGCAATAGTAAAATTTTAAAACATTGGTCTCTCAACAAGACAAGAAGAGTTTTAAAGAAGTTAGACATTGTGAGTTGCCAAGTTATTCGCCGTCAAGTTCAACATCCGACAAAGCTCCGGATACAAACTCTTCCTAATGGATGCATAAACCTCACCACTCCATTTCTTCGCCGCCAAACTCTCCCCAAGGCTCACACTAACCTCCACCACACCTTCCGCGCTATCATGCGCCGCCGAGTCCACAATCCCTAGAGCCACCGCTTCTTCTCCTCTGAGCTTCTTCCCGCTCAACAACAGCTCTCGCCTCGCAATACTCGTCCCTACCTTAGCCACCACCAATGCCGACATGTAGTCCGGCACGGGAAGCCCTATGTCCACCTCGCTCATGTAAAGAACTCCACGGTCCTTCCTCATGAAAACGTAGTCGTGGCTCAACGCAAAGATAAGTCCCGAGGCGGCTGCGTGGCCGTTTAAAGCCGCGATCGTCGGCATTGGAAGATCAAGAAGCGCTGCTATCACTGGTTTAAAAGATTTGACCATTTGGTGCATCCGTTCTATGGCTCCTGATCCAGCAGACTGAGCCCATGCAAGATCAAAGCCGTTGGAGAAGAATTTTCCATGACCAGTAGTGATGAGGACGGATCCTTTTGTGGATTCAGATTTGGCTTGTTCAAGAAGTGAGAGAACGGAGTCGATCGTGTCCGGGTGGAATCTGTGCTCGTCTTCGCCGGTTAAGGTTAGGAGAAAGAGATCACCGCGCTTCTCTAACGTACACATGATGCGTACGTTAAGGATGTGCTGATTTAGGATGGGACAGGATATGAAGAAAAGAGGTAGTAGAAGAATGATGAAATATAGAAGTGAGTGAAGTTGAATAATTAATATGGGAGGGAACAAAAGAGACCCATCCGTATATTTATTAGACGTGATTTACCACCTAAGTCTTTAAATTGGGTAAGCTTCCCAACCATTTTTTGGTGTGACTGTGTTATTAAATGCCAACGAGACATTATTAATCTCTCAGTGTGAATTTTCTTGCTTTTTTTTCGTGGACGACATGTGAACTTATCTTTGGTGAATTGTTTTATGAAGCTTCATACACATGCATGTCGCAATTCTGAAGCTTATATAAATATAAATGAGAGATCACAATTGTTTGAGATAGATTTTACTGTTTTCGCATGATCAGTTCATGGACACAAGACTTTTAGCAAATTTAAATATTTGATTCGATAAAAGATCAACATGATTGGTTAAATTAGTTCACTAACTCTTTAAGCTGTGCAAACAATATTAGTTATACTATTTATTATCCCAAAATAAAAATTTATTTCCTAGATTAGTTCACCAGCACTTTATTCATATCAAATCAACATTAGTTAAATTAATTAAACTGTCCACTATGCAACCATGCATGTTTTGTTCATATATATATATATATAATAAAACAGTTATATTATGTTCGTAAATATAAAATAATTAATAATTCATTTACATACGTTTTGGTTGGCTGGAGTCAATGATAAGGTGATCCAAAAATAATTCCGGATCACCAAATCAAATCTAAAATAAAGAGGATATTGCAAAGATAGATAGTTTATAAAGAGGCTATTGTAAAGATAGATAGTTTATAAAAAAAATGATGATAAAAAAAAAGAAGAAGATAGTTTATAAATATTCTGTTGTGAGATCAAAAACTTTTGTGGGAAAATGTAAAGTTTCTTTAACTATTTTCATCTATTTTGTGGGTGTATGATTTGAATACGTGTAGCTAAGTTTTAATGAAAACACTGAACATAAAAAGTTTAATTTTTTAATGAATTCGTAGTTCATCGTGAAATCTTGAACCGTGGATAAAGTTAGGTGGACATATTCTGGTGATCGTGGACATGTTCTATTGGATTTCATATAGAGGATGTGGACCATATGTAGGTCAATAATGTCTATGTAGACAGGTTAGCATGAATGATTGAGTTTTATAAAGTAAACCAAACTTGATATAATTGTAAGGAGAAAATTCAAAAAGAAAAGGTCAAAGAAAAAAAGAATATTGCCAAAACAAATTCAAAAAAAAGAAACGAAAAAAAGTAAGACTAAACAGCTAATTTGTGTCTCTCTTCAACACTTTGACCATATCCAATGCGTGTATCAATCTAGTCAACATGTTACAAGTCGCGTCCCCTCTCTTATATATATTATCTACACACAAACATCAGAAGTCACACACCTGACACCACAATCAAATAATTGTGTTCTCAGATACAAAAAGTACTCAAAACATATTCTTAAATCTATCTCCATGGCGTCGACGATGCATACAACAAGCAACACCATCGCCGAAAAGGAACAGCTGCAACGTAGCCGGCTACAAAGACGAGCTCCGTCTCTAATGATCAAACCGGAGTCGGTTAGTACATGGAACATGGCGATCCCTCTCCTCTCGCCGCTCGCTCCAACCCCAAGATCGTCCTTCGACCAATCTTATGTTCCTCAGCCGAAGAACAAAACTGAGAAACCGGTGGAGGAGGTGATCAAGAAGACACCGGTTTTCAAGAAATGGCAACATCCGGCGTCGCCGTTCTGTTACGAACCAGTGACTTTCGTCCCACCGTTCATTCCGGTTTAGAAATTAGAACGGTTCAGAATTCGGTGTGACAAGACACGTTTAACAATATTCAAGTTTTGAAGATCTAACAACTTATACTTTTCTCTCTTTTTTTTTAGTTTTTTAGTTTTCTTATAAAAAACTGTTAAAGTAGTTTTCTTATAAAAAAACTGTTAAAGCTTCTTAACCAAATTAAAAATACACAAGGACTGATTGTTTTTATCATTTGTAGTGTTAGATTTCATTTATATGATTTTGTGTCTGTAAATTTTTCTTTCCCGGTTTAATTTTGATCATCAAACAGATGTATTAATAAAGCAAAACTTAGTTGACAAAATATATAATATGGACCATTGTTGTTTTTAAGTTCCATGGACCGTATGTCGTTTTAATCGATGTATGATACTTAATTAACTAGCAATGTCCATGTGTGCATGAGTTTGAAATTAATATAGTAAAATACATATAATATTTTATAATTAAATTTTTATTAAATTTGTTTAATTACTTTAATTTAGATTGATTATTTTTATATTTTATGTTGCACAATTTTATTGTTTATAATAAGTAGTTTATATCATTTTAAAGAATATACACTTGTTTCAATGTGTAGTATGGAAGGAAGTGTTTATTAATTAAATCAAAATTGAATTTAAGAAAACAAAATGTATTCTTCTTTGTAAAACAAAATTTCTATTTCAAAATTCTGTTATATTATTAGAAAGTAGTTATATAGCTTAAAATAAGTGTTAAGATATATTTTGTGTACTTCAATTCTCATTATATTCATTTTTTGTGTATAGATTTTTGTTGAATATATCTAAAATCATGTAGTATGAATTATTTTTGAGTATATAATAAAGTTTCGATTAGCTTTTACAGTGAAAATATATATAAAAATCTCAATATTGGCTATTAGGAAAATTTTAAATACTAATTTTTTTTATTGGCTTTTATGAGTTGAAAAAGTTAGATTATTCTTTTAATTTGGTCGGCCTTAGATGCGAAAATTTGATGATAATGAAATTGAAAACTTTGATGCAATCATGTCTCTCATCTATAGAATAATTTTTTCCTCTTGATAAACCTTTGATGTTCTACCCTCTGATAAATACATTTGCAATTCTATTGGTTAAAAAATCCAAATTCAAATGAAGAAAATTAGCGAAATCCTTTTAGAAAATATAATTTTTTTTCACTCTTTGTTAAAAAAATGTGTAGATCTGTGTGTTGTAGTAAAATTGTTTAGCTCTTAAATTTTAATTTTAACTTTAACTTAATTAGTTTATCATAAATTAATTTGATGTTTATTTTTATTTTTAAAGAGGAGAAAATAGAATCGTCTTTTCAGATTTTTACCTTAATTTATTATAAAGTAATTTGATGTTATATTCTTTATTCTAAACAATGGAAGATAAATCGTTGCCAAAATATATCTAAGTAGTAAGAAAACTCAGTTATATTTGTTTCAATATAATCAAGATACTCCCTTTGTTTTGGAAATGTTTATTTTCTATGATTTTTTCTTCTTTATAAAGATTGATTTTCTATATTTTTAAATATTTTTATTAGTTAATGTAATAAATTGTAAAATTCAAGAAATATTAATTGAAAGTATGTGAATTGTTAAGATTACTGTAACGCCCGTATTCCTGGAAATTAATTAATTGAATTAATTTAAATAATTGGGAATTCTTTTCAGTTTATGAACCTTAGACAAATCTCGAAAAAATTGATTAATGGGTTAAATTGATCATATTAGATTTGTTCCGGGGGTGTCATATGTCGAAACGAAAGTTGCGGGGTTTTTCTCAAGAGAAAGTCAAATTGGTTTTGACTTCTCTTCTTCTTCTTTATCTCTTGGAGCTCGTGGAGTTGGAGAGGGGGGGAGCTGAGCTGAGAGCTTGAGAGAAAAAGAAGAGAAAGGAAAAGGAAGAGAAGAGAGAAAAAAATTTCGGTGAGCTTAGTTCTTGAGAGGAAAAAGGCTAGAAAGCTTGTGGAGAAGCTTGGGAGCTTGAGGGAAGCGTGAGACTGAAGCTAGAGTTTGGCGTGGTGGTGAAGAGAAGGAGGATAAATATTCTGAAGCTTGAGTTTTCCATCTAAGTCTAGAATCCATCTACTTCCGAGGTGAGTTTGTGGCCATGGGTTGTCTCTAAGCCTTGTGTGTGGCTGTGGGACTTGGATAAACTTGTGTGGAGCTTTGATAAATTCCGTGAGGTTCTGTGGTGAAGGCCTGAGCCTTGCCTTGTGTGGTTTGAGCTTGGAATGATTAGAGAACCTTGGAAATGTTGTTGTGGTGCCTTGTTAAGCTTTGATTTTGAGTTCTTAGGCTTGACTTGGTATTGATGAATTTCCAAAAATTATATGGTTTTGGTCATGAGCTTAGCTGGTGTTTGTTAAGCTTGTGGTGGATAGAAAACCATAGATTGGTACTTGTTGGTGTTGTGTCGAGCTAGGATTGTGAGTTTCCGGCTTGACTTGGTGTGGAGTTGAATTTCCGAAAATTATATGGTTTTGGTCATGAGCTTAGCTGGTGTTTGTTAAGCTTGTGGTGGATAGATAACCATATATTGGTGCTTGTTGGTGTTGTGTCGAGCTTGGATTGTGAGTTTTCGGCTTGACTTGGTGTGGAGTTATTTTTCCAAAAATTATATGGTTTTTGGTCATGAGTTTAGCTTGTGCTTGTTAAGCTTGTGGTGGATAGAGAACCATGGATTGGTGTTTAATTAGTTATTACTAAGTTGTGGTACAGCTTTTCTTGGTGTGAAATGCTGTAGGATATTGGAAATAATAATTGTCGATATTGATTTCTGTTGAATATGGTTATTTGATTATCCTTGTAAGTTCAAGATAATCTGTTGTTTGAGATGAGAAATCTCACTCAGCATTTGGTCTTTTTCCAAATGTTGACCTAGCACTTTTGTGGTTGTAGGTACAGATAAGTCGTGATCGTGGAATCGAGGAGGTGAAGAGGGGATGCCTAGGACCTTTACTTTTGTGGTTCTTGTCAACGATCGCATGATGAACCATGGGTTGTATTATGTTTAATGTTAAATGGTTTATGTTTAATATTAACGTATGGACGTTAATTATGATGTTTTCCATTTTATTGTGGTGTGGTTTTAAACGTTAATGTATGGGCGTTAGCGTTGTTTTAGCCACGTGTTAAAAAAAAAAATATTTTATTTAAGTGCGGTCGTTTCAGTTTTGGTATCAGAGCCTATACGGTTCTAGGAGCCTATGTGGTTTATGGGGACCCATATGGTTTTAAGAATTTGTTATGGATGTTGTGAGATGTCTTAGTGTCATCCTCTTCGAGCCTTGTGGGATTCCACGGTGAGTTATTTGTATTGTGATGATTGTGTTCTTGTGATACTAAGTTCTTGTTTATGCATGTGCAGATGGTTAGAGGACGTGGTAGAGACCGTGGCCAGGGTAGAGGTCATGGTCGTGTTATGGAGGAGCGTGTAGAGGAGACACGTGCGAGTCAAATTGGGCATGAGGATGTTGTTAGGCGCACTGGTGTGGCTAGTGCGCCAGCAGGTGCTGCAGGTTTAGCACCAGATGTTGCGAGTGTGGCAGCAGGGTTTAGTCAGGCCCGAGATGATCGTATTGTTGACCTCTTGACAGTGTTATTAGCGCGGGTACCGGAGAGGGTACCAGCTCAAGTTCCGGTAGTACCACCAGTGGGTGTTGAGGTTCAGCCTCAGGTAGTGGCTGTGGTTGCTGAGGAGCTCCCCTCCTACCTTAGGATGGTGGAGCAAATGCAGAGGATAGGCACGGGATTTTTCTCTCGAGTTGCCAGTCATGAGAGTGCTGATGCGTGGTTGAGGAGGATGGAAAGGAATTTCCTTTCGAGTAGGTGTCCTGTGGGATACCTAGTGGATATTGTGGTCCATTATTTGGAGGGGGATGCACATCTCTGGTGGAGGGGTGTGGCAGCCCGGAGAGTTCAGGCTGATATGGGTTAGGCAGATTTCGTGGAAGAGTTTAACTCTAAGTTTTTTCCCCAGGAGGCGTTCAACCGGTTAGAGTCGAGGCTTAGGAGTTTGACTCAGGGAGATCGGTCAGTACGCGACTATGAGGTGGAGTTTAACCGGCTCAGTTCTTTTGTTAGACGAGTGGGTGAGAGTGAGTCAGCCCGTGTGCAAAGATTCATGTCGGGTCTTAGGGTTGATTTGCAGAACCGTTTGATGGTTAGGCGGTTTGACACGGTGGATAAGTTAGTGGAGTATGCGGCTTTGTTGGAAGAGGGTCTGAAAGATGAGGTTGTAGTGGTTACACCGAGTGTTCAGGCGAGACCTGTGCAGCAGCAGTCCGGTCCGGGCGGAGGCGGTAAGCCAATGCAAGGACAAAAGTAGAAGCAGGAGGACACTTCGAGGAGTGGTCGGGGTGGTCGAGGTGGTCGAGGTTGCTTCGGGGTGGGAGCATGGATCACCGTGTGGCGAGCTGTCCTCAAAAGGGTGAGGTACGAGTAGATTCTCGAGTGTGTTTTCACTGCAGGGAGGTTAGGCACATTAAACCTCAGTGTCCCAAACTGCGGCA
This sequence comes from Cardamine occulta, assembly GCA_028015245.1. Classification (NCBI taxonomy): domain Eukaryota; kingdom Viridiplantae; phylum Streptophyta; class Magnoliopsida; order Brassicales; family Brassicaceae; genus Cardamine; species Cardamine occulta. The sequence continues at coordinate 13,039,006 of CM051386.1, read as the reverse complement.
TAGTGAGACCACAGTGGTGCAGCCCGTTAAGGCGGTGTCTACGGCACCTCGTATGTATTCCCTCGTTGAGTCTGGAGAGCCGAGTGGTAAACCGATCACAGGTATTATTCTTTTCATTTAAGTTAAATTCGGTGATTGAGGAATTTGTTGGTTTGTTGTGGTGTTAAGGTTCTCGGCACATGTATATGTGTAGGGACCTTGTGTATTGGAGGTGTCGAGTGTCATGTGTTGTTTGACACGGGAGCATCGCATTGCTTCGAGACTCCAGAATTGGCCGAGAAGGCTAATGTCAAAAGTGAACCTGGGTTGAGTTTGGGTTTTGTGGAGGTTGCTGGGAGTAAGCTCCTGAGAATTCACGGTCGGGTTGGAGACGTGAATGTCCGTGTAAGGAGAGTCTTTGCTCGCCGATTTGATTATTTGCTCGGTGGAGCTATACGATGTTATTTTGGGCATGGACTGCCGAGAAGTTCAGAGGCATCTGGATTATCATCGAGGACGGGTCGATTGACCGAGGAGAAGAGAAGTTGGTATATCGGGGTGAGACCGACTTCCGGAGTCTTGTAATCTCGGTTATGCATCTTTGAACGTATGATCGAGAGAGGTTATGAGGCTTATTTGGTCACCATTTCCTTACCAGAGGCCATGCCAGAGGTTAAGGTTCTGGATATTCGAGTGGTTCGAGATTTCCAGGATGTGTTTCAGTCGTTGCAGGGGTTACCACCATCGAGGTCGGATCCTTTCACGATTAAGTTGGAACCGGGAACTGCACCGATATCAAAGGCTGCGTATAGAATGGCTCCAGCAGAGATGGCGGAGCTGAAGAAGCAGCTAGAAGAGTTGCTAAGTAAGGGGTTTATTCGCCCGAATACTTCACCGTAGGGAGCACCGGTGTTGTTTGTGAAGAAGAAGGACGGGAGTTTCAGGTTGTGTATTGATTACCGGGGACTTAACCGAGTCACTGTGAAGAACATGTATCCTCTTCCTCAGATTCATGAGTTATTGGATCAGTTAAGAGGGGCTACTTGGTTCTCCAAGATCGACTTGGCATCGGGATATCATCAGATTCCTGTTGAGGAGGGGGATATTTGGAAGACGGCTTTTAGAACTCGTTATGGCCACTACGAGTTTGTGGTGATGCCATTTGGGTTGACAAATGCACCGGCTGCATTTATGAGATTGATGAACAGCATCTTCCAGGAATATCTAGATGAGTTTGTAATTATATTTATCGATGATATCTTGGTGTACTCGAAGAGCCAAGAGGAGCACGAGATGCATCTTCGTATGGTTATTTCGAAGCTGCGGGAACAGAAGTTGTTTGCTAAGTTAAGCAAGTGTAGCTTCTGGCAGCGGGAGATTGGTTTTCTGGGTCACATTATCTCTTCGGAAGGGGTTTCAGTAGATCTAGAAAAGGTTCGGGCCATTAGTGCTTGGTCGAGGCCGAGGAATGCCACCGAGATTATAAGTTTTCTCGGGTTGGCGGGTTATTATCGGCGGTTCGTTAAGGGTTTCGCGAGTTTGGCTAAGTCTATGACGAAGCTGACGGGAAAGGTTGTTCCTTTTGTATGGTCCTTTGAGTGTGAGGAGAGTTTTGCGAAACTGAAGGCCATGTTGTCTAGTACTCTAGTATTGGTGTTGCCTGAACCAGGCGAGCCTTACGTGGTATATACCAATGCGTCGGGAATTGGTCTGGGATGTGTGTTGATGCAGCGGGGGAAGGTTATTGCCTACGCTTCGCGGCAGTTGCGGAAACATGAGAGAAACTACCCTACCCATGATCTTGAGATGGCTGCAGTAGTGTTCGCTTTAAAGATTTGGAGATCTTATCTTTATGGTGGAAAGGTTCAAGTGTTCACAGATCATAAGAGCTTGAAGTATATTTTCACTCAGCCTGAGTTGAATTTGAGGCATTAGCGCTGGATGGAGCTAGGGGCGATTATGATTTGGAGATAGCTTACCATCCTAGTAAGGCTAATCTAGTTGCAGATGCTTTGAGTCGGAAGCGTGTGGCTTTGGCTCGGAAGCATGAAGTTGAGTCGTTGGTGAGCGAGATTAGCACATTACGTTTGTGTGTTATATCTCAGGAACCCTTAGGTTTAGATGCGACTAACCAAGCGGATCTTTTGAGCAGAGTTAGGGTAGCTCAAGAAAAAGATGAAGCCTTGGTTAAAGCTTCGAGAGAAGCGGGTTCCGAGTATCAGGTATCTACGAATGATACTATCCTTGTAAGTGGGAGGGTATGCGTACCTGTGAACGAGGATTTAAGGTGAGAGATATTGAGTGAGGCTCATTCGAGTATGTTCTCAATTCATCCAGGAGCGACTAAGATGTACCGAGATCTTAAGCGGTATTATCGTTGGGTTGGGATGAAGAAGGATGTTGCTAACTGGGTTGCAGCATGCAACGTGTGCCAGTTAGTAAAGGCAGAGCACCAAGTTCCGAGTGGGTTGTTGCGGAGTTTACCCATTCCAGAGTGGAAATGAGATATGATCACAATGGATTTTGTGGTGGGCTTACCCGTATCTCGGACTAAGGATGCTATTTGGGTCATCATTGATCGATTGACCAAGTGTGCACGTTTTCTTGCCATTAAGAAGACCGAAGGGGCTATGGTTTTGGCTAGGAAGTATGTGCAGAAGATTGTGAGACTGTATGGAGTACCGGTAAGCATTGTCTCGGACCGGGATCCTAAGTTCACATCGAATTTTTGGAAAGCATTTCAGACGGAGATGGGCACGAGGGTGCACATGAGTACGGCTTATCATCCTCAGACAGATGGGCAGTCCGAAAGGACTATTCAGACTTTGGAGGATTTGTTGAGGATGTGTGTACTAGATTGGGGTGGACATTGGGTGGATCATCTGAGCTTGGTAGAGTTTACTTATAATAATAGCTACCAGGCAAGTATTGGGATGGCTCCATACGAGACTTTGTATGGGAAGCCATGTCGTACACCTTTGTGTTAGACCCAAGTGGGGGAGAGGAGCACATTGGGTGCGAGGTTTGTTCAGGAAACCACAGAGAAGATCTAGGTTTTGAAACTGAACATGAAAGAGGCTTAGGATCGGCAAAAGAGCTATGCTGATAAGAGGCGGAAAGAGCTTGAGTTTGAGGTGGGAGATAGTGTGTATCTCAAAATGGTCTTGCTGAGAGGTCCAAATAGATCCATTACTGCGACTAAGTTGAGTCCGAGGTATATGGGACCGTTCAGGGTGGTAGAGCGTGTTAGACCGGTTGTGTATCGGTTAGAGTTACCCGAGATTATGCAGACCTTTCACAAGGCCTTTCATGTGTCGATGTTAAAAAAATGCTTGCACAGGGATGAAGAAGTATTGGCTGAGATTTCGCCAGATCTTCAGGCCAATATGACTGCTGAGGCGAGACCTTTGAGAGTTCTCGACCGGAAGATTAGTGAGCTTCGTCGGAAAAGGATTCCGATGATGCGAGTATTGTGGATTAGAACGGGTACAGGAGGAATCTTGGGAGCCAGAGGCTAGGATAGAAATGAGGTTCCGGGAATGGTTCAAGGAACAAGCTGCTTGATTTCCATCCAGAGGTCTCAGTTCGGAGTGTCTTGTATGATATGTATTTTCATTATGTATCGCTGTTGTGTGGAGCAATGTTACATTATCAATGTTTAATAAGATGAGTAGTTCCTATTAATGTTGACTTTGGGAGTCATGACTACAAGGATTATGGGTAGTAGATAAGAGTTTGAATAATCGTTGCGACGATTAGAGTTCATTGGAGATGAACAGTAACGTAAGATTCGAGGACGAATCTATATTAGTGGGGGAGAATTGTAACGCCCGTATTCCCGGAAATTAATTAATTGAATTAATTTAAATAATTGGGAATTCTTTTTAGTTTATGAACCTTAGACAAATCTCGAGAAAATTGATTAATGGGTTAAATTGATCATATTAGATTTGTTCCGGGGGTGTCATTTGTCGAAACGAAAGTTGCGGGGTTTTTTTCAAGAGAAAGTCAAATTGGTTTTGACTTGTGTTCTTCTTCTTTATCTCTTGGAGCTCGTGGAGTTGGAGAGAGGGGGGGGAGCTGAGCTGAGAGCTTGAGAGAAAAAGAAGACAAAGGAAAAGGAAGAGAAGAGAGAAAAAAAAATTTCGGTGAGCTTAGTTCTTGAGAGGAAAAAGACTAGAAAGCTTGTGGAGAAGCTTGGGAGCTTGAGGGAAGCGTGAGACTGAAGCTAGAGTTTGGCGTGGTGGTGAAGAGAAGGAGGATAAATATTCTGAAGCTTGAGTTTTCCATCTAAGTCTAGAATCCATCTACTTCCGAGGTGAGTTGGTGGCCATGGGTTGTCTCTAAGCCTTGTGTGTGGCTGTGAGACTTGGATAAACTTGTGTGGAGCTTTGATAAATTTCGTGAGGTTCTGTGGTGAAGGCCTGAGCCTTGCCTTGTGTGGTTTGAGCTTGGAATGATTAGAGAACCTTGGAAATGTTGTTGTGGTGCCTTGTTAAGCTTTGATTTTGAGTTCTTAGGCTTGACTTGGTATTGATGAATTTCCGAAAATTATATGGTTTTGGTCGTGAGCTTAGCTGGTGTTTGTTAAGCTTGTGGTGGATAGAAAACCATAGATTGGTGCTTGTTGGTGTTGTGTCGAGCTAGGATTGTGAGTTTCCGGCTTGACTTGGTGTGGAGTTAATTTCCAAAAATTATATGGTTTTGGTCATGAGCTTAGCTGGTGTTTGTTAAGCTTGTGGTGGATAGATAACCATATATTGGTGCTTGTTGGTGTTGTGTCGAGCTTGGATTGTGAGTTTCGGCTTGACTTGGTGTGGAGTTATTTTTCCAAAAATTGTATGGTTTTTGGTCATGAGTTTAGCTTGTGCTTGTTAAGCTTGTGGTGGATAAAGAACCATGCATTGGTGTTTAATTAGTTATTACTAAGTTGTGGTACAGCTTTTCTTGGTGTGAAATGATGTAGGATATTGGAAATAATAATTGTCGATATTGATTTCTGTTGAATATGGTTATTTGATTATCCTTGTAAGTTCAAGATAATCTGTTGTTTGAGATGAGAAATCTCACTCAGCATTTGGTCTTTTTCCAAATGTTGACCTAGCACTTTTGGTTGTAGGTACAGATAAGTCGTGATCGTGGAATCGAGGAGGTGAAGAGAGGATGCGTAGGACCTTTACTTTTGTGGTTTTTGTAAACGATCGCAGTGAACCATGGGTTGTATTATGTTTAATGTTAAATGGTTTATGTTTAATATTAAGGTATAGGCGTTAATTATGATGTTTTCCATTTTATTGTGGTGTGGTTTTAAACGTTAATGTATAGGCGTTAGCGTTGTTTTAGCCACGTGTTAAAAAAAAAAAAATTTATTTAAGTACGGTCGTTTCAATTACTGTTAGTTTATAGAACAATACAGTACTTGGGTTCACCCTTAGGGGTGAACTCTTTTGTTCACCTCTTCTTTCTGTAGCCAATCAAAATATGCTATGCAATATTATCATTAATTACTCTTTCTAAATCTAATCAATAAATTATTAATCACTTTTTCATAATAAAACAATTAGGTTAAATCATTAATCACTCATTCTAAATCTAATCAATAAAAGTATGTCAACTAAGATTATATTTAAACAGATATAATAAATTAAAATTATAATTAAACAAATAAAATAAATTTAGAAAAATAAAACAAATTAAGAAAATTAAATTTACTAATATCTCTAGATCACAAAATAACCTGAACCATTTTATGCTATGTTCCGGCCACTCGTTTAGCTGTTTTCCTTAGGTTCGCCGAGTTGTATTTTTAAGGTATATTTTTATATGTTTTTCATATTTATTTTTGTAATTTATTTTTGATAAAAATATACCCTAGTGATACAGCTCAGCGAACCCAAAAGAAAAATAAATTACGAAAATAAATATGAAAGACATATAAAAATATACTTTAAGGGATACAACTCGGCTAATACAAAGGAAAAATAAATTACAAAAATAAATATAAAAAACATATAAAAATATACCCTAAGGGATACAACTCAACGAACCCAAGGGAAACATCAAAATGAGTGGCCGAAACCTAACATAAAATGGTTTATGTTATTTCGTGATCTCAAGATATTAGTAAATTTAATTTTCTTAATTTATTTTATTTTTCTAAATTTATTTTATTTGTTTAATTGTAATTTTAATTTATTATATCTGTTTAAATATAGTTTTAGTTGACGTATTTTTATTGATTAGATTTAGAAAGAGTGATTAATGATTTAACCTAATCTAAATTGATTTTATTTTTTTTATTGTAATTTTAATTTATTATATTTGTTTAAATATAATTTTAATTGACATATTTTTAGTGATTAGATTTAGAAAGAGTGATTAATGATTTAATCTAATTATTTTATTTTGTAAGAGTGATTAATGATTTATTGATTAGATTTAGAAAAAATGATTAATGAGAATATTACATGGCATATTTTGATTGGTTACAGAAAGAGGAGGTGAACAAAAGGGTTCACACCTAAGGGTGAACCCAAATATGTATATATGAAAAAATGTTCAAAGGAAAAAGAGAATGTATTTATTATTAAGTATTAAATGTTTCTTAATATGTGAAATTACTCAGAAAATCAGTCCTTCTGAAACAAAAGGAGTATATAATAAAACAAATTCACCTGATATATAATTATTAACTGGAACTTAATTAACTTAATAATCATAAATGTATAAACATTGAAATTAGTAAAATTCTTAAATAGTTTTAAAACACAAACAATATATATCATAAAGCTAAGAAACAAATTATATCTAATAAAAAAAAATTCAGATAATTTTATCAACATGATTTTACGTTTACATAATATATGATTAAGTATTGTTTTAATATGAAAAAAATGACTTGACAAAAAAAATCAAAATAGAAGCAAAATATTTGCAACTGCCTGGTACAATACCCTACACGCTGTCACATTTATCGTCGTGTTAATATTTAGACTTGAAAAAGTGAAGTTTTGAAGTATCATGAGTGCATGTAAGGTGGTTGGGATAATAACTACAATTAGAGGGACTAAAATTCTTGCAGAGAATAATGTTCCCAACATTTTTGTTATTAAAACCAGAGGTTTCGTATTTATAACCGTTTTAAAATATCTCTGTATGATCAATCGTAGTAGCGATTATTTCAAACATAATCTTTGATTAGCAGATGTACTTGAGAAGGTAGTTAAAGACTCTAAAACACCAAAATCAGTCACAAGTTAAATCAAATATAGAAAGTAAAATAATGAAAAGATCTTGTTCTTTGGTAGGGCGAATGATGGAGAGATTATATGTGATGGACTATATCTTGTCATATGGGGCAAAGCCAAAGATTAAGAACATCCTTCCACCTACAAAAGCAATAATATCTTGTATGGAAGCTTGCAAAGTAAAGTAACTAGTAGTCTCAATGTAAAAATTAAAAAATAACTTTATATATATAATTTTAGAGAAGTTTCGCGCGGTGCACATGTTTGATATATGTTTGTTTGTTTGATATAAAAATGCAATGTATATTTTGTTTACCTTTTTATTATATGTGAACGTAATATAGTTTAACATTATTTTATATTCACATTATATAATTTACATGTTTGTTCATATAATAGAATGATTGACATGTGATTTAGAATTCTTAGCGAAGAGCAAAGGGTAAAAACCTAAAAACTACATTTTAGATTATTATTTTTGGAAAATTGTTTCATTGGTTTAGATTAATTTTCTATTTATAAATTCTACGGAGTTAAAATATGGAAAAATAAACTTCAAATGCAGTTCGGTATATAATGAATTGATCATGCCGACACAACAACCAATAATTTGGTGCCTAGAAAACTCCAGAATTCACTTATTTGGTGCCTAAAATGAGTTAGATAAAGATGCTAAAATCATAACAATGAAGCATTCACCTCCTTATTTTATGGAAATCTGGGAAATGAAACATAAGTTTCAAGTTTTTGTAAGGGAATATAATGGAAACCTTGTATAAATTTGTATAAACATAAACTCCTTATTTTGGGTTTTAATATATGTGTTGGTTTTTTTTAATAATTAAGCAATTTTTAATTTGAAAATGTTTGATTTTTTTGATTAGAAAGAATAGAATCTAAAAGAAAAAAATTGAGAAAGGACAAAATGTGTCATGTTTATAAGGAACATGTGGCAGCATTTTGGAATTGCACATAAAGGCAATTGAACTTGGATTGCACCAATATTTTTTTAATATCAGTCTAGCTCCCTAAAACTATTCCATTGTATTAAGATTAAGGCCAAAAGGACAATATAATGAGATAAAAGTCACAAGTCCTTGGGTTTTAGGGTTTCAGCCAAGTTGTTTCATATAAATATTTTGATATGAGAATATTGTATGACAACATAAAACACAAAGATATTTGGTTCTAGAACAAAATATATGTTTAATCTAATCTCTTATGAATTAATTGATGAAAATCTGGTGATGACAAAATTCATTTTTCTTTTTACTTTCATTGCACAACAAAACTACTTAATGAATTACTTCAGTTTGTGTTTTTTATTAGACTCTTATGAGCCAGCATCTACTTGGTTTAGTTTACATTCATGCATGCCGGTACAACGTATTTGGATGCCCTAAGCAAAAGAAAAAAATTATGCCCTTTTTATTTTTTATGCAAAATTATAAATAAATGTAATAGAAAGAAAATGATACAATTATTTGATAAACTCTTTCTAATTTCATAAATGGTCTATTAAAAAGAAAGAAAAAAATATAGAGTTGAAATATAACTTTCTTTGTATTTCTTTCCTTAAAATCATCTATCAAACTCAGGTAGAATCAATAATAACTTTGTTTCTAAGTGCTATTACTAAATTATATAATTGTTGACAAAAAAAGGTGCTATTACTAAATTATAACATAAACCGATATTTATATGACCAAAGCTAAAAGGCATGGATGAATCGATTTTAAGAAAAAAGTTTGTATCGATTAGTCATTATTTATTTTTAACTCAGAATTTAACTAAAAAAATCATTAATAACACATTTAATTTTATGGTTTGTTAAATTAAAACTCACAAGATCCAATTATAATTAATAAAAGGTCCAACAAAAATTAACCTTATAAAAAAGCCTATAGATCTTTAATTTTTGTATGCTCATAAAATTTGGATGTCCTAGGCCATTGCCTCACTTGCCTATCATTTGGGTCATGCCTGCTTCATGGTATCAAAGCTTATGCAAGTTGGGATTTTTTGAACCTAGGTATGAAACTAGAAAACTCATGTAAGGATAAGGTGCATAAGCTTTGACACCATGAAGATAATCCGAACCACATAGATTCTTGCTCATAAGAGCCTAATAGAATATGTGGCCATGTCTCTTTTGGTGAATGCCATGAGCTGTTTCAAGCTCCCACAAGAGACATGTCAGAAGATTACCAGTGCGATGACTGGATTTTGGTGGAACCATGAGAAATAGCATAAGAAGATACCATGGGTGGGGGCTTGGCTTCAATCAAGCTTTACTAGGCAAACAGGCCTGGAGAATCTGGGACAGACCTGCCTCGCTATTAGCACATATATTAAAGCATAGATAATTCAAGAAGAGGTCCTTCCTAGATTGTGGTGTTGGATCCATACCTTCTTTTGTGTGGTGTAGCATTCTGTTTGGAAGAGAATTAATGAAAAATGCCTAATAAGGAGAATTGGGAATGGCTATAATATCAAAGTTTGGGGAGACAACTGGATTGGTTCTGATGTTCTGCGTTCGCCAATTCCCCTTACCAGTAACTATGATGAAGAGCTGCGGGTAGCTGATTTATGGTATCCTAACTCAAATCACTGGAATGTCCCTTTACTTATGCATTTTTTGTTGAGGATGATGTAAGGATTATAGTACATATGAAACGGTCAGTCTTGGTCCAAGACTCATTTGCTTGGTATTTCTCAAAGAATGGCTGCTATACTACTCAAAGTGGATATATGTTGAGTGAGGTGTGCATTAAGAACGAAGAACATCAAGCGCAGAATGTCCCTCATATAGAGAGAAAGTTGTGGTCTCGAATCTGGAAACTAAAAACTGTCTACAAAATCCGACACTTCATCTGGAAGGTGTTGAGGAGCCTTAGCTGTTAAGGAGATACTGCAGTCCAGAGGTATGTTTTTGGACATGGTATGTTAGGCTTGTAACTTTGGCCCTGAAACAATCAATCATGTGTTATTCATGTGCCCATTTGGCTATACAAGTTTGGATTGAGGCTAAACTTCCAATGCCTAGATTGGGATTCTCTCATTCATCTACCTTCTTGAATATCCAGCACATGGTTGCATGTATGTATAAACAATCTGTAGAGTCGGGTACCCGCAGAGCATTTCCATGGATCTTATGGAATATCTGGAAGGCAAGGAATACACTCACCTTTGAAAAAGTCAGATTGTCTGCAGGTAATGTGATTCAAATGGCATATGATGAAGCGGAAGAATGGTATATCACAAACTCCATCCAATATAGGATTGATGCACGAGGGCCACCTTTGATGGAGGCTGTTGAAAAATGGAGACCACCTCCTACAGAGTTCACGAAATGTCATGTGGATAGTTCCTGGCGAAGCAATTCACAAAGCTGTGGGGCTGCTTGGATTCTTAGAGACCACAATGGAATACCCTTTTTCACAGCCGTAGAGCTTACTCAAGGATCGCTTCAAGTTAGAAGGTGAATTGATGGGGCTTCTATGGGCGGTGGAGAACCTTGGGAATATGAAGTTTAAGGTGAGTTTGGAAATCTCTTCATTTGACGCCTGGAAAATTTTTGGATCTAGCAATCAAAGTAGTCCTTGTGCGGCAATTATTGATGATATTCGGTGCCTCCTCAATAAATTTGAGGAGTAGAAGATAGCACTCACCTCACAAGTTTACAATGTACTGGCTAGTAGAATAGCGTCAAGTGTGACTGAAGAAGATATATCACAATCATACATTGCGCAAGGAGGACCAAATTGGCTGAGTTCCCTGATCCTGTCGGACAAACCATAAATCGGGATCTACGACTGGAACCATAGGGTTGCATCGGAAGGAAAGTGTCGTTCCTCCGTTTGGTATCATAAGATCGAGTGTAGGGCTGTTGGGCTGCATTTTTTTCTTTTCATAAGTTTTGATTGTTTTTTTTAGCTGTGGTATTGGGCCTCCCTTTGCCCTGGTCCATTTCGATTTTTTGTAGTTGAGGCTCTAGCTTTTTTATTGAATTTTCATACCTCGCGGGAAAAAAAGAGCCTAACAAAAATATAAATAAAAGACATAAATTGAAGTAGTTCATTAAGGAGCTTTACTGTGCAGTGAAATTAAAGGGAAGAAAGGAAATTGTTTTCACCAAGGACAAAAAAAAATCAATTGATTCATAAAAGATTAGAAAAGGAGAGTTATTTTGACAACTCTCTAGGTTGTCATACAATGTTCTCGTATCAACATATATATATATATATATGAAATTATTTGGTTTAAACTCTAAAACACATGGGCTTGTGGCTTTAGTCTCATTACATTGGGTTAGTTTTAGTGATTGTCTAACCCCCCCACCCAAAAACACTTGGTGTGGGGAACAAGTATGCCAAGTTTGAAACCACAAATGGAGATGGCTTGGTAAGAACATGAATAGTCGAATGATGATCATTTTGATGTAAGCGGATGACTTCATATTTACCATGAAGAGCAATCATTAGTTTGAGATCTATTAAGGTATATATTTGGAGAGTGTTGCATGACTCCGTTAGAGGCATTTCTTAATAATTGGAGAACCTTAGAGGTATTTGTTACTTCTTTGTCTCACTAAAAGTTTGGGTTTCCTTTTCCCGTTTAACTCTCCTAATATGTTTTATGACGAAAATAATTATTTTCCCACAACTACTGAAATCTTACTAGTTATGTGCTTCTCATCCATTAGCCACCAAAATTATGCATTTTAACAATCTGTTGTTCTCTTACGCGTGTTAACAAACACCTTGTGCACGTTCAACATATCCTTAGAAATCAACAGAAATTTGCTCCCTTAAACACATCTTTATCAAAACCCAAGACCATGCCTATTGCATTCTAGCTTCATAAGTTCCATACCTAGAAATCTAAACCAACTGTTGTCGTTCTAAAGCATTATACTCCATGTTCTGTGTAAGAAGATCAAACAGACACAATGCCTCGGATATAGTGATATGCAAGCTTGAATTCGAGCTTATGATATTCGGAATGCTAATTGTGCCCATAAAACCTCTCCTTAATGCCTCTTTTAATTACATCCTCTGAACCATTGTGATTCTCTGAATGCTTCTTCATAGACGGAAAACAAAAAAAAAAACTCTTTTTCAAAGATTAAGATAAAAGCTAATATGAAGGATGTTTTCTTTGGAATTTAAATCAGGGCGGAGAGCACTTCTCTGTTTAGATACGTTGAAACGAAAGATTGATGGAAGAGATAAAGTAGCAAAAGGAAGTTGTAGATCTTGTTCAACGATTTGAGTTGCAGATCGATCGATTTCTCCTCCATGTTCAAAGGTCGAACCCTTTTTCTCAAACGCCTAAGAATCTCTATCAACGCACACACCCATGAATCATAAATCGCCTAAGCTCTGATACTATGCAAATAATCTAAACCAAGTAGATTCTTTCTCATAAAAGCCTAATGAAATAGAAATAAAATACATAAATTGAAGTAGATCATTAATGAGTTTTATTGTGCAATGAAAGTAAAGGGAAGAAGGAAATTTGTTGTCACTATGAACATAAGATTTTCAATTGATTCATAAGATATTAGAAAAGGATTGTTTTGATAACTCCTAGGTTGCCATACAATATTCTCATATCAAAATCATATATATATATATATATGAAACTATTTGGTTGAAACCCTAAAACACATATGGTTGTGGTTTTAGACTCATTACATTGGACTAGTTTTATGGATGATCTAATAAACAGTATAGGATTTCTCTATCGTTCATTTTTCACTCAGAAAAATACTAAACATATAGTGTTCACAGTTGAGTAAAGAATTTTTAAGTTTATTGATCATGTTTAATACATGAATTCGTAAAAACAAAATGCATAAAATACATCAATACATGGCACACACAACAATTTGTTTTTTTTGTTAAGAGATATTGGTACAAATAGCTTGAAAACTTGCATGAGTGATCTTCAAAAAAGTTTCCAAACTAACCCATCATACATCTTGGGCTGGATAATTCTTTATGATACATTTTTCCTGAAAACCTTCAGTTTTAACAAATGAAACAACTAAGTCTCGCATCATCATCATTCATCATTCATCATTCATCATTCATCATTCATCATTCATCATTCATCATTCATCATTCATCATTCATCATTCATCACCATAGCCTATCCCTATCTTTCTTAATTCAAATAATTTATTGTGCCATATGGGCCGGCGGACTTAAGCCCAATAAGTTCTTAATTTCTTCTTCTAGGGACTTGTATTAGCACTTTCGTGCGTTTCTCGCAAACAAACACAAAAATCTTACGTTTCTGGAACTCAAATCAAAAATTGAGAATTCATTCACAAATCACATTGCTCTAAATTCCTCTATGATAATGAGTCCTTCGTAGTAGAGTGGAAACGAAGACGAATCAAAATGATGGTGCGAGATATGAACTATCGAAGGTTTGATCCTGTTTTCGTGTTTATTCTGTTCTTGATCATGTTTTTTTCGTTGTATTGATTATGTTCTTGAACTATTTTTGATCCAATTTCATCCTGATCTCTTCACAATCTTCAGATTCCTTCTTCCTGAAATTTAATTTTTTTGCATCACCGACACTCGTCACAGTTTCTGAATTCCCAATTCTAAGTCATTGATCTAATTCAGAGTTGGAATTTGAGAAAAAGGGATCTGATTTAAGAAAAACCTATTTTTTCAGGGAGAATCGTGCTTCAAGAACGTCTCTATTTGATGGACTTGATGGACTTGAAGAAGGTCGTTTGAGAGACAATGATGAAGATTTGGAAAATCTTCAGGACAGAGTTTCATTTCTCAAGAGAGTATGTTTCTTTCATCTCTCTATAAAAACTGAGACTTGAATTGGCTGGTGGTGTTCCATTGGATATTGCTAAAGACTAGACTCCAATTGAATCTAGCTATGATCATAAAGATAATGCCTTTTTTTTATGTTTTCAATTTTGATGATGTTACTCTCTTCTTACTTTTGTCAAATCTATAGCTTTGCAAGAACGCTTGAATGAGATGTAAGTTGGTAATAATATCTTATCAGGAGATTAGAACTATATGATCTAATGCTTTTTTGAAAAGTCTGCCTCTTTTTTTGGTTTTCATTTTTCATTTTTCATTTTTGATGTTACTCTTTTCCTACTCTTGTCAAATCTACTCTTGTCAAAGTCTATTCAAATTTATTATATCTTATCAGGTGACTGGAGACATACATGAAGAAGTTGAGAGTCATAACCGCTTGCTTGAAAAAGTGGTACGCTCAAGTTTTGATTTCTTATGTTTCAGTTTGTAGATCTCTGTCACATGCTTTGCTTCTAAGCTATTTGATGTTGTATTTTGTCTAGGGTAACAAAATGGACTCGGCGAGAGGAATAATGTCAGGAACTATCAACCGTTTCAAGTTGGTATGTAAAATAGATTCCATACTATAGTAGTATTCCTTATCATCCCTTTTCTGTTTCGCTATCTAACTTGAATCTGAATCAATATCGATTTTAATACGAGACAGGTCTTTGAGAAGAAGTCTAATCGAAGAAGTTGCAAACTCATAGTGTATTTTGTGCTCTTGTTCTTGATCATGTATTACCTTATTAGGTAAAACTAAAAGTGCACTTTCTTCATATAATTATCCGAATACTTGACTCATGACAGATAACTTTTATCGATCTTGTTCAAGTCCCTGTTCTTTGACTCTGAACATTGACAATAATCATTTGGATTTTGCAGGCTGTTAAATTACATCAAAGGGTGAAATTGGATACAAGAAGAAAGTAAAGTGTTACATGAATACATGTTTCGTTTGGGAACCTGAAACAATTTCTTTATTTGGGTTTCTCATGATGAATGAATGAATGAATGATTCAGACAAAGTGAACAAGTGAAGGGACCCATATTGAAACAAAACAAAGGAAGAGATTGTGAAGAGACTGGTGAACCGAAAGAAAAATGTTAGATAGAGACTTGTTTGTCGGAAGCAAAATCATCTCATGTCATTTCATGTATTAGGAAAAGCTTCTTTATAATTTATCAACTATTTTATCACAAACAAACAAAGTCTTCAATCGTGTTAACATTTTTTGTCTACAAAAAGCTTAATTGATTTGATAAGCTTAATTATTAGGTGTCTGTGAATTAGTTTAGCACTTGTAATATAACAATTCAAATCAAAACAATAATGGATTAGATAGTCTAAACCTCTTAAGTCCATGAATGTTTTCAGTTTTTAAAGTGGTTTTGCACTTGTGATTTTTGGTTTTTAGTTTTTTATTTTATTTTATTTTATTTTTATTTATTTATTTATTTATTTATTTTTGGTGTAGATTTTGGTTTATCAAAATGGTAACTTGTTTAGTTTTGCTTTTCATAAATAATTAGTTTTAAAAGTTTTTATTTTTTGTTATATGTGTTTGAGAATTACTAAAACAAAGATATGAAATTTTAATAATAAAAAAATAAAATCTTACAAAATATTATAATACCAAAAACATACTGATAAAAATAAGGGTCAACTCTTGAAATAAAATCTTTCACAATTTTATTGTGAAAAAATATCCCTAGGTGTAAAAATAGAATATAATAGATTTTTTTATAGTAACAATGTGAAATTGTCCTTCTAAAAATTATGAATAAACTTTGCTCTTACGTGGAAAAAATTGTATTTAGATTTATTGAAAATATTGTTGATAGTTTATTGAAAAATTATCAAAATTCAAATTTCTTACTTTTTAGGAAAACCACTATTTCAAAATCATAGATATAAACTAGTTGTTTGGAAAAGCTAAAACCAAAACCATTCCAAAAACTACAGCCATTCAGGACTTTAAATTTTCAAAGTTTTCAGGCCGTCGTGACTATTGATTTACGCGCGGCTTGACATTTGCTAAAGATCCAAATACGTAACCACATCATAAAAACAAGGAGTAAATTCCACAAGTTGACAAGACACAATTGCAAGAAGAGAGTTTGATTTTTCCCACTTTTGGTGACAAGTTGACAAAAAATCGACAAGTACATTTTCTAAATGGTTTATTTTTTGGGTCAAATCATCTTCCCATTTAAGTAAATCAAGTCATTGAAAATTTTGGATGTGAATGGTTATGAAGTATGAGAAGCAGTTCCTGCAGATAAGGTAGTACAACCGTGATATTGTATCATTAACAAGTGCATTGACTTTTATTTGTTTAGCAGTGTTCGATTTTTTTAGATACTTAATATTGTATTTACTATTTAGTCTAGTTTTGGATTTTGAAGGATGTATTAGTGTTTTAAGTCGAACCAAGCATTTTCTTAAATACAGTCTGAATTGTACAAAGGTTAACTAATTAGTTTCATAAAAGTATTAGAAGAGTTTTTAGATAGAGGTTTCAAATATTGAATTTAAGAGTGAATAGTAGGTTAATTTGTTAAATACTCCTTTAAAGAAGTAATTAATTTTGCATTGAAATTTGAAAGCAACAAACAAAATGAATAAAAAAATCCTTTAAACAACAAATAAATTGAAACAGAGGGAATAACTAAATTCTTGAAATTACCGTTTGGATAAATAGCATGAGTATTATTATATGTGAATACCACTAAACTTTTGTCATTTTACTATTCACTCTTATTTGTAAAATAAACCATTCAAAGTCCTAGCAACCTTCATTCAAAATAACCAACAAAAAAAAAATCTCAGGCCCGATCTTTTACAGATTCTATGGTTTAGTCTGGATTTTGATATGGAATCATCTATTTATTAAAAAAATCAGTAACACATACTCTGTTTCTTTTGTCACAAGGCTCTATATACAAACTCGTTACCTAAAGGCTAAATCATTAACCAACTGGTTTCTGTTTTACCGTTAGCCACTTATATAGGGTTAAAGTCTAAATAAGATTGTATTAAGTCTAACAAGTATTCCCTCTGTCCCAGTTTAATATTTTTTCTGTTTCTTATTGATCATATTTCTAAGAAAAAAATTTGTTTCAAAAAATCATATTTTTATATTTTCTATGCATGTTTAATTAGTTATTGATGATAAATTACAAATTTCAAGAAAAATAATTGAATACTATTGGTTTATAATTATTGGAAATTGTTAATCACAAAAAATGATGCATTTATAATTAACTTTTAATGTGTTTGCTTAATATGTGTGAAAATCCTAGAAATATGATCAATATGAGTATATGTTTAAGGATTTTTTTTCTTGTTCTATTTTATTAGATGCTTTGCATAAGAGTTAAATTTTGATTGGTTGAATGAATTTAAAATAAAAAGTAAGTGATGTTTTGTAAAAAAAAAATATCTTAGTATGTGTGCTTTTAGCCAAAACATCTATTAATATGAGATAGAATAGATATTTTTGATCTGTCAAATTAGCTATATAGCATAGAATTCCGTCTGAAGTCCGTTTCTGATTTCAGAAACATAAATTTTTGGAAACATATTTTTAAAAAATCACAATTTGAAAACGCAATTGAAACATCCATTTCTGTTTTGAAAACGCAGTGACATTTATTAAATTTTTTATTTAGAAATTTAATAAGTTAGTTAATTGGATTAATCAATCAAATAGTATGTGAATCTATTATAGAAGTAGGGAGAGAGTTGTCAAGAGTGGAGAGACGTCGGGGCACGGGAAAATGACGTGCTCCCCACCATCTCAA
Organism: Cardamine occulta; assembly: GCA_028015245.1. NCBI lineage: Eukaryota > Viridiplantae > Streptophyta > Magnoliopsida > Brassicales > Brassicaceae > Cardamine > Cardamine occulta. Next base: position 13,021,128 of record CM051386.1, on the reverse strand, counting down.
TGCTCACGCACTATACCCCACTTAACCCTAATTCCCATTGCTAATTACATTTTAATTTTTATTTCTCAAATTTTTAGAAGATACTCAATATAATTAACAGTATGTACAAAGTTACCAGACAATACATATGATATTACTACTAGAATTAACAAAAGAAAATGATCCTAGTTCCATTCCACAACATGATTCCAACACATTAATACATTTATCTCTTTCCAAATATTCAAAAAAAACAAGCAACAATTTGGTCTGGTTCCCCCAAATCAATTTTTTGTTGTTTATGTTAATACAATTGTTTACACTCCTCTGTTGTGCTTGGACAATATGATGTTTTCTGAAATTATTTTCCCCATGTGAATTATAAAAGTAACCGATCTTTCCTAAAAAATTACACCATATGATTCAAAAAATGTTTAGCCAATCTCAGTAATAGGAGTGTATACTTATTACTATTTTATTAATCTGAAGATGAGTTTCATTAAATACTTTATGGTCTTTCTGGAGACTAGGACTTTGGCATAATCGGTATTCATTCAATTCTACTGTTGGTTTATAATTCAATTCTGGACACATAAATGGGTCCAGAAGCAGTATTTATAAAAAGAGATTGCACATAGTAATTGCGTTCTTGGATTCTTATATAAACCCTATATAAATAATACTACTTGTGGAAAAAAATTAATCATCACCTACTTTCTCTCTCTCTCTCCCTCTCCCTCTCCCTCTCCCTCTCCCTCTCCCTCTCCCTCTCTGTCTCTTCTTCGTGGGTAGAGAGATTGATTCTTGGAAATAAAACCCAAAGTCTCAAATAGCTGTGCTTTGCTTTGATTCCAGTTCCATTCCACAAATTGCATCTAATTCTCCTACCTTAAGCCTTTTTCTTCTTTTTTTTATCAACAATTCCTAAATCCATACGAAGTTAAAGAAACCAAAATGAAAAGAAAAATTTCAAAAAATAGCTACATAAATTAACCTTTTGACCTACATAAATTCCAACCCTAGAAGCCTTTCAAGCAAATCATCAGCAGGTGGTAACAATTTCTTGATCCATTTAGCAAAAAAGAAAAAACAATTTCTTGATTTTTCTTCTAGTGAATTTCCAAAATTTTGGTCAATTATGGCAAACGCTTGGTGGAACCAGAGTGGTTTAGCCAGCATGGTGGACCATTCAGCCTCCACAGGCCACCACCAAAACCATCACCACCACCAAAGTCTTCTTACCAAAGGAGATCTTGGAATAACCATGAATCAGAGTCAAGAAAATGACCAAGATGAAGAAGATGACCCTAGAGAAGGAGCCGTCGAGGTGGTTAACCGTAGACCAAGAGGAAGACCACCAGGATCTAAAAACAAACCCAAGGCTCCAATCTTTGTTACAAGAGATAGTCCCAACACTCTCCGTAGCCATGTCATGGAGATCTCCGACGGCAGCGACGTTGCTGACACAATCGCTCACTTCTCTAGACGCAGACAACGTGGCGTTTGCGTTCTAAGCGGTACAGGCTCAGTAGCTAACGTCACCCTCCGTCAAGCCGCCGCACCAGGTGGTGTTGTCTCACTTCAAGGTAGGTTTGAGATCTTATCTTTAACCGGTGCTTTCCTCCCTGGACCTTCCCCACCCGGGTCAACTGGGTTAACGGTTTACTTAGCTGGGGTCCAGGGTCAAGTTGTTGGAGGTAGCGTCGTGGGGCCGCTTGTGACTATAGGGCCGGTCATGGTGATTGCTGCCACTTTCTCTAATGCTACTTATGAGAGATTGCCTGTGGAAGAGGAGGAAGACGGTGGTGGTGGTGGCTCAAAACAGATTCACGGAGGCGGTGACTCACCGCCCGGAATCGGGAGTAGCTTGCCTGATCCGTCTGGGATGGCCGGGCCGGGTTATAGTATGCCGCCGCATCTGATTCCAAATGGGGTTGGTCAGTTAGGGCACGAACCATATACATGGGTCCACGCACGACCACCATACTGACTCAGTGAGCTATTTTCTATATTCTATATAAATAATATAAGTGATTTGAGGTAGTCTATTCCAAAGCTTTGCTTGTTGGAAAAAAAAAAATACAATCAAGGCTTTGCTTGTTTTCAATGGAAAAACATAGGGAGAAACGAAGTTAAGGGACTTTCGGATTTCAATATTACTCCTTGAAATTGTTGAAATGAATAAACAATGTAATGTGAATTAGAATATTTGTCTCTTTTTTGTTTGTTTAGTAGTATTTAATAACAAGATTTGTATGTGTTTTATTTCTTTACATTTTGATCTGCACAAAAGCATAGTAAGTTTATATATATATATATTTGGTGTTGGTTCAACGATGAAGGAACATCGAGGGCATTGCCCATCTGTGCGTTTCGATATTGATTTATATTATAGTATTATTAGTTGCGAGCATTTGTAGTTAAGGTTACAGTCGCACCATTAGTGACGATACCATAGTGGTCGCTCTTTAATCCCTCGGGTAATGATGCAATTGGGAAGTTGTTTACTACTGACTTTACAAAACAAATAATGAGAGTGGATATTAACAATTTTGTTGACTAACTAAAAGGATATTCTCTCTATAGGTATTAATTAAATAGTTAGAAAGTGTACAAAACTACTGAAAATGAGAGAAGCTACTAGAAAATGCACAAAACAAAATTGGTTCACGTTGTTGGCGAAAACGATGTGAGGATTGAGGAAGTTAGTTTGTTATTATTTATTTATATATGTATATTTTTAAGTTGTAAGATATTACAAAAAAAATTATTCACTTACGTTAGTTCACATGATATTTATAAAATATTATTTATTTGAACTCTTTTCTGTTCTTTCAAATAGTAAAATTACTATGAAATAAGTAAGAAAAAGTACATGTGCCACATTTTATACGTTTTAACAATTAGATATTTAAAAATATTCTCTCATGCGAAGGAGAAATATGATCTTGTATTGATTAACCATATAATTTTCAGTATAAACTTTCATGTGAGGCACCCTCAGAAAATATGTTGGAAAATACGAATTACCTTTTCTGACAAATTCTAGAAAATGATATAGAAATGGAGACTAGTGTATCTATGTCTTCCCATAGATCATTTAGTATATATATATATATATCGAAACCAAAAAATGACAGACTCTTTAGTACCATTCATCAATCACTGCTGAACACACTTGATCTTTACTTGGATGTGGCTTTGGTTCATAGCCAATTGTCTCGAGGTGCAACCGAATAAAGTTTTAGAACCCGTCATATCCATAGATCAAGATTGTCCAATCATTTTTTGTTGTTAAATAAAATAGACATGTCTTGAAAAGTGATGTGCCAACCAACAATGAGAGATTGATGTTGGCATGCTGCAGCTCGAGGACGGGATGACATATCTCTTTAGTGTACAAGGAAGTTGTAAGGAAAATTTTCTACTCCACTTAGAATTTTTCCTTTTATAATTTGGGCTATGCCTTTCTTAATAAAGAAAAATCTGTATGGTTCACTTTGTGACGTAATCAATGGATTTGACACAAGTGGTGTCAAAGTGAGAAGATTGGTCGACATTTGCTTTAAAACTGAGAGAACTGGCAGTGGTTTGTGAGTTATTCCTACATTTCATTTTTTCACCAATTTTGAGCGAACATATTAATTTGATCTTTGATTAGCACTTAAGTTCTTTTACTGCTCATAAATTATTAGTGCGGCTTAATGTCATTACACTGTATTAAGTAATACTCGCTCTATCCCATGTTGGCTAAAACTAAAAGTTTGTCTATTAAAAATAAAATAATTTTTTTTTTTACAAAACTATCGTTTACTATTTTACTTTAAATCCGTTCAACCAAACATAATACAATTATTTTAAAATATTAAATATATTTTTAAATTTTGCATAAAAACTTAAAAATATCTAATCAAATTAAACAAAAAGTCATTAAACATCTTATAAAATGGGATAGAGATAATTTTATTTTATTATGTGGTTTTATATTGCCCCCAATGCCGCTATAACTGTCTCCATTTATTATATGTTTTCTATTGGAATATTATCATTCCTTAATATATTTGGTAATGAATCTTAAATTAGTTAAAATTTAGCCTTAATATATTTTCTAATCAATTTTTATTTTATGGATGGTTGAGATTAAATCCTAAGAAAATCTTAATGAAGAATTATGTTCTCACTTAACATATATGTCTTAGTCCATCATAAATGCATTCCAAAAAGAATCTCAAAAATATAACACATAGAGAATAAGTTATAGACAAATAGAAAAAAAAACATAATCTTCTAATAAAAGATCACTTCATGAAATCATTCACGAAGAAATATCTAATACAATAAATCGAAGAATTCTGCTAATCCTCCTTAAACAATCTTAGGATTCATGTAATAAACTGATTTTTACAGCCAAACAGTGAAAATCTGTAAGTTTTTAAATTGTGAACCAAATAAAATTTTATAAAATCCTGTGTAAATACCTATATATGGTATCGGAGAAAAAAAAAACAAATACCAAAATGTATCATGTCAAATCAAGCGGGGGATCCTAGAAATACAGCATGAAGGACCATCTTCACATGAATTCACGTGGCAAATGTCAAAAGCCAATGGGACGTATATAATTATTTTATTAATATAGCATCATAATTATAATATCGTATAATTAACAAGAGATGGGGTCACGTCATCCAAAAGCTTAAAGATAGCATTAGTGACTTGATCCGACCAATTTACTCCATTAGCTATAGTTGACAAGTGAAAACCCTCTTTTATTGCCCCCAATGCCGCTATAACTGTCTAGTAGTGATTTAGCACTTCATTATTGAGTCTCTAAGCTAAAAGCTTTTTGAGCGCAGCCTCAAAAAAAAAACATTTCGGTGCCAAATATTCATTCTCATGCGTCAAGTCTCGACAAAAACATTTATAGATATTTGCCTATTAATTCTCTATCTTATTAATCACTTGGATAATAATAATACAGTAAGAGTATAAAATATGACCAAATGCAGAAACCAGAATAAAAACACAAACTCTATGCAGTAATAAGCTTTCTCAAATCCAATAGCAAACTCGGGCACTAATGCGTGACATATATAGGAATGAAGACATAGATCATCCACAACACTTGACTATTAAAATAATAGAATTAAAACTGAAATTTTGTTTTCTTATACGGAGTATTGGTCATTTATATATCTTTATCATATCACTAATTGTGATAATCCAATGCACTTTGGGAGCTGGAAAAGCCGTAATCTCATTCTCACTAACTGTTGTGTACCATAGGCACCCACTAAACCTAATTAATGAAATCTAGACCACCTAATAAACAAACGAAATTAATATTGCTTTTTTGGCACCTACTAACTATTTCTAAAATTTCTTCACACTTATTAAGAGAAGTATTATACTAAGTTCTAACGTATATCCGTCACTGATAAAAATCATTATTAAGTAAATGATTCACATCGTCTATTTGCTATATCATTAATTCATTGGTACTAATCGTTTTTGTGTATTTTTGAAAAACTTCCCTCAATAAATGAATTCATTAGCATCTTAATTCTTAAAAGTAAAAGACGGACTTACCCTAAAACCTCCACTCCTTTGTTTTTTTTTTCCGGATGAGATTCCCTATCCACAAAAGAATCATTTGTTTACCGAAAATATTAGGTAACTTACAATTGGTTGGAATCTTAAAATGTCTACATAATAAGGTGATTCGTGTGATTGAACTGGACAAAAGATTTCCATCAAGTATTACATCACCTCATTGCCACTTCATAATTGCATTACTAATATATAATTATATATACTTGTTTCAAATATAAAGTAATTTCAAAATATTTATATTCATATATATGAAAAATCCAAATAAAGGTCTATATTCTATAGTTAACCCTAGTCACTTCCCATTCTGTATGCTTAATTTAATTAGAAGAAACAAAATTAGAGTTGTCCTAACATGTATGTAAACTACATAGAAAATAACATATTATTATTATTGTATAACCCTATGAATATTATGCATATCAACAATCAATCATTAAAAGTTAAAACCCAGCAATATTGTAAAATTTTAAATTCGATTCAACCTAAATCGTTATATAAGAATCTAAATAAACTATTTTAAATATTTACCACTTTGTGCTAGCTACTACACGAATTTTTCACGATAAACTAACATTACGCTAAGGTCCACCTAAACTTAGAAAAATTAGTTGTTTAGTCATAGCTAATATACATCATTTTGGAGTCGTGGACATAAGTTTTGCAATCAGAGGATTTGGAGGAATATATATTGTAAGATATCCATCCCACTTGTTGATTTCTCCTTACATGTTACATGTGATAAAGACAAAATTCAACTAATTTTTGTTGTTGGTTGGAAGAATGAGTTCCACGGGACTATTTTCTTATTTCCAATAAATCGTTGTCTCATTTTTGTTTCCACGATTTAATTTCTTAGGCCAAACATATTAGACCACCTATTAGAGCCAACGTATTTATAGTTTAACTATTCCGCTGATTAATTTATTTGTTAGAAATATTTTGGCACCGAAATTTTAGTTGTTTTGTAACATAGTTCGGCAAATCAAATGTTCAATTATCCCATTATGCATAGCTAATTTCAGTTATGTAAAAATTCACTATTATTATCCATTAGATTTCACCAGTATTAATTTTTCTGCAAAATTTTAGACAGTTTTTATATGGAAAAATGAAGAATTTATAGAAAAGAAAAGTTATAATATAAGGGTAGATTCTAATTAATGTATAATTTATAAAAAATATACACAACAAAAGAGAAGATTGCTGTTGTATTTCCAAGGAAAGGTTGAAAAGAAATATGGGAAAGGAGCAAAAGACTGAAACAAGAAAAAACATACAAAAGAGGAAACCGAAGTTTTGACCGATTCAACATCTCCCACGTGTACATGCTTTTCCTCCCGTAGAATCCGGGAGACATCTCTCACCTCAATTTGCCTATTAAATAATCGCATTTTATTTCTTGCGATTTATAAATAAAAATGAAATACAACGTGGTTTCCGTCTTCTTCCTTTTTTTTTAAAAAAATAGTATTTTATAAAATTTAACATATTTTATTATGTTTGAGAAATACTTTGTTGTATCTCAAAATTCTTTTTTTGATTTTCCAAAAGTAAACTTTATTCAATAACCCATTATTACAAGGCCATAGAAAAACCCAAACTACATAAACGGTTACGCAAGGCCAAGAAGAGTCCCACAATTCATCGCTTTCAGAAGAAGATTGACACCCAAAGACACATGTCATTACACGTGTCAGATGAGTAAAAGAAAGATCTCCATCGTCGACAGAATCAACTGTTTTTCACCAGCAATAGCAAAACAGCAACATAGAGATCCATCAAAACAATTAAACTCAATCGATTTGCTAGAATCATCAAAAAATATGAGATCCAACAAAGAACGGAAAAGAGAATAACCTCCGATTAAATCAGAAACTGTTGATTAAAACGAACTAAAACTCTAAAAACAAGTGACAGCTAAAGGCAATCGAAATATGCTACGGAAAGTGCACTGATTTCGTAAAACGCATAGAAATTTATGTAAACCATAAGCTCAAAGGATGAGCCGAAAGAAACTAAAGCTAGCCATCACCGCAAGAACCGATCGATGAGCCGATAGTTGATGGAAGATGCCAGAATACAAACTGGACGGCCAAAAAGAGAGCACAAATCGCTCCTATCAAGAGTCTTTGAAAGACTAAACTTGAAGGAGAAGTTCTTAAGTCCAAACATGGGACGGCTTTTTCAACTACTAGATTCGATATTAGATCGGAGTTATAAACAACAGCAAACAGAGTTTTCCTGAAGGATTTAAGAGAGAGAAGAGAGAGAGAAAACTACATATTCCGATGGTTGTATCCCAAAATTTTGATTTTGGGGGTTTAACAAATTAGGGAATATATGACATGTAAATCTAAATTTGACATGAGACTAGAACCGACTGGGTAAGTTAGTCCGGCTTGTAGAAACAAGATGAACTATTTTGGTTTAATACTATTTATTTGATATAAAAAATACCCATATGTCAGTAACTCTACAGTGAAGTAAATCATGAAAGGTTATGATATCTCTCTTGCTAATTACGATCCACTTGAAGTTATCGACAAATTTCGACATGAGAAGCTACTAGAATTCTTGAAGACTGAGGAGTAAGTAATCAATACCCTTTTCACTTTTACTATTATCATCCTTTATCATTTGCAATATTAAGTCTTGGTTATTTGTTTTGTAGGGAAGAACCTCTTCAAACCAAGAATAACCACCAATTCTACTTGTTGATTATTACTTCTAGGACTGAATGAATTGATAGGTTGTATGGATGGTTGACAACTGAGGTAAGTTATTTTCTTGGATTAAATACAAAAATCCTTCTAATTGTTTTTGGTTGCAAGAGTGATGAAACTGTTAAAACTATATAATGAGTTGGTAGTTTCTTTTATATGAGCTCCGGTTCTAATTGGATATAATGAAAGTTACATGGTATTGTATGTTTGTAAATTAGATTTATTATACATTACGACCATTTTCTTATTTTACTTTCATGAAGTTGTATGTTTATGACAACTATATATTATTTTCAATTTTTAAGAATAATGATTTTCTCTTCTATCTTGCAAAACATTGTTGTGGGAATGACTATGTTTTGTAACATGCTTATGCTTGATCCTAGTCTTTTCTACAGTCAACGGATAACCTTCTTGAATGTTTTATTCGTCACTCAAATGGTGTCAGACTACAAGATTATATGGCTGTCAGGCTACAAGACTATATGGCTGATCTTAAGAAATTTGTATTCAAGAAAAGATATAGGGAAAACTTTAACGGTCTTCATCCTTTGGTGACTAATAAGAGGTGGTTGTTTGATATTGATCACTTGTATGGGTGCTGGGTGGTAATCATTTAGTTGCTCTAGATATTATTAACTTGCGGGAGAATAAGCTATTTCTTTATGATAACATCCCACCAAATGATGAGGAAAAATTGCTTAAGGATTGTCTCCCTATTCGGAAAATGATCTCATCAATAATTAGTGAATATATCTCTGCTACGGAGCGCAAAAAGAGTTGTGCAAGGATGGAAGTGAAAAGAGTGCTGAACTATCAATCAATGAAACTCCTGGAGATTGCGGCGTGTTTTCTTTAAAATACATTGAGTGTCTAGCTTTGGGATAGACATTTGATGGCTTAAGCGACAAGATCATTCAGGCTGTTCGGGTAAAGCTTGCTTCAGATAGTTTTGCTGAATTTCGCAAGGAGGTAAAAGGGCTATTCAATGAATATACTCTCCTTGAGAATTTCAATACCCCTCATCTTGTGGATGAAGATTCGATTGACGGTGATGAAGTCTAAGTAGTTGGTTTGTTTGATTTTTTTTTTGCATTGTGACATTTGTTTGATTTTCTTCTTTAAGACTTGTTAATTAAATATAATAGTTGCTTATTTAATGATTTCAAGTTTAGTTAAGACTGAATTTCATTAGTATATGGATTTATTTCGTATATGTTGAATGTTGTACAATTTTAGAATAAGCTACAACAGATTTTTCCTCACTACCGCATTTTTGTTTCTTATTACCATAGATTTTTGTTCCATACTATGCCAAATTTATCTCAATTACACGACACATTTAGTTATATTGTACTACACACTGCACACTTATTTCAAACATAGTCCTCATAACACCAAATAACACCAAATCCTTGAAATAAATAGTCGTTAAACTAGCAATTCATCAAAATAATTATCCAAAAGGGCGTATATTAAGATTTGATTAGAACTATTTATTTGATGTCTGTAATAATATATTTTCCTAGAAACGAATCGGTTATTTGGTTTGATATAGTGGTTTTGAAGTGATAGAAAAATGAATAATCATTGCTATTAAAGGCTGAAATAAGGTTTGTTATACTGCTATTTCTCTTTGTGATTCTTTGAGGCTATTGCTACTTATATTCAAAAATAAGAAACAATAAATTCATTAAGTAAGAATAATAGATTTGGGTACTTGTAATTGACAATAGCTTAACTTGGAGAGAAAGTAATTGATATGTCTCTAGCCTCAATATCATACACCACCGATGCTTTATGTCTTCTTGTAAAACTAACACATCAAAAGCATAATTCATTGCTCCACACAAACATGGTAAGATTCAAATGTGGTTTCTATTACATGAAAAGAGATCACTTTGACTCAAATAAACACACCTATACAATGACTAAACTTTGTTAAGCTCAATGGTGGATCACATCCATTTACATTGCAGTAGTCAAATGTGGGAAACAATTGGTACAACTCAGTACTCTCTCTCTCTCTCTCTCTGCATATACGGCATATTGCTCTGTTCCTTTTTACTATTATGTTTTCTACAAACCAAAAATGTATACCATATAACTTAAGCATCTAATTGTAAGATTTACAAGTCTTTCTGAAGTTTCAAAGTTAAATGACTATGAATTATTAATGCTTTCATTGACTTTACAAAGCATTCCACTAGTCACCATTTACATCTTCACCAGACCCATTGTCACTCTTTACTTGCACCTCCTCCACTCTCCCTCTTTACACATGTGACCTAACACTAAAACCATGAAAGATAGCTCAATAACTATTCAGATTAGAAGCTTAAGGAATCTACTAATTTTTACGGTTTAACATTTCATAAATTGTGGTAAACAAATTTTGAAAATAGACAAAAAGTATATAACTTTAAATATTATTTTAATTATCAATAACATTACTAGAACTAAAAAAAGTGATCATTACATTTATTTTAAAATGATGACCATTGTAACTTAATACGATAGGCAAATAAAGTCGAATATCGGGATGAAAAATAGTACGTACGGAATGGGAACATGTAACTTGACAAATAAAAAACATTATCCAAACTATTCCCAATCAAATACATGATGGAAATTTTGCATAACAAGACGAGATTGGAAAAATAGGATATGTATATTTGGGTAATTTAGGTAAAAAATGTCTTGGGGACATAATTTTAGAAAATTCGTATATTTTTGACAAAGTTTAGAGAATTTTTGAGAAATATGAATTTTTTTTATATAATTTCCATCACAAACGGGAAATACAAGTATTGAATATAATTTCTTTACCTAATTCCTTACCCAAAATAAATATTTTCAAACGAGTAATTTATTAAAAAAAACAGTTATGGGACATAAATTTTCTAACGGATACAGGACTGAATGGATTTTCTGTTCCAAAATAAATATACCTATTTTTCCATACATGATACACCTAGTCACACATAACTATTTCTTAACTTTAACCAAATTTGATTTATGACACTTAAATTTTACAACAAACATAACTAAAATTAAAATACAATAAATATCAAATATATTTGTCTTATAGTTAATGGATCTAATTCAATTGTATATTTATTTCTCGTCTGGTAATTGTAATCGGTTATTCTTTGTCCGTTTTGTGAAGGTACTGACACAGGCATCTACTGGTCTATCAAGGATTGCCCAATCCCTAGTGACCCAATCAAGCGTTATGGTGAGAGGATCCCCTCAGTAAAATTGAATTTCTTTACTGCCTTTATCAGCTACGTATCCGAATTTGAATTCCTTAACTTAAACCCTCTTAACACTATTCTCTGTTCTTCTATATGCCTAGAAAATGGGGAACATGAACTGTTATTTGACATGATCAGCTTTGTCATATCTCGTTATCCTGAACCAGTAAATCTGATGGTACTCTCAAAAAAAATCTCAGACCCCTCGGAGTTTTTAAGGGTTCTTCAGGCACTGAAGTTGAGAGGTTGCAATGTTCTCTTAGTACAGCCTCCTGATTCCTCACCAGAAAGTATGTTCGTGTCTACGGAGTCAGTAATAAGGTTTACGGAACTATTTGGTGGAGGAGACCCTTCGATCAACAAAAGTGAAAGCTCTGAGTGATTGTGATAAATAGAGCTCTGTTCGTAGCCCAAGGTCACAACTACGAAAGTACCCCTTGGTTCCGTGAGGGAGGCAAAGCAGACTCAGTTGTTAATGAATGTTATTTTGTTTTTTTCTGTCATAAGTCTTTGAGGTATTAACTTGTGTATGAAAACATGGTCATTTCATTTTTATTGTTCTGTTAAAACTCTGTTAATGTTTCAAATGATTTGCAGTTTTATCTTATCGATTTCCCATCAATAGAGATTTTTGTAAGCTATGCTCATCCCACTGCATTATGAACTCTGAAGTATGTAACATTATTCTTCTTAACAGAATAGTGGAAATACGTCCATTCAATGTGTTTTTAGCTCTAGTGAAAATTTTATCTAATGAATCGGGTCCGATTTTTAAAGTCTCAAATTTTGAATTTACCAAATGCACTGTTCCTCTTTGAATTTTATGAAAATCAAAACTGTTTTGATAGAAAGAAGCAAAAGAAATTTTTTTTTTTTTATAATATAAATTACATTATTAAAATCCCAAACCGGGCTGCTGAGAATTACACAATGGAAATAAACAGTTTGCACCAAGTGGCCGTATGTGTAAACTGTTTATTTGGTGAAATCTGTGTTTACACCAAGTGGGTATATGTGTTTCAATTCCCAAATTCGAGGGCTTCAGACAAGAATTCCATTCTTAGCTGTTGAAGTTAGCTCATGTGGTTCGGTCTAATAATGAATTGCATTGGTGTGAGAAAGTGTTCTACAGTGGAGCATCAATATATATACATCAATTCTGTGTTAATTGTTACTTACTCTTATTGTTGGGAATATGAACATCTCTGCTGCTCTACTTTGTTTTGGGTTACGGTTAAACTATTTTAAGTAAAGAAGATATAAAATCATTTATCTTATATGTCAATGAGGGTTCTGACGATGATGATGATGATGATGATGCTGGGACTTATTCAGGTTTGTTGCTTATGTGCTTTTGTATGTATACAAATCATTTCTTGTTTCGGTTTTATCATTTTCAATAGTTTATCATTGGATTGGCATCACTCCTGTTTTTATACTTCTCTTTAGGAGGTAATGGGTTTTCTTTTGTTTCTTCTCTCAGGTGAAACTTCAGAAACACAATATAGATGTTCACGGGGTCAGATACAAATCAGATGGCATTGTGCTTCAAGGATTCTTCAAACTGAAGGAGTATATTTTCCTGCACTCTTGTTGTTATGTCTCCTACAATCTAGCATCCTGCAAACGAATTTAGTTCTTGAGAGTCTGGATTTTTCCAGTGTCAATGGAAACTTACTAGATCTCCATCATTATCTCATTGGCTAGATACAAGTTTTTTGCTGACTTGAAATCATAATTAGGTCAAAAGACTTTATAGGGGAGCAGTCATTTTTGAGGTGGCCTTTGAAAGTTCAGTGATGTTTGGCATATACTCACAAGCAAAGCTTTTCTTGCGGGTAAGATTGGTGGCCAAATGAGAGTCTGATGGTGTGTCAGGTTTTTCTTTAATAACTCAACGATAAAGCTGCAAGTGCTAGAGAATCAATTGAAAGAGAAGTTGTATTACAAATCCGTCAAAACAAAGTAAAGCTAGAACGATAATATGAAAGGAGTTGTTAGTGTGTCACGAAAACGAGTAATGAAAAGCAATAAAACAAGTGTGTAAATATGACAAAACATGATCAGCTTTGTCATATCTCGTTATCCTGAACCAGTAAATCTGATGGTACTCTCAAAAAAAATCTCAGACCCCTCAGAGTTTTTAAGGGTTCTTCAGGCACTGAAGAACCCTTACCCCACCATTTTCCTTCCTAACGTGACCGTTCAGTTTTCATCACCACCGAAACACCACCATGTCATTGGACATCAATTGTTTTTGTCAATTGTTGATAGTTAAACAAATGAGGGATTAATATTTTACAAACTAAGATTGAAAATTGTTCTGTTTTCGTTTGTATTTTGTTTTATCATTCAATTATTATCTTTTATGATAAAGAAAACTGGATTTTACATTTTTTTTTCGGTTTAAAGATTTGAAAAAATATTATGTATGGGGCAGCAATTTTTTGGTTTTTTTTAGGGATCAAATAAGTCAGGACCGACCATGGATGCAACTTTGATCACATGTCTAATGCCTTGATTTTGAGGACAAAACCTTTTCAAGAGGGAGAGTACGACATCCAAAAACTAAGCCAAGACCCGGCTTGGTCCACACCCTTGACCCATCAAGGATCCAAGAACAGCTCATACCTCTTCCAGGTCGGTTCTGATCAGCTCACAAACCGGCAACGAGACATTAAACCGATTAAAGGATGAACTTTCCATATATGGCACTTTGAGGATTCATGTATGGCATCCAGGAGAGCTTATATTTCTTCCACATGCTCTTGAGAAGTCATTAAACTGCACCAGAAAGCATGGGATCAAGTGGACCTCTTCACACCCTAACTTTCCTTATCCGGTGCCAATTTTGTCAAATCTGGTCCAACGGATATCTCTTTGATTTTTGATCCAGCCTGTTTGGAGTTCATTTACATGGTCCAGAATTCTCCAAAACCTCACTACTTCATGCCCAAGTTTTCCAGATACAAAGCACCCTCACGTTTTCCTCATTTGGTCCAAAATCGAGCATTAAAGACCATATCAATCAAGCAATTGATTGATTTATCATTAAGCTTAATTGATTTGTATTTATGTTCATTTATTTTCTTATTATTGTCTTAGATTAGCTATGCACGAGCCTATAAAAGCTCAGCTCATATCATTATAAGAATCACCTTTGAATTTTGAAAGAAATTAAAAAACCGAGAATTTTCTCACCTTTGAAGTTTCAGCTTTGTTTGCTTGTCTTTTCTAATGTGTGTGATTCCCTTAGAAATCAAGTGGAATCTCCATTTTTTTGTGCGATTCACATAGACATTGATTTATGTTCTTATCACAAAAATCATTCCACAATTTTGTGTGGCGAACTTCGATCCATCTCTTGTTTGTTATCTGTCTCATCCACTCGTTTAAGTAGAGAGCGCCGTACAGTCACATGTTTAGACTCCAGTCATATGTTTAGACTCCAGCTCCTATAATCACGTTTTTGCATCACACACCCGGTTAATTATTTTTATAATTATATTCAAAATTGATATAAAAGATTTTTTGTCTTTTCATTTTCATGATATACCGGCGAACAAATATATTTTAATTGTATTCAGTATAAATATGAAAGACTTATGACTTCTTCATGACTTACATGTTTCTGAAGATTTTTTTAATTGTGTTTAACAGATAATATGATTTTTTCTCCAAAATCACAAGCCACTGATTTCCATTACATGTTTTTGTTCTCTTTAAAACATGTTATTATATCCATTTCACGTAGAAATTACACAATATATTAAAGGATTACAATGTCATTTATTACATGTTATTTTCTGTAATGTCATGCTATTTTCATATGACATGATTTTTCCCCCAAATTATGTCATTGTTTTTTATTTCACACTAAAGCATGTCTCTGACACTGGATAGCATGGACATTTGTCATGTCAAATTTTTTTTCTTAAAAAAAAACTTAAACAAAATGACCCAAAAAAAAAACTATTGTTAAAAACGTCCACTAAATTTTGTTTACCTAAGAGTCTAAATTATTTTTGAAATGTGATTCACACTTCTTCTATTTAAGATATGTTATTTTTCTAATATATAGTTTTTTTTTTAAATAATAAGCTCAAACCCTTTTTCACATGAGGGCGTTTATTTTTTTTCAGTTAGCCGAGATTATTTTTTAAAACAAGGACAAACCAAAGTCATTTACTTAATTATTTTTAGATTTATGGTCCTTTTGTAAATTAACCCTTACACTTAAAATAGATAGATTTGGAAAAATGGGTAAAAAAACCCTCATCTTTTCCAAAAAAATTAAAAAAAACTCTCATCTTTTTTTAAGGATTTTAAAACCTTCACCTTTAATAAATGGTGAAATAAACCCTAGCTATTACAAAAAATAAGTACATCATTATATTAAATTAGAAATAAATAAATAAAATTTGGTTTATTAAATAATTTTTTAAATTTGAGTTTGTGATTTATGTTTCTCAAAATTGAGTTTCTTTTTAACAAAAATATTATTATACACTAACACATTCCGTGTTTTGATTTGAATTTGTTCGAATTTTTCTTTTTGAATAACTAAATAAAAGTAGTTAATATTAGTCGCTTTTTGAAATATTTTAGGTATATTTTAAATATATCTTAATTTTATGTATTTAA
Source organism: Cardamine occulta (assembly GCA_028015245.1). Classification (NCBI taxonomy): domain Eukaryota; kingdom Viridiplantae; phylum Streptophyta; class Magnoliopsida; order Brassicales; family Brassicaceae; genus Cardamine; species Cardamine occulta. Next base: position 13,004,912 of record CM051386.1, on the reverse strand, counting down.
ATTAAAAATACTTTGGTGTAGAAGTTTATGTATTTTTATAATAATAAAAATAATTTTGTTTGTTTTCATGTTAATAAGTTTGTGAGACGAAACCAAATAAATATTTATTAACATAAATTCATATTCGGTTCAACATTTATTAACATATTCATATGATTTTATTTTTTCATATTTGTATTTTTTTTTAATTTAAATATATTTACATAGGTAAGATTTTCTTTGAATCTATGTCATTTGCTTGGTTTTTAAAATTTAAAAATTGCAAATACAATAAATATTTTTAATTTTTATTTGTTTTCACATTTTTTAAACTTTTCTTGATTTTTATTTTCTTTTTATTTTTTATTTTTAACTGCGAATAGATATGTGCATAATATATTTTATTATTTCTTTTGCCGGTCATGGTCTTTTTCTTAAACAACAGTTATTCCTCTTAACATTTATATCACTCTCTTTTTATTTGTAAATGACCATTCCGATAATTTTCCGTTCATACTTCTTACAATTTTTATTGTCATTTACTTTTTCCTTTCTATTTTTTCAAATAAAAATATACATGCACATAAGATATGTTAATATTACTTTTTCCGGTGTTAATATTTTCTTAAGCTATCACTTACTCTCTAATATTTTTGGATTTTTGATTTTTTTCTAAATTTATTTAGTACTTTACTATTTTTTCTAATTTTGATTTAACATATGGAACATTTTAACATATACAATAGTTTTCATAATTTTAATTTATTTACAACAATGGTTTTATAATTTAAAATAAAAAAAACACATATTTATGATTATCCACTGAAAAAGTTTTCATGCATACAAGTTTTAAGAAAATAAATATCCTAAAATATAGTAATATCCTAAAATTGTTGATGGTTTATGTTAATAGAATAATTAAATTCTTATGAAATGAAATTTATTGAATATGAATTTTATGAATTTGACTATAATATCAAAATAAATTTTATCGAGTATTATCAAATATAAATTTTATGTTAATAAATATTTATTTGGTTTAGTCACATAAACTTATTAACATGAAAACAAACAGAAAAATTATTTTCTTACGAAAGTACATAAATTTCCACACCAAAATATTTTTCATTTAAATATATAAAATTAAGATATCTTTAAAAAATAACTTAAAAATATTTCAAAAAGCGACATTATTAATTACTTTTAGCTAGTTATTAAAAATGAAAAGTTTGAACAAATTCAAATCAAAACATGGAATGTACTTATCTATAATACTATTTTAGTTTGAAAACTCAATTTTGGGAAAAAAATCAGAAACTCAAATTTCTCAAAATAAATCATAAATCAAAATTTATTTATTTATTTATATTTTAATATAATGATGTACTTATTTTTTTGATGATACTTAGAGTTTATTTTACCATTTATTAAAAGGTAAGGGTTAAAAAACTCACAAAAAGATGAAAGTTTTTTTAATGTTTTTGAAAAAAATCAGGGTTTTTTTACCCATTTTTCCGATAGATTTATTATCTTTTCATAACTTACACGCGGTCAAAATGATTCAAGATACATCAATGATCTTGCACAAAACAAATGAGCTAGTGTATTTTAGCTCTGTATTAATGGGCCCTTAGAGCCCATCAACGGGTGAACACAATAAACGTGTCCTGAGTTCTCTCAGCTAAGAGCATAGAGTGACATTGACAACGGCGAGACGACGAGACCAGTTGATTCTCCAAAACCAGTCTCGCTCTCTACTACCGATTCTCGTTTCTTTTCCTACTGTCGGAATCGAAGTCAAAGGTATGACTTCTTTAATCTGCTGATTTCTCAGACATTTTCAGTCTAGGGTCTTGAAAGATGGTTTGCTGAAGCTTTGTGCTTTGGTGCTTCATCGTAAAATGCAAATCGCAAGCTTTTATGGGTATTTTTGTTTCTTTGAAAGTTGTTAACTTTTGATTACTCTACCTCGGATAGTTACATGCCTACGCACTGTTTGTTTAAATGCCTGAGTGAAAAAAGCTCACATTTTTATCATTCAGATTGAATTCTTTTTTGTATTGCTTGATGAGTAATGTGAAATCTGTTTCCTATTATCTGTTTCGAGTACAATAGTTAGGTGGAATTGGTACTATGTTAATGCATGTCTAGATTTGAATCCCAAGGTGATTGTGTCCAAATTCTTTATAAAAACAGAGACTTTGATCTTATCGTGAGCAGAAATTACTTAGAAAGAAAGTTACTGATGATGGTATATATATATGATTTGACATTGGTTTGATATGGTTTTTGAAGGTTGAAAAATGTTTCTCAAAGTTCAGCTACCATGGAATGTGATGATTTCAGCTGAAAACATGGACGCGAAAGGGCTGATGCTGAAGAGAGCTATACTAGTACAGTTACTAGACGTATTTGCTTCCAAGAAAGCAACCAGAGAGCTTGGCTACTACGTGGCAGTCACAACTCTGGACAAGATCGGGGAAGGCAAAATCAGGGAGAACACTGGTGAAGTTTTGTTCCCGGTACTTTTCAGCGGGATCACTTTCAAGATCTTCAAAGGAGAGATAGTTCACGGTGTGGTGAACAAGGTGATGAAGCACGGTGTGTTCTTGAAGTGTGGTCCAATTGAGAACATGTACCTCTCATACACGAAGATGCCTGATTACAAGTACGTCCCGGGAGAGAATCCAATCTTCATGAATGAGAAGATGTCTCGGATTCAGGTTGAGACTAAGATTAGGGTTGTGGTGCTTGGGACGAAGTGGCTGGAGGTAGAGAGGGAGTTTCAGGCGTTGGCTTGCTTGGAAGGTGACTATCTTGGACCAATCTGAAGAATGATCTGCTTGATTTCTTCATGTTATAGGGTGTTTAGGCAATCTCTTATGTCTATATAACTCAAGACTTTATGTTTGGTAAGTACTATGAACCTTGTTTTCTTTGAATGTAATAATATGATATTCTCCACCTTTATGAGGAAAGGCTGGTCTAAATTAGGTCTTCTTTGGATCTGAACTTTCTACTGGATAAGCTCTGTACCTGTGGAACATCTTCCATTTGCTTAACAACAATCTCAGTAGATTTGAATCCTTTATAGCATCACAAGTGTCAAGGTAAACATTCATGGTTTGGATTAAGGTTTTAGCATGGTTTTGGTCATATATTTTTGTTGCAAACTTGTAATACTCAGGGATATTAAAATTACCTTTTTTGGTTAGCTACCAAAATGAAAACAGATAAGATTAACCATTGAAGACATTCCCGAGTAGATTCATAAAAAGACACAAAACTCCAAATACAAACTATATAGCAAGAGAATTCACATGTATCATTAAACCAAACTGAAATAGAACCTGTTTGAGTTGACAAAAAATATCTCTAACCGAATTTAACCGAACAAATCTCTACATAGTCGTAGTTTAAACATTACATAAGAAAATAAGATAAGAATGTTGTGTAACTCATTGAAGATCATCTTCATACAAACCTCTGTGAAGCACCATCTTCATAATCAGAGCACAGATTTGGATAAGTAGTCACCATCGAGACATTTTCCACATCCGAATTCATCAAGACTAATTTCTAATTTCAGTATGCGCTTGAGTTGATCCAAATCTTGGTTACTGTACCCATCCAAGATTCTTGTAAGTTGGTCCGTGCTTTCAGAAATCGCCAAGACTTGATCTTTATTGAAACGATCTTCAACATCTTCATAATTAGAGCACAGATTTGGATCAGTCGTCACCATAGAGACATTATCAATCTCCGGGTTCATGAAAAGATTAGTTTCAGATTTGTTCGGGTGCTCTTGGTTGGTCTCGAAATCATAATCGAACAAACTCTCAAAATCTATAAGTTCATCAAGATCCATCTCCGGATTCATGAAAAGACTAGTTTCAGCTTTGTCCGGATGCTCTTGATTGGTCTCAAAATCAAAATCTTTAAGTTGATCAAGATCCAGCTCTTGGTTTCCGTACCCATCATCCAAGTTTCTTGTAGGTTTGTTGTCCGTAGTTTCAGAAATCGCCAAGACTTGATCATCGAATACAACCATCTCCGGATCATCAAGAATACCAAAATTAGTGGACTGAAGATTATTTAGGGTTTGATCATCAAGCTTTTGCGTTTCGTGTAAAACAAGATTCCTCTTCTTGAGATCGCTCAACATCCTCGAGATGGAATCTATAGCGCCACTCAATTCCTCTGCATTCTCCGATTTGGCTAGACTCTCGTCTTCCCACCATCGATCACAGCCAACAATGTTGTCCTCCCGAACAGGACGTTGATCCTTGAGGAAAGAATCAACGACGCCATCCACAGAGGAGTGACCCCATGAGTAGAAAGATACGTTAGATTCGGAAGAAGGAGGAGTCATCAAGATCACCATCTGTGCACCAGACAGAAGACAATACTCAGAGGCTTTAGTGAAAAGACCTGAACGGCGTTTCGAGAAACAAACTCTTCGTGAAGATTTCTTCTCGATCTTCTCCATCGGAAGTTTCCTCTTCGTACCACCCATTACGTTTTCTGTGAGTAAGGGTTTGGGTTTTGGTATCAATTGATTCAGGAAAAAAAGATTTAAATATAAGAGATTCACCTTCAATAATCAAACCCTGGTCCCTACAAACACACTTATGGTAATTACGAGTAGAGTTAGGTAGTATTTTTTGATAATAATTGGCCCCTATAACTAATAAACCTTGTTAGGTAGTAATTTAAAAATGACTTCATATTTATTTAATAAATATTTTTTGTTGACGAACTTTTTATTTTTATCTTCTTAGAGTGCCACATCATCAACTCATTGTCTAATATTTTTATACATTATTGATATCTATGATTTTTACATGTTTTTAACATTCGTTTCCATCACATTTTGTTCTATTTCACATCACTTATTATTGTATATATGCATTTGAGTCTCACTTTAGCACTGTATCGTATTCTAGAGTCTTAGATTCCATTCATGCATTTGCATAGTCTTTTGAATCATTTTTAGGTATATGGAAGCTTGAAGCTTGGATGAGGGATCAAATGAGGTGAGAAAGGATCAAGAAGAGAAGTTGATGAAGAAGAACTATTTCAAGGTGTCTCAAAGATCGGCTGATATGAGGATGTTCCTTTGTCATTTAGCTCTAGAACCCTTGATGAAAATTATAGAAAATTGAGTTACCTTTCCAATGGAAGTGGTTTCGAGTAATTTGGATCAGCCGTTAGAGAGTTATGACCAAATTAGTACACAGAGGTCAGAGGCAGCGGCCAAGACACACCGCTGGATCTTTGACAAACTTCACCTGGTCAATTGCATGGGTATTTCCAGCGGTCAAGACAGACCGCTGGCTTCGAACAGGCTGCTCCAACGACCAAGACACACCGCTGGGACGCATCTAAAGATCTGGTGTAAGTTGCTGAACCGGTCTAATTCAAGTTGAATATGAAATTAATCAGTTGATTATGTGTTGAACCAATTTTCTTTTATCTTTTCTATAAATACTCTCTAAATCTAATTAGAAATGCTATGCTTTGTTTATGAGATTTTGTTTAGCCTCTTAAGAACCTTTGTATGAGATCTCTTGATTCAAAGTATCAAATCTTCTTATCTTCTCAAATCTTTCAACTATTCTTCTTATAATTGTGATTATGCATCGGTCAAACCAATTGATTTGTGTTTTCATACCTATGAGTGAGTAGTATTTTAGATGAGTTTAAGGTTTGGTAATTGAGATGATTGATGGATTATTGATGATGTTTAGGGCTAGATTATATGTTAGGCTTTCATTTAGGTTACTAATAATGCTAGATCACCCAAGAGATTGTTAGTCTAGATCATTTGCATTTTCATGCCCACAAGGTGTTTGTTAAAATGCTTGATTGAAACTTAAATGTGCTTTTCATGCCTAGCCTATGATAGTAGTTGATAAGGGTGATTAGTGGTTGAATTAGAGCTTGTTGTTAATGCTCATTAGTCATGTGAATTGCCAATAAGAGTTGTTGATGATTCATTGATTAGTGTAGAGACTAATTCCATGAGAATGGATTAGTCTAGTTAATGATTCTTTAACCTAAGACATTTTTCTTCATGGGTTCTTGCATCATCATACATTCTTCATTTCACCTTAATCAATATCATTCCCTAGATTCATTGTTTTTATCTTATTGATTTCAAATCCGTTTTTTGTATTTCCCGCTTTATTTGAGTTTGAATTTGGTTTCTAAAACACTATCTTATTATAGCTTAGATTGAAAACGAATCTACAATCCTAGTGTTGCTAATCTAGTTTCCTTGAGGATCGATACCCTTTATGCTCAACAGCATATAAGGTTATTTGATAACCTTGGATTGCAAAATCCTGCTTATCATCATTAAGCTAAATACTTTTTTATCTACCTTTAAAGATTACTATTTAATCTTTCAAATACGTACAAATGTTAGTCTACATTTTAACAGAAGATGTACTAGATTCAAGATCTAAAAGTTGAAAAATATGAAATTAAACAATGTATTTTAAAATTTGTGTACATCTTTTGAACTAATCCTTATTAATTTGAGAAAAATTGAATGTTTGAGTAAGGGTTTGGGTTTTGGTCATGCTAGGTTATCGAATTTTTTTAATTGATATTTGTTTCCGTTGAGTCCATGTATATATATTTTGTTAAGTCATGGACCGACGTTCCTTCAAGCCTTTTAATTGCATATGATGTCTTGTTGTGTCACATAGTCATGCCTAGAGTTTTATAGACCTAATGCGGAAGAAAAAACTCGTTATATTTTTATGGTAAAATATGTATTGTAACCTAAGTTGCATAGAATTAGAAGCGGAAGCGTAGAAATGATTTTTTTGAAAATATTAAGAAGCGGGTACGTGTTGGAAACATATATATATATATATATTAAACATTATACAATATTAAAAATTATTATTAATAATATAAATTCAATACCTTTATATGTATATATAATTAAACATCTACTGTTTTAAAATTTTGCTATGAATAACATAAATTCAGTGTCTCATTTTAAAAAAAAAAATTGAAATAGTCATATTCATTGCAATTATATATTTTCAAAGAAAAATAGTTATACTTAAAAATTTTCGAAATAATCTTACTCAACTAATCAAATTACTCACTTTCAATATTTCTCATATGATTCAAATAATCCTTTTTAAGTAATATTCTTTATAGATAAAAGACAAAATGATATGCATAATCATAAAATTACTATATTAGTTCTAGATTATTTTCAAATACAAAACATATAAAAATAATAGCTACTAAAACGGAAGGGTAAGTTTCTAAAAACGAAGCGCAAGCTTCCATTGCGTTTTTAAAAATGTATTTTTGGAAGCATCATGGAATCGAGATTCGAAAGCCTACGAGAGCTTCCGATTCGATTCCTATTCTGAAGTAGGAAGCGAATGTTGAACGAAGTTTTCATGCTACCTAGATTGTAACTAGAATTTCATATATTTTGTAATAAAATAAAGATAATAAACACTTATTTTTTTTCTATGAACATAAATTTTGTAATATTTTATTAAGCTATAAACATAATTTTCTACTATTTTGTAATCTATTTTTAATGAACACTATTTTAATTGATATGAGTTCTAAATTTAAAATAAATTTTGAAATATTATAAATAATTAACACTATTCTGAATATATAAAATAGAAGTTTAAACTCAAGAAATATAACATTAAAATACATATTTTACCAATATAGTAAGACTACAAAAAAGACTTTGTTGCATCACTTAAATTACATCAATCAAATAAATGATACTAATTTTAGTTACTTATTAACAATTGATACAAAATTTATGAATCAACATCAATTACAGTAAGTGATGTTATTTGGCATCAATTAAACATTATTGATATTGATTTATCTTAATTTACATCACTTAAAAAGATAGTATGCAAAATAAAAATTAACATCAATTGTTAAATGATACAAATTAACATCAATTGTTACATGATACAAATGGTACTTATTATTTTGTATCATTTGAAAATGATCATTTGAAAAATGATGTTGTTTTTGTTTTTTATATTTTTCCCACATCGCCAAAACAAGTGATGAAGAGAAAATTACTCCTTTATAAATAAACTCATCAACAAATAATTAGTAATAACATATTTATTTTAATTAAATATTAACTAATATGTGAGACTTTGTCAATAAATTTACATATTATCATATAAATTTAATAGTATTTAATATTTTGATTAGTAAAATTTAATTATAAAATCAATTGTTTACAACCGATGCAATTATAACATCAACTAGATTTGTATCTGTGGTACACCACTGGTCAATTTTTTTTATATAAGTTTGTATTTTTTGTTTATTTACTATTTTATAATTCTTTTTAGTTATCCTGTCAAACTTAAGAAAATAGTATAAATTTTTTTTTTATAGATTTAGAAAATAATTTTAATTATTTCTCATTTATTGTAAAAAATATATTAAATTCTAATTAAAACACATCTTTTTTTAACTTGAAAATATATAAATAGTTAAAAACTTTGTTTTCGCTTTAGTCTTCTAAAATTCTAGGCACGACTCTAGCTAAGTGGTAGACACAGTCTTCTGTTTTTTTATTGGTCTTCCTTGAAGTTTTTTGGTTAGGTTAGGTACCACTTCATGCTTACACGAGCGTCTGTTGTGTCCAATTTGTTGATATTTTCTGTAAGTATGCAAATATTGTTGTTTGAATGTTTTTGTGAAATATCTTGTTGTATCTATAAAAAATCTTGTTGTATTTATAAAAAAGAATCTTATTGTTTATGTGATAAATACAATGGTTTCTACGTTTTATGTTATTGAAAACAATTTTCTATCATCTTAGATGGAAAATTTTTAAGGAGGGTAAAATCTATTAACGGATAATAATTGAGGAGATTTGTTTTTTAAAAAATAGCTGAGGGTTTAAAAATGGATGTGGACAAAGTTGAGGGGATTTTTCATTAAATTCCTTTTTTATAATATGACTATGAACCATTGTCCAATTGGTTTAGCCAAAGGCAGAACACATACTTTTTTCTTCATCGATTAAGTAGTATATGTTCGTTTAAAAAAAACAAATCATGGCATATGCAGGAAAAAATTCTAAAATATTATTAATATATGTGTTATACAATCATTCAAAATTATTTAAAACTAAGATCAAACAAAAGTGATAGAAAAATCATAATTCATACTATTAAATCACAATATTAGATAAAAAATAATTGTGTTTGGCTGTAAAGATTGTAGATAATTAATTAGAGATTTTTTGGATACATGGATAACTTATTTGTACTATAACTTTAATTTTATATAATAGAGATATAATAGTGTTTGGATGCAGAGATGAAAGTATATCATTTTAAGTACTCTTAAAAATCTGTTTGGTAACAGACCCTCGAGTACCTCTTTTTTAATATTATAGAGATTACAAAAAATGATATAACTATGTAGCATCAATAGTTAGATCAGTAGCAAATATTAACGTTATTTATATTAATTGATGCAAAATTAGCATCATTTGTTTGTAATTGATGCAAATTTTAACATCATTTATTTGTAATTAATATAAATTAACATCAATTACAATAATGATGTGATATTTTTCTCAACCGATGTAAATATTTTGCATCACTATTTCTAGAATCTTCATACTATTAAAAGTGAAGTACATTTGAATTATCATTGTTTTCAAACACCTCTTCACTTATTTCTACATCCAAACAATATTTATATCTAATAAAAATAAATATTAAAAGATTTAAATAGTATGGAAATTAATACTAATTTCAAATTTCCTAAAATTTTTCTATCCAATTTAAACCAATATACTTGAAAAAAATATGAATCTCCTTATACTTTTATTTGATCTTATTTTAAATAATTTTGAATTATTATATAATACATATAATTGATAAAATTTTAGATTTTTTCTACATATGTTGTGATTTAAATTTTTAAAAACAGACATAAAATACTCAATCGATAAAAAAAATGCGTTTGTTCAATATCTCACATCAGCAAAGAAATTTGGATTTGCTAAACTCTATCAAATCTCGGATTTTTCAATGAATAGTTTACGTTTGAAAGTCGGTGCTCTTATTATGTTGCTACAGACCTTAAATCCTAAAAGTGTGTTATGAGTTTCCTTACACCTTTATTTAGACCAATATACTTGAAAATATGAATCTCCTTACACCTTTATTCGATCTTATTTTTAAATTATTTTGAATTAATATATCTCTATACTATTAAAATTGAAGTACAAATAAGTTATCCATGTATTCAAACAGCTCCTACTTAATTATCTATTCTCTACAATCCTTACAATGAAACACAATTATTTCCTTCTCACTTTTGTTTGATCTTATTTTTAAATTATTTTGAACGATTATATAACACATATAATTAATAAAATTATAGATTTTTTTCTACATATATCGTGATTAAATGTTTTTAAAATGAACATATACTACTTAATCGATGAAGAAAAAATATGTGTTCAACGTCCTCGGCTAAAATATTAGACAATGATTAAGAGTCATATTATTTAAATGACCAAAATAATTTTAAATACAAATGAGCATGAAGGTTGATTTATCAAGCATACTATTATTCTATTATTTTGTTAACTAACAAAACAAAATTTACGCAAATATTTCCACGTATGTTTTCAAAGATTTGCTCTAAACTGTTTCAATAATAATAAAAAATGATTGTTTTGGCGTATTTTTTAATCAAACAACATAAATTTTATATTACTACATTGGAACACTACAATTCGATGATGAAACTACGTTAAATATATTTATATTATAAACAAAAAACTATAAATATATATTAAATGAAAAAAATAAAAGTATTTATAAACATTAAATAAAACAAATAGCAAGCTAAAATTACACATAACAAGTTAAAATAATAAGTTAAAAATCTAAATATTTATAAACAGTAAAAAAAACTAAAACTACACATTTATATGAAAATAATTGATCCGTGGTGGACCGCGGGTTCGATTCTAGTCATTTACATAAATGATGCAAAATTATTTTACATCACTTATAAGTAATGCAAATACACAAACTAACTGATGCAACAAACATTTTTTATAGTGTAAATAAATGTTTTTAAAAATAAAGCCCTAAAATTTACATAATATTTTTAAGGAGCCTAAGGCCACTGCTTTTCTCTTTCCACATAGGCACACCATTGTGTATATGGCTATGAATGTTTTGTAGTTTTTAAATGGTTTTTGGTTTTTGGTTTTTGATTTTTTTGGTTTTTAGTTTTTAGTTTTTGATCAGAGACAAAATCTCCTAAAAACTCCTATAAGTGAGATTTTGGATTCTCTTCATAAATATGGAAAACCCATCAAAATCTAGATTCCCTAATTTTTAGGGAATCCATATTTCTTAAATCATGAATGGCAAAAAAATTAAATTTTTGGAAAATCTAAAGCCAAAAACTCTCTAGAAACCAATGCCATTCAAGGCCTATGTGTGTGTGTTTAATATTTAGTGTAAAACTATATATTTTCTCCCTTAAGTAATCCATTCATTCTGACTCAAAAAATAATATCAAAAATCATAATTATGAAACGAAAGCTTTTTGTTGGGGGTAAAAGATTAACATTTTTAAATGAGAAGATTAATTTCTAAATATATTAGGAAAGTAAGTACAAAATGTTAAAATTCTATAAATGTAAAACTTATAGTTTTGTAATTTAAATAACTGAGATATTATCTGAAAATAAGATATCTGAGATTCATGGATCTGGATCTGGATATTTTTGTTTTAAAATCAAGATAACCGGATCAACTTATAAATAGATAAATATATATATATATATATATATATATATATATATTTATAAAAATAAATGTTTTTTATATACTATATCTTATTATATAAACTTGGGTTGCACTCACGAGAGGCCGACATATGTCAAAATTATACTTCATGAGATAATGACATGTGTCACAAATAATTCAGATTTTGCCACATGTCAAATTCATAAATACAATTATTAAAAATATATATACTGAAAGAAATGATTTTAAAAAGAAAAAAAAACCAATAATTTGTTAATTTATCTAATCAATAATTAAAATTAAGAAATAATTTTAAAACAAATCTAAAAAATGAAAATAAAACTAACAAAAATATAGAAATAATTTTAAAAGGAGAAAAGGAAACCAAGAATTTGTTAATTTATCTAATCAATAATTAAAATTAAAAAATAATTTTAAAAGGAAAAAAGAAACCAAAAATTTGTTAATTTATCTAATCAATAATTAAAATCAAGAAATAAGTTTAAAACAAATACAAAATAGAAAATAAAACCTAAAACCCTATCTTAAAAAAAAACAAATTAAACAATAATTTGTTAATTTATTTAATAAAAGGAAAAAAGAAACCAATAATTTGTTAATTTATATAATCAGTAATTAAAATTAAGAAATAAGTTTTAAAAAAATCTAAAAACGAAAATAAAACAAATATTTTTAAATGAAAAAAAAGAAACCAATAATTTGTTAATTTATATAATCAATAATTAAAATTAAGAAATAATTTTTTAAAAAATCTAAAATGAAAATAAAACTAATTAAAATATAGAACTAATTTTAAAAGGAAAAAAGGAAACCAATAATTTGGTAATTTATCTAATCAATAATTAAAATTAAGAAATACTTTTAAAAAGAAAAAATGAAAACAATAATTTGTTAATTTATCTAATCAATAATTAAAATCATGAAATAATTTTAAAACAAATACAAAAATAAAAATAAAACCTAATACCCTATCTTAAGGATAAAAAGTTAAACAAGAATTTGTCAATTTATCTAATCAATACTTAAAATTAAGAAATAATTTTAAAAGGAAAAATGAAAAACAAAAAAAAAATTTAATTATCTAATCTTATGATATAAACTTTGGTTGCAAAATGAACAAAATTGATTTAGTATAATCCAATTTAATTCATTATTCTAATTGATTAAGTATTAAATAAATTTTAAGAGATGATCTAATATGCAGAATGTTAGGAGTAGTAAATGATATTCAAGACCGACTGTCAAACAGTTTTGTCGGATTTATCAACAAGAGTTACATATAATTGACATAAGATAAATAAATTAGTTAGAAAAATGCATGATATTATTGGTTTACAAAACGAATAGACAACACCTCTCTTGGACATGAAAATTGAAGGAAATGTTTTTTCTCCATAGAGGAAAAAAATGTGTAAATGATTTCTCCCAAATAAAGAAAGCAAAAATTATTCTTTCACAAAGAAAATAAGTCTAAAACTAGGCGGAAATATATTTTGAGAGAGTTGCTTATGCGGAGTCAATTCTCATACGCTTATCTGGATCTAGCTAGAGGAAGGATCAAGTCGATGGAACTTCTGTTGGAGATTGAAAATGATGGTGGATAAGAATCCGACAACGAAAAAAAAAGAAAACCGTGAAAACTAAATATCTTAAGGTATAAGACCCGGGATAAGAATAAAATTGAGAGCTAATGATGGAAGGGTAGAGCTAGAAGATGTTGTCGGAAAATACCATGAGACAAGGAATAGTGAAAGATTCCAGCAAAGTGAAGCTGTGAGAGAGAAAATATATTATGCTGCGAAGCGAGATACCATCTCAATAAGAGGATATCATATTGGACAATTAAGATCTTGCGAGAACGTCTCACCTAGATATGAGTGAGAACATAGCCGCCGGTCACTATATCTTTTTTTCCATCTCATACTAGGTCCGGGCGTTAGGATTTAGTTCATGTCTCTTGGGTTTTTGGGTTTAGAGGCATATGATCCATTCGGTTTGGTTTGGTTCCATCTACATTCGACTCAGGTTTGGATACACGAAATAGAAAACAAATATTAAAAATTGGTTAAATTTGAATAAAATTTGCTTAAATTTTCACAAATATAACTTATAACTTTCAAATATTTTTGCATTTTGCCTATCTTGGTTATTTTGATCTAAAAATAATTGATATTTTTGGGCATATAATTGTAGGGTATATAATTGAGTTATATCAAGTTTATATATTATTAATGATTTTGAATATATAGTTTTATTTCCAATATTTCAGGTATCCATTCAGTTCTCGGTTTAGTTTGGATTTGGTTCTTCAGATATAGAAGTTTATAATCCTTTCAGATTTTTGTCGGGTCAGATTCGGTTTAGTTTTTTTGGTTTTTCATACTTTTAAAATATATATTTCACACGGTGACCGAAAAAATGACAAGATGGACCAAAATAATGGATATGGTATATATTTTTAATATGTTAATAATAAAATTATAATAAAAATTAATTTATTCATGTAAAATATGTTAATAACCAAACTCTTTTCTCTAACGAAATATGATTTCTACTTTTCTCCCTAAATTTATTTTTATAAGATAAATCATTAAGCACATATTTACTTTAATAATTAATTTTACTTAAATTTAATTTATTTTAAAATTAAGAAATCTGTCTATCAGGCGGATCCTAATCTAGTAATATATAAAATATCACCAAAATTAAAACAATTTGGAAAGATTTGTGTTTTAAAAAATTTCACAATAAATATGTTCTAAAATTTTATAAAAATCCATTAAAATTTTTATATGATATTTTCTAATAATTATATATTAATATTTTAATATATTGAGTTCTTTTGGAAATATCTAGATCTAACTAATTGTTTCTTGAATCTAACGGATCCTAGAAAGAAAGAAAAGAAAAAATAGTAGTTGTTTTTCAAATTTTTCATGTGATTAGCAAAAATTTAGAGCAACTTTCCAATTTTTAATCTCACACAATCTTTAAAAGTTCAGAGGAACGACAAAAAAAAAATGAAGAGTGGGCTTCAGTTGGTTTTTCCGCAAGAGTTATATTTAGGGTTCCAATTAAATACTTAGCTAAAAAGAAAATGATTTCAAAATGTTTGAAAGAAATAATAAAAGAAGAACCAATTTGCTGTAATCATTACTTGATGGAACAGCCGAACTTACTCTAATTGCTAACCAATAATTGCATATTAACTAATCAAAATGCTGTCTATACTTTTATCCTACTACTTAAATTTATACTCTCAGATATCTAATATAACAAAAAGGCTTGGTTTGAGGAATTCCAGCAAAAAAAAAAAAAAAACCTCTTACGTATTATATTTAAAAGTGAAAAGGGGAAATGCATTTGAGAGAGCTAATAGCTAATTATGGGCTATGTCGTAGCTCAAATAATTAATTTACATCCAAGATAAAAAGTTCGAGAAGAAAACTATACCGAAAATGATTAATGATGAGGTCCAATGGCTCATACGAGTTTTCTTATGAATACTTGAAGTGTAAATACCCAACTCATATACCCAACTCAACCGGACCCAAAGTTTTAAAATATCCAAATAGATCTTACACTTTTATACCTAAACACCCAAACTTGAACTTAATCCGAATCGTTAACTGAATAAGGACTCGAAATATAATTATATATACATAAATATTAATTATATTTAAATTATATATAACACAATCATCTAAAATTATAATTATAAATTCAAAGATATCAATTGTTTTAAGACCAAAATAATCAAAATATATAAATAACTAAAATATCTGAAAATTTCTAGTTATATTTGTGAAAATTTAACCAAAATTTATTTAAATTTAATTTTTTTTTATTTTTTCCTTAATATTTCGGATACCCGAACCCGACCAGAACGTAAATGGATCCAAACCGAAACCGATCCAAAATTATGAAATACTTGAACGCCCTAACTCGATCATCCGAAAATCCAAAAATACCCGATCCAAACCAGAACGGATATTAAAATGTCCACCCCTAATATTATCTAGATTTTGGTGGAGTGTTATGGCCAAAATTCTAAATTTAAAGGTTGAAACTCACTTTAGAATGTGCCAACATTATAAATCATCGTGTTTCTAAGTTAGAAACTAGAAATATCCTACGGTTTTTATATGAAACATTTACATATCATATGGTCTCATAATGTTGTGTAGGGTCTCAACAAAAGTGAGGCCAACTAATAAGCATTTAATTAACATAAAACAAACAAAATTAATAAAACCTCAAACCTTGCTTTAATTAAGCAACACACAAGCCTCTTCTTATTGCTCTGTTTCAATATCTCAGATATATTCAGAGATTTGATTCATTGACAATTGAACGAAGGAGATGATATGGGAAACAGCAACGCTACCGCCAGTTTAATAGGTTTATACAACATATCGTAATCGTATTTATCTTTTGAAAATTTGTTCTCATTGAAGATTTGTTTGTATAATTGCAGAAGAAGAGAGCTCAAAGCAAGAAACCAATGGAATATCTCCGCTAGACTCTGTTTCCGTAGAGACCACGCAAGATCAAGTGTTTCTTGCAGGTGAAGGTAAAGATGGAGATAAAGAGAAAGAGAGCTTAAAGCTAGAAGAAGCCAATGGAATGTCTCCGTTGAACTGTGTTTCCGTAGATACCACACAAGATCAAGTGTTTCTTGAAGATGAAGGTAAAGATGATGATCAAGAGCAAGAGAGCTTAAAGCTAGAAACCAATGGAATGCCTCCGTTGAACTCTGTTTCCGTAGAGACCACGGAAGATCAGTTGTTTCTTGCAGGTAAAGGCAAACATGGAGATGAAGAAAAAGAGATCTTGCTTAGTTGTATCACAGAAACAGAACCACAAAGCAAGGAATTAGTTGATGAACCGAAAGTTAAAAATGTCAAAGAAGAGATGCATCAGAGTGGCTTAGAGAGCTCGGTTATGGAAACCGATGAGCAGCTTGCAGAAGGTTTGATCTGAATTTTTTCTTTCTTGTTCTCATATTCAAAGAAACCTTAAGGCCTTTGCATTTGGTTTAATGCCCTATGTCTCTATTCATCATCAGGTGTTGAAACTGTGTGTGAAGTGGCAGAGTTGCCTATTATTACAACTCAAAGTTTTGTGAGCAAATTGAATACGACAGAGTCTGATAATGAAGAGAAGCTCAGTGTAATTGATGATAATATTACAGAAGGTTTGATTTGAATTTTACTCCCTTCTATTCTTATTCAAAAGAAAACATTTACTGTATTTGCTTTAATGCGACTCTGTCATCATCAGGTGTTCAAACTGTGTGTGAAGAGACAGAAGTGGAAGAGTTGTTGTCTATGACTGGAACTGAAGCAAAGATGATCAATGAGTCTCTAGAAGAAATTTTTTCTTCAGAGGAAGATGTAAAGCTTGATCAGGAGACTGGTATAGAACAGAAAACAGAAAGGGAAGAGCTTCCTGAGATAGAGCCACAGGAGATTCTGAATCTGGACTATCTTGTTGTTGATTATGAAGAAGTTACAAATGAGGAAAAAGCCGATAAAGCGATCCCTAGCCCTATTTCGCAAGAATCAAACGCGATTCAGGAGAGCAGTATTGGAGTTTATAAGGAAGAGAAGGGCATGGAGTTAAAAAGAAAAGCTAGTCTGAAGCGCATGTCTCGATGCAGATCGCTCCCAGTGAGCCACAATAGCAGAGTTATTGGAGATTCGGTGGTTCAACAATTGGTTTCAGAGGTTGTGTTTCCTTCAAGAAACAAGAAGGGTTTAGAGAAAACTAACCCATCCGAGACTATGCTTGTTTCTTGCGTAGGAAGCAACAAAACGCAAGAAGCTACTGAAGTGGTTACTGAAAGTAATAAAGAAGATAGATTTGAGATGCGATCTCCTAGTTTTGGTAATGACCTAAGAATCGAAGAAAGAAGTAATGAACCGACAGAGAAAACTCCATTACTCTGTCAGGACAAGACTGAGATATACGAAGAAACAATCGATGTGGAAGAGAAAACTGTGATGCTGAAGAGAAGTGAGTCTGTGAAAACAAGAGGCCTCGAGATGTCTGTAGGGTTCTTGAAGAAACACAGTGACAGCTTCAAAGAAACCAAGGGCTCAGGAGATAACTTGCTGGACAAGAAAGCTTCTTCGGGTGCTATGAAAGTCATAGTGAGAAAACGAAGCAAATCTTCACTCTTGGGAACATGCCTTTGTTGCACTACCTCCATGAATTAAAACTACATATTTTGTGATTTGATGGTTTTGTTTTTTTTTTTTTTTGGGAAATTGGGAGCAAACAATTGGAAGTGTTGATTGGGTTTTCTGTACACTTGAGATGGGCTTTTCTGTTTGAGGGGTCGGTAAAGTTTTACTGCCTTTAATTTTTATTTTATTATTTTATTACTAAATAAATATCATGAGTATGTATTTTCTCTCTGTTTTCTCTATAATTTTTCCTTTTTATTAATACAAATATCATTTTTTTATTGTTTAAAAAACAAAGATTTCCGAGGAGTGTCTATCTATACTAGTGGCTTAGCCATTAGCTCTTCTCCTTTGAGATAATGAGTTCAACTCACTTCTCGGAAGAAAATTGCATTTCCTATTCATTCTCTATTATTATTATTTTTCTGATAATGCATTATCTATGTTCATACACCATTATTAAGTTCAAAAAGTACTAATCCTATATCTTATTTACCATATATTAAGGAATGTTTTTTTATTTAAATATATTTGAGAAATAGTTAGTCAATATTATCAGAATTGGTAGAATAAGGTTAGAAAACAAAATAGCTCAAACAATACTTTTCTTATTATGCAACATCTTGTAAAGCATCTTCAAAAATTGTGACAAGAAGGAAAAAAAAACAAATCAAATTGGATCTGAAAAGCTTTTCAACAAGAGATAAAACAAAACTGGATCTGAAAATTTCAATGAATTTAGAATAATGGAATTTGTTGAGATGGTGTGAACACAAAGGAGTAACAACTAACAAGGTAAGTAAGGATCATTGGCTTCTAGATAATCAGCCATTAGTGATCATCATCTTGACAAATTCATCATAATTGACTTGGCCATCGCCATCCAAATCTGCCTCCTTTATCATTTGTTCGACTTCTTCATCTGTTAGCTTTTCCCCTAGATTTATCATTACATGACTCAACTGCAATAAGAAAGCGTTTGACATTAACAAATAAATCAGCCTATTATATCAGTCTCTAATATGTCACCATCGATCGACCAAGTATAAATAAAACTGCGCATGTCAATCTGACCGGTTTGGTCCTGGACAGAGACTAGTTGATATTGCTTAATATATGGTAAAAATAATTCAATATATTAAATTCTTTAGCAAAAAAAAAATCAATTTATTAAAAATTACTATTTTGATATTTTGAATCTGCAGTATTTACGATTTTCTGATATCTTTAAGAAAATTATGAACCAACAAATTACAAATAGCTAGTGTGTTTTTTTTGATAAAATTACAAATAGCTAGTTTTCGTCTGACTTTGACACTACGATTTAGAGAAACATGAAATCTCTGAAATCTTCTGTTTAGAATGCTATTAATAAATTGAAATTTGTTTTTTTACTTAAGATATTGAATATGTCTGCATGCAAAAATGTGCATATATATATAAAAAAGGAATAAACTTTTGAGGATGTAATTAAAGAAAGGTATATATATTTAATTAAACTAGGTGAGGTGAAACATGTGCCCTCCTGTCCAATAAACCAGTAGAATCATACACATTTTTCTCTATCTAACTACTTCCCATTAAAAAAAATTAGTTTCTTCTCGTTCTTCTCCAAAGATACACAATGACAGCTAGCTCTAAGACTTCACGATGGAAAGCAGAGTTTCGAATCATATAAATAAATAAATAGCCATGTCTTATTATTATTTTATCAAAAAAAATTTAGAACATGTTGACCAAAACAATAAAAGAGGCACATAAATGAGACAACTATGGATCTCTGTAAATTGGAAGATTGTCTGCCTTTGTTGTCTGATTTTTGTCATTGATTCTAAATATTTTGAAGTGTGTTTTAGCTGGATTTCTCATGTATCTAGTTAATGCTGAATTAATTGATCCAAGTTGTTCCATAAAAATACTGTGCTCATAATTATTATGCTTAGCCTGGATTTGACCCTTTAGAGATATAGAGCATGAACCACTTAAGGAGAGAAGACATTTTATGAAATTGGTTCATGTACCTTAACTAAATTCGAAGCTAACCCAATTTAGATAAGGATTTAGTAGACACAAAAATCTATATAATTAAGGCTCTAATCATTTATAACCAAATCAAAACACTATTAGACCGTACATGGTATTATTGGAGAACGTTGTACAAAACGCGACTAATATGTTTTTATAAGTTCTTAACAAAGGTTTTCCGCATAAGTCAAACCTATATCTAACTATATATATAAACGCACACATATATATATCAAATTAATAAAAAAAAAAGGTCTTTCACGTACCTCACTGGCAGAGATATAACCATTTTGGTCTTTGTCAAAGACTTTGAAGGCTTCTTTCAACTCTTCCTCTACATCACTTTCCTATACCATCACATGATCACGACAACATATTAATTAACAAAATTAAAAAAAAAAAAAACATATTAATTAACATACAAAATTGTTGTTATAAAAGTCTTTGTTTAGAATATAAACTCATATATTATATCAAAAATATATACATATACATATAATGATCTTCACAAATCAGATTTGTTCGTAGATCACCAAGTAAAAGCTTAGAAAGATGGAAATTAAAAAAACTTGCTGTAAGAAACTAAAGAGGCAAAAATTCATTTTGACAACGAATATGTTAGAATCGTACATTGAAAGTTATAAATCATGTGTAACGTAACGTAATATATAAGAAACCATATAGAAAAAATATTTCACTTGATTTAACTTTTTTTGTTTTTTGGGTGTGGCAACTTGATGTAATTAATTGTGAAATAAATAAGCATGTACGTATGTACGAAGAGATCAAAGAGAAAGGAACCTGAAGTTTCTTGGCCATGAGGTTGAGAAACTCAGCAAATTCAATGGTGCCGTTGCCATCAGATTCAATCTCTGTGATGATTTCTTGAAGTTCTTGTTCTGTCGGATTCTTATCCAATGAACGGATCACTGATGCAAGCTCTTCCACCGTTATACAACCTATCGGATTCCAAAACAACAAATATATATATGTCACACAAAATATATCACTATAATTCTTACTTTATATTTATTGATGGTCATCTAGAGAGAAAGAGATAAAACCGTCGCCGTCTTTGTCGAAGAGACAAAAGGCTTCTTTGAACTCAATGATCTGATCTTTTGTCAGTGCTGTCTCTTCCATTTTTTTTCTGGGAATTTTGTTTAGGGAGAGGGAGAGGGAGAGGGATGAGGGAGCTCAAGGTTTGAAGTGGTTGAAGCTATGTTTTATGGTCTATTTGTAGAGTCGTGACAAGACCTTTCTACTTTGGACTCATGTACTTTTTCAACTACATTAAATCTTTTATTTAAATGTAATAGCATTGCAGTACCCAATAAATAAATTTAATTAACAAAATAACTATGAACTATAGTACTTTGTCTAAAAGCAAAATAAAATGACATTTGAGTCATTCGTCATATTTCATGTCATTTAGCTATATTTTATGTTATTTTCAAAATAACGTTGTTCTTTCCGTTTTCCTTATTTTCACATTTCTTTTGAATTTTTCTGTTTTTGTCAGCATATTTTTTGACGAAATAACATGTTTTCTCAATATGTCACTCTAATTTTAAATAAGCACACATTATTATTTTTGTTTGCACTTAAATAAAAACACTGTTATTTGTAAATGTCATGTTTTTTTTTCCAAAATTCAAGATGTCAATTAAGTTATTTCGATTTATTTATTTTCATTTCAACGAATTTGTCTTTTATTTTTTTGAAAAGGTTGTTCTGTTTTATTTTAAATTTTATATTATTTTATAGTATCACACTAATTTTTTCTTTACCCCCAGTACTTTATCTCAATATCGTGCTATTTTAATAGAATATGTTCTATTTTCTAAATTCCCCGATCTACCTATTTCTCATTGTCAATTGTCCATGGTATTTTTGATTTTTCACTGCCTAAAAATGTTAGTTACTAATAAATTTTCTATGGCATAAGGCTATTTTCCCAAAAAATTTTGGGTCAAAGGAATCTAGCAAATTGATCATTTATTTAATTAATTCTCAATTTATTCAAAATTTAAAGGAGAGTATTTCACTCGTTTTCCATTTCACCAATACATTGAGCAAAGTTTGATTCTCTTCAGACTCAATTACTAGATCAATTTTTTCCGAATTAGATCTTGATTTTCAGAAATTGTTTTTAGAGTTTCCTTTTTCAGTCTTTTTGATTATGGGATTATCTTTGTCTATCACCAGCTTTGTTCACCGCAGAGTTAACTCGTTCCACTGATCTTTGTATCATTGAACCTTTTATCAATAACTTTTAAATGACAAAAAAAGAGTATTTCTTGTTTTGTAGATTTCTCGAACTGAGAAAATTTAAATCTAGTCACATGACCCAACGAATATAACAATTATTGCGGTTAGCTAAAAATTAAAGAGAAATTTTAATAGATGACTTTAGAATCTCTCAATATTTATGCATTGAATGGTGAAGAGGTTTTTTAGTATTTTTTGGGTTATTGCGTTTTTGAAGCGTATCAGAAATGTATGTTAATTTCTAAAAAAATAACAAAAACGTTCTAAATAGTAAAACACAGCAAAATTGATGTATTTTTTTATTTGACCCTCATGAATAGTAATATATATTTTTAAATGTTGTAATTAATATGATGGTTAATTGTATTTATATATATATAACTTTTTATTAAAGTAAAAATAATGATAACAATTATTATAATATAGCATTTTTAGAATTAACATATTCTATAAACATATTTTACTCCACTAACATAGTAACATATTCTATTAACATATTCTATAATATAGCATTATTATAATAATAAATATTCTATAAATATATATTTAAAATAAACATTTTTAATTATGTAAATAATATGGTGTGTGATTCTATATCACACACATGGCAATATTACGCCAGATATTTACCAATGAAAATAATTTTGCAAAAAAACATTTAATCCAGTTTCATATAAATCAATTGATAAAATTATGCAATTATTTATATAAAAAATTATGTTTTTAATTAATTTATTATTTTGTATTGAAAACACATCATTAATTTTATTATAATTTAAAAAATTTTCTTACACTAAATTAAAAAATTATATACTGAACAAATATTGAAATAATATATCCCTTTAAAATTTTAATATATATATATATATCCAATTCACGATTTAATCTATTATTTTTATTTTTAAAATATTATTTGTATCTATAATTTGTATTACATTATATGTTTTATAATTTTTATCATTCAAACCGCGTCTTATATTGTTTACCATTCAACATATATTTTAACAGCTCGATCCGCACTTTTTCTGTTTGATCCACCCAATACACTAAATCCACACTTGATCTGCTTGATCCACACCGCTGATACGCTTTCACCATTCGGACCCTTAGAAAAGTAGCCATCAATTCAAAAAATATTACTAAAAGTTACGTATTGAGATACTTGAGAAAAACAATACTCCATCTATTCCTAATTGATTATATTTCTAATATTTTAACACATATTAAGAAAAACACATTAAAAACTAGAAATGCATCATTTTCTGTGATTAACAATTTTTAATAACTCTAAATCAATAGTATTCAATTATTTTTCTTGAACTTTATAATTCATCATCAATTATTAATAAAAACTACATAGAAAACTTAAAAATTTTATATTTTTGAATCAATTTTTTTTCTCAAAAATATGATAAATTAGGAACGAAAAGAGTATTGTCTTATTGACAATTTTTTATAGCATATCTCACTCTCTTTCTCTTTGTTTTTCTTATTAAACATTTCATTCACTAGAGGATCTTGTTTCGAATACGCTATGGTTGGTTGAAAATAATTGAATCATCTCATTTACCTCAATAATTTATTTTTCTAGTTATTGGTTGAATAATGTTGTCTTCTTTTTTATAAATTTGATTAAAATGTTTTCCGCATCACATTTCATGATTAAAAGGAATATCCACTGCTAAAAGATCGTAATCAGAATATGTATTGCTAAGAAAGATTTTAGGAGTGACTTGCATTGAATCTGGTATTCGAACTACAGGGGAAATGCATGTATGCTTACGTTGAATTGACGCTTTCGTCTGCATTATAAGTTCATAAACACGATAAAATAAAATATTAAAGAACAATGAGAGGTAGCAAGCAAATCAACGGACCAACAAAAATCTGAAATGATACGCGTTAAATTGGTTGAATGTAATTCGATTCAATTTTTCATGTCTTGAATTTCGAAAACCGAATGTTCAAAGTAATTAAGTATTGGAATTTTCTTTCATTAGTAGTAGTCTTTGAATTTATTACTCTTCATCGTTGAAAAATGTTACTAGGGCCAAGATATAAATAAATATAATATGCATCATTTAATAGCTCACATCCTTTAGCAAACAAAAACAATTCATTTAGTAGCTCATTTTATTACTCCTTCTCCTAAAGATATTTTGGCTAACAACACCGGAAAAAAAAACTAAAATTAATGTTTGTTTCTTTTTTTTTCTTCTATCATAAAAATAAAAACATAATTTAAAATCTAATTATAAACAGTTTACTAATGATAAATATTCTACTAGAGAATCCAAATGGTTAAAAAATTGTAAAAATTTAATTATTTGACTAGAAACTTGAAAAAGTTTCAAAAACATAAAAAGTGATATAATATGAAACCGATGGAGTAGTTCTTATAGTTTGACGCTTTGTAGAATTTGCACATTGGGAAATTTAAAAAATATCCGTTGTGTTTATTTTGTTTTAATTGCACTTGACAACTGGGGATGTGAAACGTAAATTTATATCTATAGTAGGACTCGACATTCGGTTAGTATAATTTTTTCGGTTCTTTGGATAATTCGGTTGGAAAGATTCTACTAAAACTAACCGAATAAAACTATGACTTGATTCGGTTTGGTTATGATAAAGTTTGATTCGAATGTAAAGTTGTCAAAGTAACCAAAATTTTAGTTCGGTTTGGTTTTTGTTGTTACAAAAATGATCCTTGGGGAAGAGGATCAAGTTGGCCCTTGCAATCAGTTTTATGCACTATCCCTTCAACCCTTTGAGCGAAATGCGGCAAAAGGAAGTGTTTTCACACTATGAACCAACCTCATCATCTCCACCCTATAGGAACAGAGAGATCACCCCAAGGACACCTTTGTTATCCACTGTCCAACAAGGAGCTTGCCCCGAATAGTCCTGACCAATGATGATTCAGACGAGATTCAGCATTTTTGAACCACAAAACTCTTGGTTTCCATTTTGGTTGTAGGCTTCTAGAGACAAACGACTGATTGAACTTTGGTTAAGTTTGGTAAACTTTGGATAGTTCTGTTAGTTCGGTTCGGAGACTCGATCACTTCAAATCAAACTAAAAAGACCATAAAAGCATGACTAAAAGAACTCCTGGAAACACAAGTTTTCAACAAATGAACAACATGGTTAAATAACATATCACATATTTGAATCTGGAAAAAAAAATATTAAAACTAGTTTGAAAAGTCTTTAATTACCTCATAAAATAATGCAAAATACAAACTTCATAGTTTTAAACTTAAAAACAAAAGATATGAAAGTAAAGGAAAAGAGTCTTATGCAATCAATGACCATGTTGAGTCCTTAAGAAAAGAAAAAAACAGAGCTAAAGAGACAACTAGCCGCAGAGAAGTCAAGTCTTATAGCTTCCATAGTCTTTTCCTTTTCATTTGAAGACTGCTGAGACCGAGTGGTTTCCTGCAAAATCACCAGAAAACTCTTAGCTCATACAATCTTTGCTTCTCTTTAATAGATCAAGGCATTGAAAGTTCAGTATTATCTATAATTGTAAGCTGTAATCATACTCAACGAATACAAACATTTTCCAACTTTATCAAGTTCAGCTCAAGATGGACTAGAAGAACAATCTCGAACTTCGAAGAAATATGTTAAAAACTTCATACAAATTTAAATGAAATGAAATGTCGAATAATAAATAAGAAATATAATCTCAAAAATAGGTAATCGCGGGTATATTGACCTGGGTAAAAAGGCATCAGCCACTGTAGCAGAAGCATTAACCACACACTGATATGCTCAAATTAATCCTTCAAGCTACTCGCTCAAATTAATCCTTCAAGCTACTCTCTCAAATTAAGAGATCACGGTAGTATGTAGGGATCAAATCCACAAAGACTCAATGGTCTCACAATAGATTTGTTCGTCTCGA
The DNA here is from genome assembly GCA_028015245.1 of Cardamine occulta. Taxonomy (NCBI): domain Eukaryota; kingdom Viridiplantae; phylum Streptophyta; class Magnoliopsida; order Brassicales; family Brassicaceae; genus Cardamine; species Cardamine occulta. The sequence goes on along the minus strand of CM051386.1, from coordinate 12,978,693 downwards.
GATTCAGCTAAGCAAATAATAATTAAATAAAAAGACAATGCAAAATTGATTAAATTCGAGTTTAAATTCAGATGGGGAAAGCATTAGGTTTAGGGAATTTCTCGAGAAATCAAGTAATGATGTTCAATAAATTATTCAAGGATCGAATTAATATCAAGTTCTAGAACACAAACACAACGATTAAATAAACCAGCTCTCGCTGCGATAATTTACTATGATTAAAATCTAAGAAACTAAATCTCTTTGCGAATCTTAAAGTCTAAACAACCATTAAGCACAAGTTGATTTGTTCACAAATTATCTAATCCAAATCTCTTTGCAATTATCTAATTTGCTCACTCTAGGTTTTATCCAGTTTCAAACCACACTCTCGTGCCAATTTGACAACCTAATATCAAGTTTCTAGGTGATCAATCTAGAACAAGTTTTAAACATACCCTAGGTGAAGAACTAACAAGTTTGAATCCTATTAAATCAATTAATACATCATTCCATAAAATCTCTTATGAGAATCTCTAAACCTAATTATGAAATCTACTCAGACATGACAATGGAAAACAAAGACATGAATAGTATATATATCATAAAAAACAGAGTAAATAATAATAGGGGTTTGAAATCTTCTCTCAAAGGTGCAAGGTAAGATCAGCCCCAAACTCTCCAAAAAACTCTCTAGCGTAATATCAATGATAGATCGATAATACAAAGTCTAAAAACCTAATATAATGTTAATACACGAACTAGGGCTTTTGTGTAAACAGAGGAAACTTCTGGGCAAAATTACAAATCTCCTTAAGTTGTTGTCTTCATGTAAAAAATAGAAATCGGACTGTATTAGTCAATACAGTAAGTTGTATTGGTCAATACAGTAAGTTGTACTGGTCAATACACTTTACTCCAAAAACACCAATACAGTAAGTTGTATTCGACTTCTCAGCTACAGTGCTCCATGAAAGCTCCCAAAACGTCCAAATAGTCCTAATTTCATGTAAACATGTCAAAGACTCGATAGAGACTCGAAATATACATAAAGAACTCAATTATATACATATATCATGGTCTAAAAACCCATTAAAACCATGATATATCACACACCGCAAAAGGTGACATAGAATAGAATCTCTAAATAGTGTTGAAGCGGAGCTGGAAAAACTTCGACTTAAGGGTCATAGCCATAGTATGGATATTTCATTATGGCGTGACAAAGGAAAAAAATTCATATATTTTATATATGGTACACGTTTCTTATAAATATCATCTACAATTCACTCTCCTATAAATCACTTTCATCTCTTTCTTTTTATTCACATTAGTTATAAATGTAATTCTTCTTCATATTCCCTTAAATCCTTCGGTTGATGAAGAATTCGATAAAGCATTCGATGAAGAATTTGAGAGTATGCTTGAGGAATGACTGGATGATTATGGCCACCTTCAAGAGGCAAACAATTCAAGGCCAAGAAGAGCCTATATTGAAAGAAGCTGTGAAGGCGGACAAACCCACTTATGGAATGATTATCTTAGTGAAGAGTCGATTTATTCCGATGCTATATTACGCCTTCAATTTAGAATTAACAAGCTATTTTTCATGTGTATTGTTGATCGACTCTCACATGAAGTACAATACTTTCACCAAAGACGAGATGCTACCGGAAGATTAGGTCTCTCTGCACTACAAAAATACACAGCAGCAATACGTATGATGGCATATGGTTGTGCAAGTGATGCGGTGGATGAATACATCTGGCTAGATGAAAGCACTGCAAGCTTATGTTTGGAAAAAATTGTAGATAGAGTTATATCTTTATTTGAATATGTCTATGTACGAAGGTCTAAACCAGAGGATCTCTAATGATTACTCGATATTGGAGAGATGCGCTAATTTCCAGGCATGATCGGAAGCATTGATTGTATGCATTGAGGTCCCACCGCTTGGAAAGGATAGTATTTATGTGGAGGTGGAAAATCCACAATCATTTTAGAGGTGGTTTCTTCACATGATCTTTGGATTTGGCATGCATTATTTGGACTTCCATGTACCTTAAATGATATCAACGTTCTTGATCGCTCACTGATTTTTGATGATATTTTACAAGGTAAAGCTCCGAAAGTGAATTACATTGTCAATGGACACCAATATCATATGGGTTACTATCTCACCGATAGTATATATCCAAAATGGGCCACATTTATCTAATTAATCGGACTTTCTTAAGATCCGAAAACATCATTATTTGCTCAACGTCAAGAAGCTGTTTGCAAAGATGGTGAGTGTGCTTTTGGAGTCTTACAAGCTCCCTTTGCTATTATCAAAAATTTTGCTCTCATCTGGAATAAGAAAAAAAAATAGAAAAGATAATGAGAGCATTATCATATTGCACAATATGATAATAGAAGACAAACGAGATAAATACACTCAATATGATGTATCGAATTCTAACAAGGAGAAGGAAGTGAGAGTGCACAAGTGGATTTTACATACTCAACAGATATGCATACTAATCTAGGTAATATTATCGGCATCCGTACTCGACTTCGTGACTGAACTATACATCATCAATTAAAAGCGGATTTTGTTGAACATATATAGCAAAAAATTGGCACAATATCAAATGAGGATTAGAGCCAAGTTAATTATGTTCTTTATCATGGTTTTATATGTTTTCTATCATTGTATGTTTTATTTTTATAAGTTTTATGATATGTAATTTTATGTTTAATTATGTTTGTAAGAAAATATAACTCTTTGATTATATTATATAGAATTATTGTATTATTAGTATTGTTATTATTCTAAAATATATAAATAACTACAATTAATTAATGAAATTCTGGGGAAAAAATATTTAATGCAATTAAGTATATTTAAAATGTACTTTAATATATTTAAAATAATCTTTAGATATTCTTTTATTCAAGATAAAATTTTAAGATTTTTCTTTTTCCAAATAAAATTAAACTACAAAAAAAATGACAACAAAATTAGTATTATATTTTTTAGATACTTAGTGGGTATTTTAACCAATGGAGACCAAAAATTAGATAGGTTTCTTAACATAATTTAAACTAAACATAAATATTATTTTATTAGTTAGATATTTATGGAGGTGCACTAAATAAATAAAATAAAATGACAAAACCCAATCGAAACCTTCTTTTTCCATGTTTCATTCATCAAAGCGGTATAGTTTGTAAACCGAACTAACCGTTAGCTAAACCGGTAATTGACCTATAATTACTCGCGTAAGGCTCCGGTCGTCTGGTTTGAGCCGTCGTCATTCACCTGAGTTTTTTTTTTTTCCTCCTCCGATTAACAAAGTCGAATTCAGTTGTTAAATTTTCAAAGGATTAATCAATAGAGATGGAATTTGAATCAAGGTACGAAATTAATCGGACAGCAGAGTTCATAATCACCAAAAGCTTCACAAGAATTGCTTTACAGGTAACACCAAAACCTTTCTCTAATTTTTAGCCAAAATTGTTAAATTCAGTGACTAAGAGATGATGATGATAAAGCTTAGGTTTTTATTCTTTGTATGATAGTTCCCAGATGAATTATTAAAGGATTCAACTAAGGTCGTGACTGCTCTGAAAAGCAAAACTCGTTTTTTGCTTACTGAAGATGACAAAGAAGTCAGGTTCTTTGTAATGGCTGATACAACTTTTGGTAGTTGCTGTATTGATGAAGTTGGAGCTTTACATATTGATGCTGATTGTGTTATCCATTATGGACAAACATGTCTAAGCCCGTGAGTCTATTCATAAACCCTCTTCTTGATTTTGTGTAATTGTTGAAAAAATGTCTCATTTTTTGAGGATTTTATGTGTTTTTTGCAGGACTTCAGTACTTCCAGCATTCTTTGTTTTTGGGAAAGCTTCGATAAATGTCTCGACCTGCGTTACGCATTTGCTAGATTATGCGTCTAAGAGCAATAAGCCTATTATGGTATTGTTGAGCAAGTTTACTATGAAATAGCTATAAAAGGGTTCTGTGTTTTTATATGGTTTGTGCTCTTGTTTGCAGATTCTTTATGGACTAGAGTATGCTCATGTGATTCCGCGTATTAGAGAAGAATTTATGGAGGCATTAGGACTATCAAAGACTGAATCTCAAGTGGAGTTCTCTGTAGCCAATGTCTTGTGTTCATTCATTAGTCCATCGAAAGATCCTAGAGAATCCATGGAGCATCCAGGACTGTCTGGCAAAAGTGTATCTAATGGTAGCTATATATTAGGAGGGCTAACTTGGGACTTACCTGAAGGAAATAAAATCGATGACTATTTGCTTTTCTGGATCGGTTCTGACAATTCAGCTTTTGCCAATGTGGTACTGACCTTCAATGGTTGTGACATAGGTATGTATATATGGCTTTATCCATGGCCATTTTCTTGAAAAAGTATTCAAATGATTAACAAAGACATGATAGCTTATTTTCTTTGTTATGTTTGTTTTGTTGATCTTAGTCAGATATGATGCTGAAGAAGATTCTTTGGTGACAGAATTTTCTCAACAAAGAAGGATACTAAAACGACGGTATAATAATTTGTTTTAAGCAGGCAATATCAAACTTTTGTCAATCCTTTTGATTTCTTCATTCTAAGTGATGTGTTGCAGATATTACTTGGTGGAAAAAGCCAAGGATGCGAATATTATAGGTATTTTGGTGGGAACTCTTGGTGTTGGTAAGTTCGTATTCTTCTTCCATTTGTGATGTCAAGATTGATAAGTTCATTCAATTTCTAATATCGCCTGCCATTGAACGCAGCTGGTTACCTTCATATGATTCACCATATGCAAGCACTCATATCTGCAGCTGGAAAAAAATCTTACATTCTTGCCATGGGACGACCTAATCCAGCCAAACTCGCAAACTTCCCCGAGGTAAGTTAAACTACGGCTTGTCATTTAGCTGTAACTAGTCAAGTGAGATATGTCAAATGAGTAATGTTTTTTTTATTTTGCTTAGTGCGATGTTTTCATCTACATCTCATGCTCCCAAACCGCTCTTTTAGATAGCAAAGAGTTCATGTCTCCTGTCATAACTCCATTTGAAGCCAATCTTGCTTTTAGCAGGTACATAGAGAAATTATAGTAATGTGAACACTCTTTATAGCTTTTGTTCTCGATCCATGAGTTTCTTGATCGATGTTCGGTTTCCACAGAGGGAGTGAATGGACAGGTGAATACCTGATGCATTTCCAAGATGTGATTAACTCTGTAAAATCAGAATCAGAAGTGCACAACGAATCAGAGGAACCACGGTTCTCCTTCTTTCTGGGTGGTTACGTCGAAGATCACAGAACACATGGTATCATAGAAGCTCAATACATTGTTCAGTTTAACAAAAAGTCATATTTGATTCCATGAGTTTGACAAACAGTGTGCTACTTGCTGCAGATCAAGCTAAGAATGGAGAAGAAGATACAGGAGAGACAATGGCATTGGTACAAGCTGCAGAGAGAGCATTGGAATTGAGAGGCAATGGTCAAAACTCACTCACTAAACAAACCGCAGCAAAATCAGGACCTGAGTATTTCCTCAGCCGTGCTTATCGCGGTTTGGAGATAAACAGTGATAACACTACGCCTGAGCCTTATATAGTTGGGAGAAGTGGGAAGGCATCTGGATACAAGAACGAGTAGCTGCAGCTTCCAAGTTCACTTGAGCACAAAGAAAGATTCTTGCTTGACTGATCAAAGTCAGAATCTGAATTTTGTTTCCCCCTTCATATTATTGTTAAAGAGAGAATGTTGCACACATGTGAGAGTTGATTAGAAAAGAAACAAGATTGTGTCTTTATCTGTGTGTTTTGATAATGCTTACACAGATTATACTTATTCTGATAATTTGAAAAGATACTTAAAAACATGGAACCAAAACCTCTTAAAGCCTTAAAAGGTGGTGATTATATCAAGGAACAAAGAGATGATTTGGTCTTTCTTCATCTCTGTATAGGTAAATCCATCGCCATACTTATAGTTGACATCGATGATTCTTCCAAAGTTCAAAGCTACACGAACAAGTTTCAAAGGCACAACACCAGTCGTCTTCAAAAACTCTTCATTCAATAACTTGGAGGTATGTTTAATCTTTTTATCAAGCTCTAGAAATGTTTTTTCTTCAGTGACTCCGTATTGCTTCATGTAACAGTTGATCCTGGTCGCAATCTCTCCTCTAGCCATTTCATCCTTATCATATCATACCAATGTTATAAGTTAGGACTTAAAAAAGAATTAAAAAATGTTATATAAGTATATCATTTTGTATGCACCTCAAATTGTACCTGTAGGTGGCAACATCATCTCTAAGACGTGATTTTAGATCTATAGTTTGAATAAGTTTGGGTCTTGATATTAGCCATTCGTAAGCTTCTTTTTTTGCAATCTCCCTCATACCAATGAAGGCTGTTGCAACAAGGCAATATATTCCTCCTGTCACTAATCCAACTTCCATGTACTCGTCGAAGTTAGGTATGTATCTTGTGCGTGCCCACTTTGCTATCGTCAGGTTTGCTCTACAGTCTTTTCAACTGTTTAAGCATCCAAAATTAGTTCATCATATAAATGCATCACATTCTATTCACAACATATGAATTCACTATTACCGGCACAATTAAGTTAGAAACCCTATATTTTATTTACTTTTTAAAGCAAATCTAAAAGGATTTTTACAAAAAAAATCATATATATAAATTTCTTTGTCTATTTTTTTTCAGAAATGGACCCTTATTTAACCTCTGCATGGCTGCAAACAAAGACTCTAGTATGTAATCCGGGCATGGCAGATTACTTGTCATTAATTTGAAGAAAAACTCTTGTAACTAATTTGCAGAATTAAACCAGAAAAAAAAAATACTAATTTGCAAAATATTAGAGTAGGGATATATATCATTAAGTTTGAGGAAATATACCTCGTCTATCGCATATTGCACACTGTACAGTCTCCCTTCTGATCTCACTTCTTCTTTCAACTCTTCTTAAAGTTCTATCAATGATCTCAAGACAACCTTCAGATGATTTGATAGTGTGTCTATGGCATCAGCTTCCCACCTGTGCGTAATTTAAAAATATCTTTCATTATTTCCTAAAGATATATAAAAATTTTAATTGATCCATATCCTCGTATATTATTTTTTTATCATCTAGTAGTTTTATTGATATTATAAATCTACACAAAGTCGACAAGTTCTATGAATCCACAACATCTTAAAGGACGTCAGAATAATAATAAGAAAATAAAAAATAAAAAAACATCAAAACGTACCTTTCCAAGCTTTCAACAAAATCTATAACTTCAGGAAGAGTACAATAGGCATCACATGCATCATCCAAAATGGTGAAAAAAATGATACACTTGCTCAGTATTATTCTACAAGATGAATACTGAGGCTCCATATAGATTCCCGTAGCCCAGAAAAGGCACTCCACCACTCTCTCTCTGAAGTAATTAGGGGTCTTTGATTCCAAATCTAGCTCTTCCCACCACCTGTAGGTGCACACACACACAAAAAAAAAACAAAAAAATGATGATATATATGATAACATTTTCTTATTCTATAAACATTTTGTGAAAAAAGGTGTACTTCACGAGAGTCTGAAGCTCTTGATTATAATGCAACTGCATGAACTTGAAGTTGAGCTTGGCAAACTTGAGCAGCATCTCGTCGTGATGATCAGTCGTCTCTTGTTCATAGAATCAAATATATTCTCTTGCGATTAACACCTCCGTGTTTTCTTGCTGAGAAAGATACAACACGTTTTGTATGAACTCAGATATATGTGGCTGATTGGTACTTCTCACATATAGCTCCAAATGTTTCTGTGTGAAACGTGTTGCTTCATCGAGGATCTCTTCTGTATTCGTCCCAAAACGCGACGCTTGGTAGAAGCTTATCATACCTCGTACATCATCAATCAAGCATTTCTTGAAATCCCCATCCTTTCCTTTAAACCTATTGAATATATCTGCATAGGTATATATCTGTGTTATTATTTATGGTTGGTGCACTTTATATAGTACTCTCTATACAGTATTTGTTAAGAAAGTTCCTCACCAGAAGACACGTTGTAACCGTATAGCCTGAAAACACGGAAGATGATGGAATCGGTGTATAAATCCGATTCTCCGATGGTTATATCTTCCACCTTCTCGAAAACGTCTTTCAGGAACTCTTCAATCTCTATCTCGAAATGGTAAGCGACTCCAAGATTGACTAGCGTATGGATTAAAAGAATCATCTCCTTTGTGTCCGAGCAAACCAGCTTGTCACGCACGCTAGGCTTCATTGTCTCGATGATTCTCCTAAGGCCATCTATTTCCTGTTAAACTATTTTTCATGTGACGTTGAGTGCACTTATTATATACATATAGCTCTACTATGCTAAATCATGTATTTGATGTATTGACTATATGTACAGTGATGAAGTCAGCGAGTTTGATTACTATAATAATCTTAATTAATTAATATATCTGAAATGGAAATATTTATGGTTTTGGGACTTTGCAGCCAAGAATTCGGGAAACGGAAACGAAAACGAAAACGGGATGGGAATTTAAAAAAAAAAAAAACTGTTTCATTTAAAATTCGGAATGGAAACGGCATGAGATGAGAATGAAAACGATGGAAACAAGAATTCTCAAAAGTTTTTAAAAAATTAAAAGAGTCAAATATGTTTTAAGAAGATTATTTGCATGAGATCTATGTCCCTAATTCCTAGAATTCGATATATATAAATATAAAAAAATGGCAATATGTTTATGTAGTACATACCGAGTGATTAGCAGAAAGAGAACGGAAGCGATCGTCCAATAGAGAGGGCGGAAACTGAATCAACGGACGATTTGTCGCTTCGTGATCACTTACACTCGGCCCAGGTCTAGTTATGACTAAGTTTTTGGGTAATGGATTTCTAAAAATAGTCAAATGGTGTACTGGCATGACCGAGCATGACTTTTTGCTCGACAACGAACAAGAGCTTGAGAATGCAACCCATAATTTGTTATGGCTTCCATTTTTGCTCTTGGATTTTGGATTGGAGAAGCAGATGATGAAACTTAATTATAAAGGCGTTTTATAGAAGAAAATATAAAAAAGAAATTTCTTATTAGTCTTCCGTTATTATACTTTTTAATTTTGTACCTTCTATAGAGGACAAATATAGTCAAATACTATTAAACCAATACCACATTTGTCTTGTGTATGTAGAATACTTAAGTGTAAGTCAAAGGAAGATATTTGTTTGACTATTTACAATGTGGGTGTTGAATTTTTAATTCAACAGTTAAATAAAGTGCACTAAAAGTATTGATTTAAAGTGTTGAAATGAGGTGGATTATTTGGCATTAAATTAATTTAATATGTTGAATCTCGTAGATGAAGAGAGAAAAATGTCATGTGGCGAATTTTATTAGATGCTTAAGATAATTTATTTGGTAAGAAATAAAGTAAGATATGGGTTGTGTTGTTCTTGTTTACTGAGATTTTTCATTATTATTTTTTCATTCTAACTATTCGAGATCAATTATTTCATAATTAATTAGTTTATTTTTAAAAAAATTATATCAAAATTCATCATTTTCATACTCTTTAAATACAGACTTTTTTTATTTGATTTAGACACCAAAAACAAAAACAAAAAAAAACCCATTTTCACTATAATATTTTTATTAACCTCCAATAAACTCTTGTTTATAGTTTTAAGCATCTTTTTAACATTTTTTAGTGAAATGGATTTTAAAAAACACATATTTTATTTTAAATAGTTTTAATAGTTTTAAACATCTTTTTAAAAACTATTAAACTCTTAATTATTTTAATCGCTAATTATGTAATATGCAATCACAAAAACATAAAAGAAAATAAAAATATTGGGGTAATGTGTTGAATTAAAACTATTGTAAAGTAAAAAAAATGAATGAGTGTTAAATTACTATGTGGAAGAGTGAGAAAATGATATGAAGCGTTAAAAATAGAAAAAATGGTGTTGAATAGAAAAACCAGAGGATGTTAAATCGAAAAACACATGTTTAAGAATTCACTAGGAATTAGTCGGGCGGCAAGGGTGGACCTAGCGCCGAATCAAATAATCGAATATTAATTAAAGATTAATCGGAGATTAGTTTTTAATATTTTTGTTTATATATCTTATCTAATAAAGTAAGTTTACACTTTTAAAGAGCTTTGAAATGTTGTCACGTCTCCATTATAAATATGATACTTCCACCCTTTTTCTAATTTATTTATTTTATACTTTTCTTTATTTTTAACCATTAATCTTATATAACCAACTACCACAATAAATCTATAATAAATTAAAAAATATGAAATTTCTTTTTAAATGATTCCTAAGAAACAAACCACATAGATTCCACCTCTAAATCTCCGCGAAATTTTTTAATACTTTAAAATAGTATAAACATTTATTTTTTTTAAATCAACAAACTAACGTAATAAATATAATTTAAAATAAAAAAAACTTAAAAATTAAACCAAAAAATCGTAAACTCTGGAACTCCACAAAATACTTTTTTAAATATCAATTTTATATATTATTAATATTTTAGGTATATAGTTGTATTTTGGGTATCCATTCGGTTCTTGATTCAGTTCTATATAGGAGTTTATGATCCATTTGGGTTTTTGTCGGTTTGGATTTAGGTTTGGTACCCTTTTTTGGATCGGATTCGGTTTGGTTTTTTGGTTTCTGGTATTTTTTCAAAACCTAACACATACGGTAATAAAAAAAAACAAATAACAAAATGGAATCAAAATCTACTTGACATGATATAAAATTTTAATATGTTAATAATAAATTTTTAATATAGAAAGTTAAATTAATTTATTCATGTAAAAAAATAAACTTATCTAAATAACTATTTTTTCTATGAAAATATGTTTTCTACTTCTTTTCCTAAAACAATTTAAGATACTTCATTAACAACAAATGTTTAATTTACTGTTTTACCTAAATTTAGTTTCTTTGTAAAATTTAGAAAATCTGTCCATCGGAAGGGTCTTAATATAGTAGTATTATATATTAGATATGTGGAACCCTATCATTAAATATAGCTTAGTCTAGTTGTTTGTGGGCTTTAATAAAGTAAAAAGACGAATATTTCCATGTTTTCTTCCTTCACATATGCGATCTGAGAAACCATTTTCTCTGATGCTTCTTCAGTTTTTTCGTATTTTTTAGTGTTTCCTTGCTATTACTGTGGTTTATACCATAAGATGTTAGATTTATTTTAAATAATTGGAGATTAATCGGGGATTAGTTTTTAATGTTTTCTTTATATATAGTAATATATATTAGATATGTAGAACCCTATCAATAAATATAGCTTAGTCTAGTGGTTTGTGAGCTTTAATAAAGTGAAGAATATGAATATGCCCATGTTTTCTTCTTTCATATATGCGATATGAGAAACCATTTTTTCTGATGCTTCTTCAGTTTTTTTCACATTTTTCAGTGTTTTCTTATTATTATTGTGGTTTATACCACAATATGTTAGATCTATAACTATATGTATATTTCGAATTCAAAAACCAAATTATTTTGAAACTTCCGATTATTTTGAAACTTCCGATTATTTTGGAAAAATAGGTAAAAAAATCCTCACCTTTTCCAAAAATATTAAAAAAACTCTCATCTTTTTTTGTGGATTTTTAAACCCTCACCTTTTAATAAATGGTGAAATAAACCCTAGCTATTACAAAAAAATAAGTACATCACTATATTAAATTAGAAATAAATAAATAAAATTTGGGTTATTAAAAAATTTTCTAAATTTGAGTTTGTGATTTATTTTTCTCAAAATTGAGTTTTTTTAACAAAAATATTATTATAGATTAGCACATTCCATGTTTTGATTTGAATTTGTTCGAATTTTTCTTTTTGAATAACTAACTAAAAGTAGTTATATTTTAAATATATCTTAATTTTATGTTTTTCAATTAAAAATAGTTTGGTGTAGAAGTTTATGTACTTTTATAATAATAAAAATAATTTTGTTTGTTTTCATGTTAATAAGTTTGTGTGATGAAACCAAATAAACATTTATTAACATAAATTCATATTCAGTTCAACATTTATTAACATATTCATATGATTTTATTTTTTCATATTTGTATTTTTTTAATTTAAATCTATTTACATATGTAAGATTTTCTCTGAATCTATGTCGTTTGCTTGGTTCTTAAAATTTACAAATAGCAAATACAATAAATATTTTTTATTTTTATTTGTTTTCAAACTTTTCAAACTTTTCTTGATTTTTATTTTCTTTTTATTTTTTTATTTTTCAACTGCGAATAGATATGTACATAATATATTTTATTATTTCTTTTGCCGGTCATGGTCTTTTTTTTAAACAGCAGTTATTTCTCTTAACATTTATATCACTATCTTTTTATTTGTAAATGACTATTCCGATAATTTTCTGTTCATACTTCTTGTAATTTTTATTTGTTTTTAAATAATTGTCATTTACTTTTTCTTTTCCATTTTTTTAATAAAAATATACATGTACATAATATATGTTAATATTGCTTTTGCTGGTGTTAATATTTTCTTAAGCTATCACTTACTCTCTAACATTTTTGGATTTTTTATTTTTTTCCTAATTGATTTAGTACATTACTATTTTTTCTAATTTTTATTTAACATATGGAATATTTTAACATATACAGCAGTTTTCATAATTTTAATTTATTTACGACAATAGTTTAATAATTTGAAAAAAAAACACATATTTATGATTATCCGCAGAAAAAGATTTCATGCATACAAGTTTTACAAAAATAAATATCTTAATAATGTTGATGGTTTATGTTAATAGAATAATTAAATTCTTATGAAATGAAATATATTGAATATGAATTTTATGAATTTGACTATAATATGAAAATAAATTTTATCGAGTATTATCAAATATAAATTTTATGTTAATAAATATTTATTTGGTTTAGTTACATAAACTTATTAACATAAAAACAAACAGAAAAATTATATTCTTATGAAAGTACATAAATTTCCACACCAAAATATTTTTAATTTAAATACATAAAATTAAGATATATATAAAGTATAACTTAAAAATATTTCAAAAAGCAAAATTATTAATTACTTTTATTCAAAACGAAAAGTTCTAACAAATTCGAATCAAAACACGGAATGTGCTAATCTATAATACTATTTTAGTTAGAAAACTCAAATTTGGGGAAAAAATCACAAACTCAAATTTTTCAAAATAAATCCTAAATCAAAATTTATTTATTTATTTATATTTTAATATAATGATATACTTATTGGTTTGATAATATTGAGGGTTTATTTCACCATTTATTAAAATGTGAGGGTTTAAAATCCCACAAAAAAATTGAGGGTTTTTTTAATGTTTTTGAAAAAAGTCAGGGTTTTTTTACCCATTTTCCGATTATTTTAAAACTTTTCAAAATAAGTGTGAACACACTTTTTTAAGTAGAAACACAAAATATTATTAAAAATGTATCAATTAACCAATCATAAAACAACATATGTGAGAGACGTCGTTTGAGAGACTGATCTCTCTCTCTTTTTCTATTTCTTCTATATTTAAATGATGAGAGAGGGAAATTTTTTCTATTGATGGTACTGCTCTTATATCTTACATATAATCATTAAAGAAAAGATACACCTAAATTCTACTTCCTCCATTTCATATTAGTTGTTGTTCTAGACTTTAAAATTCGTTTCATATTAGTTGTTGTTTTATGTTTTCAATGCATATGTTTGATAAGATTTCCAACTTTGTCCCTCTTATTTTATTGTCTTGACCAATAAAATAATATCAAATAAACATTAATTAGGAGTAAAACTGAAAAATTAAATATTTTCTTAATATGTGTGAAACAACCTTAAACGACAACTAATTTGAAACGGAAGGAGTAATGTTTTTAATCTAGACGGATCTATCAGAGTGTCTATCTTTTATATTTTGAATCCTAACATAAGTATAAACTTGAAAATTATAATTAAACCGAAAGATACATAGACCATATAGAACATAATGTTGCACACATGTGAGAGTTGGTTAGAGAAGAACAAAATTGTCTCTTTGTCTGTGTTTTTGATGTTATTGGCCTTGAGTGCTTATCTTCAATTAGCTTAGAGGAGCTACAAATATATTTTAATTGGAGCTGTTAAATCTTGGATGTACAAGAGCTGCTTCATGGAAATACCAAAGTTCTAAGATAAAATAATTTGGGTTAACACTCTATTAGGCTAGCTCATGGTGAATGTTCTCTCTTCAGCTCAAGCTCGAGGATGGCAGAAGATCTGGATCCACTCAAATTCACTTTTTGCCAAAGAGTCTGCTAAGCGATTCTTGTTTCTAGAAACATAAGAAAATCCAATATCGGTGAAAAGTGACGATATAGAATCGATATGGGAGTTGACAGCCAACTACGAAGCTCTAATACATAACAAAATCTCTCACATGTAATATTTTACATTTTAAAGGTTTGTTAATATAGAATACTTTCCAATTAATACGGAAAAAATAGCATTTTTAACTTTAAAAGTGACATGCTATCAATTTTAACCTCGAAAGTATTACATTAGTACTTTAAATCTTCAAACTATTTTTATTAATACTTTAAACTTTGAAACTACTTCATAAGTTTTTCCGCCATATATTTGATTATAAAATATTTACTGGAAACTAACAAAATTTCTAATGGTAATTCGACGAAACATTTTGACGGTAATCCGATGAATTTTTGACAAAATAATTTCGTCCAAATTTTAGAAATTCAAATGACACTATCAATGTACATATTTTCTAACGGATTTTCTATGGTTACTTAAAAATCTATCGAAAATTGTCTCACGGATTACTGACATAACTATTTTGTCAAAAAAATTCGTCGGATTAAAATCTTATCACTACAAAAAACAATTATCGAAAAACTGACAGAAATTCCGATAGAATCTTAATCCGATGGATTTTTGACATAATAGTTCTATCGGTAATCCGTCAAACAATTTTTGACAGATTGTGGAGTAACCGTAAAAATCTATTGGAAAATATGTACGTTAATAACCGTTTGAATTTTAAAAAATTCCGACGACATTATTTTGTCTGAAATTCATCGGGTTACTGTCAAAATATTTTGTCAGATTACCGTCAGAAATTTTATTATTTTCTGGTAAATATTTTGTAATGAATTTTACGGCGAAAAAATGTGGGAGATAATTTCAAAGTTTAAAGTGTTAGTAAAAATAGTTTGAAGGTTTAAAGTGTTAGTAAAAATAGTTTGAAGGTTTAAAGTGATAATGTAATACTTTCAGGATTTAAAGTGCTAGTATATGACACTTTCAAGGTTAAAAATGATATTTTCTCCGATTAATAGTATAGATATAGCAACTATTTTGTGTTAAAATTAGTTATATTCATTTTAACATTTTATCGTAGTATTTTCTAATATTCATTATGAGAAAAATGAAATGTTTTTATGTAGTTGATATGCTTACTTTCTAACTAAATTTGATAATTATAACATTTCTACTATTTCTCAAAAACATTTTTAATAATTTTAGTTTTATATATAATTAGTTTTACGGATTTTTTTCCAACATTACTCTGAATTTATAATTATATTTAATTAATTGAAAAAGACAATAATTATTTTTTCTTCTAAGGAATCATGAACACTAGGCACAACTTGCTTACTATTTAATACTAATATAAACATTAATTGATCACTGACCAAATATAGTTAAGATAAACCAACAATCAACATCATATATGTCACAGTACAATGAAACATGCTTGTAAGTTGTAGCAACCAACAAATATAAATTACATAGTCATTATTCAGAAGCAAAACACACAACATAAAGTAATTCCAAAGATAATATTTCTTATATACATTATTAGAACCTGCCTTGCAAGTTCCTGACCGCATTAACATCCATTTGGAATGCTCTTGCAAGAACATTCGAGTCTATATCTGGAGAAGATCCAAATATTGAGTTAGCAACCGTGATAACACCTGGGTTTTGGCTACTCAAAGCAGCGATTGCAACCGCTGGAGTTTGTCCTAGGTTGAACTGGAAATGGATGAGTCCTACTGGAAACACAAATACATCACCAACGTTAAGAGTTTTGGCGAAAAGACGGTTTCCATCTTGGTTTGATGAGATAAACCCTACGAGTAGAGTTCCTTGTTGAACAACCAAGACCTCGGTGGCTCGTGGGTGGGTGTGAGGTGGGTTCTGACCGTTTGGTCCATAGTCTATACGGACAAGTGAGATTCCAAGTGTGTTTAATCCTCCAAGGTTATTAACATTGACGGTTGTCACATTGGATCCAACACCATTGTTTGTGTTTCCAGCTCTGTTAAGCCCTGAGAAAAAAGAAATCATCCGCGGAAACGGCTCTTGGATCCTTGCAGAACTTCCCATTCACAAACACTAAACATGATTTTTAAAAAATAAGAGTATTAATGAGTTATGCAAAACTTAATCAACAAACAATATATTGAATAAGATAAGAAATCATTATGTGCATACCGCCAGCTGCTGGTGAGTTGACGCCGACACAGAAATCTTGAAGGGGGCTTGGATCAGAAGCAATTGCTAATGGAAGTGTTAAAGCCAAGAGAGATAAAGCTGCAATAAAGAAGAGAAACTTCATTTGTTTATATATGTGTTGAGACGATTCTTCGAATAGAAAGAAGGATTATTGTAATTTTCTTGATTATGGTTTCAATGAAAGATGTGAGAGAAACTTATGAGGCAAAGAGTTCAATATATAGATGAATGAGGGTTTGAACAAGTCCATTCCTTCTTAAATCCAAAAACTACAAAGATGTAGCTTTCATTATCTAGAAATTTGAAATGGTAAAATGTTTGATTAAACGGATTTAAACCGTGTTCCCTCAAGTTATCTTAATGTGGAAGTTATATGAATTTCAATGTTCAAGTGTAGCTTTCATTATCTAGTTTTGAAATTGGTAATTAACATATTGATGATTCCGTGTTCCTTCAAATCGGGAGTTATTTAAATTATTGTATTGTTACCATATTGACGTTAGTAATATATCTTACATGCACACAAAATAAAGAAAAGCATATCTTCAGTTGGAAAAATAATGCACTTGAAGTTTTAAAATGTCTAGTGTTGGTGATGATATAGTTAGATAAGTTACTACAAATGTTTTTATTATTAGTATTTTTTCTCAAGTTGTCATGAATTATCCGTGATGATTTTGATAATAATCTTTTAATTGCATGTTTGAAACTTGAAAGAGTTGACTTTGACAAATGTCAAGGGTAAATTTGATAGCTTTTGTTTAGTCTTTAGGCTATCTCGTTTAAGCAATAAAGCATGACCGTATCAACTTATAATATAAAAAAAGGTAAATAGGATTTGATTATGGGAAGAGAGTTTCACGCATGTCACGAAGAAATATCGTACGTGTGTCGCATAAACGTGTACACTTATGACTTATCTTTCAAGTACTTGATTAAGATAACGCTTTCCTCTTATGCCTAGGTTAAAATATTAAATTATTATTTTTAACTATCAAATAAATTTTAAAAATTTAAATTTTTTAGTTTTATGATTCAGAATCGTGTTTAATTCGAATTATGGTTAAGTTTAGATTCATATTTTCGATGTATGAAAAGCACTGTTCAAGTATGATTTAGGCTCTGGTTCGTAACATGAGTTACCATTGATTTTTGTTGAGTTATGAGCATAATTCAAAGATAACTTAAAAATATTACTAATTATGAAATTTTTTTTTTTAATTTTGAAGTTAAGTTTGAGTTATGAATGTGTTATGCTTGATTTACAATTTTGAGGTATGCCTTTTATAAAATTATTAACTCAAATGATAACTCATCATCAAAAAAAATTTCATGTGGTAATTAACAAATCACACTTTTTTTTTTTGTTATTTCCAACAAAGATTACATATAGTACATAATAAATTATGAGTTATTTTTCATTTCTCATTTGTTTTATTATTAAGACAAAGATTATTCAAACCAATCAAGCAAAATGTTCTTATTATTTTATTTGTTGGTTATATTTGTTATTTTAATTATTTTTAAAATGTAATATACTCAAATTTATTTCTAGTGCTTTTCTTAATATTCATTGTCAAAATACAAAATATCTTCAAAATTTATGGTGTGATTTTATTTTTCTATTTATTAAAGCCACTCTATATCTAACAATTTATTTTATTTTATTTTATGGTTAAATTTTTTAATAGATGGTATTAATATCAATTAAATTTATTTTTAACAACACATACTGCAGCTAAATATCATCAAAGTTACCAGTCAATTATTTTTGATAAAATATAACTCATATTTCTTCTGCAGACTTACCGCATAAATCCACCGCAATTCATGTTTGATATCACATAATTTTTACTGCAAGTTACATCAAATTATAACATCAACTGATACTACATGTTACCAATCGGAGCCTTAATTATGCTTTGGTTTTGGTTTTGGTTTTGATTTTGGTTTTTGTTTTGGTTTCTATATGATATTTAATAAAAATGAGTTTTAGATCAATTTTTAAGTGTTCGATTAGAAACTCAACCTTCATTTTATTTTTTTGTATATTTTTCAAAATATCCAGCGATTTTTATAAGATATCCGATACATAAAAACATAATTTTATATAATTTATTATTTTTATAAAATCGAAAAATATATGTATTAACTACTTTCTCATGTCACAGTATACCTCATATATAATTAGTGTAAATCGACAATTTCCTTAATTTTGTGAAAAGGAAAATCGCGACAATCGACATGTACGTTTATTGATGCAAAGAAAAACCAAAAAAAAATGTTTTTTTCTCTAAATCTTTCCTTGATGCAGAAAGAAATAATGGAGCTTTCGTATTTTTTTTTGCTTATATTTAATTTTATGTTACGTACATATAATCGAAACGATTATACAGATTTTGTTGTTTCTCCTAGGAATATAAAAACATTCAAAGTTTGCCTAATTTCAATTTAGAAGAAAAAAACAAACTGTACTATGGAAATAGTCCTGTGTGCCTTCGTAGCTCGAGCTTGGTTTAAGGAAATGTAAGATAATTTTGATTGGGTATTAAGCTATGATTTTGAGATGGTATGATAGCTTTCATTTTTAACATCACATGTTCATGACATAAGAGTATCATCAAACGCTGTCTCGTCAATCTTGCACCGCTTAAATCCCCGAAAGAAAAACCATATCCGAGTGGCTAACACGAATACGACGGGTCAAAGACCGTACCAATGCTGTTGGAAGTCTCCATCTTATGTTGAGAGACTTCTTGAGGACGATGAACATTAGTTTTTGATGGAGCAAGAAAAAAGTAAGAAGAGAGGAAGATGCTGAGGGTAGACGAGAGAGAGGAGCCTTTCTAAAAGATTAGAGAAAGAGTTTGAAATTTCCAACATTGAATAGTAACTTAATTATGAGGTATCACTGATGAACCCCACAACTCTATCAAGTTCTTTACTTCATGATGCATCACTACCATTTTCTGCTTTCAATTCTTATTGACTAAATAGAATATGGGAGATTCTACACCTTCTGCTCAAATTCAGGAAATTTAAGAAGTAGCAAATTAGCTATGGAGTCTAGTCCAAGGTAACGTTAACTTATTTTAGTTAAAGAAGTATAACTAAAATTGATGTCAATTACGAACCGTTTTTTATTGCTAAATTTTTTTAGTGCGTATGAAAAATCTTTTTAATAGGAGGTGGAATTAGCACAGGATAGTTTTATATTTTGACGAGAAAATTGAAAACTCCATGAAAATTCTACGAACTATTTTGAGGAAAAAAAAGGTTATCTTCATGATGAATTTCATGGTTACTGATTAACGAACATACAGCTGATCTTTTTTGGTGATTCATTCCTTGCATAGCGTTTAGTGGAGGAGAGAAATAATAATGGAAACAAATAAATGTGAGAAATTAAAAGACTTGGTTACTTGTTTAAAGGGCAAACAGTTATGAACTTGTCCCCATTAATTATTTTTTGTGCTCCTTAAGCAGATAAATTCCAAAACAGTTATGAAAATTTATGTTTGTGTTTGTAAATTTAAAGAATAACAATATTATGGCACCACAGTTAGAAGAAAAAAAATCACTCCGTTTCATATTAACATAAAATTTTGAAGATAAAAAAAATATAAACATACGATATAGAAGATTAAAAAAAAAACTGTTCTAAAATGTAACTGTATTAAATCATTGAAATAACAATATAACTAGAAACGATCAAAAGTAATTGTAAACGATCAAAAGTAATACTATAAAAAAACTTTTAACTTAACAATTTTTTCAACTAAAACCTCCAACTATTTGTGTTTTCCAAAACAAACATTCAAGTTGATAAATTTTCCAACAAAAACATCAAACTATTTTTGTTTATAAAACAAACCTCTAAATATAAAATTTTCCTTACTTACTATGGGTCAACAATAACTCCCGTTAACTATTTGTTAACTATGTTTTTACATTTTTAACGTATTTTTGTTATTATTTAGTTATTTATTAAGGAGAAATATGTTTACAACTACAGAAAATTGATTTATTCATATAGGATTCATATTCGAAACTGACCGAATTAACAAATATTTAACAGGCATTTACTGTGTTAACTGGAGTTATCGTTGACCGTCAGTTAACCCTCAATCATACTCAAGATTGAGTTTTTCCATCTAGGATTTTTATTCGAAACTGACAAAATTAACAAATAGTTAACATGCGTTTGTGGAGTTATCGTTGACCGTCAATTAACTTTCATTGAGATCAATATTAAGAAATTGAGAGTTTAAGTAAGCAAAACTTTATATTTGGAAGTTTGTTTTGGAAACAAAAATAGTTTGAAGTTTTTGTTGAAAATTTTTATCAACTTAAAGGTTTGTTTTGGAAAAACAAATAGTTGGAGGTTTTACTTGAAAAAAATTGTAAAATTGAAGGTTTTTTTTATGGTATTTTTCCTAATAATTTAGTTATAGGTTTTAGTTTAGTGAGAAAAAAATAGTGATAAGATAAATAGTGGTTAAAACTAAGAAATCTATAAAACAAAATTAGGAAAAAAATATAAAGTGTTAGACTATTAAAACTTAATACTACTCTTATCACTGATTTTATCATTTCAAAATATGAAAATAATGATAGTAATACTGAGTTTTTAAATAAGTTTTTATGACCAATTCTTTTATTTTTTTTCTTGGGAAAGTATCACAAATTCTTTATCGTGTTCGATTACTATTAATCTCACCAACTAAATTCATAAAATTGGGAAAATAGAAAGAAAAAAAACAATTAAGTGTGTGTATATAACTATATATATATATGTGTGTAATTTATAATTTATTTGTGTGCCAAATTTTAAGTTTTTATTGTAGCAACTGGTGATAAAGAAAAAATAAAATAAATGTACGGTACAGTTTCTCTGAATCTCTGGAGGGAAGTAAAGGAAAGCATTGGTTGTCCATAAATTCACAAGCAGGAAGGATGATTACGGACATGCGTACAAAGGAAGACTCATCTTCTTATTTAATTGTATTCCACTTGATTCCCTACACGTTTCTAATTTCTACAATTCTAGGAGTACCAAATTGTTTTTGCAATTACTTTCACTTTGTTACTTTTTACTTTTCTTTATTATTTTTGGGTCATATGAATAAGAATAAAGTCACCAAACGGTCCATTACAATTTTGCAAGAGATTTTTAGTGTTTGAGGATAAAGTCCATTACAATTTTACAATCTCAAAGACCTAAACATTTGGATAAAATTTCCAGAATAGATCTCTAGTCGATATATGGATTATCATAGCAACTATGTTATTTGCTAACAATGAGATGTTTAAACATTTCAGGCTTCAGCATTTCTTTAATTGATCAAAATCATCTGAATGTTTGGATTTTTTTGGCTTTTTATGTTCGTTAAGGAAGACTTTTTTGGTTTAAATAGTTTATGTTTAGTAGACAAAATTTTGTCCAACAAAACAAAAATAAACCAAAGTTATTACTTAACCAGAATAATCCGTATATACCAAAATAATCGAAACTAAATTAACAGCTACTATTTCCGTTCTAATTTATAAAAAAATTTGTCTAAAAATACGCATATTAAAAAAATATTAATCAAAATCATCATTAAACAGATTTTGAAAAACATAAAAAGCAACGAAAAATATATTTTAATTATACTAGATTAAAAATTATTAAAAAGTTACATAAATATTTGAAAAATCCTTATAAAATAGAATAAACAACTTTGACTAAAAAATCTTATAAACTTGGAACGGAGGGAGTATTGTTTAACCAAAATCAAACTGGATTTTATAACTCCAAAAAAAAAAAACCAAAATTTGATTTTGATTTTAGTAAAATTATGTTCAAATCAAACTTCCAAGTTTTTAATCCAACCAAACCGAATCAATGATAATGGTTATTCTTTTAAAATTTTTTAAAAAATCAGCATATCTTTCACTCCAATAATTTTAAGACTACTCTCCTGTAAAGTTATAAATAAAACTCTTTATCTTTTGTTAGAACATTTTAACAGTTAACATAAATTTTTCTTAGTTGCTCTCCAAAATATACTCCTTTTTTTTTTTAAATAGCCCATCCAACTCTCAAATTGACTAACGCACGAAATTAAGTGGACCGTGCAGCTTTTTTTTTTCTTTTCATTTTTGCGTTTTCACTAGTAAATCATCCAACAGCTTAATTAAAAGCATTTTTAAAAATTAACAATTCTAAACGAAGAATTACAAGATCGACTTACCAATACCAATATGGCAATATACGTGGTGCATTCATATTAGCACAACATCTTACAATATTCCAACGAAATAAATAAATATGACTATTAAAACTTTTTAAATTACATCAAGTCAAAAAAGAAAAAGAAAAAAAAAGTTTTCCGAAAGTCTCGATAATGACTGAGATGGAGATGTGCCCGATCTTCCACGCCACAGTAGTGGAGAAAGAGGACAAAACCGTAAAAAACAAATTCATCATTATAATTTACTGAGAAAAAATATTTCTTTTTTAACAATCATAATAATTTACTGTCAGTTTTTCCATAAAAAGATCTTACCATAATTACTAAGATCAGAGAAACAACAAAAATAAAATTAAAAATAAACTGAAGTAAAAGTAACCCTCTTACTGAAGCAACTCAAAAACAAACCACACCGTCCCACTAATAGGGTTAAAAAGTAATTTTATCTATCACGTAATATTTTGACTGTCCAAAAAATTAAATCACGTTATATATATGACATGGCATCATCACGTCTAATCAGCTTCTTCTTCTTTGGCCTCTTCAGCTTCGGCTACACTGCACCTATAAAACCAAACCAGTCTCATTTGTATCCTCAACCAGAAGAAAAAAACAAATATTGAAATTTGTCATCAATTCAAAAAAAAAATTCTAGATTTTTCTACAAACCTTAACCAATCGCGAATTGAAAATCTCGTCGAAGAAAATGAAAATTCCGGTAACTTTATCCTCTGTTACTGTCTTTAGTAACTCTATTTCCGACAATCGCCGTCATGTTTTCCGTGAAAATCATCTGCGTTAAGAAACTCCGATCTGTCTTTTAGATTTTTTTTGTTTTTTTTTTATTTGCTTTCGTTTGTGAAGATGATGATTCACTGATTTCAGAAAACTGTATAGTTTTTTTTTGAATTTTGTTTCCTGAAGAGATCTCAAATCTGGAGAGATTTTGAATTTTTTTTTGTTTCTGTTTCTCTTTAGCTTTGTGTGAACGAGAATTGACTTGAGAGAGAAATCAAAATTACATAACGATGCCATTTCCGATGAAGATTCAACCGATTGAAAATTTTCCGGCGAGTAGAGACTTAGCTCGAGTGGAATTAAGCAAACCAGTACTCAAATCTCGTCTCAAGCGTTTGTTAGATCGGCCGTTTACAAATGTCTTGAGAAGCTCAAATTTAGATAAATCACTCATCGCCGCCGTCTCTGGTGAAGCTCAATACGGCGGAGCAGAGTTCGAGCCAAGCTTAGCTAAAATGGTTCAAAGCTATATGGAAGAAAACAACGAGAAGCAAACAAGGAATGGACGCAATCATCGTTGTAATTGTTTCAACGGGAACAATGATAGTTCCGATGATGAATCCGATTTGCTCGATGGCTTCGCCGATTCTTTCAACGACGCTTATGATTATTTCAAGGTAAAACTTAACCGCTTCTTCTTCTTCATTCTCTGAATAAACCAAAAAAACTGATGAATCCATGGATTTTGATTATAGAGCTTGATTCCATGCGCGAGTGTTACTGAGAAGAATTTGTTAGCTGAAACTTCGAAGATTGTAGAGAAGAACAAATCAGTAAAACGAAAAGACGATTTGAAGAAGATCGTCGTTGATGGACTCTTATCACTCGGTTACGATTCATCAATTTGTAAATCGAAATGGGATAAAAATAAAACTCGCTCTATACCGGCCGGTACAATCTCAATAACCGGTTTTTTCTTCTTCTTCTTTCTATCTTGGATTTTTGGTCTGATTGTTTTTGAATTTTTGAAAATTTTCAGGTGAGTATGAGTACATAGATGTGATTGTTAACGGTGAAAGGTTTATAATCGACGTTGATTTCCGATCTGAGTTTGAGATCGCACGGCAAACAAGTGCTTACAAGGCGTTGCTTCAATCTCTACCGTTGATTTTCGTCGGAAAATCTGATCGGATTCGTCAGATTGTTTCTATGGTTTCAGAGGCGGCGAAACAGAGCTTGAAGAAGAAAGGTATGTATTTCCCGCCATGGAGGAAAGCTGATTACATGCGAGCTAAATGGCTCTCTTCTTACACTCGAAACTCCGCCATGGAGGATCGACCAGTTTCTTCCGCCGCCGCCGTGGCTAAATCGGAGCTAGATTGTTCGGAAATTGAGCTCGTTTTCGAAGAGAAAATTTTGTCGCCGTTTAAATCTTCGTCTTTTGGTAGAGATGATGATTATGATGACGTGGCAAATCCGACGGAGAGAGAAGTGAAGGTCGTCGTCACGGGATTAGCTTCACTGTTCAAAGACAATCCCTAAAAAAGATTTTTTGAATTTTCTAATTTTTCTAGTTTTCGAGTTAAACAAATCAGAGAACAGTTGCTTATAAAAAAAACGAGAGAAAAGCATATAAAAAGTATAATTGGATATTAACATTAGAATGTATCTTCTTTTTTGACCTCTTACTCTTTTGTCTCAATTTTCAAGGTGTTATGAGTTATTATGACTTACTACTGTTGTTACCTGTATGTAAAAGTAACAAGGAAATGTTATTATTACTGGAGTAAAAATTTTAGTCAGAAATGTGCAGTTAATGTTTTGTTTTTACTCTTTAGTTTCTTGAAAATATTTTTACCTTTTATGAGATTTTACTGCGACCTTGTTTAAAAATATGTTGGCCTAAAAGGAACAGAAAATTTTATGAGAACACTGCAAGCAAATTTATTAGCGGGAATAAAGAAAAACTACTTCATTTGTGGATGTCAGAAAATAATTTTTTTTAAAGACAAAGTAGTATCAGAATTTATTTTAATTATTTTACGATGACGGCAGCATTCGAGTGTAAGAGCTGTTCATTTGAACAGTTGAACAGTGTAATTATTTTGTCAGTGAAATAAATATTTCGGTGTATGATTTGGTTTCATACAAATTAATAGAATAGCTATAATGTAGATCCAAACTTGAATTTATACTGAGGAGTTAACTCTTTTTAAACTAAATGAAACTAGACTAGAACATTTTGGTTTGTTCGATAAAGACATAATGCAATGTTCTGTTGGACTTTTTTAATGGAAAGATGAAAGTATATTATTATTTTTTGGAAAATAAAAATAAAATTTTGTTTTTGCTTTATTTTCTAGTCGAAGCCGAGACCAACTTTATACATGGACCTAACTTTGTTTCCCTAAAAATGTGTTGTGATTTTAAACGGTTAAACTATACCAATATGTAATTGATCGCAATCATTTATGTGGGGCACAAGTTATCCATTATGAGACAACTAATATATATATATATATATACTTTAATTATTCTTGATGTCATATTACACATTACACAAATAATTCTATTTTTATGAAACACACAATTTTACATATTCTAGATTATTTAAGAGAAATTCCCTATAATTTGTTTTGTGTGTTTTTTGTCAAATTTAGCACATTTTTTTATGACAAAAATAGTGTTTTTATAAAGAGCAATAATTTATTTTTTTGGTTTGAATTAAGTATTTTATGATTTAGGGTATAGTTTTTAGAGGATAAGAGATATGGTTTATGGTTTAAACCTTAAACCCTAAATTTTAAATTCTAAAAATATGAGATTAGGAGATTTGTGATATATAAGATAATTGCTCTTAAATAAAATGTTATTTTTATCTTAAATGAAAATGTGTGCTATTTGTGACAAAAAAAATTCATTTTATACTATTTATAAGAATTGCCTATTATTTAATTACAAAAAATTTAGATTGCATGAAATGGGTAGGGTCGGTTACAATAATTTCAGAAGCTGTGGGCTTCTTTCCTCTCCTCCTCAATTCTATCCCAGTCTTTTTCTGGGATTTGACATTGTTTCTAGGAGTAGAAAATAAAAATAAATATTATTTGCCATATAAACCACCAAAATTTTAACTTCATGATTATTTCATTAAAACATTTAACACAATATTTGTTTTTGTTATTAAATCAAACAAAATAATGTTTTGTTATTAAATCAAACAAAATAATAATCATCTGATAAATGTGCATATTTTGCTGGTGTATATTTTGTTGGTGTTTTTATGTGAGCAAATCCATACATTGTTGTGTCATTTAATATAAAACTTAATTAAGAACTTCATGCAAACCCATAAGCAAATAAAACTATTTTTTTATTAGATGCAAAATCCAGTTTAAGAAACGAACAATATATAGATGTTCAAATTTATATGCTGTATTTATATACTGAATGTGAATGTATTATTAAGATTTTAAACAAATAATTATGAACTACAAAAAAACGGATCTATAGTTTCTGCTCTAAATATAAAGACCATAACATTTAAGAAACCACAGAAGAAAAAAAACATCCTCGACGTACCCACTCAATAGAAATGTAGAATAGACAATAGTTTGGAGACATTGTTCAGTGTTTGTTTGCTTTTTATCACCTGAGTTTTTGCCTTGTTACTTGTGAGAGTCAGACGAATAAAGATTTTTAAGCACAACCAACTTGTGAGTTGTGATAGTGTTAGTGACAGTGTTATTATTTTATTGGACCTCCGTGGCTCCTCCTCACATGATATAATGATTTTTTTCTCATAAGATTTATTTTAGTATATTAGAGAACGGTTCTAAATCTAAAAAGAGTTTTTAAGATGGGTTATTAATTTTTTATTAATAAAAAATAAAAAAAATGTGTGAGAGAGAGGGATTCTTAAAGTTTTTGTTGAAGAATCTATAGTTTATTGTTTAAGAATCTTTTAGGATATATTAGTTCTATTTTTTGCTAAAATTAAAGTTTAATTAGATCACTAAATTCTATTAAAATAATCATATTTTTTTTGTTTAAGAAACTTTTAGAAATTCTTAACTATTGGAAATGGTCATTAGACAAAGGGAGATATATTAATTAAGAACATAAGGTTTCTTTTTATATTCCTATTTTAATTGTTGAGCATTTTGGAGATTTCTTTCCTGAATATGTAGACATTTACTCTCTTGTCACAATTTCTCCCGATCAGTTTACAAATCCATAAAAGCATATAAACTTTGCTCAATAAACGTTATTGATAAATCTTAATCTTATGACTATTTTAAAATAATTAATGAAATCCATAATATTTGTAATATTATTGGTTGATTTATGCAAATATAACAGATTATCTCATCATTTATTAAATTTGATTTAATATGTTTTTTGCCTGCAAGAAAAAAAAGTTTTTCATTAATCTGTTTCCCAAAACGTGTCCCACAGAATTGTAGGTCCGTGTGCTGCTGGCTTACCCACTAATCTTTAGCAAAAAAATGAAATGAAATTTCTATAATTAGATAATATTTTTTAAGAACAATAAAATTTATGCCCTTTGACAAAAAAAAAAAAAAAAACAATAAAATTTCAGTGTTAACTGAACTTATTATTAAATATTTCTAGAAATTTTGAATAGTTTTGTTGTAAAGTAAAAAGAGGCAAATTAATACATAGTATGTAGGGATATTTAAAGAAAGACAGATAGAGGATTGCGTATAGAGTAGAATAGTTTGGGGACCAACCTGCAACTGCAAGAGGACGAACCTAATGGTAAAGAGACCTATCGGCTGTCTACATTGACATGCCTAAAGTCTTACTAACATTATTGACCTAAATTCAAGATATACACATAGATAGAGCCAAGATGGTGTGATTAGTTGTGTGGCGCATCGTCATGGGTTTATTCTGTTACTCACATCATCATCACATGCCTCTCAGTTTTTTATTTAATTCGACACAAATTTATGATAACAATTTTTTTTTTTTTATTAAAACTACAAATTTTAATGGACAGATTTACATAGTTGAGTAAACTTATGGGAGAAAATAGTGAATTTTAACCCAAAATTACCATTCTGAAAAATCTTTTGGGTTTATTTTACTAAATAAATATTTTACTATCTAAAGAGTATGGTATGCAAATATGTATTTGAACGAATAATAGTGTGAAACATTCCTTTTTAAATCATTTAAATTTTCTTGGCAGTATTCAATATTTTAATATATAATTAATAGATCAATTTAGGCATGTACAATTATGTATGACATGTTTAAATATTACTCAAAATTTGAGGTTCTTGTTTTATTTATAATTTAAAGCTTACTAAAAAATTTAATACTTTTCAGACGTATTAAACTTTCTATTAGCCAAATATTTAAAAAATCTAAAAAATTATGAAAAATACATAGAATCATAACGTTTAAGAAAAAAACAAAATTCATTTTACATATGACAGTATATTTGATGTATAAAAAACAATTCTTATAATGTAATTAACATATATATGAAAATTTAATTTATATGAGAATGGAAATATTATGAAATTAATATGTTTCTCTATTTTTAGAACACATAAATACAGAGACTTATCCGCATTGAGATCAGACCCCGAATATTTGGTGAAATGTGGTCCATCCTCCTTTTCTTTTCTTTTGTTTTCTTTCTTTTTCTTCTATGCTTCTTTTCCTTGTCATCTTTATTTACTTCTAATTCTAAGGTAAATAAACTAGTAACCTCTTTTTTTGTGCCCTTTATTTAACAACATTTATGATTTATGACAAAGATTCCGATTTAAAACTCAGGATGATTAGAGCAACAACAAGTAAAAACTTGTGTTTGGTGTACACTGACTTTAACTTCTTTTATTTACTTTTTCTTTTTCACTTACGTGCTAAACTTCTTTATTACTTAGTAAATGTGAAAGCTGCTAAACATACTCAATTTCTAAATTTTATAATGCATAATGGTTTAGGTAAATCAGAAAAAAAGTAAATTATATAAAAAAGAGAGGATGTTGTCGCTTAGGTAGGCAACAACACATTTCTACTTGAATTTTTCTACCGTGCAGGTCTTTAAAGTCAATTCCGCTCCTAATAAATTAATGAGATATAAGACAGCTTGCCTTGCAGGAATTGATTAAGAAAACGAAAATAGTAGTAAAAAGTAATTTTAAAAATCTGAGAAGCTTCATTAACTTCTCTAATCTTATGACTCGTTTTAGGAATAGAAGCAAAAGTACTGACAGGTGACAGCTAAGAAAAGATGATGACACCATTAATAGGATTCAGAGGTTATCCATAAGAAACTCAGAGAAAGATTAATAATAGTTTGAAAATAAATATAAAACCTACCCAAAAACAACAAGTCAGAATCTTCAGTATGTGGAATCAAAGAAAAGTCTTGCAAGTACAATGAACTTGGTTGATATTTTCAGAACTAAATTTTATATTATAAAGTTCGATTTTAGGAAGACCATCATTTTCAACATTAAGACACTAAAACATCCTGCAAATAATATATATATATATATATATATATATTATATTTGGTTTATAAGGTTGTTTTAGGATGATTTTTTGGATAATGAAAAATCCCTATTTCTATAACAGATTTTGGAAATATCTATTTTCATAATACTCTAATGATGTATTTCAGAATTCTTCTTTCACTGAAATTTATAGGTCCAAAATACACACTTTTCCCATAATAATTCAATTTCTTCTAAGCTTCAAAAGCAAACACTTGAAGTTGTGGTTTTGAATCCCTGATTCTGTAATTTTATTAGAAAATGTAGACTTCATACATTGATGTGTATAAGCACAAAATATGTTATTTAACAAAACAAAGGCCTCTTCTTAATTATTGCTGTTTTATACATGCCATTTTGATCTTACAGGAATCAAACAACATAACATTCATTACCTTATTACCAATTGCTACGTTGAGCAATTCACTATTACAGCAACATCAAACTTCTCTATACTTCCATCTCATCAACTCACGGGATGTTCTTCTTACGAGCAAGCTCTCGTGCCATCTCTCTTAGCTCTTCGGGTGAAGGAGGTCGAGTTGCCTCTTCAGGATACACAACATATGAACGGTGCACAACAAATAGCCAAATTTGGAGGAGTTAGTGAAATGCCTCCAGTCCACTATAAAAATCACCATTGCAGACAATTTGGTAGAGCTCATGACCCGTAAAAAAAAAAACCTCTGACTACCATCAAAATGAGATTATGAATGTTTCTAAGATCCTAGTAAGTACCCTGTGTTTGAGTGATTAAACCGCAGAACAATTCGATAACAGTCTTGTAACAATGCCTATACGGTATAGGCTATACCCATTTTAGAATGACCATTTCCCAATTATATAACAAAACCCACTCATTGCACTACTTAACCATCATAACAGATTGTTCTATACAAGTCAGAACCTAAAAAATCCAATAATCATCGATATTTTCGAATGAAGCAACAAATGAACTGTATGATGAAGAATCATTGACCCTTCAAGGAGATTGAACAATTATCTCGTTTGTTTCTAAGATTGTAGTGACTAATCTCTGTCAAAAGTGATTTAACAGCACTAAAAATCATAACAATCGATTCCTAATTCCTAATTTATTCAGCTAACCCATCAATCTAATACCTAACAAAGCAAACTAATTCAAATTTTGAATCGAAGCATCAATCTAAAACGAGAGAGATAGATAGAAGATTATTACATTTCCCATGAATTTCTTGATATTGGTGCTGTTGTTGGCGAATGTATACATCAGGACGATAGGAACTGCGACATAGACACCGAACTTGGCGATCTCTAGAACTCCTTTCGATGTTCCTACAGACGACATTTTTCTCACAGAGACGAATTAGAACAATGTCCAGAGAGAATACAAGGATGAGCTTTTAGGGTTTTATCGATTGAGAAATTGGGAATTGATTATGAATTGTCAACTAGTGGTAGAATGTACCAATTTAGATATATCTTAGAAATTGGAGTTCTAAAGACCAAATATATGAAATTCTCGTAGCTCTTTAAGGCCCAATTATTGTTGTTGGGTCTCCTATATGGATATTTCGGTTTACTGATTTTTTATAATGTAGTTCGATTATTTTAAATAGTATAGCTAGATTTTAATTTAGTAAGTCAAACCTCTATAAATTAATAACATTGGTATTTTATAATATTTTATTAGTTTATCATGTTTATTAATTTATAGAAGTGATATTTGGGTCATACTATCAATTTGGGACCGGTAAAAATTATTGATTTATTGAGTTATTAATTTATGAAGGTTCACTATAGTTCAGTTCAATTCAATTGTATCATACTCCCTCTCTTTAAGAATAAATGACGTTTTACTAGATTGCACAAGAATTAAGGAGGTTTGTAATTTGTCATATATACCCTTACTAATCAAATATATTTACATTTAAAATTTTGATTCAATACTCCAGCCGTACACATTTTTTTTGAGGTGTTTCATATTCTTAGTATTCTTCCCTATACATAATACTTCAATTTTCTATAGTGTTGACTACAAAAAAAATATATTTGGAGGGAAACAGAATTTTCACGTAGATATTCACAAGCAAAGAAGAAAATTAGTGGAGGCAAATATGTCAAATTCAAAAAATTTGACATTCTTATATAACATGGAATTTTCAACAGTAGATCATCCATGGCTAATGTTAATTTAAACCTTTCACCTCCAAACAATAATAGACATTCATTTGATTTAAACACCATTCCAACAAGTAATGACGATCAAGATTCTCAAATTGAAGATTTTGGAGACGAAGGTGATTACGTTCATGCAATGGAAGAAGTAAATATAAAAAGTGGAACACCAAAACCCGTAAGGATTATTTCTTCTTCTGCAAGCACCATTTTAATTGATTTGAACATAAATACGGTGGAAGATCCTAGTGATACACATGTTGTAGAGCTAAATGCCGATCAACTATATGAAGAAAATCAAGATCACTCGGTTGGAAATCAAGGTAAATTAGATTGTAATTTATTTATTTTTTGGGTCCATATATGAAATTTTGATGATATATTGTGATCTACTTATATTTTAATTGTGTTTTAGGACCTGTTCACCAAGACGTAAACGCCACAAGCAAAACGAAGAGGAATTTAACTAATGGTGAAAGATGGGCTGTTTACAATGCATTATTGGCAAGGAGCGAAAACGAAAAAATCAATAAGAGCACCACAAGAGAGGTGTCAGAGTTACTTTCAGTTCGTATTCGAACGGTTCAAAGGATATGGAAACAAGCTAAGAATACCCCCCTGGTGTATTGGTTGATGTGTCACAAAGAAGGAAAAACAATTGTGGCCGCAAAAAGTTTCCGATCGACCTACAACAGATCATAGATATTCCTTTTCATCGACGTACGAATTTGAGGACGTTGGCTGAAGCTCTTGGGATTAGTTATGTGACACTATATACACGTGTGAAAGAAGGTCTTCTACGACGTCACTCCAATGCTTTGAAACCACACCTAAAAGAAGAAAATAAGGTAGCAAGGTTGCGCTTTTGTCTATCGATGTTGGATCCTCATAGTTTGGTTCATGAACCAAAATTTGTCGACATGTACAATACTGTACATATCAATGAAAAATGGTTTTATATGACCAAGAAGACGGAAAAATATTATTTACTTCCTCTCGAAGATGATCCCGTACGGACATGTCAAAGTAAGAATTTCATTGGAAAGGTGATGTTTTTAGCTGCAATGGCTCGCTCAAGATTTGATGATGAAGGAAAAGAATTATTTTCTGGAAAGATTGGGATTTTTCCTTGTCACTATTCAGCCCGCACAAAGACGGAGTAAAAATAGAGAAGCCGGAACAATGGAAATAAAACCGATTACATCGGTTACGAGAGACATAGTAAAAAGATGTTTGATTGAAGAAGTTATTCCTAAAATCTATGAAAAATGCCCCCGGGAGGATATAGGAAAGACTATTTTCATTCAACAAGATAATGCAAGGACACATGTTGATCCAACCGATGAAGAATTCCGAGAAGCTGCATCACAAAATGTTTTGACATTCGATTGATGTGTCAACCACCAAATTCTTCGGATTTAAATATTCTTGATCTTGGATTTTTTAGTGCGATTCAAGCATTACAACACAAGGTATGTCCGAAAAACATTGAAGAGCTTATTCATGCAGTAAATGATTCATTTGAAGAATATCCAACAAGGAGGATAAACCATATTTTCTTAAGTTTGCAACTTTGCATGCAAGAAATTATGAGAATTGGAGGATCTAATAACTATAAAATCCCGCACATGAAGAAAAAAGCGTTGGAACGAGAGGGTCTTCTTCCAAAGCAAATGATTTGTAATTCTACTATAGTGCAAAATGTAATAAATCAACTGGAAGGTTAGGATTTATTTTCGTTATGTGTTTAGATTTTTTTACAAATAAATCAATAAGCATTTTCATTATTTTTTACTACGATTAAGAAAAGAAAACAACACACACAAAATAACGATAGCTAAAGTTGTGATAGTAGTAAATTTTATTACTCCATGAACCATTAGAGAGTGAACAATGGAATACAATTATTGATAACCAAAAGTAGGAAATTTAACATAGTTGAAATCACATCATAGTTGGATTTAAATCTGAAAATATTAAGGAAGAAGAATGTGAAGCATATCTAGAATCACTTTTCGCATCTCCTTATCAGGATGAATTTCTCGAACTCCATAGTAGCATAATTTGTTGAGATCAAAATCATGCACCACCTGAAAAAAAAAATTATTTTTAAAAAGTTAGTATTTGTTGTTTCAAAAGATTAAACATGAATTAAAATTTGGTATATATATATATATATCACCTTTTGAATCTCTTTGTTAGGATAAAACTCCTCTTCATTAGAACGGCTTTTGCTCTCGTTTTTTTTTTTTCATTCTTCAAACAATTTTTTTCTTTTTTCTGTAGCTTTTTTTTCAAAGAGATTACTCATTTTATGATCAAAACAAATAAACCTCAATATAAATAGTCTTTTTGTTTGTTTAACCAATGTAATAAATTAAGTATGAGTGGGTGCTTGTTGACTACATTGGAAAAAGAAAGACAATCTATTTAATTAAGTATGAGAAAGATGAAAATGACTCTTGGAATATTGTTGTACGACATAATTATATATAATTTTAAATATTTA
Source organism: Cardamine occulta (assembly GCA_028015245.1). NCBI lineage: Eukaryota > Viridiplantae > Streptophyta > Magnoliopsida > Brassicales > Brassicaceae > Cardamine > Cardamine occulta. The sequence continues at coordinate 12,943,939 of CM051386.1, read as the reverse complement.
ATTATTTTATATTTTGACATTTGATCATTTGAAGTGGAGGTTATAATTGGTAGTTCTATGTAAAAGTTACATCGTAATTGTAAAACGTCACTTAATCCTAAACAAAAAATTAACTCTAAAACGTCATTTAATTCTAAACGGAGTGAGTAGCATATTTTCAGTATATTACTAAAAAATTGGCCAAAATGAGTAAAAATGACTATACATTTTTTTTCTTATTTTCAATAATTTTAAATGGGCAAAAATTTGTACATGTCTTTCTTTCTTTTTTTTTTCAAATTTTATCATATTATTTTTGATAACTAGGGTAGTTTATGACATAAATGAACATTGATATGAAAAAAAAAATTGTTAGGAAGAAATAGAAGTTGCTTTATGGAGAATATAAAACTAAGCTTTGGAGTTTTTTTTCTTCCAATTTTTCAAATGCACCAACATAATATAAGATGATTAGAATTATGTAAGTATTCTTCATTTTTACATTATAATTTAATCATAATTCTCATATCTTATTACTTTAGTGTGTATCTTTGTAAAAAAAAAGATTTCTTTGAGTTATTGAAGAGCATCCGATATAATTTAAACATTACAAAGTCATATTTAGAAATTTATTGAGATGAATCTTGATTTAAAAAAAATGTTTAGAAGTTTTAGATATTGAAAAAACAATGAAAAACATTATGATTAGAATTACAATATTAGCCTGTTTGTTAACTAATTTTACAACGATATCCAACTTTTTGGTCAATTGTATCATATATTTTAGAAAATTTGTAGTATATTACTAAAAAGTTGGTCAAAATTAGTTAAAATGACAACAAAATTTTTTTAATAGTTTTAATTGGGTGAAAATTGTGTACACTCATTTTTTGTTTCTCCAAAATTTATCCTATTTGATAAATAGAGTAGTTTATGACAAAATGAACTTCGATAAAAAATACATAAGAAGAAGAATATTAGGTATAAAAACCCAGACTTTTATAAGAAAGAGACTAGTGAATAACTTACCCTTCATCTTTCAATTCTTGTTCTTCCTCACCAAGATTGAGCAGTAGACTGGCTTCAAGAACATGGGTGGCTTCAGATTCCATAGTAAACCTATACAAGAGATGTGCTTAGGTTCATTCAAATTGTTAAAAAAAACTCAAATTCTGTAAAGTAAAGAAGAGACGAGAGAACAATTTACCCTTGATGTTTCAATTCTTGTTCTTCCTCATTAAGATTGAATAGTAGCATGGCTTCAAGATCAGGTTCCATAATAAACCTATACAAGAGATGCACACTTTTTTTTTCCCTCGTATACCTAGAGAGAGTGATGAGCGAGATTCATGGTTTTTTTCATTGCAAAATCACAAAGATGAGCGATTAAAAGGGGGTTTCTATGGTAGAGAGAGAAAAAATATACTGAATGTAACCGGTTCCCTTTATTTTTAAGGTAATAACATTTGGAAGAAGGACATAGGTTCTATCTAAAAGTTTGTATTCTAAAAATAAAGATATCATGAGTAACATGGGGGCCGATTGGTTATGTACTTTGAAGGCTTTAAAAATTTTTAAATTCTTAAAAATTAATTTTTAACCAATCAGATTAAATTTTTTTTTAAGCCTTAAAAGTCTAAATGCTAATTTTCAAAGTCACTAGATCTTTTTTAGTTTAATTTTTTAAAGTCTCAAAAATGAGACTTTTGAGGTTGTATAAAATTTTTACGTAAAAATTGTTGAAATAATATTTTGTTTGTTAATTAATTAAATAATATAAAATAAATAAAAAATTATAGCCAATTAATAAATTTATGCTCAAAATCTGATAAAAAAATCACACAGACAAGAATAAACGAAAAATCATACATAAAAATAATAAAATTATTCAAAACAATAAAATTATTTACTATTCTAATAAATAATAAAATTATGACTAACTAACACATAATTGTCAATAAATTAATATTATTAGCAATAAATCAAACTTTTAAAAATATTTAAAGTCACAGTTTCTACAGCTTTTTTTACCAATCAGACTATTATACAACAACAGCTTCTACATCCAAAATCTATACAATCAAAGTTTCTACAGCCAAAAGCCTACAACGAAAGTCTAAAGTAACAGTCATAACCAATCAGCCCCATGAAGACTATCACCTGAATCTATAATCCAAGTACTATGAGACATCTCAGTTTATGTAGGTATAGAGGAAGTCAACATGTCATGATAGAAAGTTTTGAAACAAAGGAAAGTACCAGTTATTTGTGAGATAGTTGGTACACAATTTGAAGTCGAGGCAAAGTTCCTTTCATATACCCGACTGGGAGCTTGAATCTTGATGTTCTGAGGACTAGAAACTTGAAGCTTACTACTCAAATATGCAATTGTATGTTGAACCTTCTCTTTGCACATGTTATCATCAATATCCTGTGAACTCACATCATGACCAAGCTGAGCATTTTTTGGTATTGCAGTGGCAATGTACTACCAACATGCTTGACCATCTTCTTACTTTGTGGATGTCCATGTGGATAACCATGGACCTTGTAGCACTTGTCCACTGTGTGGCCAATTCGATGACCACTTAGGCTTCTGAAAACCTCCATGTGCAAGCTTCAGGAATAACATATTGTATTTGAAAAGTAGTAGGAGCAGATACACCTTTATTGTTATTACCAACTATTATTTGAATTTCATCTTGGTCCATCATATTTTAAATATCATTCAGTCCTGGTCCAGGCTTCATGTTCAGAATTTGACCTCGAATGTTGTTGAAATTATCATTCAATCCCATGAGAAATTGAATGATTCGACTAGTCTCAGAATCTTCAAGCAACTCCTTAACCTGTTCATAATCACACATCTTCACCGAGGTTGCCTTAGTATTTGCCAACTGTTCCCATAAGGTCTTCTTCTTAGTAAAGTAAGCAGATATGTCAAGTTTTCCTTGCTTGAGATTGCTTGAGATTCATGACTGCATGTTCAAGCTGATATTTGTGTGGAAGATTTTTAACTTTGAATCTTCTAAAAAAATCATCCCAAATTTCAGCTGCATCTTCATAGTATAAGATACTATCATAGATCTCTTGATTCACAACATTTAGCAACCATGATTTAACCATGCCATTGCCCCTACTCTAGATTTTAAACAAACTATTATCATCAGCAGGCCTAGGAAGAGATCCATCAACAAAACTAATTTTGTTCTTCGTATTCGCATCAAGACTAATTCTCATAGCTATCGGCCAACTGTTATAATTTGTTCCATCTAGAATATGAGAGACAATAGATAAACATGTATGATCCATTGAATGGAGGAAAAATGGACTATGAGTACTGTCATATGATTCCATCATCATCGGAAGCGATCCAGAGTCATCGCGAGGCGATTTTGTTGACATTTTGCAAGATAAGCTTCATAATCAACCAGATATGGTAGCTCTGACTTAGACCAAGCTGGAGAATCTTGATCTTCAGTTGTAGAGCTTTGAATCTTATGTTTTCCCAATTTCTTCACCATCGCAACTCAAATAATTTTGTCGATCAAAAATCAACACTCAGAGAACCGATTAATCGGTGAAATCAAACAGAAAAATCAAAGAGAAATCACATAGATGAACATAAGAATTACTCTAATACCATATTAGTGAAATCACATCTGTGAAATGTTTTCTCTATACCAGTAGCGAGATGGAACACCATTCGCATGATAACTGCTATGGCGGCAAGCAAAAACTGGACCATTTAGTTTCCGATTAACATTCCACACTGCAAATAATAAAACCATGAGAATATAAAAAGAGGAACAACTAAATGTCATTCTCCTTTCATATATATGATTCGTTAGAGAGATTTGGTATAATTTTAGGGAAAATACCATTAAAACCTCCAACTTAATACATTTTTCCAACTAAAACATCCAATTTTGTGTGTTTCCACATAAAACCTCTAAATAAATTATTTTTCCAAAACAAACCTTAAAATAATCTAAAATGTGCATGAGATTAAGTTGACTAACGGTCAATGTTAGTTCCATCTAACACCGTTAACAATAATAATTTTGTGTCAAAAAGTATTATTTTTTACTTAAATAGAAAAAACTAAAAATATAATTAGAAAGCCTAAATAAAACAATAAACAAATTATGTCTTCTAAATAAAAATTATTTATTTAAATAAATAAATAAAAATATAATTATCTTCAATTATTTTTTCTAACAAAACTTTGTTTTTTTTATTTAGATTTTTAATTAAATAAATAAAAATACAAATTTCTGAACAAAAGGAATAATATTTTTAATTAAATAAATAAAAATACAAATTTCTGAACAAAAGGAATAATATTTTTAAATAAATAAATAAAAATATATAATATCCAGAAAAATAGGAAAAAAAAAATAAATTAATTCATTATAATATTAACAGTAAAGATTAATTAAAATTCAACATTATAAATATTGATTAAATTAATATTGTTATATTATTTACCATTAACAATGCTAACAAATAAGAAAAGAAAAATAAATTAATTGATCATAATATTAAATTTTAATATTATAATAAAACTTATTTTATCTAAATAAAAACTATTTTCTTAATAAATATTTTTAATATAACAGTGTTATTATTTTCTGAAACTACATTTGTAAACATTTTTCCTCCAGTTTATACTATCAATTATGGAATGAGTTTCTAATATTATATTTTAATTAATATAATATTTATTTTTGTTTAATAATTTTTATTTAGAGAAGATAATTTTTATTGTTAATAATAAAAAATATTATTTTTATTATGTTAACATTTTTTTAAAAATATTATTTTTTGTTTTATTTTATTTTTACTTAGTTTTAGTTTTTTCGTTATGATTTTTTTTTTCTAATTAAATTGAAAAATAATAATTGTTTAACAAAATAAATTGATTTTTATTAACGGTGTTAGATGTTGACCGTTAGTCAACCCAACCTTACGTACATTTTAGATTATTTGAATGTTTGTTTTGGAAAAATAATTTAGTTGGAAGTTTTATGTGGAAACACAAAAAGTTGGATGTTTAAGTTGGAAAAATGTTCAAAGTTGAAGGTTTTTTTATGGTTTTTTCCCATAATTTTATGTAGATAATTGCTAGAAAAGGGGAAAACCTTTTTTTTTGTCGGCCAAAGTTTCATTTCAGAGTCTAAATGGACTTTAGTACAAGTGAAAAAGAACATTTATAAGCCTATTACATAAGCCCAATAAAGGCCCATCATGGGACCCATACACTAGAAAGTGATACGTGTGATAGCAAGCAGCATTTTTAGGGTTAGGAGGAAGGCGCCGCCGCTGAACTGTTCCGTTCTGCTGCTTACCGCAGGAACCGTTAGATCAGCTAAGAAAACACCACCATTGGCCGATGTTTTGCAGACAAAAGATCGCGCCTTTGTTTCTTCAGTTTCACTTGTAGATCTTCCTTGACTTCCATTCGGTGCTCCCTTTCAAGCTTCTCAGCCTCTCATATATCATGGTTTGTATGGGTTTTTAGACCATGATATATGTATATAATTAAGTGCTTTATGTTTATTTCGAGTCTCTATCGAATATTTGACAGGTTTACGTGCAATTGGGACTATTTGGACGTTTTGCGAGCTTTCATTGAGCATTGTAGCTGAGAAGTCGAAGTTGGTGTTTTTGGAATAAAGTGTATTGACCAATACAACTTACTGTATTGACCAATACAGTCCGATTTCTATTTTTCACATCAAGACAACAACTTAAGGAGATTTGCAACTTTGCCCAGAAGTTTCCCCTGTTTACACAAAAGTCCCAGTTCGTGTATTAACATTATAATAGGGTTTTAAACTTAGTTTTAGGGATCTATCAATCATTCTACGCTTAGAGAGAGTTTTTGGAGAGTTTTGGGGCTGATCTTACCTCGCACTTTTGAGAGAAGATTTCGAACCCCTCTTCTTTTATGATATCTATATTATTCATGTCTTTGTTTTCCATTGCCATGTCTGAGTAGATTTCATAGTTAGGTTTAGGGATTCTCATAAGGGATTTCATGGAATGATGTGTTAATTGATTTAATAGGATTCAAACTTGTTAGTTCTTCACCTAGAGTATGTTTAAAGCTTGTTCTAGATTGATCACCTAGAAACTCGATATTAGGTTGTTAAATTGGCACGAGAGTGTGGTTTGAAACTGGATAAAACCTAGAGTGAGCAAATTAGATAATTGCAAAGAGATTTGGATTAGATAATTTGTGAACAAATCAACTTGTGCTTAATGCTTGTTTAGACTTTAAGATTCGCTAAGAGATTTGGTTTCTTAGATTTTAATCATAGTAAATTCTCGCAGCGAGAGCTGGTTTATTTAATTATTGTGTTTGAGTTCTAGAACTTGATATTAATTCGATCCTATTTTAATTTATTGAACATCATTACTTGATTTCCTGAAAAATTCTCTAAACCTAATGCTTTCCCATCTGAATTTAAACCCAAATTTAATTAATTTTGCATTGTCTTTTTATTTAATTATTATTTGCTTAGCTGAATCTCGAGATGAACAAATCTATTGTGAGACCATTGAGTCCTTGTGGATAGAGCTGGGAATATTGACCCGAACCCACGGGCCCCGTGAGTTTTTACCTTGCGCGGTTCGGTATCGTATATAAGACCACTTATTTGGGGTCTAGCGGGCAATAATTTTAAGTGGGTTCGGAAGCCCCATGGTTAGCGGTACCCGCAATAATTCTACAAGAATCCTAATTTTTATGGATCTGAGGCTCTGAGCTTCTTCTCTTGGGCTTTTCAAAACATAAAGCCTTAATTTATTTGAAACACATCGATGTGTTCATTGAAACCCTAATTATTTTGCTTTGTTCGCTCTCAGCCTCTCTCTCAAACTCTCAGTTCTCTCTCAAATCCGAAAAAAATTCTTCCATTTCTAGCGAAATCTCTTCAATTTCTGCTTCCAAATCTGGTGAGTCGCACTTTTCGTCTCTGCTACCAGTAGCATCATATTATGCGTATAGTTTCCATGGCTTCCCCATGACTATTCTTCTCTTTCCCTTCCACTCTCTTATTTAGCTTTATTTTAATGAATCACAAATATTTTTTCTTCTACTCCGTGAATATATATACTAACATAACATCTATGGCTTAGAGATTTGTGATTCATCTCATCTTAAAAACTCTTAGACTCTGTTTTTAAAAGTGGACTTATGTCTTTTATTTCAGTAAAAACGACAAAAGCTGTAAAACATGTTTTTTCTTTTTCTTTTTTTTTGTTTCAATGATAGAATGGGTGGCTGCTTTTACCATAAGACAAGACGACATACATTTTACTATTTTAGAATTATGCGTTTGATTTTAGTGTCTGGAATAAATGGACTAAATTCTTTCTTCCATGTTTGTATCTGCATTTGATGTTTCAGATTCGATCTTCTTGTTTTGATTCTGAGTTGTTTGAAAATAAATGATGTCACATATGGAGTCAATAGAGGTTGAATCCGACAGAGGAAAGGAGCCAGATGCAAATAAATCCTAAGGAGGCAGCTGTGTCTAGAAGATGATTTGCTGTGCAAGGGAGAGTTTTTTCATATAAGATGTGCTGCCCACATCCTAAATCTGATTGTTCAAAAGGGGTTGAAAGTGATTGGGACATCACTACATAAAATCAGAGAGAGTATCAAGTATGTTCAAGCTTCTGAAGAGCGTAAGGAGTTGTTTAGTAGTTGTGTCAACTCTGTGGGTCTTAAGACCAAAGCTGGTCTGTCATTGGATGTCCCTACAAGATGAAATTCAACTTTCAAAATGCTTGATAGAGTCATCCTCTACCGTGAAGCTTTTGGATTTTTCCAAGGTATGGACCCTAACTACACACTTCTTCCAACAAATGAAGAATGGGAACTAGGGATTGAAATTTATGAATTGCTCCAACCCTTTGATGAGATAACCAATTTGTTCTCGGGTTCTACATATCCTACATCAAACTTATATTTTCTGCAAGTTTATAAGATTAGGAATTGGTTGCAAATGCATGAAAATTGTTCAAACCCTGTCCTAGCTGAGACGATATATGCTATGAAAGTGCAATTTGATAAGTATTGGCATGAATATTCTGATATTCTTGCTATGGCTGCTATTCTTGATCCGAGATTTAAGATGACTCTTTTGGATTATTGTTTCTCCAATTTATCCGAGGTAACATGTGAAGCAAAAAAAGAAATTATGCGGGTTAAAATGAGTCAGCTCTTTGAGGCTTATAAGAGCAGTATAGAGCCATCTAGTGGGAGCAGTTCATCATTTCAAGGAGATCAGAATCAAGAGGATGGGGTTCGTAGATATGGAAAGAATATCATCAACTATGATGTAAGTCACATCTCTCTTGTATTTCATCTCTCTTTGATATGTTTCATTTTATGACTAATGAGAGTTTTAATCATGTAGGACTTCCACAATTTCCGGAAAAAAATGTGTGTGCTAGTGGAAAATCAGCTTTGGACATGTACTTGGATGAACCAGCAATAGACATGAAAGTGTTTAAAAGCTTAAATGTATTGGACTATTGGAAGGACAATGCACTACGCTTTGGAGAGTTATCACTCATGGCATGTGATCTTTTGAGTATACCTATCACTACGGTAGCTTCTGAGTCTTCATTTAGTATTGGTTCTCGGGTTCTAAGCAAATACATAAGGTTTCTGCTTCCAAAAAATGTTCAAGCTTTGATTTGTACTCGAAATTGGCTGCGGGGATTCACATCATATGACAGTGGTAAGTTCTTCATATTTTGATTTCATTTCTGTTTCAGTTTCTTTATTTCTGGTTTCTAATTTTTGTTTTTTATTCTTTTTTAGCTTTAGAGACAGAACTTGAAGGAGCTGATGATTGTGTGATAGATTCCATGGTGGATTCATCAACATTATAAATTCTCATCATATGACAGTGGTAAGTTCTTCATATTTTGATTTATGATTTCTGTTTCAGTTTCTTTATTTCTAGTTTCTAATTTTTTATTTTGATTTTTTTTTAGCTTTAGAGACAGAACTTGAAGGAGCTGATGATCGTGTGATAGATTCCATGGTGGATTCATCAACATTATAAGTTTTCATTTTTTTATTGTTACTGAATGGTGATTGATGAATTTGGACTTCCTAGAATATTATATATTTGTGTAAGATTTGATGGTTTATGTAAGAATTTTATGTATTTGGACTTTGATTGAATGTGTTTAATTTTCTGTTGTGTATAGTGTATATGGAATGCGGGTTTTTTTGCGGGTTAGCAGGTTAGCGGGCTGCGGTTTTTTGCAGCCAGTTCACTTTCTCGTATGCGGATTACCCGCGGAGTCCGCGGAGTTTTGGCGGGGCGGGTTCGGGTATTAAATATTTATGCTATACCTGTGGGTTTGCGGGCTATGCGGGGCGGGGCAACCCGCATCCCAGCACTACTTGTGGATTCGATCCTACATACTACCGTGATCTCTTAATTTGAGAGAGTAGCTTGAAGGGTTAATTTGAGCATATCAGCCTCCTCCTCCGATAAGAAATTAGACTTAACCTTTGAATATAAACTTTGATCCAACCGTCAATACACTATGATAGACGAATTACATCCTCTGACAGGAAGATCAAATAAATTACTCTAAAGCAAAGGGCTGAATAATCAGAGAAAGATGGGGAAAGTAGAATTAGGAGCCAGCGAAATTGAAATAAGTATAATCAAAGAAGAGGGAAAAGGGAAAAACCTAAATTTTATAAACCGCCTCATGTAATAAATGAACTGGATCTGCCACAGTTATTTTATATAGTAGCCCTAAATTTATTTTTATAGTGAAAAAGGGATATTAATATTCTAAGCTAATATAATTTTGTGGAGGCACCTTGAGCTTATTGGTTGATTGTTTAAAAGGCTTCTACACTAGGTCGATAACCAATTTATTGCAGATTAAAAGATGCAAAATTTTTCAGGAGTTTCAGAGTGCTGTAGATAAAGTCGTCCGTTTTGGTCTCATGTATTGCGAGGATAGCTTGTCCATCATAGGGATATCGTACATGTATGGTTATTTTTTATAATACTCTATATATTCTTTTTAATAAATTTATGATATAGGTTAAGACCTATTGTACAAAAATAATGCCTTTAACTTTTGGGCATTTTATAAATTCCATGTATCAAATTATGAATTTTTTCAAAAGTGCACAGGCCCATAATATTGATGAAAAGTTATATTTGCCCTAAATGGTTAGATCGAAAGGATCATGTCGTCTCTCTATCTCTCTCTCCGTTCTAGATTAAAGACCTTACAGCAATTTGCTTTCCCATATTAAATATTGAATTTGATTTTTGTTAAGGTCTAAAGAAGAAGAAGAAGTATTGAATGATGATAAAGGCGACGAAGTAGGAGGCTGTGGCTGCAACATATGTGTTTTGCACACCTCGACCGCCTCCCAACTCGCCAAAGACTCCTTTCCTAGGGTCTTCATATTACCTCAGAATGTTGCTTATGCTCAGCGCACGAAGAATCCAGAGATCACCTCCTTCTTTGCTGTGAGTACAGTGAATCTGTTTGGCATATGGTACTTGCTAGGCTCGGTATGCCTAACTCCACTTTTGTCACTTGGACCGCTCTAATTGAATGGTCCTCTCTGAGCTCCACTTCTTCTTCTTCATTGCTTCGTAGACTGGTTTCCCAAAACGTAGTCTACTTAATTTGGCAAGAAATGAACAACCGATTACATAACCAGATTACTATGACTCCGGAGCAGCTTTTTCGGGTCCTAGACAGAAGTATCAGGGACACTATTCTTGCTAGAAAGAAACAGAATGCGTTCGGCAACCTAATGCAGAAGTGGCTAAGTAACTAATGCAATTGGAGCTTCGCTCTCTCTCAAAAGATATACTTGTTTTTTATTCTTTTTTTGGCAAGGTAGTTCTTCAAAGCTGTATAGCCTCTTATAAACAAATTTTCATTCTAATGATATTCACATATTTATCAAAAAAAAAACATATGTGTTTTGGGACATAAAGAGGTGTCCGATTCCCCGTGGGGTGGGTCAGTGTATTAAACAGGCGTTAAAGAATGCAGGCTACTCTAGTCCTCCCACTATCAACGCCGTTGGTTTACTATCAGAGATCTCTCATGACATATTTCTTAATTCTGTGGTCCTTCGATGATCTACCTCCAGTTGTTAATCCGTTTCTATTTGCCTACGTGGAACCCCTGATTTATCCGCTGGCCAGTTCAGAGGCACTCTGGAAAACCTTTCTTGTTCAAGAATTGTGAGTGTTTGTTCCTCCTCTCTCTCTCTCAGTGTGTCTTGTTGAAATAAGTTGCTCAAGTAGCATCCTCCCTTTGTTATGGTGAAAAAGCAACCAAAGGCAAGTAGTTTTAATATCTGATAACTTTTGACATTTCTTTTTCTTAGAGTTTTGGGGTTTTACTAATGAAAACTACAACATTGTAGAACAAGTACATGTATAAGGAGAAGACGAAGAAGATGCATGACATGGTTGCAGCACCAATTGAGTGTCCACAGGCAAGTTTTAATATCTGATCATTTTTGACATTTCTTTTTCTTAGAATTTTGATGGTGTTGTTTTTCTCAAGGCGTTTCATATGGTGAATGCTTTAATTCTACTTCTAGCCGGAAATGTTGTGTTATCTAATAAAACATATGCTTATGTTATAAGTTTTAAACTATCCTCCATTGACATGTATGTTTTTTTAACAATAGAATCAAACTTCTTATTTTTGATCTTTTTCAATCTTTAGTCTTATGGATAATGGCGTTAAGAAACTGATTCTCATTAAACATGGAAAGAAAAAATGTTCAAATAAGAGATTTCTTACTATACAAGCAAGAGCTAATGAAAAAACAAAATTAAGAAGACGAGATGGTTAATTTTCTTGTTTTTAGATAAAGATGATTTTTAACTTATACAAACAACCATATAACCACACATTACATAATTAACAATTAAACATTTTGAAACACCGCAATTTATCGCCAACTCTGAGCCGCAACTTTTTCTTCCATACAATACACCAAGTTTCGATATAAACGTTAATATGTTAGCCATTTGAAAATTTTCGAATCAAGTGAGTTTATACTTTTGATTTTATCACTGTGGCACGCAGGAAAACAAAAGATGGTTCATATAGGCTACACCAACGGTTCCATGTAAATACTCCCGGAAACTTAATTACTCTCAACTAAAAATTTCACAACAAATTTGGAAAAAAAAAAATCACAACAAACCGCCACTACTTTGTTCAGCAATGGATGCTTTAAATTTGTTTAAAAAAGCTAAATTAAAATATCCAAGAGACAGATTACAAAACCAAACATTTAACACTATGTTTCTCTTAATTAGACTCATGCATCCATTTCCGATGCACATGTGTGTATAAAAGGACATGATAATGATCAAAACTTACAGTTGATGAAATGGAGGAAGGATCTACAAAGTTCAGCCAAAACAACAGTAAACAAGAACTACTTCTGGTAGGAGAAGGAAAATTTTCATTCTCTCTGTCTCTAGCCAAAGCCTTTGGTTCTACCACCAACAACATCACGGTGATATCTCTTGATACTCGAGGTAGTAATAAGTCATATAAATTTTGTTATTGTTATCATCTGATATAAGGTTCAGTCACTATGAAAAAACTTGGCGATAGCTTAACAAGTTTGGTTATTCCTGCTATGTATGGTAGAGGGGCTAGGGCGTAATTACGACAATGGAAAAGAGAACGTGGAAGAGTTGGAGAGACTTGGCTGCACCGTGTTCCGTGGTGCTAACGTACACTCCATGACCTCAGACTATCACCTAGCGCGATACAACATGATCATCTTCAATTTTCCTCATGCAGGGTAAGGTTTTGTTAGTAAGAATGTGAGCTTATTTCATCGTGTATGTATCACAATTAGGGGTTCTTGAATCATGATCTTGATATTTGAATTAAAATGCAAGATATTTCGATTCTTGTTTGGAACTGCTTTCACATATAATTCTCATAAGCATCTTCTTTTATAGGAAACACCCTGAAGTAGTGGGAGGATTTATGGAAAGTGCGAGAGAGATGTTGAAAGACGAAGATGGAGAGATTCATGTCACTCGTAATACAATATACCCATTTAACAAGTCGGATATAAAGGCTATAGCCGAAGAAAATGGTTTGCGTATAATCCAGAAGATGAAAATTTTCAACTGGGTATTTCCCAACAAGAGAGGAAGTGGAAGTAACTGTAATCAAACTCTGTGTTCCTTTTCGGTATTTTTTTCACATTTTACCTAAAAAAAACAAATGAAATTTTCAAGTTCATGAGTTTATATTGGAGAATTTATATCAAGTGTGTTTTCTTATATCAAAAGTGATCATTCATGAGCATTAATAATTAAACTCGCATAAATCAAAGTACTTTTGATGTTATGTTTTACTCGGTGAAATCGAAACACCTATAAATTTAGTCAAATTGATTTTTTTTTGTGGTAAGATTTTGTAGCAGAAAGAGCCAATTTGGAGATTTCTTACGACAGTGAAAAGTTGTAAAGACCAAAATATATGAGCCTCACTAAAATTCTTAATGTTTCTATTCTAAAATTCAAATGTTCACAACAAACCGCCACTACTTTGTTCAGCCACAAGTTTCATAATCTTCTTCTTCACAACTTTCTCAAACTCAACTCCTGACAATGACAAAACCTGATTCAACAACAGTCTCACTCCACTTCTCTTCACCAGCTCGTACCTCGGCTTGATCCTCTCCTGTAAACTATACCCGAAAAACTGCGGAAACTTCACGAGCTCGGATTTCGGATACTCCATAGTCTGAAAGTAATCCCATTTCGGCATCAGATTCTCTTTCAAGCTAAAAGTGTACAAAGCTCCATATCTAGAGATCATGATCCCAATCTCATCTAAACTATAACCCTTTTCGAGGAAGAACTCGGTCACAGGCTTCAAATTCGACTCTATGCTTAATCCAAACGTTTGAGGACATCGATGAAGTAGAACCGCAACATCAACATTTAAGGATTTAAAGTACTCCATTGTTGGACGAAGCTTGTCTTCAACGCTGTAACTCATTATGTTTGGACATCGTGTCAAGATTCTACCAATCTGTTCTTCTGAAAGACCGGTTTGGGTCAAGAACTCGACGGTTGAAGTAAGTTTCTGGCGGCTGTAAGTTAAGATAGCTGGGAAACGGTATATGATCTTTGCCCATTGATTCTTGTCAATGCCAAGCGTCTCAAGAAAGGCCATTGTCGGTTTAAGGTTATCGGTTAAGCTGATACCGCATATCTGTGGACGTTTGCAGAGGATTGTAGGGATATCTGATTTAGGAATTCCAAGGTCTAGAAGGAATTCTACAACAGGTTTGATTTTCCCCTCAAGGCTGTAATAAGGAAAAGCAGCGAACTTGCGAGAGATTGTTTTGATCTGCTCGAGGTTTAAACCGAGGTCAAGAAGGTAAAGAGTCTGAGGACGTAATGCACCTTCTGTATCGAGTTCGCTGACTCGAGACACGGCTCTGAGTTTTCGAGTGTCTGCAGCAGAATCTGCGTCACCACGAGGTAGTGGGAGTGGGAGTGGAGATGCAGCAATAGCTCCAGGCTCAGCTGGTGGATCAGGGAAGCTTACAACAAGCTCAGATAGAAGATCACCGTGTTCTTCATGAAGTTGTTCAAGGTAAGGAATGAGAGAATCTCTAATCTCAAGTGTAGTAAGCTCTCTTCCTGTTACAATTAAACATCAAATGATCAAACGTTTAAAGTTCATCGTCGAGTGTTTTGATGTAAGTTTAAGAAGATAAAAGATCGAACCTACGAGGTATCGGGATTTATGAACAGAGTGAAGTCTTGAGACTAAATGGTCAATGAATTGATCGGATTTGTTGATTAACCGAGAGGAGATGCTATTGCTAAGACCTTGCTTCTTGAAGAAGAGAGTTAAAACAGCTTTAGCTTCTTCTTTCTCTGCTGCAATCAAGTTTGGAGGTACAGGTCTTGGACTAAACTCAACTCTATTCTTTAAACGAACCCCTATAAACACACATTGATATGAAACCAAAATTGTTTTAAAAAATTGGGGTAAAAGAGATAATTCTTTCTTCAATGTAACATTTTTGATTACTCACCAAATGTTTCTTGTCGAAAAGAGAGTCTTCCAGTAAACCAAAGCTGTGCCCTGCAAATTAGTAGAATCAAATAGAAATGTCAATACAAATTAAAAAGCAAATTCATCAAAAATCAGATTAAATTGAAGAAACCAAGAAATAACTAACCTCGTACTAGGTTGATCTCTTCTTGCTACGAGAAAGATCTCTGAAGGTCCAAGTTGACTAACACTTTGCATTTTTTTTTCTTGCAATGGAGTCGAATGAAACAAAGAAGCAAAAACACCAACTTTTCAATACCTATTGAGTGAGCAATTGAATCAAATTAATGCACGGAATCAAGAATTCAACTTAAATCAGCATAACTAAAACTATGAAACAGTCTTCAAAGCTAGAGATTTGATGAGAATTCGGATCTGGTAAAAACCCATTTAACAAGCAGACGAAAGGAAACATTTTTGTGGCAGAAAGATAAAATCAAAATCCAATTAAAAAAACTCACCTTGTTGTTAAAGATGAGACCTTTCCTGAGAAAACTACAATCGATGAAGAGAAGAAATCAACTTGAATCCAGCAAGAGCTTTTAGAGTTCTTGTGACTGAGAAACTGGGATTTTTAACCAACATGATTGGAGGAGACGAGGGTAAAACTAAAATCTTTCAATTGGTTGTACAGATTTCGTAAAACAGAAAAAATCTCCTCACTAGGCCCAATTAGATTGGGCCCAACCAGTCACATCACATGGTATAGTTCCCCATATTTTGGACTGTTGATTTGTGAATTCTAATCATTGTTAAGCACTGGTATTTGATATAGGACCAAAGTCTGTAATGGTATTATTGGTTAACGGCGAGGAGTTACAATTACAACACAACAGTTAAAACAGGGAAACATCATTTCCAAGCTGTGTCAACTATAATCTTTAGGGTGAGTATTCTTAGTCGTGAACCTTGAACTCTCGATGATCTATTAGTAGTCTTGATATAGTGGATTGCTAGACTCCATTCTGGCTCAGTCATAGGATCAGTCACACCGATAAACTTGGCGTCACCATCTTATTGTCCATCTTTGTTCCTATGGTATTCTATCTGTTCTTGTTCTCTAAGTGTGCGAGTGTCTTGTTTGCAATTAGAGAGAATTAACCTTCGATTGCGGCTGACGATTGATGCAAGATTCGCAACATAGACACAAAGGTTTTGGTCATCGTGAGGGTCTTATAAACTCATTGAACTGTTCATGCTGAAATCTGGAGTTTTGCTGGATCTTCAACAGATTTTTCCAACATCTGATCAGGATTATCAACAACTTTGGTGCTGCATTCTTTTAAATTAGCTTCTGATGAACGAAACGTTTGTTTCGAAGGAACACAAGTTGCAAGAGATTTATTCACAGGGACCTTGTCCTGATGATATGACAACAGATTTGCTAGCTTCTTCTTTAGCTCTGGTGCAACTGCAGGATTTTTAAGGAAAAGATCCAGAGATCGAACGACTCCTTTATGCTCGATTTCTCTGAATGCTGATGCCACACCTCTCACAACCATGTCTCTATGGCTTATGTCATAAGTGTCCGCAAGATGAAGTAAGAATTCAAGTAAAGAGTGAGTGATGTGTGGATACTGCGGTATTGACCATATCATCAAGAGAGCAGCAGGTTCAACATTCATAATATTATCCATTTTCTCGTCGAAGAAGAGCCAGTCGTAAAACAAAGCCAGCTTAACACTTCGTTCTATGTGATGACTTTGCTTGCACAGTTCCAATAGCCAGCCTAGAACAGCCCACCTTGGCATGATCTCTGATCTGATGATTTCATTAGTTGGGTGAATAACACAGCAAACGAATCGCACTATATCGATCAAAATTGTTTCTTTCTCAGGACCCAAGAGAAATTTCTTCAAGAACCAAATCTGATGCCGCTTCTGACTTCCCAATTTCACATTTCCAAGCAAAAACCTTAACTGAGTTTCCATCTCAGGACTAATTCGAAGAAGAAAGTATCTACTTGAAGTCTTCAACTGGTAAATATGCGAAAGCTTCGAGGCCATATCATTCCATATCTCTCTGAATTCAGAAACATGAGACAGATCCTGAAACAACCGTACAAGATCCCTTCCAATCATCAAACTCAAATCCAGCTGCTCTCTAAACATTTTAACACAGAATCTAATCTCTAATCTCTTCACATTCTCCAATTTCTCGACGCCTATAATCCTACAATGATCAGCTAACAAACGAAGAAAACTATACAAAGCACTAGTCAAAACCAATGGCAAATCTTCAAGCAAACAATCCCATTTATCAATAAAAAAATTCACCAATTCAGAACACAACCAAACATTCTGATCACCATAATCACCACTACCAATTCGTCTCAGCAAAGACACAATCAAATCCTCAAGTCCTATACTTGAAACATCAATCATCTCCTTTGTAACCCAAATAAGCTGAATCTTAGCGGAATCAACAAGCTTAACATACAATTCAACAACGATTCCAATAAGTAAACTAGTGAAAAACGCATACCCATCAGTGACTAAAGCATGTAAGTGTTTGATATGGGTTTTAGAGGAATTGGATTCGCATAAAATGCCATAGACGATAGCTCTATTGAGCTCAAGATACTCTTGTGTGTCTGGGATCTCTAAGGAGAACGGTGGACGTAGTTTCGGCTTGAGACTCTCATAGGCTTGACGTAGTGATAGTTCGAGCTGGTTCTCGACTTCGTGTAGAGAGACTCGAATCAGTTTAGATTCAACGAAGCGGGTTTCGTTTTCCATTCGAAGAGAGGCGAGACTCTAAAGGAGTGACGAGAGAGAAGAGATCATCGTTGTTGTGAAGTGATTTGGGGGAAAAATCTTAGGGTTTTTGTTTTCTAATTTTGACTTTTTTGTTTTGGCTAAATTCTAATTTTGACTTTTGTCGTTTTGCAAATGCCCCAAACGATAATAGCTTATGTCGTTTTGAACAAAATCACTGGGGGTTCTCAAGGAAGCAAGGGCCCAATAGGGCCTTTTAGTGTGTAATAAACTAATAAGATCGAATTGTGAAAGTCCGAAAGACCGAAACCAAAACCATCTAAAACATAAAGTAGTAAAATTATACAACTATTTTCTTTTCCCTATAACATTTTCAGATAGATAAATTATAATACAGACATCTAATGTTCAACTTTTTTCCTTTGCTTATATAATAAGTTCATGGTAAATGAGTATCTTTAAGAAATATGTCATTTAGTTAAATATATTCTACAAACCTCCTTTCTATAAGTTGTCACTAGCTATTTCTCATATTATTTACCTAACTCATTAATTCAAAATTTTAATCAATAAATTTTGGGTTGTGTGCTAGAATTTTGGGTTTTTATTTCTACACTACAATCACTTTTCAGAGATTTTTGGAAAAGATTTCTAAACTTACTTCTTCTCTTGATTTATATTATGCATTCTATTTAAACTATGATTTCTGTTTCATTGATCATGTCTGAGTAGTTTGCTTGTTAGGTTTAGGGTTTTCAAAGGTAGAAGATGAATTGCTAGGTTGATGATTATTTAGGATTGAATATCAATAAAGTTCTTCATTTAGATTATGTTTATTGCTGATTCTAGATTCATGACCTAGAATCTGATCTTATGTTGATTAGTTGATACGAGAGTGTAATTGATTACATGAACTATCTTAGATGAGCAAAATAACTATTCGCAAATGCTTGTTTGAATTAAAGAATTTAGCAAAGAGATTTGGAATTCTAGATTTACACATAGATAATCTCTGCAGCGAGAGTTGATTGACTTTATCATTGTGTTTCGAGTTCGAGAACTAATCTTAATAACAATCCTGATAATTTATTTAACCTGCAATTCTGAATTACTTACGAATTTTCCTAAGCCTAGCTCTTTTTCCAATTGTTTTACAACCCGATTTTAATTGATTTGCTTGCTTATTTTAATTATAATCTTTTCTGTTTAGCTTAATTCATAACTAAAAATCTATTGTGTGAACATGAATCTCTATGGATCTGATCCCTAAGTATTACAATGATCTCTTAATTTGAAAAAGTAGCTCAAGGGTAAATTTGAGCATATCATCTTTCATCTACAAAGAATTTTGATTAAAAGGATTATTTGAATCATATGCAAAATATTGAAAGTGATTAATTTGCTTAGTTGACTAAGATTGTTTTGAAAATTTTGAGTATGTTGATTTTTCTTTTGAAAACATAGAATTGTAATGAATATGATGATTTCAAATTAAAATGATTTTAGTTGAATTGTGTAAAAATGAAGCGTTGAATTTATGTTATTCATAACAAATTTTTAATATATTAGATGTTTAATTATATATCATATAAATGTATTGAATTTATGTTATTATTAATATTGTATAATGTTTAATTATATATATTTATGTCTATGCATATGCTTCCAACACATATCCGCTTCCTAATTTTTTCTAAAAAATTAGTTATATGCTTCCATACGCTTTCGTTTCCGCGTATCCGCTTCTAATTCCATGCAATCTAGGTTGTGTGGCGTCTGGTCAAAGTTAATTTAGTCTTTTTATATCACCGATATTTGAACTCTTAACCTTAAAATAGTTTACCTATTTAGATGACTAGCTAATAGTTTAATGAGACACAAGATTTTGCATCCAATTAAATTATAAAGGCTAATTTGAGTAACGCTTCCAAAATTACTATATCCACTGCTAATATAATACAATTTCGGAGATACTTTTGACTAGGGATGTTAATTATGGGTTTTTACCTGGCGGATACCCGAAACCCGGGTATAATATCAAGCCCGTAGGCCTGCCCATTTGTGTTAAAAAAAAGGGCTTGAAACGGATGGGTTTTATTTATCTCGGGTTTCATTTGGGTTTATCCTATCGGGTAATGGGTACCCGTCGGACTTTGTTTTTGTCAAAAAAAAAATCATAATAAATTATACAATATTTAAAGAATAATTTATTTAAAAAAAGTAATAGCAAAAGGTGTTAAAAAAAGAATCGAATATTGCCCCAAATTATAGGGAATAAAAACAAATCTCTCATATAATTTCTAAAAAAAAATAAAAAAGATATAGGTGGCAATCAATGATAGGCTAAGCACCAATCCTCTCCACTGGCAAATCTCACCGCCACCGTTGGTTTCACTCTGACGGCTATGCATCAAACCACCGTCCCCGTTCGGATTCCCACCGTACAAATCCTGAATCCCTTCAATATCATCCTTCGCTAACTCCACTTTCCTATCTCCACCCGAAATCACAGAAAACATGATCGCATCT
The DNA here is from genome assembly GCA_028015245.1 of Cardamine occulta. Lineage (NCBI taxonomy): Eukaryota > Viridiplantae > Streptophyta > Magnoliopsida > Brassicales > Brassicaceae > Cardamine > Cardamine occulta. The sequence continues at coordinate 12,923,567 of CM051386.1, read as the reverse complement.
TCCACCGACGAATGACCAAATCCCAGAAGATGTCCAATCTCATGAACCGCAACAGATTCCAAATCCACCACCGTCACCGGCAATATCCGACAGCTAATTTCTCCATCAGAGATTAACCAATCCTCATCACTTGTTTACAAACACAAATTAAATTAACAACATAAAAAAATCAATTCGGGTACCCGTAGATATACCCAAAACCTACTGTTTTTTTTTCTGGTAAACCCAATCGGATATTGGATTATGCGAGTTTTTTTTAAACATGCTCAATACAGACGGGCTCAAAACGAGTTCGGGTCGGGCCGGATAAAAAAGTCCACCACAACATCTCTACTTTTTACTACATCAAACGATTCCATCCAGGGGCGGATGCAAGGAAGGAGAGGGTGCGGCCTGTGCCTCACTCTAATTTAAAATTTTTTCCATCATGTATCTATGTGCAAAAAACGTTTCCATGTTGAAAAAGTTCTATAAATATGGACTTATATAATTAAGTGCGGTGTACTGTAGTTAAGACGAGCATGCCAAAGTCGAGTGGGATACAAAAATCCAAAGTCACTGAAAAGTGAAAAGAATAATTAGTGAGTCTAACGTTAATTTGCATGCTTTCTTTGCATTCTCTTATTTCCCATTGGCGGTTACATTGGGACTTGAGTCTTTGAACACACTGCCTCGAGACCGACACATTGGGGGCCAGGACATTCAATGACATGGCATAATGAGAGCCGTTGAGATGCCTCTCGACCATCACCAGATAATCCTGACGGTTACTATTGTTTTGTGGAAACAAGGTTCTCTCATGTTTGATAGCTCACGAGGAAAGACCCTCTAAACAAAGGATTAACTTTAACTTCCTTTGCTTGCATTTAAGAAACAAAATTACTTAAATATTCTACATACACAGGACAAACACAGTAGTATTTGTCCTTTATAGAAGATTAGAGAATTGAAAAAAGAATAGTAACGGAACACTTGAATATACTTACGTTAGACGATTTTAGCCCTTTTTTTTATATCCAATTTATGAGGTAAATGATTATTTTGTAATATATTAATCTTCACATGGAGAATCTTGACTGCGAAGTAGGTCCCAGTGATGTCGACCGTTTAATATTCGAAAGAATAAAGTAAAATGAAAATGCTATCTAACTCCTAACTCCAAGTGACCCGACTCACATGAAAAGTGATATTTTTCTACAATGCATGATAAACAACGACAGCGAGATTTTTTCTCTAAAAAGTGATAGACAGCGACTCCGAGAGTTTTTTTCTCTCTAAAAATTATCAAGAAATTCTTGGGAGTAACAGTTATTCTACAATGTATTCTTAAACAATACATTTTGGTTTATAAAGTTGAAGATAAGGCCAAAGTTGCTTTTAAAATATATTACGATTTAAATATAGGTGATCCATTTGTGATTTCCTTTCTCTTTATAATCCGATGAACCTGATTGACCCCGGGAAAAAAAAACCCCAATGAACATGATGTTGCCTATTTGTAGCATTAGTTTGTTATTGCAAGAAAATATAGGCATTTTTGACAACTAAAATTGTGTGAAAATTTGTCGAAAATAACTAATTCCAACACAATTGTGACACACAATCCCGTCAAAACTCAAGCGACTGAAACAAAATTTTGTTGATATGTTGTCGAAATTTTTTAATTAGCACATTCGTATGAATTTCGTAGGAAATAAATCATCAAAAAAATCTTACCAGTTACTGATAGTTTTAAATAAAATAAAAATATTATTTTATCAAAAATTTCCAACGAACTCATGAAGTTCGTTTTTTAAAAGAAAAATTAAAAAAATAAAATTAAACTGATTAAAGTTCAAAAATGTGTTTTATAAACCAATAAATTAATACAAAACATAAAAACTAAAATTATAAGTTAAAATTGATTATAAAAGGAAACAAAAAATGTATAAAAGGAAACAAATGTATTGAAAATTTTGAAAAATACAAACATAAAAAATTAATAAAGAACATAAAAACTACAATTATAAATTTAATGTCAAAGTGAAAGAAAATGAGAGAGATTGGAAGAGATTTTGAGATATTTGTGTTGTGATTTGGTTTGATGGAGTGGAAATGGGGTGTTCTTTATATAAGAACGTTTCCAACAAACGCTTTTGTCACTATTCCGTTGAAAAAAACCCGCCAAATTTAATTAATTTTATTAATAGAGGAATAAAATAGGCATCTATTTATCTATCTTTTCGATTTCATATCGTTATATGCTCTGACAATTTTTTAGAGAGCAGATATGTGATATTCCCTATAACGAACACTAATTTGTATCTATTGATTGCCCAATGGGGTGATCCTATTTCGGACTATTTTATCAATAGCTCGAATTAATTAACGAGTAGAGAGTGATTTTGATGTCTCCTCGTGTTTTTTTCTTTCCAAACATGATAAATTGTTGCTTGAAAAACTAACATGAAGAGAATGATGACAATTGCATCAAACTTTTGTGTGGTCCAATTTGGATCAGCTTCAGTCCCAAGAAAGTCACCACACACATCCACCCATATCATGTTGGAATAAGGGCACACAAAAAAACACAAATGATGTTGTGTCTTATTCGGTTCATCGCATGATCGGCAAGATTGAAACACAGCCCCAATTACGCATTCTAGAACCATTAGCGAGGGGATTCAATATTGCTATCCATGTAGTAAATGTGAAGCGAGGCATTCCTAGAGAAAACCAAACAACCTGAACCCATTTTACCTTCTCTTTTTCTTCTGATCTGGTCCCAAGTGTGATAAGATGAGAAATTGGGACGATAATCGTTTGCAGTGTGTCTCGAAAAGGTGACACTATGTTTAATGAATTGTTTAAATCAAACTTCCGCGTTAAATTTTATTTGATAAAAGAAAATCTTTAAAATAGTCATATTACATCGCAAAAGACGATCTTTTGCATTCGTATAATTCATTTCACCCTTGATTTTTTATTTCAACATACAATATTTCATAATTATATTTTATCCAAATTGGTTTTTAGTGTGCCAATGGATAACATGTCTTGTCATAGAGTTACATTGTGCTTAGTTTAGAACCGGCCTTTGGGCCAAGCAAACTAAATTAAAACTTGTGACCGATAGATACATAAGAAAAAATCCGGCCTCCAATCTTAAAAATTGTTTTGGGTTAGGCACTGTTTGTTTACTCATTCAAATGATTGGAGATGAGAATTGATGTTTGTTTAGCACTAAAACATGTTCATTCAAATAGATAATCCGAATGAACCATCTGAATGATTTTTAAAATTTAGGCTAAATTTTGATAATCATCTAGATGATCCAAATTGAATCATTTGGATGGAGATGATTCATCCAAAATAACAAATGACAAATGTACAATTAACTATTTTCTCTTATTGGTTTAGTTTGTAATAAAAATCTTTCTATCAACAATAATTTATAAAATATTTGTATCAATAATAATTTATAAAAATAGATTTTTTCGTCGAAATTACGGTTTTACGGTTTTGGTGGGAAAACGTCATTTTTGTCGAAATTGCGATTTCACGGTTTTGACGGGAAAACACCATTTTGTAATTTCATGTTTATGACGAAAAACCTTATTTTGTAAATTTTCGTCGAAATTACAGTTTCACGGTTTTGGCGGGAAAACGTTATTTTTGTCGAAATTATGATTTCACGGTTTTGGCGAGAAAACACTATTTTGTAATTTCACATTTTTGGCGAAAAATGTTATTTTGTGATTTCTCGTCGAAATTACGGTTTTACTGTTTTGGCGGGAAAACGTCATTTTTTGTCGAAATTGTGATTTCACGGTTTTGGCAGGAAAACGACAATGTGCAATTTCACATTTTTGGCGGAAACCATTATTTTGCGATTTTCTGTTGAAATTACGGTTATACAGTTTTGGCGGGAAAACATCATTTTCGTCGAAATTGCGATTTTACGGTTTTGGTGGAAAAATGTAATATTGTAATTTCACTTTTTTGGCGGAAAACGATATATTGCAATTTTTTGTCGAAAATACGGTTTTGGCGGAAAACATCATTTTCGTCGAAATTACGGTTTTGGCGGAAAAACATCATTTTCGTCGAAATTGTGATTTTACAGTTTTGGCGAGAAAAGGACAGTGTGCAATTTCATGTTTTTGCAGAAAACGTAATTTTGCAATTTTCCGTCGAAATTACGGTTTTACGGTTTTGGCGGGAAAACATAATTTTTTGTCGAAATTGTGGTTTCACGTTTTGGCGGGAAAAAGTGATTTTGTGATTTTCTGTCGAAATTATGGGTTTACGGTTTTGGCGGGAAAACATCATTTTTCTATTTTCTGTCAAATTGCGATTTCACGGTTTTTGCGGAAAACATCATTTTGCGATTCTAAGTCAAAAAGTGTGATTTCACGATTAAACTTTTTTTACTGAAAAATATAATTTTAGTATTTTCTAAAAAATCTTGGTTTTAAGACTATTCTATTTTTTAATATATTAATATATTTATGATTTTAATATTATTTTTTAAAATATGTTTAAGATTTAAATATAATTAAATTAAATAATAGGCATTTTAGTCATTTTCTTATTAAAATCATTTAGATGGAGATGAAAATTTACATCAACTATGCAAACAAACAAATGTTCATTCAAATGGATAATCCAAATGAATAACCCAAAATGAAACAAACATCATCTAGATGGATTAGGGAGATGAAGTATTTGAATGGAAATGACAACTAAGCAAACAAACAGCCCTTAGGATCACAACTAAAGTGTTCATATTTTCACAAGGCTCAAATTTTATCACCAAAGTATTTTTTCCCCCATTTTTTTGCAACAAAACAATTAAATCGAATCAAAATGTCTCATATATAATATAAAACTTTTAAAAAAAATCAGGAAACAAGAGTAGTTGAACACATATTCATTACAATATATTTATTGAAACCAACCATTTTATATAAAATATGCGAATATGCCAAATTATTTTCTCCTGCTTGTAATCAATATTCTAAAATTTATAAACATCTGTAAAAAAAACTATAAAATCTGCATAATTAATTAAGTACATATTAAAGCATCTCCAAGTCTACTCTATTTTCTCATCTAAATTCTATTATAGAGTACATTTTTCTCCAATCACATTCTATATCTCATTCTAAAATAAAGTAATTGGGTTCACGATGTGATAAGCTAAAAATTTTAGACGATAATCGTTTACAGAGTGACTCCAAAGGGTGACACTATGTTTAATGCATTGTTTAAATCAAGCTTATGCTTTCCATTTTATTTGATAAAATAAAACCCTTAAAATTACAATGCAAAGGCAATTTTTTGCATTCGTATAATTTATTCCACCCTTTTTTTTATTTTAACACACAAGACTTTATAATTATATTTTATCCAAATTGATTTTGAGCTTGCTAATGGATAACATGTCTTGACATAGAGTTATATTGTGTTTCGCCCAAAACCGGCCTTTGGGCCAATCAGACCAAATTCAAACTTACGGCCGATAAATTTATAAGAAAAGTTCCGCCCTTCAATCTTTAAAAAAAAAAAATTGGACTAGTGTCACAATTAAAGTGTTTATATTTTCACAAGGCTCAAGTTTTATTTTGTGTGTTTTTTGGCAAAGTTCCAGCCTTCAATCTTTAAATTAAAGTTGGCATAGAGTTATATTGTCTTTCGTCCAAAACCGGCCTTTAGGCCAATCAGACCAAATTCAAACTTATGGCCATTAAATTTTTAAGAAAAGCTTGGGTCTTCAATTAAAGTTGGCATAGAGTTATATTGAGTTTCGCCCAAAACCGGCATTTGGGCCAATCGGACCAAATTCAAACTTACGGCCGATAAACTTATAAGAAAAGTTCCGATTTTCAATTTTAAAAAAATTGTTTTGGCTAATGGCACAATTAAAGTGCTTATATTTTCACAAGGCTCAAGTTTTGTTAGAAAAAGTGTTTTTGTTTTTCATTTTTTGCATCAAAACAATTAAATCAAGTTAAAATTTCTCATATATAATATATAATATAAAACTAAAACAAATTCTGGAAACAAGAATAGTTGAACACATATTCATTATAATATATTTATTGAAACCAACAATTTTTATATAAAAATATATGCCAAATTATTTTTTCCCGCTTGTAATCAATCTTCTAAAACTTAGGACCGGCTCTTCACTATCCATAACTCTAGGTATCTCATTTGTTTGCACATATTCATCGATTTACTTTACATCTCCAAAATATTTAGATCGGTTTGATATCAATATAATTATTTGTATATCCATATTTCTTAATAATATATTATGTTTTTACAAAATCTAATCGATTAAAATTCGTGAAAAATTTATTTCAGTTAAAAATAAATTAGAAAATTTATTTTTATATTTTTCTTAATCAACATTTATAGAAATCTTTAATAACTAATGCAATAAATTTTAAAATACTGGTACCATTCACACATTACATACACTTATATACTATAAAATCCTCATTGTTATTAAAGTACACATTACCGAAATAAAATCCAGTTATCTTTGTTAACTCTAATGTTTTTAAGACTTTTAACCCAAAAAAAAAACTCTATTGATTGTTGTAACGTCTTAAATGTCTTACCGTTTAAAAATGGACATTTCACATCAATATCAATTTCAGGTCCAAATAGGCAAATACAGTACAACTTCTATAAATTAATACTCGATAAATTAGTAAACACTATAAAATAATAAAATTTGTTGGTCCCAACTTGAGCCGGTGTAAAAATGAACAAAATTCTATAAGATAATAAGATAATATATTTTTTAAAATCTCTATGTAAATATATGGTCTCATTAATAACATAAATTAATAATCATGTAAATTTACAAATATATATATATATATAGATAATATACTTTTAGTATTTTTGTAATGAATTTCTATTAGAACTCATCACAAAAATTTCTTATATATGAAAATATTTTGTTGTGTTTTAAACTATCTTATTGTTATATCGTATATAAATTTGTCATGAAATAAGAAAAATTTTCTATAAAATTTTAATTCTAAATATGCACATTGTTTTTATTTTAGTAGTCGTATAGACTATTTAAATACACAACAGTTGATGTCATTAATCATAAACTTAAATTTTTGTTAATCGTTATATAAGTGAATTCATCTATAGTTTTTGTTATTTATCATCAAATTAGTTTTTGTTTTCTTTTAAATTTTAAACTTTCAAAGTTTAAAACTATTAATAACATCCAAATATTAATTTTATTTAGATCAAATTGTTTTAATTAATATATTTTTAAATTTTAATAAAATTTACTATAAAATAATAAATATTATTTTATACTATAAATTAATAAAATATTATGATCTCAACATTATTAATTTATAGAGATTTTACTGTATTACAAATTGAATTTGTATTTGTTTTTTTTAGCGTCAAGCTTGGTTTTTAACTAAGAAAACAATGGACGGTTTTTTTCATTTTTCCCGAAATGCAATTACACCTGGAAAAAAAGAAAGTAAGGGCAGTTTCGGAAATAAAAGAATTTAAGTGATTTTTTCCCAATAAAAAGATAAAACAGAACTAAAACTCTCTCTAAAAACAAAACAGTGACCATACTCTTAAACAGTCCCTTAGAAAAAAGAAAAAAAATCACAGTCACCCTCCGGCAACCTTCTCCGCCGCAGCCACCACTACCAACAATGGAATCAAAATCATCTGAAATCACCTCAGCGACCGTTCTTCTCGGTAAATACGAACTCGGTCGTCAAATCGGAAGCGGAAGCTTTGCTAAAGTCCATGTAGCCCGTTCCATCGAAACCGGCGAACTCGTAGCCGTCAAAATCATCGACAAGAAGAAGAACTTTGAAGCCGGCATGGAAAAAAGAATAATCCGAGAGATCGAAGCCATGCGCCGCCTCCACGACCATCCCCACATTCTCAAAATCTACGAAGTCATGGCCACTAAATCCGACATCTATCTCATCATGGAGCTTGCCCCCGGAGGAGATCTCTTTGATAAACTCATTGACTCCGGCAGCTTTACTGAAACGGAGGCGGGTCGCTACTTCCAGCAGCTCCTCTCCGCGCTTAGCTTCTGCCACAGCGAAGGAATCTCTCATCGCGACGTGAAGCCACAGAATCTGCTTCTTGATAAGTATGGAAACCTAAAGGTCTGTGACTTTGGCTTATCTGCTTTACCGGAGAATCGTAATATTCAGGGATTGCTTCGAACAACTTGTGGCACTCCGGCTTACACAGCGCCGGAGGTTTTTGGTTATAGAGCTTACGACGGTGCCAAAGCTGATGTGTGGTCGTGTGGAGTGGTTCTCTTCGGTATTATCACTGGTTACCTTCCTTTTGATGATTCCAACGTTGTTACTATGTACAGGAAGATCCAACGAAGATACTATCATTTGCCGAGCTGGATCTCGAAACCGGTTCGAGCACTCATCTATAGGATGCTTGATCCGAATCCGGCAACGAGGATCAGTATTGAGACTGTAATGGGAACTACATGGTTTAGAAATGAAAATTCTGAGTTAACTTCTAATGTATTCGACTTGAATAGGTTTCTTGAGAATGAGGCAAGATCGACCAATGCGATGACAGTGTTTGATTTGATCACGTTTTCATCGGGATGGGATCTATCGCGGATTTTCGAGAGGAAGGCGAGGAAGGAGAGGAGGTTTACGGCTAAGGTTTCGGCAGAGGGAGTGATGGAGAAGGCAGAGATGATAGGGGAAAAGTTAGGGTTTAGTGTGGAGAAGAAGGGAGAAGAGAGGGTGGTGGGATTGGGAAAAGGAAGAACCGTGGTGGTGATGGAGGCGTTGGAGCTGGCGGAGGGGTTGGAGTTCGTGGAGGTGAAAGTGGTGGAGGGTGTGGAGGAGGAGGAAGAAGCTCATTGGGTGGAGATAATTGGAGACCTTGAGGAGATTGTGCTCGAATGGCACAATGTTGGCATCTAAAAAAATTGCTTCTTAATTTGAAAATGAGTTTAAGCTTTGCTCTCAATGTTCAATTATGTTTTTATCTTAAGAAAAAAAAAGTTCAATTATGTAATATTTGAAAATTAATGAATTCTCTTTATGTCACTTAGCTTGAGCTTCCACATCTCTTCTTAGTTTTGATACCAAAGTAACATAGAAAACTTTCCCCGAGTAAAATGGTCAAGATATTTACCAAGGGTTTGCTTCTTCTTTTCTTTTTCTTTTTGTCTCACGTAGAATTGTATACTTTTTTTTTTTTTGTAACTAGAATTGTATACTTACATCAAACTTTGAACACAAAAAATTTTCCGCCTATATTACTAAAGCTTCATTGGTTTTGTTGAGTAGAATTGTATATTTAATACCAAACTTTAAACATGGCGACGAAGCTGGTACCACAAATAGTTCAAGCATTGACAAGTAAGGTCGAACAAATGGGAGATCACAAATATGAAAAAGGAATGGAAGTTTGGTTTGCCACAATATAATTAGATAAAAAAATAAAAAACAAATTATTGTTTTAAATTTCAAAAATGATTAGCATTAAGTTGTAAAAATATATTTTCGAGTTGAATAAATTTAACACTCAATTCAAAAAAAAAAACTTTAAACATGATTAGTTTTAAATCTTTTAAATATTGGGTATAATTAAAACCATTTGCTTGGCCAAGCTTTTGTAAAGAAACTGTTCCATTTGATAAATATAATTCACATTTTATCCCAAAAAAAAACTTTTAAACATAACAATTTTCCCCGCTTAAAATATTTAAAATATTATTATTAGGTTTGTCATGTAGATATTCGTTTAATATAAACTATAAGACTTTAAATATAGGATTCTTAGAGCATCCACATCGGAGACCCCTATACACGGGGTCTTTTTTTTTAATTTTTCTTTTTTTTTTATAAAAATTGATTTTTTTATTGTCGCAACGAATCACGTTGCGACACGTGGCAATTTTTGTTAAAACCTAGTGTCTTAAAAAACACCAATTTTAGACACTTTTGCGGGCTTTACCCTTTAAGACACCCATTTATTTGTCCAATGGACATGGTCTTACCCAACAGAAAAAATAAAATATTATAAAAGTTGATTGGTTTTCCTGCGTACAACCTGCTTTAAAATGGTATAGAACTGTTTGTTTAATATCAATTTTACCGCGTGAAATGATATAGAATTGTTCGTTAAATAACAAACTTTAAAACTTTTCTATGTTAATTTATATAATACTTAAAATTAAAAAATATATATATTTTAAACATTTTCGGTAGTCGACGATCGTTGGATTGTTGTTCTTAATTTTTATTTATCCACAAAAAAATTAAGCTAGCAAAATCTTAACAATGATATATACTTTATTGGTATAAGTCAATCAATTCAAGTAAAAAATTAGTTATTAAATATAAAAACATACAAAAAATTTATCTACTCATCATTCTTAATAGCCATGTAATACACTAATATAATCTTTAGTAGAATTAAAAAAGGTATTATTAGATTTTAACTAAAATAAAATTTGCATTACCAATATCTTAAAAAAAAGTTTAGATACATGTATCTATTAGTTTGCACAAAACTAATGAAAATTATCCTTTTTAGCTTAATCCATTTTCTTAATTAACATTTGTAGACATCTTTCATAAACTAATGCAATAAATGTCAAACTAATAATGCCATCCACACATAAATTTACACAGTTACACTTATATACATCAGTCAAAAGAATGTGCATAGTTATTAACGTACAAATGACCGAAACAAAATCCAAATATCATTATTACCTCTAATGTTTCTTGTAACGTCTTAAATGTTTTACCGTTTTAACAAATATACTTTTCACATCAAGTTCAATTTCTGGTATTGTAGTTGTATTTTAGCGTTAAATGTGAATTCTCAAATTAAAACAATATCAACGTTTCTTTCCTTCTTTTTCTTTTTCTTTTCCCGAAATTCTCAATGTCTTAGAAATGCTATTGTTTATTTTCCTTTTTTCGGTAGAAATGGGATTATTATTATACTCGATATATAGCAAAAAAGAAAAGGGCAGTTTCGGAAATAAAATAAACTTAAAAGTAGATTTTTTCCCTTATAAAAGTAAAACCAGTCACTATACACTCTAACGTCCCTGAAACCTCTAAAAATAAACACACACAGTCACTCCCCCGCACCTTCTCCGCCGTAGCAACCACCACCACAAAAATGGGTCTTTTTAACCTAAAACCACCTCAAAAAACCTCAGGGACCGTTCTTCTCGGTAAATACGAACTCGGTCGTAAACTCGGTAGCGGAAGCTTTGCCAAAGTCCATGTAGCTCGTTCCATCGAATCCGGCGAGCTCGTAGCCGTCAAAATCATCGACAAGAAAAAAACGAGTGAAGCCCATATGGAACCAAGGATAATCCGAGAGATCGAAGCGATGCGCCGCCTCCACAACCACCCAAACATCCTCAAAATCCACGAAGTCATGGCCACTAAATCCAACATCTATCTCATCATGGAGCTCGCTACCGGAGGAGAGCTCTTTGAAAAACTCCTCCGCTCCGGCCGCCCTAGCGAATCTGTGGCGCGTCGCTATTTCCAGCAGCTCCTTTCCGCGCTCAGCTTCTGCCACCGTGACGGAATCACTCATCGTGACGTGAAGCCACAGAATCTGCTTCTTGATAAAGAAGGAAACCTAAAGGTCTGTGACTTTGGCTTATCGGCTTTACCAGAGCATCGTACTAGTCAGGGATTGCTTCGTACATATTGTGGCACTCCGGCTTACACAGCGCCGGAGGTTATTGCTATGAGAGCTTACGACGGTGCTAAAGCTGATGCATGGTCGTGTGGAGTGGTTCTCTTTGTTATTCTCGCTGGTTATCTTCCTTTCGATGATTCAAACATTGTTACTATGTCCAGAAAGATGAACCGGAGAGAGTATCGTTTCTCGAGCAGGATCTCGAGACCGGTTCGAGCAATCATCTACAAGTTGCTTGATCCGAATCCGAAAACGAGGATGAGTATAGAGACTGTAATGGGAACTAGGTGGTTCAAAAAATCCCTAAAAACTTCTGATTTAAAATCTAGTTTGTTTGAATTGGATAGGTTTCTTGTGAAAGAGGCGAAACCGAGCAATCCGATTACTGCGTTTGATTTGATCACGATGTCATCGGGATGGGATTTATCGAGGATGTTCGGGAGGAGGAAGAGGAAGGAGAAGAGGTTTACAGTTAAGGTTTCGACAAAGGAAGTGGTGGAGAAGACGGAGATGATAGGGGAAAAGTTAGGGTTTAGAGTGGAGAAGAAGGAAGAAGCGAGGGTTGTTGGATTGGGAAAAGGAAGAACTGTTGTGGTGGTGGAGGCGGTGGAGCTGGTGGAAGGGTTGGTGTTGGCCTGTGTGAAAGTGGTGGAGGGTGTGGAGGAGGAGGAGGAATCTCATTGGTTGGAGCTAATTGGAGAGTTTGAGAAGATTGTGCTCTCATGGCAAAATGACGACAACTAAAAGAGCTTGAGGAGATTGTGCTCTCATGGCACAATAATATCATCTAAAAATTGCTTCTTTAGTTTGGAAATAATTTTAGCTTTGCTTTCAATGTTTGATTTCGTAAAATTTGGAAATTACTACATTCTCTTAATTAATGTTACTTGAGCTTGAGCTTCACCTCTCTTCTTAATTGTGATACCAAAGTAACACATAAAATGTAACTAAAAGAGCTTGATTGGTTCTCTCGGGTAAAATTCTACATATAATATAAAATTTTAAACTTGCGATTTCTTCCCGCATAAAATAGTTAAGATATTATTAATGGCATTACTGGTTTTTTCCCGCGTATAATTTTTTCCATTTAATATCAAACTTTAAATATAAGTCTTTTCCGGCATAAAACAGTTTAGATGTTACCTAAGATTTACTTTCTTTTTTTCGTGTAAAGTTGCACGTTTAGTATCAAAATTTTAGACTCATACTCGTTTTTAATAATCTACATGTATCAGTTGTCACTCGATCATGTGACTTCTTAGATTACACCAATGTACTTTCCATTTAAGCTATTGAACTCTAATATTATCATTGTCCACGCATCACCATCGAATTCAAATTACTCATACAATTCATGATGTTGATAGAGAGATAACAATATATATTTGCACTTTCTAATTGATATCAGCTTGATGATCAAATCAAACATATTTAAGTTTAAAAAGAAAAATATTACAACTGTAACTGGTAATCTCAAATCGTCAAAAAAAATTCTTTTTCAGAAATCTAGAAAAAGTTAGAAAATTACAACCATAAATTAAAGCAAAAAAAAAAAATCGATAGACCCATCATTTAATCACAATAATTAGCCAAAAAAATAATATCTAGAAAAAAAGGTCGAGATGTTCATTACACAAAGGTCCTACATCCTAGGTTTTTCTCACTCAAAAAGGATTTCTTCCACAACTTCAAGGCATTAACAAAATAAGATTGTGATTTTCACCATCTTCCAAATCAAATATCAATTTTGTTGAAGAGGTTTAAATCATCTTGCTAACTTCAACGCGATTTATGATTATCACCATCTTCCAAATCACATATCAATTTTGTTGATGAGTTTTAAATCATTTTGCTAACAAACACCAAAAATGATTTGTAATTTGGATTATTAATCACTATCTTCCAAAGCTTAAATCATTACATTTTTACTTTTTAACTATAATAATACGCTTTTGGTGTTTTAATAAATTTATATATAGTGTTATTTTGATTATTTTTTACTTCAATAATATGTTTTTGGTGTTTTAATAAAATTTTAAATTTTTTGTTATCTTAATCGAGAAACCAATCAAGCCTTAACCGTTCAATTCGTACACATGATGTCCTTCTAACCTATGGATCTCCAATTTCTGTTGAAATGGTATTATTACACAAAAAGCTCCTCCTTCGTAGATTGATCAAACGAGGAATTATATGTGTTTATTGTATGCACTAATTATTTAACAAAATATTATGAAACTCTAAGCTTTGTCAATGCTGGGAATATTTATGAACTCTTTAAGTAACTTTGACTGTGTAGCTCATAAATCTTTAATGAATTGCAAAACGATTCCAGTAATCAAATTCATCATCTATAATTTAAAACCAGACAAACAAAATTCTCAATTCTTTAATATATACGATCAAAGAATGAAACTTTCGGGTTGAAAACTATCAAATGCAAGATACCCATCAAAGCAACACCATCAATTATTCTCAATTCGTATTCATATAAACAAGAAAGACAGAGATCGAGAGAGGAATACAGAAGAGGAAGAGCTTATAGTGTGTGAAAGAGTGATGAAAGTAGGGCGGAAACAAAAGACTACGAAGGCACGACGATGTGAGGAGCTCAAGTCAAATCCCAAATTGGTGAATGAGTGCAATTTTCTCAAGTCAAATCCACTATGCGTTTTTGCTGGCCAAAGCTTTGAAGATTTCACCACGCAATAACATATGCACAATTGTAAGCCTCCTCTTTGCTTTGTATCAATGTTGGAGGTGGCCCTAGCTCAACCCAAATTCATTCAGGCCCATTCTGAGAGTTAGGAAAAAGCCCACGAAGCCTATCAAAAGAAAAAGATTAGGCAGTACATAAACACAAATCGAAAATTAGGAAGAGAATCGAGAACACACTCTACACTTTACAAATAAATAAAAAGCACTTGCTTTCTCAGAATCTCCATGATCACTTTTGGCTCCACCACTTTCACCTTGAGACTGGCTGCTCAGCTTCACCACATACTTTTCATACAACACACGCATCACAGTCCTAATTGATGCTCCAAGAGACTTATTAACCAATACATAGGCTATGATCCCATCGACAATGATTATAAAGTGTTGTGCATCACGAGGGGAGAGCCTAACATGAACAACAGATGCGGTTTAGCTGAGGAGATATGGGTTTTGACATTGGGATCAACTCGGGATTCATGGAGGATGATTCAAGATATTACTCTTCATTTTCCTAAAAGTGTTGAAATTTGCATCAATGGAGTTTTGTATTATCAAGCTTTGACTGGCACAAAAGTAAATTATT
Source organism: Cardamine occulta (assembly GCA_028015245.1). Lineage (NCBI taxonomy): Eukaryota > Viridiplantae > Streptophyta > Magnoliopsida > Brassicales > Brassicaceae > Cardamine > Cardamine occulta. The sequence continues at coordinate 12,908,548 of CM051386.1, read as the reverse complement.
TTGCAATCATGAGTTTTGAGGTTATATAGTTCTGAAAAACTTGAACTTATCAAAGGACCTTGCAACTTTCACAGTTTTTCAAAGTTGACAAACTATGAGGGAAAGCTAGCTGTTGTCTTCTTTGAAAATACATCCACTGGCATTATTGTTTTGTGGGTTCTAGAGGTTGCTTCTAAGGAGCAATGGTTGAAGAAGACTTTTGTTTTGCCTCATTTCCAGCAGTTTCATTATTTCTTGTTTCAAGTGTTTCGCACCACTGACCCTGACACTGGTGAGATTATTTTTACACCATGTTATCTGAATGCATCACTACCTGGTGCTCTCTATTTTGATCTGAGGAAAAATAGTGCAAGAAGTTTTGAAATAGAAAGAACCACAAATCAGTGTATATATACGTTGTGATTATGACTCGGTCTCCTCTAGTCACGTTGATAATCTCATGTTTCTATAAGAGTTGGATCATTATTCATTCAGTTTCCCCATCCTACTCGATCGCCTTCAAACAAGTCTTTTGTTCTTTAGTTGTAGTTGAGTTCTATCTGGTTCACTTGAGAGGTTTTCGTCATCTAGTTTTGTTTATGCTCATCAATCATCGTATATGTTTTATCTTTCGTTTTCAGTTGCTTGTAATTTACAAAATTTCCATTGTGTTTCACTGCCAGTGATTTGAATGGCTGAACATTCTTGATATCACTGGTTATTCTCGTTAAATATGTTGAGAGGCAAGTTAAATGTTTTTTTTTTCAGATATTCTGTTTCCAATATTATTTAGTGAAAAATCATATACATATTAGTTTTATCTGTGATGGGGTGATTAGTTCGTAGTGAAGATATGAATAATCACCTGTGTAGGATTTAGTTTGTGTAAAACAATTATATACAGATTTGTATTTGTTGCAAGTCTTCTTGATAATATCGATAGAAGAAATTGTTCTTGTTAGTTTTTTCATCTTCTTTTTCTTATAACTAAGTTTGGTTTTTATTTATTTTTAATATGCTTGATTTTTATTTTTGTTATTCATGGTTTATTCCTTAGACGTTTTGTTTGAACTCTATTTTGCAATTTCTCATTACATTTGCTTTCTATTTTAGAGACAATAATTTATAACAATTAAAACCAAATTATATCAATTGATTTGTTGTCTTTCAACCAAATTAAAACCAAACAGAACTAGAACCAAACCTAACTGAACATAAACCAAATCAAACACAATTTAAACCAAATAATCTTTGGTTTAAATCGGTTAGAGTTTCTTTAAAACTGAATTATCCAAACCCAAAGTTAAACCGAAATGCCCACCCTTAACTATTGCCATCCCTCCATCACCGTCAAAATCAAACCCACATATAATTCATGTTGTTGACAGAAAAAATAACAAAATATATTTGCACTCTCTAATTGATATCAACTTATGATCAAAACCAAACATATTTTAGTTAAAAAAAAAATATTGTACTTGTAAGTTGTAAATTATATTTAGGGTTTTTTTTGTCTAAAATAGATCTTTTGGAAATTTATTTTTAAACATGATCCCCTGGTGAAAGATTTTTGAAGCAATAAGAGTTTACGTTTAGAAATAAATTTTCAAAATAGTCTATTTTTTGTATTTAATCCTTATATTTATACCTAGGTAGCATGGAAACTCTCTTTAAAGTCCGTTTTCCATTTCAGAAACGTTTTAGAAACATAAACTCTCGGAAAATCGATGGAAACGCGATGAAAACATGTTTCCTAAAAACCGTCATTTGGAAACACGATGGAAACTTAATTTTTTTTTTGAAACTTATTAAATAAATAATTTGGAAACTTGTAATGCGCATGATACAATATATGTATTTTTTATCTTTACAAAAGCCTAACTAATTTATAAAATATAAATATCTCATATTTTCTTTTTATCCAAAAATTAATCATAACCTAAAACAGTTAGAAGTATTAACATAAGCTACTTAATATTTATTTATTGGATTTGTTTTGTTTCAAATATTTTTTTTAATATATATACACTATATTTTTAAAATGAGAAATTCCCTAAAATAGCACCAAATTAAGTTTTTGTTCCATAAATAACACCCATTTTTACTTAGGACAAAAATAGTAATTTTATAAAAGACAAAAATTTAATTTTTTTGTTTGGGTTAAATATTTTAGAATGTAGGGTATAGTTTGTTTGGGGTAGAAAGATATTAATAACTATCTTTGAAGATAGTCTGTATCTTATGTATTTTAATAACTATCTTTGAAGATATTAATAATCTACAGAGTATATCTATATAAAAAAGCTCTATATAAAGAAGTATCTAAGAAGTCAAGATCACATTACCAGGCAAATGGGACCCACCTCCGACATATGGGGCCCACTTAAACATGCATCGACTACCTAAAGGTCGGCACCACTACAAAGCGACATTTAGCAACACACTGACGTAAGCAATGACGTAAATACATACACAATTATCAACAGCACTACAAGATGACACGTAGCATCGAATTGATGTAAGCAATGACGCAACCAAGCACACAGTTTCCCCTATAAATACTCAACTCTACCAACAGAGGGAGCAAGCTATTTCTCGCACAACTTTCTCTCTCTAAAAATCTCTCTAAAATCTCTTTACAAAGCTTCTAAGTTTTAAAAATTTGTAATTTTCAAAATTATCTTAGTATCATCAAAAGATCTTTAAATAATCGTATCTTTGTAAACAATTTTATTGTATAAAATTCCGTAAAAAGTACTGTTCACAAAAATAGACAAGTATAATTTACAAATGGTATCAGAGCCAAAACGATTTAAAGTGTTTTGCACAAATCTTTATACCCGAAACTCTAAGCCCTAAACCCTAAAAATATGAGGTTAGGAGATTTTATGCTATATAAGAAAATTAATCTTTAGTAAAAATGCTATTTTTGTCCTAAATGAAAATTTATACTATTTGTGGAACAAAAACTTCATTTAGTGTTATTTTTGAGAATTGCCCTTTTAAAATTATATATATATATTAACGTTTCCAACACGTACTCGTTTCCTAATTTTCTAAAAAAAATCGTTTCCGTGTTTCCACACGTTTTGCTTCCGCGTACCCGTTTCGGTTTCCATGCTACTTAGATTTATACATACACATATAACAATAATTTGTAAGGATCTATAATGATCACTTTGGAGTTCATCTGACTTGAACATCCGCAAAAATTCATTGAGATATTTATTGAAGAAACATTACAATATTTATAAAGGTCAATATGAAAACTCCACAATTATGTATTTGGTTTCATTTTGTAGTGAAATTTTTGGAGATTAAAGCACTAATTTTTGGAGATTAAAGCACTACATGATAGGTTGACTGAGATGATTTCGTTTGCTCGTGTGCCCGCTGATGGCTCTCTTACCGCCCTGGTGCAGGTTCTTACTGCACCTTGCAGTTCCTGTAATAGTTCTCACATCGTTCGCTGCCTCGTCCAACCATTGTTCCCTGCCTCATTCGCCATCTCCTCTCTTATGTCTCTCCAATCTTCAGATCCGGAAGTTCTGCTTCCACCTTTGATTGAGACCTCAGGTTCCAATGACTCTTATCTTGGGTCGTTTGGTGACACGTTTAACGCCTCAGTGCGTTCCCTTACTGCAGTATGCAGATTGTTTGTTCTAGTCTCTGAGTTTGAGCATCCCTCGGTAATAATTAGGTTCGGTAGTCCTAATGTCATGGCGTTGCCCTTCGAATGTCATGTTATGGGTATTGCTTTGGTTAAGCTCATGAGTTTGCTTTTTCCCCCAGAATTTCCTCGTATATGATCTGGATATCTCTGCTATGTTGATGTCTCTTGGAAGACACAAACCTCCTTAGGAGGGTTTGGTTGGGTTTATCAAGCCACAGGAAGTGCAGCTTTGGAACCTGTTATTGCTGATTGTTATCTCTTAGCATCAGCTCTTTTGGCGGAAGCTTGGACGATCAAGCTGGCCTTACCTCATGCCTTGGTCTTAGGCACATTAGAGTTTTTGATTCTATCAAACTCACAGACCTTGATGCGACTTCTCAACTCTCATGAATTGCTGGAAGACTTTCGCTCTATTCTATCTTTGGTTATCTATGTTTCCTTTGCTTTTATTCCTAGAGTATCTCATTCTCTAGATGTTTCAGCTACTAAGCAAGTGTTCTAAGTTTTAATTGAAATACAATCGGTTTGACCAAAAAAAAAAAAAAGCACTACATTTTTTGCTTTTTTTAACTTGTTCACAGCTTGCAGTACTTGTTGAACCAGACAGCAATGTTGAGAAAGCTTTCATAATCCGTCTGTGGTCTGCATAAACAATCACAAGACGCAAAACATGTTTTAAAATCCAATCCTTTCTCACAGAGACCACAAAAAAATGGCAGCTTTGTGGTTTGTACCTGTCTAGGGGATGATTGTCATTGGGAAAGACAAGAACTTTAACCTCAACTCCTTTCTCCTTCAACGCCCTAACATACTATACAAATCAAGAATACAGGATTAAACACTATCACCAAGAACAAGTTGTTAGATTCTTTTAAGCGAATACCGAAAAAAGATCTTACTTGAAATCCGTTTGATATGGGAACACGGAGATCCTGAGTTCCCAAAAGAAACAAAGTGGGTGTTTTCACCTGCAGAAGAACAATACACAAGAAGAGTCATTAAAATGTCTTCAAACGTCTTGAAGAAACGGATAAGAAACTCGGTTGGCTTGACCTTTGAAATGTGTGCTATTGGGGACATTTTATGAAACCGAGAAAGATCTTCGGGTGTGGGGGATTCTGTATAGTGAGTCTGGTCCCCATAGGCTTCAAAGAAACACCAATCAGGTATATCTGAAATCCCAACCATTGATGCAATATTGCAAACAGGATTCCTTGCAGCTGCTGCCACAAATTTATCTGGGGCCTATAGAAAAGTTACGGTGTATAAGGATGATGATCTCTAATCCAGTGACTGATACTCTCGGAAGGTAATTCATAATTGTAGTACCTGGCCAATCAAGTGAGTGGTCAGAAACCCACCATGAGAACCACCTAGCACGGTTATTCTAGACGGGTCTGCAAGTCCCATTTCGATGGCATGATCTATAGCCGAGAGACAATCTTTCACGTCCTGTGGCAGGTAAGCTTAATAGATTAAGCAAAATGCAGGTCACAAGGAAGAGAAATGACACTATAGACGCATATACAAAGTACCTGTGATCCAACTTTTCCAGGTAGAGACTGCAAAGCATCTTCCCCAAATCCCAATGAACCCCTTTCAAATGAATCACCAAAAACCAAGTTAGGAACTCCATAAGGTTTGATGGACTAGTGGAATTCGGAGCTCGTAAGTAAACCTGTAATTTATAATCAGTAGACTATATCCAATTGAGGAGAGATACGCCAAACCCTTTGAGAAGCTGCATGGTGAAACAGTATGAGGACCTCCATGAAGAACAGCAATTAAAGGATTACATTTCCCATTCTCCTTAGACATGGATGACGATACATATATAGTTTCAATAGGCTTTTTGGCCCCTGTCAATAACAGAGTATATTCAGGGCCAAAGTCTAGGAAACAAATATTTTTGTCAAGATCAAAATTAAGTGTAAATTACCCTCGGCAAGTCCTTCAGAAACATCACTGATTGGTACTTTAAGAATTTTAGACTGAAGAGATGAGAGCCCTGACATAACCTGCCACAATTGAAACAAAAGATAGATAAGGAACAAGTCTAACATCATTTGAATCATGAGTTCTTAATGGTCTACCAATATATGCTTTACCTTCTCGGAGCATCTGATCGGGCTTTGGATATTAGACCACTTCCATGAAGGCTTCCCAGCTGAATCTAGAACTTTCTTTCCATACTTAATTTCAGGAACACTCACAGGACTGCTAGACACTACTCAGGAAAAGAAAATATAATGTTGTTTCAAGTCTGAACTGTTTTAAGATGACATTGTGAAAGCTAATTATTAAGATTCAGAATTTTCTCAAAGATTTTACCAGCAACAATATTATCACCATCTAGCGCAAGAATGCTCCACGAATAATCTGAATCACTAGGGCTGACAAGTGAAACTTCACTGCTGTAATATTCTCAAGATATATTCATCAGTTAGCACAGTAGCAAGAGGAAATTCGGAAACTTTTCATATCAATTCATCAGTCACCTTTGAAGATTTACACTGAGGATTACTCGACAACTGCGCCAGTAAGTAGATAACATAAAGCTATGTCCATCTGACAGCCACGGATCGGATAGAAGGCCGGTAACATAGAGTCCAGGGAAACAACCGTCGTCAGGACAATTCACAACTTGAGTCTGCATTTTAAGATATATTTGAATATATCAAATAACATTTAAGAGATATTTATTTGGTTAACCACATCTATTACCATTCTGAAGAAAGATTTATATTTTGTGAAGAAACAAAAAGAAGTCAGCTTAGATAAAGTTTGAAGCCTCTATAGGGATATATAGAGAGAGACTAAGCTGTATTCTTACCACATCAACGATACTTGTTGACTCAGGAAGTTTTCCATCACTTGGCCAGTCAATCCTGTGAAGTGTCTCAGTTGCCCAATGTGCCCCAGAATCAACAGCGCTCTTTGCAGATAAAAACAGAAGAAACTTGCCATCTTTGCTGTTAGACAAGGAAATAAAAAGTATGATGAATAGACTATGTCGTGTAAAAAGGCTCAGAAAAAATGATCTTAGTAAATACATGATTTCAAAAAGCAAGTTAAAACTTTCATAAGATGTAAACCTGAACCGTGGGGAAAAACCGCTGCTTATGCTCTTAGTCAAGTTCTGAATAGGGAATTCATCTGCATCATCTCTGGAACACAAGTAAACACAAACACAATAAGATATTTTTCGGAAATTAGAAATGATCAAGTTGTGTTCTTGTTAGTAAAAGAAGCCACAAACTCACTTTCTTTCATCCGATTTAAACTTAATTGCATATACGGCACAAGGTCTGTTGTAGCAGTACTTAATACCAAACTTTCTTTTATCTCCTAACCACCCGGCAAAAACCAAATACTGAGCTGAGCCGTTATTCTTTGGACTCCAAACAACCTGTCCAACGCTTATCGATCTAGGAATTCCTTTGATTGGCTTGACCTCTCCACTGTTAACAGAGAAAAGATAATCAATCATAAGAAAAAGTAAGAGTGATTGTTCTTTTCTTATGGAGAGATTGATGGAAACCTGTCGACATTGATAGCAAACAACGCAGGCTGCCTTTTTCCGGCATATGCTTCTCCCCACTCCTCTTCCCAATCTCCTTGACCTTTCCAGCTTCCAATATCCTTGTCCAAAGAGTTCCCTTTCTTGTAATAACCTAAATGGTCAAATGTAGGCTTGGGAAGAGATGGTTCCTCAGCAACATACGCAACACAAGTCTCATCTGAGTTCCAAGAGATCCCTTCAAACCTGCATCATACACACACCTTACTCATTTTTCTACTTCTACAAGAACATTTCTCTAAAATCAGCAAAAAGAATGTGGTACCATCCATCAACATAAACAGAGCCATGAACTTTCTGTGGAATATGGAACTCCTTCTCTAGCTGAGATGAGTTCCATATCTCAAACTTTGTAGGAGATTCGTTTTCAGGATTTCGAATCACAAGGAGCTTCAAACCCGATGGAGATGGGACAAAAGCCGATGCACCAGTCATCTCAATGGGAAATGGCGCCCAGTGAAAGTTCACAGATTGGTTACTTTCTTTCGAGATATGACCCGACAACATAAACTTCTTCCTTTTATTAGCCAAAAGGTTAGCTTGACTCAAGGCAAACATTGCCTGAGGACCTGTACCAAAACATTAAAGTGAAATCATCAGATCATTTCGTCAGATCTTGATTCTAAAGTCCCAACTTGGATATGTAAAAGTTATTTACCAGAATCAGAGTTAAAAATCCAAGCTTTATCAATGCTGGGAATATTTATGAACTCTTTAAGTAACTTTGACTGTGTGGCATATTCTTCCTCAGTAGTTGGATCCAATCCAACATACAATTCTTTAGCTGAATCAGTTCCAGAAGAATCCATAGCTACAAATCTTCGAATCCAATTCTTGCAACTGAAACACAAGTAACTCATAAATCTCTAATGAATTAGCAAAACGATTCATCATCCATAACTTTAATTAGATAAGATTGAAACTTTTGCTTCAGATTCATTAGAACAGAACAAACAGAAACCAATCAAAGATTGAAACTTTCAGATTGAAAAACTATACCCATCAAATCAATACCAAAAATTCTCAATTCGTGCTAACCACAAACACCAAGGACAAAGATCGACATAGAAACAGAGAACAACTAGAAGCAGAGCTTACGGCGATTGAGTCAATGAAACAGTGATGAAAGCAGAGCGGAAAGAAATATGAAGAAGGTGACGACGATGTGATGCGCTCAAGTCAAATCCCAATTTAGTAGAGCAAGTGATTGGATGAGTCAAGATTTTCGCCTTGGAAACTTTCGATGTCATATCCATTTTATTTTTCCCATTTCTTAATGCAAAATTTTTATATCTTTCACTATGAACCAATCCTTATTAGTTAAGTTAAGTTAAAATAAAAATAAACCAATACAAAATATTTATAATCCTTACACACTTGTATGTGAATTTGGATAAAATTTCCAAATAATTTGAGATGGTTATGTATGGAAAAAGTTAGGAAACGGATTTGAAAAAGCATAAACAATGTTTTGGTTTATTTCGATTACATATATATTCAAAATTTGAGCTTAGAATTTACAGAATTAACATCTATAACGTATATGTGTTTCCTCTATTGTACATAACTTTTCCATTTTTTTTTAATTTGAAAGGCAAGAAAAGATCATAAGGAAGAAGGAGCTTCAGATCCTTTCATGATTCTGAGTTTTTGGCAAGATGAAGAGAACATGTCCCATGGAACATCACCAACTAACATCCAATCTCCATCTTTGTCTTCATAAGTTGGTACAAATCCAGATCCTTTTTTGTATCCTTCTCTCTCAGAATATGTACCTATTGTGAACTTGAACATGTTCTCAAGTGCCTTGAGAAGCTCAGTGTAGTTTTGGTACATCTTGAGATCTATCTTACGGAGGTATGGAGCTCCGTCCATACTCACTTTCACATAGCTCACGTTTTTGTTGTTGTTGTTCTTACGGTTTGATCTCACTGGAGGCCAACCAATGATCTGTGTTCTGAAGTTTACAAAACAAGATTCATCATTAGTATATTGATCTATCGATGTAAAGAGATTTGGGTTAAAATTTAACTTCAGATCTCAACTTACTTGACAGGAGGAGCAGATTCTTCATTTGAGTCGTTGTTCTTACGCTTGTTGCTTTTGACGCAAGAAACATCTAGTTGTTGTTGTTCTTCTTCTGTTCCGGGCAATCCCAAACGAAGCTCTGTGTCCTTAAGGTTAAGCTCATTGATGATAACTTCCTCATACGCCATTTTATCTCACTATACTTGTTGTTTTGACGAATTAGAATCTCTTCTTCTTCCTCTTGTTATTGCTCTTCTTGATTTTGTGATGATAAGATTCTTGAAATGAGATTGAGTTTGCTTGTGAGTTTGAGAAACGTTGAGGGAGAGAGAGAGATTTATATAAGGAAGTTGCATTGAAATTAGGGTTAAAGAGAGAGCGATGGGAATTATGATGTTGTCGGGGAGCATGAGGCGGCAAGCGAGAGGCAAGGGGACAAAGGTGGGACACGAATATTTTGGACGCGGCTTCTTTCTCATTTTCAACGGTCTAGATTTGTCATCGCCGGTTGCGTATGCGAGATCCTAGCCGTTTCTTTCTCTTACGGTCAAACGAGTAAAGAGATCATCAAAAAGGTTAGAGAATTTCTCAACATCTTCAATCTACACCACAAGATCACGTTAGGTTTTTGGTTTGCTACTATACGTTATTCTTCGGTTTGATTCAAGAAAAATCTACTATATTTAATATAGGTAGGTTGATTATCCATTTCCTGAATTATATTTTAGATTATATTTTGGTTAAAGTATTTGTTTATTGACTTACTTTTGATCATCTATTTTGCGTGTTTAAAATTTGGTGTTCCAATATTGAAAGTTCTTATCAAATATATACATACATTACATATATCTATATATATATTGAAAGCCGAACATACGTCCATTATTCTAGTATGTGAAACTATATGTACATATTTTGTATATAATGTTCGGATTGGATAGTATGAAAATATTCTATAACGGATATCATGGGAAAATATCATGAAACTAGTGGTTGTCCAATATAATATCTGTTAACAATTTGGTATAGTAGATGATAAATATCAATGGTCAACTGGTTATTAAAGGATTAACAGTTTTTGCATAAATAACTAAATTGTTTTAGGTGAAATTAAAATAATCTTTTGTTTGTAAGAAACTTCAAAACGTTTTTTTTTTAATTGTTCAACCATTCGAAACGTACTAAGAATAGTTAAAATAGATAAAAAAAATTATTGCAGAAGATACAATTTATTTTCTGGTAGACATATATAATTATATATTTGTACAATTATGATCAATAGGGGATGGAGAATTGGAGATGCATGTGGATAAGGGTGATGAGTGTTGGTAATGGATACAGAAATGGTAAAGCCATGTGCAATGCCGTCTCAAATATACTTGTTCTGTATCTTTTTTTCTTCTTCTTTTTTTTTTTTTTATGTATTATTGTTAAAGATGGGCACGTCCACAAAGAAATTATCGTTTTAAATGGGCCTGCGGGGACACGGCCTACGTGGTATGGTCGAGATACATTGAGTAACTTAAAATAACCTCTTCTCGGGATTAGTCTTAATTAGGGATGGGCGTGTAGTTTGTTCTAACTTGGATTTATGATCATTCATACATATCAATGGCCAACAGTACAAACATTTCGTGTGGCATGTTTATCGTTTTAAGTGTAGAACATCTAGGGATATATGTTTTTAACAAAACTTCTAGGGATGCCAATATAAGGTGATCCGTCTAGAGATGTTTATCTAAGAAGTATCTTTGAGAGATATGTGGGAAGATCTTGTTGGAAATTCGAAGGTGTCAACTCGATCGAGGAGATCCATGCAGAGAGCATTTTAGGCCATATTAGCATGGAATCTCCATGTTAAGAACCTCTGTAAGGTGTTAGCGTGAGATTCATGGCGAGAAGTATCTTACCCGACAACATTTTTGCATGTTACATTCTGATTCATTTGTTAAAAACAAAAAAAAAACAATCGCAACAATGATCTAATTCATGAATTTTGTTTGTAATTTTTTCTAAACAATGTCTTTTGAACGATTTCAAAGACACTGGCGTCTGCTAATTGCTTGAAGAGAATAATCACACCGCTAAAACATTACTCACCATCAGTCCTATCTAAAATTTCTTTGATTTTTTTTTTTAAACTAATAGAAACATCATGCACATGATATGTTAAAACTTGGGAGCGTACAAAAGTCAGAGGAATGGGGACACGATTCACCGGTGGACATTTTTTGGGGTCGTTGGGCAAACAATGAACATGCCAATGCTCTCTCTCAACTTTGATGTGAAATGCACTCACTTGGTTCTCATTCTCTTACGTGTTCTCTTTTTTTTTTTTTTTTCTTTTTTCTTGTCGTGATGTTTGTAGATAATAAGAATTGAATTGACTAAAAGAATAGTTGGGAAAAGGATTTCTTTAATTTGAAATCTAAATTTAAAATAGGTTAGACATTTTTAAATTAAGGAAATGAAATTACTAGTATATTAAGATTTTAGAAGTTAAATTTAGTTTTAGGGGTTTAAATTTAAACTATTATAATTTTTGAAGGAAGAAAGAAAGAAAATTTTGTAATCTAGTTGCCTTCAAGGCTAATCTTTTGAAAATGTTCTCCACAAAAGAGAATATTGATAGTAAGTGTCTCCCTATAATTAATTAATGAAATGATCTCTCCAAACAAGAGAAAATTGGTGTTGTTAGTTGTCACACGACTAGGTGGTTAATGGGCTGGCCATAACCAAAACAGTAACCACCAATTAGATCCAGCATTTGAGCCAATGAAATAGTGACAGATTTGAATACAGTTGGGTTGAGAAAGGGACAATGAAAGTAGTCGTATCTTTTAATATTGTAATTTATAATTTGGATAAAAATTACAAGACTATGTAATAAAACTGGTTCGAAAGTTGTCAAGGAAAATATATAGAATAACATGTCTTTTCTTGAGTAAAATGTAGCACTTTTTCAAGTTTTTGTTTCTAAATATGATATTCATTTACTCTTTTGGTAAAACTATCAAAAATAATCTCCTTTAACATTTTAATTTTAAATGAGGACCTCTAATGTTAAAAAAGCACTCACAAGGAATTTTCATTTGAAAATAAAATTTCAAATGGACACAAATTAAGAATTGCCCCCTTATCTTTTTTATTTTTTTCCCCTTCTAATGGATATATTTTTGTGCTTCTACTTGAGAAACAGATCAAGTGAGTCAGAGGTGGTAAAGCAAGATACAGCAAAGCTTCAAATATGAGAGAAGTAAAGGAGTACGTAAATTAGTGATATTAAGTGTGACAGTAGTGGAAAAGTGGTCCGATAAAGAATGAGAGCTGTGTCTATGATCATTGAATGTTGCGGAACCAGTGGAGAGGTACGACGCTTAATTTGTAGCCGATCTAACCTGAGATAGGCCTTGGGAGGGTCGCTTATCAAGTGCAAGAAGCTTGTTGTGTTAGTGATAGTTGTATAGTATTCCTGAATATGTGTAGTATGCAAATTAGTTGTCGTTTAAGATTGTTTCACACATATTAAAAAAATTTTAATTTTTCTATTTTATCTTTAATTAATATTTATTTAATTTTATTTCATTGGTCAAAACATTTTAAAAAAAAAATTGGAAATCTTATCAAACATATGTATTGAAAACATAAAACGATAACTAATATAAAACGAATTTTAAGGTCTAAAACGACAACTAATATGAAACGGAGAGAGTATTCATGTATCGTTAACATATATCAATATGCGTTCAACTAATCACCAATTCTGGATAAACCAGTCATTTTAAAAATTCTTAGTTCTTTAACCATTTTTTCTAAAAAATATTTGCTTCCAAAGTGTAAATTTTTTTTAGTGCTACCTTATCAAATTATTTTAAAGTAATTTTCGAAAATGAATATTCATTAAAGCTATACAACTACAAAAATGTAGAATAACAGATGTGTAAGCGTGTGCATTAAAATTAATGGAAAACTATGCATGTGATATGTTACAATGTAGGTACAATTTACACTCGTGTGTTTTCCCGACAAAATTTGGAACGTATTTGAAAAGGTATGGTCCAAAATCAAATGGTATAGATAGAACAAAACAGCTGAGCCACAAAGATCCAAGTCATAACTCAAATCATCCACACACCATAATAACTTAAGAAATACACGTGTGTCATCTTTAAACCTCTTATTAATATACTCAGTTTGACTGCCGCCAACTCCTAATTTGTAGATTGATGAGTATAAACTTTTGAAACAATTTTTTGGTTATTTTTCAAATGTTTATTTTCCATTTGAAGAACACATCAATTAAATACAAGTGAATAGGACATCCCCAAATGCTTATGAGATCGAGTATGAATTTAACCGTTCCCTATTATGAGACACGATTTTGAAATCAAACCATGAATCCTAGCCATTGGTAAAACAGTTTCAGTTTCATGGGTCCTCATTTGAGGATCCAGTCCATCTAGGTAAATTCAAGAAAGTTTACAGTACAATCATAATAAATAATATGGAGTTGCTCTCGTTCTTTTTTTTTTCCTTTAACTTTCTTGTATTCATTCTTTTGTTTTCCCTACAAAGACTACATTTTAGAACCTTACAAGTAGAGAAAAAGACAAGAGAGACCAAGATTTAAGCGATCGAAGATAATGTGGAAACGGATCAATAAAAAAACACATGTTACAAGATTCTTGCACTCTCGTTCTTTTTAAGTCACAAGATTCACAAATGGTGAAAACAACACTACTAGGTTCCAGCAAGACGTGAGAAGAGTGAAAAATGCTTTCTTGACCAACTATTTCACCCTTGCTCGACTCAAAGTTAAGAAGGGTCCAATCCTAGAAAAAAAGAGTCCTGGTTACTAGTATTGTGAATTTAGGAGGTGTTATTGGATTAAGATTTATGTATAATTGTAATGACTATTAGGATTACAGAGTTTAAAAAATTTTAAGTGAATATTAAAATATTTCACATATTCTCACCCAAAGTCTTTAAAAATATCACCGTAACATGTACTCCCTCCGTTCCTGAAAGATAAATGTTTTAGGTTTTTTTTTTTGTTTCAGAAAGATGAAAGTTTTGTGTTTCCAATGTAAAAATTTTGGTTGTTTACCAATTTTACCCTTACTAATTAAGTAAAATAAAATATACTTATTTTTAACAACTTAAAAAAATAATTATTGTTTTAGCTGTACTTAAAGTTTTTCTCTTCATTTTAATAACAATGATGTTTCCAAGTCAAAGTTAATTTGTCCATTTTTAAATGTCGTTATCTATAAATATGAATATAATAGCATTATTAATTAATCAAGATAGAAATATTATCTCTTCTTCTTCGTAATTCATGGAGTATGATAATCTCAATTTTTTTTTCACGTATATGATAATCTCAATTATGTTGTCTGTAATGTGTTATGTTATGCTTTTATGCTTTCCATAAAATTGAAAAGAGACAGAAACAAAAGATAAAATTAATTGAATAAAATTATTGCAGTAGAGTACTAAGAAAAGAAAACACCAAGAAAAACTTCAAATAACTCTGATTATAACGAGAACTTATTAAGAAGTTAAGAAGCTAAAGAATTCATCACATCTTGCACCAAAGCAGGATCAAGAGCAATTTGCAGAGGTAAACGACCTTCTCTTTCCAATGTGCTGTTTTTCAAATGTGGGATTTTATATTTATTTGAGCCTCCCACTTTCATAATCTCTTGCATGCAAGATTGTATCAGCAGTATTAGCAGGAAACAACAACAAACAATTTAGGAGAACAAAGAGAATTGATGAAATTTAGTACGTAACTTACTTAAAACAAGAGAATTGATGAAATTTGAAATAACAACAATACAATGAGGATATGTTTGGTATTTTAAATTTGGTCTTAAAATGTGTGAAAAACCTAAAACATTTATCTTTGAGGAACGGAGGGAGTAATATTTTGAAAGTCTATAAAAGTTGTTTGAGATGAACAAATTTTTAAAAAATCAATGAACCAATAACACTAAACTTTAATAAACTTCAGTATAATATAAAAGTTAGTTAAAGTTTTTATTAATCCAATAACCCATGACTTTTAACAACTTTTTATAAATATTGAACCAATAACATATAACTTTGCTAGAATCTTTGTAATTCAAGATTGAATAACACTAAACTTTTAAAAAGTTACAACTCTTTAAAAATCACAAAACCAATAACACCCCCTTATACTATTGTGAATTTATTTTAAAGAGCCCTTTTATTACTAGTATAAATCCAAATATGTTTTTCTTTAAGTTGTATTTATGTTTTAATACTGATTTAATTTAATGTTGTCGAGATATAAAAAAAAGTGCAACTAGTTTGTCGGATTAGCTCTGAGAAAATTATTGCTATACATTTCTTTATATATATGTCTAGCAATTAATGTTGTCATATGTTCTCTAAATGAAGTGTATGTATGAAAATAAGTTTGACGTTAAAAAAAGATGATTTTGTGTATATTTTCCACATTGCATGTAATGGGATGGGCCTTCATGCGTATCTTATTAGATTGAGCATTCCGCCGTATTAAAATGGGCCAAATGAATTTTGGACAGCTCGAAAACCCAATCTTAAAGCCGAAAGACGGAGTATATAGACTTTAGAGGCTTCTCTTTATTTTTTGTAATATGTCTCTATTTCAGTACCTTTCTATATAAAGGATTTTCAAATTTGAATTAACAAGATTATAAAAACAATCTAAAATCATACAATGTTGCATATATTAAACAAGTTTTGGAATGACTGAACACTTACAAAATGTATTAGTAAAATATTATAGTCTGCCAATTCAATATCTATTTTGAATCGTACATGTTCATGTAAATATTTTTTTTATAAGCATCCACACAACCACACCCATGATCACCACTGGGAAGCAATATGAACATTTGGGCTACATCCTTGTTCATGAGTCCAAGATTTCCTTAGAGGGTACACATTTTCATCAATCTAATCAAACTAATCATCTTGTTTTATAAATGTATGAAATTAAATCATACATCTTTGTCTTATTGAAAATTACATCAAAATTGGCAATATTTGCATACTAACAAGTTTAGGCTTTGTGGAATGATTAATTAGGCAAAAATGATTATCCGATTAATTTGACGATACATTTCGTACATTGCTAAAAAATCTATCCTTGTTTATCAACCACACATTGTCTAACCAAATCCAATTCTCTCTCGATTCTTCCCCCAACTAACAAAGAGATCTTGGTGGAATTGCCACAAATGAAATTGAGCACAATTTTGCAAAGAAATAGTCCACTTGTTTCTAGAGAAAAGATGGGAAATATGCTCAATATCATTTGATTGAATAGTTGACCTAGCTCCTTGTTGTTTGAAGAAACCCTCCACTTCAATTGGTATTTTTTTCACCAAAAGCAAACATGAGATAACAAATCCAGTTAGATTCATGCATGATACACTTTTTAGTTATTGGGAGAACCCAAGTACTTTCTTGCGGATCCCGGGACGACTTCGTTATTTATACAAGTACCCAAGCACATCCCCCTGGATGACTTCATTACTGTTTACTTTACCGTGGTCACAAAAGATATATGAATTTTATCTTAAATATTATACAGTACGTTGAAACATTTTTAAGAAAAAGAAGGTGACTATCTATGGAATATCATACAGTAGTTTTCATATTTGTTATGTCCACATAAAAGGAAAAAAAAAAGATTATTGTTTATTTTACCGCGGTCACAAAAGATATATGAATTTTGTCTTAAATATCATACAGTACGTTGAAATATTTTTAAGCAAAGGAAGGTGCCTATCTATGGTCAGCCCTACAACATGGTCCTAACCATGTCTCTGGTTCCACCAACATTAAGAATCATATTATCAGTGCCAGATTCTCTTATTTATGTCAATGTTTTGTATTGTAGGACCTTGTTTATAAATCTCTCACTGTAACTTTGCACTAATCATCAAGTTATAGAAATTTAACCACTAGGATATACAAAATAAATTTGACTTTCTAATTTTTTTTTTAAATAAATGATATGTACGATATCGATCTATCGATAGATTAAGATCAGATCCAAACCATATAAACTTTGAGTGTAATGAATGGGAAGTCATTATTCACACATTAAGATCCAAAAAACTTAAAACTGGTCAGAACTTCACTTCACTTACAACATATATAACTCTATTATTGATGTTCTATATGTGTTAGGTTTAACAGGTGATTCTAAGTTTCTAGTTTCTAACTGAATCACTAGCTAAACACTAAATAAATAACTTCTTGAGTACAACCACTACAAGAAAATATTGATATTGCAACATATTTATGTAATGTTCAATTTCGTTACAATTTTGTAACATATTTTGCAATTTTTTTGCAATGATGAATGCATATTGCAATTTTGTTACAAATTCATGGTAAAATTATGACAAAATTTTTTGTTGTAAATATTTGTTACTATTTTGTAATATTTTTACGAGATATGAAAGTCGGTTGTAAAATTTCCAAGAAATATTCAATGATTTTGAATTGTTGCTATTGTGCAAGAAAATTATAGTAAAATTATGTAGTAAAATATATGACACTTTTGTCACTAAATTTGCAATATTTTAATAACTCTTCCGCAACAAATATTTTCTATAAATATATATGTAATATGCCAGATTAAATATAAATAACATGAAGCGGAGTCTATACATGTGACCAAAATTAATATACGGAAAGTTCTAAAAATTATTTAAATTTATAATTTTTTGAAATATGGCTTTCAAATAATTTCATAAATTGCATGAGTTTATAAAATATTCATTTGAACCTTGGAATGACTTTGATAGTTTTTATGGGAGTTTAGAAAAATATTTAAGATCATTATAGGACATTGGTAAACATAATTCAACGTTAAAAAAATATGACTTTGTCGGATTTAACACAATAGATGAAATAAAATTATTTGACTGATTTTTCTTTTGTAGAAATATTTTTCCACCACCCTTTTCCCCCTTTTTTTTTATTTCCCACTTAGCTAAATAATTTGGTTAACTAACCATACAATTGTTGTAAAAAAAAACACAACTATTAGAATCTGCGTAATCTATTGAGAATACATTAGTTGAGATCCATTTTTAATATTTTACTTTACTTCATATTCATGATCTTTTAATTTTTTTGTTGGTTAAGATTTTTACAGTGGTTACCTATTTTCTTTAAATTTTTTTATTTTACCAAAATTTGTTTTTTAGAAATTTTGTCGAGAAGCCATAAAATACATTATATATATAAGTATATCATACTATAATTTATACTATGTATGTATAATGGTCAAGCTAAAAATTTTAAGTTCCCGCTTTCAATTATATTTCCCATTTTTTACTTTATGTTATTTTTAAGAGTGCTTGAAAGATCTGGATAAATCTAGTAACAAATATATGATTTGATTTTATTATGCTTGATTATATTATATTATATATTGATTGTATATGTGCTTTTAGCAAACATAATTCTCTCAAGCATACAATCCTTCTCTTCTCTCGAGCACAATCTTCTCTGAAGGTAAAAGCATTTTTTTCTTTTTCAAAGTATGTCAAACCATTTCTTTATCGGTCAATATTTCTTCATTAAATGGTGTAGAGTTTGATTAAGTAGATAGTTATTTTCTTTCATGGAAACTAGAAAATTTTTGTCCCATTTTATTCATTAACTTGATTTCGTTCTAATGATTCATTTTTAGTGGGTATATTTCTGTATTTCTATTTTACATAACTAGCTATTGATTTGTTTTACATTTGTTTTTGTTGAACAAGTTTTGTTTAGTATTAACTGTGTTTTTGTCACCAATTTGTTTTTAGTTAAACAAAGTTAGACTAAAAAACTTATCCATATTTATCGGAGAACACAAAAATCAAAGAAAGACTCAACAGACTTTAAGGGTTGGAGAAAATGCTTGACATCCTTTGTCCTCTCGTCTGTTATCGGTTGTAGTGTGATCAACTAAGTGTTTACTTAGCTGTTTGAGTTATATTTTTCAGTTTTATTATCTTATTTGGTTTTCATTTTTTGTAGGTTATTTTCTACTATTTATAAATTTATGCATCGTTGGATATTTTAATATTTGATTAATTAATAAAATTGGTTATTTCTTTCACTTATTTTTATTAGAGAATATTTTTCTTATAAAAGTAATAAATAAACAAATTTAAATTAAATAAATCATTTGCAAACAGAAAATATTAGAAAATATTGTAACAGAGATTAATGTTGCAAAAAAGAATTAAATTCTTATAAATATACAATAGAATTTTGACTAATATATTATCGTAATAATGCAACAAAATATTAATTGCTATTTGCAACAAATTTTGCTTTTATCATCCTCGTAAAATATTTTCAACGAGTAGATACTGCAAAATAATAATTACAATTTTTCAACAATATTTGCAATGAACTGTCGTATTTTTACCATAAAATTCTTACACGTATGTCGTTGCATTTTTTTGATATATATTGCAAGATATTAACCATTACAAATTTGTCTTGCCATTTGCCATACTGTTATCTAGCAATATTTTGCAACAATCTATAGTTGCATTCATGTGTTGCAATTATACAATAAATTTGCTATAAAAATTTTGTTGCATAGATACGACATATATAGCAAGAAGTTAATTCATTACAAATTTTGCTATATTTGTGCAACAAATATGAATTTGCAACGATCAAACAGCAACATAATAAATTTTGTCTCAATTTTATTGCAATCTCATATTTGCAACAAAATATTGATCTATTGCAACAAATTTGTACTATTGCAATATCATTAATATCTTGTAGTGAACTCATAATGTGACAGATTAGCAGTATATTCATATTTTTATTCTTTCAAATGTTATAATATTCGTAATTACGTCGCTATTAACCTATTTCAAGAATATTTGCTTTGCAGAAAACAATCTCTATCTACTAGTATAAGTTTGACTGTTGGTCTACACCTATGAACGATACCGATTTTATTTATCTTTATATCCTTTCCCAAATGGGACGACATTTTGAGTTACAAGTTGAGAAGGGAAGGAATCCCTTGAATTGAGCAATTTGATCAAAACAAATGAAACAGAGAGAATCAAAATTTAAAAATAAAAAAAGGAAATGAGAAATGAAGTAAAATGAACCGGTTTAGAGAAAACCCGACCATACCTTACCTAAACCCGCACGTGTGAAGGAGCAGCTTCCTCCTTGGGCGAGAAGGTCTCAGTCACCAGAACCAGATAAATCGGAACCTGCCACGAAGCTAGAGCGAAAAGGCTCCATGGGTGACTCGCCCAACTAGCCTAAATCTCAGCTATCCCGCCGCCCTCTAGCAGAACTACCGGTCCTCGTTGGCAAGTCGAAGCTCCAAATTTCAACCTCACTTAATGTGGCCACTATGAAGTATGACCACGTAATGGTTGTGGAGTCTTCAAACTAGTCTCAACTGGGATTAAAATCTACTGTCTGAAGAATTAATTGCTTTGTTTGACATTTTTTGTATACCAAACACAAATTGATTGGTAATATAATATCACATGGTCAAGTGCATTATGTTGTGGTCACTGGAGAGACCACACGAAATTTATCATATAAAACCAACAGATCTAAGTTATGAAAAGGGCTTAACATTATAACCCGGACCATCTCATATATCTCCTTCTATACCAATCATTCACTATTTTGTTTGGATAAGTCTCGTCTTGTCTAGTCTTGGCTCATCAATACTAAATAGACTGAATTTTTTTATTATTTGGACCTATCTACGAGGGTATGAGTGTTATGATATATGTCATATTATCTTAGTTATATGTACATTCTATCATTTGTCACTTCTAAGATCATGTACAAAGACGGATTTTGCTCATTCCTTTGTTTTGATAGTTCAAAGTCCGCTTATCCATGTTTTAGTCCACTAGTTTCATTGATCTAAGATGAAATATCTTAGTTCAATAAACAAAAACAAAATTGCGGTAATAATCATTTTAGATATTAGTTTATACGTATTTTTTAACCAAATCGACGAGGCATCAAAAATAGTATAGTTTTGATGCATTTGTACCCCGATAATATCAGATATTAAGAAACATGGACATGGTAATTGTTTCTTTAAATTTGATATTACCGGGGTACAAATGCATCAAAAACTAGCACATATAAACAAGTACTTGAGGTAAATCATTTCTTATTTACATGTGCTAGCGCATTAAAATCTTGTAGAACCTAAATACAGTTACACTGTTTGATGCTAAAATCCCATTCAAATCATTATATTTATATGCTTGGACATAGTTCGATTTGTATTTTGAAACTTGTCTAATCTTATCGGTCGGTTAGTTTTTGTCGTGTGGCAAAACAAAACAAAAAGCTTTTATAGGACGGTCTTGAATCAAGATTCTTGATTATATGTATACGTAAACACTAGAGCAATCTTCTTTCTGATTAAAAATTATATATATTCAATAATTACATATATAAATAATCGGAATTATAATTTGGATAGTATCGTCGACATAAGTTTTGGATATATATATACTTCTACATACCAAGTAGCGGAACTTTACCCTTTTTGGCTTTTTGGAACTTGGGTGAGCCACATAAAGTTGTTTTTAGGAATGATCGCATATAATTTACTTTTACACATCGTAAGTGAAAAAACAACGTGAATATTTGCAACGATGTCAATTAAATAAATTCTCCATCCTTCTTTAACATTAAAAAAAAAAATCTCCACCCTATCCATTAGAATGACTAATTAATATATATATACTAGATTAGGACCGTCCATCGGACGGGTTTTTAAAAATTAAAATAAATTAAATTTAAAACAAATTAAAATAAAACTTGTTATAGGTAATGTATCTTAATATATATTGTTATGTATGGCTTGAGTTATATACCTGAAAATGATTGATTTTCACGGCTTTCTTCATTTTCTGTCAGTTGATTCTTATCCACCACACCATTTTTAATCTCTAATAGAAACCCCACCATCATTCTCATTCCTTCGGATCCATATTTGTACATGAAAAATAGTTATGATGTAATCAACTCTCTCAAAGTGGATCTATGTCTCTTGTTTCGATCTCCTCTCTTTGAAAGAGATCAATTATGATGTCCTTATTTTGGATGAAATCATTTTCACACTCTTTGTCCTATATTATCATAGATTTTTTTCTCTAAATGTTTCCTAAACTTAAAATACTATGCAAAATTTTGAACCAATTTGTTATCTTACGTCTATTATATGAAAATCGTTTCAAAGAACCAAACATAATTGTTTAGTGTTTATCTTGAATCTCATTTCAGTACTCCTAACATTTCATACATGAGATCAGCTATTGACATTCTTGCTGCCACTGGTTTACGTATTTTGCTCACTAAGAGTGACGTTGATGCTCCTTCTCCAACTCAACCAATTAATATAATAAATTTGGTTTGATTATATTCAATCAGTTTATTTCTATTTAATTAATTAGAAGTTTTGTAAAAAATGTATATTAGAAAGAAAAGTTCAAATTTTATTAAAAACTAAACAATAATACTTAACATATATATTAGAAAAAGAAGTAAAAAATACCTATTTTATTATGTATTTAATTTTATTTTTTTTTGTTTTTATTTTTGATTAAGCAAAGATAATTACACAATTGTTTTTATATATGTTAGAATCTAGTCAATCAACCGACATGTGTCATCATCCTGTTATTTATAATTTTAACAAGATATCTATTGATTATTGATTTTATTTTTACTAATAATAAAAAGAACTTTTACTTTATTTTTATAAAATTACTAGATTAGGATCCGTCCGATGGACGGGTTCTTAAATATTAAAATAAATTAAATTTAAGAAAAATTAAACTAAAATTTGTTATAGGTGATGTATATTAATATATATGTTTATGCATGTCTTGAGCTATATACATAAAACTGATTGATTTTTACGGCTTTTTTTTATTCTCTGTCAGTTGATTCATATCCACCACAACATTTTCAATCTTCAATAGAAACTCTACCATCTTCCTTCTTTGGATTCATATTTGTACATGAGAAATGGTTATGATATAATCAAGTCTCTCAAATTGGATCTATGTCTCTTGTTTTGATCTCCTCTCTTTGGAAGAGATCCATTATGATGTCCTCCATTTGGAAAAAATCATGTCCACACTTTTTTCCTTTATTGTTTTAGTTTTTCTACTCTAAACGTATCCTAAACCTAAAATACTATGCAATTTTCGAATTAATTTATTATCTTGCGTCTATTATGTAAAAATTGTATAAAAGAACCATGCATAATTATTTAGTATTTATCTTGAATCTCATTTCAGTACTTCTAACATTTCATACTTGGATCAGTTCTTGACATTTTTGCTGCCACTTGTTTGCATAATTAGCTCACTAAGATTAACGTTAATGCTCCTTCTCTAACTCAACTAATTAGTATAATAAATTCGGTTTGATTATATTCAATCAGTTTTTCTCCGCTTAATTAATTAGAAGTTTAAGTATAAAATCAAACATGTCATTCTTTAAATAATTTTTTTACAATTGACATCATGATATCTATTGACGTTAAACATGTTTTATATAGGTGGAAAAGTAGAATTCTTTTTCTTTTTAGAATTGTATTCCTTTTTTAAATTTCATTTTTTATAATCTATGGTTTTATTTATTATTTTTTTAAAATAAGTATTTTTACTTTTTTTCTAATATATATGTTAAGTCTTATAATACATGATCAACCGACACGTGTCATCATCCTGGTATTTATAGATTTTTCTTTTTTTTGTTGGCCTGTTATTTATAATTTTAACAGGATATCTATTGATTATTATTTTTTACTAATAATTAAAGGAACATTTAATTTATTTTTATAAAATTATATTGATAATTTTCTTTTAGGATTGTATTCCTTTTTAATTTCTTTTATTTTCCTGATAATTTATAATTTTATTTAATTAAATATGTGTCAAAATTTTATCGTTTAATTGACATGTGTCACGATCAGACGAGTTAGTAACTTTAAATTATTCATCTTTATATAATAAGATAGATAATAAGATATATATATATATATATCATGACCAAAGGGAACTCTTTTTTTTTTTTTATGATAAGATCCAAGGGGAATTCTCTCATAGATATAATCCATAATGAATCATTCAAAACTGATCCACGTAATCGAATTATATCCACTCTTCATCTCTTTCAAACAATTATTACCATCCACAAAATGTTTTAGAACTTGAAATAGATAAGATACGTACTAAAACCCAGTTTATATATGCATGGAAATAATTGGTTAAACACATTAGTTAAATCAATTAAGAAGATAACAATAAGATTTGATGAGGAAATAAATTCGAGGGACAAGTGCATATGTTGTTCCATCTATTGAAAGGTGTATATGCAGAGATGAATTTGTGGTTAGGAAGATGGCCAGCGAATAAGATGATAAGTATGAAAGATGCTCCAAGAGAGAAAAAAAAACTATCTTCATCCTATTATTATTTATTTCTTGGTTTAGAAACGTATTATGGAAGTCTAAAAATGAATGAGAATTTGAAGGATGGTAGTGATAGAAACAATGGTTAATTAATGGGGGAGTGTGAGGGATGTTGACAAGGCAAAAACATAGCCTTTGAGGGGTTTGGTATGTTTTCCCTTGGATGTGACTTGTCTCACTATCTTCACCTGATTCAATTAAAAGAATTCTCTGACTAGGGAAGATGTGTTTTGTTGTGGATATAGGTCGGAGATCGAGTTACTCATCAATGAATTTTCTACTGTTAGTATTATTTTTGGCCCTTTTCCATACATTAAACGATAAGCAAACACATTTTAGAAAAACAGAATTTCAAAATTAGTTCTGTTTTGGTTTATATCATATTGTTATAGTTATCCGAAAGAAGGGAAAAAAAAGAGTGATGCATTTTTGTTAGACTGTGTCATCATCAATCCATATATAAAATAAATTACTAACCCTGATCTTTTCTATTAATAAATCTTTGAATAATACTTTCTTTGTTTCTATTTTTATATGTTTTAGTTAAACAAATGAGATTTAAGAGCTTATATAAATTGTATTTTTAAAATTTATTTGCTAAAACCAAGATATTAAAAATGATTTTTCCAATGATAAAGTATAGCTCATAATATAAATGATCTTAACAGTTAACCACATTCAAATATTTACATAAATTTTGAAAAATCAAATTAATTAAAACATAAAAAAAATCAGAAACATCTTAAATATTGAAAAATAGGGGTAGTACTAATAATCGTAATAAGCTCAGCAAATTATATATACAAAAAATGAGTACCAGTTACCACGGTATATAGATGGAGAACATTAATTAAGTTGACGTCACTTTGATTTTTGAAGACCTAATTATACTGCAACTTAACTTTTAATATGTTTATCAGATTTGAATATCAGGTTTTGCTGGATATGGTTAAGCAAAGAATCTTTTATTGAGTTATAAAAGTGTTAGGTATCGTTGGAATTTTCTATTTTATAATATATATATATAAGAAATAAAGATACATAACTTTATTTCCAAGAAATAATAATCATCCATTTAACAACAAAAAAAAACAAAAAATAATCATCCCCTCACCACAAAACAATTGGTGGTATATAAATAGAGGTATCCGTAAAATCCATGTGCTCTTTAATTTATTTTAAGTTGTGAACGGCCCATCATATCTTTATTTATTCAGATTCTTTTTGGTATCCAATGATTAACTAGTATCAATGATATGAAATTTGATTATAATACCCATAAACTAAGGAAATGTAATTAAGCATGCAAATAAATATAGTCACTAACCCGGCCTTTCCGTCGGACAAATTATACGTTCATGTGGGTTATAGTTGAACCACATGATTGGAAGGTTCGGAAAATAAGATCACTTTAAATTATTATACACTTTAATAATGATTAATCAACTGAACAAGCATATTTTCTGAACATTGTCCCATCATTTCACGGAAATTCAGGACGATGTTGAGAGAAGATGGTCCATATTGAAGTAAAATATTTACAAAGATTGTTATCATTGATTATTTGTTGTACGTCTTAATAATATAGGATTGAACTTTGGTTATAACTATTTTAGTATTTTCACGGATGCTGACTTCGAAAGTTTCGGAAATCGAATTTAATGTGGACGCCATTAGGACCAAATACGATTAATCATATAATAATGTTGACCAAATACGATTAATGGAAAATTTACCGCCCAATATTAATTACTTGCTGTATACATGTGATGTGATACGTGAACAGTTGACCAGTAGAGGCAACGTCTAACAAATTGGTAGGCACTTAAAACACACATTAATGATAGAAGTGATCAATAAAAAACACTATTAGACATGTTGGTAGACATACACATGTTTTATTTTCTTTCTAGAAATTCTTTTTTATTACTCAGAAATCTCAATATATATATATATGTTTACGTAAATATATAACTCTGAAAGCTACTCCTTGTAGATGAATTCCTTTTCATTTCGTAGTTAAAGTTTTACAATATACAACATTAATACTCCTATATAGCATAGTTACTTCTTTGTTTTTTTTTTTTTTGGGTCACAAACAATACTTCAGTTAGTGGTTAGATGAAAAAACATTAACATTTGGTGATAGTTAATATGGTACATAAATGCTTAGAAAAGGAAAATACAGTGTTAAGAGTGCCAAAACAAATCGGGTTTTCTAATATATCCCCTAAATTCATACACTAGCATATAATCACTTTTCAAAAAGATAAGAATGTGCAAAATTCAATGAATATTGTGAATAATAATTAAAAATGAATTTTTAAAACTTAAAAAAAAAATGATATAGTATACTTAGAAAAGAAAGTCAGACTAATCTCCGATTGACCAATTTAAAATATAAGAAAAATCAAAACATATTTTTGTTATCACTATAGTCTCTCTCTTCTCTTATATCATCGACTCCTCTCTCATCCCCTTTCCTCTTCCCCTCTTATCTAACTTCAACCCAACAAGAACAAGAAAGAGAGACAATTTTTTTTAAGAACAAATAAACAAAACAAAAGAGAAAGAAAAAGGAGATGATGGCACCATTGTTGAACCTTAAAGAGACTGAGCTTTGCCTTGGCCTCCCCGGAGGCGCTGAAGCCATGGAGAGTTCGGCCAAGTCGTGTATAGGGAACAAGAGAGGCTTCTCTGAGACCGTTGATCTCAAACTCAATCTTCACTCTAACAAACAAGGACCTGTGGATCTCAACGTTGCCGGAGTTCCTAAGGAGAAGACCCTCATCAAAGACCCTGCTAAGCCTCCTGCAAAGTAAGTTATATTTACACGTTCACACAATTCCTCAAAACATTTTTTGGATATATATTAAAAATTTTGAGCTATATATGTATGTGAAAGATTTATGTATGCATAAATAATATACATATATATGTCCATAAATAATAACAATTATCGGGTGTGTTGTTATATTGTATGTAGAGCACAATTGGTGGGTTGGCCACCGGTGAGGAACTACCGGAAAAATGTTATGGCTAATCAGAAAAACAGTGAAACGGAGGAAGCAATGAGTGGTGGTGGTGGTGGAGGAGCCTTTGTGAAGGTTTCCATGGATGGAGCTCCTTATCTTCGAAAGGTTGACCTCAAGATGTACAAAAGCTACAAGGATCTCTCTGATGCCTTGGCCAAAATGTTCAGCTCTTTTACCATGGGTACGTATTTACATACACTACTAGGCTTCGACTGTTTATTTGCTTTTACGTTTATTGGTTTATGATTCATGCATCTACGTCTTCTTTCCATGTAATATCATATTTTTTTAACACTATATAAAATAAAAAAATTCAATGAAATATTTCAATTCGTTTTTTTTTTGCATTTGAATTTCTTATAGACGTAAACATATTTTAAAAATCAGAAACGTGAGTTTTTTTCTTTTCTTTTTCACATGTAAACGCAAACCTCAATACATAAACAACAATTGAAGTCATTTGTTTATTTTTCTTGGCGACACTTATGAGGTCATACTCTTTAATTTATATATAATATGAGACCAATATGATAAAGTTGGGGGTTTTTGATCAATTAAAGGGAGTTATGGAGCACAAGGGATGATAGATTTCATGAACGAGAGTAAAGTGATGGATCTGTTGAACAGTTCTGAGTATGTTCCAAGCTACGAGGACAAAGATGGTGACTGGATGCTCGTTGGTGATGTCCCATGGCCGTGAGTTTCCTCCCTCTCTTTTTCTCTTTTCAATAATTATTTTCCACCAATAAAATTCGGCCAAAATTATACATTATTATCTAACTTCCAATTAAAAAAAAAAACTATTCTCTAACTTGAGAAAACCAATATTAATTATTGGTATCAATTATTAGAAAAGATATTCGAAATTCATGTGTTATATACGCACAGCCATCCTTTGGTTGGCATGGGACAGAACTCACATAAGATGTTTAAATTAAATACTATATATAATTATATACCAACATGTTAGGTCATTTGTAGCTGGCAGTACTGGCACATCTATTTCTTTTCAGTTTTAACCATTGTTATTAAAAAGATATGTTTTACTTTCTATAGATTTCTAATTTAGTCACTAACCTAGAGACATGTCCTAATAAAAACTCAAATTTCGATTTCAGGATGTTTGTGGAGTCATGCAAACGTTTGCGCCTTATGAAAGGATCCGAAGCAATTGGACTTGGTACGTTTTGTTCATTGTTTGTTTCTTTAAATGGCTCTTTTTTTCTCTCTAAAAGTTCATAACATGTCTTTGTATACCCAATTGGTTTTCAGCTCCAAGAGCAATGGAGAAGCGCAAGAACAGATCCTGAAAACAAAATGAAGACTATGCATAATGAAATATTCTTGATGTTTATTTTGTATTGTGTGATCATGATCATATGTGTTTGTAATTTTTAATGTTGGAGGGTATATAGGGAAATAGAATTGTTTACGTAAAAGAAGTCACAAATTTGTGTTTGACCAGAAGAAGATCGAAACTATAAATATGTCTGTGTTTTTGTTTCATCTCTTAAGTAGAAATCAATTATTAATGTGTAACTGTGATAGTGATTGTAGAGAAATTTTATGTTTTCTATATGATATGCTAACACAGCGTTAGTAACACTATATCAAATTTATAATAGTTCAAATTTGCGTTGAAATCATTTATTTCTAGTCTCTACTTTTCTAATAATACCTACTTTATGTTTTCTTTACAACTTATATAGTAAGTAACGACTTTTCATTATTAAGTAAAAAAAAACATGAATCTAAAAATATTCACATTACAATAACAAATTTTTTACAGTTAAGAGTAAAAAAATAAAATGGAAATTTAATTTTGCATATATTTTGATATTTATACTCTACTTTTTTTTAATCAATCAAGTATAAAACATAGAGGAAATTTTTCTGCTAGAAACAAAAAACAAACATACAACAGTAAACTTTTACTCTATGTCTCTATCGATCCAATAGAGGCCGAAAAATAATTACGGTCAGTTACTTTGAATTTTTTTTTTTTTTTTGGTTAAAAGGTTTAGTTACTTTGCATCTTATTTTTTTTTTTTTAATTCTGTCTTCCCAATTTTTTTATTTTCAGCCAATTTACTCTACTAAATAACCAAAATTTTTTGTTTTCAGACTATTTACTCTACTAAATCTTCTCGATGATTACACTGATCGACTAAACGGTCAAGTCAACGAGGTGGCAGGGGTGGAAACAAGGTAGTAAACCCCCATGGATCGCGGGGGACATTTTTAAAAGTATCTCAAATAATTTTTAATTTTTGTAGTCGTTTCTCATCGTTTAGATATTTAACTCAAATTTTTTTAATCAAAATAAAATTCACAACAAGGAAAAATTGACATAACCTTGAAAGTGAACTATTGTAAATTGTGTGAAATTTACTTTCGTTATTTTAACGGTGAAATTTAGGATCCATATACATTTGACTTTTTTGGTCTCTAATTATGTGGGACGTATTTATCAAATTAAATTTTTTTTTTTTATCAAATTCAGGACCCATGAAAGGCGTAGGGAACAATAGCATGTGCATGTTCATGGGGTTTTCAATTCATCCCCATCATGTTAATGCACTGTTTTTTTTTTCCGATCACGAGGAAAAGTATAATTCGTTTTGGTCAAAGAAAAAAGGATATAATTCTTATTTTCCTTTTCAAATATTTTTTGTTTTTGTTTTTGTGTATCACGTTAAGAAAGTTTATCATTTATTTCCGATTGGATTAGAATAAAGAGAAACTCTAGCCATGCAAAGAGTAGCGATGTCGCTGTTGGATATCACACCTTAGTCCAACCTGGAAAAAGTCCATTATCGTAAGCCCAGTCGAAGTGGCATACGCTATGTTAGATATAAGGCCTAGTCCATCAGTCCAATTGGGTTAACCATCATAAAGAGTTATATATATAGAGTTGTATTGTGTTCAGGAGTCAGAAACTTTTTTTATCAGGGTCAAAAATAAAATAGGCTTTGGGTCTTACAATTGTTGGAATTTTTTTAAAAGTAAGTTAATGGGTTCAAAAGGTAAATGGGCTAAAAAAACCTAAAGTTTCATTGGTTCAAAGTTGATTTTCAACCCAAAAAAAATTTATATACACAAATTTTTTTTTTTTTTGTGTGGGGTCAGCTGACCCCACTCCACTACACATGAGTCTGCTATTGATTGTGTTCATAATAAACAAACAAAGCCTTTAAACACATCTAGTTTAGCATGGTATCAGAGCTCTAATTTTCTGAGATTCAGTTTTTTCATCTTCTTAAATTTTTTTTTTCGTCGTCTTTGTCTTCTCGAAAGTTTCGAGATTCTTGTGCTCTTTAAAAGCGTTGCAGTGTAAGCTTTTGTGTCGTCAAAGTTGTGTGTCCGTACCTGATATCGTGCGTCTCCGGTTGTGTTTGTTGCAGGTTTTGTTTTCATCGCTTAAAAACAGAGTCATAGTCGTGTGTTGTCTGAGATCGTATGTCTCTTAAACCTCGTTGTGTTGTGTTAATTCTCGATGTTATCATCGTTGTGTTGATTCTCGTCGTGTCCAAGGTGTGTGAAGATGTCTGATACAGAAAACCCTAAGTCCAAAACAATTGTCGAAACAAGGACAATTGCTGCAAGTAATCCGATGCTATCACCATACTCGCTGTTTGGCTCGGATAACCCTGGTTCGTTGATAACATCTGTTGTCTTACAAGGGGATAACTATAATGAATGGGCATCAGAGATGTACAATGCTCTAAGACCAAAAGGAAGGCAAGATTCATTGATGGTACGTTGCTAAAACCAGCTGATGGGAGTAGTTGATATATTAGTATTTTGTCCCATATTAACTAGTCTTTTCCCATTATTTTCGAGTCTTTTCTAGTTCTTTTTGTGTCTTTTCAGGTATTTTGAGGCTCTGGAGCATGGATTGAAGATATTGGAAGACATTGGAGCAAAAGAAGCAATTTCGAGCCAAAAGACGAATTTTCCCGATGGAGCACCTGCTCGGGCCTGGCGAGCACTTGCTCGACCTATTTTACCTAGACACGTTTTTTATTTTATTTTTAGAATAAATAGAGGCCAGCCGCCTCAGACTTGTATCACGTTTTTTTTCAGACCTCAGTTTTTCGTTCTAGGTTATTTTTGGTTCTAAGACTCCACCACTTGTTCCTTTTTCGATTTGGATTTGTATTACTCAGTTTTGGATCTCTATTCTCCTATCATCGATCATTCCACAACTCTGTTTGAGAAGTTTTCCTGAACCTTATTCTTTTTAATAAATCATGAATTCATCTCCTTGCTTTGTTGTGTTTGATTTTGCTATGTGTGAGTAGATCCTTAGCTAGGTTAAGGTTTTCAATGGTGATTTAGGATGTTAATGGCTGAGCACAAATAGGAATGGAATTTATATGTCTTCGCCAATAGGGGTTCGTAGTGCTTAGATTAGCTTGACAACCTAGTCTATGATTTTAGGTTAAACTTATTCACGAGAGTGCTCTAGGATTGCTAGATAAATCATTGGTGAGCAATTGGTGCGTAACCAGCGAGAGTTGATTGTTGCGATTGATTGTGAACATATTGAACCCGCTTGTTAATGTTTATCATCTTCGCTAGGTCCAGACGAGAGTTTCGGTATCTAGGTTGTTAGATAAAGTTGTCGATACATCACGAGAGTGGGGCGACATTTATTTATGTTTAAGTTCTAGACCGGTAGTTAGTTAGCCCTGAATAGTTGCTCAGCCTTGTCTCCGAATCACCGGCGAAACGCCTTAACCTAGTGCTTTTCATTAATTGTTTTACACCGATTTATTTAGTTATTTGCTGTTCCGAAAATTCAACAAAACCCATATTGTCTTAGCTTTAAATTAAAATCTATAATTTCATAGTGTAACCTTGGTCTCTGTGGATTCGATACCCCATATACTATCTGTGTCGTGCACTTGCAGAAAATATTTTGGGTTAAAACTCGACATATCAAGTTTTTGGCGCCGTTGCCGGGGACCAATTGCGTTACCTTTGATTTTTGATTTTATTTTCAGTCTAAGAAACTACTAATTCTTTTTCCTTTTTTTTTTCCTTTTTCTTATGTTTCAGGTGCATGACCAGTAGAAGAACAAGAAGAAATTGTACCGAGACATTACTAAATCTTTCAAACGACGAGCTAGCTAGGCTAGAGATGGAGAACCGAAAGCTAAGACCAACTACCGCCAACATGGGCGAACAAGACAATGGAATGGCTGCTCAGTTGCAGATGCTTCGGGATGAGATGGAACAGATACGGAGAGATAGACAAGAAGCTCAGCAACAACAGCCTGGTATTGGAGACTCGGATAATCCACACGCCTACTACCAGAACCGAGCTGCCATTGTACCTCCAGCAATTCAGAGGCAAGACTTTGAAATCAAACCTCAATTGATTTCATTGGTGAAGCAACACCTCTTTCATGGACTCCAAGCTGAGATTCCGATGGATCATATTGAAAATTTTGAGGAAATTTGCAGCACCACGGGTTTTAATGGAGTGTCTAATGAGTTTCTAAAGTGCAAGCTATTCCCCTTTTCGCTTGCAGACAAAGCTTCACGGTGGTTAAAGTCACTGCCATCAGGTTCATTGAAGACATAGGCTGAAAGTAGAGCAGCTTTTCTGGATCACTTTTACACTAAGTCGAAGACTGCAACCTTGAGGAACAAGATATCCTCATTCCAACAGCATCCCGGGGAAGCTTTTTGTGAAGCTTGGGAAAGACTGAAGGAATATCGCAGAGAGTGTCCACACCACGGGTTTAAGGATGAGCAGATTCTGGGTATTTTTTATGATGGTGTTGAGTGGGATTACCGAAATGCGTTGAATGCAGCTAGTAATGGCAACTTTATGACCAAGACTAAGGAAGGCGTTTTTGAGCTGATTGAGAACTTAGCGTCGAGCTCAAACAACAAGTCTCCTGAGTATGATAGGTCCAAGAAAGTCAGCAGCATGGAGACACAAAAGATTGATGAGCTGATAACAAAGGTAAACATACTCCTTAAGGGAAACCAAAAATCGGTTCGCTTTGTGGATGAGAATGGGAGTGCACCAATCTCCCAAAATTTTGAAGAGGATGATTGTGCTGGTATGCAAGAGGTCAGTTATGTGAGTGGACAAGAATATCTGCAGAACCGTGGGTTCAATTCAAATTATAGGAGCCACCCGAACCTTTCTTACCGAAGCACCAACGTCGAGAACCCACAAGACCAGATTTATCCGCAACAACAAGGAGGTATGAATCAATTGCCACAAGCTCAGGGTTTTCAAAATTTTTACTCCAGCAACCAACAGGGAAAATCATTCGTCCCTAATCAGAATCAGAATCAGTTTCAAGGAGGAAACCAACAGCAAAACGCCCAATTCGCTACACCACTATAAGCTGTCTCCGCGCCTACATCTCAAGATGAGCTGAAGAGTCTTATGCAGCAACTCTTAGTCAATCAGCAAAAGGCCGCAACAGAGATCAATGCCAAGGTAGATCACATGTATAATGATCTGAATGCGTAGTATGAAGCTGTTACCGCTCACGTGAAGAAGCTTGACATGCAAGTTGCCCAAACCGCCGAAACTGTCAAACGACAGCAAGTAGTTCTCTCGGCAAGGGGTGAGCATAGCCCAAGGAATGGAAGTGGTTCTAGTGGCTCAAGTGCTCAAGTGAACTTCATTGGGGACGAAGAGAATGAGCTTAAACGGATGATGAAACTGATCCTTGATGGACAAATCAAAAATACTCAGCAGATGAACGAACGGATTTCTACTTTGGATTGGAAGGTTCAGTGCCTAAGTATTGACTTACAGCGCGATGTCATGAAAAACTTCACCGTAGTGGAGCTGAGAAGTGGGAAAGCGTTGGCACCTCCAACTAGCCCTAAAGTTATTGGAAAGGGTAAAGAGCAAGCTACGGAACACAAGACCCAAGAAAAATCTCTTGCCACAGATGAATATATGCTGGGACATGGATCACACTCAGAAACACATGTTGAGACTTCTCCAGCAGAATCTCAGACCAAATCTACCGAGCACCCAAAATCTTCTCGGGAGCACCTGCTCCGACAGGGTGCTCTGACTAGACTTGCAGAAAATACTCCTCCAACGAGGATTTATTCTCCCAAGGTTCCTTTTCCAGGGCCATCTCCAGCGGTTAAACTAAGGCATCTTCCCAAGATCGGAGATCCCAGAAAGTTTGTGGTTCCATGCTCCATACTTGGAGTTGATTTTGAGGATTCTGTTTGTGATTCCGGTTTTACGGTAAACGTAATGTCAAAGGATCTTGCTAAGTCCTTAGGAATTGAAAACATACAGCCCTCGGACATGACCCTCAAATTTGCAGATGGAGCAACATCAACTTCACAAGGATTTGTCAAAGACCTCGAGGTAAGCATTGATGATTGCTTAATGCCTTGTGATTTTCAGGTGGTCGAGATGAGGAATAATGCTTACATCCCATTGATCCTGGGAAGGTCGTTCCGCCATCTGCAGGAGCAATTGTTGACTTACCTAAAAAAGGGTCTCTTTCTCTAAAGTCAACAAGGGTGTATTCTATGCGAATTTCGAGGGCAAGCAAAATGGCTCTTATGTTGTCATAGAGGAGAAGGCTAAGTCTAAGTCTGGGGGAGCACCACTTAAGGCTCATGTCTCCTTAACACCCCAGAGACGTGTTGGTGACGCCATTGAATATAAGATTAAGTTTTTTTTTTATTTTATTTTTATTTTTTTATTTTTTTTTTAAAAATATTGTAAAGGAAAGGGGGGGGGGGGGGGGTTGTGGTTTTTTTTTTTATTTGTTTTTTTTTTTATATTTTTCATCCCCCCCCCCCCCCCCCTTCCTTCTCCCCCTTCTCTTTTTTTTTTAGGTTTGGTTCTGGGGTAGAAAGGAAATAAAAGGGGGGGGGGGGGGGGCCACCCTTGGAAAGATTCATAATATAAATTTTGAATTTCATTTTATTACTAATTTTTTTTTCTCTTTTCTAAAAAAAAAAAAAAAAAAAAAAAGAATTTTCAGCGAGCACCCGATAGAGTTCCGCGAGCACGTGCTCGCTGGGGGTGTTCTGCATGCGTGAGGAGAAAAGCTGGATGCGACGCCTCCCACACCGCCTCAATGCAGTGAACTCTACTCACCTTTTCTTTTCACCATTGTATTATCCATCATTTTATTTTCATTTTCCTTTGTCCGACCAATCCTACGGTTCTTTTTCACACCGGAGACGGTGTGATTTAAGTCTGGGGGAGCGGTTAGTTACTAACTCTTTTTCTTTGTCTTTGAGTCTTATTTTTGTGTCTTTCGTTATTGTCTTTGTCTAGGTTCGACTCAGGTCCAGCTGCTTGCAGCTAGGTGTCATTGTCCATTTTTATTTTTCTTTTTATTGAGTCAAGCTTGTTTGGGAATTATGACCTTGATCTATTGGATTATTTGGACTATGAATTACTTGTAATGACTCACAGATGGGCGGAGGTTTTGTTTCGGAAGATCATAGGCGGATTAATCACTCCCCAAAGCTCCTTTTCATTGGGAAATAGGCTGAACCAAAGTTATCTCTAAATCTTATCGAACCCTAATCTGATCTTCAATTTCTTTCTCAGGGGTTTGATGTTCATTAGGGAAGACCTATTCGAGCCAAACAAGACCACACAACTCTCCACAAAGTATGATATTCCTCTCTCACTCCCCTTCATTACACCGAGAAAAAGAAAAAAAAGAAGAGAAAAAGAAAATAAAAAGGAGAAGTTCAAAGCAACAAGCCGAAGTGAACCAAGGGATGATGCGTAGACCCGTGTATCCTTTGTGACCTCATGGAAAGCTTGTTGTAAGGGAAACTAAAAATCGAAGTGAACCAAGGGATGATGCGTAGACCCGTGTATCTTTTGTGACCTCATGGAGATTCGTCCCACAAAATAAAGAAGAAGCATCAGAAAAGTGATGGATGTGATAAAGGGTGAAGCATCGGCAAATGAAAACCGATGGCTGTAAAGAATAAACAGAAAGATGATGGCGTGGAAAGAGGGAAAGAAGGGAGAGGAAAGTTATATGGGAGAGGGTATTTGGTTAGAAGAAGTTGGTACCTCTTGGATCTATTACTCCTGGTAAGACCACTGCACTTTCATTTCACTAATCTATGTAAAGAGATAACAGAGGGGATTCCAAAAATTCCTTTGGTCTGTGAGCAACTAAGGGGTGGTGATGATGTTCATGGTTGAACGGAGCAAATTCCAACGCCCAATGACGAGCTGTATGAAGTCTAGATATCCCCAACAAGCAAGTGAGTTCCCGTGATTTTCAAACCTCTTCTCAGTTCTTGATCTTGTTTTGTTTGAGGACAAACAAAGGTCTAAGTCCGGAGGAGTTGATATATTAGTATTTTGTCCCATATTAACTAGTCTTTTCCCATTATTTTCGAGTCTTTTCTAGTTCTTTTTGTGTATTTTCAGGTATTTTGAGGCTCTGGAGCATGGATTGAAGATATTGGAAGACATTGGAGCAAAAGAAGCAATTTCGAGCCAAAAGTCGATTTTTCGCCGATGGAGCACCTGCTCGGGCCTGGCGAGCACCTGCTCGACCTAGTTTACCTAGACACGTTTTTTATTTTATTTTTAGAATAAATAGAAGCCAGCCGCCTCAGACTTGTATCACGTTCTTTTTCAGACCTCAGTTTTTCATTCTAGGTTATTTTTGGTTCTAAGACTCCACCACTTGTTCCTTTTTCGATTTGGATTTGTATTACTCAGCTTTGGATCTCTATTCTCCTATCATTGATCATTCCACAAATCTGTTTGAGAAGTTTTCCTGAACCTTATTCTTTTTAATAAATCATGAATTCATCTCCTTGCTTTGTTGTGTTTGATTTTGCTATGTGTGAGTAGATCCTTAGCTAGGCTAAGGTTTTCAATGGTGATTTAGGATGTTAATGGCTGAGCACAAATAGGAATGGAATTTATATGTCTTCGCCAATAGGGGTTCGTAGTGCTTAGATTAGCTTGACAACCTAGTCTATGATTTTAGGTTAAACTTATTCATGAGAGTGCTCTAGGATTGCTAGATAAATTATTGGTGAGCAATTGGTGCGTAACCAGCGAGAGTTGATTGTTGCGATTGATTGTGAACATATTGAACCCGCTTGTTAATGCTTTTCATCTTCGCTAGGTCTAGACGAGAGTTTCGGTATCTAGGTTGTTAGATAAAATTGTCGATACATCACGAGAGTGGGGCGACATTTATTTATGTTTAAGTTCTAGACCGGTAGTTAGTTAGTCCTGAATAGTTGCTCAGCCTTGTCTCCGAATCACCGGCGAAATACCTTAATCTAGTGCTTTTCATTAATTGTTTTACACCGATTTATTTAGTTATTTGCTGTTTCGAAAATTCAACAAAACCCATATTGTCTTAGCTTTAAATTAAAATCTTTAATTTCATAGTGTAACCTCGGTCTCTGTGGATTCGATACCCCATATACTACTGCGTGTGTCTGTGCACTTGCAGAAAATATTTTGGGTTAAAACTCGACATATCAGTAGTGATCTTGAGGTATGGATCTCCGTCACCTTAATGATTGTGGGCTGGATACACACCTCTATTGATCCTAAAATATGTTCCACAGTGTCGTTTGTTGCTGATGCTCACAAGTTGTGGGAAAATATACGGCGACGGTTTTCGGTGGGCAATAAAGTTCGAGTTCATCAATTGAAATCTCAACTTGTTACTTGTTGGCAGAATGGTCAGAGTGTTATGGAGTATTTTGAACAGTTGTCTAAAATGTGGAAAGAGCTTGAAAACTATAAATTTGGGTCTTCTTGTTCGTGTGATGCTGCGCCTCACTATGAGAAAGAAAGAGAAGAAGAAAAAGTTCATCAATTTGTCATGGGCTTATATGAATCTCGGTTTAACAATGTCTGCACCAAGATCATTGATTCAGATCCTCTTCCGGATTTAGGTATTGCTTACTCTAAAGTTATACGTGAAGAACAACGTTTCTCTTCTTCCACGAAAAATGAGCAACAACAGGTGGTTGGATTCACAGCAAAACTAGAGTTCTCGGGCAAGACGCAATGCAGTCATTGCGGACGAACTGGTCATGACAAGTCTGGGTGTTCGTCACTTATTGGTTTCCTGGATTGGTGGACGGAACGTGGCTCCGGTAGTAGAGGAGGATGTGGTTCTGTAAGAGGAGGACGAGGGGGACGTAATGGTGGTAGAGGACGCGGCGGGTTCATTGGAGAGTTCTCTAGTGGGTCTGGTCGTGGCTCGGGTACACCATTGCACAGTGCTCATGCCTTCACATCCAACTCTTCATCCTTCCTGGATTTTTCCCAAGAACAATGGAAAGCTTTGGCTCAATTGTTAACTGAGCGTACCAATACAAATTCAGACAAACTTTCCGGTAAAAAAGAATGTAACGAACTGATTTTAGATACGGGAGCTTCTCATCATATGACGGAAGAGCTCTCGTTACTAAAACAGTTAGTTGGTATTCCACCCTGCCCAATTTAAATTGTTATTTTATTTTGGTTTCTAAGCTATCTTCGACAAACGAATTGTTATGCTTTATTAACTGATACTTTGTGTATGTTACAGGACCGTTTCACGAGGATCCTAATTGGGGCAGGTAAAGAACGTGATGGGGTTTACTACTTCAAAGATGTCATGGCTGCATGTGTTCAACAAGTTACTGCTTCTACGGATCAGAGTTTGTGGCATCAAAGGCTCATACATCCTTTGTTTTCGGTGTTGTCATTTTTACCTATGTTTTATTTATTTAAGAAGTCTAGTGATCCTAGTCCTTGTGACACATATTTTAGGGCAAAACAAACTAGAGAAGTTTTTATTGATAGTTTAAATAAAATTACGAAGTGTTTTTCATTAATTTATTGTGATGTTTGGGGACCATACCGTACTCCGTCTTCTTATGGGGCTGTTTACTTTCTCACCATAGTTGATGATTTCTCTCGTGCGGTTTAGATCTATCTTCTACTCGCCAAGTCTGAGGTTTGGACAGTTCTTACAAATTTTTGTAAAATGACGGAGAAATAATTTGGAAAACCCGTAAAGATGATTCGAAGTGATAATGGTACGGAATTCATATGCTTATCTTCATTTTTTTGGGAAAATAGTATCATTCAACAAACATCTTGTGTGGGAACACCGCAACAGAATGGGCGTGTCGAAAGAAAATATTATCACATTCTTAATGTCGCAAGAGCCCTGTTATTTCAAGCTAACTTGCCGACTAAGTTCTGGAGTGAAGCAATCTGGACAGTATCTCATCTCATTAATCGCACCCTGTCTAATGTGCTTCAAGGTCGCTCTCCGTATGAAGTTCTATATGGAGAAAAGCCGGACTATGATCACCTGCATATATTCGGATGTTGTTGTTATACATATCATCATTCTCGTGATAAGGATAAATTTGGCCCTCGGAGTTATCCTTATATCTTCGTTGGGTATATTTTTGGTCAAAATGGATGAAGGGACTTTGACTTAGAGAAAGAGGAGTTTCTTATTTCTCGTGATGTTATATTTCAAGAACATGTATTCCCATTTGTGTCGCGGTCAACTTTGCTGCACATACCAGTATCTTTCGACCATGATATAGCTGTTGAGGACTGGCTTCTTCAGCTAATCACACTTACTATGGATAGAGACAGTTCTGTTGTTCAAGATACTATGGTTTCCACACCACCTAGTCCGCCGGTAGTAGTCATGGAACCGTCACCTCCAACTATTATACAGGCTGAACCAATATCGGATAAGTCACCTCTGGCTCTTGTTGATACAACATCGGTACCAGTTGTTCCGATTGAAGACATACATGTGTCCGTTATTACTTTAAGACAAAGTGAGAGACCACGATAACCACCAGTCAAATTTCAAGATTATGTAATGCACAATGCCATTTGTCTCGAAGAAACCCATCATGTCTCACCTTCCTCCAATCAGCTGTACTCTGAAACAGTCCAAGGTACGTCCACTCCATACCCTTTATCTTAGTTTCTCTCTAATACTGGCTTCTCCACGACACATCAAACTTTCTTAGCAGCGATCGTCACTTAGGAAGAACCACAAAGTTTTTCTGAAGCCATGAAACATAAAGTGTGGCGTAGTGCAATGTCACATGAGGTCAATGCTCTTGAAGTACAAGGAATATGGGATATAGAAACATTACCACCTGGGAAAACTGAAATTGGCAGTCAATGGGTTTACAAGCTTAAGTTTAATGCTGATAGTACTATTGAGCGTCATAAAGCGCGTTTGGTTGCTATGGGAAATCGTCAAATCGAAGATGAGGATTTTGATGAAACCTTCGCTCATGTGATTAAGATGGGCACTATTCATATCGTCCTACGTATTGCAGTAGCAAAGAAATGGGAAGTCCATCAAATGGACGTTCATAATGTGCTTCTCCATGGTGATCTTGAGGAAGAAGTTTATATGAAATTTCCCCTGGTTTTAAGCATGCGGATCCCACAAAAGTTTGCCATCTTCGTAAGTCTTTGTATGGTCTTCGTCAAGCTCCCCGATTTTAGTTCCATAAGCTTAAAACAGCTCTACTAGACTACGAGTTTAAGCAATCTTACAAGGATAATTCTTTGTTCACTTACTCTCGTGACAACTTGGAGTTCCATGTTTTAGTCTATGTGGATGACTTGGTGCTATGTAGTAATGATCGGTCATCTCTTAACAAATTCAAAGCTTACTTAAGTGAATGTTTTAAGATGAAAGATTTTGGTAAGCTTAAGTACTTCTTAGGTATTGAAGTTGCTCAAAACTCTAAGAGATTCTCTTTGTGTCAACATAAGTATACTCTCGACTTGTTGACTGAAACAGGCTTGTTAGGGGCTAAGCCGTTATCAACTCCAGTGGAGCAAAATCATAATCTTCCCAAGGATAAAAGTCCTTTCTACTCAGACCTAAGGCAATATCGACGCCTTGTTGGTCGCCTAGTGTATTTTCTTAATACTCGGCCAGATCTTACTTATGCCGTTCATCTCCTATCACAATTCATGAAGGCACCACGGGTAGCTCATTGGGATGCTTTGTTATGAGTTCTTCATTATTTAAAAGGCACAGTGGGCAAAGGTATCTTCTTGTCATCAGATCCGGATTTAAGCGTCTCAGTTTATTGTGATGCAGATTGGGGCACATGTCCTCTTGATAGGCGTTCGCTTACTTCGTATGTAGTCATGTTCGGAGGGTCTCCGGTTACATGGAAAAAAAAGAAACAAGATACACTATCTCATTCTTCCGCTGAGTCAGAATATCGTGCCATGCCGGCAGCAACTAAAGAGATCTATTGGGTTCGACATTGGCTCGGTGAGCTAGGGTTTACCAAACTAGATCCGGTCAAAATGTTTTGTGATAGTCAAGCTGCTATTCATATTACTGCAAATTCAGTTTTTCATGAGCGCACGAAACATGTTGAGATTGATTGTCACAACGTCAGGGATGCTGTTCAAGCTGGCCATCTAGTTACGATACATGTTCATACCAATGAACAAGTTGCGGATCTCTTTACTAAGGCCTTTGGCCGGTCCCAGTTCGAGTTTTTAGTATCCAAGTTGGGTATGATAAATCTACACTATCCAACGTGAGGGGGAGTGTTAGATATAAGGTCTAGTCCATAAGCCCAATTGGGTTAACCGTCATAAAGAGTTGTATATATAGAGTTGTATTGTGTTCATAATAAACCAACAAAGCCTTTAAACACATCTAGTTTAACACGCTAGGAAGCTCAATGATCGAGCTTGCCATTTCGTAGGCCCATCGTCTCGTGAAGTTTAATTTTTTTTTTTTTGGTCAATCCTTTGATTTTGTGAGTGGATGGATTACTTTGCTTTAATAAAAAAAATATAGAAATTTATAGTAAAAGTTAAAAAAATTCTTCTTATTGTAGGTTGGAAGAAATTTACTTTGGCTTGCTTTGGTGTTTTTCGTCTTTGCTTGAAGTAGAATCACTAGTGCTGAGCTTGATTCTAATAGTTTTGTACAATAGAATCTTTATAAATTAATTCTCAATAAATTAATAAATATTATAAAATAATAAAATTTGTTTGTCTCAAATTGGATCGATGTAAAAATAAACAAAATTTGATAAAATAATAAAATAATAATTTTTATAATATATATATAAATATATGGTCTCATTAATAACATAAATTAATAATCATATAAATTTGCGTATATATATAAAGATAATATAATTTTGTTTCTATGAATTTATGTTAAAACTCATAAATAATTTTTTTTATATAAGAAAATATTATGTTGTATTTTAAATTATCTTATTAAATAAATTTGTCATAAAATAAAGCAAACTTTTCTATAAGTTTTT
Source organism: Cardamine occulta (assembly GCA_028015245.1). Taxonomy (NCBI): domain Eukaryota; kingdom Viridiplantae; phylum Streptophyta; class Magnoliopsida; order Brassicales; family Brassicaceae; genus Cardamine; species Cardamine occulta. Next base: position 12,865,412 of record CM051386.1, on the reverse strand, counting down.
AAATTCTAAATATGCATAATTTTTATTTCAATAGTCGTATAGGTTGTACAACAGTTGATGTTACTAATCATAAATTTAAATTTATGTTAATTGTTTATATAAATGATTTCATCTATAATATTTGTTATTTATTATCAAAATAATTTGATTTTCTTTAAAATTTTAAATTTTCAAGTCCAAAACTATTAAAATTTATAACATCTAATACATTAATTTTATTTTGATCAATTTTTTTTTTATTTTTAACAAAAATCTTGATATATTAATAAATATTATTTTATACTATATTAATTAAATTAAGAAAATATTTTAGTTTTAATATTATTAATTTATAAAAGCTTTACTGTAGTTTCTATTTTTTGGGTTTTTGATTTTGAAGTTATCTATGTGTATCGCCGGCTTTATTCACTAGAAAATTAACTATATCTGCCGGTCTTTGTATCATATAACGTTTTAATTTTATCAATAATTTTTAGATGACGAAAAAAAAAGAAGAAGTAAAAAGTTAAACACATATACATGATTAATACATATGTAGCCAGGGGGTGATGATAATATGAAATCATTTTTAAAATTAGAAAAATGAAAATTTGTTTTAATCATTTTACAAATTAAAAAAAAAAATTAAGAAAAATGATGAGAAAATTGATGCCCCATCATACCACCACCGTACATCCCTCCCCCACCCGTCGTAGCTCCTCCGCTTCCGCTTCCACCTCCACCATCCTTATCACCTTGTCTCCCCGCCGTAGTCGTCTTCTCTCCTTCAACCTCCCTATACTTTTGCAGGTAGATCTTAAGCGGCTCAACGTAATCCTCAAACCCTAGCGTAGTCATCGCCCAAAGAAGATCATCACCGTTAATTGTCTTCCTCTTCTCTCTCTGACACTTATCAGATGCTTCTCCGGTGATGAAACTTATGAATTCCGATACGCACTCTTGTACAGTTTCTTTAGCGTCTTTGGAGATTTTAGCGTTTGCTGGAAGTGCTTTCTTCATGATCCGGCTCACGTTAGCGATTGGGAGGAACCTATCTTGCTCACGAGTCGAAGCATTTCCTCCGTCTTTGTGACCTCCTGAATCGTTGTCCGAATCCGCCATTTTTTTTCAGATCGAAATCGAGAGACAAAAGTGGAGGAAGAAAGAGAATGTTTTGGGTCCGTTGGATCAGAGTGGATAATAATCGTATCGTGATGACACGTGGGTAGTTATTGGTCGTTTGTTTGTCGATAAGATTGGTTACACGTGGATTTTATTGGATAGAAACAGAAGTGACTAACCGGTTCTGTTTTTCGGTTTGGCTTTTATTATGATTAAACTTGACTTCCGTTTTCGGTTTGGTTTAATTACTCCTTTGAAAACAAAAAAATCACTACCGGACATTCGGGCATTGGATCAGATCCGGTTCAGATTTTTTGGATTCAGGTAATTCGGGTAGGTAGGATATGTGTTAGAAACTAGCTTGTGGTAACCATCATCATTATCTCTTCTTATCTTCTTGATACTTTAATGGCTGAGTATGCTACATTGTTACTACACTATATTTGCAAATATCAATTTTTATTCCTCGAAATTTTTCATCTCTGTTCTCTATTTTACTGCAAATTTGTTCTCAGTCTCAATAAACTTTCATAGAGAATCAATCTCATAAGAATATCTGAATGTTCTGTTTAAGTAACCAAAATATCCCAAGATTTTATATCAGTAACTTAAGAACATGTGTAAAATAATTTAGAGAGATGAGTTCATTCACCTATACGAAAGAACTAAACAAGACCAAGAAAGTGTGATTAATCTAAAAACCAAAAAGTATGTAAAGACTTCAACTTTGGCTTTAACTCTTTGGGTTTACACCAAATCACATGTATGGGTCATCCAACCCTGTGAGAGAGATAGGACCAAGTGTATCATTGCCTTCCAGAGTCGCAAGAACGTAAAAATCGTTTCTTCTTTTGTGTGGTTTCTCCTTAAACCTCACGGCCAACACCACAAACCGCAAAACAACTCCAACAGCTATCTTGGAGAGATCATCTTTCTGAAAACACGGCTTGTCGTCCTCCGACACAGTGTGAACATATTGGTAATCTGGCATTTTCAAGAACGATAGGTATGCGTATCTTAGTGGTCCTGACCTGATAAAAGCTCCATTCCACAACACTTTGCTTACAATCCCTTGCAAGATATCTCCTTTCGCAGGCAAGAATGTGCGGCATGTGAAGGACACCGGGAATGTGAGGATGTGTGCTTGATGCTCGTCTTCGCTGTCATTGCTGCTGTTGTTGTTAATGCTGTTACCGATGCTTTTAAGGGCGGTGATGCCGAGGTAGAATCCGTGTTCCTCGCATGCTTTCTCGCGTAATAGATCTTGAAGTAGTCTGCATAGAATCTGTTGGTGTGGCGATTGGCCATTCAAGTGTTTGGCACATATAGCCACATTCCGAGCCATTTCTACTTCTGAAAACATTTGACGGTTCATCTGTGACCTAAGGAAACACATGAGATTCTAAGTTCAAGGATGAATCATATCACATAGAAACCACAACCCAATATGAATCCTAGAGTGTAAATGAGAACCATGACTCGCATACATAGCCTCAATACAAACTACAAAGCAGTAAAGCTTAAATCATAGAGAAAAACATAACGTTTAAATCAATCGCATATATCAAATTATAGGATGGTTAAGAGATACCGATCAGCTCAATTCTAGTTCAGAGCAAAGGAATCAATAAAAAGAAGAAATTGAAACTACTTCATTTACATTAAAACCAAACTGAAAATGCAGCAACAAAACTAAAGATCAATCATTTCTGGGAAAATCACACTATCTTAAAAAGGTACAAGAAGAATCACTTTTCAATTCTCAAACAAACTTTCCAGGGAAATAAGCATCGATCATTCCGACACCAACTATCTACAGAAACAGAAATAACTGTCTGATCTCAAAATTCTTCTCTTCCTCTATTAAAACATCAATTCGAAAAACACTATAACAGCAAATGAAACATCGTAAGAATATATCACAACAGTCTTAATTTTTGATAGTGAAATCAAACATTGTAAGAATATGAAAAAGTCTGAATTTTTCCCTCAGTTTTTCAAAAATATGATAAACCCCATATGAAATCGATTCCTATTATTCACCAAAAATCCCCCCTTTTTGTGTTCCCTCTTCATAACAAAATCAGACATCAATTAATTATCGAGGTGTTTACTAATTTCCTATTTCATTACCACGAAATTTCTACGCTTAACAAAATATTCAACAAAACAAAGGAGAATTTTTGATAAATTTTGTAAAACGAAAAAATCTAACCTTGAAAAGAAAAATCGATATCTCTCATAAGAAGCCGAAGGAGGATCGTATGAGCAAAGAGAGTCACACGGAAAAGATTTCTACTTTCTTCTTAACTGTTTTTGACTGAACAAAACTGGATCCGGTCATAAAGCGCATGTTACCAAACTCTCTTTATTTCTGATATGATAGGTATAGGCTTAGTTTAGGAAAACTCACTTATAATTTTCTATAATACGCCTGGTTTACGATAGTCCACGTGTCCAAACACTTCCTCTAAATATCTCCACCATCTTCTTCTTCTTCCTTTCCCCGCCATGGATAAACAGAGTCAGAGCTTCGTATTCGTAGCTGAATCAATCAAAGCTCAAAACTTTTTTGTTTGAATCTACACGGAATCGTATATCTGTGAATACCCAATAATGAATTCAAATTGCCATTTTTGCTCAACGACGACTACCACGGCGAAAATTTTCGATTCTTTAGGAAGCTCTTTCTTCAATTTCAGTTCATCGATTTCAGTAAGGTATTATAACGGTGCTGCATCGAGTAGATTCGGTTTCTCTACTGTGAAAAAGTTAAAAGATTATCTTGTGATGGTAGCAGTAGGAATGAGAATTGGAACAGAAGTCAGAAGCAGAATCAGTTTAGAAATACGAAGGTAGTGTTGAATCATCGAAAAGAAGAGAACTTTTTGGATTTTGGTGTTAGGAGTGGTGAGAAAAGTGATGGTGGTAGGAGTAGTAGTAGTAGTACAATGGAGAAGATTGTGGAGAGATTGAAAAAGTATGGATTTGTGGATGATGATCAGTTTCAAGATAAGGATATTGAACAAGAGAGAGGGATTGAGAAAGTGTCTTCTAGGGAGGATAGATTCTATGTTGAAGAAGGAAGAGGTGGAGGATTCTCGGAGGAATCACCATTTGGTGTATATGGTGGAAGCAGTGAAGAAGTTAAGTTTCCTTGGGAAAAGGTGAGTTATAAGAAGGAGTTGGTAAATGGAGAATGGACAGCTAAGACGGAGAGTAGATATTCGCTAGCGGAGATGACTCTTTCGGAATATGAACTGAATCGGTTGAGGAATGTGATGTTTAGAACAAAGAGTAAGATGAGAGTTAGGGGTGCTGGTGTTACTCAGGCTGTTGTAGATGCTATTCACGAGAAGTGGAAGAGCTCAGAGATTGTGAGACTCAAGATTGAAGGAACAAGTGCACTCAACATGAGAAGGATGCACGAGATTTTGGAGGGTTTTCTTCTTATTTAACTAAGGCTTGATCTTTGTTTTTTCATGTTCAAGTTTAATACTTGTTGTATCCTCACTGTGGCAGAGAAAAACTGGTGGTTTGGTGATTTGGAGATCAGGGACTTCCATCGCCTTGTACAAATACAAAGCTGACAGCAACAGGGATGCATCAGGGAAATTGAACAAGCAAATATACAGAAGAGCAGAGACATCACCATCTTCCTTACCTGCAAGTACAAGTACAGTGGGTCATAGTGTTCAACTAGTGCATCTTCCTCAGCTAGAGAAGGAGGCGACCATTGTGGGAAATAAAGAAGTGGAATATGAAGATGAAATGAACGAACTGTTTGAGGGTCTTGGTCCTCGGTACACGGACTGGCAGGGAGGTTATCCATTACCTGTTGATGCTGATTTGCTTCCAGGGATTGTTCCTGGTTACGAACCTCCTTTCAGGGTACTTATGGAGTGAGATCAACTCTTGGAACAAAGGAGGCAACCGCTTTAAGGAGAGTTGCCACAGTTCTTCCTCCACACTTTGCTTTAGGTATTGGATTTCCTTTGTGAATTTTTGTAGAGCTTAATAAGGTCTTTGAAGAGTGAGATTTTCTTTTGATCTACAGGTCGAAGCAGACAGCTGCAAGGGTTGGCAACAGCCATGGCTAAGTTATGGCAAACGAGTTTGATTGCCAAGGTTGCCCTTAAACGTGGTGTACAATTGACTACCAGTGAGAGAATGGCTGAGGACATCAAGGTAATAAGGTTTCACAGTTGAGTTACATGCAAATATATTGTAACTGCTTTTATATCAATATAGATATTATTAGAACAAAGTAGAAGGTGTCTATATATGCTGCTGAATGTCTGATATCATGATCTTGGTAAGTGACTGCAGAGATTGACGGGAGGTATGCTGCTCTCTAGGAACAAAGACTTCTTGGTTTTCTACAGAGGAAAGAGTTTTCTGTCACTAGAAGTAGCTGAAGCATTGCTGGAGAAGGAGAGACTTGCAAGTACTTTCCAAGATGAAGAGGAACAGGCACGTCGAAGAGCATCATCGGCTCTGATTGTCCCAAGTATTAAAGCTAATAAAAAAGACAGAGAGGAACAGGCACATCTAAGAGCATCATCAGCTCTGGTTGTCCCAAGTATTAAAGCTAATAAAAACCTTGTTTCTGCTGGTACTCTTGGAGAGACTCTTGATGTGGGGAAAGAATCTGGATAACGAGGATCATGTGGAGGAAATTCAACAAGAGATTGAGAAAGAGAGGTCTGCAAAACTTGTTAGGAAGTTGGAAAGGAAACTTGCTTATGTGAGTTCCTCACTTGACCCTTTACTTCGAGTTATATTTTACATATTTGAGTTATAAGTTTGACCCTCGAATTAAACGGAGTATTGTTTTTCAATAAATCCTTTTACGCTGAGAAAAAGCTGATGAAAGCTGAACGGGCTTTGGCTAAGGTGGAGGAATTTCTGAAGCCAGCAGAGAAGAGAACAGACCTTGAGGGCATAACTGAGGAAGAAAGATTTATGTTCCAAAAGCTCGGATTAAGGATGAAAGCTTTCTTACTTCTTGGTAAACTATCCTTTACCATCGTGTATGGTTGATCTGTGACTCTGTGTTCTCTGGGATGTTAACTTGTCTGAGAAGCTTGTATTGATTGCTTTCAGATAGAAGAGGGGTGTTTGATGGGACTGTGGAGAACATGCACTTGCACTGGAAATACAGAGAGCTGATCAAGATTCTTGTACATGCTAAAAGTTTGGAGGGTGCGAAGAAAGTGGCAATGGCTCTTGAAGCCGAGAGTGGAGGTATACTGGTTTCTGTTGACAAGATTTCCAAAGGCTATGCCATTATTGTGTATAGAGGAAAAAACTATAAGCGTCCTTCCACGTTAAGGCCTAAAAATCTCTTAACAAAGAGGAAAGCTTTGGCGCGTTCTCTTGAGCTCCAAAGACGCGAGGTATGTGATTAAAAATATGCAACCACGTTTATTGATCTCAAAAGCTTCAAACTTATGATTCATTTATTCTTTATGAGCCTAATCAACCGCTAACACTTGGTTCGCTTTCTTATGTGTATACTTTGTATTCAAAAGGCTCTTATAAAACACATTGGAGCGGTACAAGCGAGATCAGAGCAGCTGAGAGCAGAAATCGTATGGATCTATTTTCTATCAATTGGTGATCCAACAAAGAAATCGTTTTTTTGTTTGTTCTCCAATGCTCTAACCCGAAACACTGAATCCATTATGTCAGGAACAAGTGGAACTTGTAAAGGACAAGGGAGATGAAGCGTTATACGACAAGCTAGACATGGCTTATTCTTCTAGCGACGAGGAGACCAAAGAAACAGATGTATGTTGTGTTTGCCTTATAATCTCTTTATTGTCTTGTATTTCATGATTTTTACATTCCGTGGTTTTGTAGGGAGAAGGAGATGACTTGTATTTAGATACATACGAAGACGAAGGAGAAGATGGTGAAGAAGGTGAGATTCAGGCCAAGGGTTCACTGTCTGAAAGTGATGTTGAGTTTGGTTCAGATGATGAACATTGGGATTTAGATGAATCAGACACAGAGTTTGGTGATGAGTCTGCATCCTCCACAACACCAGAAGCTACCTTTGTAGATCTGCAACCATAAGAGGTAAAGAAAGAAGGGTTTGTGAATTGATGCAGGGGATAAGTTTTGACATGTTGCTCTCTGTTAAGCTTTTAGGAGCTATGTGGAGATTAATGTAATGTATAAAATAGAGATATATCACTCTCATGTGATTCAAGATAGAAGTCAAATAATTTTAGACTCCATAGCTTAAAAGCTACTATTCTACATGGTTCATCATCATTGCCTTATAAAACATTCTCGTGTACCTTTTTGGCCACTGATTCAGCCGCCGTCCACAATCCATTAACTTGCTTGTACAGCTGAGCATAGTTCTGCATTGTCCATATTAATTCATAAGCTTCCTTTTAACATCATAAAATCTCGTATCTCTAAGTTAAAGTGCAATTAGAAATGTAAATTACCTAACTTTCAGGTCCTCCTTTAAACTCTTCTGCTCTTTCCTTGAGGGATTACTGCAACAAAAATCAATCAAACGAAAAACATCATCCAATAATAGAATGATTCTGTTCTTCACTGGCTATAGATTTCACACGCCACACAAACAAAACAATTCACATTACCTAGCAGCTTCCCTTCAAATTTTCTTAGAGAACTCGCTGAAAAAGCGACGACTCACATACCCATTACCAGCAGGAAGAAACCCTAGTCTTGTGTTTGTTCTCTAAATCAAATACAAATTCAAAATCAATCAACCCATTTGGTGCTCATAATCACAAACACTAGAAAATACAAAATATCCACAAGAAAACGTTGGAGCATAAATAATAATCTCGAATCAGCTTTCTAATTCTACTCGCAAATACAACAACAACCTTGGTTGTGAAGAAACATACCAGCAATAAAGAATTCGAAAGGTGAAGATGATCAACTTTCGTTGTGATTCAAAACAGAAAAGAATTCGAAAGATCGAGAAGAAGAAGGAAGAAGAGGGATATATATTACAGATTTTTTTTTTTTTTGGTATATTTTGATTCTTTACGGTAGATGAAGAATTTAGTTGGTTTTAGACTTAACACTAAGAAAATACGTCTTTTGAAATGAGTATTGCAAACAAATAGTTAATGGAGAAAATAGAAGCGAGTGATGTTGTGGGGAGACCTGTCAGACAGGCATGCCCGCGTCCGCTTGGACAAGACCACCACTGCCCGCCAAGATCGTTGCCTGCCGCGGGTATGCCTGCTAGGACCGCGGCCATGAAAACCTATGTCCATACCCGCCCCACAAAAAAAGCAGGCATGCGGATAGGCCAGCGGGCATAGTTAGTTCTTCTTCTCTTCATCGATTGAATCTTCATCTTCGATTCTAGGAGTTTTGAAAGCTGAAATTAGGTGAAATCGATTGTAATCTATTGATAAAACTCTCATTTCAAGATTTACGAGTTTGCATGTGTGTTAATCGGAAAAATATGTAAAAAAACTCTGACATTTTTCAAAAACATTAAAAAAACCCTCATTTTTTGTAGGGTTTTAAACCCTCACATTTTAATAAATAGTAAAATAAACCCTAAATATTATCAAAACAATAAGTACATCATTATATTAAAATATAAATAAATAAATTTTGATTTATGATTTATTTTGAGAAATTTGAGTTTGTGATTTTTTCCCCAAAATTGAGTTTTCTAACTAAAATAGTATTATAGATTAACACATTTCGTGTTTTGATTCGAATTTTTTCGAACTTTTCCTTTTGAATAACTAGCTAAAAGTAATTAATAATGTCGCTTTTTGAAATATTTTTAAGTTATATTTTAAATATATCTTAATTTTATGTCTTTAAATTAAAAATATGTTGGTGTAAAAATTTATATACTTTCATAAGAATATGATTTTTCTGTTTGTTTTTCATGTTAATAAGTTTATGTGACTAAACCAAATAAACATTTATTAACATAAAATTCATATTTGATAATACTCGATAAAATTTATTTTGATATTATAGTCAAATTCATAAAATTCATATTCAATAAATTTCATTTCGTAAGAATTTAATTATTCTATTAACATAAACCATCAACATTATTAGGATATTTATTTTCGTAAAACTTATATGCATGAAATATTTTTCAGCTGATAATCATAAATATGTGTTTTTAAAAAAAATCAAATTATAAAACCATTGTCGTAAATCAATTAAAATTATGAAAACTGTTGTATATGTTAAAATGTTCCATATGTTAAATCAAAATTAGAAAAAATAGTAATGTACTAAATCAATTAGGAAAAAAATAAAAAATCCAAAAATGTTAGAGAGTAAGTGATAGCTTAAGAAAATATTAACACCAGCAAAAGCAATATATATTAACATATCTCATGTACATGTATATTTTTATTTGAAAAAATAGAAAAGAAAAAGTAAATGACAATTTTTTTAAAACAAATAAAAATTACAAGAGGTATGAACAGAAAATTATCGGAATGGTCATTTACAAATAAAAAGAGAGTGATATAAATGTTAAGAGGAATAACTGATATTTAAGAAAAAGACCATGACCGGCAAAAGAAATAATAAAATACATTATGTACATATCTATTCGCAGTTCAAAAATAAAAAAAAGAAAAAGAAAATAAAAATCAAGAAAATTTTCAAAAGTTTGAAAACAAATAAAAATTAAAAATATTTATTATATTTGCTATTTGTAAATTTTAAGAACCAAGCAAACGACATAGATTCAGACAAAAATACAAATATGAAAAAATAAAATCATATGAATATGTTAATAAATATTGAACCGAATATGAATTTATGTTAATAAATATTTATTTGGTTTCGTCACATAAACTTATTAACATGAAAACAAACAAAATTATTTTTATTATTATAAAAGTACATAAACTTCTACACCAAACTATTTTTAATTTAAATACATAAAATTAAGATATATTTAAAATATAACTTAAATATTTCAAAAGTGACTAATATTAACTACTTTTAGTTCGTTATTCAAAAAGAAAAATTCGAACAAATTCAAATCAAAACACGGAATGTGCTAATCTATAATAATAATTTTGTTAAAAAAACTTAATTTTGAGAAAAATAAATCACAAACTCAAATTTAGAAAAATATTTAATAACTCAAATTTAGAAAAATATTTAATAACTCAAATTTTATTTACTTATTTTATAATGATGTACTTATTTTTTTGTAATAGCTAGGGTTTATTTTACCATTTATTAAAAGGTGAGGGTTTAAAAACCAAAAACAAAAATGAGGGTTTTTTTAATGTTTTTGGAAAATGTGACGATTTTTTACCCATTTTTCCGTGTTAATCTATTGAAATTTATTGAAATCGATGGTTAGTTATTGACATCGATTGAATTCTCTTAATCCTTGATCAATTTTGAACTCCAATTTCAAGATTTACAAGTTTACATGTGAGTTAATCTCTGAAATTTATTGAAATCGATGGATTTTGATTGAATTCTCTTGATTCTTGAATCTTGATCGATATCAAATTAATTACCTCCTAGTATGTTCTGTTTAGTTGTTGTCTTGAATTTTCACTATCATGGTTTTTGAGTTTGAGGTCTCACATTCCGTGGTTCCTAGGGAGAAGAAGATGACATTTGTTTCGGAACTATGTAGAAATTCATGTAATTTATAAAATACAGATCTCACTCTCATGTATAACAAGATAGGACTCAAATAATTTTAGACTCCATAGCTTAAAAGCTACTACTCTACATGGTTCGCCATTTCTCTTCAGAGTTACAAGAATGATACATTTCCCTTAGTTATATGTTTCTCTTTTTCTGTCAAGGAAAGATATAATAATAGAATACGACAAGGTTATATGTTTTCACCTACGAGCAAGTCTCTGGCCAGCTCCAGCCAGTAAAGCCTTACCAATGATCCCTGTATGAAGACCACAAGCCAATGCGACACCTCCTACAACGACCCATTTCCAGTCCATTCTTAAATGGTCACGTTGTCTCTTTGCATAGTCCATTGCTCTGCTCCTATCTCCATCTATTGTTGATGATTCTGTAGACTCCATGTTCAGCTCTGTGGTGATTCTTGCCATTTGGGCGATCCGGGATAGAGACGAGTCTGATTTTCTGGCGGCTTGGTAGGCTCGTAATCCAGAGTTTAGCTTCTTCACAGCTCCCCACATGCCATGACGGACACCTAACTTTGCTACGTCTTTTGGGATTCCCATGTCTTCGTAGTGGACTAGGGATACTTCACAAGCTGTTAGCTGTCCATCTCCTTGTTGGGATTCAACTGCATTTATTTTTGTATTTTGCTCAAAATCAAAAACTATACCCGCTCGAAAATAAATCAAAGACTTAAGGCCTTACCTGCTCTGATAACCCAACTTGAGAAATAAAGTTCAACACGCCTCGGCTTATCACGCTTTGGTAGAGCTGGATAAGGAACTCCCTACAATATTGAATAGTGTTAGGTTATGTAGAAGCAGGTTCCAATGTAAAATGGAAGGAGATAAATGCCTTAGTTCTGAACTTTGATCTTTGCATGACGTTTAGGTGAAACAAAAGTTGGATTTATATTCATTTAATCAACTTAATAGAACTGAGAGCTAAGAGACAATGGTCCCATTTCCGGAATTTTCTCAAAGCTAAACTTATGTGTTCTTGCCCCTACAGATAAATGCTACACACTTCGATTCCATGGAAGGCAAAAACAAGTAATAGAAGCATGGCATTACCTTTGTTACACAATAATACTTCTTTCCAGACTCCCAAATTCTCCGACCAATGATATACTCTCGGTCACTACAGAAAAAAGGAAACTGCAGGCAAAAGAAATTAGTAATTACAACATTTTATCAATGTGAGAGTTGTTTATTTAGAAAACCAAAGTATCAAATACGTCCAGAGACCTTTTTTCTCCACTGAACAATCATTGTTCCTGTCTGAGTGTCCTCCTCCAAAGTTTTGAAGTTGGCAAGCATAAAATCCCATTTAGGTCTAAATTCATCATCCCAGAAGAAATCCCTAACAATATCTGGAGTTGCATCCTCAAACACAGTTCGACTGCGATAAACAACAGGACCTGTCTGACAAACAAATACAACCTTTCAGGCTAAAAAAAAAGTTTGGTAAAATACTCTTTGATCTAGTGTTCTATATAGCAAAAATCAGTATCAAGTAAAATGTCATGAAAATACCACATAAAATGTAGCAGAGAGGAGCCAAAGCGAAACAATGAAGCACAACGAAATACTACTAGAACCCACAATGGATAGATCATTAATATTATCATTCAAATTTCTCTAAAGAACTCTTTTTTCACTAGTTCATGCGATAACTTAGCTAATACCTTGAGTTACATGATTCAGGTGTACCATAAGGAAACAAATACAAAGCAAGATTTCAAAATATAGTTTACCAAAGGCTCATGGCGCCAAGCTTGATAAGTCATATTAGGAGTAGTCTTATCCATCATATTTTGCCATTCCATAGCTGCATTTCCAACTTCAAGAAGCTGTAACAAATGCTCTAGATCATTCTCAGTCACAATCTCCTCCTCTCTCACCGTCGTATTATCGCTAGGGCTACAAATCCATCATAAATCAATAAATGTAAAAATAATTTCTTTCGCCAATGTCATTGCTATACAAACTATATAATACCTTTTTAAACTAAACCTAAATGTAAGTAACGTTCCGTTTTAAAACAGAGAACTAAAAATATTGTTTCTGCTATATACACTAACCTTGAGACTACTCCTGATTCATCACTTTGAAGACTCTCTTCTACAGGTGTCGTCTGCGACGAAGCTGAACCGGTCACCGATTTGTTAGCTCTTGACCAGATGGTTCGACAAACGGAGAAAGCAGAGAGAGCGGTAAAAGCAAGCCAAAGTCTACGAGCACCAAATCCAGGCGGCGCAGTCCATAGATACCGAAGCTTAGATCGGAACCCTAAGTAGATCAAACCGGTCCATCTTGGACGCCAAGACCATCCGATTAATAATCCGATCATAACAGCGAGCCAAATCGGAACTGCGCAGAGTAAAATGTCGACGAATGTCTCTGTAAAAGAGGGATTTTTCATGAATAACATGAGATCGTTATAGGCTTCATCCATGGCGGACGAATTGGCTATTTCCTCCGGTTTGGATAATTTTAGATTCCCGGAGGAAACGCCAAAAATTCGAACGACATGAAACAAATACAGATTCAGGAGAATCGAAGAGGTAGACGAAGAAGAAGAAGAGCAATATCCCTCTGTCTATTTATTTATTTATTTTATTTATTTGAGTTTGGTGATTAATTTGATTTATTAATCAGAAAAAATAATAAAAGTGTATGATATTTTGAACGACGTTGCGGGTGATAAGAATGATAAGGAACAGTAAGGTGAGATGACGTGGCTATTTTGTTGACCGACAAATAGATAGTCCACGCGTCAGATCTAAGCGCGTCGTATTCACTACAGAGAGGAATATAGGAATATGCTGAAATGAATCAATAATTGTGATAGGATTAGAAACAAGTTTTGTCAACAGTTGTCGTTTGTTAATTTGCAAAACAAAAGAATAAGAGCCTAATAATTGTTTTGGATAAGGTTAAATCTGGTTATTTAAGGAAAAATATATTTCTTTTACTGAAATGAAAAAATAAAAAAAATGATTCCCTTAAAATGGTTTAATTGTAATAGGCTTTAAAATTATATGTATACAGATAATCGCAACTCGCAAGTTTGTAAAATAAATTTTGTTTTAGGATATGATTTTAAAAAGAAATAGAAATTTCTGAATATGAAATTTAAAATCTGAAACTCTTTTTTTTTGTTCGTTTAATATTGGAAGGAGTTTATTTTATCGTATAAAGAGAGATACGCTTTAACAAAAAAAAAGTATAAAGTGAGATACGCGAGTACAAGGGAGCGTGAGTGAGAAAATGTAGAAGAGAGTGGATAAGGTGAGATCTGTTAGATGAAAGAGATTCACGTGTGTGGCTGGAAGCTGGGGTAATATGGCAGATGTTCAACCAATGGCTTTTAGCCATGATATGTTTCATCACCAAACTGTTTAGCCCTTTTAGGCCCATTTATACCATGTCGATGCCAATGTATAATTTTTGTTAGCTCTTATAAACATCATAATTTTTTATTTTTTTTTAAACACAAACTTTTAAAAATTGATAAATTAATATCGGATATTGAAATTTCTATGACTCTTTCCAATAAGCTTCATCCATGGAGTATTAATTAGGTTATATTTACTCAGGCCGGTTCTAAAGGAGAGCAGAGGGAACAATTGTCCGGACCCAAAAATTTTGAATCGCTAAAATTAAAAAATCTAAGACAAAAAAATAATAATAAATTTTTTTTATATAGGACCGCCCCTGTATTTACTCTTCAAACATTTTTTGTTTTAGCAAATTTTACGTAATATAACTAATAGCATGCAAAATACATAACTTAGGCTCTGAAAAGTTATTTTGTATTCGCTACAAAATGTATAAATTACATCTTCGTTTTTAGTATGTTCGATATATTTCATTGCGTACAAAATAATCATTCAGAGTTTTCAAATACTATGAATCTTAGGACACAACTTTAATTATCGATTCTAGATGTTGGTTCAACTATCTTTTTACTTGGATTCACGATTTTATTTGAGTTTTTTTTTTCATATTAAATTTTGGTAAATTTTATCTGAATTAATTAAAAAAAAAAACTATGGACAATATTAGTATCATAACTACCAACTCTCAACACTAACTAGAATCTACAATTCATTTATTTTAGTGACAGTGTTAGATGTGTATAGCAAATTAGCAATAGAGTACAAACGGTTGAGTTATGGTTACGCCATCGCTGAGACTAGCCTTCGTCAAAGGTCCAAGAGATGGTGATACTATAGACTACACTCCTGGATCTACTATTCAAATTGGTCGAATCATTCGTGGCAATGAACTCGCCATCAAAGACGCCGAAATCTCCACAAAGCACCTCCGAATTTTGAGAAATTAGGAATTACTAGAAATGATGAAAGTATCAAGAGTTCATGTGTGAACTCAATCAAAGTAGAAGAGGATGTTACAATGGCAGAGGAAAATACAGATAGGGGAGCTAAGAAGAGAGCGAAAAATAAGGCTAGAAGGAGCAAGAACATTGAAATTGTAGAAGAATCGTGTTTGAGACTGGTTAATGTAAAGTAGGAAGATACTTCAAAGGAGAAGAGGATTACAAGGGCTACTAGATTCAAAAAAAGTGAAAATATTGGAGATAGTTATTTAGATTTGGAGATGGGTTTAAACCGAGCTAGAAAGGGCTGTGGGAAGAACAATAAAGCAGAGCAGAAGCCGTTGAAGAGTTTGAAGATTATGAGGATAATGATGATCCAAGCTGACCTGTTGAAGAACATATGAAGAATGAAGTTGGAACCGTGGTGAAGATGGATCTAGGAAAGATGACATTGGGAGAATTGTTCGGTTTTGTGGAGGTTTATCTTTCAAAGCAGATAAATCACGAGACAGAGAGTACGATTGAGCCTATGAGACGTAAAATTCAGAGACTCTGCACGTATATTGCAGAGCTTAGAAACGTTTAGGCTAAAGCATTTGTGTGTTGAATTGATAAGTGTGCAACAAAATGATCTATTTAAAATCCATGTTCCCTTAGAAAATTTCATATACCATAGAATGCAATATATTTAGGGAAATTTTTTATTTTGCACCATTTGAAAATTTATTTCAAACGGAGTCTCCTGGAAATGATTTTTGAAACAGTAGAGGACCCGTCTAAAAATAAAATTTCAAAGGGATATGGGTAGTTTTTTAATATAATTATGAGCATGAGAATGAATATAAGTTTTCCATATATATAACATCGGAAAAGTGGTATTGGGTTATCTTACAACTCCTCTTTTTGTTTACTGTAAACAAAACTATCACCTCATATTCTCATGATTGTGATGTAAGCTTGCTTTTATTTGTTGTGGAAAGAACATAATCATCGTCTTCAAGGCTCAGTTTCTATATGAGTGATATGCGAGATTTGTGAGATTTCCTAAAACTCCTTACTATCATTCTACCTTGGCCTAGATGCACACCATCTAAATTCGTCAAAAGATTTAGCTTTTTCTTTTGAAGATATTATTGATAGTACTTATCCAGAATGGTACATCAGGATTGTTAATTTAATCATAAGCATTACTAAGGGAGGAGTAAAATACAAATTCCATGTCATAACTGTTTTCGTTAGTCCAAATCAAAACAACGGGGGATTTGCATCATGCGAAAACAATAGAATGTAACTGGAAGAAAAAGCACAATATAGTCACTCACATAGCTCATCGAAAACCACCTTGTCAAGCAACTCTAATCATTGAGATTACAATAAAACGATAAAAAGTTCAACCTTTAGTACTGCGATATTCCAAATGTTATTCTAAATAGTATACAAAATATTTTTTGATATATTTACAATGCATCTTTTATTCTTAACTACCCATTTAATCAATTGATTCTCACATGAAACAAAGATAAACATGTAACTATTTGACCAATGCAGTGGGAGAACCTACACAAAATCAATAGCAAAATTAGTAACTGATCAATTCCAATTTTAAAACAGGTAGTTGATGTTAATCAAATCACTCACATAACTACTAAGTACACTGGTGTCAGATAACGAGAATCAAAAAGCTTGTCAAGATGGTTTAGATCTGGAAAAGTGAAAGTTGCTTATATCAAGAATGAAAACACTCGAAAAGACAGTTCCAAGAAGAAGATCAAGGGATCAATCCTTTGATTTTCTTCTTGAAACCGTCTTTTAGAGCTTTTGATTCTCGATATAAGCAACTTTTCACCTTTCCTGATCTTGCCATGACTTTTACCAATTAGTTTTCACTTGAAATTTGTTTGTGTTCTTTGTGATGTGAAAAGAGAATCATGCAAATGTGATCTTATATAGGGTATGGAAAAGAAATAAGAATGTGAGAATGTGAATATTGTAAGTTTCAAATGAAAATTTATTATTTTTTCACTTTTATGGAAATACTTTAATTTCATATAATTTAGTATGTACCATAAAGTTTTTAGTCATCTACCATAATTTAGTCTACATACATTTTATAGCTATATTTTTATTGGAGTAGATCTTCTCCACTTTTCGATTTTATAGGTAAAACTAATATCTATTACATACATACTTTTGGAAAACATGCCTTTTTTTTTTGTTTTTAGATATGCAAACATTGCTAATTTCAAGCTGAAAATTTCATAGCCCACTGTCTTTGATTATGATTCCTTCAAAATCTTTGAGATTTGAAGCTTTTCCGCAAACCCAATTCGACCCTGCAAGCTCAGATATAGTGGGCCTGCAAATCATGAGCCAAATCTCTTGGTAGCTATGGTGTTGGTCGTTGAACTCTCTCGACCTGCTCGTCACTGTGATATGATCTTCTTGAATGGTTTCATTATATATATTGGATCCAAGTTCTGATGATAATCTTCTTCTTGAATTGTTCTATGTTGCAGGAAAATAAAATATGTTTAAAAAAAGGAAAAAAAAAACAGAAACGGGAAAGATATTTCAAACTTTAATTTGAAAAATTACCAACCTCGTTCTGGAGTTAGTCATCACATTGATCTCCAAAACTATGTTTTGACATTCATGAAGTGGAAGCATACTGCAGCAATTAATTTCCAATGGACTTGGAAAAATCCTGAACTCGTTGAAAAACAAAGGGTAACAAAGTTTGTCACCGGGGAAGCGATTTGGAACATTAAAAATTAAAACAGATCAAACCCTGAAAGAAAAAACAAATGGATCTGTGTTATTGAATTATTTTGTTGGAACAAAAATTATTTAGGTGGTGTAGCAAATGATGGGTACACACTCATAACTGGAAGAAAAGGCACAATATATTCACTCACATAGCTCATCGAACACCACCTTGTCAAGAAATTCTAATCATTGAGATTACAATAAAACGATAAAAATAATATTCCAAATGTTGTTCTAAATAGTATACAAATTATTTTTGATATATTTACAATGCATCTTTTATTCTTAACTACCCATTTAATCAATTGATTCTCCCATGAAACAAAGATAAACATGTAATTGAGAACCTACACAAAACCAATAGCAAAATTAGTAACTGCTCAATTCCAATTTTAAAACAGGTAGTAGAGGTTAATCATATCATTCATGTCTTGTGGCTCACTTCATTCCATCGTCTCCTCTTCTTTTCCCAATGGTTTACCGGAAAATTGCATTTCCGTGTTCCTCAAGGAAACTCTTACCGCTATCTCATATCTTCATGATCAAGGTCATTTGCACCGTGATATCAAAGCTGGTAACATTCTTGTAGATTCTGATGGATCAGTGAAGCTTGCTGATTTTGGAGTATCTGCTTCGATCTATGAACCAATGACTTCATCCTCTGGAACCACATCGTCTTCTTTAAGGCTAACTGATATAGCTGGAACACCTTATTGGATGGCTCCTGAAGTGGTTCACTCTCACACTGGGTATGGTTTCAAGGCAGATATTTCGTCGTTTGGGATAACGGCGTTGGAGTTAGCTCATGGAAGACCTCCGTTATCTCACTTACCGCCGTTAAAGAGTCTGCTAATGAAGATAACCAAAAGGTTTCGTTTTTCTGATTATGAAATCAATACAAGCGGTGGAGGTGGAGGTGGGAAAAAGGGTAACAAGAAATTCTCAAAAGCGTTTAGAGAAATGGTTAGTTTGTGTTTAGAGCAAGATCCTGCTAAAAGACCATCTGCTGAGAAGTTGTTGAAACATCCGTTTTTCAAGAACTGTAAAGGAGTTGACTTTGTGGTCAAGAATGTGTTACAAGGCTTGTCAAACACGGAACAGATGTTTATAGAGAGTCAGGTTTTGCTCAAGAGTGACGAAGAAGAAGATGAAGAAGAAGAAGAGATAGTGAAGAACAGGAGAATCAGTGGGTGGAACTTTCGTGAAGATGATCTTCAGCTTAGTCCTGTGTTCCCAGCTACTGAATCAGAGAGTTCTGAGTCCAGTCCAGGTGAAGAAGATCAAATCCGAGATAAACTGGAAGGCGATAACATTGCGATAACTGTCTCTGATCTTGGTTTAGGTTTGTCAAATGAAGAAGCTAAGAACCAAGAAGGTGAGGTTGTAGGGTTTGATAAGGATTTGGTGTTAGAGAAACTAAAACTGTTGAAGAAAAGCTTAGAGCATCAAAGAGCTAGAGTCTCGGTTATAATTGAAGCGTTGAGTGGAGAAAAGGAAGAGAAGAGCAGAGAAGAAGAGCTCCTAGAGATGGTGGAGAAACTGAAGATTGAGTTGGAAGCTGAGAAGCTGAAGACCTTGCGTGCTGAGAAAGAAAGTGCTTTGGGTTAACTATGTATATGTTAAACACTTACTCATTGGCAAGATATTACGATCAATGGTTTTAAATTTCTCTCTTCGTTTTTTCAGGTTATAGTGCTTCTAAATTCCATTAGAATTATTTGGTAAACGAGTTATGTTTAATAGGGTCGTATATCCCAACTATAAATTTCAGAAAATAAAAAAGTAAGAAATCACTACAACAATGTAAAAATTATTAAAAGCGACTGAGAAATGTAAAAGTGATTAACATACAAATAGTGTACTAATTTGACTGTACTACGCATTTTAAAATATTTTCATCTTGAAAAAGCTTAATATCAAATAGAAAAGAAAATTAACACATCTACACAATGACTAAACTTTGTTAAACTCAATGGTGCATGAATCACATCCATTTGTAGTTTGGAATAGTCAAAAGCTGGTATAACTCAATACTCTCTCTCAGCATATATATAAGGCATATTGCTCTATTCTTTTTTACTATTCTGTTTTCTTCAAACCAAACAAGTATACTGTATAACTCTCTCTCATCTCATTGTAAGATTTACAAGTCTTTTTGAAGTTTTCAAGTTTATGACTATGAGTTATTAAGGCTTTCATTGACTTTAAAAAGCACTCTGCTTATCACCATTTACATCTCCACCACCTCTATTGTCACTTTTTACTTGCACCTCCTCCGCTCTCCCTTTTTACACATGTGACCTAACACTAAAGTCTACAACCATGAAAGGTAGCTCGAGAAATATTCAGCTTGGAAGCTCAAACAATCTACTAATTTCTATGGCTTAACATTTCATAAAATACGGTAAAAGTTTTTTGAAAATAGTAAAAAGTATATATTTTTTTAATCCCAAAGATTATATCTATTAGAAGTTGCTTATCTAAATGAAAAAAACAACAAATTTTCTAAAAACTTCTTCTTTCTTTTGTTGTTAATAGCATCTTGCAAATAATCTTGCAAATTTTCTAAATCCACATCTTCTTCCTCTATACCTTTCTAAGGGGTGTCAAAATGGGTAACCCGACCCAACCCAACCCAAACCCATCTGGATTTAAGATTTATATAGGTTACCCGACCCAATCCATTATTTCATGGACGGAATTTTATATATCCAAATCCATAATCGTTAAACCCATTGGTTAATGGGTTATATGGGTTACCCATATATAAAGTAAATATAATTTAAAAAAATCCAAAACATACCATAGAATTATAAAATTAACAAGAATTCTCAAGTAACAAATTAAAACAATATATATAATTATTAAAATAAATAAAGCAACATAAAATTCTAAAACCACCAATCCATAAAACTAATATTTGTCTTAGGATTTAGATATTTTACATATTTATTATAAACTTAGTATTTTTATATTTTAATGGTTGGTACATGGGTAATCCAGAACTTAAATGGTGAAGATTAGGGCAAATCAGAGAGGTGTTCAGCTTTGTGAAGATGGAACAAATGCAGTTTGTTTCCAGGATATTGCTGAGGGAAAGACTGATGAATTTCGAGAAGTGAGCTATGAGAATGGACAAGGCTTTGGGCAGAACAGGAGATTCAACCAGAACTACATAAGTCATCCTAATCTTTAATAAACTTATTATGTGTGTGCTTTGAAAATTATGAAGTGAAAGCTTATTGTAGCAATTAATTGCTAATAGACTTGGAAAAATCCTGAACTCATCGAAAACCAAGGGGTAACAACAATGTTTGCCACCAAGGAAGCGATTCAATGGATTAAATCATGTCAAACACTGGAAAGAAAAACAAATAGATCTGTGTTTTTGAATTGTTTTGTTGGAACACAAATTCTATGGGTATTGTAGCAAACAAATACTGGTACGCACTCATAAGCGAAGAACTCCATTTAAAAAATCAACAAAAGGATCTATTCAAAATCTGTGTTCCTTTAGAAAATTTCATATACCATAGGATGCTATATATTTATGAGAATGAGAATGAATATAAGCTTCCACATATATAACATCGGAAAAGTGACATTGGGTAGTCTTATGACTCCTTCCTTTTTTGGTTATTGTAAACAAAAACTATCGCCTGATATTCTCATGATTGCGATGCAAGCTTGCTTCTATTTGTTGTGGAAAGAACGAAATAATCATCTTCACGGCTCAGTGTCTTGCTTAATTGCAGTACCCATATGCGAGATTTACCAAAATTCCAAATAAAACTCTCTAGTGTCATTCTACCTTGGCCTAACTTAATTATTAAAGGAAATAATAATTGGAAACAAAAATAAGTTAAGTTAAAAAAAAAATGGAAAACTAATCGGGAAAAAGAGAGAGTTAAGTTAACCGGGTCGAATCGACCAGTTAAATTACGTTTAAAAGATCTGTGTCCTTCTAATATGGATCCAAATATATTATTTAACATCCGAATAAGATTAGCCTGAAAATCTAGGTTTGGTTGCTAACGACTTGAATTAATTACCCTTTTCAAATCTAATTAATCTATACAAAGATTCGATTACTACAATGGAAATTGCTGTAAAGAAGTTCAATTTGGATGATTATTAGATATATATGTTTGGCGATTAATAGTATAGATATTTACTTAATACGCGATCAAAAATTTCAGCCCTAATTATTTAATAAACTACCAAATAATCCAGTCAAACTTGATGACTTTAAATTAAATAGCCTATAAGTTTATTAACAAAAAGAGTCTATGGAGAGTTTTATTTTGTCATGTTTTGAGTCAAGCCTTAAATACAAATAAATTTATGTAGACTAAATTATGGTAGCTGACTAATAAATTTATGGTACATACTAAATTATTTGAAATTAAAGTATTTCCATAAAAGTGAAAAATTAATAAACTTTGCATTTGAAATTTAAAATATTTGCATTTTCACATTCTTATTTTTTTTCCCTACCCTATATAAGATCACCTGTGCATGATTTCTCTTTTCACATCACAAAGAACACATAAACAAATTTCAAGTGAAAACTAATTGGTAAAAGTCATGGCAAGATCAGGAAACATGAAAGTTGCTTACATCGAGAATCAAAAGCTCAAAAAGACGGTTACAAGAAGAAGATCAAAGGAAGAAGATCAATCCCTTGATATTCTTCTTGAAACTGTCTTTTTGAGTATTTTGATATCCGATATAAGCAATTTTCACCTTTCCAGATCTAAACCATCTTTACGAGCTTTTGGATTCTCATTATCCGACACCAGTGTCCTTAGTAGTTATGTGAGTGGTATGAATGATTAACCTCGACTAGCTGTTTTAAAATTGGAATTGATGAGTTATTAATTTTGCTATTGGTCTTGTATAGGTTCTCCCACTGCATTGGTCAAATAGTTACATGTTTATCTTTGTTTCATGTGAGAATCAATTGATTAAATGGGTAATTAAGAATAAAAGATGCATTGTAAATATATCAAAAAATAATTTGTATACTATTTAGAACAACATTTGGAATATCGCAGTACTAAAGGTTGAACTTTTTATCGTTTTATTGTAATCTCGATGATTAGAGTTGCTTGACAAGGTGGTTTTCGTTGAGCTATGTGAGTGACTATATTGTGCGTTTTTCTTCCAGTTATATTTTATTGTTTTCACATGATGCAAATCCCACGTTGTTTTGATTTGGACTGAAAAAAAAATGATGACATGGACTTTGTATTTTACTCCTCCCTTAGTAATGCTTATGATTAAATTAACAATCATGATGTACCTGTTTGGATAAGTACTAACAGTAAAATCTTCAAAAGTCAAAGCTAAATATTTTGACGAATTTATATGTTGTCAATCTAGACCAAGGTAGAATGACACTAGCAAATATCGCAAATCTCGCATATAACTCATATAGACATTGAGCCTTGTAGACGATGATTCCATTCTTTCCACAACAAATAGAAACAATATTGCATCACAATCATGAGAATATGAGGTGATATTTTTTGTTTACAACAAACAAAAAGGGAAGGAATGTTAAGACAACCCAATACAACTTTTCTGATGTTTTATATATGTGAAAAACTTATATTCATTCTCATGCTCATAAGTCATAAATATGTAGCATCCTATGGTATATGAAATTTTCTAAGGGAACACAGATTTCGAATAGATCATTTTCTTGATTTTTAAATGATATTCCTCGCTTATGAGTGTGTCCCATCATTTGCTACACCACCCAAAGTAATTTTTGTTCCAACAAAATAATTTTATAATACAGATCCATCTGTTTTAATTTTCAATGTTCCATTGCATCGCTTCCTCGGTGACAAACTGTGTTACCCCTTGTTTTTTGACGAGTTCATGATTTTTCCAAGTCTATTGGAAATTAATTACTACAATATATAAGCTTCCACTTCATGGATGTCAAAGCATAGTCTTGGAGATAAATGAGATGGTGTGAGAATATATATTTAAAAGTTGACTAACTCCAGAACGAGGTTGGTAATTTTTCAAATTAAAGTTTAAAATATTTTTCCCTTTTTTTCCTTGTGTTAAAGCATATTGATATGCTGAAAGTTTCAATTCCCTAGAGCAACACCGCAAGTGCACAGAATATAATTGTACTATATAGGGGTCGAATCTACAGAGACTCAAGAACCTAACGATAGATTTTTAGTTTCGAATTAAGCTAAGTGAAATGAGAAGCAATGTAAATAACAATGCAAAACAATATTAAAATCGGTTTGTTTATCAGATGAGAAAAGTGTTAGGTCCAGGAAATTTTTCAGAAAATCAAGTAATGCAGGTCAATTAATTGGTTAGAATCGAATTACGTACAGGTTCAAGAACTCAAATCACAAAGGTAAAATAAACCAATTTTTGTTGCGAGGATTTTCTATGTCTAAAACCTAAGAAACCAAATTCCTTTGAGATTCTTAATCTCTAAACAAGCATTAAGTGCAAGTTCGATTTGTACACAAATAATCTAATCCAAATTCCTTCGCAATTATCTAATTTTCTCACACTAGGTGCTATCAGAAAATTTTCATGCCAATTTAACAACCTATGATCTAGATTCTAGGTGATCAGTTCAGAACTAGCTTTAAGTGCAACATAGGTGAAGAACAATCAAGTTTTGAATCCTAACCAATCAATCAATTTAACATTCCATGAAATCCCTAATGAGAATCCTTAAACCTAACAAGGAATCTACTCAGACATATCAGTTGAAACAAAAGACATGATTGAATAGATATCATATGAATAAGAAAAGAAAAATAGAAACAGAGGTTCGAAATCTTCTATCAAAGTAGTACAAAGTAACTAGATCAGCCCCAAGCTCTCAATCTCTCAGAAACTCTTCGTAAAAATGAACACTCCAAAAGAAACCTAAAAACCCTAATTAATAGTATAAACACGACTTCGGGTCTTTTGTAAATACATAAAACTTCAGGGCAAAGTTGCAAATCTCCAAAAAATGTTAGTCTTCGCGTGGAGTTATGGAAAATGACTCATGTCGACCGACACCGATGGAGTGTTGATCAACACAGAGGGTCACGAATGACACCAACTTCGACTTCTCAGCTACAATGCTTCATAAACGCTTTCAAATGTTTAAATAATCTCAAACGCGTGTAAACCTATAAAAGACTTGAAAAAGACTCAAAAAACACATAAAAACTCAATTATATATATATATCATGGCTTAAGACCCATAAAAACCATGATATATCACATATTTTGTTTTCCTGCAACAGAGAACAATTCAAGAAGATGATTATCTTCGGAAATCAGATCCAATACAATGAAACAATTCAAGAAGAACATATCACAGTGACGAGCATGTCGAGAGAGTTCAACAACCAACACCCTAGCTACCAAGAGATTTGGCTCATGATGTGCGGGCTCATTGTATCTGAGCTTGCATGGTCGAATTGGGTTTGCAGAAAAGCTTCAAATCTCAAAGATTTTGAAGGAATCATAAGAGAAGATAGTGCGCTATGAAATTTTCAGTTTAAAACTAGCAATTTTTGCATCTCTAAAAACCAAAAAAGGCATATTTCCAAAAGGGTTATAAAATAGATCTTCGTTTTAGCTATAAAATCGAAAAGTGGAGAAGATCTACTCTTATACAAATATATATATGAAAATAAAAATAAAAAGGATGGATCAGAAACTACCGACCTGAGAAATAAAGGAGACTCTACCTCTGGTAGATATGTGGTTGTGTGCGGTAGGAGTTTTTACAGCAGACGTTTGAGAGAAAGAAGATGATATGGGAGAGAAAGAAGATGAAATGTGCGAGAAAGACACCATATATCGCTCGGAGAAGATGAGCATTTGAGAGAGAGATAATATTTTATAGTGGATTACATAACCAACAGCCATTATGGCATTATGTATGGGTCTTATCTGTTTAATGAAATTGTCGGATGAGAAATGGATTTGCGTGTGAGGATATTATTATCCATAAATGTGTCAAAATATTTTGTTGAAAATCAAATTATCGATTTCACAAATACCTAATATTTCATTGCTCATCACGTAATTATCTCTAAATATTATCAACAACTCAACGAGACTAATGGCGTCATATTTCACTTAAAAGTTCGTTTCTTTTGCCCTTTCATCTGCATTTAATTTTCACATGCAAAAATGAACATTTTAAAAAATAGAAAATAAATTAAATAAAACAGAATTTTCTTTTTTAAAACAAGTTACAACAGCATTATGGTATATATTTACTGAATTAGCTACCAACAAATTCATCTCTAATTATTTAACAAACTACCAAATAATCCAATCAAACTTGTTGACATTAAATTAAATAGCCTATAAGTTTATTAACAAAAAAAAAGAGCCTCTGGAGAGTTTTATTCTGTCAAATTTTGAGTCAAACCTTTAAATACAAATAAATTTATGCAGACTAAATCATGGTAGCTGACTAATAAATTTATGGTACATACTAAATTTTGGTAGTTTGATTTCTTACATACTAAATTATATGAAATTAAAGTATTTCTATAAAAGTGAAAAAATAATAATTTGTACATTTGAAACTTACAATATTATCATTCTCACTTTCTTATTTCTTTTCCATACCCTATATAAGATCACATGTGCATGATTCTCTTTTCACATCACAAAGAACACAATTAAATTTTAAGTGAAAACTAATTGGTAAAAGTCGTGGCAAGATCAGCAAAGATGAAAGTTGTTTATATTGAGAATCAAAAAGCTTGATAAGACGGTTTCAGGAAGATGATCAATGGGTTGATGAAACAAGCTCAGGATCATGAGCACGTATCATCAATCCATTTATCTTCTTCTTGAAAGCATCTTTCCGAGCTTTTTGATTCTCGTTATCCGACACCAGTTTCCTTAGTAGTTATCTGAGTGATATGATTAACCTCAACTAGCTGTTTTGAAATTGGAATTGATCAGTTATTAATTTTGCTATTTGTTGTGTAGGTTCCCCCACTGTATTGGTCATATAGTTACATGTTTATCTTTTTGTCAGATGATAATTAATTGATTAAATGGGTGGTTAAGAATAAAAATGTGTTGTAAATATATCAAGAATAATGTGTATATTATTTAGAACAAGATTTGGAATATTGCAATACTAAAGGTTGAACTTTTTATCATTTTATTGTAATCTCAATGATTAGAGTTGCTTGACAAGGTGGTTTTCGATGAGCTATGTGAGTTACTATATTGTGATTTTTGCATGATGCAAATCCGACATTGTTTTGATTTGGACTCATGAAAAAAGTTATGGCATGGACTTTGTATTTTACTCCTCCCTTAGTAATTCTTATGATTAAATTAATAATCATGATTTACCGGTTTGGATAAGTACTAACGACAATATCTTCAAAATTCAAAGCTAAATCTTTTGACAAATTTATATGTTGTGCATCTAGGCCAAGGTAGAATCACACTAGGGAGTTTTATATGGAGTTATGGCAAATCTTGCACATCATGACTGCAATCAAGCAAGACACTGAGCCGTGAAGACGATGATTCCGTGCTTTCTACAACAAATAGAAACAATCTTGCATCACAATCATGAGAATATGAGGCGATATTTTTTGTTTACAGCAAACAAAAAAGGAAGAAGTTATAAGACAACCCAATACCACTTTCCGATGCTATATATGTGGAAAACTTATATTCATTCTCATTCTCAGAAATATATAGCATAATGTGGTATATGAAAATTTTCTAAGGGAACACAGATTTTGAATATATCTTTTTGTTGATTTTTTAAACTGAGTTCCTACTTATGAGTGCGTACCCGTCTTTTGCTACACGCCCAAAGAATTTATGGTCCAACAAAACAATTCAATAACACATATCTATTTGTTTTTCTTTTTAGTGTTTGATATTTTTTAATTTTCAATGTTCCATTGCATCGCTTCCTTGGTGAAAAACTTTGTTACCCCCTTGGTTTTCGACGAGTTCAGGATTTGTCTAAGTCCATTGGCAATAAATTGCTACAATAAGCTTTCACTTCATGATTGGCAAAGCATAATAATTTTGGAGATAAAAATGAGATGGTAGGAGAATATATATATATATATATATATATATATATATATGTATATAATTAAAGTGATCATCACCTTAGATAGACCTGGCTTGATTAGGAGCTACTAATTAAGTTGTTACAATATGTCTAAATTTTATTTAATTTTAATGTATGGCTTTTTTCATTTGCGTATTTAATTTTAATGTATGGCTTTTTTTCATTTGCATATTATAATAGAAAGGCACCTCCATTCCTTCCATGCTTTCTTCTTCATTTTAAATTAACTGTAGTAATATTTGAGGTAAGAATAAAATCTTTTATTATAACTTTCTTTCATAAATACCAATGGTATTAGAATATAAGCTATCGACTTCAAAGATAACTAAACTACCAAATATGAAGACATGTACACATTTCAGTACATCTTATAAAGAAGTTCCCAAAGAAAATACATAGTGAGTACAGAGAAAGTGCAAAGAAACATGAAGAAATACATGATTAAGGAAGTGAGTTCAATCTTTTCCTCATTATTGGGGGAGGATCTAAAGGCTTATCACCAAGAAGCTGATGAAGAAAGGTATGGAGGAAGAGGAGGCGGATTTAGGCGTTCAGGGGCACAATTATTTGCAAGATGCTATTAAAAACAAAAGAAGAGAAAGTGTTTTAGAAAATTTAGTCGTTTTTATCATTTAGATAAGCAGCCTCTAATAGATATAATCTTTGGGATTACAAAATATGTCTATTTTCAAAATTTGTTTACCACAATTTATGAAATGTTAAGCCATAAAATTAGTAGATTCTTTGAGCTTCTAGGCATAGGCTACAGTTTACCAATGCCCCTGTATTTCAGCTCAATGTTTGATCTTCAGTTGAGAGTCTGTTCTGAATTGCAAGCCACGCCATGAAGGAGTATTTAGGCGTTGCGTACGAGAACCAAATGCCTTTTTACCATTTGCTTCATGGGGTTCGTTGTTCTAGTCTGCTTCCATGTTTCTTTTGAGTTGAACTTGCATTTGAACTTATCTCCTTAGAATTTCTATAACACCACATTGTGTTCTACCACTATCCCTTTGTGGCGCTGATTTTCTATCTCATCTTCAATACTGTTCAATGCATCAGTTCTATGGTTTTTTTCTCTATGTATAACTTTTGGGGTTAGGCACAAAATATACAACTAAACTTTTGTTATTTCGCTAAATAAATGTTAAATGACGTGTTATTATTATATGTGAATGTGATTTTTAATAATGAAATTATAGTAAATCACATCAATACATTTGTGCTAATAGAGTAATAGTGTGCTATTTCCTACAAAACATATTTGTTTGTTTCAGACGAGTAGTACAAAATTGTGTAGTTATTAGCGTTGATATTAAAACAACATGGTATTTAAATTACATGGTTATGTAGCATGCTAGTGATTACGACACATAAACAACGTTTAGTCAAAATTATCTCTGACAAAATCTACGAAATATGTAGCCTCTACCGATAAATCCTAGCAGCCTTCATTCAAAATAACCATTAAAAAAAAAAAACGGTCTTCTAAAGATTATATGGTTTAGTCTGGATTTTTGATATGGGATTCTCTATTTATTAAAACACTAGTGTCCAACCTGTACTAGTAAGGGAACAAATTTATTTTCTGAATGTGACTAACTTTTTGATTGGGTAAAATATTTTTGAAATTGGTTGAAATTAATAAAATTTTAATTAAAGTAAAATACTTATTAATTTATAGTTCATATCATGTTGTTGTTATATGTTGTCATTAGTATGAATATGAGAGATAAACTATTTTCTTGTAGAAGTCTAACTTAATTCCCCAAAACGATTAGACACCACATTTTATAAACATACATAGCATATGTGCTTGTAGTAACTCTAGTTTGAAGTTGAGTTTTACTTGTAAAAACTTGCATACGTTTTTTAAGAATTTGTCTCAACGCTTTTATTGTTGATCAATCTAGTAATATTTAAAGGAAAATGTCATGCTGGGAGGAAAGACTGAGACAGAACATTACCATTGCTGAGGTCCAGATACCCATTCCAAGAGACCCCAAGAGAAACATCTTCTACATCTATTCTGTGAATTTAGAAAAGAGTTATCATGAGAAATTTAAAACAATGAGAAACAAATTTGTCAAAACCATTTTTTGTGTGTAGTCATTATATTATAATTCTTTATATTATAAAGCGCCTCCAATTTTGTGGAGATATTTTAGGATTTTTGAAGAAACAAAGGGAAAGGAGGTTATAGAAAGAAATTTTTTTTTTTATTTTAGTTTTCTATATCTTTACGATATTTTTAAAAGGAGGTAATGGTGAAATATTTTTTTTAGTTTTTCAGTTTTCTCCTTTTCTGCTTTTTAGTTTTGATAATTTTAATGAGATTTAAATTTAAAATAGACTAGAGTTGAACCCGCGGTACACCGCAGGTCAATGTTTTTTTAATCATTGTAAAGAATGTTTATATTTTACTGTTTAATATTTTGTGTTCAGTTTTTCACATAATTTATAAATTTTTAGATTTTGTTTGTTTAGTTTTTATATGTAATTTTAACTTAATTAAATTCTAAAATATTAGTGTTGTTGATTAGTTGGCATATATACCCATTTTAAATTTGTGTAAGTGGTTCTTATGTTCAATTCTTCTCCACTGTCAGTCAAACAAGTTAGCAAGACCCGGATATTTGATTATTGTAAAATATTTTTAAAATAAAATAAACAACTTTTTAAATAAAAATATTTTTAATATTCTCTTTTTTAGTAAATGTTATAATTTTATACATAAAATTCTTTATATTTTCAAATATATCATATATTATATTTCATCAACTATATACAATTATTAATTTATATATATAGTTTATTTATTTTTATTAAAATTTGGTAGTTTACGGTCTACCCATCAATTTGCGAACAAAGTCCGATATACTTGCGGTCCACTATGGGCTTGTTCATGATGCCGATTTTCAAATAATTTAAAAATAATGTCAAACAAAAATGATAGGAGAATCATAATTCATATTGTTAAAATCACAATATTAGATAAGGAAAAGATTATGGAGAAATATTAGATAAAAAAAGGATTGTAGAAAATTAACTGATTATTATTTAGAAAGAATAAAAATAGATAAATTAAATATGGAAGTGATTGAATACACGAATAACTATTTGGTGTTTGGATACAAGAAAAACCCAAATTTGTACTTTAATTTTAATAGTATAAGATATCTATGTGGCATAAATGTTTTTAAAAAAATCTATGTGGCATAATTTAATTGGTCATGTGACATGTGCTTTACAATATAAAAGATTAGTAAGTAACACATACTATGTTTCTTTTGCCACAAGGCTTTATATACAAACTCATTAACTAAATCATTAAATCACAAAATTATCTAAATCATGTTCATTTAGTCAGTCGATCTAGTGTTATTCGTCCATTAAAAAATCCGATGCTGAGGTTATTCGACGGTTACACTCACCTTAGAGAGATTATTATTATTATTATTATTATTATTATTATTATTATTATTATTATTATTATTATTATTATTTTATTATTATAATTATTATAATAACAATAAATCTATAGTCTGGTTTGTGTTGTGCTAATTAAAATTACTAATATATAATTATGCATGTGCAATATCAATTATATCAATGATAATAAATTTGATCCAAGATCCTTCATGACCCATTGACCCAAACTTTTAAACAAATATCATATATACGTAAATCAATATTTAAACCAGAAAAATATTCGAATTAGATATTCTATTGGGAACTAATTGATTGAAAAAATAATTTTTTTCCATTTGTGATGAAATCTATAATTAGTATTAGATTAATATAGATACAAAATTTAAAATCTATGAAATTAAAGTTATCATATTTTAAATATTAAACTATTATTGGTAAATTAAAACTATTATTTACATGATATCATAATATATGAAATAGTTCAATCTGTTTAAAAAATATTCAAATCATAACAAATATGGAAAATGTATATAATTTTATTATATAACTTATGTGATTATTTAATTATTTATAAAACATATGATCAAATAAAAATAAGAGGAGAAAATAATATTAACAGATAATTAGTATGATTTAATTGGAAAGAAAATCAGGATAGAGATAATAATTAGTTAAATTTAAATTTTAATCTAATTGAATTATATAATATGATTAATAATTTAAGTGCAATAGCATTTGGTGTAATATCCAATGTAAATAGAAGGTTATTTTGTTTTTTACGTTGCTCAAATAATAGTATTAGATATTGGGACCGAAGTATTTTATTAATTTATAAAGGATCTTAATTTATTTATATAAACAATTGTCTAATGTTTCAAAAATTGTCTAATTTTTCAAACATTGTCTAATTTTTCAAAAAAATCTTTTTAAATTAAGAAGTTCAAGAAAATAATTTGATATTTTTAGTCAAAAAAATTAGAAAATAATTATCGCATATAAATATTTTCATGATTTTTGGATGCAATTTGAGAAGATAATATCAACTGTTTTAAAACACTAAGAAAAAACTATATATAAACCCCAACAAAAATGCAAATATATGAATAAATAAATAACACTATAATCATATTTTACTAAAATGTCTTCTTTATATGTTATAAAATTTTATGATTATTAATTTATGGTATTGATGAGACCATATATTTACATAAGATTTTCAAAAACAAAATTATCTTATTAATTTATCGAATTGTGTTAATTATTACACTGGCTCAACTTGGAACTAGCTAAATTTATTAATTTATAGAAATTATTAATTTATCGAGTATTAATTTATAGATGTTCTATAGTGTACTTATTAGAGTAGACATTTTTAACTGTCAAATTAAGTATGTAGCATGGAAACTCGTCGAATGTATATTTTTCATTTCAAAAATATAAGTTCTTGGAAATGCGATGGAAACGTCCATTTCCGATTTGGAAATGTAATGGAAACTTATTACTTTTTTTTTAATTTGGAAACTTAGTAAGTTAGTTAATTAGAAGAATTAATAAAACGTATTAATATCCATCATTAACTAATCAAATAGTATGTGAATCTATTATAGAAGTAGGGAAAGAGTGGAGAGACGTCGGAGCTAGGGAAAATGACGTGCTCCCCACCATCTCAATGCTCACGCGCACTATACCCCACTTAACCCTAATTCCCAATGTTAATTACATTCTAATTTTTATTTCTCAAATTTTTAGAAGATACTGATCAATATAATTAACAGTATGTACAAAGTTACTAGACAATACATATGATATTACGACTAGAATTAACAAAGAAAATGATCCTAGTTCCCCATTCCACAACATGATTCCAACACATTAATACATTTCTCTTTCCAAATATTCAAAAAAAAAGGAGCAACAATTTGGTCTTGTTCCCCAAATCATTTTTGTTTTGTTTTGGTTAATACAGTTGTTTACACGGTCTGTTGTGCTTAACAAGCGGTATCAGACGATGAACAATATGTTCTGTGAAATAATTTTCCCCATGTCAATTATAAAAGTTACCAATATTTCCTAAAAATTTTGCACCATATGTATATGATTAAAAAAAGGAAGTAATTGTTTAGCCAATCTAAGTATTAGGAGTGTATACTTATTATTTTATTAACCTGGAGATGAGTTTCATTAAATACGTTATGGTCTTCTGGAGCCTAAGACTTTGGCATAATCGGTATGCAATTCTACTGTTGGTTTATAATAGACTCATAAATGGGTCCAGAAGCAGTATTTATAAAAAGAGATTTCACATAGTATTGCGTTCTTCGATTCTTATATAACCCTATATAAATAGTACTACAGTAAAACCTCTATAAATTAATAATGTTGGGACCATGATATTTTATTAATTTATAGAGATTTTTTGTCAAAAATTAAAAATGTTTGATCTAAATAAAATTAATGTATTTGATATTATAAATTTTAATAGTTTTGGACTTGAAAGTTTAAAATTTAAAAGAAAATTAAATTATTTTGATACGTACGATGGACTCTAATTGTGTGAGGAGTGAACCCAATACTTAGATTCCACCGAAGTGAACATATTTTTCTGAGAGTTAAGACTCGTAAAAATATTCGTGAAATGGAATCTTATTTTGTGAGCAGCAGACTCAACACTTAGATTCCACTGAAGTGAATATATTTTACCTAGAGTTAGGACTCAGAAAAATATCGGTGAGATGGAATCTAAATTTCTGAAGAGCAAACTCAACACTTAGATTCTAACGAAGTGAACATATTTTCCCGAGAGTTAGGACTCGTAAAAAATCTCAGTGAGATGGAATCTTATTTTGTGAGGAGCGGACTCAACACTTAGATTCCAGCAAAGGTAATATATTTTCCCGAGAATTAGGACTCGGAAAATATCCGTGAGATAGAATCTAATTTTGTGAAGACCGAACTCAATATTTAGATTCTATCGAAGTGAACATATTTTCCCGAGAGTTTGGACTCGGAAAAATCTCTGTGAGATGGAATCTAATTTTGTGAGTAGCAAACTCAACAGTTAGATTTCATCGAAGTGAACATATTTTCCCGAGAGTTATATCTCAGAAAAATCTCTATGAGATGGAATCTAATTTTTTGAGGACTGACCTAATCACTTAGATTCCACCAAAGTGAACATATTATCCCGAGAGTAAGGAAAATCAGAAGCAAAATGTCCTAGACGTTACTCTAGTTCTTAGACTAGTAAACAAACAATTTCTCCCTGAAACAGCGTCAAAAACTTGATGTGTGTGTGAATATTACTCAGGTTTTAACCTTTCACAACACAACAATTAAGCTGCAAGTGCACAGAAAATCAATTGTAGTATTTAAGGTATCGATTCCCACACAGAGAGAAGTTGTATTACAAATCCAGCGGAACAAGTAAAGCTAGATCTCAAATATAAAAAGGGTGTTTTTTTGTCATCGTTTCAAATAACAAAATAAAAGCGATAAAACAAATGTGTAAATCAATAAAGAAAGCGTTGGGTATTCAAGGGGTCGAAGGGTAAACATGTACCCAACGAGAATCTTGCCACAATGCTTCTTTATCAATATTTTCTCGTGCATCCTTCGTCTAAACTCCATCTTTTATCATTAGGCATATATTTTGGAACTTGATTTCTCGATGATCCTTCTTCCTTAGATGTTGGGTCACAATTCTTGGATTTTGCCTTCGGGGCTAAAAGATGGAAGACATTGCCTTATTGGAAATACGAACCACATGAAGTATATTGAATTGAAAGTGCATGCATGCCTAGAGTTGTTATGATATTTCTGCTGCTTATAATGATTTATTACTCTGAATATTTGTGTATACTCGTATTAGTGTACTTGAGTGTTGATTGTTATTTTGGGGATTGGGTTGAGAATTATTATTGTATAGGACAGGTCTCACTGAGTAATCTTAGATTACTCATGATGCTACTTGTTTTGCAGGTAACCTAAGTCGGGAAACCATAGGGGAAGCCCATGACGTTATGCCACCCGGTGTAGAGTGTAGCCTTTGTAAGAATATTTGGTTATTTCATTTGATACGATTTGGGCATTAGGCCTTGGCGCCATTCGTAATTTGTACTTGGATTATTTTAAAAATCAATAAAAGTTGTTT
Source organism: Cardamine occulta (assembly GCA_028015245.1). Classification (NCBI taxonomy): domain Eukaryota; kingdom Viridiplantae; phylum Streptophyta; class Magnoliopsida; order Brassicales; family Brassicaceae; genus Cardamine; species Cardamine occulta. The sequence continues at coordinate 12,829,839 of CM051386.1, read as the reverse complement.
TCCCGTAATTCCCATGTCTTAATGATAATAGTCTAGTCCGGACTGACCCAACTCTCGTACATGGTATGGGTTGAAAAGCCTTAGGCTGGGTTCGAGAGGAATGATACTGGTGGATGAAACGGCTGAGTGCTAGATACATTCTGGTAACCTCGATCGTGTCATCCGCGAGCATCAACGTAACGCACCCGGGTCGTTCTGAGTCATAGAGCGGTTTGGGGGCGTTACAAACAGAGTATAAGGATTTTAGCCGATGAACTCTATGAATTTTAGGTTAATTGATCATTCATGTTTCATAGTCCGAGACTTGGAAAGTAGACATGCATTTACAGAAACTCTCTTGAATGAATTGATTATTGAGCCCGTGCGATCCCTTGAATGCCCAAAGCTTTCTTTTATCATATTTACACACTTGTTTTATTGCTTTTCATTACTCGTTTTCGTGACACACTAACAACTCCTTTCATATTATCGTTCTAGCTTTACTTTGTTTTGACGGATTTGTAATACAACTTCTCTTTCAATTGATTCTCTAGCACTTGCAGCTTTATCGTTGAGTTATTAAAGAAAAACCTGACACACCATCAGACTCTCATTTGGCCACCAATCTTACCCGCAAGAAAAGCTTTGCTTGTGAGTATATGCCAAACATCACTGAACTTTCAAAGGCCACCTCAAAAATGACTGCTCCCCTATAAAGTCTTTTGACCTAATTATGATTTCAAGTCAGCAAAAAACTTGTATCTAGCCAATGAGATAATGATGGAGATCTAGTAAGTTTCCATTGACACTGGAAAAATCCAGACTCTCAAGAACTAAATTCGTTTGCAGGATGCTAGATTGTAGGAGACATAACAACAAGAGTGCAGGAAAATATACTCCTTCAGTTTGAAGAATCCTTGAAGCACAATGCCATCTGTTTTGTATCTGACCCCGTGAACATCTATATTGTGTTTCTGAAGTTTCACCTGAGAGAAGAAACAAAAGAAAACCCATTACCTCCTAAAGAGAAGTATAAAAACAGGAGTGATGCCAATCCAATGATAAACTATTGAAAATGATAAAACCGAAACAAGAAATGATTTGTATACATACAAAAGCACATAAGCAACAAACCTGAATAAGTCCCAGCATCATCATCATCATCGTCATCATCGTCAGAACCCTCATTGACATATAAGATAAATGATTTTATATCTTCTTTACTTAAAATAGTTTAACCGTAACCCAAAACAAAGTAGAGCAGCAGAGATGTTCATATTCCCAACAATAAGAGTAAGTAACAATTAACACAGAATTGATGTATATATATTGATGCTCCACTGTAGAACACTTTCTCACACCAATGCAATTCATTATTAGACCGAACCACATGAGCTAACTTCAACAGCTAAGAATGGAATTCTTGTCTGAAGCCCTCGAATTTGGGAATTGAAACACATATACCCACTTGGTGTAAACACAGATTTCACCAAATAAACAGTTTACACATACGGCCACTTGGTGCAAACTGTTTATTTCCATTGTGTAATTCTCAGCAGCCCGGTTTGGGATTTTAATAATGTAATTTATATTATAAAAAAAAAAAAATTTCTTTTGCTTCTTTCTATCAAAACAGTTTTGATTTTCTTAAAATTCAAAGAGGAACAGTGCATTTGGTAAATTCAAAATTTGAGACTTTAAAAATCGGACCCGATTCATTAGATAAAATTTTCACTAGAGCTAAAAACACATTGAATGGACGTATTTCCACTATTCTGTTAAGAAGAATAATGTTACATACTTCAGAGTTCATAATGCAGTGGGATGAGCATAGCTTACAAAAATCTCTATTGATGGGAAATAGATAAGATAAAACTGCAAATCATTTGAAACATTAACAGAGTTTTAACAGAACAATAAAAATGAAATGACCATGTTTTCATACACAAGTTAATACCTCAAAGACTTATGACAGAAAAAAACAAAATAACATTCATTAACAACTGAGTCTGCTTTGCCTCCCTCACGGAACCAAGGGGTACTTTCGTAGTTGTGACCTTGGGCTACGAACAGAGCTCTATTTATCACAATCACTCAGAGCTTTCACTTTTGTTGATCGAAGGGTCTCCTCCACCAAATAGTTCCGTAAACCTTATTACTGACTCCGTAGACACGAACATACTTTCTGGTGAGGAATCAGGAGGCTGTACTAAGAGAACATTGCAACCTCTCAAGTTCAGTGCCTGAAGAACCCTTAAAAACTCCGAGGGGTCTGAGATTTTTTTTGAGAGTACCATCAGATTTACTGGTTCAGGATAACGAGATATGACAAAGCTGATCATGTCAAATAACAGTTCATGTTCCCCATTTTCTAGGCATATAGAAGAACAGAGAATAGTGTTAAGAGGGTTTAAGTTAAGGAATTCAAATTCGGATACGTAGCTGATAAAGGCAGTAAAGAAATTCAATTTTACTGAGGGGATCCTCTCACCATAACGCTTGATTGGGTCACTAGGGATTGGGCAATCCTTGATAGACCAGTAGATGCCTGTGTCAGTACCTTCACGAAACGGACTAAGAATAAGCGATTACAATTACCAGACGAGAAATAAATATACAATTGAATTAGATCCATTAACTATAAGACAAATATATTTGATATTTATTGTATTTTAATTTTAGTTATGTTTGTTGTAAAATTTAAGTGTCATAAATCAAATTTGGTTAAAGTTAAGAAATAGTTGTGTGACTAGGTGTATCATGTATGGAAAAATAGGTATATTTATTTTGGAACAGAAAACCCATCCAGTCCTGTATCCGTTAGAAAATTTATGTCCCATAACTGTTTTTTTTAATAAATTACTCGTTTGAAAATATTTATTTTTGGTAAGGAATTAGGTAAGGAAATTATATTCAATACTTGTATTTCCCGTTTGTGATGGAAATTATATAAAAAAAATTCATATTTCTCAAAAATTCTCTAAACTTTGTCAAAAATATACGAATTTTCTAAAATTATGTCCCCAAGACATTTTTTACCTAAATTACCCAAATATACATATCCTATTTTCCCAATCTCGTCTTGTTATGCAAAATTTCCATCATGTATTTGATTGGGAATAGTTTGGATAATGTTTTTTATTTGTCAAGTTACATGTTCCCATCCTGTACGTACTATTTTTCATCCCGATATTCGACTTTATATGCCTATCGTATTAAGTTACAATGGTCATCATTTTAAAATAAATGTAATGATCACCTTTTTTTTAGTTCTAGTAATGTTATTGACAATTAAAATAATATTTAAAGTTATATACTTTTTGTCTATTTTCAAAATTTGTTTACCACAATTTATGAAATGTTAAACCGTAAAAATTAGTAGATTCCTTAAGCTTCTAATCTGAATAGTTATTGAGCTATCTTTCATGGTTTTAGTGTTAGGTCACATGTGTAAAGAGGGAGAGTGGAGGAGGTGCAAGTAAAGAGTGACAATGGGTCTGGTGAAGATGTAAATGGTGACTAGTGGAATGCTTTGTAAAGTCAATGAAAGCATTAATAATTCATAGTCATTAACTTTGAAACTTCAGAAAGACTTTGAAACTTCTCGTTCATCATTCGTTCTAGCTTCTTCCTGAGTGCTTCGATAAGAAGTTTGTTGACATTGTCACTTGATTCCTCTTGATGATCGGATATCTCTGCCTGCAAATCTACACAACTAAAAATAAGTAAGAAGTTCTTTTGAAAGAAATCACAATCAAACAAGTAAAATACGAAAATGACTCCTTATATGCCGGAGAACCCTAATCGCGACTGTTCAACGAAATCAATCTCGGAAAATTATCAAAACACATCCAATAATTCCAGAATCAATTTTTAAAAATACTATACTCGTCCTAGGTTCATATGCAATTGATTTCACGATTTTATCACTAGCCAATATTTGATGCTAATTCGAACAAGTTTGAACAAAATCACTTAACTTCTCGATGTTGCTCTGATACCACTTGATACGACCTCCGTGAGAGATCACAATTCAAAACCAGCACAGAGAGGTTAAGATGATGATGAAGTGCTTCTAGACCCTATTAACAAGCACCTAGAGATTTAATGGATCGAATGTCGCCACAAGAGGTCGCGTAAACACCACTTGATGAGACTAAGAGTTTGGAAATCGAATCACACGAAGTCGAGAACAATAATCTATATTTTAGAAAGGTTTTTTTATTAAAAGGATAAATGAGTTCAGAGACAGAATATAAAGAGAAAGAGACGAAGAGGAGAAGAAAAAAGACATAAATGACGTAGAGTTATGAGACATGCCTCGTATACTCATGCTAAAACCATGCAGAAATAAACACACAAGTTCAAATTCAAAATGAGAAAGAGATAAGAGATAATGGGTCATGTCAATGATGTATGGAGACGAACCTTGGAATGGATCGGACTAGAGGATGGCATAGATAGACATATAAGCAACAAGCCTCATTAAAAAAATCTTACTCGAAAAATCCATTGGAACAAAACTGAGCTAAGGGAAAAATAGTGTGAGTGGATCATATGGCCAAGCTCTAGTCTTCTTGGACTTGCACCATGACCAGCGTGGACTTGATGCATCCTCTAGGGTCCAAGTGATCCTCTTGAGTTTTCACGAGTTGGAGTGAAACTCTAAACATTTGCTGAAACTGCTTTGTCCAGGAACAAATCTTGACTTCCTTTTGCTCCATATTTGATCACCGTGTCTTCCATGTCGCCAACTCTATTCTTTGTCCTTGGAGCTTCTTGGGGTCGTATCAAGATGAAAGAGTGTTGAGAGAGATAAAAGAGATGGAAATGCGTGAAGAACAAAGAATGCATAATAAGGGGAAAAGGATAAGATCTGACAATTTTCTTATGATGTTCGTAGTGATGATAAGGAGTCAGACAATAATGGGTTACAAAGAAGTGAGTCAGAAAATGATGATTACTACGACTTTCAGAATTGGACTAATTTGATTGATAATAAAGTCTTCGGAGGGGTATGGAGGTTGGAGAACCACCAGTAAATGTAGTGCCTGAAAATGGTGAGTTTGTGGGACATATAAGCTCTTCGTCCTGAAGACATAAGTGATGCAGTATTGTCCTACAATGAGCTGTACAGGTCTTTGCCACTGAATGTAGAGAAATAAGTGAGGTTCAGTTACCAAAGATAGACTGTAGCAGTTAAGCCGGAATTGAAAAGATTCTTCTCACGAGGAGAATTTGAGAAGTTAAACACTCTGTCTAGAGCCGAGGGTCTTGAGCGAGAAGAAAGAGGAATCGTTTCCTTTTTTTTTTTTGTTGGCAAACTTTTCATTTCAAAATCCAAAAGTGCATTTTATTTTAATACAAGTGAAAATGCAATATTAAAACCTCTTTTAGAATAAAGCCAACACAAGATCCAATCAGGCTATACATTAAGTGTCTACACGTGACATTCAAAGGGATGAAGATAGGAAAGCATCATCACCGCTTCATCTCCAACGGAACAGCTTGGAATCACCGCCAACGGCCGGTGCTCTGGAGAAACTGAGAAGCCAGTCTTCGATTTGACTTCCTGTCTGCAAATTCACTTGAAGCTCTTCTACTACTTTACACCGGTTCCCATTTGAATTGTCACATCTTTCTCTGAAAGAAGTTAGGAAGACCGAAGAAATTGAAATTTAATAGTAGACATATTAATAGCCTTGCTGTAAAAAAATCACCATCCAAATTCGAAGTAACGCTACTCAACGCTAATTGTGTTGATCCCTTTTTAGTTGCGGACTTATGGGCAATTGATTTTTTCCCCTCTTCCTTACAATTTCAGGATAAAGTTCCTGCCGATATTTTTGCATTCAAGATTACTCTTACCCGAAATCATATTAAATTGAATATTAATAATAGTCAAAATTCACAACTCTTAATTGATTTTATTGTTCAAAAAGGTAAAATCAAAATGAGAGAAAGACATTGCGGTGAATGGGAAATGGTATACATCTCTAAGCTTCCTTAGATCACATGCTATGAACTCGCATCATTGTGTATATAAATGAAATCTCTCAACCAACAAAACACTTCAATCACCACATGAACACTTACAACACACAGAGATTCAATACCTTTTTCACTCTTAAACTGATCTTCACTTCCAGCAAAGAACCGCTGGAATAGGTGAAGAAAACGAGACAATAGAACGAACTGATAAAACGCCAGAGGATAATTCCAACAAACTAAGAGCAGCGAATTATAGAGAAGCGATCACACACGCTAATATTCAGTACACCACATGAGATAGGATAAATAGTATAAAACAGAATTTTAGGCATAAAATAAAACAGTTTGACATACATAAACAAAGGTCAAATATGGTGATGGCTCGCAAATAACCTTACCCTTATTTAATGACCTGGGCTGATCAAGTGGGATATCACCAGGCTGTGATAACAAGGTGCCATATCTGTATGATGGTGATGGCACGCAAATAACCTTACCATAATCTAATAACCTTCCTTGCCATAACGACCAATTGGGCTGATCAACTGGTATATCACGAGGCTGTAATAACAAGGAATAGCCACGGTGCGCAGTCAAGGTTTTAAGACAATATGCTAAGTTGATTTCTCCTTTGATCTGATTGCAGATTATGATCAAATTTAATCGTTCTGTACAATCCGTGGACCCAAACTCAACGTCAAGTGCCCAAAAATAAATGTCATGTAATATCCTATGAAATCTCTCACTTTCATCCCTTGGAACTGTTGGAAGAAAAAACTTTTAAGATTATGATGGAGAAAGTGTTAAGTGTTTAGAAGAGAAATTTAGGAAATGGAAGACTTTGATATAGTTTTCAACTCTTTCTTATTACTCACTTCTTAACTTAAGTTAGTTACAAATGAGAAGGAGAATGAGGTATTTATAGCCTTCACATTACAAAATATGAAGGCTAAGTGAAGAGTGACAATGGATCTGGTGAAGATGTAAATGGTGACTAGTGGAATGCTTTGTAAAGTCAATGAAAGCATTAATAATTCATAGTCATTAACTTTGAAACTTCAGAAAGACTTGTAAATCTTACAATGATATGCTTAAGTTATATGGTACATTTTTGGTTTGTAGAAAACATAATAGTAAAAAGGAACAGAGCAATATGTCGTATATGCACAGAGAGAGAGAGAGAGAGAGAGTTTGATCGACCGGCTGCGTTCAATGCCATTCTGGACACCCCTTGGATTTACCAAATGAAAGCAGTACGTTCAACCTATCATCAGTGTGTGAAGTTTCCGATTCCTAGTGGAGAAGGAATGATTAACGGAGATCAAGAGATGTCTAGATCTTGCTACCTAACAAGTCACAGGCTAAAAGTTCAATAGTAATTAACCACCATTGGGGTACCGAAGGACTCAAAGTTTCCCAGTGGACAATAATCTACCGAGGTTTCGATCGATATTTCTATTGATCCGAAACACCCCAAGCATGTGGTGAAAATCAGTTCGGGACTTGAGTCAAAGCTACGAGACGAGTTAATCGAATTCCTGTCAAAACATAAAAGTTTATTTGCTTGGTCCATCAAAGACATTTCAGGAATCGACCCTGTAATCATCTCTCACAAACTGCATGTTGATCAAGGCTTCAAGCCAGTCAAGCAAAAAAGGAGAAAGCTCGGCCTTGATCGAGCTAACCCAGTAGACTTCTCAAAACCGGTTATATTCGCGAAGTCAAATACCCAGATTGGCTCGCTAATCCTGTAGTAGTTAAGAAGAAAAATAGAAAGTGGAGAGTCTACGTTGATTTCAGTGATATCAACAAAACTTGCCCAAAGGATAGTTTTTCTTTGCCACACATTGACCGCCTGGCCGAATCAACTGCGGGTCATGAACTCTTAAGTTTCATGGATGCTTTTTCTGGCTACAACCAGATCCGAATGAGTTCGGTTGATCAAGAAAATACTTCATTCATTACAGATAAAGGAATTTATTGCTATGTAGTAATGCTCTTTGGATTGAAGAACGCTGGAGCAACTTATCAACGTGTCGTCAACAAGATGTTTGATGAACAACTGGGGAAAACCATGGAAGTCTACATTGACGACATGTTGGTTAAATCTCTCAAAAAGTCTGAGCATATTCAACACCTCGACCAATGCTTCAAGATATTGAACGAGTTTGGCATAAAGTTTAACCCTGCGAAATGCACTTTCGCTGTGCCATCCGGAGAGCTTCTTGGTTATATTGTGACACAGTGAGGCATAGAAGCAAATCCAAACCAGATTAATGCATTTCTAACAATGCCTTCACCGCGTAACTTCAAGGAAGTGCAACGCTTAACTGGAAGGATTGCAGCTCTCAACATATTCATATCCCGGTCAAACGATAAGTGTCTTCCTTTCTATCAACTATTAAAAGAGAACAAACAATTCACTTAGAGTGATGAATGCAAAGAAGCTTTTAAGCAACTCAAAGTATATCTCACGACTCCTCTAATTCTTTCTAAGCCATACACTGGCAAAAGGTTGTACCTTTACATTTTGGTTTTTGAACATACAGTGAACGGTATAATTGAACGAGAAGATCGAGGAGAGCAGCGGCATATCTACTATATAAGTAAAATTTTGACAGGCCCAGAAACTCGTTACACGATGATGGAAAAACTTGCACTCGCAGTGGTGGTTTCTGCTCGTAAACTAAGGCCATATTTTCAATCTCATCCCATAGAGGTTCTCACATCAACCCCTTCGCGCACCATTCTGCATGGCCCTTTCCAGTCAGGACGATTAGCAAAGTGGGCAGTCAAACTCAATGAATATGATATCGAGTACAAGAGTCGGATAAGCGCAAAGGTTCATATTTTTTCTGATTTTCTTACCGAGCTTCCAACCAACGAAGCAACTTCAGAAGATGAAAATAGAACCTTGAAATGATTCATCGATGGGTCTTCCTCAAGAAAAGGATCCAGAGTTGGAATCAGGTTATAAACACCTACATCAGAAATAATAGAACAGTCGTTCCGATTGTTGTTTTCTGCTTCAGACAAAAAAGCTGAGTATGAGGCACTCATTGCCGGACTTCGTCTCATGAAAGGAATATTGGAGCACAAGAGGTGGTCGCTTATTGTGATTCTCAATTAGTTATGAGTCAATTCATAGGAGAGTACGAGGCGAAGAATGCTTGAATGGAAGCATATCTTAAAGTTGTTACTAGTTTAACCTGAAAGTTCAAAAGATTTAAACTAGTGTGCATTCCTCGAAGTGAAAACAGCTCGGCATATGCATTAGCCGCTTTGGCTTCAACATCAGATCCTGGTTTTGAAAGGGTAATTCTGGTAGAATACATTGCAACTCATAGCATATCATTTCTGGATGAGACAATGGTAGTTACCATATCTCAAATTCAATCTGAAAGAGATAAGAGAGCTCTTGTCAGAAGAGCGCCTGGAAATAAGAGGTGTTCAAGAAAGAAACGGAAGCAAGATCGAAACCATGAAAGAAGCATTGACGGCATTGACGCACACACAACAGTTAATGAACCAGAGCATTCGGTCGTGGTATAACCCTTTTCCAGAGAACCAGAGTCACAGTTAAAAACTACTCAGGAGGAAAACATTCACGAGATACCAATCTCAGAAGATAGTGAACCGGAGTCAGAAGCCAACAGAGATTTAAAAGAAGAAGCGGTCATGCCCAATGAAGCATCCGAATTCGATACCTCCATGGTTACCGATTTCCAAAATCTTGATGTCAAGTTAAGTGAGGACTTTTCCACTAATGATTGGGGGGGGGCTGACTGGAGGTTCCTAACAAAAGGTATATCCAAAATGGAGAACTACCTAGTGATAAGTGGAAGGCTCGAAAACTTAGAATCATCAGCGCAAAATATTGCATGATTGAGAACTCACTGTTTAAGCGAGGTGTAAGCAACCCTTACTTATTGTGCATTCACGGCGAAGGGATCAACTTCATTATGAGTGAATTCCATCAAGGTCTATGTGGAAACCATTCGTCTCGAAGATCTATGGCATTCAAGATCAACTGTCTTGGTAACTTCTGGCCTACAATGATCACTGATTGTGCAGATTATTCGTGGCGATGTGTGAAGTGTCAGCAGCATGCTCCATTGATTCATCTGCCTTCCGAGCTACTTTCATCAATAATAGCTCCATATTCATTCATGCGCTGGTCTATGGATATTATTTGACCTATCACTACAAGAAATCTACCACAAAACTGACGGCAAATTCCATCGGAAATCTGTCGGATTTGGCAAAATCCGTCGGAAATCCATCGGTTTTTGCCGTCGCTTCTATCTCGTCGGAAATTCCGACAGATTTCCTACGGAATACCGAAATCAGGATTTTTGATATTTATAAACCGACGGATCCAAAACCGACGGAATTCCGACGGCTTTAAAACCGACGGATTAAAAACCAACGGAGTTCCAACGGAAATAAAACCGACGAAATTCTGATGGATACAAAACCGACGGAATTCCGACGGATAAAAACCGATGGATTTCCTACTGAATTATTTAATTTTTTTTAATTATATAATCAAATTTTTAAAAATAAATTTAATAATTTTGTTTTCTAATATAAATTAAAATTAAAGAAATAATAATTATATAAAATGCAATAATTCAAATAAAAATTCAATATTTATAAAATAATTCAAAAAAAAAACAAAAAAAAACTAAAACTACGATGGCGGGAATCGGGATAAGAATTCCTCCATGCGTTGCTACAATACCAGGTGATCCGCCTCCAATTTGCGGGTTCTCTCACGTTCCGCTTCTTGTTGGAGGCGATCCGCTTCTCGTTCTTCTGCGAGGTGTTGCAGCTGCGTCTTCATGGCATCTATCTCAGTGTCTCGTTGTGCGAGCTGTGCCATAATATCGGGAGAATCACCGTAGAAACGCGAAGTTGCAGAAGAAGATACGTCGTCCGGAAGACCAAATACACGACCTTTGGTCTTCGGAGTACACTGCGGTAAGAAACAAAAATTTTGTTAAAAATTAGAAACTACAAAAAAACGATTTAAATATATATTTTACTTACCTCATAGACGAATTCGTTAATCTTCTCGATCGGAAGATCGGTCATTGGAGGCATTCTTTCGGTGAGTGGCTGAGAAAGGAGGAAGTCTTCCTTCATCTTCTCATAATTGTCAATGATCTCCCGAGCCAGCGGATCTTGGATTTCATGGTTCTTCCTGCTGGTATGCGCATCCTTGAGCAATGTGAGAGTGGAAGGTTGGACACCGTCTTGCCGAAACTACAAAAATGAAAATTTAGTAAAATATAAAATTATAAAACTAAAATACCAATATTTTAATTAAATAAGAAACTTACCAGTTGTTTGGCCCGTGTGACCAAACTAACCGCTCCTAGATTGTGCGTCGCCTTGCCTTTTCCTTTGCGATCGCTGTTTTGGCACGCAGAATGAGTTGTGGAGCTTGTCTTGGTCGGTTCTGCACTCCAATAAGTGCATAACCCGCTCCATAGGCCCGGGTTGGAAAGCAACTCCCTTGGGACATCATTCTTGTGCCACTTCTCCTTCAACTCGTTCAGCTTCCATGAATACATTCGCGCTGCTTTTCTATCGAAGCATCGTCTAACCGAGGTGGTCATGTGGCTGTCCCAAGTAAATTCTTGTTGCAAATCAAAAATTAAATTAAAATAAACTATATTAAACAAAAGTAAAACAATTTAAAATATAAGGTACTTACCGTAAATTGGCGAAACCACAATTCTTGATCCGCCATCGGCATTTGGTTGTAAGTCGGGTACAGATGCCGAAGCATTCCATTGAGCATCCGGTTAATGGACTTAGAAATCTCATTTCCGGAATCTCCAAACCTACAAAAGAAATTATTGCAAATAATTTGAATTGTAACTAAAGTAATAATAGTAAATAAATATTAAAATTCTTAAAATTAACAAAACTGACCATGTGTCTCTGCCTACGCAATCCGGATGGAGATGAGGCAATCTATCTCGTCCTGGTTTAGCGACAAAGTCCTCGACGCTCATCTGCGTCAGTGCAGTAGGTGAAGGCGTCGGCATAGGCGCTGTCTCCGGGATATGCGTCTCCGGTGTAGGAGAACTCCTCGAACCAGCACTACCTCTCCGGCGACAACTACGTCCGCCGCGGCCTGAATGGATAAACCGACCGTAATCCCTAGAAAAATTAAAAAATAAATCAAACATTATATGAAAAAAATTATACATCATCAAAATAACAAAAAAGTATCAAAAAAATATTTTAAATTCATTATTAGTCCAAAACAATTATACTTTTATAAAAGAATGAATAATTTATGGAAATACTTATAAATTACGAAAATCATCATAAATTTATATTTATAAGTATTAATTCCAAAACAATTATAAATTTGTAAATACATCATTATTACATGAAATAATTATACATTATCAAAATAATAAAAATTTATCAAAAAAAATTTAAAATTCATTACTATTCCAAAACAATTATACATTTATAAAATAATGAATAATTGATGGAAATACTTATAAGTATTAATTCCAAAACAATTATAAATTTGTAAATCCATGATTTATAAAAGAATGAATAATTCAAAAAAATAATTAGAAATTACTAACATGATTAAAAATTGTTATTTAAATTATCATAATTTTCTAAAAATAATAATTCATACCAAAATTAAGAAAATTTTAATGCATGAAAATAATTATAAATAGGTTAAATAAATAAATAAATTAACAAAACAAATAATTTCAATAAACATAGCAAAACTTAATACTAATTAACCTAATAATTCAACCACAAATTCTAATAAATCTAAAATTCCAAATCAAAATCATTTATCTAACAATCCATGTTATAAAGTAGGTAAATCTTAAAACTAACAAACCAAATCCTAAATCTAACATTACAAACCTAAATCTAACAATTCTAATTTTCTAAACCAATCAATCTAACTCAAAACCTAACAATCCATAATATAAACTTAAAAACTTACATGTTTGGGGGATTGTTAGACATTTAGATGATGGATCGACGGAAATACGGAAGATTTGGCGAGTTTTGGTGATTTTTTGTGTTTTGCTATTGTCTGCGAAAGTGAGGAGGAAGAAGACGATGTCGGCATATATTACGATATTTCCGACGGATATATCCGTCGGATATCCATCAGTTTTAAAAAAATTAAATTACGCACGTTCTCGATAAGGTTTCGGTAACGTTCGCGCCTAAATTTTTGCAAAAATTTAGCATTGCGGGAAACGAAAAGATATTCGCGGTTACATTTTCATTATCCGTCAGAAATCCATCAGAAATTTCCGACGGATTTCCGACGGATAATATAAATATGCATGTCTTCTGATTGGCCAGTCAAACCTTAAACAGGGACACGTGTTACCACAAAACCGTCGGAAATCCGTCGGAAATTTCCGACGGATTTCCGACGGGTTTGTGGTTTTAGTGGTTATTTACGCACCGTTTCAGTAAACATATGTTTTTAGTTTTATAAATTCATGATTGCAAACACAAATAACTTATAGAAATCTTTCATTTGACAAATTTCAAAAGTTTATACGATTATTTCGTTTTTGGTAAACTTGTATGTTAACTATACGTTTATCTATCAAACACTTTCGGTCGAACCATGTCTAAAAATGAAATCTTTTGAAAATATGTTATATATCACATAATTTAGTTTATTTTGTCAAAGTTTGTTGTTAACATTGTCTTGATGTACAAGAAATTACAAGTTAACCATGTAACCCCTAAAACCGTCGGAAATCCGTCGGAAAAACCGACGGATATTGGTATTATTTTACGAAAACACGTGTCCATGTTTAAGGTTTTGAATTCCGACGGATATGGGTTTATATGTGGTTTAATATTTAAGTGGTTTAATGAGTTTTGTGGGTTTGTTAAGGTGTTTGTTTAGGGAATATATATTTCTGGCAAAATCTTATTTTATTAAAACTTGTAAAAATATACAAAGCTGAAGTTAAGCTTATAAAATGCTCAGCAGCTGTGGTCTTTGAGGATCTATGGTTTACACCGTAATGTCAAAATTAAATAAAATACAAAAAAAACAAATTTACATCTTTCTGTAAAAATAAAAAATAATACAAAACACACATATAACTAATCTTCATTAGATGATGATGCTGATCTCTCAGATGGAATTGAGTCTGAATCCTCATAAAATTCACCTTGTTCTTCTTCTGATTCGGAAAAAACTAAATCAAATTGTGTGAAATCAACAACAAGATCCAGAGCACAAGAAGGCTCAACTGGATCCATTGGAACAACTTCTGCTGGCTGTAAAGGATCGTGTTTTGCAACTCCATAAATTCTTCCTCTCGGGGTCACTGTAGTAACTGTGCACCAAGGATCTGTCCGCCGTGTAACTCGAGGGTAACGAATATAGCACACCTAAAAAAACATATTAATTTTGTAAGTATTATACCAAAATAATGAATTGAGTATTAATTACACTAATATTTCTTCCCTACCTGCTCAGCTTGTGATCCTAGAATGAATGGGTCATACGTTTCTAGTCTCCGACTTGAATTAACAGACGTAACACCAAATTGGTCCACATGAAGCCCACAACCGAGTGTTGAATCATACCAATCACACTTGAAAACAATGCACCTCAAGTCTAACATTCCTGGGTACCGCACTTCCAATATTTCCTGAAGAACACCGTAGTAAACATCATTACCAGATTTCACTGAAATACCAGAATATGTAGTTTGTCTTGTCCTTCTCTCGTCATGAACACTAAACCCATATCCACGACTGCAGTATCTAGGATAAGAAGTTGCAATGTAGTTTGGACCATTAACAAATTCCAATAACCATGTGGGAAATGTCTGTCCGCTTCTTACTCCTTCAGAAACCTACAAAAATAAGTTACAAATTAGTATTAAAAAAAATATTTATTAAATGATTTAGCGTTTTTAAACACTTACGTAAAACTGCAACCAAGGCATAAATTCCTCCTCCTTATGGACTTGAAGCTCGTCTTCTGACTTATCCATATAGTACCCGCGTATTAATGCCATGTAAATCCTGTACGAAAACCAAAATTGTTGACAAGTTAATAATAACATATAAAATAATCAATTATACATTAAATGACACAAATGAATTTTTGTTTACCTTTCGTATTCCATAATTTCTTCACAATTGGTTAGGATATACGTATGCAAGTGTTTAAACTCCTCTTGAGATAATTTACGCCTTTTTCCTTTGCCACTGACTCGCCCAACTTGGGAAAATAACTCTGGAACAACGACGGAGTAAATCGCTCTCTCACCACGATCATCATGGCGACTAGGACGTCTACTCTTCGTACGAACTTCTGACGGGAAGTAATATTCAGCAAACTGTGAGGCCTCTTCGTTGATGCTCTGGGCAATAATAGATCCCTCTACTCTACTCAAATTCTTAACCTTTTTCTTCAGATAAAACATATACCGCTCAAATGGATACATCCAACGGTATTGAACCGGGCCTCCTAGTTCTGCTTCTCGTGGGAGGTGGATCGGAAGATGTTCCATCACATCAAAGAAAGATGGTGGAAATATCTTTTCCAAATTACAAAGGATCACCGGGATATTGGCCAGTAAATTTTGGATTCCCTCAACAGTAAGTGTTCTTGTGCATAAATCGCGAAAGAAAGCACCTACTCCTGCAATTGCTTGGTGGACGTCTTTATGAAGAAGATGAGCAAAAGCGAATGGAAGAAGCCTCTGCATCACAACGTGACAATCATGACTCTTCATTCCAGTAAACTTTCCTTCTCCATAATTGATGCAGTTACGCAGATTATATGCGTATCCATCAGTGAATTTAACATCGTCATGAATCCAATAAAAAAATTCTGTTTTCTTTGCTGCTTCTAACCGGTATAATGGAAATGGACATTGACCATTTGGGAGCGCTTTAAGAAAACCTCGATCGCAATATGCTGGCAAGTCTAATCTAGATTTCATATTGTCTTTCGTCTTCCCTTGGACGTTTAAGACAGTGTTCATGATGTTCTCAAAGAAGTTCTTCTCAACCGCATCACATCAAGATTATGCCGCAATAAATGGTTCTTCCAGTAAGGCAAATCCCAAAATATGTTCTTCTTGTGCCAGCTATGAAATTCACCGACACCATAAATAGGTTCATGTCCATTACCCCCACAATAAGGAGTCGTCTCAGCACCAAAATCTCTCAACTGCTCCAATAAAGTCTCACCGTCTATCTCAGGCGGTGGACCATCAAAAACTTGCCTACCCTTCGTAAACATTGTTCTCGAACGACGATACGGATGATCACTCGATAAAAATCTTCTATGACAATCAAACCAACAACTTTTTCTACCGTGCTTCAGTTGGAATGCATCAGTGTTGTCGTACGCTTCCACACAATGCTCCCATAGCATTTGTAACTCATAGATCAATGGCTGGAGGAATATATCAAGTGATCTCTTCGGATGCTCTGGGCCGGGAAAAAGAATCGAGAGATATAAAAACTCTCTACGCATGCACAGAGATGGAGGCAAATTGTAAGGGGTTACAATTACGGGCCATAACGAATACTTCCTTCCATGCTTCCCAAATGCGTTAAAACCATATGTACATAACCCGAGGTACACATTCCTTCGCTCATACGCAAAATCCGGATACAATGATTGAAAATGTTTCCAAGCTTCTACGTCTGAAGGATGTGTAATATCTCCATCTTGACGATGTTCTGCATGCCATCTCATTGGCTCTGTCGTGCGCTGAGAAGTATATAACCTCTTCAACCTCTCTGTTATTGGTAAATACCACATACGTTTATATGGAATTTGAATTCTGCCACTACTTTCCTGATACCGTGGTTTACGACAAAATCTACATCTTTTGCGGTTTTCATCTTCTCTCCAATATAGCATACAGTTGTATTCCGATGCACACATCTATTACCTTATACAGTAACCCAAGACCAGATACAAGTTTTTGTACCTCGTAGTATGATCCGGGTAAAAGATTATCTTCTGGCAATAAATCTTTTGCCCAATCTGTTATCGCATCAACGCACTCCTCTGCCAAATTGTAATTCGTCTTAATCGTCATCAATCTACTTGCAGATGATAAAGGCGAATGATCTTCTTTACACCCTTTATATAGTGGCTGCTTTGCAACATCTAACATTACAAAAAATCTTCTTGCTTCTACATTATGTTCTTCGAACCTATATCTTTCTTCACCGCTAAACTCGACATTCTCTTGAAACGCATCATTCACCATCTGCACGCTCCCTACACCTACATCTACTTCCGTGCTACCTCCTAAACAATCTGAGACAGTTGGTTCACTAGTACTACCATACTCAACATTTGTTTCTTTCATGTAAATACCATATCTTGTAACCCGGCGTAAACCCATTACTATACAAATGATGCCAAACTATCTCTATCGCAACATTACGAGAATTCCTACAAATTGAACATGGACATTTTAACTTACCTGATTTTTGAACACGCGGTTGCTTTCCCGCCACTTCCATAAACTCGTATATGCCTCATGCATACTCCTCGTTCAAGTTGTTCGTCTCCGGATCCATCAATGGTTCGTCCATCCATGATCGAAAATATCTAGACATATTTTTCACATTTTTTATAGAATTCGTATTAAGTAAACAAGAAATGAGAGAGAGATATGAAATTAAGATTGTTGTGTAATGGGATGGAGGAAGGGAGAAACATATATATAAACTCGTTTCCATCGGAAATCTGTCGGTTTACAACGGTAAATTCAATGGCTACATTAACGTTCATATTATCCGACATATTTCCAGAAGCCGTCGGAAATCCGTCGGAATAAAACGGCATGGATATCCGTCAGAATATAAATTTCCAACAGAAATCCATCGGAATATAACGGCATGTATTTCTGTCGGAAATTTTCGATGGATTCCCAGAATTTTCAAATCTCGAGAATCCGTCGGAAATTTCCGACGGAATTATTGTCCGTCGGAAATTTCATCGGTTTTGCGGTAGATTTCTTGTAGTGTATGCACAGGTCAACCCGAGGGGTACAACATCTCCTCGTTTTAACAGACTACTTCTCTAAATAGATCGAGGTAGAGCATATCCATCAATAAAGGATTCTGCTGTGAAAACCTTTTTATGGAAAAACGTAATTTTTAGTATGGAGTTCCTTATGAGATTGTAACTGATAATGGTTCGCAGTTTATTTCAAAGGATTTTGAAGATTTGATCTGAGCATGGGGAATTAAAATGAGTTATTCAACTTCAAGATATCAACAAGGAAACGGCCAAGGCGAGGCAATGAATAAAACTGTCTTAAGCAATCTGAAGAAGATGCTTGGTTCGTATAAAGAGGGATGGTACAAAGAACTTTAACTTGTTTTATGGGCATACCGAACAACGCCTCGCAGAGCAAGCGGAGAAACCCCCTTCTCTCTTGTATATGGAATGGAAGCCGTAGTTCCTGCCAAACTAAATGTTCCAGGACTTCGACGAACCAAACTCCCTTTTAATGGTCCAGTTAACGAATAGATGATGAGCGAAGAGATCAAGCATTTATTTGTCTCCAAAATTACCAACAGGTAACTACAAGGTACTATAACTAAAAAGTCAAGAATCGACTTTTAAAAGTAGGCGATCTTGTTCTTCGAAGAGTATTTGAGAATACAAAAGAGGAAGGGGCTGGTAAACTTGGAATTAACTGGGAAGGTTCTTACCAAGTAACAGAGATAGCTCGCAATGGTGTTTACCGATTGGAAAACCATGAAGGAGAACCAGTTCGACGTCCTTGAAATATTCTCAATCTTAAGAAATTTTATATTTGAAGTATTTTCTATGTAAAATGAACTACGACTTGGCTTGATCCCGATTATGGGTACATAGGCAGCCTTCTTTCATATGTACATCTATCCAATAAATCAATATAATTTTTATTCTATTATTTTATTTGTTGTAAGAACTACATCACAGTTCGAACAAAAAAAAAAGTAAGTACTTGAGATCTTGTGAGCCGAAGCTCTAATTCTTTTTGCAAAATATCTCAGCACCTTGACCTGCGAGGTCCACAACGTCTCGGATACACGGAAGGATATAATGACCAAAGTTCTCAAATCCCAAAGTAATCTAATTCGAAGGGTGCTCTTCAAGCACACATATTTCCCTAAAGATGAGGAGAATCTTTTTTTCCATCTCCAGGACCCTTGCATTTAGCAAATCTCTTTCTTTAATCAGTGCTTTGTATTTGACGATTAACGAAGAGAATACTAAAAATGATTAAAAGTCTAAAGGTTCGTTAAAAGGAAAGAAAAGCTAAAAATAAACCTTTTCAATAAATTTGATCGCAGTCTTCTTATTATAAGAAGAACGCTTTTCAATCAAACCACAGAGAATCATCACATTGCCCCCCCCCATCCAATCGGATGAAGTTTGGAACCTTTAGAAGTGTTTAAAACAGTATTAAGACCCTTATGACTGCAAATAGACTTCGCCGAAATTGCCATCCCAGGTGTAAAATTGCCCCCCTATCTAATCGGATGAAGTTTGGAACCTTTAGAGGTGTTTAAAACAGTATTAAGACCCTTATGACTGCAAATAGACTTCGCTGAAATTGCCATCCCAGGTGTAAGATGATTTCCATCACTAGTACAAACATTCATTGGTGAACCTGAATTCCATGACCGAAGTGATGAGTTCGGATCAAAAGTGGAATCAGTTCTCTCGAACATTTCATAAGCCGAGCTCCATACTCGTATTTTACCGAGGATAACTGGTTATAGTCTTCCGTTAAAAATGGTAAGGGTCTGATCAACCCATTCCCTTGAAAACAACTCGTCCTAGAGTTAATGAACAAAAGTCAGACTTTGCAAACCTGACACGCTTGTTCTAAGAAGACGTTTAACTTCTAAAGTAAACAAAGTCCTAAAAATAAAGTTTCAATAGGCAATAAGGAAACTAAACACAAGTTTAATTCCACAAGTCATATTTGGCAATACAAGGGGACAAACCCCCAAAAACAATGTGGATACAGCCACAGCCACAGTTAAATCTCAACATGATCTTCCGACGATTTAGGTGTTTCTCCAGACACATTTGGAAGACCACCAAATTGAGTCATTTCGTCCACCATGGCTTCCGCATCCTGAAAATCATAGAATGTTAAGACTTGTTCAAACGCAAATATTTGTGCCAGGATTATGATGAGTCAATTATCGTATATGTCGCCTGCAGAGCATCAAACGCTTCAGTCACAGTAGCTTCAGAATTCTGACCAGCTTCCTCGGACAGAATAAAGTCATTATCTGGAAGAGGGGGAGTGTTCGCAAAGGCTGACACCAACTCCTCAAAATTGAGTGGCATATTTGGGATGGCTGCTAAGTCTGACTCAGCCATTGCAAGCGAAGATGTAACACTAGCCATCTCATCCTCTAACGATAATGTACCATTCGAGAGCTTTTCAAGCATATCCTTGTTGCTCTTCAATTCATTAACTTCCAATTGGGCAATTAATGTCCTTTTTATGGCTTCGGTGTAATCATTCACTTCAGAAAGAATAGTTCTGCCCTTATTCCTGATTTTTTTCTTAGCAGTACTAGTAGACTCTCTCAAGGCCAGCTCTTGCGCTCGGATTATGAGATCATAGTTCGAAGAAAGCTCATCATATCGAGCTCGAGCTGAATCCGCATCTCTTTTCAGAGAAGAAATGTAAGCAATAGTAATCCTGTTAATTTCAACTTCATACTCTTTGACCAGTCTCTTTGCATCTTCCCATTTTCCCTCTGCTAGCTCAGCCTTCTTGGAAGAATCCTCGAAGCCTCTCCTCAGCTCGGAGATCTCCAATTCAAGAGCAGCATTCTTTCCCTCAGCTTCAGCAGTCCTCGCCGCAGTAAGATATGCATAAAGAAAGGACTCATACATGACTAACAGGTCATTATAGTCATGTGCTGCTTGAGATAGGTGAATGCAGTGCTTTACAAATTGATCCCGAATTAAATAGCTAAATTGATCAAGGGGGCAAATGGTAGATCCAAACGAGTGCCGAAAAGCCAGAACAGTTTGGTGACTCTCTCCTTTCTTGAAAATACACAAAGCAGAAGATAAAGGAAGAGATGAGCATATAGATTATTAAATTCTGATTTCTAAAATGAAATATTTTACCTGCTGCATCAAGTGGTAATAGAGTTGAACTGCTAGAACAGAACCCGGATTATGACTCAGGCTGTGAGCAGGGTTCCAACGGGACAGAAGCCTCTTGAGTATCTACTCATGTTGATGCACAAGGAATAGACGAAATATTCCTAACGCGAGACTTAGTCTTTCCAGTTTTTGGGGAAGAAGCAGTCTCTGACCTTTTATTTTTGCCCAAGGATGACATCGAAGGGAGGGTTTGATGCTCATCAACAATGTCAGGATCTTCAAAGGCAGAAGAACGAGATGAGCGAGAACTCTTTCCCAAACCAGGTTGTTCTTTGGATGATGGGGCAGAAACATCACTAATCAGACTAGTTCTACCTAGCGTGCCATCAGCAAGAGCAAGAGTAATTTTCTCTTTATGGCTCTTACCAACAGCGTCAAGCTGTCCTTTGATCATTTCTTTGGAAACCTTACCAGCATCCTTAGCATTCTTCCGTTTACGGAAGCTGAGATCTGATGTTTCAGAAACAATCTGAGGGTATTCAACACACTGGAGCCCTCCACTTCTAAGGCGCTCGTCAGCCTGATGAAATTGGTTAAGCATAAAAGAGTTCCAAGATAACTCTTTCTCAATGATCGATTGATAAAAAATAAGAAGGCCCTCACAAGGGGCAGGGCGAGTTTGAGTTCCTGCAATGATAAAAGTAACTCAGCCAAACAGTTTTATAAAAAACATCCGTACAAACGCAGTCGGGGATAAAGTTGGTTACCTAGTGATCCAGCCCAATCTCGGCGAAGTCAAGTGAAGTCACCAATAGAGGCATTGTTAGCTTTTATAAAAAAACCATGAATTTTTCCAAGACTGGTATTTTCCCGGAAAGCCAAAAGCTGAGTATCTATTTTTGATAGGGTAGATTGCATAATGGCTAGAGCCACCTTTCACGCTCCTAACGCTAAAAAATTCGAGAAGGATTAATGTCGGAGTAATACATAATTCAAGATTAGGACGAGAAGTTGAGTTAAGAAAAAGAAGTTTCTGAGTCGGGAAGATGAAAGTAACCAAAAAATCGAAAAGCAACAAAAAAAGGGGATGGTTTAACCTAAAAACTTGAAGAGAAACCGACACAAAGTTAAGGGGAAGTCGAGGAGTTTCCCGCGGATCAATAAAAATCGGTATTTAATAAAGACGAGTGTCAAGGCGACAAGATAGCCAAACCCCGGAATTTAAGGGTGAACCGTACAAGAACTCGATGGAGTGAACTGGGATCCGACCAGTAGTGAAGCCTCATGGAAGGAATGATCAAGCGAAGCCAGGAGTGTCTGTGAAGCGAAGTGAATCTGTGAGCTGAAGGAGGAAATCATTCAAATACAAGACGTTACGACATTAAAGGCCAAATCAAAACTGACAAACTAAACGAGGATCATAGGATTTATTAGTATTTATTCTCAGCATTTACTCATTAATTTGTGTATAAATATAGACCCCCATGGTCATGTATGGGGGTCAATATTTTTTCCACTCGATATCAATATATACAATTTTACACTTTTTCCTTTAGCAAGTCTATTTTCTATTTTCAGTTCATTCTTACTAACAAATTCTATTTTTACTTTAATAATAATCAATATATTATTGGGTTAGGAATCCAGTATCCACAACTTTGTAATTCTTAAAACTTGTTAAAACTCGTGGTGACTTTTATTCGCGATCGGTATCGACCAACACTAATGGGTGGTGTCGATCGACATCAACTCCTTGGATTGTCTCCGAATTGCTCTTCTTAGCTACAAAACTCCATATGCTCCAAAATGCTTCCACAAAGCCCAGCTCATATTTGTACCTATAAAGACTCGATAAATCCAGAAAAGACTCTAAAAATAAGATTTATATCATGGTTAAAAATCATAAAAACCATGATATATCAGAAACATTGCTCGAAAAGTATTTGTTAATGTTTTTCGACGGGTTGTGAATCTAACTAAGATTTCCGATCAATTTTCGAGTTGGTCAGAAATAGACATAAAATTTCCGACCAACCTGGGAATTGGTCGGAAACGGGTATACAATTTCCGAATTTTTTTTACTAAATTGTTCCAACCAATTTCTGAATATTTTTTCAACCAATTTCTGACTAAATGTATTTTTAAATTTTTCAGATTAATTTCTGACCATTTTCCAACGACTTTCAAAATTATCGAAAAATGGTGTGAAATTAGTCGGAATATTTTTGACCACCATTATTAGTTGGAAATGTGGTCCGAATATTTTCAACCATCATTATTAGTTGAAAATGGTGGTCGAAAATAGACATGTTTTCTTGTAGTATATTTTGCAAAATGATATGGTATTTTACCAAAATCCACACTATATTTTTATAATCATGCAATTTAACAAAAGTGAGAAAGATATTTCAACAATATATTCCCTTTGATTTATCATTTTGCCATCAAAATAAGAGAGTCTTCTTCCAAGTAAGATACAAATTCCAAAAACACGGAAATTTATATTTCTAACAAACTATATAAACATGATATAAAAATCTCTCGAGAAAAATATTGAATTTTACTTTCTGCTTTCAATATTCAACCTTTTTTTACTGTAGTCACTTTTTTTTGTTGGTGAGGAAAAGAAAAAAAAACAAATAGAAGAAGGTCTTTACGATAAGACTTAGAAGGTTGATCAAAGGAAAGAAAACTGTAGTAGCTAGTATAGGACAAAACGAATAGCCTGAGAGTGTTCGAAGGATGTTAATTTCTACTCCCACTGCTTAGTTATTCTTATGACTCAATATGATCCAGTTAATAATAAAATTTAGTTTGGAGAAAAAAAATATGAATATCAAGTGTAGTTAGCTCAACTGATAAAGATCCTACGCGAAGCTTAGAGGTCGCCGGTTCGAGTGACGCTTGGGACAAAACTAATATTACATGCTATGATTTCGGACCTGGGGGATTACGGGTTTCGATCCACAACCTCCTGGTATTCAAAAACAAATATATATATATATATATATATATATATATATATATACATGAGTTTGCTCAATCATATTCAATTTAATTTAGTGTGCATTTGAATCTAACTTTATTTCTGTAATACAAAAAGATGTTATATATTGATCAGTACTCTATGTTCAATAAAGAACTAAATAAAAGTGATTTTATAAAAGTTCTCTCTTGTAGTTCTAATTCCACATATCGTTTGAGAATGAAATAGAGGATCCTCAAATTGTTTTAGCTGCAATTTCTTTAACTTGATCACTCATTAGTCATTACATACTTGAGAAGCCCACATGACTGCCACCTAGACAAAAGCAAACTACATAACGTGTTCTAGTTTTTTTCGTGAACGTAAAGAGAACCGTACCCTTCTATGCAACACAACAAAGGTGTTTCAAATGCAAAAACAAAAACAAAAAAACAAAAGTGTTTCAAAGACATTTTGGTCACTCGGTGTCACATTTAGGTCATCTATTGCATATGTTTAGAAGTGAAACACTAAAAAAACATGAGACACACATTCATCATAGTTACATATCAATGAAAGGGAAACACCACAAGACACACATATATTCAGACCAAAGACGACAATACCCGCTCATCTCATGACTCATTTATCAAAAAAATATATAGCAAAAAGTGTTTGGGAACATCTAAGAGATAGTGGACAAGAAATTACTTTATCATCTACGTGTGAGTGAGTGCAGAACAATGGTCAATTGCATTCCATTAAAACACTTTTAGATAGAAATTCATTCAAAAGTTACATACTGAAGCAAATTTTAACAAAAAAAAGTTACATACTGAAAAAGGAAAGCGATAAAGTTACATAAACCCCATCTACCATCTTTGAGGTTGTAAGCCACCACTTTTTTCACGTTTCATGTACCTTTTGTTTACATCTTCTTGCCATGAATGTAAGTAAATAGCTTACAAGTAAAAAAAATATCTACTGCATTCAAGCCAAAAACAGAAACACAAGTATCCATAATACATATTGAAAGCATAATGATATACCCAACTACCCATATTGAAGCACGTCTAATGAGTCATTTATCAAACTGTAGCAACAAGAACCCTAACAAATTCATAAGACTTGGGGACTGTAAGCACAGCATCAAACCACTTGACCTTCCCCAAAACCTCCTCATTGTTGCATCTTTTAAGCTCAATTTCTGCACACCAAATCACCTTTTCCTTATACTTACTACCAGGCGCATACCTGTCCCACAAAACCATCATATTGCCACCATAATCCGCTAGTTTAACACAACTATAACTAACAAACTTAGGCAGCCCTTCTAAACCCTTCAAACTTCGCCAGACGTTTACCTTAGTGTCACACCATATGAACTCTCCATCTCTATACCAATACGCTAAGTTATCTATCACACAACAAAAAGAAGCAAACCATGGCATCCATTCTACGGCTTCACATGTACCTTCCTTGGGGTCGTAAACCATTCCATTACGCCCATACATGTATATTTTCTCATCAACTTGTGTGCTTTGGTATACCTTACTAGTACATATCTCTGCGCCAGAACTTGGCAATGATTCCCAAGTTTGTATTTTAGGATCAAAAACCTCCATCCAGTTCAACGAATTTTTCTCTTCACCTCCTCCTGCTACATATATCTTTCCATCAAGAAAATTAGCAGCTGGAGAATGCCTCGCCGCTTGCATGCATGGAGCCTCGTGCCATGTATGATACCGGCAATCCAAGATCGAGACTCTAGAAGATCTTGTCTCGTCTATGAGTCCGCCAATTTCATAGATGGTAGAGTCAACAGCGACGATGCTCGACCATTGCGGAGAAGGAAACTTGGGAGATGGGATGGGAACCAATAGATTACCAGTTGAGTTTTTCTTCTTATGTTGTTTCAGGTAGAGAGTGAACCAACATGGATTACTATGAGTATCCAGCCGTAAGCACACATAGAGACAACTCTCAGTGCGGCCTAGAAGAGACCTGGTCTTGTAAAGCTCTGGTGAAGCAAGGAGAGATTGGAAGTTTTTGGAAACCAGGGTGAGAGACAGATAGTACGATCTGGGGATACGCGCTAAGCAGCTCAATACCAAATCATAAGGAAGTGACGGATATGAGATTGATTTCGAGGGCTTCTTCATCTTCTTGTTGATGGAAGAGGACGACATGACAGTAAGAATTCGCCGGTATAAAATTGTAGTTGAACAAAGTCCTCTAGCTCTATATGGGATTTTGCAGACCTTGAATGCCAAACTCGTCGGGCATGTAAAGTTATATATATGCATGTATGTATGTCAGATCTTGGTTTTGGTTTCTATTTAAGAATTGTAAAAAGGAAATTTTTTTTGAATACATATCTATCTAAAAGAATTCCACTTGTCTAAAATCTTGAATGCATATATAGTAAAATAAATTAGAAAACAAACAAAAAGAGCCAAATTCTATCTAAAATCTACAAACAGATACATTTTCATTAATTGTTTTATTGAAATAAAGATTTGTTTTGCAAACATGGGAACAAAACCAAAGACCATTTAATTAGTCAATATAGATTATGAGAAAAGGTGGTTTCCTAAAAATAGGAAATCTAGATTTTATAAATTTTTGTAATTTTCTAAATAAAACCCAAAAATTCAATTTTATGAGTATTTAGTGTATTTGAAAGAGATTTTTGTTTCCATTTTGTTTTTGGCAAAATCCAGAAACCAAAATAGGATTGGGCAGCATATATAAAATGGAATACTTACTTGGCTTAATCCTTTTATCAAAAAATAAATTATATATATATATATATATATACTTATTCTCAGAGACCAATGTCGTGTTTATAATTAATCCAGACTGTAGAGAGCAAGAAAAAACTCAAAGTTAGTAAGAAAATTAGGAAGTTGCTATAAATTTTCTTCGTTGAATAAAAGTTCTTATTCTAAGATAAACTTTTTGTATTAAACTTAAAAAGAGCAAGACCTATACCAATTTTACAAATAGCAAACTCTAGTTAGTGCATACTGTGTCCACTTCAAAATTCCTTTCAGAAATGAAAATAATGTCTTCCTTGAATTGGTCCAACTTAATCCTAACTTTTGTAGAGGTATATATCTAAAAACGTTAAATAAAGTTATCTTTTACTCTTCTCTATTATGAAATATAAGACATGAATATGTGAAACCAAATTTTTTGTTTGGACTAGTTCAGATTTCATACAAGTAATTCAGGAGTCATTTCTCTAACTCTTAGTTTACTCAATTCTCTCGCTACTTCATTTTTCATCGATCTTTGGCGTTTGAAACCCTAATCAGAAATGGCAACGGCGTCGTTTAACATGCAGTCAGTGTTCACCGCTCCTTCTGGTGGATTGTGTTCACGCAAGAAACCTTAAGAAGTTGTGAAAGGGTTTTCTTATTGATATCGATACAAGAGATGTTCTTTATATACATGAGAACATAGATGTAAACCCTCAGTACATATCTCTATTTACATAATACCGGAGGCCCAATACCCCCCCTCCCCCCTCAAGGTGGAGTGTGTAGGTCACGAACACCCAGCTTGGGAATGAAAGCTTCAAACTCATTTCGTCCCAATGCCTTTGTCATGATATCTGCAAGCTGTGACTTTGTGTTTACGTGTGAGTAGATATAGTAACTCGTTTGATCTTGTGACGATCGCACTTTTTTTTTTTATGCTAATATTTAACATTCCATAAATGTTAAACATTCAGTTCTAACAACAAAGCAAAAACAACAAAAACAGCAAAACTACGAGTCCTAATCATCCTCCCCTCATCGCCTTAATTCCACGATCACGCCATATCTTTACATGCATCGACAAAAGTGATGCATCAACATTTGGTAAACCAAACACTGAGTGATATTGATCCTCTCAACAACAGGTTATATGAAAGCCACACGCAAATTCACACAACCACAACACAAGAAATCAATCACAACATGAATTAATTTCTACTCGATTAAATTCGCGCATGAAAATAATCACAACCGCAACCCTATCAATTCCTAAACAAAACACCATGAAAAGGCAATCAATAGCAAGCAACAACCACAAGCTTAACAAACCTCCTACAAAAACTCCACAATAACCCATGGAATTCACCAAGAACCCATGAAAATCACAACACCACATCAAGCATAAGAAACTCACAATCAAAGCTTATCAAGGCATAACAAGCAACAACCATGCTTCTCTAACAACCACAAGCTTAGCAAACACCTACTAAAGCTCCACAATGACCCATGTAAATTCACCAAGAACCCATAAAAATCACAACACCAAATCAAGCATAAGAAACTCACAATTAAAGCTTAACAAGGCATAACAAGCAACAACCATGCTTCTCTAACAACAACAAGCTTAGCAAACACTAGCTAAAGCTCCACAATGACCCATAGAAATTCACCAAGAACCCATGAAAATTCACAACACCAAATCAAGCACAAGAAACTCATAATCAAAGCTTAACAAGGCATAACAAGCAACAACCATGCTTCTCTAACAACCACAAGCTTAGCAAACACTAGCTAAAGCTCCACAATGACCCATGGAAATTCACCAAGAACCCATGAAAATTCACAACACCAAATCAAACACAAGAAACTCATAATCAAAGCTTAACAAGGCATAACAAGCAAAAACCATGCTTCTCTAACAACCACAAGCTTAGCAAACACTATCTAAAGCTCCACAATGACCCATGGAAATTCACCAAGAACCCATAAAAATTCACAACACCAAATCAAGCACAAGAAACTCATAATCAAAGCTTAACAAGGCATAACAAACAACAACCATGCTTCTCTAACAACCACAAGCTTAGAAAACACTAGCTAAAGCTCTCCAATAACCCATGGAATTTAGCAAGAACCCATGAAAAATCACAACACCACAAACCCCCACACAAGGCTTAATATTAACCTTTGGTCACAAACTCACCTTAGCCAAGGATGAATCTAGCTCTAGACAGCCATCTTAAGCTCTAGAAAGATCTCTCCTCTCTCTTCCCTAGCCCCACGCCAAGCTCAGCCCAAACCCTAGGCTCCAGCCACTTCTTTTCCCAAGCTCCACAAGCTTCACACCGGTACCTCAAGAACTCCCAAGATCCAAGCTTCTCTAAGCCTTCCCAACATTTCTCTTCTTTCTCTCTAAGCCCACACCTCAAGAACTCTCTCTCCCTTCACCACAAAAGGCGAGCCAACAAGGAGAAGAAGAAGAAGAAGCAAACTTGATTTTTTCTTCTTGTTTGAGAAAAACCCCATAACTTTCGAATCGACTTATGACACCCCCAGAACAAATCTAAATTATTTCAATCCCATAATTAATTTCCAAATTAATTAAATTAATTAATTTTTCCGAACACATGCGTTACAAATCTCATCCCGTATGAAGTGACATTCTCTTTCAATGTGTTTTGTTCTTTCATGAAAAAGGGATTATCAGCAAGAAGTATTGCTGAAAGACTATCGCAATGCAGAGGTGTATGTGTGGAACAATCAATACCAATCGCTGAAAGTAGCTCACGTAACCACAAAATTTCACATACCGTATCTCCCATTGCACGGTATTCAGCTTCACATGATGACTTCGAGACCCTATCATGCTTCTTTGTTCTCCATGAGAGGGGAGAACCACCAAGTTGAATGAACCAACCCGTTAAATATTTTTGAGTACTAGGATATGTCGCATAATCTGATTCACACCAAGCCGAGAGAGTCAATTTCGTATTTGTGCGTAATAGAATACCTTGGCCTGGGTTATTTTTCAAATAACGGACAGCTCTTAGTGAAGCTTCCCAATGAGGTAGTTTTGGTGTTTTCATAAACTGAGATAGCATATGAATAACATAAGACATTTCCGGTCTAGTAGTAGCAAGATAGATTAAGCGGCCAACTAACCGACGATAAGGAAGTGGGTCAGAGAGTAGTTTTTCTTCATCATCAACTTCAGCAAATTTTTGATTTTGTTCAAGCGGAAATGTGACCGGTTTCACCCCAAGAAGGCCTGTTTCAGTAATAATATCGGGGGCGTATTTCCTTTGACAAAGATAGATACCATCTGAACCGCGAGCAACTTCAATGCCCAAGAAATAACGAAGAACGCCAAGATATTTTATATGGAAACAATCGTACAAATAACCTTTGAATGCTGTAACAACATCCAATGAACTGCTCGAGATTATAAGATCATCAACATACACCAAAACATGAAGTCGGTCACCACCTTTCTCGTATGTGAATAAAGAGCAGTCGAAGACATTCTGTTTGTAGCCAAAAACATGCGAAGCACTACCAATTTTCTCAAACCAGCAACGAGGAGCTTGCTTAAGACCATAGAGATACTTACGCAATCAACAAGCCTTGCTTTTTTCTTTTGTCCAAAAACCGGGAGGAAATTGCATATAAACCTCTTCATCAAGATCACCATGTAAGAAGACATTATGAACATCCATTTGGTGTATTACCCAATTTTTATTGACTGCATATTGAAGGAAAGCTCAAACTGTTGTCATCTTTCATACCGGAGCAAAAGTTTCATCATAGTCAACTCCTTCGGTTTGATGATTTCCAAGAACAACAAGTTCGGTCAGAATTAAACTTGAGACGAAAAACCCATTTACATCCAAGTGTTTTCTTCCCTTTCGGAAGATCTTCAATCGTCCAAGTGCCAAGATCTTCAAGAGAGTTAACTTCGCTTTTCACTGCTAGTCGCCAATTTTCATCAAGAATAGCCTCTTTGTAGTGTTGAGGTTCATGAGCCGAAGTGATGGCTAAAATATATACTTGATGGGCAGTGGAGAACTGAGAGTTTGATAAGTATTTATCAAGAGGATACGGAGTATCAGAAGGATATGGTTCATGAATCAAAGCGTTCAGAGTAGTTACGTAGTCAGCTAGGCAAGTCAGTGGATATTTTGGCCTTAGACCACGTCCTAGTTTTTCCGGAGTAGTAGAGTTCACAACAGGTGTACGCGGAGACTGAGAATCTGTATCCAGGTACAGCTATTTAGATATCGAGGACGATGGATAATACAATGGCTTTGGTGTAGCCGTGGAAGAGACATACGAAGTACGTGGAGTAGCCGTATCTAGAGAAGACCAGGTGAGAGATTTTTGAATTGGTGCATTCGGTGTTTTCATGTCTGAATCTGTTGTTTTCGAGAGAGGAGATGGTGAAGAAGCAACATCAACCAATGTCGTTGAATCTGTAGATGGAATCAAAGCTGAAGAAGTAATTGATGGCACCGGAACAGAGCTATGAAGTGGTGGTGGATTTTCAGAAAAATCTGAATCATCATCACTTATCTGATGTGAAGACGAGGAAGATGGATATTCATTAATTGATGTTTGAAAAGGAAAATTTGGTTCACTGCAAACAACATCCCGAGAGACAGAGATTACCCACGTTTTAATATTATACACCCACCAACCTTTCTTTGCAAATGGATATCCGATGGATACCGATGGGTTACTACATGATGCAAACTTGTCTCCTCCATGTTTTTGATTATGAACATAGAAAAGACAACCAAATGTACGTAGATGAGACATTGGTGGTGGTCGTTGATAAATAATTTGAAAGGCGTCTTTCCTTGAAGAAGACTACTTAGAGTTCAGTTAATTAGATAACCCGCAGCAAGTGCACAATATCCCCAAAAATCTATCGGAAGATGAGCTTGAAACTGCAAAGCCCGAGCAACATTAAAAATGTGACGGAGCTTACGTTCTACACGTCCATTTTGTTGAGGCGTTCCAACACACGATGTTTCATGAACTATGCCTTTTTGTGAAAAAAATTCTTGTAGACAAATAAACTCAGAACCGTTATCGTTTCGAACTGTCTTAACGGTTGTCATGAATTTTCGATCAACAAGTGCTAGAAAATTCTTAAGATGTGTTGGAGCTTCTTGCTTAGATGTGAGAAGATATATCCAAATAGCTCTTGAGTAGTCATCGACAATCGTAAGAAAATACCGAGAGCCACATATAGCAGGAGTTCTATATGGACCCCAAAGATCACAGTGAATCATCTCAAAAATAGAACTTTATTTATTCATACTCAAAGGAAATTTTTCTTTGGTTTGTTTTGCTCGAATACAAACGTCACACTTCTTGGAATCAAAAGAACTACTACTAAAATCTGAAAACTGCAATAATTTCAAAGCTTTAGATGAGGGATGTCCAAGACGACAATGCCATACTTCCATTGATTCTGAATCCTTTCCTTGCATTGCCGCAGCTAACGCCACTCCTCTATATATAACCCATTGCGTTGTTCAGCCGCCCCAGTCAGCATCCTCGAGATGCAGTCCTGAACAACACACAGCTTATCAAATATCTGAAATATACAACCACTATCTTGTGTAAGTTGGGAGACCAAAATAAGATGACACTGAAGTCCATCGACAAAGAAGACATCATGAAGACAGAGTGATGAACCCAGTTTTACTTTCCCACTTTTATACAAAGTTGTATATCTTCCATCAGGAAGCTTAATCATAATTAGAAGCATATCAGAAATATCAGACAAAAAATCTATGCTTCCCGTTATGTGATTAGAAGCTCATGTATCTATAATCCATGATTCAATAAAATACGTACCAGTGAGACATTCAGTTGGAGCCGGTTTTTGTTCTTCAAGCATTTGGACCAAAGTTTTTCATTGAGAATCATTTAGTCCAACAAACCCCACACGATCTGATGAAGTGAGATTTGAATTGCTAGGAGCACCAGCTGCGAAAGCATGATTTACTCGAGCCAGGTTGTGGAGCTCGATTGTTAGCTTGAGGACTCGGTGTAGTAAGAATCTCGCGGCCAGCACCAGGTTTGTTTCAATTTTTCTCTTCCCACCATGGAGAATAACCTATTTTTCTGAAGCAATTTTCGGCTAGATGACCTGTTTTTCTGCAGTGAGTACACGAAACAGAGCCACCTATGTTCTCCAAAAATTGTCTTGGTCGCGAAGTTTGGACCGCAAAACTGACACCCTCTATCTTTTCTTCATTCATTCAATTGAGATGTTTAGATTCCTCATCTTGTGTGAAGACGTTGTAAGCTTCATCAAGACTTGGTAAAGGATCGCGAGAGAGTAGCAATGATTTTATTGAACCGTAGATAGTTTCATCGAGACCCATGAGAAACTGATGGAGCTTATCCTCTTCACGCTCCTTTTGTATCTCTCCTGCAGTCTTGGCTCGTTGATAATCTGAGAGATTAGTCCACAATTGAGTGAGTTTGCCGTAGTAAGCCTCAATTGCGAGTCCTTTTTGACGACAGTTTGTGAGTTCTGTTTTGAGTCATTGAACTCGTTGTCCATTTTTGATGGAGAACCGTCACTGAATCTGAAGCCAAAGTGCATGAGCTTTTTCACTGTGAGAGAGAGACGATCACAACATCTCTGTTATCGTGAGTTTGATCCACAACACAACAAGTGCATTATTTGCACACCAATCTTCGTAATCTTCAGAGGCTTGGTCAGGACGAGCGATCGAGCCATCTGCAAATTTAAATTTCTTTCGAGCTTGGATTGCAAGAATATTTGTGGACCATTCATCGTAGTTAGGTCCACGCAGCAGCGGTTGAGAAATCAGAGTTCCTGGATTGTCATCAGATGTTAGATCATAGGGTGAAATTGTTCGTCGAACGTACACGAATTTGGACTTCGTTGTTGAGGTTAGCGATGACCTCGTAGAAGGAGGAGGGCTATCATCAACAACCATCATTAGAAACTTACTTCAACGAAGAAGAGATCGAAGAAGTAAAAGTCAAAGAGAAGAAGGAAAAAAAAATTGAAACCGAAAACAGAGGTTAAAATCGGAGAAGAAGAATTTAAGATCGAGTAACCAATAAATCTATTTGTAGTGAGATTTATGTGGCTCTGATACCATGTCAAGAAACCTTAAGAAGTTGTGAAAGGGTTTTCTTATTGATATCGAATATCGATACAAGAGATGTTCTTTATATACATGAGAACATAGATGTAAACCCTAAGTACATATCTCTATTTACATAATACCGGAGGCCCAAAAAGGCCCAATACGCACCATCAGAAACACAAACCAACTCTTCTTCAAGAGGAATGCTTCTGTGAGAATCATCAGGTGCATGGCTCAGGTATATTAGCTCCTATGATCCTAACACTTACCTACGTTACTTGTTTGACTATTGATTCTATCAAGGAAGATCTTTCTTCGCTCTCGACCTCGGCCGGTCAACCGAAAATGCCGTCGCCACCATCTCCTCCTCCGGTTAGCAAACCTAAGGTATGATCTAACGGAACTACAGTTATTATAACTAAGGCAATGATTATATGTTTGCGTAAATTTTTCCAAACAAACTCACACAATCTTAGCTTACCTATACAAAATTCATTTGTTAGTCCGTGAAAATATATATGAAAAGTATATTTTATAAAAATATTAGTAGTATTGTCAAAAGTATTGAAATTTGAAAATATGAAAAGTTCTTATTTCCATTTGCGAAAATATATATAAAAATACTGATTTTTTTTCTTTTCCAAAAGTATAAACTATTTCTTAAAATCTTAATTCTCAAATGGAGATCTAATAAATCTCACTAGGTTTTCTCCGAAATCTTTGCAGTTTTCTAAGCAATAATAAGGCTCCATATCATCATCAGGAACATAACCTTACCAATACACCTTATGCAAAGCGCCGGTTTGTTTGAATTTTTAGGGTCTCCAAAACATATGGTAATGAGCTCTTCTACGTCGAACACTTCAGATGAAAGTTGATAATCACTGTATCCCAATCGGTTTTCATCATTTTTGTCACCTTCTTCATTTTATTCTTTTGCATCAGTAAGTATCTGGTTCTTTTGGTGGAATCAAAAGAAAAATTTTCGCATAGCTTCTTACACTTTTTTAGTAGAATTAGAAAGTTTTGCACTTATTCATTTCTCACCTCGGTTTTAGGATGGAATTATGTCTTAGACTGTCACACGCAAAACTGTTTATGTCAAGTTTTCAACAACCCATTTTTAATCAATTTCAAGCATGACAAGACAATCCCCATGCACAAACTAGTGCTCATTGCCCTCACATAGGCTGTCCTACCAGGCAAGAAGATATCCACAAGAGTGGAAATTTCTTATTGGATATGTACAGTGGATGTGGGGCAATGTCCACTAGTTTGTGCATAGAGTCTGCCTTGCCATGCATGAAATTGATTACGAATTGGACTATTGCGAGAAATGGTTTGTGTATGATAGTGTAAGACATAACCATCCTGAAACAAAGGTTGAGAAATTAAGTTTTGGAGACCTTTCTAACTTTACTCAAAGAGTGGAAAAAGCTCAGCAAAATTTTTTCTTTTATTTTCAGTTCTGGCCCAAAAGAAACAGTTATTGATGCGAAAGATATATAAAGACAATGAAGGTGACGAAATAGATGATGCTGATGGGATAGTGATTATCAACTTTTATATGAGGTTTCCGAGGTAGAAGAGTTCATTGCCATCTGTTTTAGAGACCCTAAAAATTTAAATAAAACGACACTTCATCTCAAAGTGCATTGGAAAAGTTATGATAGAGAATCTTATAATTACTTAGAAAACTATAAAGATAAGCTAAAGGAGGAAACCATGATAGATTTTGGAGGAAATATAATCTAGAAATATTAACAGTTTCTCTCATGGTATCTTTCAAATACATGGTAATGGTACTTGGTATCTTTCAAATACATTTTTTTGTTTTCGTTTTTCAAATACATGGGACATTTTTATATTCATGTGATGAAAATGAATTGATGAAAGGATTTGTTACAATAAAGATGGAAATAAATTTCATAAAGAATTTTTTTTGCTCTTTCTTTATACTCAACTAGATTCGGACCCGCACGTACGTGCAGGGTTATATTTGTAAACAAATTTATTTTATATAGTATTTATAACCCGAACTCATACCAGTTAGGTATTTAGTTTGATTTTCGGTTTGTTTTCAATCTGGTTTATTAATGTTTAGATATTTGAAATAATAATTGTTTCATATATTTTAAAATTTGAAACGACCCAGCGGTCGGACCAGGATCAACCTGAACCGGAGAAATGGTCGGACCAGGATCAAACTGAACCAGAGTAATGGTCGGACAAAGATCAAACTGAACCGGAGTAATGGTTGGTTATATTTCTATTAAACTCGTGAACTATCAAACCGGATATAAAACTATTAAAAATGATTAAAACCCATTTGGGACAAATACAAATATTTAGGGGTGGCCGTAATTCCCGT
The DNA here is from genome assembly GCA_028015245.1 of Cardamine occulta. NCBI lineage: Eukaryota > Viridiplantae > Streptophyta > Magnoliopsida > Brassicales > Brassicaceae > Cardamine > Cardamine occulta. Next base: position 12,793,475 of record CM051386.1, on the reverse strand, counting down.
TCCATTCCATCTTGTCCCATTATGTCCTATACCCATTTCTAAATTTTCGTCTCATAAGAGAATGCATTTCCGAAACAAGTATATAAATCTATTAATAAACGTATTGAATAAGTATTGGAGTCTTAAGAATTGGTATATAAGGTTTTGTTTTGTTGGAAAAGAAATAGGAGATGGAGTTTTGGATCAAAAGTTCCTCAACGAGATCAAGTCACCGCCTGCGAGTCAATGAGGTAGCCAATGACCTAGAGGCTCTAGCAGGGCCGGCTCTGACCTAAAGCAGAGCAAGCTGCTGCTTTAGGTGCCAAACTTATATCAATTCACCGCCTGCGAGTCAACGAGGTAGCCAACGACCTAGAGGCTCTAGCAGGGCCGGCTCTGACCTAAAGCAGAGCCGGCCCTGCTAGAGCCTTTTATAAATGGGCTAATTTTTTTTTTTACTTTAAGCCCAATCTCACATTGGCCAGGCACTGGGCTCTAGCCACAAATAATCGGTATTAGAACATTAGGAATTATTTTCACAGACATTGGAACTGTTCCAAAGATTCTAATTCGGTTGAATGAAGATGTAATGTCTCGGAGAGGCATTGTTCGGATAACTAGCTTCATTTATATAACAACAATATAATTAGTTCATGTGTGTAAAATCTGTTTCACCCTTTTAAATATGTTTTTTCTAAAATTATGCAATTGAAAGGTTTTTACAAATCAGTGATCACGAGAATATTATGTAGATCTAAGAGCACCCACATTGGGGGGTCTCTCACCATAGTCTCTCAAATATAAAAAATATAATAAATAAATAAATAATAGTATTTAATTGTGAGAATCTCTCAAAAAAGTGGTGAGAGTCTCTCATTTGAGAGATTATGACGAAAGACACTCTCCACTTTTTTTAGAGACTATCGTAATTATATATTATTATTAACTAAAATTTGCTTAGAATAATACTCATTTTTAACTTAATGGATAGAATAATACTCTGAAATTTAGTTTACTAATCTAATACTAATTTTTGGTCAAAAGACAAAAATACCCTTTTGATTTAAAATGGGGTAATTATTTATATGTAATTTTTCAAAAAACAATATATTAATTAAAATGAAAAAAATTGAAAATAACCCACAATTTATATCCCAAAATTCAGATTTAAAAAAAAAACTCTTTATCAAAAAATCCTAACTCGATTGCTCTAATTCGTCGTGACTATTTTTCGAATCTTCAACATCGCCATCGCGGTCAATCTCTTTCTCGGGTAACCATCGCCGTCAGTCCGGAACCACCACAACCTCTTCGCCTCGCTGGATTCGTCTCTCTCTCCGTCGTCGAATTTGCCATTCTAAACTCACGGTGAGTTGATTCACATCAAAACCGTGGAATCTCTCTACTAGGCTTTCGTTGTTGTTATGTTTCTAATCTATGCTTGAAATTGGGTGGTTTTACAGGCAGAATATTGAGAATCATATGAACCCTAGCCTCGACAGATCAGGGGAAAAGATGAACCCTAGCCTCTACCAGTTTAAAAGGTTTTGCTCTCCTTCTATTACCATAATATTCCCAGTATGTGTGTTTTGTTAGATGATTTGGGTGTTTTGATTTGTGTATTAGTGGTACGAAACAGAAGTGATTAAGCTGTAGATAATTTGAGATTTCCAGTAAACATTTTAACTCTAACCATTCATATTTACTTAATCACAAGATTAAGAAATTGAAGATCGATGAAATTGGACTAAACAGTTCTCGATCGATTTTTTTTTTTGGCTAATCTGTTTAATTCTCAGTTTTCTTCCCTTTACTGATTTGCGTGTAACTTTTGTTTTTATTGTAATTTGACGCTATTTTACCTGCTTAACTGGATTACCGTTCTCTCTGTATTAATGAACCTTCAGATGAAAACTCCAGCCCAATTGGACGCTGCATATTCAATTTTTGTCAATGCTGGTCTTGAAGACTTGAAGCTAAATGAATTGGACAAAGCGTGTGGTGCTGGTAGTGACTTCTGTGATTGCTATTATTAGTCTCATAATTTAAGTGTATTCCATTTACTTGGAGGTGATCATTTTCGTTATGGTTTTGCCTCAGGGGTTGAGGTTTCCCCTGAAGATATTGAGATAACAGTCGAGGAAATCTTTGAAGATAATATGAAAAAATATTAGAGCTGCGTTACCGAACTAATGGTTAGTCTTTGCTTTTTACCTTCTCTATAGTATTCTTCCATAACCAGCTTACCATGTTTCTTTGTTGTATCTATGTGGTATTGCGGGTGAATTTATCGGATATGTCCGGAAACGTTGGCCATGTGCAGATCCTAGGACTGTGAAGGTGAGTATCGTTGTTTTAGTAGCCAATGGTTCTTTGCTAACCACATATGCTATCTTACTTTTTTTATCTGGTCCTATGTTTGTTTGTGATTTGGAGTCATAGATGAAAAACCATATAGATATAGTGCAGTCTCTCCCAATTTGAAACTCCATTTGGTACCGTATTCCTAATTCATATTTACTTAAAGATTCGTCCTCACACAGGTATATGTGAGGATTCCATGTTTGGCTGAAGTATGTTCCTGAAATCAGCTTCAGAACAGATAATGAGCCTTTCAAGGTCTCTTTGAGTTTCCATTATATTCAAATTTCATCTTAAACCTTTTACTTTATTATAAGTTAGAAACTTGTGATATAATGTTGTTGGGTTAATGTTTGCAGAGAGCTATGAAATGATTTACAGAGAGAATAGTTGAGCTGATGAAGAGTGAAAACATGTTCGAGTCCCAGGGTGGTCCCATTATCCTCTCACAGGTAATAAAAACAGCTTCAGTTGAACAGATTGATACTCTGGATTAATGATTTTTGCAGTTATGTTTTTATAGGATCTATGAGAGTTAACAGAAAAGTGTGATATTTTTTTTTGATTGTAGCTTGAGAATGAGTATGGAAGACAAGTGTAGTAATTGGGCACTGAAGGTCACTACTACATGAAGTGGGCTGCTAAAATGGCTATAGCAATTGAGACTGGTGTCTGTGGGTCATGTGCAAAGAAGACGATTCTCCTGACCTTGTGGTGAGTTTCTTGATCTCATATGTGTAGTATTAAGCTATTAAGTTTTGGTTAGTTAATTGGTATGGAGTAATTTTATTTGGTATAGAAACTCATTGGTTTTTTGTAACAAATCAACACATGTAACAGTTACTACTGTGATTCACTTGCTCCCTACAAGCCTACAATATGGACAGAGGCATGGAGCGGCTGGTACAGATTCTCATTTGCTTTCACCATATGTTTACATGGATTTATATCTTCAAATCGCTAACTTTTTTTAATCCTGCAACAGGAAATGCATCATAAGGTTCATTGAGTTCGGGGGTCAATGCACCGTAAACCAGTTCAGGATCTGGTTTGGTTTCTTTGCTTTTTCCAATACTGAAGAAGCTACAAGAGCTGTACATTTCAACTAAATTCATAATCTTTTTACTTACTCATTTTCTATTACTTATGTATGCCAATCATGTTAAAATGTTAAGTGGAGATGATGATTATATGTAGTTGACTGAAATGAATGTGAGAAGAATGTTGGTCAACGTCCCAGTCAATGAAAATCCAGAAGATTGTGGTGTCTACTCGTTGAAATACATAGAGTGTCTAGCCTTGGGATTGAGGTTTGATGGTTTAAGCGACAAGATCATTCAGGCTGTTCGGGTTAGACTTGCATTTGAAATATTTGATGAAGTTCATAAGGAGGTAACAGACGGCCTGTTTGATGAATATTGTTATCGTAAGGATGTTATTCCTCATCATCTAGATGAAGATGTGAGCGACGGTGATTTAGAAGAAGTCTAAATGCTCTTTGTTTGCATAACATTGTCTAACAGCTAATGTCATGGAAGACAATTCAAAGTTCACCAAATCAGGATACTCATTTTGTTGATTTAAAAGCACTGTGGATTTACTTTGCTTCGTAGGTACTTGTTTCTCTTCTGGTAGCATTACATACTTGCTAAAGTTCTCATCATCTGAGTCAGTTCCGTTTGAGTCGTCACAATAATCAAATCTGCTTTCATCTTCATCTTCTACATTCTCAGAGTTCTCGTCATCCTTGCTATCATTTACAGTCTCAGAATCGCCGTCATCAACATATTTTGATCAACCAATTTTTTCTCCTTCACTTCCACACAAAGTCTAACCATTTCTGATGATGACTGAACCAAATAAAATTGAAATTGTCTATAGTTACCAATAATAACCGGAGGTGTTTGAAAGATTCTGAAGAAGATTTTTTGGCAGCATGTAACTCAACTCAACATTGTATACACTCTTATCCAACCCAAAATCTTCATATAACATGTCAATGAATTCATTAAAAGTGATTTTTGTATTACCCTGCAGAATTCGAGAACCACTCTTGCTATCAACAACAAACAACCATCTATTATTTTCAAACATCCATTTTCCAGATACAAGGATGATGCGCTCCATGATAAGCAAATAGAGAAAGAATAAGATGGAATATCATGAGAATGAAGGGATAACTTGGAAGTGAGGGTTGAAAACAAAAAAAAAATTGGGGAAGAAGAAGATGGAGGCATCCAAAACCCAAACTTATTCAGTTACATTTTTTTAAAATAATATTTCAATTTTTCGTCATTAATTAAGAAAATTAGGAGCAAATATGCGGTAACATAAACAGTAACATTGCGTCAAAAATCTACGACATTAAGTCTGCAACCACTAAATATACCATTCTAGTAACTTTAAACTCTGCGGTAAAGGGAATTGCACCAAATGTTTTACGTAAAAAAGATTTAAAACTCTGCGATAACTAAAATTAAAAAAAAAAATTGTGATAACTAAAATGTTAATCTAGTAATTAAACTTTGCCAAAAAATCTACGACCACTTGAATGTGAAATCAAGCTCTGCTATAACTAAATTTAAAAATCTACGGTAAAATAAAAAGTCTACAAAATAAATCTAGGGTAGAATTTTAAATCTACCATACAAATTGTTATGGTTTAGAAAAATGAGAAAATCTCCTGTCTCTATCCTAATATTCGTTAAAAATCTACGGTGTGCTAAAATATCTGCGATGATTATAAAAATCTACTACCACTAAGACTTAGAAATCTATGGTTAAAAAACAATCTACAAAACAAATCTACGGCAAAACAAAAAATCTACCAAACCAAAAAATCTGCCATAACGTAGAACCAAAGATTTATTTCGCAGAGTTTTCCTTCGGCAGTAGAAAAGTCATAAATAATATTTTTTTTCTTTTTAAAAATCGGAAAAAATGCTTATGTGACATTAATTAGTAATGGTATTTCTGTAATTAGTTTTTTCCTAACACATGATCTTAAGGTTATTTTTGGGATCAAAATGAACTAATGTAGTACTAATCTTTCATATGCTAAATTAGCCATTAAATCTAAATCTAATATTATTCTAATCATTCTCCCTATTATTAATTTGTTTACTATTTTTTTATATTTAAGAGACTGTGATAAGAGACTCTCCAATGTGGATGCTCTAACATATTATGGTTTTCATAAATGTAAGAAAACTTTTTTTTCTAATCAACACAAATAGAACGCTGTAAAAAAATTAAGTTTATCATTCTCATTTGTCAATGCTTGACAACTACTCCGTTTTCTGTTTTTATCAATGGAGATTTGTGCAAGTATTTTAAGGGAACTAAAGGTCTAAGGCACGGAGATCCACTTTCTCCTTACTTGTTCGTTTTCGTGATGCAAGTGTTTCGGGTTCCATCCAAATGCATATGATCCTCAAGTGTCTCATCTTGCTTTTATATATGATTTTATGATTTTCTCTGATAGAAGCAAGCTTTCTCCTGAGAACATAGCAGCAACTCTAGATGACTTCTCAATCTGGTCAGGTCTTATAATGAACCTGAGTAAAACTGATATCTTCATTGCAGGCTTGACCCAAGACGAAACTGATGGCATTTCTAGCCTTGCTTCAACATCGGTTCAATGCGTATAAGACATTTGGGCCGTCCTTTGATGCATCGAAAGCTGAGACCTGGAAATCTTTGCCCTCTCACAGCTCACTTCATAAGATGTCGTTTGGGTAATGGTGAGCTAGTAAGTTTCTGGTTTGACCATTGGACACCATTGAGGCCTCTCATCCATTTGGTTGGCCCAAATGGAACCAGACAAATAGGGCTACTAATCTTATTAAATGTCTCATCTGCTTGCTCACGAAATGGTTGGAGAATCAGGGGAGCCAGATCAAGAGAAGCAGAAGCCTTGCAAATACCGCAGCTTATGAACTTCTATTTATATATAACTAATTCATGTGTGTAAACACTGTTTCACCCTTTGATATAAAAGATTCTTGAATTATGTAATTGAATTGAATGACAAGAAGATTACAGTTATCACTTCTCTTAAATGTAAGAAAACTCCTTTTCTAATCAACACAAATAGGAATGACGACAAAAGGTATAAATCAACACAAGTAAAAACGCTTTAAACTGATTTGCTCAGTTGACGTCACAAAATAAGTTGAAACATGAGGTAATAGAAAAAATGTCAAGTGCATTCTGGTCAAAACACACCGAGATATGGATGTTATCATTATGTTAATGGTAACACTCTATATATGTATGTTCGAATCTCATATTCAACACAACTCAATAATATATTTTATTATATAATATTTATCAAATTTGTTGGGTTTATGCAAGCCCAAGTCAATTCCCACATAAGTATAATATTGTCTGCTTTGGGCCCAAGTGGCAAACCCTGCACGGATTTATTTTTAGACTCCTTCCCAAAAGTCTTCATACTAATTGGAGATTGACTTGTCTTATATATTAGACACTTATTTTCTAATCTTCTGATGTGTGACATTGGTTTGTCTCCCAACAATCCTCTTCTCAAACCAATGACCACAAACATTTGCCCCTCCTCCAGCGAAACCTTGGCACCTAGGCACTAGAACCCCTTATTCGCAAGATTCTCTTGAGGCATTCTTATAATCGTGTCACATTGAGAACTCCTTCCACACCGAGCATGCAGCCCACACCCACTTTCCTAGGTCCACAATTTTTGACCTAGGCTCTGATACCAATTGTTGGGCTTCTGTAAGCCCAAGTTAACTCCCTCATTCGTATGATATTGTCCGCTTTGGGCCCAAGTGGCAAATCTTGCACGGATTTGTTTTGGGTTCCTTCCCAAAAGGCCCCATACTAATTAGAGATTGACTTCTCTTATATATTAGAAGCTTATTTTCTAATCTTCCGATGTGGGACATTGGTTTGTTTTCCAATAATCTTCCCCTCAACCCAAGGACCACAAAATTTTGCCCCCCCCTTCCCCTCCAGCAAAACCTTGGCACCTAGACCCTGGCATCCCTTATTCGCAAGGTTTTCTTGAGGGACTTTTCTAATAGTGTCACATTGAAGACTCCTCCCACACCGAGTATACAGCCCACCCCCACTTCCCTAGGTACATAGTTTCCAACCTAGGCTCTGATACCAATGGTTGGGATTTTGCAAGCCCAAATCAACTCTCTCATTAGTATGATATTGTTCGCTTTGGGCCCAAGTATCAAAGCCCGCACGGATTTGTTTTTGGGCTCCTTCCCAAAAGATATCATACTAATTGGAGATTGACTTGTCTTTTATATTAGACACTTATTTTCTAATCTTCCAATGACATTGGTTTTTCTTCCAACAAAATTCCTATATTTTTCACATTTTAAATTATTTTGTTAATGTTTATTTTTTGTTTCATTTTTCTAAATACATGGTTCTATTTCTATGGTGGAAAATAAATTGATGAATGGATTTGTTTCATTAAAGATGGAAATACATCTCATAAGTAAGAAAACATTTTTTCCCTGAGGACACTAGTTCTTCCCAAAAGTGTAAAAAATTTTCATTTAGATTTTTTTCTTTTTGTAATATTTTTTCTAATTATTACTCTACTACACACCACGCAAACGCAAAAATAAAATAAGTAATCTCAATGTACCATATATATAATTAGATAAATAGCTGTGACCCACTAATACAGAATTGATCATAACTTTGGATCATGAAAATGAAGAAAGTGGCGAATGAGTTAGGATTTGGCGTGGGTTCGCTTTTGGCGACAGTGGTAGTTGCGCTAATGTTACTGTTCGTACCGTTAATGATGGGACCGGTGGCTCCTCCATCTCCTCAACTTCTATTGATGTTTCCGATCGTCTTTCTTTTTGTGTTTCTCTATCTCCATTTTACTTCCAAGTGAACTATCCCTTCGTATAATATGTAGTAAGTGTTTTATCAGATAGCATTGATCTATGTTTTTTGGTTATGTCAAACAAAGGGTGTATGCGTATAATACACAGTATTATTTATCAGATATTCTTGATTTTATGTTTTTGATGCATTTGTCAAACTCAAACAAAGAGTGTATTCGTTCTATGATACAGACTTATATCTACGAATTGTTGATTTAAACATGCGTTGTTTGGATCTAAGATGAAATGCAAGTAGATTTGTTGGATCTTATCTTTTTCCCACTGGAAAAAAAAGCGTGTTAATTTTTTTTTCCAGAAAATAATTGGACCTATCATTCACCTTCACCCACTCGATAAATAAAGAGATGATCCTGAGTTACACCACAAACTAGCTCCATCTCATTTCTCTAACTCTTAGTTTTCTCAATTCTCTCGCTAGTTCATTCTTCATCGATCTTTGGCGTTTGAAAACCTAATCAGAAATGGTAACGGCGTTGTTTAACATGTATTCAGTGTTCACCTCTCCTTCCGGTGGATTGAGTTCACACACCATCAGAAACACAAACAAACTCTTCTTCAAGAGAAATGCTTCGGTGGGAATCATCAGGTGCATGGCTCAGGTATATTACCTCCTATGATCCAGTGGGTTCATAACATCAAACGCCGAGTTATGGAACGGTCGATTCGCGATGCTTGGCCTCGTCGTGTTGTCCTTCACTAAGTATGTCAATGGTGGAACCTATTGAGAATAATATCCCACATCAGAAATTAAGTAAGATCTTAAGTATATTAGATATAAATTATAAGTGAATCCACTTATTGTAAATTGGTTTTGAGTTAGAAGTCCACATTCTAATATGGTATCAAAGCACGATTACACACTGCCTACCATAATCCATAGTCGACCCAATTCCACATCGGAAATTGGGTAGAGATGTTAAGTGGTATATAAAAGATATAGATCAATCCATCTATTGTCAATTGGTTTTAAGTTATAAGTTCATATATTTTTAGATACCACCTAAAATCTTACTAAACTTCCAATCTGTGATATTATTCCCAATACGCTGCCTCGAGATGATGGTTCTTCTAATCATTGATCTTGATATATTCGGCCATGGATCGGCATGCCAAATATTGGATCTCGATATATTGGTGGATCGGACTATGATATCATATTAGAATATAGGGTTGCAACTCAAAACAAATTGGCCTCGTTTAAGGCTTTTTATAACTTCTTGCTTATTCATTGAGTTTTTTTTGATAAAACGTAAATATTGTTCAAAAGAATATACTTATACAAATTGCATAACTAAATGTTGGTCACATGCCAAAAAAAACATGGAAATAAGCAGAGTCGGTGTAACGACTGTCGCAATCTCGTGGTTATAGTGTAAAATTACAATGATAAAGCTAACTAATATCCAATGAAGAGGAGAGAATGTGACCACGTTCACAGCTCTAGCTCTGAGAAACCATAACTAAGACCGCAAAAGCTAACATGGGGAACCATCAATCTTAATCCAGACCAAGAATGAAGAAGCCAAACCTTGCAATGAAACCATATGAGACAACATCGAGACTAGTAGAATTTCAACAACTCAAACCCGAAGTGGAAGTAATAGCCAAATAAAAGATGACCCATGCTTCAGAGAGAGTAGCATAACCAGAAGTGCTAGCCTAAAGTAGTCAACGGTCTGAGCCCTTTAGCCATCCCGCCGAAGAAGAACATAATCTGAACTCGCCGGCTCAATCGAACACATAAATTGCGTGAGAATCTCAAATCGACAAGGAGAAACCTAGTTGAGGAAGTGAGTCGCAGTGAAGTTGAGTTTTCAAGATGAATTTGCTGGTCGGAGAGACATAAAAACGGAAGTTGGGCTGTACTCAAAGCGCTCCATAACCGGAGACCTTTTCCCTCCTGCCTTTACATGTGATTTCAAGGGATTCTTTGTGATCGATTTTGTAATCTTTCCTCATCTTTTTTCCGGGGTTTTATAACCCCGGTTCTTTGTTGCTTAGGCGCGCTGTTTAATCATTTTTCTAACTATGTAATCAGTTAATCGAAATACAACCAGAAAATTTAACCAAAAAAAAAGAGCTACTACCAAATGTTTTACAAATACCAAACTCTAGTTCGTGCATGCATATATCTAAAGAGAGAGAACGAACTCATGTGTTAATCTGTCCACTTCAATATTCCTTTCCGAAATGAAAATAAAGTCTTCCAGAATTGGGCCTACTTAATCCTAACTTTTGTAGAGAAATAAATCCAGAAACGTTAAATAAATTTATCTTATACGAAATATAAGACATAAATATGTGAAACCAAATTCTTTTACAATTCCACCTAGAGGCCCCGAACCATAGCCACAATTAATCGATCACAAAGAATCCCTTGGAACTGTTCCAAACATTCTAATTCAGCTGAATAAAAATGTAATGTCTCGGAAACGACATTGGTTTCTTTGTGCCCAAGGTTTAATTCCCTGGTACGGAGAATTATTTTTCAAATCAGAATTTCTAAAGTCTGACTCCAGAGAGGCCTTGTTAAAACAACACCTATTTATCTTTATTATAAAAAAAAGAGAGGCCTTGTTCCGATAACTAGCTTTTTCCCAATGACTAGCTTCATTTATATAACAATATAATTATTTCATATGTGTAAACTCTCTTTCACCTTTTAAATTAAAAATTTCTTGAATTATGTAATTGAATGGTTTTTAGTTTTACTAACGAGAATATTATAGTTATCGCTTCTCATAAATGTAAGAAAACCATTTTATCTAATCAACACAAACTGATCATTACCAAAAAAAAAAAAAAAAATCAACACAAATTGAACGCTTTAAAGAAATTTGCTCAGAGGAAACCCTTTATCAAAAATATATACGTATGCTCTTTCCACGTCACAAAATAAGTTAAAACACGAGAAAATAGAAAAACGTCAACTGTATTCTGGTAAAAAAACACGATGGTTGTATTCAGAAGTGACATATTAAATAAAATTGGATAGATAGCCTATTTGCTATTTTTGGTTGTCTAGTTTTCTAAGGAAAAAGTTTCTGTAAATTTTTATAATTTTTGTGACAAAATATCCTTATTAACATTGTTCATCACGCTTGTGGCATTTTTAACGCAAGACAATATGTTCAGGTTACCATAAACGTTTCATATATTACTTTCTTCTTTTATGGTATCCATTTGTTTTACTGTTCCAATGAGTTAAAACAGTGCACGTAGGAGAATTGGGCACGCGGCCATAAATGGGATAGAGAAAATATCAAAGGAGTCATAATGAAGTTTAGTAACTTCCAACACAAAACCAGATGAATGTGACTTCTCTCGAAACTCCAGAAACAAAAACTAGCGAGTGAATATTGTGAGCCATTAACTTCTATTAAAACAAAATATTGTGAGACAATCTTTTTTTTTTTTACGTGTTTTTACCAAACCACTTGGTCTTGGCCAATCAGAAAACAACAAGAAAGATGTGTGTCTATGTGTGATGAAGGAAGCCACGTCCTCAATTTACTTTCACTTTTCGACTAGACGTGGCTTCTTACCAATCTCACCTCACTTTCCTCTCGTTTTTCAAATTGACGTGTTTTTGTGTTTAGCTTACAACTCAAATTCCAAGATGTTTCCCACATTTTCAACGATTTCAAGTATAAAAGGAAAATTTTTCTATTTATTTGTATAAGTCATAATACGATTTCGTTTCATAATTTATAAAGTTTCTAAGATTTTTCTATGAGTGTTTTTTGTTTTGTTTTCGGTTTTTTTACATACATTGCTCTTTCCCTTTGGTGAAAATGAATTGATGAATGGATTTTTTACAATAAAGATGGAAATAAATCTCATAAGTAAGAAAACATTTTTTGAAGACATTCTTTCTTCCCAAACGAGTAAAAGTTTTCCATTTCGTATTTTTCTTTTTTTCTTATATTTGTTTCTACTTATTACTCTACTACACACCACTCAAACGCTAAAATAAAATAAGTAATATCAATATACCATATAAAATAAAATTCAGAAAACAACTGGACCATTCACCTTCATCCATTCTATAAATAAAGAGATGATCCTGAGTTTACACCACAAACCATCTCTTTTCTTAGTTTACTCAATTCTCTCACTTCTTCATTCTTCCTCGATCTTTGGCGTTTAAAAACCTAATCAGAAATGGCAACGGCGTCGTTTAACATGCAGTCAGTGTTGGCCGCTCCTTCCGGTGGATTGAGTTCACGCACCATCAGAAACACAACCCAACTCTTCTTCAAGAGGAATGCTTCGGTGGGAATCATCAGGTGCATGGCTCAGGTAGATATACCTCCTGGCTCCTATGATCCTATCACTTTTCTACGTTACTTGTTTGACTTTTAATCCTGACCATTAATTTTGTTGAGTATTTTCTTAAGGATGATCCTATCAAAGAAGATCCTTCTTTGCCTAAGGCCTCGACCTCAGCCGCTCTGCCGCAAACACCACCGTCTCCTCCTCCAGTTAGCAAGCCTAAGGTATGATCTAATGCTCAAAGTCATTAATATGTATCATTAGAATTTGATTATGAAACTACAACTTTCTGTTACTATCGTTGTGTCTTCGTAATGTATCTTCTTGGTAGAAAACAAGATTTGTGACTTGAAAAAATTGTTAACTATATATTCAGGTGAGTACCAAGTTTGGAGATTTATTAGCGTTTAGCGTTCCAGCGCCTGAGAGAATAAACGGAAGGCTAGCGATGGTGGGGTTCGTGGCGGCTATCGCGGTTGAGCTGTCCAAGGGAGAGAACGTGTTTTCTCAGATCTCCAACGGTGGCGTCGGGTGGTTTCTAGGAACGACGGTGTTGCTGACGTTGGCATCGATGGTTCCGCTGTTCAAGGGAGTAAGGGCAGAGTCAAAGTCCAATGGGTTCATGACGTCAGACGCCGAGCTATGGAACGGTCGATTCGCGATGCTTGGTCTTGTTGCGTTGGCCTTCACTGAGTATGTCAAGGGTGGGACCCTCGTCTAAGGCTTTTCTTTTGTCAGTGTTTGCCCCTTTAGATTTGTTTAAGGGAAAATTAGTAATAATATGAATTATGTAACGCATAGTTCGACTTTAATATGAACCCATTAATAATGATATTTTAATATTTGCTTCGATAATAACAAGAACTGCGACGGACGCAAAACTGGGAAGTTAGCTATACATACTGTCCAAGATTTCTGGTGAATCAGTACACGCCTTATAGTTAAGAAAACAAAAATAATATATAATAATTGGGTGGGAATAAAAGAGAATTACTATGATCTGGCCTTGGATCCTTAAGTATTGGATCCAAAAGGGCTATATAGCCTATAGGGTATCCTAAGAGCATCTCCAATTGTAAGAGCATGCACATAGGTGATACTCTTGTGGGTATCACAAAAAAAAAAAATTTTTTTTTTTTTGGACAAACCGGCATGCGACACGTGGCGAACCCGGTATCGGAAGTATCACTGCAGTGATACTCTCATACCCGGGTTCGCCACGTGTCGAGCGCCGGTTCGTCCAAAAAAAAAAAAAAAAAATTTTTTTTTGTGATACCCACAAGGGTATCACCTATGTGCATGGTCTATGAACTCATGAGGGGTTCTTACCAACTTTTTTAATATAAATTTTGATGAATTGAAAGATAAGAACCTCATGAGGGGTTCTAAATTTTTTCCTCCTCCAATGGTAGAACCTCATTAGGGGTTCTTAAGAATAAAAACATTTCAAGCTACATGATAGAAATGAATCATCCAACTACCAAATAGAGACCAATCACATATTTTATAGCTCATTCTACCATTTTCATACTTCTATAACTCAAAACCAGATCCAATTACAGCAGAACACATCTCATCTTCATACAGTAAACCATGAATTTACCCAGCTTTGACTACCAAACTAACGAGAAAGCAATATATATCATAAATTTCGATTGAAATCAAGAGCCAATTCAGTGAATCAATCCCTCCCATAGTGTAAAATCATAAATCATTGCACTAAGCGATGCCGATTAGATTAGAAACAGGAACAAATACAGAGAGAGCGAGGGGAGATTCGATTTGATTACTTGAGAACCATGGTTGCTGCTGCTGTTCCTGCTCGTCTTCTTCTTCCTGCTCAAAAAACTTATCAATCACTCCATGAAATTTCCTCCTAACATCTTCCTTACAATTGCACAGGTTTAATATCTGTCAACAACATTAAACGAAAATCATTCAGATCATCAGTAAAACCTGTGACATGAACAACATTTCAAAAGTGATTCATCCTCAATAACCTGCTCTGGAGCTCCTTTACTAGCTCGGTGCCAGTTTCCATTAGAGTCTATATAAGTCAAAGCAGTTCTCTTATCAACCTCTCTAACACCAGCTCGAGCCTCTCTAGGATCAGCAAGCATTCCAACAATAGCTGCATCAATTGCATCATGATTCTCAATCCTTGAAGCTCTCGCAGCCAAAAGGATCACATGTTCTTTACCAATAATTTCTTCAATTGCAGTCATTCTCTTAGTAATAGCTCCTTGTTGAGACAATCTATGAGATCCAATCGCCATTGTAACAGATAACACAGTAGGCTATAGGAATCCCTCCGATCAACAAAACAAGAAGATTATCGATTCCATCACGATAATTCCGGTGTTGAATCGGATACATTACGAGAAGCTCAATGATGATTTCTAAAGCAATCGAACAGATACAGAAGTTACCAATGGAGGTGAGGACTTTCTGGAAATGTCCGATTTGGTTTGTGGTGTCGACGAGATGAGCTGCTTTGCCGAAGAATGTGTGGACTCCGGTGGCGATGACGATTGCTTCGATTTTGCCTTGTTTGCAAGTAGAACCGGAGAAGGCTTCATCGCCGGGGTTTTTAGTGACGGGGATTGATTCGCCAGTGAGAGAAGATTGATCGATTTTGAGTGCGGAGAGCTTCGCACAGCAGAGAGAGCCACCAGAGATAGAGCTGCGGCGGAGATCCGTTTCGGAGAGGGGAGGAAGAACTTCACCGGCTGGCGTGGATTTGCGTATGGTGAGAGAGACGAGAGAGAGAGATTTGTGAAAGATATTTTTTTAGAATTATCAACCAATCACAATTGTCCACATAACCTTAAGAACTCCATTAAGAACCGATCCTTAAAACCCTTAAATTAGGATCAGTTCTTAGCTTTAATCTCTATTTTTGATTTAAATTTAATTCAATTAAATGTTAAGAACCCTTAAAAAATTTTAAGAACCACCGTTGGAGGTGGTCTAAGCTCTGGCCATTCAGGTTTTCCGTTCGGATCTGTTCGGATAATTTAGATTGCAGTGTTTTGGAGCCATATAGGAACCGATCATATTTTGGTTCGGTTCGGTTGGGATCAGATTTTAAAATTTAAATGAAAACTTAAATAGAACCGAACTTTTATCAGCTCAGTTCAGTTTTTATTTTATTCCCGAACGCAAATTATTTTAAATATAACCAAGTTTAGGTCTGATTCCCGAACGCAAATTATTCGAAAAATCCCTATAAAATCCAAATTATGTATGTATAATTATATACGTATACGTATAAATAAATTTATAATATATATATAGGTTTCCGTTACTACCCAAACCGAACCAAAACTCGAAACAAAATGATTCCTACCCAAACTGTAACAAATCTATTTAAGATCTATTCAGGTTATTTTCGGTAATCGAAACTTATCTAACCTAGATTTTTTGGTTCGGTCTGGATTTGGTTTTTTCGGGTCCGGATAATATGCCTATGGCTAGGGTATCCATCTATACTATTAATTGAACAAGAGCGACAGAAAAAAAATTACAAGCCATTTAATAGTTTTAAAAAAAATTACGGTTTATGTCACTGCTATTTAGTTATAGGAAAAAACAAATTTGGGCATTTTTGCGAATTTGCTGTAGTATCCAAGCCGATCCAAGCCATATTTTTTGAACCGGCCCGGAAAAAGGGCGCGGATTCTACTCTGTTGAAATATTGACCCGGTTCAATTATCTTGGATCATCTTTGTTTAGTTGAATTTGCGACACGGCCCACAGAAGAAAGCGATCCAATTGGCCCAATTTATAGAGATTAATCCAAATAACCATAAAACCTGCGTTTTCCAAAAAAAAATTCCCGAATTACGAATCTCATTAAAAAATTTCCAACTTCGAACTGCAATATATTTTCTTCCTAAGAAAAAAAAATATAATCTTACAAAATAACCAAAATATAAAAAACTATAATCTTTCAAATATTCTTCTAATTATTAGATCTTAATTCTACCGCAAACTTTCCTAAAAGATTATCTATATAATATTCCAGAGTATAAACCCTATTGAACTCGATCCAACCCAACTCATTTAAATATCTAGCCACCCATACATTGACTTCCGCATTCAATTTGCAAAACTCTTACAAACCCTAAACAAGAATTATGGCTCCGATAATTGGTGAAACATACCTTAGGGATGTGAAACCATGGAAAACAGAATCGCGCATCCATGTCAAAATCATCCACATTTGGACTCAATACACTCCTGGATTTGGAGACACATTAGACATGGCCATTTGAGATGAATCTGTAATATTCTCTACTACATCAATATTTTCACTACTTCAAAGGTAAAAGTTCAAGTAGTTTTAGTAAAATTTAGAAGATTTTGATACTAAATCTGTTTATATACAGGAGACATACGTATAACCAATGGTTTACCAAGTGATGGATTTACATTTTTTTTTATCATATATGCTAATGAATTGACATTTTTTTTATTTTGCAAACTCAGATTACCAAGTGATGGATTGAATCTCACTCTTTTAGAACCTGCATTTAAACAAGAGTTGCAGTTGGGCTCAAAAAGCGACAACTTCCTTGATTATCCTAGGAAATCAATTGCAGACTTGCGTGTTTCCTTAGAGGTATATTGTATTTCGATAGTTACTAAAATTTAATGAGTTGTGAGATGTATCATGGCTACTGTGAATAACAATTGTTTTGTTTAATTTTTCATTTTAGATTGGTAAATGGAGGATCATGGCTACAATTTGTGCCATTGATACTGATTGAAGTTGGTTTTACTTTAGTTGTCGTACATGTAACAAGAAAGCTGAGTTACTAAAGGAACTAAACAGGTCGAATAAGATAGCTAACAAATCAAAGAAATCTAAATTTTGGTGTGAGTACTGTCAAGAAAATGATACCAAATTTTGAAGTCATAGTAAATTTATGTTTTTTTTATGTCCAAAAAAAGCTTCAGTTTGTAAAAGAATTTCAGTTTCAGTGAACCATTTACAAACATTTACTTTTGTGTTTCACAGTGGATTTTGGGAACAAAGAATTGTTTGTTTTCATTTTCCTAAATTGTAATATCTATTTTTAAAAATCAATTCATTTTTCTGCTCATGTTAAGTTTTAAATCATGTTAAGTTGTAAAGAGAACTTAGATCTGATCAGATCTAAGAAAACACAACACTGACAAACCTATATTTTTCTAGCATATAACTTAGATCGATGTAAGAAAACACTGACTAATCAAACTGATTGTTTACACACAATTCATCTAATTACAGAGATTGTGTTCTTACCGTTGGATAATGATTTTGTTTTTTTTTTAATTCATATATCTCTGCAATTGTTCTTACTGTCCTTCTATTCCTTTCCATTGCACCTGCCATTACAAATCAATTTTTTTAATAAATGATCTCTTCAATCATCAACAAATCAATTTTTCAGGGCAAGGTTTCTGTAACCGACAATGACAACACCAGTAACATTTTGACATCAACAAATATTTTCAGCATTAGAATAAAGACAGCCTTTTTACTACAAATCCAGTGAGGTGGTCTTAGCAAAATTCATAGAATACAGTTTATAGGATCATATGAAGTGAATAGAGGAAACCAAACCTGTTTATTGCTACTTATAAAATTGTCGTTCACTAGCTGAAGGAACAATAGGAAACCGTCTTTGGTTAATTGAAAGCTCCAGACACCATAATAACCAAACAACAAAAAAATCAAATGGAAAACTCGATACCATAATTTATAAACATTTTAAAACATTTTATTCATAATATATATTTTCATTAGGTTGATGTTATTTTATATGTTATATTTTCTTTGTATTTATATGTCATCATTGGATCTAAAAAAAAACTTTTGTTTCTAATCCTTGTGTGATAAACCTTAATGCTCTTACAAAATATAGTTATCGTTAAAAAAAATAAGTGTTCAAAACTCAACATGATAAAGAATGATAAAACTTTTGGGGGGAAATGTATACTTGAATTTTAAATTCAATACTAATTTATACAAAAAATAAATAACGCGCTAAAATCTTTTATTGTTAGAAATAAATAAAGCACAAAAATAGTTTACTATTACAAATACATAACATATTAATAACATAAATAAAATGCCATTAAAAATTAAATTGACTGCACCATAAAATATATTGACTATAAATTATAAAATTTATTTTGTTATCTAAAAATATAGTATTAGTAAATGTCAAAAAAAAAAACTTAACTTTCAACTTGTAGACGTTTAAATTCTCAACTTTCAAAATATCGTTTAAATATCTAAGTTTTTGTTGACTTTATAATTAAATGGTTAACTTATGTTGACTATGCCATTTACAACACAACGTTAAATCGAGAAGAGAGCATGTTAATGGAGTTAAATGTACCGTTAGCAGCTTCCGTTTAATCAAAACGACGTTGTTTCCCTCTTACTAAAAAAACTCAACTTTCAAATTGTAAACGTTTAAATCTCTAACTTTAAAATTATGGTCGTTTAAATGCCCAACTTTTTATTGAAATAGTTAACTTATGTTGATTATGCTATTTTAGGGACGACGTTAAATTGAGAGATGCAACACGTTTACGGGATGAAAGTTTTAATATTCTTTTATCGGTTATTTGACTTTTCAATGAGTATTCAGAAAAAAAATTAATCAGTTATCACCAACGCTTAACGCTTAAATTGATAACCGATAAAAAAATTTGAAGTTCTTAAATATTTTTTTAATAACTGATTCGATGGATACAGATCGAATTGGTTATCGCCAACGCTTAAAAAACTCAATTTCTTGAGAGTTTTTAGAGAATTCCAAGGAAATTTTCTGGAGATTCAAGGTGAGTCCAGGTGGCAAAGACATCATTGGATTATGTTTATCCAAAGGCGGATTTCAATTTAAGAAGATTTTTTACTTCTTAATTCTGGTTGGATTTTAATGAAGCGACCGAAAGTAGAAAGAGAAGATGAACGATAAATAGTTGATGGAACATTGATTGTTTTGATTAAACGGATGCTGCTAAAAGATAATTTAATCACATAAACGTGCTCCGCCTCTCGATTTAACGCCGTGCCTAAAATAGCATAGTCAACATAAGTTAACCATATAATCATGAAGTCAACGAAAAACTTAGGCATTTAAACGTCCATATTTTGAAAGTTGGGGATTTAAACATCCATAATTTGAAAGTTGAATATTTTTAGTCAGATGGAAACGACGTTGTTTTGATTAAATGAAAGCTGCTAATGGAACCTTTAACTTCGTTAACATGCTCAGTTTCTCGATTTAATGTCATACATCAAATGGCATAGTCAACATAAGTTAATCATTCAATCATAAAATTAATGAAACTTAGGCATTTAAACGATATTTTAAAAAATAAGAACTTAAATATCCACAATTTGAAAGTCAAGATTTTTTTACATTTTCCTTTTTTTTACATTAAAATCATATATATGAAAGATGAATAACACTCTTCCACAGCTTGCCACGTCAGCACACCAAAGTTTAATATGTAGTATTTCAGATATGGGATGGATTATTAGAAACAACCATATTTTTATGAAAATCTATAACCTAAAGTTTCTTGAAAAAAGAAAGAATTATCTCGCGGATCAATATATCATGTTGAGAATCGAATCGACGATGCTTCAAAATGCAACATTTTATTTTCTTTGAGGATCACTCAATATGATGAGGGTTCCAAAAAAAATTAACGGTAAATTTCTTTCAAAAAAATTAAACGGTAAATTTCTTCCAAAATTCTTCTTCAATTTTTGTGGGTGTTACATAATTCATTCAAAGAACAGGAAAGTTTTGTCGGTGTTTTTGGAAAGTTTTGTTTCATTAAATATCTCCGCCAATGACCCAAGAATTTTTTTCAAACTTGAGGTAGATAAATTTTATCTCGGAATTCATGTTATGGTGGATTCCATTTGGATTCTTAACTTGAGATGGATTGCTACAATCAACCCCCACACGAATAAGACAAACATGGTTTATACATAACATAAACATGGGTACAATATAGGCTACTCTCAGTTGTGTTTAAAGTTTAACAACGAATGTTGAATTCACTTTATGGAAATATAATAACAAAATACTCATATATGTTTTTTAATGAAAATCTTCTGAAGTTAGATTCAAAAAGAACAAAAGATTCAATCAGGGTTTAGTAATTTGAGGGTGTATTTATTTCAAACCATTAAAATTATTTCAAATTTTTAATAATCAACAGATATTTTAAAATATTTTAAAAATTGGAAGGTAAAAAAATATTACGTGTTTATGTTAATTATTTTTCACACAAAAGTGGTTAAAAATTAATGGGTGTATTTAGATACAGGGAATAACGGAAAAAATCTAGAAAATATATGTATTCAAAACACATATATAGATAATATATTAAAAATTAGAAGGAAAAAATCTCTTATGTTTATGTTAATTTTTTAAGACAAAAGTAGATAAAATATTAATGGTTATATTTAGATACATTGAATAACGGAAACAAAATCTAAGAAATATATGTATTCAAAATACATATATATATATATCATATATTTAAAATTGGAAAGAAAAGATCTTTCATGTTTATGTAAATTATATTCTTTAAGACAAAAGTGGTTAAAACATTAATGGTATATTTATATACATTGGATAATAGAAACAAATATCTATTGCTTTTTAATGACTCAAAATTTAGATGGTAGAGATGGATAAATTTGATCTAACGGTTATTTTGTTCTTCTTATAATCAATAATACATCATTCCAAAATACTTTTAAGTAGAGGTTTTCTTTTTTACTTTCTTATTCACTACATCAATTCTCCCAAAACCAATTATATTTTGTTACATCAATAGGCTTCAAGAAAACATTCGGTGAACAGCTATTGTTCATGATTCGACAGACATTTCCAGACTCTTTCGCACTGTTCAGGATGTGCGACAGAATATTGAAAACTTCAGAGACTTGTTCCCAAACATCATCACCTACCAGCTCAGGTTTGTAGTTTTACTTGAACCGAGAAGAGTTGAACAAGTAGTCATCATCTTCTTATACTTCTTTTGTCTTCTCATCATCCTATCCGACCCAGCCTGTTTATTTGTGGGTTTTCTGGTGTGAACAAGACAAAAGAAGTATAAGAGATTGGGTATGATGCTTGGGAGCAAGTCTCTGAAGTTTTCAATCTTCCGTCACACCTCCTGACCAGCATAAAAGAATCTGTAAATGTCAGTCGGTTCATGAACAATAGCTGTTCGCCGAATGTTTTCTTGAAGCCTATTGAGTACGAAATGAACTGTGAATCGTATGTTCGCTTTGGATTCTTTGCAATAAAGCAAATTCCTCCATAGACACAAATGACTATGGAGTTTCTTCTCGGGAGAATATTGGAGAATATGAGACACTTCTTAAAGGCAATAAGATGTGTATATGTGGTTCAGCCAAATGTTGTGGCTCTTTTGGATGATTTCGACTAATATCATGTTTTTTAAAAAAAATCTTTTGTATTTTTTGTTTCTTAAAGATTATTGAAACCAGTCAAATTTTCAAATTCTTAGTCTGATAAAGTATCTCGTTTTCGAATTTGAGACATTTTTTTTTTACGTTATATATTGAAACTTTGATGTTATCATTTGCAATTAGAATCATCGTTCATCTATAAATTGTGATGATCTTGTAATGTCTTAGAAAAGTTATTTATTGGGGATTTTGGTACAATAGAATCTAAAGGAAGAAGAGCATGATACCATAAATTGGAAACGATTCTTGTGGAGATTTGGCGTCTCAGGTACTTTTGCTAGTTATATATAAAAGATACATAGGTAAAGAGTCTAAAATATGTTATACCTTTCAAAATGTCTTCTACCCTAATTACGTTCACATTTTGTAGAGAACCTATTGATCGTACGGCTTAGAGGAGATATATAATAACTATGATGGTCATACTCGTAGCCTTCCTACCCTAATTAACTTCACATTTTGTGGAGAACCTGTTGATCGATCTGATTCTGGAGGAGATGGAAACTATGATGGTCGTACTTATAGTCTACACTACAGTATGAAAAATATGGTCCATATAAGTGTCCCAAGTGTAATGATATGTTTTACACCTCTCCAAAATTTGCTGCATATGTATCTCACTACAAAAGTGAGACAAAGAAAGAAAGAGAGCATCTATTTCGTGCAATAAATTCATAAATTAGAAAAAGAAATCCATGAGGTCAAACCAGATGACGGCGTCAGTGGGCAGTAGAATATGCTTGAACTTGAAACTTTCCCTCTGATCAATTTTATATCATAAATGTCGTTTTCGACTTGTTTTCATTAAGTAGAATGAGGATATTTTCGGGAATAGGTGTGGTTTTTTCTTTAATTTGTATTTCAATTTTATTCAATAACAATTTTCTTTTATTTTATAAGTAATACATTTTTTGAAATTAAGACATGAAAATTTACTTAACAAAATTTACTCCACATCTTCTTCTCTTAAATGTTGGTAAAACCAATTTCAGAAAATTACGAGGTTAAAAACAAGTCAAATGTTGAAATTAATAAAACCAGTTCTATAACATCTTATTAGGTTACAAGACCGACGAAGTTGTGGGAGAACGTATGTTGTATCAAATATTATATTACTAAGATTTATTTGATATTTTCTGAATTTTATTATTATGATAACGAATATTGTGTAAAAAAAATATTGTGTAATTTTTTTCCTTAATACTAGAAAAGGAAAATATCAAAAAAAATGTTTGTAACTTTTACTTCTATTTTTCTAATATATATTATATTTTATTATTTTAATAAAATTTAAACTTTCCATTTCAAATTTAGATATTTTAAATTTATATTATTTAAGCTCCAATAATTTTTTATTACATGCTTATAACTATTTGAACAAAAAAATTGAATGAGTATAATCGAAAGAACCTAATATATTATTATAATGGGTTAAATGTTAAATAAATCTTAGAGTAAATTGATTAAATTACCCCATGAATATATTCAATTTAATGAATCGAATTAACACATACATGTGTTTAATTTTATAAACCAAATGGTTAAATAGACTGAAAACTCAGAGAAAACTTCTTTTGTTGGAGCCAATTTTCATGCAAAATTGTGGATCCTAAGGAGGCGGTGAGGATTTTGCTGGAGATCAAAGATGAGTTGATGTCAATCCTAAGATGGAAAATAAAAAAAGTTGCAAAACCCAAATATCTTCATAAAAAAGCCAGTGATATGAATGGTAATGTGTGATGTTCTAAGTCAAAGCTAAAGTGAAGAACGATAAGGTGCTCTAGTTAAAGGTGTCATATAAGACAACATTTACATATTACAAAATACAAACAAACCAGAAAATGAAAGCCCTTCTCTCATTTTATCTATCTTGTCTCTCTGACTATATCCTCCCCAAAAATAATCAGAAACAAGAACTCACTACTAACCTACTTAAGCTACTCAAAACTAAAGACCAAAAATATGAAGTGATGATCCTTTGTACATTGGCGTTAACATGAAGTGAGGAACTATTCTTCCTATCTTGAGCTTCATTAACCAGTTATAGCATCTCCTCGCTTCAGTATCTTGTTAAATGTCTATAAACCAACCGATGAGAGTTTTGAAGGAAATCATTCAAAACCATTTAACAAAATCTTGCCATATGATTCTCTTCTTACCTTCACTCTGTTAGATCAATCAAAGATTGGGACTTTTTGTCTGGCTTTCAGGTGACTCGCACTGCATTGGAGATCTTGTGCAGCCACGGTTTTGTGAATACGCAGCGTTCATCCGTGGCTGACGATTCAGAAACGCAACTCTTGTAGACTTTTTACTCTTAAAGAATCTTCTGCACATACAGAAACCTTTTCAGTTTTCAGCAATTTTGAATAAGCATATAAGTATATAAAGCACCTGTCCTTCCGCTTTTCACGGTATCTTTGCAACGACACCTTTCTGCTCGCTTGACTCTCCATATCTTAAGAAAAAACAAAAGATGAATTAATACTCCATTGGTCATATAACATGTAGAACAACAAGCAAGTCAAGTTTAAGGTATAGCATTAATTCATTAGCATAGCATTGCACATGTGAAGGCAGTAATGATCAAATTTTGCTCTCATAATCATTAAGGTAATATGAATACTGCTCCTACCAGAATCACGAGAAGAATTCGCCCTTTCAATGCCAATTTGGGGAAGTTCTACCATCTTCTCTGCAATAACATTTAGACATGCTTCTTTGGTCAATTACACATGCTTCCTTTCAAGATTGGACCAAAACAAAAGCCGTGCTTGGTAAAAACGATTACAAATCAAACAACGATCTATTCTATATGTCAGAAAAGCTAGATATGCAGCTCCATTCACTTTTCTAGTTTGATCAGACACAAAAAAACAAAATCATATCAAGTTTGAACCCTATCAACTGAAAAGTAAATCAGACACTTTAGAAAAAGCTTACCTTTACTCGTGGGCACAGAGATCATACTAGTAAAAGCAAAATTACCATTTACAGGCAAATTAATTGGATTAGCTGCCAAGTTCATGATCGACTGCGCCTGCAAACCAATATACAGGAATGCGAGATCAAAAACCATGCCATCAAAATTTATATATATTTTCAGTCTGGACAGACTAATGTTTTGTTCATCTACCTTTTCAAATGTTACTCCATCATATACATTCACTTTCCCATTATAGAATATTGTCATTTGCCTTGTTTCAGCTGAGCTTCTGATACAGAAATTTTTTGTTTAAACAGCATTAGAGTGGTTAATCAATTCATTTATATAACAACAGGCACCTCACAAGATAGCAGCAAGACCTTATATTAGATTTTCATAGATGAACTACCATAACAAAAACACTCTTAACTTAATAGAACTAAACTAGCAATGATCATTTCAAGTCACACCATTCCTTAATTGACCAAAATCAAGACGACTTAATACTGAACCAAGATGATCAAAAGATACTAACTACATAATGAACTCGTGTAAAGGTTGTGAATTTAAACTACAAAAAAACTGAGCAATCCATCATTAAAAAGCCCATGATAAGATCAAAAACTTTAATGTCACAGTGCATCACTCTTCTCTTAACTTAAAACAACATTTTCCAAACGCATAGAAGCAAGCAAAGAGATATGACAAAAAACTTGAAACCTGTAGTTGTAGCTATCTTTATCAGCTACAAGGTGACAAGAACCACCGGAAAATTCAGCTGATCTTGGACCTTCATCTTCCGGATAAGGAATCAAGTCACAAGCTTTGAACTTTTTTGTTGTCTCAATCGGCTGAGAAATAAGGATCCTGCGGAGGATTCCGGCGCCGGAATCTTCGCCGGGCTCAAAGAGAGCTTTAAGAGAAAGAACTTGCTGGATCGCTTGAGATTTGTTCCAAGAAGGTTTACGCATTCCTGTCACGACACGTGTCAACCGCCATTATCGGAAAAAAAAAGCTCCGAGAATTTTATAAATCCGAGAAAGGTAGAAAGAAGAAATAAACCTTTTTCTTTGAGGAATTTGCGGCAGTCTTCGCGAGTGAGCTGAGAAATATCTTCTTCAGTGAGTAGCATCAAAGGCTTCTCAAGTATTGACTTCGCCGGTGAAACTCCGACATCCATCTTAGAAGCTCAGTCACCGGAGCCACAGTGGCGTTTTGGTAATAATTGGAGAGTTTTAGGGTCAAAATGAGGAGAACGAGAGAGAGAGGGGTCTATGGGGTTTCAATTTTTGGGGGAAATGAATGGTTTTCTGAGCTGGGAAGCTCCCTAGACTGCCATGTCAGATCCATTGCTCTAATTATTATTTTTAGTTACACATCTTTATCCGATTTTTGTATTGCATAATCCAAAAATATAAGATAATAAAACATAATTATTCTGCAAATGTGTATATTTTTAAATTTTAGAAATGTTCAAACTTGTTAGGTGGCATTAGCTTACCAATAAGAGATTTCATGAAAAGTTTGGTTTCACTTTATTGTTTTTATATAGTTGATGTAAAAACTAAAATAGTGAAATTCTATGTCCAAGCAAGGTTTTTTTTTGTTTTAGAAAAATTTTCATGGCACTTTTCTAAATTGAGGACGAAATGTGTTTTTATTTTTTTCACATTACCTTAGACCTTGAACAAGTTAAACAGACAACAACCAAACGAACCAGCATAGATGGTATAATAGAGAGACTAACAGAGAATATAATTAAGTTTACAACTTAAGCACACCAAAGCCATATATATCCAAGACTTGAGAGGAAGACTCTCTTTATTGTTTTATAGTTCGCGATTTCAGAAAGCAAGAGAGCTCTCTAAGCAGAGGCATTAATCACGAAGTTATCGACATACTCTTTCCTGTAAAAACATAACCAAGTTTCCTGCTTAATAAAATTGCATTGTTTTAGAATCAACACAAGGTATGCTTTTGATGAGAACAGGACATTGTACCTTGCAGGAAGATGGTCGTGTGGGCGATTGTATGGTGTCCAAACCGGTTCACCCACGAAAAGCCGCATCGCCTGTTTGATAAGAACTATAAGCAACCAAAAAATCTAAGATAAAGGACTATAAGAAGCTTAAGAATGAAACCTTGATATAGTTTTCTGAGTCCACAGTGAAGCGATGATATATTCCAGCAGGCAAGACTATCATACCACCTTTCTTTACCCATACTCTAATCCAAGCTTCATCGCGATCTCTCACATCAAAGTAACCTTTTTTCCATGGAAACAAAATGTGAGAACTACTATATCGAACTTTTCCAAGCAAAGCAGTTGATACAAGTTACTTACCACTTCCTGCAACGCAGTAACGAATCTCTTCATCAGTGTGCAAATGTTCTTCGAAAAAGCTCTTTACTTTAGCTTCATAGTTTTGAAGCTTTTCCGGACATACCTCACAAAAGTCCTGAATTTAAAAACATCTTTTCTATCTTCAAACCAAGTCTCAAGCACATAAATTTACACATCGAAATGTTTGCCAATCATCTACTGATTTTGATAAACACTTGAATCTAAGCAATACCAAACATTGACATCAAATAGAGGTGACAAACCATGTAAGAGTAACCACGAGATTCGCGAATCTTCTTCAATTCTTCATCGGTTTCATAGTTATCAGCATCAAGTCTCCAGCTAAGTACTCCAAGCTCTGCATACAAACATTATTTACATGTTTAAAGAATAGGGAAGCAAAGAGAACAACACAGAATTGAAGACAAACAAACACAAACCTGCAAGTTTGTCCAAAGATACAAACTCTTTAGGATCCTTGTGATGAGGAAGTCTCTGATCTTCCTCACTATCATCCATGTACCAAGCCTGAATCACTTCTTCTCTTCCATCCTGAAAACACAAACACAACAAGATTACATATTTTTTATGCTAACCAAAACACACAACGAAATGGGAAAAAATGTTCAAGTCATATCACAAGGCGGATATAAAAATCTGATTTTGAAAAAAAAAAAAAAAAAAAAAATCTGATTGTGACTATAATAAAACTTCAACAATTAGATAAATCGTCGATTGCAAGCTCGGAAATGAAGAGCAAACTAAACCATAAGGAGAAGTAGTGATGATTAGAAAATCTCTCTCGAAACGAATCAAATCACAAAACCGGAACCTAAATGATCAAATAACAATCGGCGAATCATGGTTGCATAACGAAAACATTGGAATTTCTGATTAGAAATAACCAAATCAGAAGTGGAGGGGAAGAAGATTTAAGATACCTTGACAGCTTCACCCATCGTCGTCTTCTTCGTTTATGCCTTTTGTTCCTTTTCGTCTTCAAAACCACGCGATTAATGATTTCTACTTTTTAAACGGGGAAACATAAAATTTGTTCCTTTCACAACAGAGGTTATAGGTTTATTTACTAAACTACCCCTCAGAGATGCGTTTCCGACCATTTTAATTTTATTGGTAAATGAGGAAAAGGGTATTGAAACTGCTTGACCCAACATATTTAAGGTGACATTGAAAAGTAAGATTGTACTAATCATGAAAGTAATATATCTAATTAATTAATAAAAATGTAAGAATAGTTAATGCATTTGTATGCTTAAAGTTTATTTCAAGAAAGAAAAAAATATACATATTTTTGTGGGAGATGTTTCTTGTTGCTTCGCTCGAGATTGGCGACTTTTCTGGCTGCCCGTTTTATCGAATCGGTTTTGTTATTGTGTTAGTCTTCGAAGAAGTTGTATGCGCTTCTACCATCGAGTTCTTTGGAGTTGTGGCAACGACACAATTATCCGAGCTTTAGTGTTTGGAATCGGTGTTTCTTTTGGATCTGCTTGTGTATGCTTATCTTGCCTTCAATTTGTATGTTTCATTTCCTTGTTCTTCTTAGCTTTTGCTTGTAGTTTTCGGTCTTTATGTTTTCTTTGTCTTCCTTATAACCGTTAGTCACAAATCAGAAAATAGTATCAAAGTTAGATATTTGCACCCAAAAAAATAAAAGAGTACATACTGAGTTCTTATGCTATGGAGATTTTAGCAAATCTCACATGTCTAAACAAATTAATTAATCTCATACATATAACAAAAGTTGTGTTACTTCCAAATGGTTTTCATAGCAATGGAAACTCAAGTTTGGGTATCATCATCAATAAGGTTTCTCATTAAAGCAGCATTTACATAATACACAAACCGCCATTCTCTCTCTCGTCTCTCTAACCTACTCAAAACTACAGACCCAAAAAATGGAAACAACCATGAAAAAAAAAGAAAAAGAAAAAAAAAACAAGTTCAAATCTCAATCCATGTTTCTTCTAACAACGAACGAACAAGAACATTCGTTGTCTGCTTTTGTTCCTTTTGTACATGGCAATTTGTTAAAAAGAACAAGACTTGTTCTTCATGTATTGACTGAGCTTAACCGCCTTTTGATCCGTCATATAATCTCCAATTTTGTTAAATATCTAGAAGAAAAAAAGCGAGAGAGTTTTGAAGGAAATCAATCAATCATTGCAACCATTTAACAAATGATTTTCAGTGATTCTTCTTCATACCTTCGCTGTTTAGATCACTGTTTAGATCAACTGAGAGATTGGGACTTTTTGTCTGATTTTCAGGTGACTCGCAGAGTCCTGTACTGCTTAGGTTTTGTGAATATGCAGCGTTCATCTGTGGCTGACGATTCAGAAATATCCCATAGTTAGAGGATGCAACTCCTGGAGTCTTTTTAGTCTTGTAGAATCTTCTGCTCAGAAAGAAAAGGTATCAGTATTCAGCGATTTGAAATAAGTGCAAGTATTTACGCGTAATCATTGCAACAACGATTGTTTCTTTAGATCACCTGTCCTTCCGCTTTTCACGATATCTTTGCAACGACACTTTTCTGTTCGCCTGACCCTCTGCATCTTCAGAAAGACCAACAAACACACAAGAACAGATGGTTAAATACACAGAACTCCCAGGTCATATGTCAAGCAGAACAAGCAAGTGAAGTTTATCTGCCTTAAGTAAAGATAGGCAGGTGAAAGCAGCTGGATCAACTCAGGTGTTTTAAGCATCATTAGGATAACTAACACAGGTTTCTATAGCTTTTAAGGTAATATGAGCAATGTTTGTACCAGAATCACGAGAAGCATTTGCCTTTTCAAGGCCATATTGGGAAAGCGCGACCATCTTCTCTGCAAATTCAAATAAAATTTTCAGATGCTTTTAAACAATATGAGCATCTGAAATCAGTATCACAAAAAGGTGCAAGAGGCAGCAGCAGCATGTAAACATGCTTACTTGATCATTTAACAATGCCTCCTTTAAAAATTGAACAAAATGAAACCCGTGTTTGGCAATAAAACTAAAAAAGATCTACTCTATCTGTCATAAAAGCTTTGAGATACAGCTCCATTCACTTTTTTTCAGTTAGATCATACACTTAAAAACAAAATCATTTCAAGTTTGAATAATCTATCTATCAACTGAAAAAGCAAATCAGACACTTTAGCAAAGGCTTACCTTTACTCATGGGCTTAGAAATCATTCTATTAGAAGCAAAAATACCATTTTCAGGCAAATCGATTGGATTGGCTGCAAAGTGCATGACTGACCGCGCCTACAAACAAATATATAGGATGCATAATCAAAAACATGCCACCATATTTCAGGCTGGACAGAATAATGTTGTTTATTTACCTTTTCAGGTGGTACTCCATCATATACATTCACTTTGCCACTATAGAATATCGTCATTTGCCCAACCGGCGCACTTGATTCAGCTGGGCTTCTGATGCAACATTACAAACAAGTATGTTTAACATGACTTATTTGAACAGTATTGGAGTAGTAATTCGTTTATATAACAACAAGCACATAATAGACTACCCTTAAAACGCTTCTTAGTATAAAGAAATCACTGAAAAATATATACTAATGGAGTAAGTAACTGACTTTTCATTGATCACATCAAGTCTTTACCAATCCCTATTGATAGTCACTTCACTAAAAACAAGAAGAGTAGAACAGAACCAAGAAGATATGGAAACACCAAGAAAAGATACAGATAATGCCTCTATCTAACTCTAATAACCTAATAACTGTGTGACCAATCCACCATCAAACAGATATAGTTTCAATCTCCAAGTATACTTGCTAAGATCACAAAATGAATGTCACAATACATCACTCTTATCTTTACTTAAAAGAACATCGAAGCAGTAAGGTAACAAATAAATCCAAAAGAAGAAAATGTAAACCTGGGAGAAACTGTGTTGTTGTAGCTATCTTTCTCAGCTACAAATTGACCACCAGAACCACCGGAAAACTCAGCTGATCTTGGAGAATCTCTTCTATGGCATGGACCTTCATCTTCCTGAAAAGGAATCCGGCCACCACAAGCTCCGAGCTCATTGCTTGGCTCAATCGACGTTGTTGTGACCTGTGAACATAAAAGTAGACAAAGCAACAATTTCCCTAAATCAGCACTAACCAAAGAACTTAGAGTTCTCTCTTTAGCTTAATCAAGTGAAAATAGAAGCAAAATTGAAATAACTCACGCGAGGCGGATTTGAAGGCTGAGAAACGAGGATCTTGCGGAGGATTCCGGCGCCG
Source organism: Cardamine occulta (assembly GCA_028015245.1). NCBI lineage: Eukaryota > Viridiplantae > Streptophyta > Magnoliopsida > Brassicales > Brassicaceae > Cardamine > Cardamine occulta. Next base: position 12,761,880 of record CM051386.1, on the reverse strand, counting down.
GAATCATCACCAGGCTCAAAGAGAGCTTTAAGAGAAAGAACTTGCTGGATCGCCTGAGATTTGTTCCAAGAAGGCCTACGCATTCCTGTTACGACACGTGTCAGCCGCCATTCTCGGGGACACAAAAAAGCTCGGAGAGAGAGAGGCGAGAATTCAAAAATTGACTTAAATATGCAAAATCCGAGAGCAAAATCCTCCCGGAGAAGAAAACACAGCCGGAAAAAACGAACAAGGAAGAAGAAGAAGAAAAAAAACCTTTCTCTTTGAGGAATTTGCGGCAATCTTCGCGAGTGAGCTGAGAAATGTCTTCTTCAGTGAGTAGCTTCAAAGGCTTCTCAAGTATAGACTTCGCCAAAGAAACTCCAACATCCATCCTCCTTCTCAGATTCCGGCCAAAAACGGCCTTACCGGAGCCCCAGCGGAAGAGCAGTGGCGTTTTCGTAATAATTGGAGGGTTTTGAGGGCAAAATTAGAAGAGCGAGCGAGAGAGAAAAAAGGAGAAAAGAGTGAAGTCTTAATATTCCCTCTGTCATTCTAGGTTTTTTTTAGAAAATCATTAAATTTGTTATTTTACCTCTAATTAATATAATATAAAATTTTTATTATTAGTTAATATATTAAAATAGTAGAGATAAAACTGGAAAATATATCAAACATTTGTATTAAAACTCAAAAATAACTCTTAATCTTAAATAAAAATTTAATCCTAAAACGTAGAGGAAGTCTATAGTCTTTCAATTTGGGGGAATGGTTTTTGGAGCAGGGATGCTCCCTAGACTGCCACGTAAGCTTCATTTTCTTTGTATATTATTATAAGCTAATCATGGCTGCTAAGTATATACTTCTATTCTCCAATTATTATTTTTTATTTTCAACTATGTTTCTTCTGTTTTTTTATTTTCTCCTTTGGTAAATGTTGTGCTGATTACTAAAGGATAAAATAAAGGTAATTTAAAATAATATATCATGAGTGAAAAAAGAGAAATGACACTAAAGGAAAAAAAAAAGAGATTATTTTAGTTATAAATTGAGCTGTAATCTTGTTTATTTATCAGTGAGTGGAATGTCAATTAGCAACTAATTATTTCTATAAATAGATCACAGTTATTCCAAAAATAGAACAATTTTCTTTTGTTCTTTGTTTGTAACTGAGATAAATCAATTCTTGCTCAGTTAATTTTTTTATAAATAGAAATTAGGATTTGAGAAATCGACATTATAATTTTAATGTTAATCATGACACTACTTGTTAAAGCGAAACTAAATTAATTGACATCGAACGTTGTTAACGTTGATTAGTACCGAAGTTGGTTATTGAATTCTATGTGTTTTAGATGTGTTTATATTTGAATTTATTTGGCGGAGGAGTTTATGGGAGAGCCTCCGGCATTGCCAATTTGTCATACCTCCACATGTTACACGATAATTCGTTTATTTCTGTGCTGTTTACAATAACCACTCGTATCTTCTATGTAGAGCCGTGCGTAGAGAGTTTTAGAGGCGTACGACAAACAAAACATTCGTTTTATATGTTTTTAGATAAAATATGTGTTGTAACTAAAATTTAACATGTTTTGTAATAAATTATAGATAACATACATTATTTTAATATATGGAAAAAAAAATTGTACTATTTGTATACAATACAAATTTTATAAATAGCTAACACTGTTTTAAATATATGAAATAGAAGTTTAAACTAAAAAAGAACAACATTAAAATTAAATTAAAAAAAAACACTAAAATACATATCTTACAGATATATCAAATAAATTTTTAAAAATTTGAAATCCTAAAATTTGCTTAGTATTTAGGGGACATGGGGTGAATGCTTTTTTTAACCCTTCATAGGTATGCCTCTGCTTCTATGCTCACAAATAAATGTTAAAAGAGGGTTTTTTTTTAAATCTCACCCGTAAACAGTATTCTTTCCGTTTCATAAAAATGTTATTATGGAGTTATGTTTTTCTTTTGAAAAGAATGATAATGTGATTTTTAAAACTAAAATTCTAATTTACATTCTCTCCAAAACAAAATGTCTTTGAATTTAAGTTATCATAAGCTAATTAGTGATATGTAAGTAATGGCATATTTGTATAATTTGAAGTTTTCTTAAATTGCATGAAATGTGACAAAACATAATTTTTGTGAAACGAAAAGAATAATAAATAGCATGTCAATCTACTAGTGGATAATCTATTGAATTGATTTTAACCAGAATCATTTAGATACATGTAAGTGAAAATGTCTCACTCTCACCACATAAAAATTGAAGACTAGTCATTTTCCAAAGTGAATACCAAAACAACTGAAAAATACAAGAGAATGGTAATAAATTGACAAGACGGAAGAGGAAAAATATATTTTCACATGAGTCTGACCAACATGGACTCTCCCCATAAGCCTTGCTGGTCTGGCGTGACACTCCTTCTCAATTCTCATTATCAAAAACTCATATTATAAATTATTTCAGGATATATTAATAAGGTCCAAATCCAAAATATATTGTATTTAAAATGAAAGTGATGACACATAAATATAATTATACTCATGAATCATGAGGTATGAAAAACAAAGATTCATCCAATTCCCGTAAATGGCAAGATATCCATGCATATATAAGTGAACGGTTAAGAATTATGTTTTTCAAGAACATCTATATAATAATTATCGTCTCTCAAAAAAAAAAAATTTATTATCGTCTCTCCATCCATAAAGTTATACTATAAATTAGAATATTGATATGGCCACGTCCGGGAAAATGACTTAAATAAGTAAACATATTGTTGATGTACGATTGTATCCTATGATTCATGTGATAATATTGCAACGTTGACAGCAAAAAAAATGATAATATTTGCAAGTTTTTCTTTAGATTGCCAACAAAAAAAATCAAACATTTAATCCATGATATTTTTGAAGCGCAGATCAAAACATGTAACTTTGGTTTGTTTGTTTTTAACTTTTTATCCAATATCAAAAATCGTACTCATGAGTCATGACCAGGCCCGTGGCTATGATCATAAAAATGAAGCATCCGCCTACGGCCATTTTTATAAATTAAAAATTTGAAGGCCATTAGTAATCATAACTAGAGAAATGTGATGGTTTGACTACAGAGCTAATAAGATATTTTCTAGATTAGTAACTAATTAAACAATTACGTACACAACCATTTAATCTATTGTTTTATTTATTTTTTACAACTACCTTTTAAAGATGGTTAATGATTTTGAAGAAAATAATAGAATTTTTTATGTTTTAGAACTAAGAGTTTGTTTTTTTAACTCTAATATTTTTAGTTAAGATGATTGGATTTTTACCTTTTCTATTTTGATTTGATTTAAAAGGTAAAAATCAAACCCTATGAACGGCTCTGGTCATAACTATGAAGTTCTTCACTCTTTTTAAGGTCTTCTAATATATCAACATGTAATATTTCAATTTGCAATTGGATATATATACATATGTGTGTGTGTGTGTGTATGATTTATTGTTAACAAGAAAGTTTGGAATGTTCAAACAAGAAAAAACAAGAAGGTTTCGAACACTTAGACCAAAGCATCTCATAATACTTGTGGCGGATCACTAATGTAAATTATATTTTCCCAAATATAGCACTTAAGATTTGATCTCGTCCAAATTTTAGCAAAAAAAAAAAAAAAAAAAAAATTGATCTCGTAGCGGTAACATTGCTACAATACCTCTCTAACCAGTTGAGTCAGCCAGATTGTAAAAGCTATTTCATAATTTGGTTGGTTAATAAGCTGTAAAATCGTAAATACTCAACATGAAAAATAGAATTTAGAAATGGGAATAGTGGAAGAACCGACTCGGGGAATAGTATCTATTGTTCAACTCACTCTTCTCTTAGGTTTGATTCCAACCGAAACATTTTCACTCTTATTTGATCAATCGAAATCATTTTTCACCTTATACCTATTCGAGAATCTGATGAACGTACGGGCTATTCAACGAATACAGCTTCACTTGTATGATCTTACACGAGATTAGTTTGGTCCGGATTATTCGTTGTTAAAAAAGATAGTACTAATATATTAAATGAAGAGGGAAAAACAAAACAAAGTGGAAATATGAAGAGTCATTATCAAAGAAATGGATCCACGTTGGTACCATGCCCTTTAATGTATAAAGAATGCATCTGCCATTTCTAACGACACCACTTTCCAAACCCTACTCAATTTTTTTAAAAAATGTTTAAATTTATATATTATTGATCTTAGGCCATGATGTGATTTAAAGAAAATAAAATTCAATATTGATCTTTGTAATTTACCACGAATGTAAGAGGTTAGATTATTAGTTTAGTAACAACCATAGGTTCGTTCATCAGAAAAGATTATCAGAACAATGCTCTCGTGTAAACTTCCATTGATTAGTAAAATTTTGTGTTCTAAATCCAAATGATGAACAATTAAGTTTTGTTAATTAGGGTTCATGGCTATGTGAATCGCAAAATTTTAAATTGATATAAATGTTTACGAGTTCAACCAAACTGGTAAACTATGTTTCGGCATAGACCTAATACAAATTGTCGTCTAGATTCACGCATATTTTTTTAATTTAATATCAGGATTATGATACACCAAACTTCGATCAGATTAATCAAATTACTCTTTCACATTTTCGATCGAAATCAATCGAATTTAAGAATTATACGAAACATAGTTAGTATTAATTTGGTTTAAGAAAAAAAAACTACATGTAACGTGAAAAAGATATATATATATATATATATATAACGTTCTCTATTTTTTTATATACAACTCGGGTGATCCGGATCAACGGACACCATGCACAGTAGTCAGGTCGCAGAGATTTTGACTTCCTATCAGGTCAACAGGGCATGAGCTCCGACTAATCTCGAGGTCCGGAAAACCATGTGGATTACTGGACAGGACCAACAGAGCAACTCCTTTAAAAATGGGAACCACTAGACCAAAAATATTTGGTTAACGCTATCTCTCTCTTTTTGATAAAAGGTTTATCATATATAACTCTTTTTAATTTGTTTCTTTGGTTAATTAAAGCTAATAATTCTGTGAGTTGTAAACTAAATTATACATAATAGATAGATGATAGATCATTGTTAAGTTCCTCTTAATATTTTTTGTTTCTGTACGAGCAAAGATTCTATATGGATATGAACATCTCCATAATCGACTACAATGGGAAAAAAAAACCCGACAAAATTATAAGAAAAAAGTTTTGAAAAATAAAACAAATGAATAGAGATTGGAGAGTCGTACAGGTTATGTTTTGTGCAGGGAGAGGGGTCGCGAGTGCGTGGGTCGGGTACAGAGGATGAGTCAGTGAGTCAGGAGCTGTTTCCCCCTTTGTAGGGTCACTCTATCTTCCCATTTATGGGCCGAGTCTTATCATTGGCCCATTTACATCTTTCTTGGGCCTTACTTTAGTTTTTATGATTGCTGATACAACCCAATATCGTTTATACAGTCTTTTGTTGATAGATGGATGGATATATCATATGGTTTGTCTCCCAGATGAATGATGACAAAAATAGTAGAAGTCTTTGAAACAAATGATGGAAATCAAAAGCCTTAGAAGTTAGAACAATCTCTCATTGATCATCCATTAAAAGAAATCAACAACAACAACCCATGTTCAACATACTGACATGCATGCATATATAGTCAAAGATTTATTCAAAAGTAATTTGTACTTTATCAATAAATTTTACCAACCATATAGACAATTTTGATATCTCAGTTTTAATATTTTTTAATCTTTTAAAGTTTCGTGATTTTTTTTCACTTAAAATCAATTGAAAACATCGGTTGTTGATTTTTTTTTACATATATTAGTATAGTTTCTTTTATTTTCACTTTTCATGTAAATTCTTACAAATGTCCTTTCAAATTATAGTTTTTTTTTTCCTTAACCATCTATTTGAGACATAATCTCGTCTTTTTTTTTATTGGTTGTACCACTTTGGATATACGGGGCTCTGTTCTATGCTATGTGAAAAATCATAATCTTCTAGATGTAAGACTAATTGAAAATAAGTAGATTAACTTATATTTTTTTATATTATGTTTGATCATATTATTTTTTAAATGTGAGATTCTTAATAAAATCAACTCATGAATCTTGATGATCTAATGATTGAATGATATACCACGTGAAAGGAAGAATTAAGATTCGAATTTTTCCACTCTCATATATATAACACAAAAATTATCATATATCCATTTTCGTATTCGTGTGCATGTCTCTACGCATCTCCGGATGCGAGCATGCGCTGTAGACGAGCCCCTACACGATATGACAAAACAAATAGGAGAAACGTGACAGCAAACTGTATTAAAAAGCTAAAATTGATTTTTGAAAGTGATATGTATTATATACTAGTATATGCCAACAAATACACAAGAAAAATGAATTAATAATTGTTATGTAGGACTGAAACCTAAAAAGAAAAAGAAACATGGTTGCCAAAATAAAAAGAAACATGAAAAGAAAATCTGACCAGAAATTTCCATAAAGCCCAACCTATTTGTTTTGCCTACACCCTTAGCCCCACTCATTAGTTGCTCAACTATACATTAGTAGTCATAATTGCAATTTAAGAACCTCCTAAATAAATATATTTTGATTAAAATTCACTTTCCAGAATATAATTTCTGTGAATATGAAAGGATAAAAGATTACTTGTCACAGTTTCTGTTTTAAATGTCACATGGAATCCCTTTGTGTTAGTAAAGCTATATGTTATTTAAAAAACCAATACTTTATGTACTATTTTAGGTCAACAAATTACTTTCATTCATACTTAATTTTTTTAAACTCTAAATAGTGATGATTTTAAGAAATGTTATAAAATTTTGCATAGAAAAATCTAACTTTAAGAAACAAAAGGAGTACATTATCAGTTTGAACTAACACATGATTTAAAGGTATCTTGAAAATGATTTTGTTTAATGGTTTAAATCCAAACACTTCCACTAAAATATAATCAGTCAAATAGAAAGAAAACAAAAGACACTAGTAATTAGGCATGTTACGGAGCGGATATCCGGCCTATTTGGGGATATCCGTATCCGTATCCGTCCGATTTGTGATTTCATTATCCGTATCCGGATCCGTACGAAAACGGATATCCGCCCGATATCCGTATTCATTTTTTTAAAAAATTTAATATATTTTAATAATTATTTTGATTAAAAATTAACAAATGTCCGGATATCCGGGTTTTCTTAAGGATTCTGGGAAAAAAATTTAAAAAAAACAGATAATTTACGGATACGGATATCCGGTCCGAAATATTTTCATTATCTTTATCCTTATCCGGGCACTCCGGATATCCGCTTTTTCGGATACGAACCCGGATATCTGGCAGATACGGATATCAGCTAACATGTCTACTAGTAATAGGGGGAATATATATATTTAAAAATAAAAAGACAGTAACAATTTGGATTTAATATTTGGATTCTAAAGCTCATGGGTCTATTTCACTGTTCACACACACTCTCTCTATCTAAGCTTCTTTTGACTTAAGACCAAATGAATGACCAAACCCCAACACACAAACATTAACCCAAAAAAACTCTCTCAGAGAAACCAAAAAAAAAACAAAAACTCAAAATAACCAAACACTTGTCTCTGATAACGTGCGCTTCTCTCGCCGTTCTTGCTAATGGGCGCCGTCCGTCGCCGCCGCCGTCGGTTTCTCTTAGCTTCACTCGCCGCATTTGCTCTCCTCCACTTCTTCTCAGCCTCCGCAGTCACCGCCGGTAAGAACCAATAAAACTCAGTCTCAGTCTAATAAAATGTGAATTTTCTCTTTGCTATAATTATAACCTTTTTTTTTTGGTCAAACTATATAATTGTAACTTGAACCCGAAATTTATTGATTTTCTGAGGTTATTTCATACTTACCTCAGTAAATTATTTTATCAAAAACAAAATATTGTTTAATATAAATTAAACTTTTCATGTTTAGTCCGATGCTTAAATGTTTTTTGATGTCTTTCTAAATGGAGAGTTGAGTTAAGAGTCTCGGTGGTTGAATTAACCAGGTGGATGGATTGGTCAAAGAACCGGGTCAGATTTACCGGGTCGGTTCATAAGTGATAATAAGAAGTTTGGAGGACCGGGTTCATCACCACCGACGTGTAGATCCAAGTGTGGAAGATGTCAGCCGTGTAAACCGGTTCACGTACCGATTCAACCCGGTTTGAGTATGCCATTGGAGTATTATCCTGAAGCTTGGCGATGCAAGTGTGGCAACAATCTCTACATGCCCTAAGATCATCAATTATTAAACAATTCACAAACTAAAAAAAAGTGTTTTTAATTCTTTTTGTTTTGCTTTTGTTTTTTCCTTTCTTATTTCTTGTGCTTTCCTGATTAATTATTGTAGTGAAATCTACTCCCTCTGTTTCACAATACATTATGTTAAAAATATTTTACACAAATTAAGAAAATAATCATTACTTTTTTAATATATATTATTTTCTCTTACCAAAAATTATTTTAATAATTATAAACCAATAGTAACATAGTTCTTTTCAATCATTACATCTTGATATTTACAATTTATCAATAAAAATAAAGTAAAAAGATTAAAACATCAAATTTTCTGAAAAAAGATAAAGTAGATAAAACATCATCTATTCTGAAACGGAGGAAGTATATGTTAATATTTAAAAAATTGGCCATGTGAAGAAATTTAGGAATTTTGGAAAATGCAAAAGTTTTGTGGTGATATTATCGAGAAAGAGAGAGTGTGAGTGAGAGTGAGTCCTCAACCCTTATTACCCTAATGACACTTGCTCCATTGTAGAAGCAATAATCTAACAGGCGTCTAATTCAGGTAGTGTTTTATCTATTACTTATTTATATATATATTTATTTATTTTGTGAATTTGAATATGAGTTAAATCTATTATAAAAAAAACAAAAATTAAGAATAAAATGTAATACACTTCAGACTTCAGTTATGACCAGCAACATAAAATGACAGATTTTTAACTGATTCAAAATAGTGAAATAGTTAAACTTCCAATGATAAGATATTATAAACATTTGAGTTTTTTTTTTTTGTCAACATAGAAACATTTTAGTTGAGTATAAGTTCTGTTAAATAATTTAAAACGTTCAAGTATTGGTTTTATTTTCATTTTTGATAAAACAAAAATTTGGGTTTTATTAGATCAGTAAACTATCATCATCTTAGTTATATATATATATATATATTGACACGAATAAAAACTTTTTATAAAAACATGAAATGGTAAAATATTACCAGGCCGGGATCATAATTTAAAAAATGTGAAAACGTGATATACCATTAATTACCAAAAGACTAACAAAAGAAAAGGATGAAAAGATATGTTGAAATATCTTTTAGATTCTTTGTTCTTTTCAATCTTTTGAAACAAAACTTTGCCACTTTACTACCACCTTTTCTGAATTATTTGACAACACCCACCACGAAAATTGTGTGTTCCATTTTGTGTTATGAGTAAATTCAGTGATTTGCTCCTTATTTTCAAACAAATTCTTCTTAACAAAACAATACAAGTAGTACTTTAGTAGTATTTGTCTGGTAATGTATGTTTGTTTGGACCCATAGGTTTTGTCTCTAGACAGCTATGTAGATTTCATTATTGCTCTTTGATGATAATTTTGTAAGGTATCAATGTAAATCATGATTAATATTTATATCGTACTTGCACGTGTAAGTTTACAGCAGGACCATTTTTTATTTTTTATTTTAAATGAAAAATATATAAACGAATGTAAAAAGTAGAAAAGGCATTTATGGTTTGGAGTTTTTCCCATTTTCACTACAAAGCCGCATATGTACTCGTGTCGTACTGCATACTCTGCTCCTTACATATAAGTTTGCAATATCTGAATTAACTTTTGTTTTCTTAATTATGAGATTTCCCAAAAAATTCTACTTTTGATTCTAGTATTTGGAAAAGTATGACTGGTCTCACATTTAATTTTACAATTTTGGCTTCAAAGATGGAGGGGAAGTATAGAACCAATGATGCCTAAAAAGTGTAATAGTAGTTATAACAATAATGGTCAAAGTTGGAGAATGATTATGAAAATTGTTAGAAGCTTTGTTTTACATCTAGTCTCTAGATAGATTATAAAACGCAAGTTTGTAATGTTTTGGTAAACAAACTTGTTTGCATAAGACAATGTACATCACATCAATGATCAAACTGAGACAACATATTTTCTTTCTATTACGATTGCATTGGACGACTATAACAAATCACATAATTTGGAGTTTGGATTCTTTGATTTTTCTGAACCGATAGTAAAAATTCTTTGATCTTGTGAGAAATCACTAACCTTTTGCTGATTTTTATTTCCATTTTGGGACTATCTTAAGATTTCGGTTTAGCTAGGTTGGATCTGATTTTTGTTTTTCGCTTCTTTTTTTATCAGACTGGACCGATCAGTTCTATATATGACATGTCTAGTGTATTCAACATGTCATGGTTGTAAATTTGTGTGGATGATGCGGATATTACAATGGCTGATATAAAACAATTGTTTTAGTCTAAATATATTTCGAAGAAGCCCTTTATTAGAACTATCGTGACTTTTGATTATGTACTAAAATTTGAAAATACGTGACCTTGCTAACTTCTAACCACTGTCCGATATTTAGTCTTGTGGGCCATTGTACTCAACCCAAACGTTGACTAATAATAAGCACTGTATGGTGTGTTATACTAACATAACGAACACAAAGATAACAAAATTTAAGAGATGCTTATTTCTTAAATTTTATATGATGGTACGTTGTACGTGAGATAATTGATATTCCATCGACGTACGAAATAACATGAGGGAGCTACTCTATAACTTCTTTGGATTTTTCCATATTGTATCTAGTGTCTATTTTTACTACACTATTAAAAATAATCACTTTAAGAGGGTATTACTTAACACTCTAAATAAATTAATTAAAAAAAAATTAAGACTAAACCTATTTCCAAACACTTACATATTTTCAGATATGCATCCAAACACTATTAATAATAAATAATTTTTCATAATTCTTACAACCAAACATAATCATTTCTTTATCTAATATTACAATTTTAATAGTATGAATTATATATGATTCTCCTATTATTTTTGTTTTATCTTATTTTAAGATCATTTTGAATTATTATACAATACATACAATTACTAAAAGTTTAGATTTTTTCTGCATTTGTTGTGATTCAAATTTTTATAAACAGGCATATATTAGGAAAAAGTATGCTAAAGATGTCGAATTGTTCAATATCTCACATCGATAGAAGTTCAATCGGATCGGTGACACGCGAAGATATGAACAAGTAAATCCACCATGAACATAAAATTTTATGCCCATTAAAAACGGATATTATGAACAAAGTCCATAGTGGACCGCAGTTTCAGCGGAGTTTGTCCGTTGATTGGTGGGTCGACTGGCAGACTACCAATTTTTTAAAATATTTTAATTACTTAAAATTATAACAATCAATTATGCGGGCTGACTCGCTAACCCGTTGAACATAAGAACTACTTACAAACAAAATAAAATGGATATATACGTCAACTAACTAACAAAACTAATACTTTATAATTTAATGAAGTAAAAATTACATATATTATAAGTACATATATAACTAAAAGAAAAATAAATATAAAATCTAAACGAACAAAATCTAAAATTTTATAAATTATCTGGAAAACTGAACACAAAATAATAAACTGTAAAATATAAAGATTTGTTATAATTATTAAAAAAATGGATATATACCTCAACTAACCAACAACACTAATACTTTATAATTTAATGAAGTAAAAATTACATGTATATATAAATAAAAGAAAAATAATTATAAAATCAAAACGAAAAAATCTAAAAAAAAATAAATTATGTGGCAAACTGAACATAAAATAATAAAATGTAAAATATACAGATTTTTTACAATAATTAGGAAACTATTAACCCGCGGTGTACTGCGGGTTTGACTCTAATATATTCTTTATATTTAAAGTAAGAAATCTGAGTAAAGAGAAACAAAACAGAAATTAAAGTTTTCTTTTAAGGAGAACCAAAAAAAAGTTAAGAGAATATATAGCCAAATTATTTCATCTTATTTTCAAAAAAAAGGGGATAGCAAAAGCCAAAAACGTAAATAAATTGATTAATTATTTTCATTTTAAAACATGAATTTCTCACATATTTTATTATAAATATCATGTTATTCACATAATGCAAAGGTTGAAGTTAGAAAAATAAAGCAAGTATATAAAAGAAAAGCTTTTAAGCAAGTACGTATCTTTGTTTTCTTGTATAACATTTTATATAAAATGCTAGCACGTTTTTATCTTTGAAATATTAAAAATTTATTATTTATAAATCATATTATTTTTTCATACTATTTCATACATATTATATTACGCATACTAGTTATTGTTATATTATATTTTATTTTATAAACGCTAAAAGTGGCAGTGTACTACAATTATTTGATATTGCTAACACCTTCTTAAACATAGATTTTAGGCAATTAATGTGTGATTGGTAAATTCGTTTAGTGTGGAGACTATTCATTAGTTAGTTCATCAAACAAAGAAAACAAATGCATTGTAACGTGAAAAAGCAATTAACTAGTATCCTATATATAATCGTTGAAAAAACTATCTCGACACACATTATCATCTCTTAATTATTATTTTAATAGATAACAATAATTATTTGGTATCTAATTATTAATTTAAAATAAATTAACTTAAAATTATAAATATATAAATATATAAATATTAAAATTAATAAAATTTGTATTTAATTTTAAACGTAACAAATATATACTATAAAACTAAAAATAATGTTACATCTAATTAATTTTTAAACTAATTTCATTAACATGATTTTACATTTCTATAATATATAAAAATTTAGTTAATAAAATTTTTAAAATAAAATATAGTTCTATTGATTTTCATGTATGTAAGCATTTTATTATATAATTCAAAATTAACAAAGTATATGTAAATAAAATATAAAATATAGTTTTATTTATTTTCATGTATGTATGTATTTTATTATATAATTAGAAAATATTAATGAAATTAATTTAAATAATTATAACTATACAAAATTTAACGGATATTCTAGTCTTTATAAAGAGGACACTGTAAATAATGTCAAAGAGGTCGGAAAAAAAAGCAATAATCAAAAGAGTTTTACAGAGATGAGACTGATGTGATGGGTTTGGTTGGGTTGGTGGTGGACTGTGCAGACATAGCTTCCACTTTTCCTGTAAATTATTTTCACTCCATCTTTCTTGAGAATAACTTTGTTTCTCCATTCGCCGAGGAAATTTCAGAATATTATTCATACTAAAAATGCTTTAGTTAACGCAGACCAAAATACTTTTTGGATCCATTAAAATCCATCCTTTTTCTTTTCTTTTCTTTTGATAAAGCCATGAAAATCTATCTTAGTAAATTAGTATTATGGTTGAATGATGATTATATATATAAAAACAAGTAGATCGGAATGAAATTTGTGTGGTTAATGTAAAACAAATACAATAGATAAAAATAAACACTATAGAATAGACGGAATAAAATTTTAATGGCGATAAAAATAAGTATGATGATAAACGATCAGTTGCCTTTTTTTCGCGAACAATACTAAAAAAATTCAGCCAAAACATATATACAAACAGTTAGAATTCACCCAATTATTTTAGAGCCTTGAAAAGACTCAAAAGTCAAAACTAATAGTTTTTGGTTAAACACACATTAAATTGTAACTTTAAACCGGAAAAATAAAACAACAACCAAGAAGAATAAAAAAAAAACAACCAAGAAGATAACGACAATGAAGTACAGCAATTTTCTTTGATGGAATAGAAATATTTGACTTTGCATACTAACTTCACAAACTAACAAACTTGACCAACGACCAAACAAAATTATTAAAACCCAACGACTATAAAAGACACTAATTTTATAAACTTGGAGCAATCCGTTAAACAAATATTTTGTCGTACTCTGAACCTCTAGCATGTATGTAAATAATGTAATGACAATGTTTATAATTCTGAGTGAAGTGAGGAAAGTTTTTTTTTTTTTTGCGTAAATTGATAACTTTAAAATAGATTCCAAAACTTGCACCTACAAATATTCCATTGTGATATCTATAAGTTATTATAAATCTATATAGAGAATTTAACGAAAAACCCCCTCAATTTTGGTCTCATCAATATTTAAACCCTTACTTATTATTTTAGTAAAAAATTCTTTTAATTTTAATCCTTTAATAGATTTGACTTTTTGTAAACCAATTTCATTTTCGGTGACAGAATATTGTTTTGAAAGATATAAAATGTCAAGGCGTTTGTATTTTCCATAGAAACAACAAGATTTTTTATTAAAAAACTAACAAAGCAATATAAAGTGCACTCTATTTTAAGTTTAACCTAAAAATTTCATAAATTCTAAAACTGTAAACCTACGAAAATTCCTGAACGAAAAATAAAAGCAGAGGTCGTAGAGAGAAAAAAATATCAAAACCACCAAACAAACCTCAAGGAAGACCAAGAAAAAACAGAAGATTGTGGCTGAAGAAAACTCTACCACTGAGCCAACACAATTTTCTCTTCAAAATTAATAGGTAGTACTTTAGGATATCTCTTATATTGCAATAGGTAGTGTCTACTTTAGGATATCTCTTATTTTGCAATAGGTAGTACTTCGTAGGACTATTAGTTTTCTTTTTGTTAAAAAATGTTGCTAGGTTTTTTTTTGTCGATTTCTTGAAACAAAATATTGTTCAACATCTTGAATTGTTAGATATTTGTTCATGTTTTGTGTATTTTCTTTATTTTTACACCTTCTAAACACCAAAATAATCCATTCAAAATCCACAATAAAATCACGAAACAAGAGCCATAAGATTCTAATTCAAAATTTTTACATCCACTTCATGTAGTTTTCAATTAAAAATTTTGTTGTTTATATGAAAATACAAATGCCTTAGATGTTTTATGTCTTTTAAAACAACATTCCGTCATCGGAAACGGAAGCGGTTTACAGAGGATCAAATCTATTAACGGATTAAAGTTGAGAAAATTTTTTACTAAAAAAATAGTTGAGGATTTAAATATAGATGTGACCAAAGTTAAAGGTTTTTTTCATTAAATTCCCATCAATATAAAACTAAAAATGACGGTACTATGAAAATGATCAGCAGTTTAGCACTCTAAAGTTTTCATTGACAATATTGGCTATGCGATTCATTTTTAAGATTCTTAGGGGTCAAACGAGCCAATGTCTAGTAACTAAACAACAATGAAAAGACAGTATATATATGTGAATATGAAAGCTGTAAAAAGAATAGAAATGAGAAGCATATACACATATGGATGTAGTTAGTGTTATTAATTTGATTAGGAATCATTATTAAGTTGAAAATGGTAATTAACAAACGAAGAATTGATAAATGTAGTTGCTTTTTTAAAACGAACCGAAAATGAGAGAAGTGCATTGTCAAATCTATCGCATCAAATGATACTTTTTCATATAATTTTAGATAAACATCAGAGAACAGTCATTGAGTAGGTTCATAGACACCGTCCTACACTTCGAAACTTCATTTAATTCTTCTGTACCCCACTTTTATTATTTTATTAAATTCTTCATGCAATCAAATGTATAAGTTGGTTCCTCTCTTATTATTTGTTTAAGAACCCAATGGGCTTCATGTACGTTGTAGTAGCCCATAGTTCCCAATGAACTTCAATTGGTTTTATTATTGTTTGAGATGGTAAGTTGGTTTACACATAGATAAGATATGGATCGTTATGGTATGGGCATGAGTTTAAGATTTTAGATCCATTAAAAATGGGTCATTTCTTGAAACAATGAGCATACCATCTACATATAAAAAAAAATATACTGTATGTATGAGTCTATGACCCTTCATGTAATTGATGAAAATAGACGCAAGTGCCATAGTAGCTTATGTCACACCCAAACTTATACATGAGCATCAAGTCTTTGATTTTACAATCTTTGGAGACTACTCTAAACCATACAAAGTTTTTTTTTTAACTGGCATAGTTTTTCTGAGGTTCTTTTATTTCATAACTATCAAGTTCACAAGCATGTATATTCATCTAGATTTTCATGAAAAATAAGGTTTTGACATCAATTTGTTTTAGCTTAAGATCAAATATGGACAACTATAGATAACAGTAGCATGATAGACACATGCTCCACAAAATGTAAAAAAACGATTTTTTGATCATTTGTTTTTCTTGATAATGCCTTGTATTCTCTTGTATTCCTCGTAGCAGCCAACTGATTTTGTATTCTTTGGTTCTTAATAAGAGCCCATGTTTTTCTTTAGTTAGGAGCTAGTGAATTTCTTTTGTCCATTGCTTCTTTCCATTTTTTTCAATTTAGATATTTTACAACCTCTTGATAGTTAGTTGACTCTAGATACTCTCCATCTTGGGTCATGGTAACCCATATATTGGTTTAATAAATTTATAGCCCTATGTCTGTATACATGTGTCCTGTCTAGTATGCACTTCCTCTTGGTCTTCTTTAGTATCATGATTCTCATTTTAGAGATGCTTCACATTGAGAACTCGTTAATATCATCTTTATTTTCAGGTTCACACTTAACTAATTATTTGCTTATCTGTTTTCTCAATTAAATTCAATTTCTTTCAATCTTAGTTATCTTTATACAATGTATCTTCTTAAAATATGCTATAATGACCGATGATACATTTTTTGCCTTCAATGAGGCAGATCCTTAAACTTTTTACACTATTCCGAGATCATACAAACACTTATTTCTTGACTTTTGGGTTAAGTCTGCCTTGATCCACATGTGCAAACGCTATTAAACAACCTTTTGAGATGAAACAAAGTTTTTACTTTAATCCTTTATATAAAAAAACAAAGTCTTTACTTTAGTAATTAATAATCAATACCATAAGATTGGATAATTTTTTGCTAAATAATTCTAACGTTTCTATACAAATTAAGAACAACAAACTTCATATATTAAGAGGAATAACAGAATATGAGTTGTTTAACTGTATATTTTGGTAATGCTTATATTTGTAATTCTCAAACTGGAGTATATATATATATATATATAAAGTGAGCCTTCTAAAACTCTTAAAGTCATACAGTAACACTTTCATAAACTCACTAGACTATCATATGATAGTAATTTGTAGTTGTTACAATAAAGTTGTTACAATATGGTTGGTGTTTATTTGTTTAATAAATGATGTATAAAATCAGTATTAATCTCGTAAAAAGAATTAAATTATATGCAATTACCAATATATATAATCCGAGAGTAGCAGCTATAAATAGTAACAACCTTTATTACGTAGAGTGTGGTCCCCCTTTCTATTCCCATGCAAATTTTGATTACGACAAATAACACAAATCCAAAAAAAAACTCTCGCGTGAACGTCACCACAGTCATTAATTATCCACGTGTCGTAACATAATTGGTTCGTTTCGAGAATTTAAATCACAAACCAGTGACTGAAATATAAACCAGAATATTCACTTTCCTGGTAGTTTCTGAGAAAACTAAAAAACCTCAAAACCTTTCTCTTATTTAACATTTTCAGAGCTTTGAGTTTTGATGAATTCAACAAAAATGGCGAAATCTGACATAGAAACTGGTGGTGGTGGTGAAGTTACCGGAAACAATCTTTATCCGGGGATGAAAGAGAAATCGGAGCTTCGTTGGGGTTTCATAAGGAAAGTGTATATAATCTTGTCTCTGCAAATGACTCTCACAGTCGGAGTCTCCGCCGTCGTTTACTTCGTCCGTCCGATTCCGAAGTTCATCACCACCACCAACTACGGCATCATTATCTACTTCGTTTCCCTTCTTCTTCCTCTACTCCGTTACGTCTCCTTTCACATTTTATATATAGTTTTCTCCAGTTTGATCCATTGTGCTTAGTTAGGGTTTGTAGCTACGCTGATGTTAACTGTTAACTATTCCCTAGATTCATCCATTTAGGGTTTGAGATTGATTGATCTACTTTTTCACTTTAGCTACTCTTGTTTCGTTGATATTGTATAAACTTATACAGTTTCGTTGATTCATCGCCTGAATGCATTTTTTTGCAGATTTAGTTAATAGCGTGTGTTTGAAGTTTCAATGATCTGGATTTGATGGGTTTTTGTTTCTGATGTGTTTGTAGTGCTTTGGCCACTCATTGCGTTTCAGAAGAAACATCCTGTTAACTGTATTCTCCTCTCCATCTTCACTCTCTCCATTTCTTTTGCTGTGGGGATTTGTTGCTCACTCTCCAAAGGTAATGGTTTTACAGAGATTTCATCATCTTTAGTCTGCTTCTAGTATTAGAGTGTAGATTAAAGATAGATCGTCTCAGATTCATTGATGGAGATAGTGGTATATCAACATCATAACTAGTTAGTTTCTTCAACCTAAGTACTTACTAATTAGTGTTGTTTTCAAAGATCATAAAAGTTACCTCTGTTTCTATAACTTGAGAACATGGAAAGAGATGGTTCATGTTACAATCTAAAGTCCAAATCTTTTGTGAAAAAACAGGGAGGATTGTTCTGGAATCTGCAATACTCACAGCAGTGATGGTCTTAGGGCTAACAATCTACACTTTCTGGGCTGTAAAGAGAGGCTATGATTTCTCATTTCTTGGACCATTCCTCTGCGGTGCACTTCTCATTCTCATTGTCTTCTCTGTGATCCAGGTACTAACTCAATCTTCACTCTTATATAGTTTTGGGAGTATTATTATTACTAACTGATGAAAATGAATGTAGATATTCCATCCTCTTGGGAAGCTATCGTCGATGATATTCAGTGGTTTAGCTTCAATCTTATTCTGTGGTTACATCATCTATGACACGAACAATTTGATCAAGGAAGACAAATATGACGACTATATCCCTGCTGCGATTCGTCTTTATCTCGACATTATCAATCTCTTCCTCCATCTTCTTGGTATTGCGAGTAATACCTAATGAGTTTGATTCATCTTATCTAATATCGTTTATGTCCTCACTTAATTCCAGATACAAACCTTTAAAGCAAGCTTGATTTGCTATTTCCCTAACTAGAGTTTGTAAAAGATTATGATTGGGTTTAAAGGTGGTTCCTTGTTTCTCAAAGTATCCCCAGGATACATGCTATTTGAAATATTTTTATATATAAATGTCTATTAAGTTGACTTCATTTTTATTTTAATCAATTTGTGCAACATGAGTCGGAGGAAGACGAAAATATTTGATTAATGGACCATTTAACGAATTTTAAGAACACTAATAATACAAATATTGTGAGTGTTGATGGCTTGAGAAAAACACATGATACGTTTGTTAATAATAGCAAACATTCTTTCTTAAGTAGTAAAGTAAGACCATCTCCAACAAGGTTCATAAGGGGGTTCTTAGTTTATAAATGAAAAAAAATTAAATCAAAAAAAGATTTTATTGCAAGAACAGCTCTTTAAATAAGGAGTTTAAGAACCGGTTCTAAAGGTTACGTGGCAGGTTGGGATTGGATGGACACTTTGTGAGAAAAAAGGTTTTTTTATTTTTTGTTTTTGTGACAAACCCATTTTTCATCAAAAATCATTCTCTCACTCATTCTCGATCTGTCGCCGAAGGCGACTCTACGCCACCATCACCAAAGGCGTTGCAACGCCACTGCCTCCGAAGGATGATCGAATCTCTTCGTAAAGGTATCTTTCTACCCCCTCTTTGTAGATCTTGCCTTTAATTATTGGTTATTGATGAAAACAAAATTAGGATTAAGTGATTTTAGAGAAATTAGGGTTCATTGATGTTAGCGAAATTATGGTTATTCAAAATTAGGGGTAGCCATGATTGAAGATAAATTTAGGCATAGATTGTTTGTTTATATTAAATCGAAATTAGGGTTAGCCATGATTGAAGACGAATTTGGCAATATTCGCTGAATCTAATTTTTATTATACTTCATGGGTTTATTTGGTTTATTAAAGTTTTGATTTTGTGATTACTCAAAATCGTGATTACTAAATTTCGTGGTTTATTAAGATTTCCTTACAATTAACTTAGTTGGTTCAGCTACAAATTGTTAAATGAACAATAGTGTATCTATTAAAGGGCAATCTTTAGTTGTGTATGAAAATGTTTTCAGTAGTCTTACTCTTAATTTCTGCTATCAGGTTTTAAAGTGAAGTGGTAACTTAACTGTCTTGTGTTCTTGGCTGCAGGAGGATCATAAATGGATTTCGCGGATCAATAATGGATTTCATGGAGACATTGGTTGAAAATGGCAGGGCATTGGTGCTGTTCTTTGTGAGTAACAACACTTCTTTGTTTAGTTTATTTTCTGGGAATATGTTATTTATAACCTTTTTGTGTTAGAGCTTAAGATAACTTTTTTTTTGGGAATCTGTTCTTTATAAGATCAAATTATGAAGTTCTGTGAAACTAATATATGGAAGTCTTGATCATAAATTTATCGAAAACACTTTGGTATAGGTCATAATGATTCTCTGTTTCCGTTTGATAGTATGAGCTCACATACTACTGATGCTTATATGGTTTTAAACTTTTGATGGGATCCCCAATTGCTAACTCATGCTTTGTTTGTTTCTTGTTTGAGCTAAAGGAATGCAAATATTATACAATTCGGGAAAATACAACACAGTTGCAGAGCTAAAGGAATGCAAATATCTTTGTCGCCAGGTAATAACACAAATCATTAAATCATTTTTGTTTAATGTTTACATGTGCTTAAGAAGACATAGATTTATACAGAATGAGAGGAAAATATAAGTTGTGTAGATTTTTATACAAATACAGTTGCTTTATAGGAATGTATATACATTTAGAAAAATATAAGTTGTGAAGATGTTTACGAGTTAAACCATAGAAAGAAGTAGTTTATTATATTCTTTTGTATGTGTGATACAAAATGTAACGTCCGTGTTCTAGAAATTAATTAATTTAATTAATTTAGAAGTTCTTTCGAGTTTATGAACCTTGGACAAGTCTCGAGAAATTGATTATGGGGTGAAAAAATCAATTTAGATTTGTTCCGGGGTGTCATAAATCGTTTCAAAAGTTATGGAGTTTTTCTCAAGAAGGAAGACAAAATCATTTTTGGCTTCTTCTTCTTCCTTTCTTTTTCCTTGTCGCCATTTGTGGCTGAGAAAAAAAAAGAGAGCTTGTGAGCTTGTGAGAGTTGGGAGAAGAGAGAAGAAGAAGAGAAAGAATTTTGTGGAGCTTAAGAAGCTTGGATCTTGTGAGATCAAAGGGTGTGGAGCTTTGAGAAGCTTGGGAAAAAGAAAGGATTGGAGTGAGGCTTTGTGGCGTGAGCTTTGGAGGAAGATGAGAGATCTTTCTTGAGCTTGGAGAGTCCATCTAAGCAAGATCCATCTATTCTAAGGTGAGTTGTGACCAAAGGTTAACATTAAGCCATGAGTGGGAGCTTGTGGGGTTGTGCTAAGCTTTGGGGTGTTCCTAGATTGTTTAGAAACCTTGTGGTCATTTGTAGAGCTTTAGCTAGAGTTTGCTAAGCTTGTGGTGGTTAGAGAACCATGGATTTGTGCTTGTTGTGCCTTGTTAAGCTTTGATTGTGAATTCTTATGCTTGCTTGGTGATTGTGTGAGTTGTGGTTTCTTGGTGATTCCATGGCTTGTTGGGAATGTTTCCCTAGTTGTTTGGTGTGTTATTGCCTTGCTTGGTATGTGTATTAGTTGTGGTTTAGAGGTTTGGCCTTAGGAGTGTGCCTAGGCTAAGTTGAGAAGTGGGGAAATCAGACCCGCTATCGACCAGGTGTGGTCGATAGGGCGAGATCGATGGGCGCTATCGACTAGAGCATGTCGATAGAATGAGGTCGATAGATCCTGCAGGACATTTTTCCTAGTGCTTATCGACCAAGTGTGGTCGATAGGGTGTATCGACTAGGGCATGCCGATAGGTTGGTCGTTAGATCCTGCTGGGTGTTTTTCCTAGTGATTATCGACCCGGTGTGGTCGATAGAGTGAGGTCGATAGGGTGTATCGACTATGTGTGATCGATAGGTAAGTCGATGAGTTTTTTGGATGGTTTTAGGTTGGCTATCGACCAAGTGTGGTCGATAGGGTGTGGTCGATAGGGGGTATCGATGGTGTTGGTTGATAGGTTGTGGTCGATTGACCCTGTGTTCTGTGACTTGTGTTTTAAGCATTTCTTGATGTCGTGGATTGCTAGGTAGTTAGTCATGGATGAGTTTGATTAACTTTGCATAAGTTGCATGTTAGCTGATTGTTTGAAGTAATATGTGGTATTATTATTTCGTGTTGGTGTGGTTGTTTGAATTGCGTGGGCTTTCATATAACCTGTTGTTGGGAGGATCAATCTCACTCAGCGTTTGGTTTACCAAATATTGATGCATCACTTTTGTCGATGCAGGTAAAGATAAAGCGTGATCGTGGAATCAAGACGAGGAGGGGGAGGATGATTAGGAC
Organism: Cardamine occulta; assembly: GCA_028015245.1. NCBI lineage: Eukaryota > Viridiplantae > Streptophyta > Magnoliopsida > Brassicales > Brassicaceae > Cardamine > Cardamine occulta. The sequence continues at coordinate 12,739,342 of CM051386.1, read as the reverse complement.
TTGTAGCTTTAGGTTTTGTAGCTTTCGTAGGATTGCTAGAATCAGTAGAATTGTTGACCATGTGTGGTCGTTGTTGTTTGTTGATGTTAATTAGTTGATGTTAATTACTTGGAGATTATTTAAATATATGGGCGTTTAATTAATAAATAATTGCTTGTGTAAAAAAAAAAAGTGCGGTCGTCACACAAAATGTGATGGACTGATGGTGGTAATAAATGATGTAGAATAGTCTCACTCGTTTGAATGCTTATTTATGATCAATGTTTGGTTGTTTGAGATTAGATATAATCTTTATTATGTCATTGATTGGTAACACAATTTGTTAGTTTTAACTTAAACACAAAACCACAACTTGTTAACTTTAACTTTAGCACATAACCATTAACTAAAAGCTCTTCTTATATATGAAAGTCTCCTTTACTTTTTCCTTTAACTTAAACACAGAACCCTAAACGTATTGTTTCTGATATCAAGCAACTTCTCCTTTGCTATATCCTTCTCCTTTTAACATACTTCTCCTGTGCTCTTTCCTTTTCCTTTTAACATCAACTTCTTCTTTGCTCTTTCCTTGTCCTTCTAATATCCACCAGAAACAAGGGTGTGGATCCATATAGTCAAACTTCAAGCTTTGTAAACCTCTTAAATAGTCATCTAGATAACCTCATTCTTATCCCCAATCATTATGAGACTGATGATCCAAGCCTAGATGTTGAGCAACGTAAAGAAAGAAGGAAATGGACACCAAAAGAAGATGTTGTGCTCATCAGTGCATGGTTGAACACCAGCAAGGATCCAGTCGTTGGCAATGAGCAAAAAGCTGGAGCGTTTTGGAAACGCATTGAAGCATATTTTAACTCAAGTGCACAGCTTGTTGGTCTACAAAATAGGGAGGCTAGTCACTGTAAGTAGAGGTGGGGGAGGTTAAATGACCAAGTCTGCAAGTTCATTGGGTGCTATGAGGCTGCAGTGAAAGAGCAATCAAGTGGCAAGAATGAGAATGATGTGATGAAAGCGGTTAATGATATATTCTTCAACGATCACCAGGCCAAATTCACCCTTGGGCATGCATGGAGGGAGCTTCGCCATGACCAGAAATGGTGCTCAACGTCTTCTGCTAAAGATGGTGGAAAGTAAAAGAGAAGAAAGCTTGAGGAGGGTTGTGCACAGTTTTCAAGCTCCCACACAGTTGGCCTTGGAGAGGATGAAGCAATGGATCGTCCTCCTGGTATTAAAGCAGCAAATGCTAAAGCTAAAAAAAGGGCAGTAAGGCAACCAGTTTGGAAGAGGAAGGCAAGTCACTTTCAAAGTTTCAGAGGATATGGGAGATAAAATAGTAGGACTTGGCACTGAAAGAGAAGATTTCTAAGAATAAATTACTTGACAGTCTCCTTGCAAAGTCAGAACCTCTTTCTGATATAGAAATAGCTCTAAAGAACAAGCTAATTAGTGACATGTTGTCATAATTAGTATTACCTTTCTATGAACTATGCTGTGTAATAAGTTATAAGTTAGTCTCATGTCTTTGTATGATGTCTTTGTTTGGTAATCTCTTTGTATTTGAACTTTGTATTTTTTGATAAATTTAAGAACTTTCATGTGTCATTTGCTCTATTGCCTTTGATTTATGATTACTCTGGCTTGAACAAATTGCTTTCTTTCTGACCTTGTGTTTTTAATAATACAGATATAGATTCTGAAGAACTGAATGGGAATGGCGTCACTCAAAGCACTTTTTAGTCAAGTTCAACAAGTGAAACGGTGACTTCTTTCCTGTTTATCTTTAGCATAAATGATAATGGTTGATGTCTTTGTTTGGTACTTGTAATGGTTCAATGGTTTTGATGTGTTAAATGCTTTGATGTTTTGGTTTGGCAATCACTTCAGTTGAGATTTGTTGTTAAGCTTAGTTAAGCCTAGTTGTCATTAAGCTTAGTTAAGGTTTGTGAATGACATTTGCTGTTAAGCTTAGTTGTCGTTAAGCTTAGTTAAGCTTTGTGAATCACATTTATATAACTATGGTTTGGTTTCTAGAACTTTGTCTACTTGTCAAACCTGGAAACAGATCGTGTTTAGGATCATTCATGTCGACAAATACAGCTTATTGATTCCAGTTTATTTCTTTCTTAATATCCAGAGGGAGTCAGAGCTTCACGAAGAGCTTCTTTTGTATTTTTGTGAAGAGTGTTTTGTTTTTCTACTTTTTTCTGTATTTCTTTTGTATTCTTCTACCGACATCACTTCCATAATGAATATGAACCACAACAATAAGTTGAATGAAAGTTTACCACTCCTTATTTGTTCGGATACTTGTAAACCAACCAGCACCATCTCTCATTTTTAATCACCATCTCTTCTTTTTTTATCGAAATAACATCAACTTTGCTTTCTATATACTTTCATACTTTCACTTTGCTATCTATATATATGTTCCAATACTTGTAAACCCACCCCACTATCTCTTCTTTATTAGCACCATCTCTTCTTTTTTTATCCAAATAACAAAAACTTGTATTTCTTACAAAACAAATTCACAAATATATGGCATCTTCTTCACGTAATTCTTTTGGCGGATCAATTGATCAATTGATCAATTTTTTGATCAACTCTTTGATAAAAAATTTGAGGATATGTTCGACGCCATATGTGATCGTCAAGAAGCAACAAAGGCAAAGAAAAAACGAGCATATATTGAAAGAGAATGTGAACAAAGACACAACCGCTTATGAAACGATTATTTCAGTGAAAATGCAACATACCCTCCTAAAATATTTCAACGCCGTTTTATAATAAAAAAACTCTGATTCATGCGTATTGTTGATCGACTCTCCAATGAACTTCCATTCTTTCAACAAAGAAGAAATACTACCGGAAGGTTCGGTCTTTTTGCACTACAAAAGACTACAGCAGCAATTCGTATAATGACATATGGTTGTGCGGCTGATGCGGTTGACGAATACCTCCGCCTTGGTGAAAGCACTATGATTTCATGCTTGGAACATTTTGTTGAAGGAATCATATATTTGTTCGGAGATGAGTACCTAAGAAGACCCACAACAGAATATCTTCAACGACTACTCGATATTAGAGAGATACGCGGATTTCCCAGAAAGATAGAAAGCATCGATTGTATGCATTAGGAGTGGAAGAATTGCCCCACCGCTTGGAAAGGGAAATATACACGTGGATCTGGAAAACCGATAATTGCTTTAGAGGTTGTAGCTTCACAAGATCTTTGGATATGGCACACATGTTTTGGACCTACATGTACCTTAAACGATATCAATGTTTTTGATCACTCACCAATTTTTGATGATATATTACAAGGTCGAGCTCCAAAAGTGAATTACTTTGTCAACGGACACGAGTACCATTTGGTTTACTATCTCACAGATGGAATTTATCCTAAATGGGCAATATTTATCCAATCTATTCTAATTCCACAAGGTCCGAAAGCATCCTTATTTGCTGCAAATCAAGTAGTTGTTCGTAAAGATGTTGAGCGTGCTTTTAGAGTCTTGCAAGCTCGATTTGCCATTGTAAAAAATCCAGCTCTTATTTGGGATAAAGTAAAAATATGAAAGATTATGCGAGCATCTATAATACTTCACAATATGATAGTAGAAGATGAACGAGATGGGTACACTCAGTTTGATGTATCCGAATTCGCACAAGCAGAAGCAAACCGAACTTCACAAGTTGATTTCACGTTTTCTATAAATATGCCTTCAAATCTCAGAAATATGATGGACATTCGAAATCGAATTCATGATCGAATAATGGATCAATAATTGAAAGCTGATTTGGTTGAGCATATATGGCACAAATTTAGCACCCTTAAAGATTACAACTAATCGTTTTTCTGGTTTTAAAATTTATATTTTGTATGTTTTAAATTTCATGAAATGCAAAATAATTTATGTTTTATAAACTAGATCTAGCTTTTTTTTTCTTTTTTTTTTCTTCTCCTTGATCTTCACCGAGGTTTTTTGTGTTTAATCGATGAAGGAGTGTGCTTTTTTCTTCTCTGGCAGGGTTGGGTGTGGATTTTTCCGTTTCTCTTTGCATTTGCAGCGAAGTCATGGCGGCGTGAGAGGTTCCCCGACGATGCTTCTGCTGGTCGAGGACGCCGGCGGTTTCGTTGTGGAGTTTTTCACGGCTCGGCTGTTCGTGGTGGCTGCTGCAACTGCGGCATGAGTTGAGAAACGGGAAGGAGGGTTTTCTCTGCGAGATGAGGGTTTTCTCACCGTAGCTACAAAGAAGTCGTTCTTGTTAGCGCCGGTCATGGTAAATCGGTCCTCTGTTTCCGGTAACCATCCAATCGCCGATCTTAGTTCCGGTGATCTTTTCCGTTTTGGGCTGTATCTTTTTCTAACCGTATAACCGTGTAATCTTTTAGACCCAAAAGTCTAAGCCAGTTGTTTCAGTGGGGTGATTATGAATATTAATATATATTAATTAAAATATATATATATATATATATATATATGCTCTGCTTCATTGCTTTTTCTATTATTATCTGAATTGGATTATTCAGCAATAATGAGACAAATCAGAAGCATATTTGATGTTCCCAATAAATATGGAAAATTGGACCCATCTATTTTCAAAATATATTAACTATTACTTCGACTTTGTTTTTTTATACAAAAAGACCCACCAACAAAAAAAACCTAAAAAAACATAAAAATTACTTGTCATCCCCACTAAGTTTTGTTTACCCAAACTTCCCCACCCTTAGTGTTGACTGGTAGATCCAAATTCATACTATACCCAACCCAACCAAAAAAACCATTACCTTAAAAAGAACCCCTAAAGTTTCTCAGAATTTTAAATTGACCCCATAAGTTAAAGCTCACTCCCAACCAAACCAAGCCTTATAAAGCTTCTTTATTCACATCCTAAACTTCCTCTCAGCAGCAAGAACAAGAAGCCTTGAGACACCTTGAGTCCACATATCATACTCCCTTTGGCTCTTAACCTCGAATTCGACATCATCGCGCAGAACGGTCTTTAAACCGAAGTATCTTAGATCATCTCCTCCTTCTAGCAAATGTCTGCCTGGCCAAGCTGGGACATTCTTGATTACTTCAAGCACAATGTCTGAACAAAATTGGAAGATTGTTAGATAATTAATAAAAAGAGTCTTCAAAGTTCACATTTCAAAAGAAATAGACAAAAAGTAAAAGAATGAGGCTCTCTATTGATTTGATCCTATAGTTGTTACTTTAGTCACATACACTTTTGCTTTTATCTTCTCAAATCCCCATATCCAAAGCAGACCCACATCAAAGTTTTTGAATTCTCTTTACCAGGTTTCACATATAATTGACTCATTGACAGTATATAGTGCCAAAATGTAAAAGCTTTCAACTTTGGTAGTATCAGAGAGATATCATCAAACTAAATAATCAGAAACATTCACTGTTTTCTAAAACCCATTAGAGAAATCTCCTAACAATCTTTTCAGGTTTTAAAATGTTAATATATAATTAAGAGTAAATGATCACTTACTCTTTTTCTTCTTGGTAAAGGTTCCTCCAACATGTCTGCTCTTCATCTTCAACATAACCTTCCAAGTTTCAATAATCAAAACAATCAGAAACAAAATTGATGATTCTCAAAGAGACAAAAGTGGATCCCATGACTTCAGTATCATCATAATTGTCACAACACTGCTTTTTTTTTATAAGCTTTAATTTTGTTTCTACTTTCTCTTCTTTTCTTGCCGTTTGAAATGTCTCTTTTCTCATCTTTTTCTGTGTTTCATTTTAACAAAGTTAACATCCATTTGAAGTAACTAAAGATACCCCACTGATTCACGAGTAATTTTTTTCTCTTTAATCTTTTCATCAGATCAACGATCATATTTCTAAAGTGAACCAAAACTCGAGGCACTCATAGAAACATATAATCTTTACCTGATTCATCTTATTGATGTAAACAGAAACTATTTTCCAATGGAGATCACCTGCAAAAGTCACACACAACATTAAACAAAAGATCCAAGAACTAAAAATGTAAACTTTAAATTGAAATTTTTGTTACCTTTGCGAGTGCGTTTGAGAAGTTCACAACCTCTAGCTAGCCATTCTCTGCTACAAGTTCCTAAGAAATTCTCTTGTTGTATGAGTTCACCACTATGATTACTGCTTGAGCTTCCATTGCTACCATTAACATTATTGCTGTTTCCTCCAGTAGAAGTGAGTCCTTTGTCCATTGGAATCACTGATGCAATGTTCCACACTTCCTTCATTGCCCTAGCCTTCAATGTAGCCACTCCTCTTAACGCTGCACCAAACATACAACCAAAATGACACAACATTAACTTTGACATTTCTTCATAAAGTTTCAATTTTGAAAAAAACCCCTAAATCAATTCTTATATTTTCTTCATCAAAATCAAAACTTTAGCTATTCCCATAACATGATCAAGAAATATTAAACATATTTCACCTCAAATCAATCAATTATTGCGTTTACTTCATCAAAATCAAAGCTTTATCGAAACCCATTTGACAGAGTTAAGAAGTTACTAAACTTGTGGCTGCACCGGCGGTGAGAGTCATGATATCTCCGGCAGAGCGAACATTAACAGCAGAGCTAACAACAGAAGCCAAATACTCTCTCTCAGCTCCCATTACTTCAGCAGCTTCCACACACTGAGCAGCCACAAGGGTTGCAGCAGAAGCAACAGCCATAGCAGTTTTAGCCATCTGCTCATCCCTCCCGGAGCTTGAAGACGCAGCAGTGGCTGCGGCAATAGCAGCAACAGCAGCAGCAACGCCGGCGACAGAGACAGCATTGCACTGTCTCTTATATACCAAAAACTGTCAGTGACGCAGTAATACCAATTACAAACATTTACATAGAAAAAACCATAAAATTGCAGAAACCCAGAGGAAGACATGCTTTCTTATAAACTACTGTACTCCACAAATTAAAACCCAGATTTTAAAAAAAAAATTACTCCAAAATTAAACTGAAAGAAAAAAAGAAAGAAAGAAAAATTAAGAACCTTAATGTCGTCGGATTCAGGAGGAGAGACAGGAGGACTATCTGTCAACGAACCATTAAGTGGACCACTATGTGATAACCTACCAGAAGTCCTTGGAGACACTTCTTGCTGCAAACATAAAAAAGATTGAAACAAATTAAGAAGATGAGACAAAAGTAGAAATCATGAAGAGATGATGACAAAAACCCAAAATTATGTTTATAGGGTCCCAGAAAGCGAGTGTGTAGATACAAATCATAACTTCTTTTGCTTTTTTAAAAAAATTAAATTTGGTTAATAATTACACTTATTGCGCGTGAAAGATTCATGAATAATGAAAAAACTGTAATTGACTCGATTTGGGAAATTTCAATGAACATAAAAGAGAAGAAAAAAACAAAAAAAAAACTTTAAAGAATCTGAGGACGAAAGACAGAAACTTTGTCAATATTAAACAAAAGGAATGCTCTGTTTTGTCATCAAATGCTCTGTTTTTATCTGATAGAGACTTACAGATAGAAGTGTCATAATGGGCCGTCACGTCCATTTTGATCCGTCCATTGTCCAGTTCTATTATGGACAAAATATTATCCATGTCCATAAACGACCATGTCAAATAAGTTGTCTGAGTTGTTTATGGACTAATATTTTTTGGCGAAAAAATGTGTTTTCTCATTATTGGTGGGAAAATACATTTTCATATTTTTGGTAGGAATTATGTTTTTACGTTTTTGGCGAAAAAATCAATTTTGCCCTAAATTTTTGTAGCCCATAAACCGCTCATTGTCCAATAGTGTCCGACCAATTTTGTCCATGGACCAAGTTGGGCATAGACCATTTAAGCCCGTTTCGTAAATAGGCTGTCCATAGACGGTCCATAATTTATTGGACATGGACAAACCACGGGCGGCTAACCCATTTTGACACCTATACTTACAGAGTGAGCCAAAATACGATCCATGACCATTTGAGAAGTTTTTGAAGAAGCGAAGGAGAAAGGGTTCCTAGTGAAAAATCCGATGTCTCCGTCGACGTCGCTGGAGATGGGTTCTTCTTCTTCTTCTTCGGTTTTGGAGAGGAGAATCTGAGGATTTGGAGGTGTTAAAGCTTTGGAGACTTCGAGAGCTGAGACACTCCATGACCGAGCTAGACACTCCATTGGTGCGAGTGGTGTTTCCGGTGGTCGGTAAACTGGGTCGGGTCGCCATGTCGGAACCATGAGTTTCTCCATTTTAAGAAAGAGAGAGAGATAAAGAGGGCAGATATAGAGAGAAAGAGAGAGAGTGTTTAGGGAGGTTTTTTGATGGAAGTGAAAGCTTGTCAATGGGAAGAGATATATAGAGAGTGTTCTCTATGTCTGGAGACATTGGAAGCGTGTAACCACATCTTTTCACATGCCCATATTCAGAAAAAGGTTTGGCATTCTCTTACATATAAGCTCTTGGACTCACAGGTTTCAACTCAGTGGGATACAATTCTAAACCGATTCGTGGACGCAAGCCAGGAGAAGGTAAAGTTGTTCATGTTGAGGTATGCTTTTCAAATGACAATCCACTCAATTTGGTGAGAGAAAAACGGTCGAAGACATGGAGAACCAAATACTCATCCCATTCAGCTAACCAAGTACATTGATAAACATGTTCGCAATAGACTCTCGACTATAAGAGCCATGGGAGATACTGTTTAGAACAAAGGATGGTGATGTGGTTAGGAACTCAATAAACTTCTGATTTTATTTCAGGAAAACTGTAATAGCTTCTTCATTAAGTGTTGCACTTGATGTAAAAATAGTTTTTTTGAATAAATTTTACATTCTATTCAAAAAAAAAAGATATAGAGAGTAACAAGTGACAAGAAGCTATTTTACCACTTTGATTTTTCATATCTTCAGTTTCTTTGATTTTTCTCTTACTCTCTCTTAAAAAGAAAATTAGCTAAATTACTCAAATTATTTTATATTAGCAATTTATTTTAAATATACCCATATTTTTTTTCTTAAATAGGCCTAATACTATCTTTAGTCGAGTAACTTTTGTGTCACAAAAAAAAAATAGAGAGGAAAAACTCGAATATTTTTTTTATTTTTTTCTTATTTTTTTCACGTTCAGTTTTTGGCGGATAGCAGTAGAAGTATCCAGTAACAATAATTTTGTTATAATCCATAGAAAACCAAATTTATTGTTTAAAAACTTTAAGAAAAATTATCATTATTTTAGCAAGCTAATTTGTATATCAACAACTTGTTGTAATCGATTTTAAATTATTTAGTAGGAATATTAGAGCATTTGCAGTGGAAGTTTCTCCCTGAGTTTTTCAACATTAAAAATAATTTAAAAAATATTAAAAATTTACTTTAAAAAAAAATCATGTGAGAACCGATTCTCATTTTAGAAACCTTGAGAACCTCTCAGAGAAACTTTCATATAGACACATGTCTATTTTTAAATAGTTGATTTATCATAATAAAAAAATCCATGATAGTTTAAAATGCTAATTAAATAGTTTATATGTTATTATTATTTTTTTCTTTTTATTTTATAAATCATAAAATAAAATGATCTATCTAACAAGTTCCATTATGTATAAGTTTATATTATATATTAATATTGGTTAAAATTAGAATAATACTAAATTAATATTATTTTAGTAAATACACAAATTTGAAATATTAGAAAATTAATTTCTAAGATAATGTAATTATAATAATGTTCGTTTATTCCAAAATATCATTTAAATCGTGAACTTTCTTAAAAACGCCATTTTAAGCGTGAACTTTGTTGAAGGTCATTTTAAGCATCAACTTTCGTTAACTTCATTTTTTATACATGAAATTCTCGTTGACCCGGCCAAACTGAACATGACGTTAAGTCCACTAACAGAGCCACTGACAGACGTTACTATGTCGTTAAAGATGCTCTGTTAGTGACAAAAAGGCGTCATTTTCAGACAAATCTTTAATACCATTTAAATCACAAACTTTCAAATTTAGGCCATTTAAAACATGAACTTTGTATTATGGCCATTTAAATCATCAACTTTCATTGACTAGACTATTTAGACATCCAAGTTTTGTTACTTTATCGTTAACAACTTTATGTTAACTGAAACTCTAGGCATTAAGTTTTGTTTGGGGATTTTAAGACCATCTCCAATATATTCTTCTATTTTTTACTCTAAAATAAAGTAATTCTCTCCAATGTTCTACTCTATTTTAGAGTTTTTTTATTTGTAGAGTAATTGTAGAGTAAAATATAGAGAAAAAAATAGAGTTACTCTATATAAAGAGTAATACTATCATTTATTCTATTTTAGAGTAAGATATAGAGATGAGTTAGAACAAATGTTACTTTATAATAGAGTTTAGAGGAGCAAATAGAGAGTGATTGGAGATGCCATAATTTAATAGCTTGCCTGGAAAAAAATCAACAAGATAACCCAATAACACAAACTAAACGGAAAGTACGATTTTAACCGAAACCATAGAAGAGAAAAAAAAAGAAAAACTCAGGATCTGCAAGAGAGTGAAGGCCAGACGAGGTTATGGTTGGCGAGCTAATCGTAGAGAATGGGGACGAGACCTTTCTACTGAGTGTACTCCTCGTAGACACTCGACTGTTGATGTATTTTCTTTCCACTTAATTTCCTTCATTTTATTACCGCTATGTTACTGCGACAACATCGTCTGAAAATCGTCCTTATTTTTATGTTTCCGACCTCTCTTCTTCGGCCTAGAAGCTCTGGTTCCCCCGCTTGGTGTTGTTGGTTCAGGCGAACTATTAAATAAAAATCCCCAAACAATACTTAAAGCCTAGAGTTTCGGTTAACAGAGAGTCGTTAACGATAAAGTAACAAATTTTGATGCCTAACAAATATAGTCAACGAAAGTTGATGATTTGAATGGCCATAATACAAAGTTTATGTTTTAAATGACCTAAATTTAAAACTTTATGATCTAAATGGCATTAAAGATTCATCTGAAAACGACGTCATTTTGTCACTAACGGAGCATGTTTAACGACATAGCAGCGTATGTGAGTGGCTCTGTTAGTGGACTTAAAATGACATTTTACGTAAGTTCACAATTTAAATGATATTTTCCCGATATATTTTAATAAATTAATTTTTATTAAATAAGAACACATAAATGTCATTCCACTTTTATATATATGATTTGTTAGAGAGATTTGATATACATTTATGTAGATAATTGCTAGAAAAGGGAAAACCTAAGTTTTATAAACTGCATCATGTAATATTAATGAAGCCATAGTTTTGTTATATATTAGCACTAAATTTATTTTGATAGTGAAAAAGGGATATTAATATTCTAAGCTAATAGTCTGCATTTTTAGCATCATTTTATAATCCTTTTAGCCTGGATTAACACCATTGTTTATACCATTTCATGCATTTATCTCTCATATAAGATACTTAGAGTTTTTGCATAAGCATTGCATTGCATATATAGTAGAACATCTATAAATTAATACTCGATAAATTAATAAATACTATAAAATAATAAAATTTATTGGTCCCAAGTCGGTCGGTATAAAAATGAACAAAATTCGATAAGATAATAATTTTTTTAGAATCTCTATGTAAATATATGGTCCTATTAATAACATAAATTAATAATTATGTAAATTTACATAGATAGATATATATATATATATAATGAATTTCTGGTAGAACTCATCAATAACTTTTCTTATATAAGAAAATATTATGTTGTATTTTAATTATCTTATTGTTATAAAATAAATAAATTTTTCATAAAAATAAGCAAAATTTTCTATAAATTTTTAAATACTAAATATGCACAGGCCCATAATATGCCCAAAATTTTCTATGAATTTTATAAATAAATTTGTATGAATTTTTTCAAAAGTGCACAGGCCCATAATGTGAGCTGAAAAGTTATATTTGCCCTAAATGGTTAGATCGAAAGGATCACGACGTCTCTCTATCTCTCTCTCCATTCTAGATTAAATACCTTACATCAATTTGCTTTCCCATATTAAATATTGAATTTGATTTTGTTAAGGTCTAAAGAAGAAGATGTTGGAAGAAAAAAACTTTTAAGAGGATGATGGAGAAAGTGTTAAAGTATTTAGGAGAGAAATTTAGGAAATGGAAGACTTTGATATAGTTTTCAATTCTTTCTTATTACTCACTTCTTAACTTAAGTTAGTTACAAATGAGAAAGGGGAAGGAGGTATTTATAGCCTCCACATTATAAAATATCTCAAATATTTTAATCCTAACTCTAGATAATTCTTCTCTAATATTAGATTATTTTATTACAAATTATCTAGATAATTCTACGTAAATATCTAGATTTTTATTTTTAAGGAGATGGAGAGGTGTGTAGATGATTCTAGAACTTTTTAAAGAGGTAGAGGTGTTTATATTTCTAGAGAAAACTCTAGAATTTGGATTTGGCCCAAAATGATAATTATTGGATAATTGATCCAATAATTAAACTTGATCCAAAATCAAGTTTAACTTTCAACAGAAGAAGAAGTATTGAATGATGATAAAGGCGACGAAGGAGGAGGCTGTGGCTGCAACATATGTGTTTTGGGACATAAAGAGGTGTCCGATTCCCCGTGGGGTGGGTCAGTGTATTAAACAGGCGTTAAAGAATGCAGGCTACTCTAGTCCTCCCACTATCAACGCCGTTGGTTTACTATCAGAGATCTCTCATGACATATTTCTTAATTCTGTGGTCCTTCGATGATCTACCTCCAGTTGTTAATCCGTTTCTATTTGCCTACGTGGAACCCCTGATTTATCCGCTGGCCAGTTCAGAGGCACTCTGGAAAACCTTTCTTGTTCAAGAATTGTGAGTGTTTGTTCCTCCTCTCTCTCTCAGTGTGTCTTGTTGAAATAAGTTGCTCAAGTAGCATCCTCCCTTTGTTATGGTGAAAAAGCAACCAAAGGCAAGTAGTTTTAATATCTGATAACTTTTGACATTTCTTTTTCTTAGAGTTTTGGGGTTTTACTAATGAAAACTACAACATTGCAGAACAAGTACATGTATAAGGAGAAGACGAAGAAGATGCATGACATGGTTGCAGCACCAATTGAGTGTCCACAGGCAAGTTTTAATATCTGATCATTTTTGACATTTCTTTTTCTTAGAATTTTGATGGTGTTGTTTTTCTCAAGGCGTTTCATATGGTGAATGCTTTATTCTACTTCTAGCCGGAAATGTTGTGTTATCTAATAAAACATATGCTTATGTTATAAGTTTTAAACTATCCTCCATTGACATGTATGTTTTTTAACAATAGAATCAAACTTCTTATTTTTGATCTTTTTCAATCTTTAGTCTTATGGATAATGGCGTTAAGAAACTGATTCTCATTAAACATGGAAAGAAAAAATGTTCAAATAAGAGATTTCTTACTATACAAGCAAGAGCTTATATGTTGTGTTATCTAATATAACTTATATGCTTATTTTATTTTAAGTTCTTGTATTTTAATTAAATGATTAATACTGTGGCACCTAATCATATGTTTTAAAACTTTAATGTTTCAATGCTTTATAGTAATGCCGGCTTATTGCTCCTTGTAAAGTTCAAAATCTTTAGGAAATTAAATTAAACAACTGATATGTATTAACTTTCGAAACCTTGCCCTCATATTGTATTTACGGATACCATGCTGACGTGTCATTATCTTTACAAAAGTATTAAAACAAGACAATCATTACTAGAGTATTTACATAATTTGCCACCAAACTTAAATCATTATTCTAATTGTATGTATTAATATAACACAATTAAAAATCATTAGTTATATACAATATTCAATATAATCAATTCAAAAAAATCTAATTTTCTAAAGCATCTATATATTTTTTAATTATTAAATTTTAATTTTAGATATATTTCTCCTTCGCGCATTGTGCCGGTTCTATGCTAGTTGTTGTTAGTAGGTATGCCCTTGGATGTGGAGAGAAAAGAGGTAAACAATATGAAATATTTTTGTCGCTCCGACAAAATTTAACATGAAATAAACAAGCAATACATATATACAAAGTAAACCTCTTCCAACCTACAATGAGAAAAAAAAGTTTAACTTTTACTATATATTTGTAGTTTTTTTTTATTAAGGCAAAGTAATTCATCCGCTCACAAAATCAAAGGATTGACAAAACAAACAAAAAAATATTTGAACTTCACGAGACAATGGGCCTGCGAAATGGAAAGATCGATCATTGAGCTTCCTAACGTATGTCACTGCGACTGATAATGGATTTTTCCGGGTTAAACTAAGGTGTGATATCCAGAGCCGTGTCCAGGTTCCGAAAGGTCTAAGGCGAGATTAGAAAATGAGGCATTTTTAACAAAAATTTTTTTTTTTAAAAAAAGTAACAAAATTTTTTTTCCGGCAAATATAATATAATTTTGAAACAATACAAATTATTATTAAAAAAAAACTACTAAGGCATAATCTTTCTTCTTTCCGTTTCAATAAACTCTTTGAATAAATTTTCATAATCTAAAGTCCTAACTAGTTCTCTTTCTATGGATATGATAGATAGACCATTCAATCTTTCTTGTAACATAGTTAATCGTAGATAAGACTTTATTATCTTTAACTTTGAAAAAAAAATTTTAGCCATGGCAACTGAAACTAGAATCGTCAATAATATCTGATAAGCAATCCATGAGTTTGGATAACAATCTTCCATTCCTTTCAAAAAGTTCAACACTTATAATTGGGATTTTTGATTTCTTTTGCTTGATAATTGTATAACCTAAACCAAAGAAGATATTTATAAATTCACAAAACTTTAGTTTTCAATTTGGAAAAGTAATTCCTTTTTCGATTTGAGATTATTTACTTTTAGATTTTATTTCCTTTTTGTTTTGTTAATTCTTAGTTTTTTTTGTAATTAAAACAAAATTCGGTTGGAGAATCTGACTTTTGAGATTCGAACCTGGGTTGGAAAAAAATTCCAATCCTCCCTAAACCACTCTGATACCTAGTGTTTTTACAAAACACTGGCCCTAAACTTTTTATAAACCTTGGGGGCATGAGGCAAATGCCTTTTTCATATCTCTATAGGCACGCCTCTGGTGATATCCAACAGAACCATTGCTAATCGTGCATGGCTAGAGTTTTTCTTTATTCTAATCCAATCGGAAATAAATGATAAACTTTCTTAATGTGATACACAAAAATAAAAATAAAAATAAAAATTATTTGAAAAGGAAAATAAGAGTTATATCCTTTTTTCTTTGACCAAAACGAATTATAAGTTTCCTCGTGATTGGGGGAAAACATTACATTAACATGATGGGGATGAATTGAAAACCCCATGAACATGCACATACTATTGTGTTTTATGTTTTTTTTTGTTTGTTAATTGATGTAGCACATGCTATTTATTTTATTTTTTTGCTAAAAATGTGCACATTCTATTGTTCCATACACCTTTCATGGGTCCTGAATTTAATAAATTCTTGCCACATAGTTAGAAAACAAAAAAGTCAATGTTAGGATATGTATTGGGAAAAATGTCATTTAAATTGTAAACTTACTTAAAAATGCCATTTTATGCGTGGGTTTTGTTGAAAGCTATTCTAAGCATCAACTTTCGTTGACTTTATTTTTTATACACGAAATTTTTGTTGATCAGGCCAAACTAGACATGATGTTAAGTCCGCTAATAGAGCCACATACAAGCGTTACTATGTCGCTAAACATACTCCGTTAGTGACAAAACGATGTTGTTTTCAGACAAATTTTTAATGTCATTTAAAACACGAACTTTCAAATTTAAGCCATTAAAACATGAATTTTATATTTAGGCCATTTAAATCATCAATTTTCCTTGACTATGTTATTTAGGCATCAAATTTTGTTACTTTATCGTTAACGACTCTCTGTTAACTGAAACCCTAGGCTTTAAGTTTTGTTTAGGGATTTTAATTTATAGCTCGCCTGAACCAAAAAATCTAAGCGGAGGAACCAGAACTTCTGGGCCGAAGAAGAGAGGCCAAAACATAAAAATAAGGACGATTTTCAGACAATGTCGTCGCAGCAATAGAGAGGTGGTAAAATGAAGGAAAGTGGGAAGAAAATACCGTAACAGTCCAGTGTCTACGAGGAGTACTCTCAGTGGAAAGGTCTCGTCCCCATTCTATACGACTGGCTCGCCAGCCATAACCTCGTTTGGCCTTCACTCTCTTGCATAATCCGAGTTTTTCTTTCTTTTTTTTCTCTTCTAGGGTTTCGGTTAAAATTATATCTTCCGCTTAATTTGTGTTTCTATTTGCCTACATGGAACCCCTGATTTATCCGCCAGCCAGTTCAGAGGCACTCTGGAAAACCTTTCTTGTTCAAGAATGTGAGTGTTTGTTCCTCCTCTCTCTCTCAGTGTGTCTTGTTGAAATAAGTTGCTGAAGAAGCTTTGTTTCTTGTTTTTTTTAATTGGTTTCAGGGGCACTTGTTGAGGACAAGTGCAGTGAAACTGGTGAATCTGCCTGGGTTTGCTCAATATGCGAAGATTTTCGTGGCCAAGGCTTTGAAAATTTCTTCAAGGATCTCTCTTCTTGAAAACATGCGAACAGGGTAATCAATACATTTGTATCCTTGTAATCAATACAACTTACATTTATAAAAATGTAAGTTGGTTACCCTTGTTGAAACTTGTTTCAAATAGAATGAATCTTCCCAATTGATTCATACTTCGCAAATCTCGGGATTTGATGATTCAATTTAAGATGTTTTTGACCGAGAAAATGGATTAAATTACGACTGGAATTTATCCTTCGGTTATAAAAGCAAGACCTCATGGAAAGACTTGTTTATGCTAGCTTTTTGTAACTTTTATTCCAGGGAATAAAACGTTTGCTAGCAAGAATTCTTTGAAATGAAAACTATCTGTAGCCACAAAGATCCTAATGCCGCTTTAAATTCTGCAGATAGCTCTGACATTCATCCATTAGGATGGGGCACAAAGATGACTATACCTTGTGGTCTAATTGAATAACTCCCTACATCCGAAAGAAAAACTGCAGTAAAGTTTATCGAAAAGGTATGAATCTCATTTTTATTTGGATAGATACCAGTAGAATGTATTTTTACTATTTATTTCCTCAGCTTGTCGCTAGGTATATAGAATTGATTGAAGAGAGGGATGCGCTTAAAATTTAGACCCGAGAGATTGAGAAACATGGTCTTCATCTTTCCCGGGAATTATGTGTGCTTGAAGTGCATCCTTCTGACTGGATTATTCTGGGGTTTGAGGAGTATGGGAATGTTCCACATAGTGTCCGACACATTGTGGATGTTGCAGGCCAAGGGGCAGAAATATTCTGTAATAAAGATTGAATTACTTTATTCTTTGTAATAAAAACTTGGGACATAATTCCAAGGTTATTACAAACCCAAAATAAAACTGAATAAGATTAAATTTATTCGACAGTTGTGCCCATATAAATAGGCTGTCTACGTACCCGAATTGGGATCAAGCCAATTTTAGTTCAGTTACAAAGTAAAAACTAAGCATATAATTTTTTTAGATTCAAGATGTTCCAAGGACGTCGAACGGGCTCACCTTCACTATTAATCAAACGATACACACCATTTTGAACTACCTCTGTAACCTGATAAGGTCCTTTCCAACTGATTCCGAGTTTTTCGGCACCTTCTTTTTTAGTATTTTTGAATACTCTTTGAAGCACGAGATCCCCTTCTTGACCTTTGAATTGTAGTACCTTGCAATTGCTTGCTGATAATTTTGGAGTCGAATTAATGCCTGATCTCTTCGTTCATCAATCGTATCCAACGCATCTTGCATCATTCGAGTATTAAGTGCTTCATTGGTAGGAAGTTCAGTGCGACGAAGTCTTGGGACATTTAACTCTGCTGGTACTATTACTTCCATCCCATAAGTAAGAGAAAATGGGGTTTCTCCATTGGCTCTGAGAGGTATCATTCGGTACGCCCACAAGACTGGTTGAAGCTCCTCATACCATCCTCCTTTATAGGACCCAAGTCTTTTCTTAAGATTACTCAAGACAGTTTTGTTTGCTGCTTCAGCTTGTCATTATCATGCGGATATCTAGGAGTTGAATAACTCATTTTGATTCCCCAAGAGGATACAAAATCTTCAAAATCTTTGGATATGAATTGAGATCCATTATTTGTAAAGATTTCATAAGGTACGCCATATCGACAGATAATGTTCTTCCACAAAAAGGTTTTGACTACTGAATCTTTTATGGATGGATAAGCCTCTGCTTCAATCCACTTGGAGAAATAATCTGTCAAAATGAGAAGGTGTTGTACTCCTCGAGTTGATATGTGCATAGGTCCGATTATGTCCATAGATCATCGCATAAATGGATACAGAGCCATTATAGATGAAAGCAACTCTGATGCTTGGTGAATTAACAGGGCATGGTGCTAACATTTAACACATTGCTATGCATATCGTGCACAGTCGGCTATCATTCTTGGCCAGAAATACCCCATTCGTTTAATCTTGAATGCCATTGCTTATTTATATGAGTGATTTACACAAAGACCTTGATGCACTTCACTCATCACAATCTCGATCCCTTCACCATGGATGCAGAGCAAATAAGGATCGTTAATACCACACTTAAACAATGAATTCTCGATCATAAATTATTTTGGGCTGATGATTCTGAGTTTCTGAGCTTTTCACATATCGGAAGATAAATCTCCATTCTGAATATACTTTTTGATAAGAACCTTCCAGTCAGCGCCCCAATCATTAGCAGAAAGGTCCTCAGTTACTTTGGTATCAGGATTACGAAAATTGGGTACCGTAGCAACATCAAACTCAGACTCTAAAGTCTGACCAAACTCTGAATTTTTGGAACTGCTACTCTTCTCGTATTCGAATATTACTTCTTCAGTAGGAAATTCTTCGCTAATCGATCCTTCTTGAGGGTTTGCTGACTCTAGCCCTGGTGAAGTTAGATCGGCTCTTGATCGGCTCTTGTTGACACAAGTTCAGGGCTTGTCTTAATACTTTGAGCCTTGCGCTTTCGCTTATCTAGGGAGCGTTGTTTGTTTCCAGGAGAAGTTGTGACTTGAGCTCTTTTATCCCTGTTCGACAATATTTGAGATCTTGTGATGACCAATATCTCATTCGGTAATGAGATACTTCTTTTGGCAATACACTCCACTGGGATAACTTGTTTTAGATCAGGATGAGAAGTTGATGCCAAAGAGGTTAATGCATCTGCTGAACTACTTTCACATCGTGGGATTCATATTAATTTGAACTTCTCAAACTTTTAGGCCAGATCAATGATGACCTTCAGATATGCTTCCATTCTGGGATCCTTTGCCTCATAATCACCCTTGAACTGACTCACTACCAGCTGAGAATCACAGTGTGATATTAATTCAGATGCACCCATTCCTTTTGCAAGACGAAGTCCTGCGATAAATGCTTAATACTCAGCTTCGTTGTTCGAAGCTGGAAACAAAAGTAGGAATGATTGCTCAATTATCTCAGACATTGGAGTTTCAAGCCTTATTTTGATTCCACATCCATGTTTCGAGAAAGAACCGTCAATAAAGAGTTTCCAGGTTTTATTCTCGCCAACCGAACCTCCTTCGAAAATAGGAAGTTCTATAAGAAGTGAGCTAAAACTTGAGCTTTTGCACTGATCCGACTTTTATATTCGATATTATACTCGCTGAGTTCTACTGCCCATTTCGCTAAACGTTCCAACTGGCAAAGGCCATGTAGAATTATTCGTAATAGAGAAGTAGTTAAGATCTCGATTGGGTGAGATTGGAAGTAAGGTCTCAGCTTCCGAGCAGAAACTACGAGTGCAAGGGCCAATTTTTCCATCATTGTGTAACGAGTCTCTTGGCTCGTAAGGCTTTTGCTTACGTAGTAGATTGGGCGCTGCTCTCCTCAGTCTTCTCGTACAATTACACCACTAACTGCGTGAGCGGAAACTAAGATGTAAAGATGCAATTTTTCACCGGCGTCGGGCTTAGAAAGGATAAGAGGAGTGGTGAGATATGATTTTAGTTATTTAAAAGCCTCTTCACAATCATCGGTCCAGAAAAATTGCTTGTTTCCTCTCAACAACTGATAAAAAGGAAGATAATTATCGGTGGACCGAGAGATGAATCTGTTGAGGGCTGCAATTCATCCGGTTAGACGTTACACTTCCTTGTAGTTCCTCTGCGGGGGCATCGTTAGAAAGGCACTGATTTGATTTGGGTTCGTGTCACTATTTAACCAAGGAAATCTCCTGAAGGTACACCAAATGTGCACTTTGCAGGATTCAGCTTCATATTATACTTGTTCAGTATTTTGAAACATTGTGGATTCAGAGCATTTCCCGGCTTGTCCTGCTGTAGATCGATCCGGGTTCGCTACAAAAGTTGGTATCAAAGCATGGTTCGCCATGCGTCCTTGCTCGAATTTTTCAAATGTTTTATCGAGTCAAAATGAGTCTCATTTGCAACATTAGGTCCGGGTGTCCAACCATAGGTTTAGTTTTAGGGTGTAATGTAGTTGTAATAAGATAAGAAGTATCTAATTTTACCATATTTGGTGTTTTTAGATGTCTTCAGGTAGTGCAAACCGGTGGAGCAACTCGAATGAATTGACTCAAGATGACAGTGGAAGTGGTTTCTCGGGCAACTCAATGAGCGTCAACTTGGGATCAGATGAGTCTGGCAGAATGGAGAATATCGGTTATTCACATTCCAAATATTTTAGTGAGCAAAATTCGATGGATTCGATCAGTGGTTACTACGGATCTATGGGCAGTGGTAGAGAAAACGGAAGCACAAGTTACATATGGGGAAACATGCATGGTAACGGATATCATGAGGACGACGTGATGATAGAGCAGATGGTAGAAGCAGCACCGTTAACTATAAGAGAAAGGCTTGAAGGCGGGCAGATGAACGAAGAAGTATTGGCTATCCTTGAACGTGGTAAAGCGAGCCACATTCCTATCTAGATAGATAGGGACATCGATGGAGAGGTTGGAGTAGATGAAGACTTTAGAAGGAGCTGACCAAAATGATGGAGAAAGATGAGAGGGAAGTTAATGCAGTATTTCCCCGAATCTTTATGAGCAATATGGAGCGAGTCAATGTTATTATTAACCCATTCATGGAGATACCACAAGAAGGAGATGTAGCTGAAGCAGAAGCCAATCCTAATGCATGGCTCAACCATGTCGTGGATCCAGAAGACAAAAGTTTGCAGCTGAGCTTGAGACAGTGTTAATGGAGGCAAGCTATGAGGAGTGTCTCGCCTAGCTTGTAGGTATTGGAAGAGAGAATTATATAGACATCAGCGGCGACGAATCTTCGGACGATGACTCGATTAAGACTCAGCCACCCTTTCCTCCAGTCATAGAGATCTCTTTAGATTTTGAGGAAAATGCATCGTGGGAGCCATCGCCAACGCCCCCACAGATACTACCAAACGAAGGAGCTATGATGAACTAGACGCCGGAACTAAATGAATACTACAGTCTCAATGTGAACCCAGAAACCTATGGAGGATTGAGCCCGGAGATCAACGAGGAAGAATTTGAGTGCAGCGAGACTCTCGAGGGATTGAGCCTAACCGAAGAAAAACCATCCAACCAGAAGATGGCATCAGCAAGTGAAGAAGAAGCGACCAGCAACAAGAAAGAGGAGATTGTGGTACCAACTGCTAGAAGGGAGAGAAGAGGGATCCAAATCCATGAGGTTCCCGGAGAAGGAATCTATTGTATTCAGATGAGAAGTGAGCCGCTCATATCCTTTTCCGATCTGTATCGATGACGAAGCGAGCTAAAAAGTCTGATGGAAGTGAGTTGAAGACCTCAGTGAAGAAGAAGAAGAGGAAGACTTCCGTTATGTGTTTGAACTGCGGACATAGAGGACATGTAAGGAGAGAGTGCCCTTTTCCCGAGACCAGTCGTTACATGAGTGAAGCCGGACCATCTACTGTCAAGTCGTCGGAGTCAAGCAATTCATTCGAGCATATTCCCGGCAAGCAGTAATGCTTTAGAATCCTTTAGGGTCTAGGGTAGAATAAGAGTAAGTAGTGGTGGTGAGGTGTCTAGCCATGTTATGGCTAGGCTTGTTTGTTTTTTAGAGTTAAGGTAATAAGTTTGTGGGTGGGTAGATATAGGGTTGGTGGTGGGAGTCTTCGGACTCATGCCAGCCGCATCGGAGGTGTTTTCACTTGTAACTTGTTTGGTTCTAATAAAGTTTATTTGCTTACCGTTATTGCTTGTTAGTATTGCATGTATTAGTTGTAGGTTGTGTGAATAAATGGCTTAACCCGAGGAAACTTTGAGAATCATGAGATCGGGATAGGAGAGGAGCATGGAGCAAAATGGAGTAGAGAAAAGAGGAGTAAAGGATTTCGGCAAACGGTTTAAGGGGAGATTAGACTAAGGACTAGGAAAAATAAACAAAGAGGAGAGTATCATCGAAGATAGATATCAAGAATGGAGAATTCAAGAAGTAGTAAAGGTGGTATCCAAGGAGAAGTAGCAGAAGTGAATTCGAGGACGAATTCTTCTAAGGGGGAAGTATGTAATGACCCATATCATGGACGGTGGTGGTAGGAGCGTTACAATTGGTATCAGAGCCCTAGGTTATGTCAAACCGGTTTTGATCAGGAAGGCAGTCCTGAGGGAGGTGGGTGTGCAACGAGAAATTCCAGAATTTAAATCACAAACCAGTGACTCAAATATAAACCAGAATATTCACTTTCCTGGTAGTTTCCTGAGAAAACTAAAAAACCTTAAACACCTTTCTCTTATTTAACATTTTCAGAGCTTTGAGTTTTTTTTTATGAATTCAGCAAAAATGGCGAAATCTGATATTGAGACTGGTGGTGGTGGTGTTACTGGTAACGAGCTTTATCCGGGAATGAAAGAGAGATCGGAGCTTCGTTGGGGTTTCATAAGGAAAGTGTATATTATCTTGTCTCTGCAAATGACTCTCACAGTTGGAGTCTCCGCCGTCGTTTACTTCATCCGTCCGATTCCTGAGTTCATCACCACCACCATCTACGGCGTCATTATCTACTTCGTTTCCCTCCTTATTCCTCTACTCCGTTACGTCTCCTTTCACATTTTATATTTAGATTTTTTTCTTAAATTTTCTCCACTTTGATCAACTGTGCTTAGTTAGGGTTTGTAGCTATGCTTGAGTTAACTATTCTCTACATTCATCCATTTAGGGTTTGAGATTGATTGATCTACTTTTCACTTTAGCTAAAATCTTGTTTCGTTGATCTTGTATAAACTTATAACAGTTTCTTTGATTCATCGCCTGAATGCTACTACTGTTCTATACATTTTTTTTTTTGCAGATTTAGTTAATAGCGTGTGTTTGAAGTTTCAATGATCTGGCTTTGATGGGTTTTGTTTTTGATGTGTTTTGTAGTGCTTTGACCACTCTTTGCGTTTCAGAAGAAACATCCTGTTAACTGTATCCTCCTCTCGATCTTCACTCTCTCCATTTCTTTCGCTGTGGGGATTTGTTGCTCACTCTCCAAAGGTAATATTGGTTTTACAGAGTCTTTTGTATGCTTCTAGTATTAGAGTGTTGATTAACGACAAGATTGTCTCAGATCCATTCATTCTTAGCATTTTTTTTCCTTAGAGATGTTCTTCTCTGTTTTAATATAATCAACCAAAACTGGACAACTATGTTCATTCTTGGAGATATAGTCTCGTATCAATGTCTCTATTCAAGAGACGTTTTTGGTGCAATTTGATTTAGTTAGTGCTGTTTTTTCAAAGATCATAAAAACTTGGAATTTTTAGTATCTTGAAAACTTTGGTAAGAGAAGAACACAGGGCAAATGATGATTCATGCCTCAGTATAGCTAGAGTTTACACCATCTATTGGAATAAAACATTTTGATTTTGTGTTAACAATCTAATTCCATTAAGTCTTGTGAAAACAGGGAGTATTGTTCTGGAGGCAGCGATACTCACAGCTGTAATGGTCTTAGGGCTAACAATCTACACTTTCTGGGCTGTAAAGAGAGGCTATGATTTCTCATTTCTTGGACCATTCCTCTGCGGTGCTCTTCTCATTATCCTTGTCTTCTTTGTGATCCAGGTACTAACTCAATCTTCACTCTTATATAGTTTTGGGAGTATTATTATTACTAAGTAATGAAATGAATATAGATATTCCATCCTCTTGGGAAGCTATCGTCGATGATATTCTGTGGTTTAGCTTCAATCTTATTCTGTGGTTACATCATCTATATATGACACGAACAAGTTGATCAAGGAAGACAAATATGACGAGTATATCTCTGCTGCGATTCGTCTTTATCTCGACATTATCAATCTTTTCCTCCATCTTCCTGGTATTGGGAGTAATACCTAATGAATTTGATTCATCTTATCTAATATCGTTAATGTCTTCACTTAATTTCAGATACAACCTTTTAAAGCAAGCTTGATTTGCTATTTCCCTAACTAGAGTTTGTAAAGATTATGATTGGGTTTTAGAGACTTAAAGGTGGTTCCTTGTTTCTCAAGGTATCACCAGATATGATACATGATGGTATTTGAAATATTTTTATATATATTGAAGAGGTTTTACAAATTTAAAATTAACTACCCTGAACTTAAATCAATTTGTGCAACATGAGTCGAAGCCTCGGAGGAAGAAGAAATATTTGATTAATGGACCATTTGACTAATTTTAAGAACACTAATAATATAAATATTGTGAGTGATGATGGCTTGAGAAAACACATGATAAGTTTGTTAATAATAGCAAACATTCTTCATTAAGTAGTAAAGTAACACATGTAAGAAACGATCTTATAATGATTTATTTGTCTTCTTGCGAGTTTAAAAATATGCTCTGCTTCATTGCTTTATCTATTATTATCTGAATGTGGATTATTCAGCAATAATGGGACAAATCCGAAGCATATTTGATGTTCCCAATAAATATGGAAAATTGTACCCATCAATTTTCAAAATATATTATCTATTACTTCGACTTTGTTTTTTATACAAAAAGACCCAACAACAACAAAAAAACCTAAGAACATAAAAATTACTTATCACCCCGCTAAGTTTTGTTTATCTCAAACCAAACCCTTCCCCACCTTAGTGTTGTTGACTGGTAGGTCCATTTTCATACTATACCCCAAACCCCAACCAAAAAAACATTACCTTAAAAAGAACCCCTAAAGTTTATCAGAATTTTAAATTGACCCCATAAGTTAAAAACTCACCCAAACCAAAGCCTTGTAAAGCTTTTTTATTCACATCCTAAACTTCCTCTCAGCAGCAAGAACAATAAGCCTTGAGACACCTTGAGTCCACATATCATACTCCCTTTGGCTCTTGACCTCAAATTCAACATCACCTCGCAGAACTGTCTTTAAACCGAAGTATCTTAGATCATCTCCTCCTTCTAGCAAATGTCTGCCTGGCCAAGCTGGGACATTCTTGATTACTTCAAGCACAATGTCTGAACAAAATTGGAAAATTGTTAAAATACTTCAATAAAAGAAGTCTTCAAGTTCACATTTCAAAAGAAATAGACAAAAAATAAAAGAATGAGGCTCTCTATTGATTTGATCCTATAGTTGTTACTTTAGTCACATACACTTTTGCTTTTATCTTCTCAAATCCCCATATCCAAAGCAGACCCACATCAAAGTTTTTGAATTCTCTTTACCAGGTTTCACATATAATTGACTCATTGACAGTATATAGTGCCAAAATGTAAAAGTTTTCAACTTTGTTAGGATCAGAGATCATATCATCAAACTAAATAATCAGAAACATTATTTGTTTTCTAAAAACACATTAGAAGAAATTAGAGAAATCTCCTAACAATCTTTTCAGGTTTTTAAAATGTTAATATGTAATTAAAGAGTAAATGATCACTTACTCTTTTTCTTCTTGGTGAAGGTTCCTCCTACATGTCTACTCTTCATCTTCAACATAACCTTCAAATTTCAACAATCAAAATAATCAAAAACAAAATTGGTGATTCTCAAAGAGACAAAAGTGGATCCCATGACTTCAGTATCATCATAATTATCATAATATAGCTTTTTTTTCTTTTTTTTAAAGCTTTAATATTGTTTCTACTTTCTCTTCTTTTCCTGCCGTTTGAAATGTCTCTTTTCTCATCTTTTTGTGTGTTTCATATTAACAAAGTTAACATCCATGTGAAGTAACTAAAGATTCCCCACTGATTCACAAATAATTTTTCTCTCTTTAATCTTTTCATCAGATCAACGATCATATTTCTAAAGTGAACCAAAACTCGAGGCATTCATAGAAAAATATAATCATTACCTGATTCATCTTATTGATGTAAACAGAAACTATTTTCCAATGAAGATCACCTGCAAAAGTCACACACACCATTAAACAAAATATCCAAGAACTAAAATGTAAACTTTAACAACATAAGATTGAATTTTTATTACCTTTGCGAGTGCGTTTGAGAAGTTCACAACCTCTAGCTAGCCATTCTCTGCTACAAGTTCCTAAGAAATTCTCTTGTTGTATGAGTTCACCACTATGATTACTGCTTGAGCTTCCATTGCTACCATTAACATTATTGCTATTTCCTCCAGTAGAAGTGAGTCCTTTGTCCATTGGAATCACTGATGCAATGTTCCACACTTCCTTCATTGCCCTCGCCTTCAATGTAGCTACTCCTCTTAACGCTACACCACAAATACAATCAAAATGACACAACATTAGCTTTGACATTTCTTCATAAAGTTTCAATTTTGAACAAACCCCTAAAATCAATTCTTATATTTTCATCATCAAAATCAAAACTTTAGCTATTCCCATAACAAGTACAAAACATGTTCCACCTAAGACCAACAAATCATTGCGTTTTCTTCATCAAAATCAAAACTTTATCAAAACCCATTTCACAGAGTCCTGAAGTTAACTAAACAAACCTGTGGCTGCACCGGCGGTGAGAGTCATGATATCTCCGGCAGAACGAACATTAACAGCAGAGCTAACAACAGAAGCCAAATACTCTCTCTCAGCTCCCATTACTTCAGCAGCTTCCACACACTGAGCAGCCACAAGGGTAGCAGCAGAAGCAACAGCCATGTCAGTTTTAGCCATCTGCTCATCCTTGCCGGAGCTAGAAGACGCAGCAGTGGCTGCTGCAATAACAGCAACAGCAGCAGCAACACCGGCGACAGAGACAGCAGCGTGAATCTGAGCGTTGTGAGCTCGAGTCTCTTCTTTCTTCTTCTCTCTCCGGTCCTTAAGCCACCGTCCCACTGTTTTAGACTGTGTAGCTGTGGCGGTTATAGGTCCCGGAGTAGTTGCCGTTGAACGGAATTGGGAATTTATTTTACAAAATTGCTGCATTTTTAAATCATAGCGAGTCAAAAATTGAGTATTCAAAACATAATAGTGAAGCAAAAAAATCTAAAAAAGGAAACAAAAAAAGATTGGAAGAGTAACGAAGAAGAAAAAGACAAAATCAAATCAAGTAAAGGAGATTGCTTTAGACCAAAGTGTCACTAAAATAATATTATACCAATTCATTAATGGGTTTTAAAGAAATTTTGAAAAACAAAATGAAGAAAAAGCATTGGAAACATGATCTCTGGGTATTGTTGGATAAAGAGAAAGTAAATGAAGATTCTTTTTCTAATAATTTCACTGTCTCTTATATACCAAAAACTGTCAGTGACGCAGTAATAACAATTAAAAACATTTACATAGAGAAAACCACAAAATTGCAGAAACCCAGAGAAGAAGACATGCTTTCTTATGAAGTACTGTATATAACAAACTAAAACCCAGAGTTTCTTTATAATTTTACTCCAAAATTATTAAACTGAAACAAAAAAAAAAGAAAGAAAATTTTAGAACCTTAATGTCGTCGGATTCAGGAGGAGAGACAGGAGGACTATCTGTCAACGAACCATTAAGTGGACCACTATGTGATAACCTACCAGAAGTCCTTGGAGACACTTCTTGCTGCAAACATAAAAAAGATTGAAACAAATTAAGAAGATGAGACAAAAGTAGAAATCAAGAAGAGATGATGACAAAAACCCAAAATTATGTTTATAGGGTCCCAGAAAGCGAGTGTGTAGATACAAATCATAACTTCTTTTGCTTTTTAAAAAAAATTAAATTTGGTTAATAATTACACTTATTGCGCGTGAAAGATTCATGAATAATGAAAAACTGTAATTGACTCGATTTGGGAAGTTTCAATGAACATAATGAGAGCAAAAAAACAAAAACTTTAAAGAATCTGAGGACGAAAGACAGAAACTTTGTCAATATTAAACAAAACAAAAAAGAATGCTCTGTTTTGTCCGTAAATGCTCTGTTTTTTATCTGATAGAGACTTACAGAGTGAGACAAGATACGATCCATGACCATTTGAGAAGTTTCTGAAGAAGCGAAGGAGAATGGGTTTCCGGTGACAAGCCCGGTCTCATCTATGTCGCCGGAGATGAGTTCTTCTTCTTCTTCTTCGGTTTTGGAGAGGAGAATCTGAGGATTTGGAGGTGTAAGAGCTTTGGAGACTTCAAGAGCAGAGACACTCCATGAACGAGCTAGAAACTCCATTGGTTCGAGTGGTGTTTCCGGTGGTCGGTAAACAGGGTCGGGTCTCCAGGTTGGAACTATGAGTTTCTCCATTTTGAGAAAGAGAGAGATAAAGAAAAGAGTAGAGAAATAGAGAGAGAGAGAGTGTTTGGGCCTTGGAGAGAGTTTTGATGGAAGTGAAAGCTTTGTCAATGGAAGAGATTTATAGAGAGTGACAAGTGACAAGTAGCTATTTTACCACTTTGCTTTTTCATATCTTCAGTTTCTTTGCTTTTTCTCTTACTCTCTGTAAAAAAGAAAATTAGCTAATTACTCAATTTATTTTATATTAGCAATTTATTTAAATATACCCATATTTTTTACCTTTAATAGACTAATTCTATCTTTAGTCGAGTAAACTTTTTATGTCACAAAAAATGAAGAATGGAAAAAGTCGAATAATTTTATTTTTGTTTTCACGTTCAGTTTTTGGCCGATAGGAGTAGAAGTATCCTGTAACAATAATCTTGTTATAATCCATAAAAAACAAATATATTGTTGAAAAACTTCGTTAAGGAAATGATCATTATTTTAGCAAGCAAAATTGTATATTAGCAACTGGTTGTATTCAGGTTTGTATCTAAACTGGATATGGATCATAATTGATGTTTAATGAGAGTTGTCATTGACCGTCAGTCAATTTTTTCGATGAAATCAAGAATGGGAACCTGAAAGTTTAAATAAACAAAATTTTATACTTAGAGTTTGGAGATTTGTTTTGAAAAAAAATAGTTAGAGTTTTTTGTTGGAAAAAGTTGTCAAATTGAAGGTTTTTATGGGTATTTTTCAATGTTCTGAAAATCGCTAGGCGCTAGTCGGGCGGCAAGGGTGGACCTAGCACCTAACCAATAAATCGAAGATTAAACGGGGATTAATCGGGGATTAGTTTTAGAGTTTTAAGACTATGTTAATGTTTTTAAAATATATTAATCCATTATAATTAAATTTTTCTATAATATTGTTTTTAAAATTGCATTAAAGACATAAAAACATATTTTTTAAAAACAAATTATGATTTTTATTAAAATTTTGAACATAAGTTATTGTAAAATATCATAAAATCCCAATCTAAATGTCTGAATAACAAAAAAAAAAATTATCTGGCGGCGAAAATGGACCTAGCGATTAGGCGCTAGTCGGGGCGGCGAGGGTGGGCCTAGAAACTAAACGGGGAGTAATCGGAGCTAGGCGGAGATTTTTAGAACAGAGGTATTTTCTCTTGATTTTATTTAAAAAAAAAGACTTGTGTATTCTATTTTTAATACAAGGGTTATGAGTAGAAATATTAGTTATTAACCAAAAAATCAATAGAAATAATGTTCAATTGTTTTTGAGTTTTTTTTTCTTTTCTAAAAAGTACTTTTATTTATCTTATATACTTCCCTAAAAGTAACAACATTTTGAGTTACAAATTAAGCTTAAGATGAAATGTATAATTTAACTACAACAAGAGTCAAGAGAAATAAGTAGCATAAGTATACTGTATACAGTTTAATCTTTAGATGAACATACTCTTTAAAGCTGATCAAGTCTGGATGAATCTGAACAAATTGTTTTGTAAAATTTTGTCAAGTTTCATTTGGAAAAACAGTTTTTTTGTTGTTGTTGTTGACAGAATACTGTTTGAATTTTTATAAGCGAAATATAAGAATGAAAAAAAAAAAATTGGCCTGGGTTGGAATGACAACGATAATAAATTAGTCATCATAAAGATAAGGGGACATATGAAAGAGACTTATAAATAGAAATACAAAAACTAATTGAATTTGATAAGTGTGTTTGAGGTTTTGTTAGTATAGAGGAACATAACTGAGAAGAGACCTCTCACCATCTCGTAGCTTTCATGAGTAAACCTACGAAATCATGGAAGAGAAAGCATCTCGTCGATCGATCTTGATCTATCAACTAACTACTTGGAGTAAATTAATTCTTAGATCGATAGATATTTTTTCTAGGCTTTGATTTAGATGTTAGCTTGTTGGCAATAAAACTAGTAAACATGTAACGATCCAATGGTATAAATGGTTCGTCACTCGTTATAGTTCTTTTATAGAGAAACCACTCGTATCTTTTTACTATGCAAAACTGTAACAATCACAAACTCGGTTAACACTGTTCCTTTTCTCTTTTTACTATTATGTATAGAAACATTTTTATTTTTATTTTTGTTCATTTACTATTTACTAGGATAGATTAAACCAGACTAATTTTCAAAGCCTGTAAAAAAAGATATTTTATTTTATTTATCAAAAAAAGAAGAAGATCTTTTATCATCTAAGAGTTTATATAGTCAAGAGAAAAACGATATGGTGAAATTTGTTTCTTGGTTTTGATCCACAAGGAGAGTTAAACTTAGCTATGACTTATGAATCTGTTTATCATAAATAACAATAAGTTAGAGATTAGTTAGTATTTATATATCAAAATGAGAAAATTTATGATTGTGATTCGATTTTAAAAGTATGGAATCGTCGCAATAATACGGTGAAATTGATTCTTACTTCTTTGATAAAGATCCATGGATTTTTCAGCTTATGATACCGAGGTGAAAACACTACTATGGGAGCATCTTGGCTAGCACGAAATTTAATAAGGTTTCCAGATTTGGTATGCATGCACATCGTATATACAAGCACAATGTACTTATTCTTTTGTGTATTAATGAAATTAAAACCTTTATATATTATCACCAAAAAAAACATTATATACATTTTTTAGAATGAACCTTAGATGTTTTCTTAAATTCTTTTTTTTGATAATAACTTAGATGTTTAATAAAATACATATCATGTTTTCTGTATATTTGGAGTAATGTAAGAGCATTCCATCGTATTATAAATTGTTGGAAGATTACAAAACTTAAGTAAACAATTTTTTTTGAAATTAAATTAACTTGGACTTTTAGTCCTTTTAATTGCTGCACTAATAAACAAAAAAAAAATAGTAAAGAAAAAGCTAAAACGGTACGTCGTATTGGACTGGATCTCTACTGCACTGTGCCACTGCAACTACAACTTAATTGTACGTTAAGTTGGGTTCTCATGTGATCTTCTCTACCTCATATATGCACAAAAACTCTATGCGTCCGTTTATTCATTTTCACGATATTCTTGTTTAATACATCTTCGCTTCCTTTAATATTATCGCTTACATAAAGTTTAATTTTGATAACGAAAAATCAAATAATTCTACCGAAGAATGGTGGTAAAATAGAGGATTATAACTGGTGATGTAGAATTATTTCATTAATGGATTCCCACCATTGTAAATATACATTAAAGACAACCCAATTTTCTACTCCCTCTGTTTCATTTTATTTGTTGTTTTAGGTTTTAACATACAAATTAAGAAAACATTCAAATTTTCTTTTTTACCCTTCATTAATACACTAAACATATTTTTTCATTGGTTATCATATTAAAATAGTAAGGGTAATAAAATAAATTTTATTTAAAATTTGCATTGAAAACCCAAAACAACACTTATTTTGTAACAAAAAAAAATCCTAAAACTACAAATAAAATGAAACAGAGGGAGTATAGATTTTGAGAATTAGATTTGAGTTTCGACGTGAAGCTTATTTTAATTACTGAATTAAAATCAATAGAGCCATAAAACTCTTTAAAACTAATTTTTAATTACTGATTTTTGGCTTTTTTTTTAATCTTATTGAAAATAAATCTAATTAGCTCTTATTTCAGGATGACATGTTGCTGAAGCTCCACCTAAGGCGGAGGACTATGTCGTGTGATAGGTTTAGGCCGAAGTGAGATCATATCGAGGTACATAAACGACAGGTGGCAAAGACTGATTGGAGGTGTATTGTAGAGAGCAAAAGGACCGTCTCAGGAGAATATGGTCCCTATCTTGATAGAGAACAAAGACCACACTCGGCAGTGATCAGCAGGACCATTTGAGATTTGTGGTTATGATTTTCTGATTTTAACTATTTTCTGTATTTCAGATATTAATATATTAATATATATATATATATATATATTCAGATTTATCATCATAAATTTTTTAATTGAGATTTTTGTTTTTTGGATTTTGTTTTGAAACATAATTCAACACTAATGAGTAATGACCCGCCACTCTCTCTTAAATAAACCTTATTAATTAATCTATGGGAAGATGAAAAAGGTGTTTCCGAGGAATATATGGGAAATGTAGCTGAAACTCATGATTTCTCATGGTCCCTCCTAATTGCCACTACCGTTTTACTAATTCTTCCCTTTCCTTTTTCTATTAAGTAGTTTCAAAATACATATTTAAGCTTATTTAATTAGAACTTTGTATCTTTTTAGCAAAAACAAAATAGAACATCTAAAGAAACATATATATAAAAGAAAGGAAAAGCTAAATATATTTCTCAATTTGTTTATATTTTCTCAATTTGTTTGATTGGCTCACTTAGACCATATAGTTCTAAATATATATATATTAAATATATATAGACATTCCGCATTGATATCTCCAGTGACACATATGACAAAAGAAACGTTTTCTAAGAATTTAAGAAACGTGACATTAAATAAAAGAGACCATTGGGGCACTAGAGAATGATAGAGAAATGAATTTATTTGTGGTTATGCGGATGGGTGGATGTGTTGGGACTCCACAATTATCTCTAATCTCTATCTTCATCATTAAAGTTTGACACTATTTCTACCTATTTTATATACTCATCAGATATTCTTATAGGACTTCAAAAGCTGAGATTTCGTTTGTCATTTGTGTTATAAATGCAAATCAGATCGAGAAAATTTGAAAGATGAATATCTCAAATCGAGTTATATGAAAACTAGAAAATATGTTTTGTCATATAGATATAGTTTGACATTATGTTCAACCATACAAAAATCTATAGATTCTTAGGTTTTTAGTGATTAACA
The DNA here is from genome assembly GCA_028015245.1 of Cardamine occulta. Classification (NCBI taxonomy): domain Eukaryota; kingdom Viridiplantae; phylum Streptophyta; class Magnoliopsida; order Brassicales; family Brassicaceae; genus Cardamine; species Cardamine occulta. The sequence goes on along the minus strand of CM051386.1, from coordinate 12,705,834 downwards.
TAGACTAGAATATTTATTTTATAAATCTGATTTATTTTATCACTTACATCCAACTTTGCCTAAAAAAATAATAATGTCAAAATCATGATACGGCAATGATGACGTTCAACGCCGTTGAAGAGAGGAAAAGAGTCAAAAGACCAAGAGATTCCATCTTCGGTCTTCACCAACACAAGGCAAACGCATTGTACAATAGGGCCAAGAGGAAATAAATTAACCGTTAGCTTATTCTTTTTGAGTTAAGAAAATAAAATAAAAACTTTCATTGTTTAAATTTGACATCAGTATCTTGTTACATTTGTAGGTCCGTACTAAATATTTGGAGGTCTAAAACAATGTGAATAAGTATGGCATTTAGATGTAACAAAAGAATTACTGCATTTAGATATTAAATATTTTCATTAATTTTACACTTAAACCAATTAATATAATAGATTTATTTTGTATCTACTACACTATTAAAACAGAATCAATCTAAGAAAGTGTTTCCAAACACTCATACTAAAATAAATAAAACATGATTAATGTTATATGTGTATACAAACAGATTAAAACATCTATATTATGAAAACTAACATTAATTTTAATTTATCCAAAATCTATCTACCTAATTTAAATCAATGTATTAGAAAAATAATAATGATTATCATTATACTTTTCTTTGATCTTATTTTAAAATTATTATATAATGCATATAATTCATATAATTTAATTTTTCAATATATGTTCTGATTCAAATATATTTTAGGCGAAAAAATTACATATGCGTTTTTTTGCAGGAAAGTTTATAAGTAACAAATTTTATATTTTGTAAAGATTTCAAATAAGATAGGTTTTAAAAATAAACATATATTACTCAATCAATAAGAAAAAAAGTCAGTGTTCAATGTCCCATATCAATAGAAGTGTCAACAAGGCCTGTAACACCACATGTTAGGTCAAAGTAATTATGTTATGTCCATTAAAAAGCAGATAATATGGATCACCCAATAGTGGACTGCAGATTTAGCAGGTTTTGTTCACAAATTGGCAGAGCGATCCCCAAAGTACCAATTTTTAATAAAAATAAATAAGTGATATATATATATATATTAATAATTGTATATAGTTGATGAAATATAATATGTGATATATTAAAAAATTTAAAGAGTTTATATATATATATAAACTTAGAATATTTACAAAAAGAGAATATTAAAAATATTTCTTTTAAAAAGTTGTTAATTTAAATTCTATAAAATATTTAAATTATTTAAAATTATAAAAATTAAATCCGCAGGCCGGTATGCTAACCCGTTGGATGTAACAGGGCAAACTTCGATATAAGAACGATTTATAAAATATTAAAATAGGTATATGCGTTAAAAAATCAACAACGCTAGCACTTAATAATTTAATGAAGTTAAAATTACATATAACGAAAAGAAATTAATTATAAAAACTAAACGAAAAAAATCTAAAAATCTAAAAATTATCCGCAAAACTGTACACAAAATATTAAGCTGTAAAATATAAATATTTGTTACAATGTTTAAGAAAACATTGACATGCACAAAAGATTAAAATGAGTATATACGTCAAACAACCAACAACACTAACATTTTATAATTTAATGAAGTTTAAATTACATATCTAAATTTATATCAAAATAATTGACCTGCGGGCACGAATCTACTACTATTATTACAAAACATGTTTCCAAACACACCTACTAAATTAAATAACAAATCAGGAATCCAAAGAAATTAAATTAGCAATATTATCGAAACTACCATTGATTTTAAATTGTCAAAAATCAATCTACCTAATTTAAATCAATATATTGAAAAAATAATAATGATTTTCATTTAACTTGTCTTTGATCATACTTTAAAATTATTATAAATTATTATATAATGCATATAATTCATAAAATTTAATTTTTTCAATATATGTTTTGATTCAAATACACTTTGGAGATTAAGACCATCTCCAATGGTTGTCTCTATTTTTTATTATTTAAAAATAGAGATCTTCAAAAATAGAGGAGGGATTTGTTCAAATGGCTGCCTTTATTTTTAAGTATATAATACTTTTTTATTTTATTAACCAATGATGTTTCTCTAAAAATATAGAGGAGTGAATAGTATTGCTCTAAATTTAGAGAAACACTATTCATTTCTTTATTATTAGAGTAAGCTATAGAGCATCATTGGAAAAGATTTTGATTTAAAAATAGAAAAATCTCTAAAATAAAGGACCATTGGAGATGCTCTAAGAGAAAAAACCATAATCGAATTGGGCCAGATTCTAATTCTATGGGCTTTGGGTCAGAATCAGATTTCCTAGTGTTTGGGCCAGAGTGTAGTTTTAGTTTTGGGCCTGACGAGCCCAAAAATTTGTTTGTTAAGTTTTGTGTTAGCTTATGATTTTCTGGTTTATGGGCTAGTGTTTTGTTTGCATGGTGATGAGCCTGAAAATTTCAAGAAGACTCCTTTGCTTTAGTTTTTTTTTCATATAAAAAAGAGATTTTGTATCTACAATATAATAAACTATATTGATGTAGATTCAAAATGCATTCTATAGGCCACAACGTTCTATTTGGCTCCACTTCCTCCCTTAGGGAGAGAACTATTCCACTTGTCAGAAGTGAGAACTTTTTTATCATTCATCAAGCAGAGATTTAACCGGCTGATCTCGGAAATTTTCTTTGAAGAAGAGTGGATTTGGTATTCGGGCTTGAGCGCCAGATTTAGCTCTTAGACCGCGAGTGTTTTATCTCGCTCTACTAATGTTCTTTTTTTCAGGGATCGAGTGCCTCAACACTTATGGCATAAGTATAGATTTTCAAAATACAATGAATACATTCATATTGTGTGAGGTATTATTTTTCCCGAAGGCCGACCATCAAGCATGAGTTAGCCTTACACCACTTCGAGTGGCATATCCCCGCGGTGCGTTCCACTTTTTCAAGATTTCTTAGTTTTCGTTTTCAAGCGTTTAGCTCTAAACTTTTGTCCCTTATCTGCTTTTCAGTGTATCTTATCTTTGTCCGGATAATGTGGATCATTAGGATTATATTAACCTGTTTTTTTCCCATGTAAACTCATCGGTTACTTGTCTTTCCTTAGAAGAAAGTCGTTAAACCGATAACTAGAGAAAAGTCGTTAAACCGATAATTTAATATATGGGATTTGATGACAAAACAAAATTTAGTTATATTACATATTATATAACGGTCATAATGATTTATACTGTACTTTCCTATTCACTTATTCACTATAAAGACTGACCATAAGAAAATCAAAGAAATTTGGTGTGTCTTAAAATTAAGCTTTCCCGACCATGTGTGTATCTAATAAAAACTTATAAAATATACTAGTATTATATAATAATAAGACACATCTACCTTTGTTGATAGTGCGATAGGTAGCATGAAAATTCTCTCCGGTATCCGTTTTCCATTTCAGAAACGTTTTGGAAATCAAAATTCTCGGAAACGCGATGGAAATGTGGTGGAAACGCGTTTCCTAAAAACTGCAATTTAGAAACCCGATGAAAACATCTGTTTGCGTTTCTGAAATGCAATAGAAACTTATTTTTTTATTTGAAAACTTGTTAAGCATATACTTTAAAAAAGAGATATATATGATATTTATTATTTCTTTTACTTAAAAATATTCTAACTAACTTGAAGAACATAAAATATCTCATAATTATTAAAATAATAAAATTAAAATATTTTAAGAATGTGAATGAAGATACAGATTAAATCTTTAATTTTGATGGTTATGATATTTTATTTCTCATTAAACTACTTAATAAATGTGTTGTTTCAAATATTTCTTTTAAATATAGATTTTTTGTTTTACTATATATTTTTAAATATATATATATATATTTGTATATGTTCGCGTTTCTAACACGTACCCGTTTCCTAATTTTTGAAAAATATTATTTCCACGTTTCTACACGTTTCGCTTCTTCGTACCTATTTCTGTTTTCATGCTACTTAGAGGGTGACTACACTAAAGCATATTGGTAGATTCTTATTTTAAATGATTATAGTTTCCGATAATGTACATATAAATATTGTACATTAAAAAAATACAAGTTCACTTCATACTCAATATTATATACAGACATTAGAGCCATATCATATGAAAAATTATTATATTTGTCCCACGATTCCAAGTTTCCAACGACGGTCTTTCTTATGTTTTCTGAGAGAAGAAAATACTGATAAAAAATGATTGGAATATTTGATTAGAAAAAAGAGAGAAAAAACAAGAAGATACTTTACAACTACCCCCATTCTTCTTGTTGTGATTCATTAGTAGTACATTCGTTGGGTTATATGGTGACTGTTATTGTAATATATATCTCAAATGTTTACGACAAATTTGATTTCTGATAATTTGCTATAAATATGTCTACTTTACTTGTATATTGTCAATCATATATTTATAATTGATTTTAATAAAAAAATATGACATAGTTATAATTCAATTCGGTTGACTAAAAAAAGAAGAAGTTATAATAAAAAATAAGAAAAGATAAAACCCTTTAACAAAAAAAAAAATCACACATGTGACTATGTGAGAAATATGCATAGTTGCATATTGTGTTTACGAATATATATTTCTTAAACAAACAAAAGAGGATTAGACTTATTGAGTAGTAGTGGAACTATATTTTGGGAAACGGGGATGATCGATGTTGAACCGAGTCGATTTCGTAGTATAAATGCATTTTGTGATGTTTCGCATATTTATAACCGAGTCGAAACGTCAGATTAAAACTCACTTTCCAGATTTTGTGATTTTTCCAAAATAATGATTTACTGAGATTCGAAAGTTTAAACATAACAAATGGTAACTTTGCCTTCACTAACATTTGGTCAGTAGAATTATCTAACCCAGTCATATTTGGTCAGTTGAAAAAGTAGATTACTGGATGATTACATTCACCAAAATTAATCGGATATTAAAAGTTCAGATCATTCCTGTTTATGATTTTTTTTTGCCTTCACCATAAATGTTAGCGTAACATTTCTTGCAGGTTGTCACTTTTAGTTTCTTTTACCCATAGTAAAACGAAACGTTTTAGTCTTAGTAAACTCAAAAACATTGTCCTTGAGTTTTAATCTTTATTTCACATATTCGTGTCTATGTCCAGTATCGCTTATGTTTACTTTGGCTTCGAAAAGGTAACACATTAGATTATACAAAACAATCGAGTTAATAACAATAACACGTTATAATTAAGTGGTGGTATTCTAGTGGTTTGAGGTTGGGTATGTGCCTGTCTTGAGACATGAGTTCGATTCCACTTGGCCACCCAACCCACAATGAAGCTGTGCGAAAAAGAAGCTATACCTAGAAAAGATTAGTCTTCGCCGAAGGTCCGGAGGAATTTCCAAAGAATTTCAAAGAATTTTCTTTTCACTGTTTCTTGAGTTCTTCCGAATCGCAATCCAATATCTCTTTGAACTTTATTGTGTCCACATATTTGTAGAAACATGGCCACACTCTCTTCAATGCTTATATTTAATGTTGACCGTAATCCATAATTCGTTTCTAGGTTATCACACAATGTTCTAAAACAACCAAGTGACATTCTTAGTAGCTGAAGACAGACATCATGATCTTCTTGTAATCGACGCCAAATGTTCCTCCACCCCAACCCATTATCTGTTTGTATTGGTCCTCTTTCAAAATACCGATTGTAGTAATTGAGTGCTGGTTGGATTATTAACTCCTCAAATTGTTCATTTTCCAGATTTCACAACTCAACTCTCTCCTCATAACTTAGAAAGCGGAGTCCTTGTGATCGCAACTGGCATATACGAAAAGCCTAACATTTCAGAACACGAAAATAAAAATAAAATTAGATAAATAAGATCTCAAATGACATAAATGAAAAATACATAATAACAAAATAACATTATTAAAAAAATTTATATCAAGTAGGACATAATCACTAATAACAAAGTACATGCTCTACTAATCTAATCTTCGTTGCCTGAATCACTTTGATGAGTTTCATTTAAATTTAGTCTTCGTCGTGTTTTCAAAATGTTGAATAATCTTCCTGTTCTACGTCTTTGAACATTTCCTGAACTAGGAAGTGGTGTGTCCTCTGTAACTCCTTCTTGAGCATTTGTTGTTGTTTCTGTTTCAGTTCGCACTGCAAATCCATGTTGCACATTCATTGGCGGACCCCATTGTTACGTATTTTGTTGTGTATCCCATTGTTGAGTACTTGGTGGTGTGCCCCATTGTTGAGCGCTTGGTGGTGTGCCCTATTGTTGAGTGCTTGGTGGTGTGCCCCATTGTTGAGCGCTTGGTGGTGTACCCCATTGTTGAGCGTTTGGTGTGTGCCCCATTATTGAGCGCTTGGTGGTGTGCCCTATTGTTGAAAAGGATGACCCCACTAGCCACCTGAATTATTACCACCGGAAGATGGACTACCAGAATGAAAACCACTTGAACTTGGACTCCCAAATTTTTTTCCTGAGCTTAAACGCTTGCCAACACGTTCATTATCACGTGTAAATCCTGTTAGAGCCTGTAAAAATTGTATCTTATCTTCGAAGGTATTGTCAGCTCTATCAATGAAATACTTATACCAAAATTCATCTTCTCTAAATGCTTTGGAAGCTCCATCGATTCAAATATCTTCACAGCCACATCAAAATCATCGTAATCGTCTTTGTCAAATGGGTTTGAACGTAGCTGTTGTAAACTTTGGCGTTGAAACTCTCTAAATCCAGTCATTGTCTCTGTTAGAGTTGACTCAAATGATTGTTTTTTACGACTTCCTCATGAACCACTCCCAAAAGAGACTCGAGAGTTTCCTGCAGATCTCTGTGAAGTACTTAAACGTCTTCCTCTACCTCGTTATTGAACTCTGGATGTAGGATTTTGAACATGATCAACTGCTGAAGAATTATGACGCATATATTCATGGGTGAACTCGTTTGAAAGACATGTTTCATCGTCAATGTTAATGCGATACACCTCTTCATTTTCTTGTGTCTCTAGAACTTGAATGTATGGCATTTCATTCCCATATGTTTCCGGGTACATCTGATCTTCAACATTAGTTGCACCTTCATTCATCATTTCCTCTCTTCGGTGGTTGACAGAGTATTGAGACTGTGATTGAACATTATATAATGTTAAACAACGTTGCATCACATCCCACAGCTGTGGCGGCTTTCGTTTAAATGAATGAACGATTTTACATACCTATTGAAGAAATTATTAATATTTATTTATAAACTTACTTTGTCTAACCAATTTGGAAGAAGATTATGAGTACTTACTTCACGATCTTTCCACCATGATTCAGATGCACTGATCTCGGATGTAATATGATCAACCATGATGCCGGTAGAATCCATAAGGCCCAAATACTTCTTGTATTTTTTTTTTCAATTGATCAAGTTTTTCTTTGAAAAACTTATACGTTATATTAAAACCAAATTCCTCATTGAACTTGTCAACCACAAAATTTTTACCTACATGTGTGGGGTCTTTCAAATGGTAATTATTCATCGCAAGTGCTTGATCATACCACTCAAGAAATATTTTTTCTCGGATAGGAGTCCATTTAAAATTATCTGCGCTCTATAAATTGTAAACAAAATTCTCAAATATTTTTCACAAAATTATAACTACAATAAAAATTACAAAAATAAATATCAACTACTTTACCCGTGTTGATGTTTCTGTGGATACACTTGTATCTCTTTGGACATAAGCATTTGTGTTTTGTCAGCGGTTAGACGTCATATCTACAAATTTTAAAAATAAAATTCATATTTTTTTTATTTTCACAATAAATTATTATATTTATCTATAAAACATATATACATACATACATACATATATACATATACACTATTAAAATTTACACACACATATATATATAAATTATTTACATTTACATTTGCATTTACCGTAATGTACAATTAACTATAAATAATAACATGTATTATTATAATTAAATAACATAATATGAAAAAGTAGAAAAATTTATATTAACATATAAGAAAACATAATTATACAAAATTAAGAGTTTATTATGAATATTATATTTTCACATATTTAAAAATATTATACAAATTTTATTGAATTCCAATTATATTTATAAGTATAACTATTATGCATATTATTAAATTTTTATTATAAAATGATGTATGTAAGACAATGCAATATATATATATATATATCATACCTTCGATGAGAGTGCTTTGATGAAACTGAAGAAATTGAAATTTTTTTTGTTCGGATGGAAGAAGTGAGATTTTTGTGTGTGTAGAATAGTTGGAAAACATGTGCTTTTATAAATACATCAAAAATATATTATGTATTATCTTTTGTGTTGATATGTGTGTTATAGTAAAAAAGTGTGTCATACTCTTGATTTTAATTGGGTTTCATCTGTCTAACGTTTCATCCTTCTTTTATTATTAAAAAATAAAATAATATTGAGAACTGTGTGCTGTCCTCAATATTTTCAACAGAAAAAAATAAATGGCAAATGACAATTTTTTTAAGTTCATCTGCTTTTCACATTCATTAACGCTTCTTCCGTTTACCCATTCAAAGCCATTGTTCCATTTAAAAGGGAGATACGTAAACGATGTAGCGCAGTACCATGGTACTAAAGTGATGTAATCATTATGACAAAACACATAAATTATTTTAAAACTTTATTTAAATGATAGGTTTACAGTCTTTTGCATCTAGTATTTTATAAACACATGATTTTAATGACCCTATAACTTTATACTCCCAATGTTTCACTTTCTTGATTTTTTCACACATATTAAAAAATAATTATTTTTTCTATTTTACCTTTAATTAATATTTATAAGATTTATTCTCATTGGTTAATGCATCATAATGATAGGGATAAAACTAAACTTTTTATCAAAAAATTACATTGCAAATATAAAATGATATTTTGTGAAACAAAAATAAAACTCCTAAAACGATATTTTTTTAGTAAACAGAGGAAATACAAGTATTTAGAAAAGATGCAACTCAATTTTTCTTTCATCTAAACATAAACGTGAAAACTAGTTTTATTTTTGTTTTATAAGTCTTCTTTTGATATGATCTCATTTAGTTTAAGCCTTTGAAAATAAAGTAAAGCAAAATAAAAATTTCAAAAAGAATAGTGACGCATATGATTTTTAGTTAAGGTAGCAAATTTTATACACCTTATCTTAATGACCATATATCATTGTTAGGCAAAAAGAGGAACTTGATGAAGAAATCCTATTTGAGTCAATTACGTTTCAATAATTCACAGCCTCTTGATATTTTATTTTGATGGAGACAAACCGATGCCACAGTAGTCAAGTTACCGGTACCAAAAGAAATGATACCCTTTAACGGTGCACAAAAACTGAACCAAGTGGAATTTGAAATAAAATTTTATGATCAATTCCATAACTAAATATGGAACTTAACTTGAATGGTTTGGTTCGATTTTAAGCCTTTGAAAATAAAGTAAAGCAAAATAAAAATTTCAAAAAGAATAGTGACGCATATGATTTTTAGTTAAGGTAGCAAATTTTATACACCTTATCTTAATGACCATATATCATTGTTAGGCAAAAAGAGGAACTTGATGAAGAAATCCTATTTGAGTCAATTACGTTTCAATGATTCACAGCCTCTTGATATTTTATTTTGATGGAGACAAACTGATGCCACAGTAGTCAAGTTACCGGTACCAAAAGAAATGATACCCTTTAACGGTGCACAAAAACTGAACCAAGTGGAATTTGAAATAAAATTTTATGATCAATTCCATAACTAAATATGGAACTTAACTTGAATGGTTTGGTTCGAATTTCATTAGTTTTTTTAGAAGAAACAACAATGGAAATTTGTTGATCCAAAATTTGCCTGTTAGTTGGTGCTTTCTTGACTAGTTTTAGGTTGAAATATTATGGTTTTGGATAGAATCGAGTTATTGAGCTCATGGTTGCATATTTTCTTTTATTTTGTTTACTTTCGCATTCATTATATTATTATTCTTCATCAGTATCTCTTTGTTTTTAGAGTGTGAGGAACATTTTGGGAGATTATGTTCAAATCGACGATCTTAGGGAAAATATGTGGCATGGACTAAGAAAGCTTACGTGGTTTAGAAATATGAGAAGTACTTGGTCTGAGTTTGATTTAAAGAAAGATATGGAAAAAAAGAGAAAATGAAGGTTTCTAGCATGATGTTGATGTTGACCTACTTCATCTGGTTCTCCAAAGCGTTCTCTCCCCACCCAGCAATGTCGAGAAGAATATGCATCAACACTATAGACCAAGTATGGTTGCAGTCAAGAACCATAAAGTACTTGGTATGAGTCTGATTTACAAGAATTCATGAGTACAAATTTTAAATCTTTTGTGATATAGCTTAAATTTTACCTTTGTAATTTATTCCTGAAAAATCCATTAAAATAGCCTTTCTTTTTAAATATGTAGCTTAATAACACAAAAAAATAATGAAATATTTATAGTCTTAATTGAATTGCATTACTTTAAACTCTTTCAAACATAAATTTACAAATATCAAATTTAATAAGAAAGTTTTTAAAGCATAACTTAAAATCATCTAGGTTTTCTATAAAAAATCAGTGACCGAATAGTTTTTAACATAACTTGAATATTATTTGTTTGTCTTTGAGAGAAGAAAAGATGAATTAAAAGAGTAAAACAGAGAGAAGCAGAACTAAAAAGCAAATACAATACCCAACAAAAATATCTAAAGTAATGGATTTGTACACAAAATTTGAAACCAAATTTAGAGCAGCCTCCATGGTGCAAGTGAAACACAAACACAAAGTAGAGATGTAATCCACCACAACGATGATCCTCTTAGATTCAATCCTGCTGCTGCAATCAAACAAAAACAAAAATTCTTCAATGATTAAGATCTTAACCAAAAGGATGTTATCTTCATGGCAGACATTTCAAGAAATCAAACCTTGATTCTTGCTGCTGTCTGGCAGAGCAGGTGGAGAAGACGATGACGCGTTTGATAAAGGTATCCCAAGATTCAAGCAGTCCATTCCAAGTGCACCTTCCATACATGAAAAACTCAATTTTAAGTCTTGTTTTTTTTATCTTCAATTGACTATCAATAAATAAGAGTGCTATAAGTCGTTCTTCTTACATTCTTTCAAACAAGGAAATGTGGTAATATTCATGAGATTTTGGTAACCTTCACGACAATCGCAGCTGTATAAAAACGGTTTTGTGTTGTTGCAAAACCCTCCTCCACAATCCACCCATTGACAAGCTATATAAACACAAGAGTCACACATTTTTAAATACACACATCGAAGATCAAAGCAATTGCAATAAGAGACTATTACCGTCTAAAAACGAAGCATTATTGTCTTTAGGAGGCGTTTTGGGCTGTGCTGGAGAAGCTGCTTCACCGCAAGTTAGATCAAAGGTACCTAAAGAGATGAATGGGTATATATACTTTGTTATGTTCTCTAATATGATCAAAACCAAACTAAAGAGTGATTAAGAGAAAGAGAGATCATTACAGTTGGGGATGACGCAAGGGAGAAACTTGAGGTGATTATCAAACTGCTTCCAACCATTCTCACACTCACATTCATACATAAAATTAAAAGTTGAGTTTGAAGATTCTTTGCATTTCCCTTTCCCACATGCATCTTCCTTGCATATAGTATTATTACCTAATAATTGAATCAACCCAACTTTAAATGAGTCACAACTATACTAAATTATAAATTTGACAAAGACCCTTCAAAGAAGATCACCTTTTTCACAAAACCCAACTCATCAAAGATACTTTAGTTCTGTCAAAAAAAAAAAACAAAAAAAGAGTCTGTCCTTTTGTTGCATCTCTAGTTCAAAATCCGGTGGGAGTTATAATTCTAATCTGGACAGAATCAAGAACTTAAGAAAAAGTGATGAAGCAAATTATCCTTGTTTTAAAGAAGTTAAATACATCAATGATAAAACAAGAGGAACTTAACTTAAATCAAGAAATTACTAAATGATTGGGCCAAGAATCAAATATGAGCAAAACTGAAAATTTCTAATGAGAAATAAAAAAAAAAGTGAGGAAGAGGGAAGACAAACCGAACAGAGGAGAGAGGAAATCGCAAGTGGCTGTCTTCTGGTAGATCAGAAGTAAAGCTGCAAAGAGACAAAGTGTGTTCTTAAGACAAGCCATGAATCTTTGTCTTCTCTGTTGATTTGAAATATACAAAAACAAATCAAATAACAAGAAGAATCGTATTCGATTCTGTTATATATAATTAGTCGTGGATTTGGTAGCGTGTAAAGTGGACACGGGTGTAAATAGTGATGTGGACCGAGACGACCGACCTCGCTTCATATTTTCTCGAGTAGTTAGTTGATCGTTATAATCCAATTAATGCGTTTTTATTTATAATTTTCTGTTCTTTCTTTTTAAAAGTCAACATGATCAATAAATTAGTCTTGAAAATAAGCATTCATTTTAGGAGCAAAAAATAAGAGAGAAGAATATTTAGTTCTCTCATATTTAAAGAGAAAAAACAAATCATTCGTATCATTTTTAAAGCATCAATCTGACAAAAACGTCTTATGTATTTTACTATTTTTAATAATCTAACACTCTCCTTGTTGTTGTTGAATAGTTTCCATCAATCTTCTAAACCAAATGGCTTGACAAGATCATAGTGATGTTGCAACATATTCTGATGGTGTGGTTGATTTGGTATTGTGCAAAAGTCAATATTAAGTTGGCAGATAATCTGATTTCAGCAGAATTCAGAGTAAAAGAGGGTGTTAGACCATCATTAACGCATGTCCTTAACATAGTTTCTTAGGTGTTTTATCATTTAAATTAAAGATTAAATACTAATTTTCTTAAGAATCGATTCTTATTTGAGATACTTAAGAATCGATTTTTAAGGTCCACGTGTCACTCATTAACTGGCTAGAAAATAGAAGAAGAAAATTATCTCTTTTCCTTCGCCGACTTCTTTTCTATCTCTTCTGTCGAGAGTCTCTGTCTCCGTTTGAGAGAGAGAGATAGAGCTTCGATGACGAAGTCGCTGAGTCTCATCGATTTGTATAGATCGTGTAGGCGAAGTCGCTGAGTACCATCGATTTGTATAATGGGGTAATCATGAAATAGTTTCACTTTTTTTCAGTCTTTGTGTACATAAAATAGAGAGAGGAGGGACGAGAAAGCAGGAGCACCAACAATAGTTTGGGAGAATGGGATCTTCCATTACAAAGAGACCCAAAAAAAGTTTGGGACAAAATTTGAAAGAACACAAGCCAAAACCCAGAAACTTTAACCGGAGAGATGATTCGCGGCGGTACTTTGACACGTGTTGCTTTCGGCTTAACCACCTTCCTCCTCCTCGCCATCGTTCACAGCCAGGTTAATAATAAATATATAACTTACTGTTCTTTGTTCATGTTTGTGCCTTGTGGTAATTCCAATTCTAGATGATGATATTATCTTATGGGATTGCTAAGAGATTTCATAATCAAACCAACTTAAACTTGACTACTTTAAAACACAATCCTTACAACTTATGACAAAGAATTCAGCAAGACAATCTTATGTAGTAGATTGTATTATATATGTAGTAGATTTTTACTTCAATTGTTTTGGCCTTCTATTTGTTTTAGGTTGCTGCTTATCAAGTTTACAAGTATACTCTTATTTACTTTAGTATGCAGTATTTAGCTTGTCTTCTTTGATAGAATTTGTTAATTGCTTGAAGCCTTGAACCTCACAGTTTTGGTCAGCTCCATTTTAGTGATGTAGAGCCTGCACTTCCACACTTATTCTTCTTTCTTGTTACACGATTTGCAGCCTCAAGAGAAGCAGTTAATTGTAGCAGGTATGTCTTCAAATCACTAATTATGGTAATAAATGCATAGTTAGTGTTAGGTTTGGTTAGGTAATAAATGGATTGGTGATCAATGCTTAGTTAGTGTTAGATATATGTCAACTCGATGTGGTTAGATAGGGATGAATGCTGCAAAACTTTTTAGCAAAACTTCTTCAATGTTCCTTTGTTTCACCTATTAAAGCCGGTGCTTCTTCTCCTTCTAAACATATTTCTCTTCTCTTTCTTTCTGCTTCTTGTCTTTCTTTGTGCTTTTACACCAGACCTGCTTCTCTCACTTTTGATCTTCTCTTTCTCTCTTCTTTGAACTATATGGATTTGTCTTCTACGAATCCATATTCTCAGACCTCTAACTTTGTTGAACTCTTGAACAGTCAGAATGATAGTGTGTTTTGCTCGTATGCTTCAAGCCTCGGTGAAGACACCCCTGCAGATGCTTCCCGTGAAGACACGCCTGCACAACGAAGAGAAAGAAGAAATGGACTCCGACGGATGATGTTTTACTCATCAGCTCCTGGTTAAACACGAGCAAGGACCCTGTCGTTGGCAATGAGCAAAAATCTGGTGCTTTCTGGAAACGCATTGCAGCGTATTTTGCTGCAAGTCCCAAGGCTGCAGGACGTAAAAACCGAGAGGCAATGCAGTGTAAGCAACGATGGCAGAAGATTAACGACCTTGTCTGCAAGTTTTGAGGATCATATGAGGCTGTAACAAGAGAGAAATCCAGTGGTCAGAATGAGAATAATACTCTTAAACTGGCGCATAAAATCTTCTACAACGATCATAAGAAGAAGTTCACACTTGAACATGCTTGGAAGGAGCTCCGCAATGACCAGAAATGGTGTGACCTTTCTACAACTAAAACTGATGGAAGCTCTAAAAGGAGAAGGTGTGAGGATGGTTCACAATCATCATGTTCCATTGCAGAGGAAACAAAGACTGGCAAAGAAGATCAAGGAACCAAACGACCTTCAGGTGTTAAGGCAACAAAAGGCAAAGGTAAGAGGAGTACCGTAGAGGTCAAGGGGGCTCTGGCTGAGTTTCAGAAAATGTGGGCGATTAAAGAGAAGGATTTGGCTATGAAGGAAAAACTTTCGAAGATGGGTATACTTGACAGTCTCATTGCCAAAAAAGAATCACTATCTGACTATGAAGAAGCTCTAAAGAAGAAACTTATTACAGATATGTTGGCTAATTAGTGATCTCTTCTTTTTCAGCTTAAGTTGTTGTTTGTGTTTCTGTTTTGTTGTCTTTAGATTTGTTTCATAATCTCGGTTTGTTATAGCTTTGTATGTTTGATGTTATGTTTAAATGCAACTTCTTCCTTCAATAATAAAAGACAAATGTAGTTTCGTCAAGTGGAATGCTTTGTATCTTGTTTAAATAGCTTCCTGCACCCGCATTATATAGGACGGAACTTTGTCATTTTAGTATACTTGTCATTGTAAAAGGAGCCTTTTGTATTATTACCACATTCTCCGACAAGAGGACAACATAATCTTTGTCTTTTATTGTTGACACCACAAGTACTAAAGTTTGTTGCTACCACAAGTTTTCTGACCACAAGTGTTTAGTATACTTTGACACCACAAGTATGTATCATTCATCAGACTATTCGTCTCTTTATATAGTTTACATTCTTCTTTACATTTTTTATCAACTCTTCTTATTACTTCTTTCTTCTCTCATTCTCCTTCTCTTATTCTTGATCAAATCTAATTCTTTCATCAAAATCTAAATCAATTATGGCATCTTCATCCCATAATACATTTGACGGATCAGTTGATGAAACTTTCGATCAACATTTTGATCAAATATTCGATCAAACGTTTGATAATCTATTCATTGATTATGGTGATCATGAGGAGGCAAGCAAGTAAAAAAAAAGAGTTTTTATCAAAAGATATCGCGAAGAAGGCCACATACGATTATGGAATGATTATTTCAGTGAAGCTCCAACATACCCTACTAATTTCTTCTGATGACATTTTCGAATGAACAAGCCATTGTTCTTGCGTATTGTTGATCGACTCTCCAATGAAGTTCGATTCTTTCGACTGAAGAAAGATGCTCTCAGAAGGCCTGGTCTCTCTGCACTTCAAAAGTGTACAGCAGCAATTCGTCTCTTGGCATATGGTACTTTGGCTGATGCGATTGACGAATACTTCCGGCTCGGTGAAACTACTGCTCGTTCATGTTTGGTAAATTTTGTCGAAGGAATAATAAAGTTGTTCGGCGATGAGTACTTAAGAAGACCCACATTGGAGGATCTTCAACGACTACTTGATATTGGAGAGCAACATGGATTTCCCGGGATGGTAGGAAGCATTGATTGTATGCATTGGGAGTGGAAGAATTGCTCCACCGCTTGGAAAGGCTAATATTCACGTGGTTCTGGAAAATCCACAATCGTTTTGGAGGCCGTAGCTTCATATGATCTCTGGATATGTCACGCATTTTTTGGACCTCCAGGTACATTAAACGATATCAATGTTCTTGATCGCTCACCCATTTTTGATGATATAATAGAAAATCAAGCTCCGCAAATGAATTTCTCCGTCAACGGAAGAGAGTATCATTTGGCTTACTATCTCACAGATGGGATTTATCCGAAATGGGCAACTTTTATCCAATCTATTCCAATTCCACAAGGCCCAAAAGCATCTTTATTTGCTCAACATCAAGAAGCTACCCAAAAAGATGTCGAGCATACTTTTGGAGTCTTGCAAGCTCGATTTGCCATTGTTAAAAACCCAGCTCTTTTTTGGGATAAAGCAAAAATAGAAAATATTATGAGAGCATGTATCATACTCCATAATATGATTGTAGAAGACGAACGAGATGGATACACTCAATTTGATGTTTCAAAATTCCAACAAGGAGAAGGAAACAGAAGTGCACATGTGGATCTCACTTATTCTACATATATGCCTACAAATCTTGCCAATATGTTGGGTGTTCGAACTAGAATTCGTGATAGACAACTGCATCAACAAATGAAATCTGATTTGGTTGAGCATATATAGCAAAAATTTGGACGTGATCAAGATAATAATTAAGCCTTCTTTTGCACTTTGTTTTTTTCAAAATCTATGTTTAAAATGTTATGTTTTTATGTCAACTATGTTTAACTAAAAAATAAACTCTATTTGAAATAAAACAAAATTATTAAAATTTTTTTAAAGAACCCCATTAGGGGTTCTACCATTGGAGCAGAAAAAACATAAGTTTCTTAATAGGGATTCTTAACTTAAACTTTATAATTAAATATTAGGTAAGAAACCCATTTGGATTTCTCCCATTGATGATGCTCTTAGATAATTAGAAATAAGACATTAATTGTTTTGACTTGGTCAATTTTATCAAGTCTTTTGGGATTTAGGGGGTGTTATTGGTTTGTTAATTTATGTAGAGTTATGGAGATTTTATTTCTTTTAGAGATTTCATTGTTATTCAATTAAGAGTTTTTAAAACTCTGTTATAGTTTGGTGTTATTCAAGTAAAACAAAAGAATCTCATTTTGTCATTGTATTAAAATCTCTTTGTTATTGGTCTAATGATTCCTCATAATTTTCTTCACACAATACAATTATCAAAGTATTGCAGGTTTATAAGATACTCTTGAAGTTATTTCTATAATTAAAATAACACTTTGAATTGGGAAATTGGCATTCAGATTTAAAAAATAAAATAATACTTTTAATTGGGAAATTGACATTCACATTAGATAAAACATTTCATAAGTCTTCCTTTTTGTTTCTTTCACAAGTCTCTAATGATTAAAACGTAAATTCCATTGATAAGTACATATACTAGAAGATAAAATGTAAGGTGAAAGAAAAACAAAGAGCTGAAGAACACAAACACTTAAAATAGTTATGTACACACACATAAAAACTAGAGAACAAAAGAAACCTGAAAATAGTGAAGAGAAATATGTATAAACTTTAGCTTGGATAGTTTATAGAAAAAGTCAACAAACTCACTTAAAAGATAACTCTATGAAAGTTTATAATTGTTTTTCAATAATCCATGATAATATGTAAAACTCTCTTAAATTCAGTAAATGTTCTAATTTAAAAGTCATTAAAATTCTACATAAAGTAGAGATCTAATAACACCCCCTTAGTTTGATATTTAAAATAATGCTGAACGTATATAAAAAAAAAGCCTTTGATCAACTGAATAAAGAATTCAGATTTTTTCCAGTACACTGGCTTATCTACCTACTTACATGGAGATTGTCTCACCACTACTTCTCCACCAATCAGATTTGTTTTTGATCTCTCATATCTGAAGATACGATCTACTACTTAAATTAAGAATGGTTGGGAGCTCTGGAATCTGATCAATGGCGATCTTGAACGACAAATTTGAAATCTTGCCTGACGAGTTCGATCCCACGGTGACCAATGAAATGGTTATTGACAGGAATGTACACACAACGTCCCTTACCGTGACAGAGCCTGAAGTGAACGAAGAATTTACCGGAGACAAGGAAGCTTACATGGCCAGCGTTCTCGCTCGCTATCAGAAAACTTTGGTTCAACGAACCAAATACCATTTAGGTTATGTAACAAATAACAATCATTTATCTTATCGATGATTCAATATAAAAATTTTTTTAAACATTGTTGTGGTGTAGGTTATCCATTTAACTTGGATTTCGACTACGGTGCGCTAGGGCAGTTGCAACAGTTCTCCATTAACAATTATGGAGATCCGTTTATAGAAAGCAACTATGGTGTGCACTCAAGGCCATTTGAAGTTGGTGTCTTGGATTGGTTTGCTCGTCTTTGGGAGATTGAGAGAGATGACTATTGGGGTTACATCACAAATGGTGGCACAGAAGGAAACCTTCATGGGATTTTAGTTGGGTTCGTCTTTTGTTGGATTTTTTTTTCTAAAATTAAATGCTTATGCTTTCAGCTGTAAATAATTGTATTTTTAACTTGGCAGGTGATATGATCCTGGTGAGGATCACATCCCTGAATACTCTCCAAAGTTTGTGATAATTAGAGTGAAGAGAACTTGGATGCGGAAGTGATGAAAAAGGTGTGAAACGGTGAATACGACTTGACGAGTAGGATGGATCGACGTGATACTTCTTAAGGACTGGAGAGGGTAAAGACCCAATACTACAAACAAGGGGTGGAGGTGAATGATACTTCTTAAGGACTATGGAAGAATCTTTAGACTATCTAAACTTGCTAGGAGTGAGGATGAATATCCGAACACGATAAGCAAGCGAATGATCAAACAAGTTAAAAAGAGTTTTAGAATAAAAAGTTTGATAAATTATAATGAGGTTCAGATGCAGAATATAAAGAGAAGAGAAGGAAGTAGCAATAAAGAGTGTGGAGTTACGAGACATGCCTCGTAAATCACACAATGACCATTCATAATTAAACACAACATTCAAAATTCAAATGAGATAGAGAAGAGATATGGGCCACGCCTATGATGAAGTAAATGGGCCTGGAGGTGGATCAAACTCAGCAAATGACAAGATGGACATAAAACCCAATGCACCTCATTAAAAACCTTTCCAGAAAAACCGAGGAGAAGGGAAAAAGAGTATGCATGGTCCTCATGGCCATTTACTAAGTCTCTTGGGCGTGTATCTTGACCAGTGAAGTCTTGTTATGGGTTAATATAATCCTAATAATCCTAGGATCGCATCATCCTCCCCTAGTTGAAAAGGATTTGTCCTCAAATCTGTTTGACCTGCCGCAAACAACACTAAGTTAGAACCATCAAAGAGTAACATAATGGGGTACTTACCTCGGAGATCAAGTCGATAGGCATTGTTGATGATTCTTCTTTTTAGGTGAAATGAACCATCAATCCTTGGTGTCCATAATCGTTCTCCAACCTCAAAGATCATCCTAAAATAATCAATGAGTTTCTTATGCTGCATGAAAACATCTCCGATTCCAGTCCTCACAAAGAAATTGGACAAGAGAACTTCGAGGTCAGGTGGCTCCTTTTTTTTACCTTTAATGTAGTCAAAACTTTTGGCAAAGAGCAAGCATATTATCACAGTCATGGAGTCAAATAAACAAGTATCATTTCGGACCCAATAGTTATCCTCATCATGTTCCTCTTTTACTTGCGTCCCAAGACAAGAGTTTGGTTCTAAATGTTCCTTGAATAATCCAAACATTTTCTCAATGATTTTTAAATATATTACACTCATACTCACAGCCCTTAAGTCATGAGAAACAAATCGAGAAAAATAAATACTTACCTGAATAAGTTACTTGTTGTGTTCGGTGTTCATAAGTATCACGGTAAATGGGAGTGGTGTTGGATCCGAGGTTTTTTTTGGACCAGTATCATGAAGAGATTGACGCGTTGTTGTTTATCCTGGTCTTGATCAGGTGGCTTGAATCGTTTGTCTTCCTCTCTCTTTCCGTCCTCTCTCTTTTCAGTTCTTCTTGTATGTTTCAAGACTACCTTAAAACCTTTGTTTGGCTCTTGTGACAAAGACAAGCGAATTATATCTGCGTGATCAGGGATAAGATGATTCTTGGGAACAAAGATACTTACCTTGTCGAGTTCAAGTTCTTTGTCTCTGAGCATAGGCAATGCGTCTGGTAGTTTATCTTTGAAATTCGAAGAAAATTTTACTGTGTTCCCATGTTTGCTGTTTCCTGCAATGTCCTTAGATGCATTTCTATTCTTTAATTCAAACATCTTTTTCTTGTAAGCCTTAGGATCTCTTGATTTTATCCTAACAAGACAAAAAGAAATTTCCATGTTAGTAATCAAGAAATCATCCATATGACCCGGTTGTAATATTATCAAAGTTAAGCCCATTAAAATTATTTTGATGCTGAAATGAAGTCCTTGTTTCTTCAGAACGATCATAGCATGAACTTGTATGGATTCTTCAGACTCCTTGTGAGGAAAAACTGCATAAGTAAATAGTTTCTTCTCGCCAATATCAGCAAAGTTTTTGGCACCCAAATCAGCTTGGTAGTTCTCGAGAGCTTCATTAATCTTTTGTCCTCTGTTTTCTTTGAATTTAACAAGAATCTTATTATCATAGATCAGGATCACACTGTAGTCGTGGAAGTTATCAAAGGGAAGCTTCTGTGAGCTGTTTCCTAAAGACAAGTCCTGCAAAAATTTGTTAAGCTCACTCGGCGGCACCGATGCAAGGTTAGATACACAAGAGAATTTATCCAAAGAGACAAATATTTTATGATCAAAATATTCAGCATCATTAATCTTACTAACCATAGCAAAAAGATTAGATTTCTTACCTTGCTCTTGATTCTCTTTGGGTTTGATTTTTTCAAGGTAAAACTCATGAGCCGGCAATGGCACAAGAGTAGTCTTCTTTTCTTGAAAATGTTTTGAACTCACCATTGTACAATCTGCACCAAGAGAAAGTAAGTTAGCTCTCATTCGTTTTTGAGAGTCTAGATAGTTACCTCGGGTTTTAATTGCTGGTCGAGCATCCGGTGGTTTCTCATTGCCATTGCACACATCTAAGGTATATGTATCTTCCTTGGCACTTAAGGGCAGAATCAATGCTTTATACTTGAAATTTCAACATTCAAAACAGGTTGTTTGAAACTACGAGTGAATGTGGAATTATTCCAATTTCGAATAAACTCGCAAGCTAAAATTACCTGAGTACCAAGTAAGATGTTTGGTAATATTTCAGCTTTGAAGATGGTGAAATCTGATTCACAGTAGCTGGGGCTGGACATGGTTTAGTCACCACATGGTTTTCATAATTAATTTGCTCACACTTGTTATCTCGGCAAGCTTGTGAAGTGGTTGACACCGACTGTGGATTCTTCTCTTTTATGCTTCCTTCAGCTTTGTTATCCTTATGCTCCATAGTATGACCTAAATCAACATCCTTTGACAAGACCAAGTGCATCATACAAGAACTAGAAGTTTATACACCTTGATTAACTACTTCACTACTTGAGTTTTCTGAGCTCAGTTTTGATCCTAATGAAGTGATATTCAGCTCGTGTTTTTCAGGGCAAGTGGCAGCAAAATGTCCTTTCTTACGAGAGTTATAACAAGTAACTTCCTTGGATTTTGAAAGATTAGAGGACTTACATTGCTTTGGTTCACCGCTTGAGTCAAGTGATAGATTTAGGCTTTGCTTGTGAACCACGACTTGTGCAGTGGCCTTCTTGGGTTGAGATATTGACTTAGCCTCCATTTGCTCATTTAGAACGGTCTTGGACACTTCTTTTGGCTGAGGGCTGTAAGCTTCTTTTTGTACTAAAATCTTTCGTGCATACTTATTCTTCATTAATTCCTTAAGATCTCTCCACGAGGTGATAGGAGGCTCCTTGTAATACAAGCGATCATCAACCTCTTGCACCCACCATTTATAGGCGTTTCCAGTGAGTTGTCCAATTGCATGAGCTAATCTCTTTTCTTTGAGGATGCGGTTGTAGTGAAACCAATCTTCCATGTTTCTTTCCCATTCTAGGTAGTTTTTTTTTTCCTAAAAATCTAAAGAGTTAAAGTTCATTAGCATGTTGATAATCAGAACTGACATAAAACATGGATTTTGGAGCGTGAGAGGTTTTCTGTGAGCTGCTCCATGTTGAGCTCGATATGTTTTCTGGTGGCTTGGGCTTAATCTCTTGTTCCCTCCTTTGTCGGTCATTGATGGATCTTTCTATTTCAGCTCTCATGGTTGCCATACTTTCGTCCATTATGGCTCTTAAGGAATCAAGGAGTTGTTTGTTGGAGTTTGACGATTCCTCTTCACCATTGCTGGTTCCCACCATGGTACCTGTTCAGATTCAAACAAGTAACAAGTAAAAATGCCAAAAAAAACACAACAAAGAAAAACTCAGTAGACTTTCTAGAATCCTAAATGACTGTTTGACTTGATCGAACAGAATAAATGATCAAAACACGTTCAAAATTTTTAGAAACAATTTTCTAAAATACTAGACTCTTTTTCAAAACAGATCCAACCAATCTCACGATTTTAGCAATTAAAACGGATTTATGAAAATCAAAACACTGAAAATCGCAGAAATCTTTTTCTCGAAAATACTTGAAGATGATCGGTCAGATTAAAATATCAAATCATGTCCAAAAATTCCGAAATCAATTTTCACAGAAACTAGACTCGTAATAGGTTCTTTAGAAACTGATTTCAAGATTTTATCAATCACCAAATAATTATGAAAATTCTAGCAATCAATAGACATAATCGATTCAAATGATCTGCGGAATATGAAAAAGGTGTGATCGATTTGTAGAGACACAACCTGGTATGGAGTGGGCTCTGATACCACTTGATATGATCCTGGTGAGGATCACGTCCTTGAATACTCTCCAAAGGTTGTGATAATTAGAGTGAAGAGAACTTAGATGTGGAAGTGATGAAAAAGGTGTGAAACGGTGAATATGACCTGACGAGTAGGATGGATCGACGTGATACTTCCAAAGGTTGTGAATGACCTTTAGACTAACAAGCTTGATCTGGAGAGGGTAAAGACCCAATACTACGAACAAGGGGTGGAGGTGAATGATACTTCTTAAGAACTATGGAAGAATCCTTAGACTATCTAAACTTGCTAGGAGTGAGGATGAATATCCGAACACGATAAGCAAGCGAATGATCAAACAAGTTAAAAAGAGTTTTAGAATAAAAAGTTTGATAAATTATAATGAGGTTCAGATGCAGAATATATAGAGAAGAGAAGGAAGTAGCAATAAAGAGTGTGGAGTTACGAGACATGCCTCGTAAATCACACAATGACCATTCATAATTAAACACAACATTCACAATTCAAATGAGATAGAGAAGAGATATGGGCCACGCCTATGATGAAGTAAATGGGCCTGGAGGTGGATCAAACTCAGCAAATGGCAAGATGGACATGAGACCCAATGCACCTCATTAAAAACCTTTCCCGGAAAACCCCTTGGGAAAAACCAAGGAGAAGGGAAAACGAGTATGCATGGTCCTCATGGCCATTTACTAAGTCTCTTGGGTGTGTATCTTTACCAGTGAAGTCTTGATACCCTCATGACAGCACAAGTGGTCCATATAAGTAGTCACATGAAGTGAGACCCTAAATCTTTGGTGAAACTCTCTTGTTCTAGGCCGAGTAATCATTCCAATTTGCTCCTCCAATGCATCCTTTGCTCCTTGTTGGATTTCGTTATCTTCATAAGCTTCCATTTCCTCTTCTAGCTCCTTAGTGCTTCCTAGGATCGCATCAGCTGGCGAGAAATATTTACTGATGGAGTTTTGTATGCGTCATGTGAATCACATTACTCTGTCTTTAAAGCCGCTCGTATGTGTAGAATGGTTTGTGAGAAGGTTAATACCCTCATCTCTGGGGAGATCGATTGTGTTGATTTTAGACAAAAGCTGTTGCAAACAAAGATAAACCGGCGATTCTTAATGTTAACATAGGTTGGTTGGTCTATTTATTACTATACTTTTGGTATTTTGGTGGAAAGGTGTAATTTTTTGCTTATGGTTATAAAATTTTCCTCTTGTAGGAACTACGGTTAAAGGAGCTGTAGATGATCTTGACTTCGTAATCAAAACTCTCCATGAATGTGGGTTTTCAAATGACAGGTTCTATATTCACTGCGATGGAGCTCTATTTGGACTTATGATGCCTTTTTATCAAACATGTAAGTTTTACAAACTTATATATTGGAAATAATATCTCACATCTGAAGTTGGGCAATGATATTCAATAGTATATAAATGATATATGTCAATCCATTTATTGCCAATTGGTTTTGAGTTAGAACCCATAATATTCAATCAATTCAAAATTATTACGACAACTTTTGTCGTGCTCTAACCGGCCTTTTTCCCTCCTTTCCACAGGCACCAAAAGTCACGTTCAATAAACCAATAGGAAGTGTGAGTGTATCGGGCCACAAATTTGTTGGATGTCCAATGCCTTGTGGTGTTCAGATAACAAGAATGGAACACATTAAAGTCCTCTCCAATAATGTTGAGTACCAAGCCTCGAGGGATGCAACAATCATGGGAAACCGGAACGGACATGCCCCTTTGTTCCTCTGGTACACCCTCAACAAAAAAGGGTACAAAGGATTCCAAAATGAAGTTCAAGATTGCCAGATAAACGCCCATTACCTCAAAGACCGACTCCGCGAAGCTGGGATCAGCACTATGCTTAATGAAATTAGTAGCACTGTGGTCTTTGAACGGCCCAAAGATGAAGAATTTGTCAGAAGGTGGCAGCTTGCTTGCGAAGGCGCTATAGCTCATGTGGTGGTTATGCCAAATGTTACAATCGAGAAGCTCAATAATTTTCTAAAAGACCTGGTCGAACATAGATCGGTCTGGTATGCAGATGGATCTCAGCCTCCATGCATTGTAACGAGTGTAGGAATCCACAACTGCATCTCTCCAGCTCACAAGTGACAAGCGATTTCCCAAATGTTGGTATTGTTGTGTTGTCGTAAGCCATCTGGTTTAAATCACTCTGAATATTAGTGTATGTACCATACTTTCCGTAACAGAGTTTCATAAGAAGGAATTTAAACCCTAAACCACAAATGGAAGTGGGAACCAGATAAATCAATATACAATATACTTTCCGTAACGAATTTTAACAAGAAAGAATATAAACTCTAAACTTCAAATGAAACCCAAATAAATTAATGTACAATAATTTTTTCGTAATGAAGTTTAACAAAAACAAATCTAAACCCTAAATCCGAAATGAAAGTGGGAGCCAGAACAAATCAATATATAATAAGTTCCATAACGAAGTTTAATTAACAAAAAGAAATATAAACTCTAAACTCCAAATAAAAGTGGGAATCCAAACAAATCAATAGATAATATATTATCCCTAACGGAGTTTAATAAAAAATGAATCTAAACCTAAATAGAAGTGGGAACCTAAACATATAAACGTGCGACTAAAATTTTTTTATAGATCATAAATTAAAGGTTTAACCAAAAATGAGAACGAAAACATATTAAATAGAAATGGGAACTAAAACAATCTGATTTTGGTAGAGAGATAATTATAGGATATTATAAGAAATTTAAATCGTAAATAGAAGTGGGAACCCAAACATTTCTATGCACAACTAAAAAAAATCTAAATCCGAAAAGAAAAGTTTAACAAGAAATGAACGAAAACATATTAATGCACATTAGTATATTATCATTGACCAATATATAGGTAAGGAAGGAAAAACCTAAAGAAAATATTAGACACTGATTTACTATATTTACAACAATATTGTACACATAAATAAGTTGTATGTGTTAGTAACACATAAAGAGAGTTGAAAGGGGAGGAAAAAAAATTCAATAATTCATACATTAATACATATATACTTTCATGTAATTAGTATTTTGATAGAATACACACATTAAACCTGTGCATATCCTCAGTCTCATATACCAGTTATTTACAAACATAAATATTGATATGATTAAACTGAAATCCACGCTCCGTATGATAAGGGAACGAACAACACACGTATAACTACGCCAAACAAACTATCACTACTAGAAAATTAGTATTTGACAAAATTTTATAATGGTCCTTTAAAAATTCGCACACGGGATCCTAATATATATAAGGTAAAACTATCAAAATAGTACCTTTTAAAATTTTAAAAAACTTTTACAACGGATTTCATTTGGAATTAAAATTTCAAAAGTATCCAAAATAAAAATTATCCATATATATAAATCATTGTTATCCTAAATTTTCAAGTGTAGTACATTATCAAAAACAAAGAAGAAGAAAAATTTCAAGTGTATTATTCTCTTAGAATATTTGGAATACACTTGTAGTACATTATCCAAAAAAAATTCAAGTGCTTGGTAGTACATTATCCAAAATAAATTCAAGTGTAGTATAGAGTCTCTTGATTGATATATCCACTAATTCTGACCCGTATGTACATGCGGGGTAATATTTATAAAAAATTATTTGCATAAATTTTAAAATCATATATTATTTTTGTGTGTTAGTGAATAGTATAATAATATTAATAAAAAAAAAATATGTTTTGGGTTTTATAAATAGTTTGGTGCATAGTTCCTGTTTTTTTGGATAAGTTTGGTGTCTTATACTTATAAAATTATAATAGAATGTTAAGTTTGAAAATTAAGAAAGAAGAGAAAACTTAATTCGAGATCTATACATACGCGTAGTATTGATATGTCAGTATTTTACATGATTTATGCATACATTTTCCTTTCTATTTGCTTAGTTTCACCTTGAGTTCACACCATTTCTAGTCTAATTTCATATGTTTTTGTACTTAGGAGAATTTGCTCTAGCATTTGCATACATGTTGCATTTTAGAGCTAAAACAGGTGCAACTTGGAGCATGGATGCTAGGATAGCTCGAGTCCCACTCGAGCCCGTGGTCGCCACGCCACTCGAACCCGTGCTTGCCACCCCACTCGAGACCCCACTCAAGCCCTGCCATGCGATGCTCTCTGCTCGAGCCCACCTCCATTCGAGTCCGCACTCGACATCGCATCCCCGACTCGACCTCAGCTCCACCACAACCCACTCGATGCTGCACTCAACGTTACCACTCGACGCCATCTTGCTCTGACATGCGACGTTACCACTCGACGCTAGCACTCGAGTCCCCACTCCACTCAACACAGTCGACACCACTCGACCAGACTTGATCGAGCTGCACCATCCGCGAAGACTTATCTATTTTTCTTTGTCTTTTTTTGTTTTAGTGTTTTTCGTATTTTACTATAAATACCACTGTTAGGTATTATCCAGCGGACATGTCTTTTATTTTTAGGGTTTTTCTCTGCCTCCAAACCTTGTTCTTGGTGTTCTTCATTTTGTAATTCAGATCTTTCTTAATCTAGTACTTAGTTTGCTTTAATTCTTTGCAATCTTACTATTCTCATCTTAATCTATCTTTCTAAACTATTTTCAATGAATTCTGAGATGTTTGATTTTTCTGGGTTTATGTTTTTGATGATGATGATTGTTCTTGAGTAGTGATTTAGGGTTTTCGAGGATGGGATAGGTTAATAGCTTGCTTATGATCGGATCTGGTGTTTAAGATTGCTTGATTGTTGAATTTCCTTTCTGGGTGAGTGTGCTTAAAGCTTGTTGTTTTCTGATCAATTGGAACAAGATCTGAGATGATTTCCACATGAGAGTGTGATGGAATCATCGGAATCAACTTTTTCCAGAGATTAGCACATCCTAGCCTAAGAGATTAGATGTTTAGGGTACTTTTTGGCTTTAGCAAATAGGTTCTTTGTGCCTATCTCATCATGGTGGCTCAAGCAAAAGTTGGTATGTCAGTGATGAGATTTGAGGTTTCTTACCAAGAGAGTGGACTAAATTGTTTTAGTTATTTGCTGTCTAGGGAATAGCCTTTGTGGTTGAAGTTTGTTAAACACCAGTGATGATCATGAGCTGCTATTGATCGATTACCCTATCCTTAGATCCCTATTGACTTTCTTACTTTATCATCTTTTCTAAAGTCATTTACTTGTTTAACTGCACTTTGCCTTTCATCTCTCTTGACTCGGCCTTGAAGCCCGAGTGCTTGTTTGTTGTCGTTTTCAGGCTCCACTCGATCTCATTGACTCGTTCAGAGTGGTCGAGTGCACCTTTTTGTCATTTTTCTGCATTGACTCGGTCACTTGACTTGGTCTAGGACTCGAGTCAAGCACCCATCTTACTGCATTTCGTTTTTAGGTTGTTAGATAAACATTTACTTTCTACCTGGCTTGACTTAGTTGTATCTGATCACATCTTGATTGTTAGCATCACACCCATTTGGATTGACACCTTAGTATTACAATGACAATGCTAGGGAATTGATACATCCTTCTGCATACACACACATATAATCAGTTGCATTTTTTTTACTTGGGGATTGCATAACTGACAGGGGATTTATATCCAGTAGGACAAGTTCCTATTGCTAGATTTCCCTTGCCCACAGAAGTAGTCGCTGAGTAAAAACACTATTATCAGGTATATTTGTAGAAACATTTATTTGATAATTTAGATTATGATAAATTTGGTTGTAAAAGTTAATTGGTGTTATATATATATTTTCATCTAACAATTTGATCTAATTCTATATCAATTATTATCAATGAATATAAATTCGATCCTAGATCCGTCATGACCCGTCTTTATATGCCCTGACCCGTCTTGACCCACTGTAAAAATTAGAATATTTGAATATGTGAATCATGATTTAAATCTGGATGATAAAATATTAGATATGTCGAAACAAGATCC
This sequence comes from Cardamine occulta, assembly GCA_028015245.1. Classification (NCBI taxonomy): domain Eukaryota; kingdom Viridiplantae; phylum Streptophyta; class Magnoliopsida; order Brassicales; family Brassicaceae; genus Cardamine; species Cardamine occulta. The sequence goes on along the minus strand of CM051386.1, from coordinate 12,676,674 downwards.
ATATACTTCTTGATCAATTTTTAAAAACCTTTATAAATATTTTTGACATTAAAATTGATAACATTTTAAATTTTTATAAGTTAAAACACTATACTTCTTGATATAATATTTTAAACTTTTCATAAATTTTAAGTATATTTGTAATATTTTAGAATTTTAAAGTTTAATATTTTAAAATTTTAATCTTTAAAAAAAAAACTATTTGTCAAGGAAGGTTCTAGAGAGTTCTAGAATTCTCCATGAGTTGCCAACAAATATAGATTTATGTATATAGTCCAAGAGATATATGGAAACATAATATCGAATCTTGAGTCCCAGGTTATTAAATATGTATAAATAGAATGTAAAGAAGATCAATACAATCATCCTTTTCTCTTGATTCTCTCTAGTTTACATGGTATCAGAGCTTGTTTAAAAAGATCCAAATCGAGTTTTCTTTTCCTTTTCTAGAGAGTTTATAAGTTTTGTGAGAGAGAGTTGTTAATCAATGATGACAAAAGCAGAGTCTGTCACTACCGCCGACGTGATCGCCTCTCCGTATCAACTCTCGGCATCTGACAATCCTGGAACGGCGATCTCTCCGGTGATGTTGACGGCTGAGAATTACTCGGAATGGGCATCCGATTTGGAGAATGCGCTACGTGCTAAACGCAAGCTCGGGTTCATCGATGGGAATCTCAAGATGCCTGATGCAAAAACTCAACCTAACGAGACAAAGTTGTGGAAGATGGTGAATTCGATGATTGTGGGGTGGATCCGCGCATCGATTTTGCCGGCGATTCGATCAATGGTCACGTTCACACCCGAGGCGTTGACATTGTGGAATAACTTGAAGAAACGGTTCTCAATTGGTAACGTGGTGAGATCTTATCAGTTGAAAACTGAGTTGGCCGCGTGCAGACAAGATGGCTCAACAGTGCTTGAGTACTTTAGAAGGTTAACTACTAAGTGGGATGAGCAGAGAGCTTATCGACAGGTGCCACAATGTACTTGTGGTGCAACGGAGGTCTTCGAGAAAGAACAAGAAATAGAAAAGGTGCATCAGTTCTTAATGGGTTTAGACGATGCATGATTTGGTCACATTTGTACATCTATCATCTGAATGGATCCGTTACCTGATCTAGATTATGTATATCAACGTGTTGTTCATGAGGAACAGAGACTTGCATCTTCTCGCACCGAACCAAAAGCTGAAGTAATGGGGATTCACGCAAAAACAGAGGGTAATATAGGCGAAACGGCCATGGCAGCATTGGCTCGTGGGAGATCGACGGCACTCTGTTCCCATTGTGGCCGCCTAGGGCATGATAAAAGTGATTGTTGGCAGTTAGTCGGGTTTTCGGAGTGGTACATGAAGCATAGTGAATGAAGCATGGGTGGTAGGTTGAGTGGACGAGGAAGAGGAAGTTTCTTTTGTGGCAAAGGACGTGGGAGAACCATGAATCAAAACCAACCTCGTTCAAACGCGGTGCAAGCATCTGTCACATCGAGTTCGATTCCAACTCTCACTGTGGAACAATGGGCTATACTAACAGCCCTTCTCGAGAAACAAAAGCCTGCCCCAATTGCCGACAAAATTCATGGTAATGTACAAACAGGTGAAGTGATATTAGACACAGGAGCATCTCATCACATGATGGGAGATGCTTCGTTGTTTACTGATGTGAAAAGTATACTGATATGTCTAGTTAATTTTGCAGACGGTAGCCATGTATTGGCTACATGAATCGGCTCTTTACGATTATCATACAAGATTACATTAGTTAATGTTCTTCATGTCTCAGATCTTAATTGCACATTATTATCTGTGGCTAAATTGCTTAAGCAAACATGATGTTTTGCAGTATTTTCTGACACCTTGTGTGTGTTGCAGGACTATTTTACGAGGACCCTGATTGGAGTCGGTGAAGAATGGGACGGTGTTTGCTTTTATCGGGATGTGACAATCAAGCGAGGATACAGAGTCAAGGCTGCTGAAGACAAGGCTTTGTGGCATCGTCGATTAGGTTATCCTGCGTTTGGTGTTTTAGGTTTTTTACCGTTTATTTCTGGTGTTAATCATATTCCGGACAAGTTTGGCGCATGGGATATTTGTTTTCAGTCAAAGAAAACTCGTGAAGTGTTTTTTTAGAGTAATAATAAAGCCATTGGCTCTTTTGATTTAATATATTATGAACTTTGAAGACCATATCGAGTGCCTTCATCTTGTGGTGCAGTCTATTTTCTTACAATTGTTGATGACTTTTCACGCACAGTATGGATATACTTGCTGCTGGAGAAAAGTGAAGTTAAGATAATTTTTCCGAATTTAATTGCGATGGTGTCTCGACAATTTGGAAAAATGTGAAAACTGTATGAAGTGACAATGGGACGGAGTTCATGTGTCTTTTAAAGTATTTTAGTGATGAGGGAATTATTCACCAAACTTCTTGCATAGCTACTCCGCAACAAAATGGGAGAGTTGAACGGAAACATCACCGCATATTAAATGTCTCCCGTTCTTTGATGTTTCAAGCTAATCTTCCTATAAATTTTTGGGGTGAGAGTGTACTCGCTGCTGCACATCTTATTAATAGAACTATGTCTAGAGTTTTAGGGGGGAAAACACCATATGAATACTTGTATTGCAAGCCTCCATTGTATGAAGATATCAAGATGTTTGGATGCTTGTCTTTGATGAGAAACTTTTCCTGTATGAGGTCAAGGAGAAAAATACGGTACATGTTCCCATACCATCGGTGGTGACTGATGATGAGGCAATATTGTTAGAGGAGTATCCTCGGGTTACTTAACTAGTTGAGTAAAATGAGTATAATGATACTGGTGAACGGTAAATATAGTGCCCATCGAAGAAACGATACCGGCTAGTCCTAGGGAGGTCATGGTTCCGGTAGTTCCAGCTCCACTCGGTAAACGACAATCCAACCCTCTGGCTTGGCAAGGATTATGTTGCACACAATGCTCGCACTCCCTCTAATGGTAAAAGTAAACATTCCACCATTCCTCCCAATGACAACTCCTCGAAACGTGTCCAGGTATGACTCCATATCCGATTGATAACTTTGTCACTAATGAATTGTTTTCAAAGAAACCCCAGATTTTTCTTGCTGCGGTCTCAGCTGGAGTAGAGCTGCGTAGTTACAAGGAGGCTTTTCTTTATGAACGGTGGAACAAGGCAATGAAAAGTGAGGTAGACGCGCATGTCTTGCAAAGAACTTGGGATCTAGAAACCTTACCAGAAGGTAAGAAAGCACTTGGTAACAAATGTGTGAACAAGTTGAAGTTTAATGCTGATGGAAATATAGAACGGTACAAAGCACGCGTGGTTTGTCTTGGTAATAATCAAGTAGAGGGTGAGAACTTCAACGAAACCTTTGAACCAGTCACAAAAATGACCACGGTACACACTCTATTAAAAGTAGTTGTTGCTAAAAAATGGGAGGTACATCAAATAGATGTACACAACGCTTTCTTACATGGGGATTTGGAGGAGGAAGTGTACATGAAGCCACCACCGGAGTTTCATCTGGATGATCCTACAAAAGTATGTCATTTGAGGAAATCAATTTACGAACTTAAGCAAGCCCCATGGTGTTGGTTCGGGAAGTTAGCTTCAGTGCTTAAAGATTTTGGGTTTCGGCAGTCTTATTCAGATTACTCGTTGTTCACATACACCAAAGATGAGAAATCTTTACGTGTGCTTGTCTATGTTGATGACTTAGTAATTGTGAGAAATGATTTGAGCATGATGATGAAGTTTAAGGCATATTTGAGTACGAGTTTCTACATGAAAGATTTGGGAAAACTCATATATTTTCTCGGAATAGAGATTGCCAGGGGACCAGTGGGGATGTTTCTGACTCAACGGAAGTATTGTCTTGATATTCTATCTGAAGAAGGGTTGCTTGATTGTAAGCCGGTAATGACGCCAATGGAACAGAACCACAAGCTTCTCTCGGATAAAGGACCTTTCTACAATGATCACGTGTGGCTTTAAGGGTTATTGGGCGATTAGTTTATCTCACTCTTACTCGTCCTGAGATTGGTTACTCAGTACATGTTCTGTCTCAAGTGATGCATGAGCCTCGTGAAGCTCATTGGGAAGCAGTTGAACGTGTTTTGCGGTATCTAAAAGGCAATTCAGGTCAAGGAATAATGTTAAAAGCCAAAGATAACTTGCAAGTCCATGCTTTCTATGACTCAGACTATAATTCATGTCCCCTTACAAGGAAATCTTTATCTGCATTTATAGTGCAAGTGGGATCTTCTAGGTTTCATGGAAGACGAAGAAACAAGATACCGCATCCCACTCATTAGCTGAAGCGGAATACCGGGCAATGGCAGCGGCATTACGGGAGCTTAAATGGTTCAAAAAATTGATGTCTGATCTTGGAGCACCAGTGACTGGTCCTATGGAAATGGTCTGTGATAGTAGGTCCGCCATATACATTGCCACAAATCTTGTTTTTCATGAACGAACGAAGCATATTGAATCATATTGTCATAGTGTGAGGAATGCAGTTCAAGCTGGGCTTATTAAAACTCCATATGTTCGGATGACGGAGCAACGAACTGACATTTTAACTAAAGCACTAGGAGGCGCGACATTTCGATATTTGTTGGGTAAGTTGGGTGTTTGTGACTTAAACGCTCCAAGTTAAGAGGGGTGTGTTAAGGAAGGTTCTAGAGAGTTCTAGAATCCTCTATGAGTTGCCAAAAGATATAGATTTATGAATATAGTCCAAGAGATATATGGAAACATAATATCGAATCTTGAGTCCCAAGTTATTGAGTCTGTATAAATATGATGTAAAGAAGATCAATACAATCATCATTTTCTCTCGATTCTCTCTAGTTTACACTATTATATCTGGTAATCTAGTATAACTAAACGGTTTATTGTTTATTCTAATTAATTGTGTAGATGATCCATATTTAATAGTTAAATTTGAAATATTTGTAATATTATAAAAAAAATTGCAAAGTTTAAATATTAATAATATGATTTTTTAAAAAATCTAGATTGTAAATATTATTAATGTTATAAACGTTTTTATAAAGTTTAAATATTTATTATATTTATAATCTTGATTCAGGTTCTGAATAAGCAAAAACCTTGACTTATTAGGCGCTCAAATTTAAATAGTTTATTCGTATAATCTGATTCTTTAGTTAAACCAACAATTTTACCGAATAAAATAAATAAAAATTATTTTAAGTATTTAAAATCTAGATTTTTAAGTTTATAATTTTAATTTTGACACGTGTTATAATATTTTAAATATTATTTTTATTATAAGCAAGATCAAGACTCGTATCATTTGATCGTTCAGATACTGACACGTGTAAAAAATTTATATTATTCTTGTTCATTAATTAAAAAGGAAACCTAACAAAAAATATAAATAATAAAATATATTTTTTACTTTCTATTTTTGTCTAAATAAACATTGATTCCTCTCATGATAGCTTGACACATCTAAAATTGATAACTAATGGAATCACGATACTTGTCGATTGATCTTTTAGATTATGACACATATAAAAAAATTATGTTATTATTTTTTCTTAATCAAAAAAGATAACTAATAAAATATATATTTTTACTTTCTATTTATATCTAATACATGTTAAATCTTATTATTTAGTTTATAATAAATTTAAACTTTTCTTTCCAAATTTATATTTTTATATTTTGTTTCACGAAAGTTCAACAAGATCTCGATACGTGTCGGTATACCGATTAGATTATGACAAGTGTAGAAAAATTTATGGTATTCTTCTTCCTTAATAAAGAAGTAAAACCAACAAAAAAATAACAAATATACTCTTTTACTCTTTTTTGTCAACAATATATACTTTTTTACTTTCTAATTTTTCCTAATATATGTTAAGTATGATTATTTAGTTTTCAATGAAATTTGAAATTTCTTTTCCAAATTTTTATTTTATTTTTCATATTATGTAGGCTACAATAAAATTCCCCCCCCAAAACTTCTATTTATTTGAACGAAAAAAATATCTAATAAAATAGGTCATTTTTATTTTTTATTTATTTCTAATACATGCTAAATCTTATTATTTAGTTTTCAATAAAATTTGAAGTTTTCTTTTCAATTTTATATTTTTATATTTTGTTTCGCGAGAGTTCAACACATGTCAAAATCATAATTAACAAGATTACGATATGTGTCAGTTGATCGATTAGATTATGACAAGTATAGAAAAATGTATGTTATTCTTTTTCCCTAATCAAAAAATAAAACCAATAAAAATGATAATATATATTTTTACTTTCTTTTTCTGTCAACAATATATACTTTTTTACTTTCTATTTTTTTTTTCCTAATACATATTAAGTCTGATTATTAAGTATTCAATAAAATTTGAAATTTTCTTTACAATTTGTTTTTCATATTATTTAGGTTTCAATAAATTTTCCCCACACATTTCTATATTTTTGAATGGAAAAACATAATTTAGTATAATCGAATGTAATTCATTATACTAATTGGTTGAGTGTTAAATAAATCATAAAATAAATAGATTAGATTAACACATAAATCTATTTAATTTTACTGATCAAATAGTTAAATAGGTTCATCAATGAATAAATAAATTTATTTATAATAACTTATCATTATATTAGTTAATAGTGAATTAATTGCATGAAATTCGATAAATTACATAATCACTATCTTTACATGAAATTATAAATTTAGATTTTTAGTTAAAAATCTTTGGCATACATGCAAGAAAATCGAACATCAGACAAGTTACAATTGTGGAAATTTTGTTGAACAAGAACTAAAACAGAGAGAACAAAAGAAGAAGAACCTGAAAACGCTATATCGTTTCATTCGTGTCATCGTGTTTTTTTTTTGTTTTGGTTCTTTGAATCTCCGTTACTCAATGAAGATCAATCAAACATTCCACTACAAGAAAATATGTCTATTTTTGACTACCATTTCCAACTAATAATAATAGTCGGAAATTTTTGACTATTTTTCGACCATTTTCTGACTATATTAAAAGTCGTAGGAAAATGGTCGAAAATTAATCGATAAAAAAAATTAATCAAAAATTAGTCAGAAATTAGTCGGAGTTACACAATTATAACATACGAGGTTAACGATGATCGTGTTTACTTGAGATGTTGTCAAGTATTAGAGTACAAAAAGGTAAATTCTAACGTAGATAGTAATATTAGTAATATTGGTGACATGACACCACTAAGATCGTTCTCCATCTGCTGCCCTCCTAACCCCTCAAGGCCTCAACCCTAGTCAGGAGTCTCTGAAATCCAAGGCCATGAATGGCTGATAGTTTTTTAGTGGTTTTTGGTTTCTAATTTTTTTGGTTTTTGATTTTCTGTAGATTTTAGTTTTTCAAAAACTTGAATGGTAACTTGTTTAGTTTTTGGTTTTTACATGTATATATTTTTTACTTTTTGTGTTTTCTATATTTTCTTAGTTTTGGTTATTTGTGTTTAAAAATTATTAAAATAAATAATATTAAATTTTAATAATCAAATAAAAACTTAAAAATTTTCACAATACCAACAAAAATACTGAGAAAATACACATAAGTTTATTGCATAAAAATAAAACATTATTACATAAATTATATGAAGTTGATTGAACTTACCGCAAAATCCAAACTTGATTTGCAGACAAATGGGGATGAGATTTTTGTGTGTACAAGACAAGTATGAAGAAACTTTACTCTTATATAGAAAAAAATGATATTTAGGTAACTAGATTTATAACAATTTACTAAAAATAGAAATAAAACTTTTTTTACGCCAAGTCTTGTGGAAAACCCTCCAAAGAATAGGGTTTTAGTTTTAATGGTTTTAGTAAACAATTTAAAAAAAAAATCAGACGTTGAGAAAAAAAAAAAGGAAAAAAAAATATTTATCACAAAAACCTCCTAAAAACTCTTATAAGTTAGTTTTTGGATTCTCTTCACAAATATGCAAAAACTATCAAAATCTAGATTTCCTATTTTTTAGGGAATCTACTTTTGCCAAAATCATGATTGGCAATAAATTAGTTTTTTGAAGAATCTAAAACCACAAACCACTCTAAAAACCATTGCCATTCAAGGCCTAAGTTTAGTGTTTTCCAAGTGGGTTTGTTTTGTTAGTTATGCCCTCTTAGTGTTTGTTAAAGGAATTCTTTTCTTTCTTTTTTTTGTTAAAAGGATTTCTATTAGGCATATGAATTAGGGAAATAGCATAGAAACAGAGTTTAGGGATTATTAGAGCAACAAATGTGGATCTAAACCTCACATCTTTGAAATGTTTGAATCACTCAAACATTTACTAATGACTCTCCAAAATCAAACATTACTTTTGTTTCAACTAGGTTTGTTTTGCTGTACCTTCTTTTCCCTGATTGTGTTTGTTTGAATGATTTATTTTAGGCATATGAATTATGGAAATAAAATAGAATTTGTGTTCAGAAATTATTTGCAATAATGGATTTGCAGAAAAAAAAATTGGAACCACTAAAAGAGATCAAATGTAGAGCAGCCTCCATGGTACTAGAGAGACACATAGCAGAAATGTTATCCACCACAACGATGATCCTCTTAGATTCAATCTTGTTGCTGCAATTAAAACAAACCCTCAATTTCTTCAATATTCAAGATCTTAATTTAAAATTTTAAGCTATCTTGATTAAGAAAGGCAAACATTTTAAAGAGTTGTACCTTGATTCTTGCTGCTATCTGGCCAATCAGTTGGAGAAGCCAATGATGCGTCTGACGATGATGCATTTGACATAGGAATCCCAAGCCCGGAGCAGTTTGTTCCAAGTGCACCTTCCAAACACAAGAATCCCAATTTTAAGTCTTGTTTTTCTTTTTTTCTTCAATTGACTATCAATAAATAAGAATGCTATAAATTGTTCTACTTACATTCCTTCAAACAAGGAAATGCGGTAATGTTCATGAGATTGCGGTAACCTTCATGACAATCGCAGCTGTATAAAAATGGCTTTGTGCTGTTGCAAGACCCTCCTCCACAATCCACCCATTTACAAACTATATAAAAAACACATAAAGTCATATATATTACACATATCAAGAAAGAAAATGAGATTAGAGACCCAACGTTTGTAACTCTACTTGCTTACTAGGGGACTTCCAAAGAAAGTGCACCTCAAGATCTCAAGTTCAAGATTCAATGATGGAGAGTGGACTAATATTAACATGATCTGGTCCCAAGGGCGAAGGGGGTACATGAACCTCTTGATAAGCAAACAAAATAGAATGAGATTAGAGATTGTTACCGTCGAAAATTGAATTAGTAACGTTTTCTTTGGGAAGCGTTTTGGGCTGTGATAGAGAAGCTGCTTTACCACACGTGAGATCAAAGGTACCTAAATATATGAATGTGCATGAAGTGATCTGTTTCTATACAATCAAAAGTTCAAAACAAAAATAAAGAGTGATTAAGAGAAAGAGAGATTATACAGTTTGGGATGACGCAAGGGAGAAACTTGAGGTGAGGAGTAAACTGCTTCCAACCATTATCACACTCACATTCATACATGAAATTAAAAGTTGAGTTTGAAGATTCTTTGCATTTTCCTTTCCCACATAACACGTCCTTGCATATAGTGTTACTACCTAATAATTGAATCAACCAACGTTAAATGAGTCACAATTATACTAAATTATAAATTTGACAAGGACCCTCTAAATGAATCATATAGAATACTTTAGAGGCTGTTATTAGTTTGAGTTTTTATTTGATTTTAATGGAAATAAAAGTTGCAGTTATTTTAAAGTCAAATTAGTGAATTTTGATGAAATGACAAGACTCAAATATGAGTTCTTAAATCTATTGCTAATACTTTTGTATGGATTACCTTGTATTTAAAAATTATTGAAAATAAAATAATACTACATAATATTTTCAAAATAGTTATAACAAAATAACATTCATCAAAACGTTTATAAAAAACAAATATTTGCTGGTAACAAAAATATTTGTTCAGTGAACCAAAATACTCGATATTCTAATTGTTGACCAATGATCTTGTGCATTGGTAGAACATGTAGAATATCCGATTGTGATACATTCAAAAACAAATATGAAAATGTAATCTATATTTCCAACGATACTCAATTTCCACAGGGTCAAAATTTTACACTAATAATTATTTTAAATTAATAAATTAAATTTCAATCTGATATTGTGAGAATATCCATAAGCAATTGGGAGAGTCTGAGGAGAGATAAAAGATATTAGAGATACTAGGGTAAGAGGTGGTATTTCATTTACTCAAATTTTAGTTAAAAGATTACATTAAACTTCATCCTTATTAAAATACAATAAAATCATGTCTATGTTCAATAATATGTGTTTTTAATGTATTTTAAAATATATTAAACAAATGTTGTATCCAATAACAGATGATTTTATTGTATTTTTCAAATACAAAATTGAATAACATTAGATTTCTCTTTAAATTTAAAATACACTCAACTTCATTAAAATACAATATTCAATAACCCCACCTTAATTCTGTCTAAGTCCAGCGGGAGTTATAAACCTTAATCAATTTTTGTAAAAAGATAAAACAAAATATTAAGTGTTTAAACAGATTATACTTTTTTCAAAGAAGTTAAATATATCAATGATAAAAAGAGTGGAACTTAATTTAAATCAACAAATTATAATTTAGATTTTTTGGATTAAATGATTGGACCAAGAATCAAATTTGAGTAAAAAACCAGAAAATAAAATTGAATTTTTCTAAAGAGTAAAAAAATAGTGAGGAAGAGTGAAGACAAACCGAACACAGGAGAAAGGAAATCACAAGTGGCTGTCTTCTGGTAGATCAGAAGTAAAGCTGCCAAGAGACAGAGAGTGTTCCTAAGACAAGCCATGAATCTTTGTCTTCTCCGTTGATTTAAAGAATCTGAAATAATATGAAATACAAAAAAAGGACTGTTATATAATTAGTTGGGGATTTGGTAGATTTTGTAAGGTGGAAAGAGGTAAACATGGCTTACTCAATCGACACGTGAACGGACTTTGCAGATTTTCAAGAGTTGTTTGTTGATCGATATGATTCAGTTAATACGTTTTTCTTTATAATGTTCTCTTTTTTAAGGGTCAATATACAAATCAATAAATTTGTCTTGGAATGGAAAATAATCTTTCATATTGGGAGCAAAAAAAAGCGAGACAGTGAATAAATCATTCATATCAGATATCTTTCCTTTTCTTTTTTTGAAATCATCAGATATTTTTCTAAAAGTGTCATTGATATTAAGTTCTCACAAATAATATACTACTTATTGCGTTTATTATTAATTTTTCTACACATATAGTACACAAAAATATCTTTTAGGTAGATATTCCGTAAAATAGCATTCTACGCAAACCTAGGAAAAAACAATTATTTGTGAAAAGTGTAGAGATACGAGGTGGTGGCCTATTAGTAGTATAAGGGGTTGGTTCCCTTGTACCCCGGGTTCAAACCTCCCATTAATACGGAGAGACATTCTTTAAATAGAAATGGACTAAAAACTGGTTCCGGGTACCGAGGGAGATTATGGACCAAAGGCTCAGAACTCCCGCGATAAAAAAAAATTGGTGTTTAGACTTTGGTAATGGGCCTTAAGCTACTAGGGCCTCGGGCTTCATCTCTTAACGTTTCCTCCGCCACGGCTTTTCATTCTTGATAAACTATACACTAAGCTAACACTTATAAATTTCCAACTATTTAACCGCCAGAAGACAAAGGCAACGATCCAAATGCAGCAGAAATAAATGGCCTTCGAATATGGTGTCTACGTCAATCAAATAATGTTGAAACATTGGTATAAATATCAAGATGTTGTTGAGATAGTTGGATTGGCAAAAGAACCGGAAATAGAAGTAGATGTAATAAGAGGAAGCTAAAAATTGTAAGCAGAAAGTGGGGACATGATCTGAGAATTTCGATTTTGTTACATGTTTTTTTTTATCTATATAAACCATAGTAACTCTAAAATTTTGACAGCTCATCCACTTTAGTAAACATTTAATACATAGGAATTAACTCATTAATTGTGTTATGTGGTCCGTGCATGTGTCTCGATACAACAAGTAAATGGAATAAGGTTTCATTTGTACCTATGTTTCTGTATCCATATGAGTATCACTTATCTTTTTAAGTTTTTTAAAAATTATTAATGAATTCTATGTAAGTAATTCATCGTACCGAAATGTAGATTTGGATCTAACACAGTAAATTCGACTATAATGGTTCTATCTTAACTTTTGCACTATGTTGTCATGTTGATTTTTCTTGGGTGCGTATTATTTATTAGTTAAAAAGAATTTATATATGTGGTTAAAGAATAAAGAGCTTAACTTTTAACAATTATTTCATCAATAAAACATGAAACAAACTAAAGATATGTGCATACAACTCTTAAAAAAAAGTCAACTCTAGAGGAGACTATGTATTAATGAGCAGCACTCGTCGAGGTATTTGTGCAAACAGTATTAATCCATGTAATCGAAAATATATATAAATAAAGTAAAAAGTTAAACTAAAAAGAAGGTCTACAAATGCACTAATTACACGCAATTAGTTTTATTTCGACTAATAAAACGGGATATGAGTGAACTATCACCATTTGATGAGTCCATTGTCGTATTCTCTAGCAACTCCACCTCCAGTTTACTCCCTCGAGAAAGTGTCATATCATATGTTACTAAGTCTATATCGAAAAATTCTTGACCAAAGAATACGAGGAGACCAACATACCAAATAGAATAAAGTATTGAAATCTAGAAAGTGTACGATTAATAAAAGACTCTTATTCCAAGGATTAGAAATCAGAACGTAACTAAATCGGCAAACGGCGCCGTATTTGTTGGCGGCCGGAAATAAATAAGAAAAAAGAATAACAACAAACATCAAAGTAATGGTTTGGATGGATTGAAGAAAAGATAATGGAGGAAGCTAGTCAACGTAATGTAACATCCCATGTGATTTGCCAGCTTCATACAAAGACACCGACACGTATTATCATGCTACTGTTCATATATTAATATTAATATATTACTACTTACTATAAGGAATTTTATAGTTAACTATTATTAATGCACGTTAATGAGTGATGACAAATCCCAATGTATATAGTTTGGAACAAAGTTCCAATTCATGTACTAAACCAATAACTAATCGTCAATGACAGTGCGAGAGGCATCAATCTTCTCTGATGATTGGTTTTGTGATTCAACTACTTGATTATATGTTTGTTTGGTGCAATTTGATTTGTTTAGTTATCAAGCATTTCAAGACATTCTTATCATAAAGTTTTAATATGATAAGCAGGTTCTAAACTACTAGTTGATAATTTTGATTATATATAAATAGTAATAGTTGATAATTTTGATTATATATAAAACCTGATCAATTACAAAACAAGTAAAAGGTTAAAAACATACTCATCAAATGATCTAAATAGTAAGTTTCTTTTTCTTTTTCTTAATACTAATTTTGTAAACCGAAATATTCATTTGGTGAGGTTAAACATATTTCGTGGATTTTTGTTTTTGTTGAAGGTCCAAATGATCATTTCACTATAAACCAAAAGGCTAATTTACAAGAATACTTTTTAATGTGCTTAAAACAAAAATGTAACTCTTTTTGTTTGTTTCATTGGTAAATTCCCTATATGACAATGGCTTGTCAATACCTAATGAGATTAATTTCACTTTTTAGGCTAGACCGTCGCTTATATATACGTACCAAATTCCCAATCATTTTTATTTATTTTCTTTTGATAATATAATCAGAATATTTAACCCCACTAAAATTAGATATCAAATTCAATACTTTGTAATTTGGTAATATAGTGATTTAGTTAATTTCTATTTTGGTTAAATATATCATTTATACGAGGTTTAAATGAGACATTGTACTGGTTGAACCAATACCACAAACGACTATTTCAATATGTATGGACCATTTCTGATTGTTTAACTTGAATTCAACTAATTCAACTAATTCAACTAATTCATATTTATTTTGGTATCTAAATTTCCTGTGTAATAAATAATAAACACATTTAAGAAAATTTGTCGACTTCAATAACTGTCATTTAAACCCAAATTGTCTAGAAGCAGCCATCATTGTCTTGTCTTCAAAAGCTAAACAATTGAATTTACACCCAACACATATGCATCATATCTAATTATCTATTATGGATTTACGGGGAGAAAATAATCAAAAGATGAATATAGGGTCTCATTAGTATCAAAACGTGTCCTACATTTTTAGGGGGTCCTCCGACCAAGAAAATAAATACTTTGGAGTTATCTTTTAATGCAATGAAGACATATAAGATAAGTAGACCAAATATTTTATTATTTTGGGTATCACTTACTGAAAATAGTATAGTTTGTCAAATTTTCAAATATATGATTATAATTCCTATAAATTTTCTATTTCTACAAAGAATAAAAAAAACATGAAAAAGGTTATATATTCATCGAATTTGTACATGATTCACATGACAATCGTAATCCAAAACTAGCTTGAATTTCGGTTAATCAGCTCTGATTATTAAAACCTATTTAATATCTTGAAAGGTAATATACACACGCATATTTATCTTGAATAGTCTCATTCAACTGACCACAAACTATAACTACTAACATCATTTTCTCATACATTGCAGTGTGGGCCTATGATAGCCAACCGTGTTTTTATTATTCCAAATGTTGACATAATATAATCTATGAATCTATTATATGGTAATGATAATATATGTCTCATTCTCATGCTAAAATCCATAAACGCAGAACGTCCCTTATAAGAAATATATAAGTTGCGATAATGATAAAGTATTTCACACGGATTCTGCATGTTCTTTTACCCTTTTTTCACATGGCTCACCCATCTCAAATCTCACTATGTAATGACTTATTTACCCCTTTCTAAAACTTTAGGTGTCTCTCTTTTGGATGAGCAGTAAGGTCTCAATATCTCATTATGTTACGTAGCTATCTAGCTAGGTTGATCATACACGCCGTCCTACATAAGTGTTTGAAGAGAAAGTCAATTCCATATCTTAACCAACTTAACTATCTTATTTTGATATCAATCACACAATAAATGTATGGTTAACTCAGTTAGTTTATGTAGTGATTAGTACTTAGGAGATCCTTGATAAACCGAAAAAAACAAAGATATATAATGTTACTTATGATCCAAAATCTTATGTGAAACTTACTCATAGTTAATCATCAAGCATTGTGTTGTAAACCATATAGTCTTTACAATATGCTGTATAGTATCATTATTTTATCTTTAGAGAACATGATTTTGTAAGACAGTTAGATTCATATTACAAAAGCCAAGAATACAAACAGAATGGAATGTAAATTTTTTATATATATTTACTTGGCTCTGAACAATAAAACGAAAACAATATATTTTTGTTAGAACAAAAGATTGTTTAATTAGTCTAACTACAGTTCTTATTGAGTTTACTCGAATGATGAGTTGCATAAGAGGGTATTTTAGTACTTTGTGATATCTATCCAACGATGAAGGCAAGGAATCTAATCTAATCTGATTTATTAAGATTCTGTAGTTGGCTATCGAGTGGATTAATCGTGGCAATGGAGCTTCCGCTCTGTTTCTTCTTCTCCCTAATAATTAGTCATTCTCCAAAACATATATATTTACCAAAACTTGCAATAAATAAATAAAATAACATATCTAATATCTTCATATAAATCAACCGTACTAAATCTACATTGAGTTATATACATTGAGTTAAATCAACCGTATTATGTTCATGTATTTTGATAAAGACCAAAAACAAGAGAATTTTTTTACAAAAGAGACAAATTAAATAGAGTTTATACTGGCTCATAAATCCAGTAAAATTCAATCAAAAGAAGGGTACAAAAAATTAAATGTTATGGAGTGATGGGTAGTTAAGGAACTTATGGTGTTAGGCTGTCCAAAAAGAGAAGCACTTAAAGAGTTTTGTCAAGTACAATGTCTTAAACAAGAAATTGTCAGCTCCATTATAACCTTCTTGAAACCAAACACACTAACACATTACTCAATCTCTTCTTCTCTGACATATAATGGTGGTTTGAGCAAACCTTTTCAGAAGATAATAATGGGGAAAACAAGCAAGTGGATTCGAAATCTCTTAATCGGAAAGAAAGAGAAATCAAAAGAAAACATTATTCAAAGTGAGTGTGGATACACATCAACCATTCCAGGTACTCCTAAAGAGAAACGTCGTTGGAGTTTTCGTCGTTCTTCTGCTACTGCACCACCACCACAAGCTTGTGCTTTTACTCCCAAAGATTCATCTCCACCGCCTCAACCACCACCACCACCGCCTCCACCGCTACCACAACCATCTGTGGTCTCAATCTTGGACAATGAAGATGAACAGAACAAGAACGTTTCAGCTGTGGAGATTGAAGAAATTTCAGCTGTCAAGATTCAAGCTTTCTTTCGTTCTCATTTGGTAAAAAACAAACAAATCAATTTCTCTTATTTTTTGCCTCTAAAAAGATTCAAACTTTTTTTATAATTTTTTTTGTGGTAGGCGAGGAAAGCATTAAGAGCGTTAAGAGGATTAGTGAAATTACAAGCATTAGTGAGAGGTCATTTAGTAAGGAAACAAGCAACAGCTACACTTAGATGTATGCAAGCATTGATAACACTTCAAACCAAAGCTCGAGAACAGAGGATTCGTATGCTTGGTGATTCAACAACAAAACCCACAAATCCAAGAACATCGATTCATAAAACTCGGATCAATAACATCTACAACGTAATAGATCTACAAAACCCAGATCTCAAAATCCAATCTTGACAACACCCAGATCCTCAAAATGTCATCTAACATTTTACAAATCCTCTGTTTTGTTTTTTTTTTTTTTTTTTTTTGCAGGAGAGTGAAGAAAACATCAAGATTGTGGAAATGGATATTCAATCTAAAATGTATTCTCCAGCTCCTTCTGCTATAACAGAGATGAGTCCTCGAGCTTATAGTAGCCATTTCGAGGATTGTAACTCGTTCAACACAGCTCAAAGTAGTCCTCAATGTTTCAGATTCAAAGAGTATTGCAATGGAGATTCTTTGTCTTCTTATGATTATCCTCTGTTTCCAAATTACATGGCGAATACTCAGTCTTCTAAAGCTAAAGCTCGGTCTCAGAGTGCACCGAAGCAGAGACCTCCTGAGATCTATGAGAAGCAAACGAGTGGGAGAAGAAGAGTTTCAATGGAAGGACCTAGGAATGGTGTTCCTAGAGCTGTACGGATGCAGAGATCTTCATCTCAATTAGGGCCAAAAACTACAGCTAAGGAAAGTCAACATCATCATCATCCTCATCCTCAGTATTATCCATGGATGGCGATTAAGCTTGATAGATCTAATATTTCGCTTATGGAGAGTGAATGTGGATCTACTAGTACAGTTATGACCAATACGAACTATGGAAGACATGTTGATGTAAGTCTTGAAAGATTACTTGTTTCACAAGAAAACATGAATTGAGATTAGGAATTGATTTGTTTTCTGGCTGTTTTGTTGCAGGTTCAGGGTAATATGTACTGAAAGTGATTTGAGAGATTGTTGGAGAAATATAGACAAGCCTAGAAACTGAAGAGCTCTATGGTTTATATACTTTATAGCATCTGATCAAATCAAATGCATGTGTAAAGCAAACATGTGGTAGAAGTGACATATCTTTTTATATCTTGATTTTTGTTCCGTTTCGTCTTTTATCATTCGCATTAACGTTATGGTATTTTTAGATAATTTGATAGTGTTTTGTTAAATCAATGTGTGTTCCTATATTCATCTTATTAATAAGGGAAAATTTTTATTTTGCACTTTTCACAAAGGGTTTTTGAAACAGTTGAGAACCTGGTTGAAAATAAAATTTCAAAATGGTATATTTTTGGTAGTTTTCTCTTATAATAAACCAAAACCAAGTATCGAACCAAATGATAATTTTTAACTCAAAATTTTATATAAATTTAAATATAAACAAAACCTATGTTGCATATGAATAGAAACAGAAATAAGTACGTGAAAATGAAACTTATAGAAACGTGAAAACATATTTTTTTTAAAGAGACAAATTGGATACGTGTTAGAAATATAAATATATAATTATATATATATATAATATAATATAATATAGTAAAACACCAAAAAAATATTTTAATTTTTTTTGAAAACAACATAGATCCAACACGTAATATTAAATAGGTTAATTGAAACTCCGTTTGTCCCATTTTATTAGATGTTTTAGCCTTTTTTGTTCCATTTTATTAGATGATTTGCAGGTTTTTATGCAAAACTTAAATTTTGATTGGTTGAATAGATTTAAAGTAAGACACTAAATTATATTTTTGTGAAGAAAGAAGAAAAGTAGATTTCTTAATATGTGTGCTTTTAACCTAAGCATCTAATAAAATGGGACAAATGGAGTATAAAAGATCATAACCATCAAATTCAAAGAAAATATGATACATATATCGTTTCCAAATTGTAATTTTTAGGAAACGCGTTTCTAAATTGTGATTTTTAGGAAACATGTTTCCGTCAAATTTACCCGTGTTTCAAAGGTTTTCGAAAAGTTTACACAATGGAAAACAAACTTTGGATAAAGTTCCTGCAATCAAAGACTAAACTAATTAAGAAAACTAATTAAAAAATGTATATACTAAAATTCTATGTATAATGAGAGAAGAGAGACTCTTGAGACTTGACACATCGGCACAAGAGAGGCTCTCACACATCAACCTCTCTTTCCTCTCATATTTTGCAGCCGCATCAGCAAATATAATACACTTTATCATTTATGAACAATTATTAATTCTATATAACAAATCAAATAATTTAAATTTAAGTACTTTAAAAACCTGTAAAATATAAATATCATATAATATGACACTTTAATTCATCTTACATTTACATCATCTTGTTTTACACGTTTAATCATATTATCATTATTCTTTTCTAATTATATTTAAATAGTTACACTATTCATTAGTTTATAAAATCATTAAATTTATGGTTTATTTTTATGTTTTATATAAGAAATTAAATCAATATATTAATTGTTTTTTTGTCTATTTTATGAATAAATTTGTTGGGTTTTTTTTACGGATAAACAGTTCATCTCAATATTTTATATATTACAATAAAAATTATTTTAAATAATTATATCCTAAAATTTTATATATTAAGTATTACATAAAAATAAAAAATATATATATATATATATATATGAGAAAGGAAAACAATATCTCTTCACACATCAGCATAACAAAAATTAATACCATAATTAATATTTCTAATATCTTTTCATCTTTGCTTTCGGTTTATCAGTGAATGATCCATTCGATACATTTGGTTTTATTTGCATCTTAAACTAAAATAATAAACACGACTCTTAATTGACTGAATTCATATTCGATCTCCATTCACACTTTCGAACCCGCAACAGAGATGCATAAAAAGTTGCATGATTGTGTATTCTTCATAAAAGACAAAGGATATATCATCACTTTTTAATTGTTATGATATATCATGGTTTTTACCGGTTTTAACCATGATATAGGAGTCTTTAATTGAGTATTTTTAGTATTTTATATGTCTTTGGAGTCTTTTTAGAGTATTTTACAGGTTTATACACGTTTGGTATCTTTTACGTGATTTGGAGCATTTATGGAGCTTTGTAGCATATGGAGATGCAGAATCATGCAGAGACGTCAGAAGTTTGGCATTTGTTGAAGAACTTCCAACCGGTGGATTGAGCTCATATTTTTATACAAAATAGATTAATGGATTAGCTTTCATTTGGAAGTGATTTGAGATCATTCCAACGGTGCGATCAAAAGTTATGCCAGTTTTCGTGGAAGCAGTCCAGTCTGTCATGCGAAAGAAGTAAACCGAGCCATGGGTGTCGATCGATACCACTCAACAGTGTCGATCGACACTGTTACTCTGACACGAGAAAACACAATTTTAAAGATTACAAAGTTGCCCTGAAGTTCTACTTAATTACAAAAGACCCCAAATCGTGATTATCATTATAATTAGGTTTTCCAGCCACTTTGTTAGGCTAAGCTTTATTTTACTCTTGATACTTGGAGAGATTTTGGGGGAGACAACTCTGAACCCCTTTGCTTCTTATTGATTTCTTCTATGCAATTCTATTTATCTATGATTTCTGTTCCATTAATCATGTCTGAGTAGTTTCGCAGTTAGGCTAAGGGTTTTCAAGGGTTTCTGATGGATTGTTGAATTGATTATATTATCGGGATTAATTGTTAAGGTTCTTCACCTAGGTTGTTCTCAATGCTAATTCTAGGAGGCACGACAGTGCAAGTGGAATTTAGATCTTAGGTTGTTGAAATAGCGCGAGAGTGTGATTGATAACCTGATCTACCTAGAGTGAGCAAAATTACTTTCTCGCAACGACGGTTGGTTTAGGTATTTTGTGAACGTTACAAATCTGGGCTTTAAAACTGATTTAGATTCGCAGGATTCGCAACGACAGTTGGCTTTCTGGAATTTAGGTTTAGTTAGTTAGCGCAACGACAGTTGGTTAATAATTACATAGACATAGAAAACTGCGCAGCGACAGCTGGTAGGATTCATGTGATTTGCATGTAGAACGGTTCTTTATTAAAATTCTGACAATATAGTTGATTCACAGTTCTGATGATTCTTGAGATTACCCTATGCCTAGCGTTTTCCATCTATTGACTTACATATATTTTACTTTTCTGCATTGTTATTTCATTACAATCTTTCTAGTTTAACTTAATACTTTTACTGATAATCTATTGCGTAACCTTAGTCCCTGTGGATTCGATCTCTAAATACTACAGTGATCTCTTAATTTGAGAGAGTAGCTCAGGGTAAATTTGAGCATATCATGTTATATGACTAATTTTTTAGTTTTTTTTTTAATTTTATTTTTAAAAACTCTATTGGTAAAAAATTATTGAATGCAAGTTCTTAATTTTCGTGTGCCTTTTCATATTTATTTTCTATTTTAATGCAGTTAACAAGTAAATATGGGTTTACTTACTTAAGCTTTGTTTTTTTTAAATCTAAAATCAAGCAAATATCTTATTCATGGAACAATAATTTTTTAAAGTATATGTACATTAGAATTATGAAATTATAATTTTTACAAACTCTATAATTTAAATAATATTTACAGGCCTATTAATTAAATAATACATATAAAATAATTAACATGTAGTCTATAAATTACCATGTTTGTGCAACATAGAAAACTCAAGATAATTGTTAAAAAAATGCTCAAAATAATTTTAAATAAACAAGTATAAGTTACTTTAAAATAAATTAAAGAAAAATAATTCATAATAAAATCCACGTATATATGTGGGTATTAGCCTAACCTACTTAAATAATAAGTCAATCAATGGTTGTCCACTATAGACGCCTTTAAATTGCAAGAATATATATATTTTCTACATATCCTAAAATTAGTATCTATATACTAATTTTGAATTTTCTACAATTTTGTTATTCAAAATACATCAGAATAACTCCAATTAAATTTCGATTTGGTTTTCTAAACAAACTTGGTAAAATTCTAGTTTGGTTTGGTCAGACCGAAACATACACCCCCATCAAGAGTTTATCTTGTAAGAGTTTCTCACTCATATTATATTAATATTTTCAATTTATTTTAATTTTTTTGATTAAATTAAATTATTAAAAAGAGTTTGAGCCAATTTTTGAGGTTCTCAATTTTTTTTGTAGAGTTTTTTTCTTTCTTGGAGAAACCCATGTGATTCTATCACTTCTATGACTATTATTTTTTGTTATTTTAATGACGAGAAACACATCTAAAAACCCACCTACATACTCTAATGAGGATGCTCACAAGTCACAAATAATAAAATTTTTTTACGGTAAATAGTTACTTTATTAAAGACCGGAACAAACAAAGTCACCATACTAAGAATTCATTAACCAAACAGGAGGTAAATACAATTTGAAAAAAATGTTATTCGGCGGACCATGGCTTGCTAACAAATGTGCAACCTCATTATTGGTTCGTGATACATGATTAAAACCTACAGCTTGATACTTGCTTTCCCATATCTTTAGATCTCTTGTCAAATTGAGGATGGAAGTATCCTTATGTCGTCCTTGTATGATGTTAACTAAGATTTTACAATCACCTTCAAATGTGATTTTATTGAAACCTTTACTCCAGACGGATTGTAACGCTACTAAAAGTGCGTTGCCTTCTGCTATACAAATAATAACTATACAAATCTTACAATTCTGGTTTTAGTTGCACGGTAATGGTGGGTATTGCCGAATAAGAGTGATCGGCCCATGTATATTATATCTTAAAGCCCACGTATATTTTCTTCCTTTGCTAGTAATATATGAATTGAAGGTTCTGCAGCTCAAAATTATAACTTTCGCCTTAACTTTAGAATAGAACTAAATAATTGAATTATATCTTACACAATTCGTTTTGATTAAAAATTATGTATTTCATCACCTGTTAAATATTTTATTTTATACATGGATTGATTAATTAAACAGTCCTAACAATTGTACGTTTGTGGGTAGAAAGACGAAGAAGTTAATAAAGATCAGTGTTGTTATAAAATTTCACCGGGATGAGAAGAACAATAATGCCACCCTTTCAACAACGACATTTCTTTTTCTTTTCGATAAAACAACAACGACATTTCTCCATACCTAACATTGACAATTCACTGACTATATTGCAATATGAATACAATTTAAGGACCCTACACTTCATCTAGCATATACGTCCAAATTAGCTACATTTCCCCTATGAATATATACACACACAATTATTTGGAGAAACATGTACTGTTAATGAACGTTATTACACGATGGTAATAGTTAGATGGAGTCAAACTTTACAAAAAAAAAAATCTTTATCGTTTTCGGCTTTTGCTGAAGACTTTACAAAATTAATGAGTTGCCATTGTTAGCTTTGTTTTGAGACAAAAGAGGCAGGTTACAAACTTGTTCTCACATATAATTAACTCTTTTGGGACATCCTACCTTTTTTTTTTAAATGTCTTTTCTATTTGTTTTCTTGACTCTCTATTTTTTTCTTGGGAAATCTTGATGACCCCTTTGATTATCCTCTTTTTGGATCTTTAACGTACACTTATTGATGTTTGTTGGTGGATATGTTCCTTGCGTGCAAAACAAAAAGGAATATATAAGCATCTTTGCTTTCATTTATTTTTGGGTTTATATTACGATTGTGATTTGACAAGCATAGTTGTTCAAACTAAAACTATAACCAAATAGTATTACTTAGTGAGGTCTTCTCTTTGCAACAAATTATTTTATGAATTAAGTGCAAGCATTTGTTTTTCTTACTCCTTTGCAAATACATATGATTGATTTGGAACATAAAAAGCTAATACACATGAGTGCACGAGCAATAAACTTCTTCAACATGTCTCTTTTTTATAAAGTGATAAGTGTAAATATTTAATTTCTGGAAAAGTAGTTTTAGATGATAATTTTTTTTATATAGACCAATAATTAAATACATGCCAAACTTTTTTCTTTTAAAACATAACACGCCCAACTTATTGCTAACTACAGACTAATACATAGAAGGGTGTGTGTGAGTGTGACCCAGGCCTATATACATGAGAAGCTTAAACCAGTAGACATGTTTAATGTTGGAATACAACTTTCTTAATATGTTTAATAATTTTAGCTTAAACATGTTTAAATCTAAAAAAATGTATGTTATATAAAAAAATGTACAATTTTTTATGGTTCGTAATTTTTTTTTTAGAACCACATTAAAAAAATGCGGTCGTCTGCGAGTTCGCCGAGTTGCCAATCAAAATTTAATTGTTTACTAGAGATGTGTGATTTACACTATACTAAAAAATTCCGGCATTTCACTAATTTAGACTAAAAGTCAAGAAAATAAATCATTTTTGATATTTAAACTAAGAAAATATATAATACACTATGTTTACTAATTGAAATTAATTTAGTGTGGGAGGCAAAGAAAAACAAATTAGTGTGGTCACATTTGTCGTATGTTACGACTTTTGAGCTCTGAAAAGATATGTCACAATCCGTCGGTTCATACCAAGTAATTGGAAATATTAATAAAAAGCAATTATATTTATATTAATAAACCGATTGCCGACAATGAAAATCCTGTTTTTTTTTCACTAAACCATATTCCTATCAGGTTATCTCAGCAAACATGTATGATGTATAAACTATAAACTATAAACTATGATCATTACAATATTTTACTTGAAAGAAACAAATTATCTATAGCTCATAGACACTGAACCAAAATATAGATATCTCTAATAACTATGAGAAAACAATTACAACCGGCTAATTTCCATCTGCTAGCTATGCAAATGGGAGAGAGAGTCCGAGGAAATTATGGATCAAACTTTTTGGTTAGCCACAAAATATATTTTATAATCTATTTTTTATCTATACATGTCATTCTATCAGAAAAAATAATGAAGTAGTGACATTACAAAAATATTTAATTTCCACAAACAAATTTGTAATTTAAAAAATCAAGAAAAATCCCAACTTATTTTATCTTCTTTTTAGTTTGGAATAATAGATATAGTAACAACTATAAACTATTTAGATGTTTTTGCACGACAAGTGTTTTAATATTTTTTCGGGTTTTATCATCATTGTCTTGTTTTGGTATAAGATTTTGAAGTCTCTTAAAACTTTGAGGATATTTTGTTATCTGTTGGGTTAGTGATTGAGATTTAGTTTTCACCTTTCTTTGTATTTTCGGCTAAAACTGATGATAGATAAACATCTAGACAGATAGAAAATGAAATAAAAGATACAATTTTTTTTATAAATTTCGTTAAACACATCAGATTATGAAAAACTTAAACGTTATGAATTTCAGGTTCTCTTTACATTAAAAAAATAAAAAAATATTCAGGTTATATCAAATTATTTTGTTACAAAATGACAGCAAGATAAAGAAGAGCCAAAAAGGTTTCGACACAAAAAAGAGAGCCAAAAAAGGCAACACAAATATATAAAAAAAAGATCGAATAATTTACTGTAATCGCCAATCACACTAATCATTCTCTTGTCACGCAGTGCACAAGAGAGAGAGAAACAGAGAATGTTGTGTGTCTCTGTGTCTCTCCATTGATGGCTCAAACTGAAGAGACTATACTTTCAATTTTCAGCTCTGTTTTTTTCTGGGTAAGTGCTTTGATCCTTTACAATTTCGTTTTCTCTTAGTGTTTCATTTTTCATCGAAAATTTTCATTTTTTTCGTCGATGTTACTTCAACCCAACTCGAGTATTTCTCCTGAATTTCGTTTAAACAAACAAAAAAAAAACCAAAATTTCAAATTTTGTTGAAACCCATTTCATCTTTCTGGCAATTTCATATGAAAAAGCTTAACAAATAACAAGCAAGAATTTTTACAATTGTTTGTGTATATAAGTTTTGATTATTATTCTTCCAAAAGCTTGATTAAGATTTTCATTTGCTGTCTCTATTATTGCGTTTATTTTTTTTGTTAATCTAATACGAAATGGTGGTTGATGAAGTATCTGTCTCCATCTCACATTTTCGTATACTCTACAGTTTCCAATTCCTACCAACTCAATTCTTTCTATTGAACTTTCCTCTGTTCCTAATTTTTTTATGAAACAAACAAAACAAAAAGATTAGCTTTTTTCCCTCTTTTCTCCCAATTCTTGATTATGCATTGAAACTGAACTTACCCATGTTTGTTCTTTTGTCTATGTCTTGTTTGAAGTTATTTCTGAATTACTCTCACTAAAGATTGTTTTTGTTTTTGTATTGTTTTGTTTAGGAAGATCTTTCATATAAAGACACCAAAGTGATGATATTCAGCATTTGATACAACTCCACAGTGTAAAAAGGTTCGTTTGCATTAGTAAAGCAATTTGAATTTGATGTAACTTACTTTGATTGTTGACTTGCTTTGTTTCAGTTTGTAGAATTCTTAGTTACTAGATTACTAGTAGAGGTAGTATCAAAGGGATCAACCAGTTGACTATGGCACGGAACCATTTATCTTCCACTTGCTCACTCAAATAAGGACTCAACTACTTCTCTGGTGCTTCTTGAAGTCGTTGTTATGGCCAATTTGTCAGAGTCAGAATCCAGACGGTTGTACTCATGGTGGTGGGATAGTCACATTCCTAAAAACTCAAAATGGATTCAGGACAATCTTGCAGGTCTTTATCTTACGAGTCTTCTTCGAGATTCTAGTTCTTTTGATTTGTGTTTGTGTTTCTTTTGGAAGCCTCATTTAACAGGAATTATTTGTTTTGTGCTAAACCAGATATGGACTCCAAAGTCAAGACAATGATAAAGCTCATCGAAGCAGATGCAGATTCGTTTGCAAGAAGGGCAGAAATGTATTACAAGAAACGTCCAGAGCTCATGAAATTGGTTGAAGAACTATATAGAGCTTATCGTGCTTTAGCTGAGAGGTATGATCACACAACAGTGGAGCTTCGTCGTGCGCATAAA
Source organism: Cardamine occulta (assembly GCA_028015245.1). Classification (NCBI taxonomy): domain Eukaryota; kingdom Viridiplantae; phylum Streptophyta; class Magnoliopsida; order Brassicales; family Brassicaceae; genus Cardamine; species Cardamine occulta. The sequence continues at coordinate 12,650,075 of CM051386.1, read as the reverse complement.
GTCATGGTGGAGGCGTATCCTAACCAGGTTCCTTTTGACATGATTGAGGATTCTGCATCATCTTCTTCTGAGCCTCATAAAGAAGACCTGCAAAAGGATGATGCTACAAGTAAAAATAGTTTAAGTCTGTTGAATGGATCATATGGAACTTCTTCTGATGGTCATGAAGCAGATACTGAAGTTGAAAGTTTGAAGAGAACATTGCTTGAGCTTCAGACTGAAAAGGAGTCTTTGAATCTCCGGTATCAGCTAAGCTTGAACAAACTATCCAAGTTTGAAAAGGAACTAAAGGATGCTCAAAAGGATGTTAGAGGATTTGATGAACGTGCTTGCAAAGCTGAGATTGAGATTAAGATACTCAAGGAATCTCTTGCAAAACTAGAGGTGGAGAGGGATACTGGACTTCTTCAGTATAATCAATCCATGGAGAGAATAGCGGATTTGGAAGCATTGGTTTCTCATGAGAAAGAATATGCGAAGGAGCTCACTAACCAAGCATCTAAAGCAGAAAGTGAAGCTAGAAGTCTCAAGCAAGAGCTTTCTAGATTGCAATCTGAGAAGGAAGCTGGCTTGATCAGGTACAATAAAAGCCTTGAGTTGATATCTGCTTTAGAGAAGAAAATAAGAGATGCCGAGGAGAGTGTTAAAACGTTCAGGGATCGATCTGAACAAGCAGAAAATGAAATCAAAGCTTTGAAACAAGAACTTATGAAGTTGAAGGAAGTGAATGAAGACTTGAATGTTCGATATCAGCAGTGTTTGGAGACCATACCAAGTCTAGAGAGAGAAGTTTCTGATGCTCAAGACAATGCCAAAAGACTGAGCAGTGAAGTTCTTGCTGGAGCTGCAAAGGTAAAAACTGTGGAGGAACAGTGCGCTCTTTTAGAGATTTTCAATAAAACTCTGAAGGTAGAAGCGGACACAATAGCGTACAAAATGTCAGCTAAAGATCAAGAACTTGTCCAGAAGCAAAACGAGCTTGAAAAGCTTCAAGATCTAATGAAAGAAGAACACTTGCGGTTTTCAGAACTAGCAGATAGCCTTCGAAATTTAGAGAGTTTGCATTCTAAATCCCAAGAGGAACAGAAAGTTCTCACCTTGGAACTTCAAAGCAGGATTCAAATGTTGAGAGAACTGGAGATGCGCAATTATAAGTTAGAAGGTGATATCAGCTCAGTTGAAGAAGAAAACAGAAACTTAAGCGAATTACATAACTCTTCTACAATTTCCTTGAAGATTCAGCAAAATGAGATCTCTTGCTTGAAGGAGATTAAAGAAAAGCTTGAGGAAGAAGTAGCAAAACAGATGAACCAGAGCAGTGCACTTCACGTAGAGATCCACTGTGTGAAGGGTAATATAGAAAACTTGAATAAGAGATACCAAAATATAATTGACCAAGTGAGAGTCACAGGTTTGGATCCCGAATCTCTTTCATACTCCGTGAAGAAACTACGAGACGAGAACTCGAAGCTTCTCGAGTTATACACCAATCAGAGAGATGATAAAGAAGCTGTTACAGAAAAGCTGTGTGAAATGGAAAGCATTATAAAGAGGAATGCTGATTTAGAGAAATTGCTTTTGGAATCAAATACCAAACTAGATGGTTCCAGGGAGAAAGCAGAAGATCTACAAGAAAGATACGAGTCTTTACGAGGAGAGAAATCTGAGCTTGTTGCCGAGAGAGCTAACTTGTTTTCTCAGTTGCAAATCATGACTGTGAATATGCAGAAGCTCTTAGAAAAGAACTCTTCATTGGAGAGTGCTCTTTCTGTTGCAAACATTGAGCTTGAAAGTTTAAGAGATAAGTCAAAGTGCTTTGAAGATTTCTTCCACTTGCTCAAAAATGATAAGTCTGAACTTATAAAGGAAAAAGAATCTCTCGTCTCTCAGTTGAATAAGGTTGAGGAGAAGCTAGGAGTCTTGGAGAAGAAGTATACTGAACTGGAGGTAAATTATGCCGATTTACAGAGCGATAATAAGCTCAAAAACCATCAAGTAGAAGAGTTACAGGTCTCACTTGCCACTGAGAAGCAGGAGTCTGCTGATTACAAAAAATCGACTGAAAGCAGATTAGTAGATCTTCAGAAGAATGTGAGCTTTCTTCGAGAAGAGTGTCGCTCGAGGAAAAGAGAGTATGAAGAAGAGCTTGACAGAGTTGTAAACAAGCAAGTTGAGATCTTCATCTTGCAAAAGCTTATAGAAGATTTGGAGCAGAAGAATTTTTCTCTCTTGATTGAGTGTGAAAAGCATGTAGAAGCATCAGAGTTCTCAGAGAAACTTATTTCTGAACTGGAAAGTGAGAATCTCGAACAGCAGATGGAAGCAGAAATCTTTATGGATGAGATTGATAGCTTGAGGAGTGCAATCTATCAAGTGGTAAAGACACTTCAAGTGGAAGCAGATTGTAAAACTTCAGAACAGAAGATTATGAAAGATCAAGCCTCAGTTTCACATGTTTTGGCAGAGATTAATGGCCTAAAATGTTCACTTTCCACTGCTGAATATGAGATGCAGCGACTTGTAGTTGAGAACTCCGTTCTCTTATCTCTACTTGGACAGTTCCAATCAGATGGTTTGGTGTTTGAATCAGAGAAGAACATTCTCGAAAAAGATCTAAAGACTATAGTACAACAGTATGGAATGCTGGAAAAGGACAAGCATGAACTATTGGAGGAGAACCGCTCGTTGAAATCAAAACTGATCATAAGAGAACAACAAGAGCAAGAGCTGAGAGCTGAACTGCAAACGGAGCATGTTAAGTTTGAGAGTTTGAATGAGTCATACATGGTTTTACAACAAGATTATTCCAATACACTCAAAGATAACAAAATTTTGCTTCTGAAATTCTCAGAACTTAAAGATGGAATGTGTATAGTTGAGGAAGAAAATGATGGAATTCTTCAGGAAGCTGTTGCTTTGAGTAACATGTGTGTGGTTTACAAGTCCTTCGGATCTGAAATGGCTGAGGAGGTTGAAGATTTTCTTGAAACTCTGAGAAATTTACGAGAAATTAATGCGGGCCTTAAGCACAAGGTTGAGACACTGGAGGAAAAATTAAAAGGTAAAGAGGAAGAAAGTCATGGTCTTAACAAGATGCTGAAGAAGTTACAGGAAGGTCTTGAAGAAGACAACTTCTTAAATAGACTCTTGGAACATCAGGTTTTTAATATAGACGAAGTCCTGGAACATCGGGAATTGGAGATTGTAGAAGCTGAACATATGCTCAAGGCTACACACAGTGCAAATGAAGAACTTCACAAAGAGGTTGAGGAGCTGAGGAAAGACTGCGAAGAATCAAGACGAATGAGGCCAAATTTGGAAAGGAAAATTTCTGAATTGTCTGACCATACCAGGAAACAGGAGGAAGAGATTAGAAAACTTAACACTTTGAATGAGAATTTGGAGTCAGAGGTAGAGTTGCTACACGAAGAAATCCAACGACAACAAGTTCGAGAAGAGTTCCTGAGTTTGGAGCTGCAAGAGAAAAGCAATGAGGTTGGAATTTGGGATGCTGAAGCAACATCTTTCTACTTTGAACTTCAGATCTCAGCTGTCCGTGAACTCATTCTTGAGAACAAATTTAACGAACTCACTGGAGTTTGTGAAAATCTCAAAGATGAAACTGTTACAAAGACATCGAAGATCAAACAGATGAAAGAAACAGTTGGCTTTTTGGAGTCTCAAGTGACTAAGCTGAAGAATCAATTGACAACTTATGATCCTGTGATAGCATCTTTAGCAGAAGATGTAAAATCCCTTGAGAAAACTACTCAGGCCTATCAAAAAAGAGATGTAAACTTTCTAACTTCTCTTTCTTTTTTCGATTGTTAAACTCATCTTGCTTGCTGTCTAGGTCTTATCGAACTCTAAGCCCTTCCATTTTCTTCAGGGTGTCCATCTGGAAGGAGATATAAATCAAGAGCCTGAAGAAAGTGGCAATGGAATTGTGATTCTGCAGGAAATGAAACCAAGTATTAAGACAATCAAACAAGCAGATACTGAAGAGAAAGACAGGATTAGAAGGCAAAGAACACGAAGCACCTCCAACAAAAGCAAAGACCGCAGAAAGATTGAAGAGATACAACTTGAGGACAAGGTCTCTCGTGAATCTAGACAGGCAAGATCAAGATCTGAGATGACTGACGTGGAAAATGGACTAGTGGTGAAAGACATTCCTCGTGATCAAGTCACAGACTCGCTGTTCTATGGCAGAAGCCAGGGAACTAGTTTTGGTTCCAATGACCAAAAGTTTGAGTTATGGGAAGAATCTGCTGAATCAGAGACCAGTATAAAGTTTATAAACAGTAACGAGCTGAACAGGCCATTGAACTCCCGTCGTCATCGCCAAAGCCGAAGTCCCTCTATAGAATCAGAGAAAGTGGTTGCAGTTGTTGACAAGCTAGAGTTATCTAGAAACATCGAAGACAATGCAAAGATTCTTGAGAGACTTTTGTCTGATTCAAGGAGACTGAAAAGTCTCCGGATTAGCCTAACAGATCTGAAAAGTAAGCTTGAGATGAATGAGAAACAAGGCAGATTCATCAAGGAGGATTTGGTTATAGTGAAGAGACAGTTGAAAGAAATGGAAGAAGCTGTCTTGCAGCTGGAAAACACAAACGAGATTCTTTCAAAGGAAATTGAGGAGACCGGAGATGCCAGAGATATATACAGAAAGGTGCTTATGGAGAAGTCAAGAAACGGGTCTGAGAAGATAGAGCAGCTGCAGAGTAAAATGCAGAACATTGAGAAAACAGTGCTAAAGCTTGAAGACGGAGCCAAAAGTAAAGGAAGCAAAGTGTTGTCACAGAGTAGGACATTGATTCTCTTGAGAGACATTATTCATAAAGGCGGGAAAAGGACAGCAAGAAAGAAGAAAAACCGGTTCTGCGGGTGTATAAGATCTTCGGCTAAAGAAGAGTAGGTTGTTTCATAAGGTAATAACATCTAGTTTTCTATAGATATGTCGTAAATTTATTCATTGAACTGGCTCTAGAAGTACTGTATGGTGTGATTTCTGAAATATTGTAGCAATTAGCCTAAAATAAAGCTAGAGCTGAGGTTGAAAAAGAAACATGGCAGATCCTGTAACTCAGACACAGTAGGTTTCTTATAGTTCAGTGGACAAGAACTTCAAGAGAAGAAACATGTATATTACAAAGAAATGTTTAGTTTTCTTGTGAAGAACATGATGGATTGACATCTTTATTACACAATCACTAGACTACAGAACGTAAAAGTGTGCTAACTTACTACCAACAAGAAGTTGACTTTGATCATCTCTCACAAGATTCAAAAAAATTTCATACCTACACCACACCAAAATGCTTTTCAGTGTTGGGGAGTGAGAGAAGGAAATGATGGAATCGAATGCAGTATCAGTTTCCGCCCGCCACTTCTTCTCCCTAAGATTGACCCTGAGCTTGATGAGTCCAGATGAGGAGGAGAGACCCTTTTGCCGTTGGGAGAGACACTGTTGATGTTAGCTACAGGAGAGTGAATGAGAATCTCAGGCATTTCTTCAGCTCTATCCTCTGCGACTGTCTCGAACGACTTCTCAATCCGGGACTGAGTCAAACTAATGTCTGGTTTTCTTAAATATTGACTGTTATATATCCCTGAGGAAGATCCACCTCCAAGAAATGACTGTGGAGGAGGCATCATGTTCTTAGATGATGAGTAAGGTAGCTGAACCAGTTGTTGTCTGAAAAAGGAAATAGAGCTATTCAGGTGATATAGACTCACATCAAAACTTCTTTACAATCTGAGACTTACCTGTAAATCGGCATTGGTGTCATAGGTAGAGCAGAACTGGTCTCCTTGCTCATTAAAACCTCAGTGTTTTGTTGGCTTTTGGTTGCTATGTTTTTCTCAGATGTTTCAATTTCCTCCTCTTGTTCGGCTTCCTCAACATTGGAAGACCCTAAGATATTCATTAAGTAGAGTCAGAATAAGAAAGAGAACTTTGAGATTATTAGTAATGAAAACATAGAAGCAGAGAAGCTAACCATCTTTACGGCCAAATGCGTTCTTACATCCTTCACATCTACAGTTTATGGAACAACCCACACCACCCTTTAAAGAAACATCAGACCAAAATATAGGAATCAGACCAAAGGAAGTTACCAACATAAATCGATGGGTAGTAGATTGATGACAGAAAATAGAAACCTGATAGCATTCACAGTATTTCTTCAGACAGTTTGATTTCTTGCAGTTGCAGCCACGTTTATGGCGCGCAGAAGCTGGAGTTTTGCTTGGATCCTCCTGTGTTTCATTACAATTTTATTATTCATTCATTCAAACAAGATATATGGAAGAACAAGAAGAATAACTAAGAGGATGGGGAAAAAGATCCTACCCCGGTTTCAAGAACCGAATCAGAGCTCCTAATGACTTTAGGAGCAAATGCAAGTGGATTCCGTGATTCAATCTGTTTGCGAGTAGCCAAGACGGTATCTTCATGAATAGGCTTGTTGAAGCAGTCTATACATGAACATGGCTCTATGCAATAGACTCCAGCAGCAAAGCATTCACAGTAACTACAGATACACAAACATCAAGAGACTCAAAACACCAAACTTTTTAAAAGGACCAACGATCAAAGAAGTGAAACTTGGAGCTTACAGTTTCAAACACTTGGACTTTTTGCAGTTGCATCGCTTACATGACTCGCCTTCTCCAGCTTCCAACTTAAGCCTATGTGTGCATCATTCATACCAACAGTTATTCAGACAGAGAAAAAAGGGAATCTACACAGAATATTTTTCTTTCTCAAGGCACCAAACTAAACTTGCCTCTTTTTCTTAGGGCTGTTCAAATGTAACTCTTCCAAGGCTGGTTCAACGGGAACATCTTGATCCGCATCTTCTCGGGTTTCATTTTCTGTTTGGTCCAAAGCTTCTTGCAGTGTAGAGATGGAGCTTTGTAAACCCACTTGTATCTTCCCAGAAGATGAGTAATCATTAATGACATTGGTTTTACAGTCCTTTGAGGACATTGCAATAGCATTTAAATGAAGACCAATACTCGGTACAACACATCTCGCCGAAGAGGATTCACAAGCCGCAGTGTTATTCTCATTCACTATTTGCTTATTCCCTGGCATCTCAAAGTCCAGGCAACGTCTTCTCACACCACGGTGCAAGAGTGAAACAGCCTAATCACCACAACAAAACAAACTCTTTTCAGAGAAAAATATCATATATAAAAACACTAAAGATAACAAGATTGAGATGTTTTACCTCATAAGGAATGGCATTAGAGGACTCATGTTCATTGTTTGAATCAGGCTGCTGCATTGTTTGCATCATCCCTACACCAGTACAAAACCGTGCTTCGGAATTTGATGTTCTCTGCATCATAAGGCATCTAAAAGCCTCTGAGTCATTAGGTGAGTCAAAGATTAAGAGCTCAGAAGCATCTGAAATCAAACTTTCCCAATCTGGAGTTTCGATTTTCCCCTGAACATTATCATACATCTTCTGTAACTCCATTCCTGCCTCCTCACAAGAACCATTCTCTCCTCGAGGAGCATATGGAACAAGAGAAAGATCGGTAGTATCTCTACCACACGGTGAAGCAACAAGATCGTCAGGATTTGTTTGTGACAGCCCCATTTCAATTGAAGCTTCTTCTTCTGCTGAAAATTCTTCATTAGGAGTAGACTCGTCTTCTTCTTGGGATTCAATGGGATTGGGAGGAAGAGAAGAAGAGTTATGAGTTTTGAAGAATCGAGATTCTTTATGAGAAGAAGTAAGGTGAGGTGAAGTGAAAACAGAGGGAGGAGAAGTGAAATTGAGAGAGCTAAATGGATGAGGAATTGGAAGTGATTTGATAGTTCTTATTGGAGACAAACTGTTTATGTAGTTGAACACTGGTGAATCCTGCATTTTCCACACACAAAAAAGTGAGAATTAACAAACATAAAACAGAGAACAAAAAGTGCGTGAATTAGGGACGATTCATCATAATTGTGTTTGTTATTAACACACACCACACTGTCAAAAATAACTGTAAATTACATATATTATGAAACTTATTGTGTGGGGAAATTAAGGTAAGAGCAAAGATAACAGATCTCAAGAAACAGAAAGTAGAGATTTGTATAGTGAATTGGTAATGATTTGATCATAATTAACACTTCACTATGAAAATGTGAACTGAAACCGTTAAAAGTCAAACGAATCTAAAACCAGTTACAATTGTGTTCTGTCTTTGAACTTAACTGTCTTAATTTCAAATAAAAACCAAGAAATGGATTTTGTAAAACTAAAGGAATTGAGAAACAAAAATTGGATTAAAACTATGAAATCTGGATTTGTTTTACCAAAAAAAAAAAAAAGTGAAAAATTTCTGACATGGGCACCAAACTTTGAGAATTGGCACCATAAAACATAAAAACAGCAAAAAATTAATTGCAGACAAAAAAACACAGAAGTTTGACCAAAACAATAATAGAAGTTTAAAGAAGAAGAAGAAAAACCTCGAATCTGGATTTGGAGATAGGAGTTCCGATCTGTGTAATAACACTCTTCTGAGGCGTATCCATTTTCCAAACACACAAACCAAAGAAAAATATCTCTCTCTTTCTTTCTTATCTCTGAAGAAGAAGTCTCAGTTCTAGTTCTATCACTTTTTTTTCTCTCTCTCTCTCTCTATTTTTAGTGGAAGAAGATGAAGAGATTCAAAAGAAGAGCAAAGGCGGGAAATGAAGGATTATGTCAGAAACAGACCCACCACTCAACTTTCTCCTAACACCTGTCTTTCTTTCTCTGTATCTCTCTCTTGTAAGTATTATATAATCAACAACTGTGTGTATATATTATATATCTGTTGTATATATGTGAATAAATGAATGAATTGAATCTTTGATGCTTTGCTTTGTCTTCAATCTACCCGGCTAAATACTATATACTCTCTCGATTCTTTCTTCTTTTTATTAAAGTAACGGACATCAGTATTTTTTCTTTTCCTTTTTTCTTTATATTTATTGTTATTATTGGGAGAAAATATTAATAAAATAATTTATATTATAGGGATTATTTTAGTTACAGTTCTGTATTCACTGCTTCTATTTTGTTTGCATGCAATCGAAAGTTTCCTTTCTTTTGTTAAGTGGTTATGTACATTCCTTTTTGCCACTAATAATGAACTATTCTTTTTTTAGAACATTGACTAAAAAAAAACAAGTCTTTGTCAATAGTCATGCACGCGTATAATAATATTTCTTCTCCCTATAGGCTATACAAATCATTATTTCTGGATTTTATGATAATAAATGTTGGGTTTACCCGAAATTAATTAAGTCATGCAGGCTTTGAAGGAGATAATTCGTAAGAATATTAAGAAAAATAAAACTGACAGAGAGGATTGTTATAAGTTTAATGAAAAGGAGCATAATATAAGGCTAAAACTGGGAGAATTATATTCGTAAAATAAAGATCCCACTTAATAGTCTGCTAATTACGAGAAAATCGCTTATGATTTATGACACCTAAATTGAAATTAGGGTTGGTCAATTAATCACATTAATAATAATAATAATAAATTCGGATCTAAACGTATGTAATAACGCTCGATAAAATCAAGTATATTATTGCATAAATTGTCTTTCTCTTGTCATGAACATTCTTGTACCAATCTGTTTAAAATTAAAATAGTTTCTCGATCATATTTAGCTATTTTAGTTACTTCGTAACTACTTGACACGCCTCTGACATAGCATATAAGATCACAATCTATATAAAACAAATGTTTGCATTTGCGTTTAGTATTGTTTTTGTATACCAAAACTGTTACCCATGTGATCATTAGCTCTTCAAAATCCACCATATCAAATTTTATATTTATATAAATAGAAGTAAAGTTTTTGTGCCATTTATAACTATAATATTCACATAATTACATCTATATGTATATAAAAAATGATTGCATTCGTGTTTAGTATAATTTTTGTTTACCAAAATGTTATCCATGTGATCATTTATACTCATCAAAATCCTTGAAGTTGTTATTTAGGTGTTACGAAAACGATATTTACATTTATAATATGTAAAAAAATAAAAATAGGAGTAAAGGTTTTAATGTGATTTAGAATGTAGGTTATTAAAATACATAGAGCCGGGCTATATGATAAGTAAATAAATTTTTATTGTTTCCACTAAAACGAAGATATCAATAAACCATGCCTTCCCCGTGACACCTTTACAGTTAAAAGCTCTAAGAATTTAATATAAAATCGCCGGTGGGGTTACGTTTTTGTTACTACGTGATTTTTTTCCTGAATTTACATTTATAACCATGTCCTTATCCGGGAGCCATTTTGTTGGTCCATGGGTACTTTCGGAATTAATGAAAATGACAGCTAGGCGTTATGTGACATTGGGCGGGAAAAATGGATTTGGAACGAAGGGGATTCATGTACGCTAGGGTTTACCTTCGTTATGGTGCGCTATTGAGTTTGTGGGATCTGATGGATGAAAACTAGACACGTGGATGGATGTTTGCCTAATTGGCTTCGCAAGTTTACGGTGCACGATCGTTGAACTACGTGGACTTTTTATCCAGATCTTGTGTCTACCGTATTCTTCGCATAGGTGAAAGCAAACACGCCAAACGACGTAGTATTTTGTTCTAATATTTTGTTTTCTCATCATGACTTGAATAATTTTTTTATTGTTACGTGTATAGTAAAGTGCCTAAATAGAGACAACACCTTGCTTGTATATTGATATTAAAAAGAGTATATATATTATATAGGAATTATGTTAAATTCTCAAGAAATAAGGATATCGAAATATACAACAATATGGAAATTATACTAAATATCGTAACACTCCCTCTCAAGTTGGAGTATGGAGATCACGAACGCCCAACTTGTTAAGTAGATAGTTGAATTGTTCACCTCCAAGAGTTTTAGTACGGCAACTTGCTCGTATATAAGTACATGAGAGGTAGCTATGTTGCCAGCAATGATCTCATCCCGTATGAAATGACAGTCTGATTCTATATGTTTGGTATGTTCATGGAAGACCGGATTGGCGGCGATATGAAGAGCTGCCTTGTCATTGAGGATGAGTGAGAAATGCTGATGGACTGAAGAAGTTATTTAATCCACATGAGTTCTTGACAAGCAGCCACCATGGATCGATACTCAGCTTCGGCGGAGGAAAGAGATACACGTTTTTGCTTATTCGTTTTCTAAGAAATCGGCAAATCTCCAAGAAGAACAACATAACTACTTAAAGAGCGCCGTGTGAGAGAACATGTGTTCCAGTCCGAATCACAATAAGCAGTAATCTGAAGATCACATGTCGAGGAAAGAACAATGCCTTGTCCCGGAGAGTCTTTTAGATATCGTACGACTCGAATAGCTGCCTCCCAATGAGATTGAAGAGGATCTTGCATGAATTGGGCAAGCAAATGAACCACATAGCTAAGTTTTGGGCGAGTAAGAGTAAGATACACAAGTCGTCCAACAAGACGTCTATACTTGGAGGGGTTGGAGTACGTTGGTCCCGAAGAAGCATGCAAACAATGGTTCTGTTCGAGTGGAGTATCAACGGGTCGTGCGCTAGTAAGACCACATTCAACAATAATATCAAGGTAATACTTACGTTGCGAGAGATAGAGACCATCTGGTCCATGCGCGACTTTAATCCCCAAAAATATTTAAGCGGTCATAAGTCCTTCATTCAGAAACAAGTATAGAGATAGTCTTTAAACTGAGATATAACAGAGGATTCATTGCCAAGTATCACCAAGTTATCAACATACACAAGGATGTGAAGAACAACAGAACCACGGACACGAGTAAACAGTGAGTAGTCTTTTCGACATTGGATAAAACCATAGCTGATAAGAGCATTTGAGAGCTTAGTGTTGGGTTTCTGCAAGCCCAAGTCAACTCTCTATTAATATAATATTGTTCGCTTTGGGCCCATGTGGCAAATCCCGCACGAATTTCTTTTTGGTCTCCTTCCCAAAAGGTCTCATACTAATTGGAGAGTGACTTATCTTATATATTAAAAACTTATTTTCTAATATTCTGATGTGGGACATTGGTTTGTATCCCAACAATCCTCCCTTCAAACCATGGACCACGAACCTTAGCCTCCCCTCCAGCGAAACCTTGACACCTAGGCACTAGCACTCCTTATTCGCAAGATTCTTTTGAGGCACTCTTCTTATCATGTCACATTGAGGGGGGCTCCTTCCACACCGAGCATTCAGCCCACACCCACCTCTGTAGGTTCACTTTCTGAACCTTAGCTCTGATACCAATTGTTGGGCTTTCTGCTAGCCCAAGTCAACTCTCATTAGTATGATATTGTTCGTTTTGGGCCTAAGTAGCAAAGTCCGCACAAATTTCTTTTTGGTCTCTTTCCCAAAATGCCTTATATTAATTGGAGAGTGGCTTGTCTTATATATTATAAAATTATTTTTTAATCTTCCGATGTGGGACATTGGTTTGTATCCCAATACTTAGCGAACCAGCAATGAGGAACTTGCTTTAAACCATACAAAGATTTATTTAACTTACAAACGAGATTATGATCTGATGGGTGAAAACCTGGTAGAGGTTTCATATAAAGTTTTTTGTCTAAATCACCGTGAAGAAAAGCATTATGGACTTCCATATTGAAGTTTCCAATTCTTTGCGGATGCTACACCGAGCAAAATATGAATAGTGCTCATTTTAACTACCGGAGCAAAAGTTTTATCAAAATCAACGCCTTCTCCCTGAAGATTTCCCATAATTACCAATCTCGCTTTGTAGCATTCAATAGATCCATCTGCATTGTATTTGATGCGATAAACCCACTTGGATCCGAGAACTTTCTTGCCTGGAGGGAGAGGTTCAAGCGTCCATGTATTATTTTCTTCAAGAGCATCTACCTCAAAACCCATAGCTTTCCTTCAAACTTTGTATTGGACAGCATCTCAGAAAAATATAGGTTATTCACCTGTAGTAATATCAACTAAGAACGCTGCGAGACTCCCTGAGAAACGGTCACTAGAGATAAAGTTAGCGATAGGATAGAGACACATACCCGAAGAAGTCGGTGTGGAGACAATTGAGTCGAGAACGGGGAGTTTATCACATTGAGCAACATACGTAACATAAGGTGATAAACGTGTAGAGGGGAAACATTTTTGAAATCCAAAACCAAGTTGTTCAGGAGGTTCAGGCGACATAGCAACTGGTGAAGCAGGAAAATTAGATGTTGACGTGACCGGAGTAGGATCAACTTCCATTGTTACTATAGATGAATCAATGGAAACATGAGAATTTATCTCAACACTCCCTCTGCCAACTATAGTGGAGATAGGTGGAGAATCAAGAAAATCGTCTAAAACCCTGATTTGCGGTGGAAAGGGAGCGATAGTCGTATCACGTGGAGAACCAGAGGAATCAACGAACATATACGGGAATAAGGTTTCATGAAAAGTGATGTCCCGTGACACGAAAATAGAACCAGTTGTAATACCAAGAACTTTCCAACCTTTTTATCCAAGTGGGTAGCCAAGAAACACACAACGTTGACTACGAGCTTGAAATTTATCAGTCTTTGCAGTTTAATGTTTTGCAAAACAAAGACTTTCAAATGTTCAAAGACGAGAATAGGGTGGAAGCTTATTGTATAAAAGTTTGTATGGAGTTTTACCGTCGAGAAGCGAAGTAGGAGTACGATTGATGAGATACACAGCGGTAAGAATACTTTCTCCCTAATAATTTATTGGTAAATGACTTTGAAAGAGAAGAGCAAGGGCCATGTTTAATATATGCCGATGTTTACGTTCTGCACATCCATTTTGTTGTGGTATACCTACATATGAGGTTTGATGAACTATTCCATTTACCGCGAAATAAGATTTTATGCAGATAAACTCGGTTCCATTATCACTCTGGACCATCTAAACTTACTTACCAAATTATCTTTCTGTCATAACAAAAAAATTATTGAGAACCGATGCTACTTCACTCTTTGCAAGCAATAAGTGTATCTAGACAGCACAGGAGTAATCATCAACTATAGTGAGAAAATAATAAGCTCCATAAGTCGATGGAATACTATACGGACCTCATACGTCACAATGAATCAAAGAGAAATAATCGATGACTCTATTATTACAATCTAAAAAAGAATCTCGGGTTTGTTTGGCCTGATTACAAACTTCTCAAATCTCTTTAAATTTAAAACCATTAACATCAAAATCATCTAGAGCAGATAAAAACTTAGATAACACTTTCTTGCTTGGATGCCCAAGTCTTTGATGCCACAAAACTGCTTTAGCAACCATTATTATCTTGTGAGCTTTAGCTAGAACTATCCCGCAAAAGTGATAAACCCCGTTCTCTTCCTCACCTGCTCCAATCGGCATCATCGAAGAATGGTCATGTATAACGCAAAACTCGTTGGTGAAAATAGTGAAACATGAGAGTTCACATAATAAGCGAGCTAAAGAGATGAGAGTGCATGATAAATCTGGCACATAAAGAACTCGGCGAAGAGTTTTGTCACCACCAAGATGAAGTGAGCCTTCCTTGGTAGCAAATGAGTGTTTGCTATTTGGAAGAACAACAATACAACGAGGAATATCATGAAGATCGGTTAAGAGATAACCATCACCCGTCATATGATGTGATGCACCAGAGTCAATAAGAAAATCAACATTACCAGAGAGCATTTTCGAAGATGGAGATTGTTCGTGTTTCAAGAGATTAACGATTGCCGACCATGCTTCTTTGCTTACACCGGGAATACCAGAGTCATTAGAAGAGGATACCACAGCCTGAACGTTGTTTACATGTGGTGGAGCAAAACACCCTCTGCCACGGCCCCGACCAGGTCCTCGTTCTCTTCCTTCATAACCGTGAGGAGCAGATTCATTGTTATTGGAGTCAGTCTACCATTCGGGATAACCATGCTTTGTAAAACACGTCTCTACTGTGTGATTTGTGCTACTACAGTGAGTACAAAGAAGGTTATTTCGGCCACGAGTGATGGAGGAGATTGCATTAATGCCGGTTGAGACAGCAAAACTAACAGCATCAATCCGCTCTTCCTTACTCCGAGAAATTGTTAGGTGACATTCTTCAGCTATGAGTTCTGAATAAATTTGATTTAAAGATATCTCCTTTTCACGAGTGAGTCATCCCAAAAGGTTTGTGCGAGTAGTGCCAAATTTTGACGAATTCAGTCCCATAA
Organism: Cardamine occulta; assembly: GCA_028015245.1. Taxonomy (NCBI): domain Eukaryota; kingdom Viridiplantae; phylum Streptophyta; class Magnoliopsida; order Brassicales; family Brassicaceae; genus Cardamine; species Cardamine occulta. The sequence continues at coordinate 12,634,863 of CM051386.1, read as the reverse complement.
GAAATTGATGTATCCATTCATGTTCGTGACGTTTATGACGACTCTGCAAAATTTGACATTCAAACTTCTCACAACAACATCCAAGCGCTGGCTCATAATCACCAAGATCATCCCACAAAATCTTGAGTTTTTCGAAGTAAGTTCCAATATCTTGTCCGTCTTGTTGACACACAACAAGGTCAGCTTTTAACTGATGAACTCATAAGGCGTTACCTGCGGAGAAACGAGTTTGCAAGTTTTCCCACAGAACACGAGCGTTATCAACTACCGATATCGCGTTATGAATCTTGGGTTTGATATTTGCATATAACCACCCGATAAGCACGGAGTTTATGATGACCTAGCCGTTGTATTCGTCGGAGGTTGATGATAGCTGGAGAATGGTCCCGTCGATAAACTCGTTTGGCTCGGAGATTGTTTCGAGCAAGTTTGGCCCATCGTTCATTGTTGTCACCGTTCAACAAAATTGGTGTTAGAACATGGTGAGGATGATCCGATGGATGGAGATAGTAAGACGATGAGGAGATCTCATCTTTGGTGGAGGAGTTCTTGTTAGCTGAAGCATCTGTCGATTTCACTGTGGGAAGAGTCATGATTCAGTAGAGAAGTTTGGGAGAGAACAATAAAAAGAAGAAGAAGATTATAATTTAATGGTGTTCGGATCGATTAGGGTTAGACTCCGATACCATGCCAAAATAGAGAGAACACCTTACATGTATATTGATATTGAGAAGAGTATATATATTACATAGGAATTATATTAAACTCTCAAGAGATAAAGATATGGAAATATACAACAATATAGAAACTATACTAAATATCGTAACATAAAGTCTTCTAGTTATGATCTTATTTGCAAAATAATATGGTTACAAAATCGTAAATATGAACAAGTTGATTTTGAGCGTTATTTTTGTAAATAACATGTTTTTGTCTCTTTGATGACATTATTTTAGATGATATTTAGTTATCTGATTCAGAAGTATGTAAGCAAAAAAAAAAAACAAAAAACAAAAACACTTACTTACGATTTATTTTGGCATTGCATCATACTTGCAAATAAGTTCCCAAATTAAGATATCTACCTAACTAACCATATGTTTGATTTACGCATACAAAGTAATGAATATACTATTCCTGTATTATTATTTTATCAACACTCTATCAGTATCGGTAGTTGGTATTTTGTATTAGTAAGGTCATAATTAAAGTCATATTCACATTTATGAAAATGTGTTTTTTGACATATATGTTTGTTGGTTTGAAGTAGGAATGTTGAAAAATGTGTTTTTGACATGTGTTTGTTGGTTTGAAGTAGGAATGTTGAAAAATGTGTTTTTGACATATGTGTTTGTTGGGTTTGAAGTAGGAATGTGGTCCGGTATGGTGGTGCTTGTATCGGTGTTAAAAAAAAAAAAATGTCGGTCGGTTAGGCACATGCTAGCTTTGCTGCCTTGAGACTTGAGAGCCAACTCACGATCAAAAGTTTTAATCCAAATTGTACATTGTTTGTTACAGACCCAGACCTGATACAGGATCGAATTAGTCTAAAAAACATCATTAACTATGGTTATATATATTAAGAAGTGATGAAATGTCGACAGTTGTTTATGGCTAAGATTACTTGTAATTTAAAGAGCATGAAACTAAGATAACAAAAACCATTCATTTCCTACGATTCTAGAGTCCATATATTGATTTTATTTTTGTTTGTCGGATCTCACATAAGTATTTTGATAAGTTGGTAGCTTGAATCCAATCTTTATAGATTTCAAACGACTTGAAAATGAGTGCTAGCTACATATATATCTCAACTATTAGTGGCTTGAGGCCAACCACTAGGTTGAATTTTTATTTCTTTGTAAAAGGAGAAATATAAATACTTATATATATATATATATATATCGATGACTAATCTTTAATACATGCACGTTCCTGTAAATAAAATCAATTGCAACTGAATGAAGAAACTTTTTGGTATAAAACGATAGTGAAATCCTAATTATTATAGTATAAGAAACGCTCGTTGGTACACATGCAATGATCCAAAAATACAAAAAAAAAACAAAAAAAAACCAGAGAATTATAAAAATAAGGAAAAATTATTGTATAAAGTGCCCAAAGTAATACAATATGGAGAGTAGAAAAAGCACATTCTTCTGGCATAAAGAAGCTCCATGCTAAAATCATAGTGTCGACCAAACATGCTGCCTGCAAGATCACGTGCCTACATGCCAAAGCACGTGACATAAAACACATAAGTAAGATTATCACTATTTTCTTTATAAGATTGGATATTAAAACTAAACGCAACACATATATTGAGTCTTTAAATATAATTGTTAGTAGATAAACTATTATAAAGCTGTTAATTGAACTTTTAGCGAATGTCAGGTTGCTTGATACTCGTAAGAAGATTAGTCAGAGATTAAAGAAAGACTACAAAATAAACAATTATTAACATTTAGATTATTAAGTCAAGATCCTCACTAAATTACCATAAGAAAAGGCCAACGTACCAAAGTCATTATTTAGCTCCTATATGTTTGTACGGTGAATCTTTATTTTAGTCCTTTCTCTAATCATCTACGTACAATCCCTTGTAAGTACAATATTTATCTGTATAAATTTACGAAGTCAATTAAAGATATTAAAAGATGCTATTGGTTCGGAACAAAATGGCAGGTTTCTTAAATTGTTGATTTATGGTGAAATAGATTGGTGTAATTAACACCAAAAACTCTAACATGACGTAAAACGCAAGGTGAGCTGCATGCCTAACTGCGGAACAAGTCCAAAAAAAAAGACATATGTATTTGCTTATCCAAAGACTTTTTGATGAGGATCGAAGAACTCCAGAAAATAACATGATCTTAATTTTGTTCATGTAGCGTTTCGTAATTCACTTCTCGGATAATCGAAGAACACTCCTAACAATTACTCAATCAATATTTTTCAGCCAATTTTCAACGACGATTTAAATCAGTTGGTAGTTGACTGACTTTTTTTTTGATAAATCGTAATAAATATTTTGTTTTTTTTCCATTCCTCTTAGATGTATGTAAATAATTGTAATTGATATTTTGGTATGACCTTGGACTTTGCAACTCTCTTTTAAGTACATAAAAGTTGGTATGCATATCTTTTGACTTACATACTCACGAATCAAGGTGTATTTCAACTTTTCCTTTTTTTTTCTTTCTATATCAATATATTTATCTCGATTTAATAAAGTGGAACCACGCCGATTTATAAAACATAAGACATTTTCTCTAATCTCCAATGTCCGGCTCCTTGAAGAAATAACAAATTAAACATTTTATAAAGAGGGATGTCCACTTGAACTTTTTAGATGATAATATATGCATGTTTTCTTATAGATGATAATGTTATGTGTGTAGATGTGAAAAAACTTCCACTTCATCCCGGATTTCAACTTTTGATCTTAAAGAAATAACATTTCCATTCATAATCGGATAAGTGAAGTTTTGTTTTGTTTTGTTTGGGGTTATACACTACACTATACATGGTTAACTTATTATTACTCAACTTTTTGAAGTCAAATGGGGATTTCACTGCAATTTTTGGTCATGCAGATAAATGGTTGAGATAAATGTGGATCAGAACCTTTTTAGTTAGTTAGAGCATTATAAGGAAAATATGATTTTGAGATCGTACATATATATAGATTGATGAATGATGAATGGAAGCTTGCCATGATTTAGTCAACAAAAGAAGCAACTAATAATGTGGTGTTGTCTATTAAATGTTCTTAGGCCAATTATAGGTTTATGAAGTAGCATAAAAAACGTTATTGACTTTTTAGTGAGAGAGTCTTAGTAAGTTTGAACAAAGTAAGATAGTCGTAGTAAATGTCATGTTACATATAAATGTGTGTTGCGACAACAAAACAATATAAATTTTAAGGTTGGGTTTGATCTGATCTCGGCCCCGGCCCTTCAATTTATTTTTTGTTTGTTTGTATTTTAGTATCAACTTTTTTATTTTTAGAACTTGTTCCAAAAAATTTTTACGGAAAACTTGTTCAATCCGATTTGTAGTAAGATTTATGGTAAGCATCTAAACATCATTGATTTTCTAAACAAGTATTATCGTATCAATCCAATCAGTGTGGCGCAATTGTATACCCTTCGAATTTCAATGTGTTTGACATCGAAATTTCAAGATGATTTTACACCTTCGAATGAAAATGTTATATGTGATCTTGCTGCATGTTTGACCTAAGATATCTTGCCACAAGCCAATAACACACGTTGTGCACAACCATAGCTTCTACTACTAGGATAATCTAACGCGTGGTAAAGGTGTTTTTTTCCCCTGCGGCCAACTTTATTTGCGAGCTTGAAAGACATGACTTCCCTAAAGTCGGCATAACTCTTAATCGCACTGTTGTTTTGACTTCAAACCATTTCTTGATGAACTGTAAAAACTCTTGATACTCTAAAAGTACCATAAAAGCACTCATCCATATAAATGAACATAAGAGCATACACATATACAAACAAATAGTCTTTTATTTATACCATCACAATTTGAGCGATCCAGGAGATATAATGGGTGCAAAATGACAATGGGAGGGAATTGAACTTGTGACCTATGATGAGAATGGGTGCACTCTAACCATTTTTCCACTATAAAATCAATATGTTTGGTGTAAAAAAAAAAATTATTTATATTTTAGGGGGTGCACCCACTGCCTCTTAGCTAGATCCGCCCATGTCCTGAAATATCCTGGTTTTCGTGCTTTGCGTCTTATTTATATCACAATTCAGTCATAACAAACTCTCAGTCGACGTCTCACCCGCTTTCATCCTTCAAGGGTGTGCCTTCTTATCCACTTACATCTTCAAGCATGTGCCTCCTCACGTCCCAACTTCTCCTCAATAATAGCACTCTTCTTTTTCCGAGTATATACCCTCCAAGGTGTATCAGACCGATTATGAGAAGTTGAGAAGTAACATCAAGCATCAATAAGATGAAACATCTTGAACATGTCATTTAACATGCTGTGAAATTCGGTCCGAGTTTCCTTGCAGGTAATAGATCTTTTGCTTTTCTTTTTCTTTTCGTTTACTTATTCAAATCCTACATGCATATGACAAAAGTGAAGCAAAGAGTCTTAATTTGTGTGGTAGCTTGATAGGTTTCAGAAGTAGAAAAAAAAGAAAGATTAAGGACTGGCCCTGACTACAAGCGGGGCAAGCCCATGCTTGCGGCTTTCTACGGCCGATGCTTTTTTAACAAATGTTAATAGCAGGGTTGGTTGCACACATCATTTTGAGAGTTGACAAGTTCGAACCCATGTCATGTCAAATTAATAGTTTCATATATCTGAAAACATTTTGCAAGCACATACAGTATATAGGAAATATCAAGAAGTGAAAAAAAAGTTAAGAGAGCATTTTGCTTCTCACATGAACATTTATGGGGAGGTTTTACCACCATTTATACCTGTCAAGGTTCACACTTGTCCCTTACGATTGGATTTTCATTTTTGATATATCATATATGAAATCTGAAAAATATCTGTACTTGAGACTTGAGAGAATATATTGCTCCTTTTAACCACCCATAGATCATTCTCAAGTTCACTAAAGAGCTTAGGTCTTTTTGGAGGGATTTGGAAGCAGTAGAAATCAAGTACTGTTTCAGATGAACACTGAGAGACGTAGTCCTATTGAATGCTTTTCTTCTCTCCATAATGATGCTTCTTTAAGCCGCAAGACCATTGGTGAAAATAAAAAGTCAAAACTTGAACATGCAAACAAAATATGAATTTTTTTTTATAAACATCACGCGAAGTTGAAAACGTGTAGGAACGTGCAAATATCATATGGTCCTCAGCATGCTTTAATATATAGTTTTTTAGAAACCACTTACGAAGAACAAGTCCTCGGTCATCTTCTTGGCCGTCACACTTGACATTATACAAAAAAAAAAGAGAACACATACTTTCATAGTTATTCTTCAAATCGATTTTGGGAGATTTAGTAAGAGATCAAAACTCTTTCTTACTCTCTCTCTCTCTTTCTCTCATGGATTCTACTTGTTCTTCTTCTTCATCTCGCCGCCGTTACATGTATGATGTCTTCCCAAGTTTCTGCGGTCAAGATGTTCGCAAAACCTTTCTCAGCCACTATCTTGAAGGGTTTAAAAGAGAGGGAATAAACACATTCAGAGACCATGGGATCGTGAGAAGCGAGTCTATTTACGCTGAGCTCGTAAGAGCTATCAAGAAATCAAGGATTTCTGTCGTTATCCTATCGAAAAACTACGCTTCTTCAAGTTGGTGTCTCAACGAGTTGCACTTGATAATGGAGTGCCGGTTTACCCTAGTACAGACTGTTATGCCAATCTTCTACGATGTGGATCCCTCTGATGTAAGAAAACAGACCGGAGATTCCGGGAAAGGATTTGAGGAAACTTGTCATGGAAAGATAGAGGAAGAAAGGCAGAGATGGAGACAAGCTTTGGCTGAAGTTATGGACATTGCCGGAGAACATTCTCTTTCATGGTATATATAGTTCCAACTTCCATCATACTAAATCCATTTCACAAGTTTTCGTGTCGATTTTAGTACTCACTGAACTTCATATTTAATTGTCTTTCGTAGGGCTAGTGATGCGGAGATGATCTCGAAAATTGTCATGGATGTTTCAAACGAGTTACCATCTTCGGACTTTGATAGATTAGTTGGAATAGAAGCTCATGTAGCAAAGATAAAATCGATGATGTGCTTACAATCTGAAGAAGTAAAGATTGTAGGGATGTGGGATCCTTCTGGTATTGGCAAAACCACCATAGCTAGAGCCTTATATAAACAAGTTTCATGCAACTTCAAGCTTAAATAATATAAGGAGAATGTTGACGGAAAGTATAAGACGATCCAATAATTTGACAAGAATCACTTGCAAAATGTTTTGGAAGACGAGTTACGCTGGGGAATTTTGGATCATAGGGATATGAAGATATCTGACTTACACGAAGCACATTTTAGGCTAAAGCACCAAAGAGTCCTTCTCATTCTTGATGATGTTTGTTGTGATGAGCTAAAAGCTTTGGGAAATCTCATTCAGGCTCTTAGATTCAGAAGTAAGGTGATTGTGACGAGTGAAGATGTATACAAATTGAAAACTAACGGGATCAATCAGATATACAAAGTGGTTTTCCCATGGAGGGAAGAGGCTTTGCAAATCTTCTCATACTCTGCCTTTGGACAAGAGTCTCCACCAAGAAGTTATTTGGAGCAAGCTGTTGAAGTAGCTAAGTTATTTGGAGCAAGCTGTTGCTCCTTTCCCACTTGGTCTCAAAGTCTTGGGTTCGTCGTCTTTGCGTGGGAAGACAAAAGATGAGTGGACAATAAAACTTCCTAAGCTCAGAAACCATCTTGAGAATAAGGATATATAGAATGTAATTAGATTTGCCTACGATGGTTTATGTGATAGACAAAGAAACACACTTCATGGGTTAGTAAGTTCTATGCGATGCGGTAGGGACGTGAACAGATTCACGTTTCTGGAGAGTGCATGAGTATAGATTTAATTATTTTTTTGTTTGATTTATTTAGACAGATTTTTAAACTCAATTTGGCATTTTTATTCGATGCTTTAAGCAATCCGTTTGTTTTAACACTTCTTGTTCTTGTAACAAAAAAATTACATGTCCTAGATTGCAGTACCTCTATGTTTGCTTCCACTTTTAACATTTCCCGTATTGCAATCCCGAAAACAAAACTTGGCCTTGTATCGCATCATTAAACACTAGGGTATACCCTTATATGGCCTTGATTGGTAGAGCATATTAGTGGGTTTAATATTTTTTTAAGAGCAAATCATGTTTTATTAATTGAGTATAAAAGAGAGCATAAAGTTTTTTAAATGCTCCAGAGTCCACTGCTAATCAATGGAGCTTTTCCTAAGCATAGAGGTTTAAAAATTGTAAAAGTATATTTTTACCCTTAATAATTTGATTAATTTTCTGTAGATGCCATTGAAAATTTACTATAAATTTATGATTATAAAATTTAACCTAATCACAAAAAAAAAACCTAAAAACCTACGGAGCACGAGAGTACGAGACAACAAAAATATCCATTAGAAAAATTTAAAGTGAGTTGTTTTCAAATCTATACTTTTTTTGACTTTTCTTTCAAAGTTCTTATACTTGTATATAATACATAATTATGTAACACATATATACATAATTACGTAATACATATGATATGCAAAAAAGAAGTCAACGAACATGCATGTTTAACTTTCTTTGAAAACAAATGATATATATTTTTATGCTTATAAAATACAAAAACATAGTTACATATTTTAAAAAAAAAATTTGAAATAAAAAATATATTCATTTATCTATCTATATATTAGAATTATTACCATGTTAGCAAATTTTGATATATATTTTTGTTTTACATAATGATGTCTATAATTGTAATTTTATGTGTAACTGCTCACTGCTATACCAATCACATATCATTAATTTAATATAAATGAGCTTGCTGCTTCTGATCGTCAAAGCTTATGTTCCTTACAGCTTATGCTTTACTATAAGTTTTACCAATCAGAGCCTATATATCCATAAAAACACATTAGGCTCCATATACATAACTCGATCATCATAAGTACAAGTTCAACTCAGTATCATATATAAATATGCAAACAATATGTCTTAATTTCAAGATTCACATTAGTCCTACCCACACTCTATATTTTCAATCAAAAATACGCTTTAATTAAGACCCACCTATAGCTATTCAACCAATTGGGCTACACTTGTCCATCGTTTTGAATGCACAAAAGTATTAGAATAGGTGTATATGTGAATAATAATCTTAAAATTAATTTCCATCTAATCCTAGATTAAGCTCTGATTTTTTCACTATGCGCTAGGCCTAGGTCAAGCACTCGCCTAGTAAATTTTAAAACATGAAAATAAAGAAGCAACATTTGGTTGAGTTCTTATACTAAGTCAAAGTACCACACAAAGTAGTTCAGAAGATCAGAGCAACCGGAAGTGGGCTTTTTGGAAATCATCATTGTCGGTCTAAAGGGGGATAGCTATAGATATTAGAAGCTTGTAGAAGATTCTAAGAGCATGAAGAGTTTCCTTTTACAGAGAAAAAGAAAACACAAAGACAAAAGGACAATTTCCTAATCCATAAAGAAAAAAGAAATTGTCTATTTCTATTAGTTTTAGAATAGAAAATTGGCTTGTTGTATAGCCACGACACAACAAGCCACGACCTATTTAGTATAAATAGGGTGCTAAGGCTTTAGAAAAGCCTAGCACAAACTGAGAGAGAATTCCTAAGCAATTAAGTTTTAGCTTCAAAGAAATAATAAGCTAAAGATTTAAAGAGGGCTAAGGGTTTAGAGAGAGTTTTTGTTCTTGATCGGATTGTGATCGAAGAATAAGAGATTGAGAGAATAGAAAATAGTTTAAAGAAAAACCTTGTAAACATATTTTCTATTAATCAAAAACAGTTTTGAGAAACCTGTTTCACATCGTAACCTATTTGTTGTACCAATAAATCTTGCGTTTTCAATTGGTATCAGAGCAGTCACTTGTGAGGATTGCATACATGTGAGATCCTGTGGAAAAGATGGAGAGCTATCAGGAACTGGTTAACAACTCAAAAGTTGTTCTAGATGATGGAAATTATGGATTTTGGAAATCAAGAATTAAATCTGTGATAAGAGAAATCGATGTGTTTGCATGGAAAGCTATCTTGGAAAAGTGGGAAAAACCGAAGATTAAGAATGAAGATGGTACCACAAAACTCAAAGCAGAGACGGATTGGACAGAAGATGAGTTGAAGAAATCTAAATTTAATGCCAGAGCTCTAACCGCCATACATTGCAGTGTTGGTAGAAAGCAGTTTGAACTAATTCAGGGATGTGAAACTACAAAAGAAGCTTGGGATATCTCACAGACTCATTATGAAGGGACAACTAAAGTGCAAACATCAAGAAAAGACATGATAACATCAAGGTTTGAAAATCTTAAGATGGAAGAACATGAGTCAATCTCTGACTTCAGTTCTAAACTAAGTTCACTAGCTCAAGAAGCATTAACCCTTGGAAAGAAGTATAAGGACAAGAAGTTAGTCAATAAATTCCTAAGGTGCTTACCTTCGAGATTCATGGCGTACAAAACAACCTTGAATATTTCAAATAACACAGAAGAACTCAGTTTTGGGGAGGTAGTAGGAATGCTTCAAGCATATGAGATGGAACTTGGAGGAATTAAAAAACCAAAAGGACTGGCATTAACATCATATGAAAGTAAGTCTCAAACAGAAGAAGAAGATCATGTAAATCTACTAGTTCGAAGATTTGATTGAGCACTAAGGAAAGTTGAGCAGAGACAAGGAAATAAGCGATTTGACTCCTTTAAAAAGAACTCAAAAGAAAACAAACCATGGAACATCTATGGTTTTATTATTCAAACTGAATTGTTCAGACATTTAAATCTATCAGAATGTGTGGTTTGATGAATTATGGGAGAGTCTCAAACTTGGATGTGTTTTGGGTTGAATTCTTGTTTTTGAACATCTATGGTTTTATTGAATGTTTTCTTTAAAATCCATGGTATGTTACTTCTGCATTTGTGTACATACTTGGAAGATATTAATTGCAGATGCTTGAGAGTCACAAGGTTAAAAAGGGGAAGATTGAAGAAGCAACATTTGGTTAAGTTCTTGTACTAAGTCAAAGTACCACAGGAAGTAGTTCAAAAGATCAAAGCAACAGGAAGTGGACTTTTTGGAAATCATCATTGTCGGTCTAAAGGGGATAGCTACATATGCTAGAAGCTTGTAGAAGATTCTAAGAGCATGGAGAGTTTCCTTTTACAGAGAAAAAGGAAACACAGAAACAAAAAGATAATTTTCTAATCCATAAAAAAAAGGATATTGTCTATTCCTATTAATTTTAGAATAGGAAATTGGCTTGTTGTATAGCCACGATCTATTTAGCATAAATAGGGTGCTAAGACTTTAGAAAAGCTTAGCACAAACTGAGAGAGAATTCATAAGCAATTAAGTTTTACCTTCAAAGAAATAATAAGCTAAAAACTTAAAGAAGGCTAAGAGTTTAGAAAGAGCTCTTGTTCTTGATCGGGTTGTGATCGACGAACAAGAGATTGAGAGAACAGAAAATAGTTTAAAGAGAAACCTTGTAAACATATTTTCTATTAATCAAACAGAGTTTTGAGAAATCTGTTTCACATCTTAACCTAGTTGCTGTACTAATAGCTCTTGCGTTTTTTTTAAATACCATTAAAATAAATAAATTTAATCAATTTATTAAGAATAAAAGAGTCCATCAATTTTTAACTAATTAAATACACAAAATATAATATCTTTTTATTTTATTATAAATATTGAAAATTTTCCTCTGAACCTTTTTCATCTCTTATATTTTTAATAAAAATATATAAAAATTAAAACTTTACGGAATAAAATATGGTATATATTTTAATATTATTTTTTAGTCCAACGACATTCAATATAACATACATGAATAATTTGATATCATATAACAATATTTATTATTAAAATAAAAAATATATCCTAAATCTAAATCATGAATCCACGATATACATACATACTCAAATGGATACACGTACAAATTTACAAACATTTAATTTAACAAAAAAACCCAAAAAATTGAAGAGATAAAAGACATTTAATATATTGAAATACAATAGATATTTACTTATGATAATATATAATCGATATACTTGGAAAATATATAGAGATAAGAATGTAAGATTTTTTATATTTTTTTAAATAAAAAGAATATAAGATTATGCCAGCTGTGTTCTTTTTTTTTTTTTTTTTAAAAGAACTAATTTACACTTCATACAGTATATATACAACTAATATTAATGTATATATATATATGGCTTGTAACTTGTGCGAATTATTCATTGATTCGTTTTTGAAATTGGTAGCCTTTTTTTCGGTGATAACGTCAAAAACCTTTTAATTGTTCTTTTTCTCTTTTTGACATCAGTCTCTTAAAAAATAAAATAACAATAAAGGTTTTAAACCGAGAAAAAGACTACCAATTGTAAACACAAATCAATGAATAAGTCTCACAAGTTACAAGCCATATATGTATTAATATTACATTAAAAATAATAATATACAAATTCGGGTTGATTAGATTTGAAATATTACACTTTTTTTTCTTTACATAATTCAGTTTTGGATATGATTTGGGATTTTGGATTGGATCGATTCAGTTTTATGATCAGAATTGAAGACACCTTTTCTTGTTCTTTTTTATAAACGTTTTAAGTTGTAAAGAGGATTTTTTTTTGTAATATTTGTTTTCTATATATAAAGACAAAAACAATCAAAGATATTTTTCTTTAAAATTTTATTTGAGAATGAAATTTGAAAACAAATAAATACGTCTCCTTAAAACCAGCCTGAAAGAAACAGTTTCTCTTCCGTCTTTCACTCTCCATCTCTCTTCCGTCGTTTCCTAAGTCCTTTTCTCTTTTGAGATTCTCTCTTTGAGATCTTCTCTTCTATTTTTTCATCCATACACTTCAAAAAAAAAAGAGATTTTTGAGAAACAAACCTCTGTTTCCTGAGATAAATCTCGCTTTATTAGCTACATAATCACAAACCCATCATTAAAAATTCATCTCTTTCGTTCCCTTTAACCATCGTTTTACAATTAGCCTATTGCGTTTACGTTTCTGCATGTCCTAGTGGATGATACAGCTGACTTCTGCTTTTGTTATTTTTATTGATTGAATTTTAATATTGCTCATTCGTGTGCTTATTAGATCATAAAAGATAATTGTTGGTAACAAGTCGTTTTCTTAGAGTTTACTTTGATTTTTTTTTTAATTAAAAAACTCAATTGGATCAAATTTCATTATTTGGATGTTAGAGTATGTGCATGATCTTTGAGAATTTTGGTGATAAATCGTTTTTTTTAATAAGAATCTAGACTACCTTCATTATTGTTTAACCTCGTAATAAAAAGAAAAGATTGTTTTTAATAATTCTTGTGTGGTTTCAATTCACTAGTAGATGATGATGATGATTAGAAGATTATAGCTTTGAGTCAGAATCTAGTTGTGTGGTCTTCTTTGTCTAGTTAATTGATTTGGATTTTAAGATATGGAGAACAAATCAGAAGAAGATGGGAACAACAGCAAGAAAGAAAAGATCTTTCGAGCAGATAAGATTGATTTGAAGAGTTTAGATAAACAGCTTGAGAAACATCTAAGTAGGGTTTGGTCAAGGAACCTTGAGGTGAATCAAAAAGCTAAGGAAGAATGGGAGATTGATTTGGCTAAGTTATTAACAAGTGATGTTCTTGCTCGTGGTACTTATGGTACTGTCTACAAAGGCACTTATGATGGACAAGATGTTGCAGGTAACAAATCAAATCCAAAAAATAACTTGTTTCTTGTCTTATGTTTTCCATTAGAGATTTTGATTTTGTTTGGTGGTTGTTTGAGTAAATTGGTAGTGAAGGTGCTTGATTGGGAAGATGATGGGAATGAAACATCGGCTAAGACCGCTACAAATCGGGCTTTGTTCCGTCAAGAAGTCACTGTTTGGCACAAACTTAACCATCCAAATGTCACAAAGGTTGGTTATTTAGTTATTTGGTTAAGTTAGTTCACACAATTGAGTATTTAAATCTTGAAATGAACAGTTTGTTGGAGCTTCAATGGGAACAATGAATCTTAAGATACCATCAGCTGATTCAAGAGGCTCGTTGCCTCAACGAGCTTGTTGTGTGGTTGTGGAATATCTTCCTAGTGGAACATTGAAACAACACTTGATCCGTCATAAGCGCAAGAAACTCGCTTTTAAAGCCGTTATCAAACTCGCTCTCGATCTCGCCCGAGGGTAAATAGTGAATCTTCTTCATACACTTTTGTCAAAATTTTGTGACAAAAACCTCTTATTATTTTCATTGCTGCAGGCTAAGCTATTTGCATTCAGAGAAGATTGTGCATCGCGATGTGAAAACAGAAAATATGCTTTTGGATGCTCAAAAGAATTTGAAAATAGCGGATTTTGGAGTAGCGCGAGTGGAAGCTCTTAATCCAAAGGACATGACTGGAGAAACTGGTACTCTTGGATACATGGCTCCTGAGGTAAAACCTAAATCTTTATTTTTTCTCTGTTTTTCAAAACTCGAATAAAAAAAAAACTCGAATGTTCTTCTTTAGGTCATTGATGGAAAGCCATACAACAGAAGGTGTGATGTTTACAGCTTTGGGATATGTTTATGGGAAATCTACTGCTGCGATATGCCTTATCCTAATCTTAGCTTTGTCGATGTTTCTTCTGCGGTTGTTTTACATGTAAGTTCAAAACCCTACCTAGTTTCCTTGAATCTTACGTAAGGTTCAATTTCTGAATTTTTTTTTTGTTTGTATGAATTTGGAAAAGAATCTAAGACCGGAGATACCAAGATGCTGTCCGAACGCATTGGCGAGCATAATGAAAAAATGTTGGGATGGGAATCCAGAGAGACGGCCGGAGATGGCGGAAGTGGTGAAGATGCTTGAAGGAGTTGATACCACTAAAGGCGGTGGAATGATACCGGAAGATCAGAGTCCGGGCTGTTTCTGCTTTGCTCCGGCTCGTGGACCTTGACTTTGCTTTTTTTACTACTCGTTTTAGTTTTTTTCTTCTTTTTCTTGTTTGACATTGAATTGAATGCTGTGTTTCTTCTTCCCCAAGAAAACTTATTTGGAACTACAACTTTTTACTTTATTTATTTTTGGTGGTTGTGAATATTCAAAGTTAAGATGGAAACCAAATCATTGTTTTAGGGGTTGATAAAAGAGAAGAAAAACGAATAATTGTTTTTTGACCTAATGATTATCACATTATTTAATAATAATAACTTATTATGCAAGTATTTTACCAATCAGAAAATTGCATAATGTTGTGTGACATGTGAGATCAAATGATGTAACAGAGCTAGAAGACAATAGTTACTTTGATGGATTGCATTTATTATGTCATGCCTCAACGAACAAATAAATTATATGGTTTTCTACTGTTAATGAGAGTAATGACAACTAAAAAAATACATGACAATTTTTGAATGCTCCCTTATCAAGCTGTGGTAAGA
This sequence comes from Cardamine occulta, assembly GCA_028015245.1. Taxonomy (NCBI): domain Eukaryota; kingdom Viridiplantae; phylum Streptophyta; class Magnoliopsida; order Brassicales; family Brassicaceae; genus Cardamine; species Cardamine occulta. The sequence continues at coordinate 12,619,708 of CM051386.1, read as the reverse complement.
TCTTGCGGCACAGTCACTTGTCTTTTACTTTTTCCTCAGTGACCAAGCCAACGAACAGAACAAGAAATTTGACCAACCAAACTGGAAATGTATTCTCAGAATTTTTGCCGTCTCAGATATCGCGCGACACGAGTAGGAGAGTTTAATCTATTCCCCGCTAAGAACTGTTCTATCAATCTGTAAAATTCAATGTTTCCTTGGATCAAAACGTGAAGCTAACAAAGCAGAGGAAAAGGTAATGCGTTTTCTAATACTAGCTACTTACTTATTGCAGATTGACTTTTGCGAAGCTGCTACTTCGCGGTCAGGAAAAGAATCTTCCAGCCTTATGCTTAACCATACGTAAAGATCGAAAACCTGTTCAATTGTGTAATATTCAGACCTCTAGTTAGATTGGAAACATCCAAACACTCTGTTGTAACCCGAATTCTTGATCAAAACCTATACCATTCCATTGATCACTACTAGCAGGAAGAGAAAGATGTTACCTTATGAAGGGATTCAAGTTCCTTGAGTTCTGTTGGTGTTTTGGGAACCTTCACTCTGTCGGGTGCAAGTATCTCTGTGAGCCTCACAACGCCTGTCTTTGAGAAGTTTTGAGCAAACTGATGTAATAAACAAAAAAAGTAATAGTGAACAATTGTTTTGCATACATAGATTCCATTATCGATCGCTCAAAAGAAGATTGATAAGACCTTCTAGAGTTTTTTACCTGTGCAAGTCCCTGACCTGAAATTTCGTCATTTATATCAACTGGACTGTTGCACAAGTGCACATAAGTAACTTATGATCAGTCCAAACTTGCATCCAACTGAATCTTATTGAAAAATCTGTTATTTTTTTGCTATTACCTGACCACGAAAAGGTACTTCTCTTGCAATCCGAGGGGTAATTCATCAACAAGAGCGGCAACTCTCTGAAAATCAAGACTAACATGTGTGAAAAAAAAAATATTCTCAGTCTAATGTCTGAACAAAACTACATCATCGCTGAGCTTTACCATCATGTCTTCAACATTAGAGATGAAGTAGTTTGAAGACAACTTAGCATTATCAACAAAATGTTCCTGCCAAAGTTAATGAGCTAAGATTTCAGAACCACACTCACAAGGACCAAGAATAACGAAGGAAAAAATGTTATCTTACCAATATCTGGTACAAACCGTGTTTAGGGTGTGCTTGGGAATACCTAGACAGGAGGTCAAATGTTGGAAATAGTCCAGCACGCTGCACGATGGAAGTTTTGTGCAAACTTAGACAAGCTTAAGAAAGAAAAGCTGCAGAGAACTAACTTTAATGCTATAAAATTACCTCAATAAGAGGTGAAGGAGATTTGAGAGAAGAGTGGAGCAACGGAAGATCCTCTTTGTACAAACAAGTTACTTCGCCGATAGGGAACTTTGATTGGAATCTGCCAGCTCTCCCTACAATAGGATCATGAGAACATTAGAGAGGACATATCACCACTCTTGAAGTTTTAATTGGTATTTTTGTTGACTTATACCTGCAATTTGTTTAATCTCAGATACGGTTAGGTCTCTGGTCTCGGTACCATCAAATTTTTGAAGGGTTGAGAAGATAATCCTTGAAATATTCAAATTAAGCCCCATGCCGATCGCATCACTGGCAACAAGCACGTCGAAGTCATTGGTCTCGTCGTTAAACCTTGTTGCCTGCAGTCCATAAAGGATTCAAACTGGGGAGAATAATTTGAACTTGAGGAACAAAAGAGATAATTCTTCGACCATCCAGTTAAGTCTAGAGCCAGAACAGTAAAGAACTCAAACCTGTGCTGTGCGAGTCTCTGGAGGTAATGACCCATAAACCACAGAGCAAAGATGATTCCCCGCACGTTCAATTATTTTCTACAAAAAGGTACAAAAGACTACAATAAGAGCAAAGCATAAGTATATTAAGGCAACAGAATAACATTCAATACTCATGTATGCATTTTTATATGATGTCAAAATGTTCTATATCTTTCTGGCAACAAACTCAAGCTAAAAAATGCAAGATACAGGAATCGAGAACAAGATAAATAACTGCTAACCTTATGCGCATATATATCTTTTCGTGAAAAGGTTACAAGACAATCCCCAGTTTTAATACTGGAAACTGACGAAACTGGATTCATCAAAGGGACTAATGGTGAAAGCCTCTCATATGTATGAACCTGAATACAAATTTAAGGGGATCATAAGATCTTAATTATAGTAAGAGTGTTTAAAATATCACAGTATTCCAATATAGATAAGAGAGGTTTAGAAAAGAAAAAGGGACTCTAACACGAATAAACATGATACCTCGACATCATCTCCAGTTACTTTCAGAATATCTTCAACAAGAGGTACAACAGCTGGATCGCCACATAAATGTAGCTCATTAGCCGCAATTCCAAGTAGAGCACGAGTAAATGCAAATCCCCTTTGTGTACATCCCACCATCTGAAATTAGGGAAATAAAGGATGAGAATAAGAAAACAATAAATTCTTGTTGATTTATTCAGCCAAAGTCAAGCAAGACTAGCCTGAATTTCATCAATGATGGCACAATCGTAAACCGATGTAACATCAGCCATTTCAACTGTCACAGCTTTGTGTGTTGCCCCTTCCACTAACTCTTTCTCTTGTCCAGTGATCAAATCACATGGAACATTTGCTTTATTTAACCGTTTAGCTACCTCCCATGCCAACAATCTTAATGGACCACAATATACGCCTTCAAGTGAAAGATGAAAGAAGCAAATCTTAAACACATCAAGAAATGGTTTCCAGAAAAAAATTGTGTTTAGTAGTCACCTTCTAAGGCATACCTGAAGAACTCTGCTCAAGGTGCTTCAGGGCATTATATGTTTTCCCGCTATTTGTGGGACCAACATGTAGAATGACCTTCCGCTTCTTCTTCCGAGCAATTGGATACCATGTATGAGGACAGCTGAAATTCAAGGTTATGACATGAATATAATACAATTTCCCCTTTACTAATATCTCCGCAACAAGAAATCATAAGCATGGTTAATATCTGAACAATGGAACTACAAAGAGAATCGCAATTCATTGCTCTTGCGGGAGCTAACATAATAAGCAGATATTGAATGTCTTATCATACAAAGAATCTACAAGAAGTTTTTGGTCTTACGTGAGATCAGTGAAATCGAACTTTGAGGTGGCTTTCGTACCAGTGAAGTCGAACTTTGGGGATCCAGAGTTCTTTTTGTAGTTCCTAGTCAAGAGACCCAATCTGAAAAATTCACCAAACTCAGGTTCTAAGTGAAACCGCCACAAACTTCCCTGATCAGCTGAAACATTTGGCAACACGAAACCATCATAAGATACAACATTAACCAAACCAATCTTCTTCTAAACACTACACATAAACAAGTGTAGAAGCTGCTATTGCGAATTTCGAATTTAAAAGGTTCAAAATTTCTGCATCCAAATGATCAAAATTGTCTGGTCATTCCTTTCTAAGTTCGCTAATAAACTGCACTCAACTATGTTAAACTGCACTCAACTATGCTCCAACCTTGAAGAACACGAGGAATTCCCAAAGCTGAAACCTTTCGAAGCCGAAGAACAGAATAAGCCATTTTTTAATTTGTTGGGGTTGAAACGAAGAACAGACCACTTTCTTGATCCCTTGTTCAGTAAAAGCAATACAGATCGGGTAAAATCACGATACAAGTCATTTGCTTTGAAGGAAGCTCGGAATCACAGAAATTAAACTCCTTGAAGGAAGCTCGGAATTATAGAAATTAAACTCCTTGAAATCTATGAGGAGACAGACAAAACGAGAAATTAAATCAAATTCTTTTTATAGTTAGAAACTGAAGGAGCAATCCCAGACTTCCATTGTTAGACCTTATTCTTCTCAGAGGTAGGCGACTTAGCAAGAAGCGGGAGAGAGAAGAAAACGAGAGGTTGCTTGCAGAATCTACTTTTATTTACTATTAAGCCCCCTAATGTTTTCTTTAATCTCTCTTACATCCTCACATTTTACAAAATAGAAATTTCAACCTCAGCACTTTCGTAACGTGAGATGACGAAACTACCCTTATTATCGTATAGAATTACTCGATGAACCCATCTTGTTCGCCAAGTCGCTTGGATCTGAGCTCTTTTATATCTCCAGCGACCGGAAGAAAAGAATAATTCGGAAAGATCGAGGGAACTGAGAAACAGATCTGAAGATGGAGTGTGTATTCGGTTTAGTCGGGAATGGATTCGCTATTGTGGCGGCGGATACATCGGCAGTTCACAGTATCCTTCTTCACAAGAACAACGAGGACAAGATCATGGCTCTTGACTCTCACAAGCTCATCGCCGCTAGTGGTGAGCCTGGTGACCGGTAAAATCCTCCTCCGTCTCTGTATTTATCTATCTCTGATCAGTAGTAGTAGATGGATTTTTGATTTCGTATTTTTGGACTTATTTAGGGTTCAGTTTACGGAGTACGTTCAGAAGAATGTGTCACTGTATCAGTTCAGAAATGGGATCCCTTTGACTACTGCTGCTGCTGCGAACTTTACTCGTGGAGAGCTCGCCACTGCTTTGAGAAAGGTGAGATACTCTTCTTCTAGGGTTTTTATTTCAGAATTTGCCATGCTTATTTGAGATTGGGGAATTAGGATTTTGTAGTCCCTTTGCCTTATACGCTTTTATGATAGTGAGATTGTGGAGTATCAGCTGATAATGGATTGCTGGAGCAACTACTTGGTGCTTATTCTTGGTTTTATATTCCTCTTTTGATGCAATTTAGCTGAACTTTTCAAATTTCTTGTCAATTGGATTGAAGTTTTCTTCTGCCATACTTTGGTTTTGATAATATGAAGGTGATTGGTAGTTAGTGCTTGTAGATTTGCTTAAGCCCTTGGGTTCTTGGGTTTCACTTCCTCATCTACCCGGGCATGTTAATTTATTGTTGATTCAAGTGGTTCTGCTATTCTGACCCTGAATAGAAGTTATTGAGGTTTTTGTTGTTTTGAAATATTCCTCACTTTGTTGTGTTTCAATACTTTTTTTTTGTAGTTTTCACAGAAGTTACTATTTGACTTGGTTGAAGTAATGAAATTTAGAATTATGACAAACTTATGGTTATTGTATGCCAAGCTTGATAAGTAATTATTTTTCCTTGACTAAGTATTTACAAGACTAGGAAATTTGTGCTACCTTCCAAGGTTACTCTGATATATGTGGTAGGAAATTTGTACTACCTTTCAAGGTTATTCTGATATACATGACTCGATTATGAAAGTCTGATTTGCAAGGCTAACTGTTTTGTGATTATTTTTGCCCATTTCCGGTAGATCTTCCAACTTTTAGACAACGCTGACTGGGGTAATATATACTAACTAAAATACCATGAAGCCTTTGCTATAGATTGTTAAATGATCTCTGATGGATTCCTTAGTTTCTTTTGGTTGCTTACGATTAGTTTCTTAATCGTTTTGAGATATCTTATTGCTGTTTGTTCTGTTTGATTCCAGAATCCGTATTCTGTGAACATCCTGATGGCTGGATACGACAAAGAAGCAGGCGCATCTCTATACTACATTGACTACATTGCAACTCTTCACAAGGTTGACAAGGGAGCATTTGGTTACGGCTCATACTTCTCTCTCTCTACTATGGACAGGCACTACCGCAGCGACATGTCTGTTGAAGAAGCTATTGAATTGGTCGACAAGTGCATACTTGAGATCAGGTCAAGGCTAGTCATTGCACCACCAAACTTTGTGATCAAGATTGTTGACAAGGCCGGAGCTCGTGAGTATGGTTGGCGTCTGTCTGTTAAAGACGTCACCACTGCTTCTGTCTGAGTTAATTTGTTTGAGTCTATTAGACGTTTATGTTATTTACTCAGCTTACATTTACTTCTCTGTTGAACTTCAAGCTCCCATGGAAATTAGAGTTTCACAGATAATGATGATATGCATGCATGTGTTGAACTTTGAAATGAAATCTTTTTTTTTTATTGCGTATATGAAGGGAAAAGTAATGAAATGTAAACCTAAACATCTTCTTCAACTATATCATCTTTGTTCGTAGTAAAATCTTCGTATCAATGGAAAATTCAGATTGAAAAAGAAAAAAAGAAAAGAAGTAAACCTTGACACAGGTTGTTTCAGATGTGTGTGAGAATAATGGCTGATGTTGTGATGATGGTTGATATAAACCAGAAGTTTCGGAACTTTGGAGAGCCGTTTGAGATGTATTTTTCAGGTGGTGGTGGTGGTGCTAGTGATACTGTAGATGTTTCCGGTGAGAATTGATCGGAGCTTGGTGAGATTTCCGGTGCTAAACCGATCGATTGAGGCGAAGGGGAAGCTCGATTACCTGCAGACATGAATGAATAAACGAAGCTCAGTCTCATCACTCATGTCAACGAAACATTACCGAATCAATCGAAATTATCCTTTTACCGGAAGCAAACGGATTTTTGAACTGAATACTCTGAAGCGGCGGAAGCTTCGGCGACTCTGCACCGCAAATAAGATCCTTAGAATTACATATCTAAGAGATCAATCGATTCAATTAGATAGAAGAATTCGAAATTAAACCTGATGGAGAACAGAGAGAATCAAAAGATTCGTCGGAGCTATGATCGTTACAGATCTGGGAAAGAGAAAGCAATCTAGATCTAACCAACGGGAATCCAAGGATCATCGGCTGCCGGAGAAGATAACAGAGGCAGTTTCCGACGGTTGAATGAATAGATGACGAGAATACCGAGCAGCAAAGAGGATTCGGAGTCTCTGACATGTTGTTTGGTGGAGCGGAGACGTAAGGAAGGCAAGGAGAAAACATCACGAGCTCCTCCGTACAGGTCAGATTCGTTGGAGAAGACGAAGGTGCCTGCGTCGCGGTATCGGCGGCGGAGGAGGAGGAGAAGGTGATCGCGAGTATGAGGATGAACACGATGGTGATGCTTGTGGCTGCCATTATTGTTTCAGAGATCTCTCCTTCGTGATTAGTTAGTTACAGAGATTACTTAATGGCTGATTCGTAGTGACGACTGAGACTCGCATAACGATGGTGGCGGGAAATAATCACTTGTGGAGGTTGGATAGAGAATTTACGCATTTACCCTTACGTCGATTTTTCGAAAGGATAGGCGCTGAGCTGGCAGTAATTAGCCATTAGAGTAGGCCCACGAATAAAATTAGTTTAGTTTGGGCTTTTAAATGGGAAAATCATAGCCCACAATTTATATTTTTTACTTTTTATAGTTTGCAGCTTGACTTTAAAATTTACATTTGTGTATTTATAAAGAAGATATATATATAATAAAAGGAATATATAAAATCAAAGTCATAGGGATGTCGTATCTGAAAAATCGTCCGTTGTAGATCCGAGTGTTGCGGAGAGAGCATGTCTATTATGGGGATGTCGTACCAGAAGAACCGTCCGTCGTAGATCTGAGTGTTGCGGAGAAATCATGTCTATTATGTGGATGTCGTACATGTAAAACCGCATGTCGAAGAGAATTTGTGCCGTGGAATCGTCGTTTGAAGAACTTTTTCATCGTAATTGCATCTACTGCCAGATTGTCGAGTAATGATCACATTAGAATTAGATCAAATATCTTTAATAATAATGATGTAATAAACGATAAAAAAAATCAAAATCAGGGAAGATTAAAAAAATGCAATTAAAAATAACTAAAGGATATGAACTTTTGTAGGGATTATAACATAACAAATATATTGTATATTGAGAAAGAACTTTAGCCTTTTTCTGTCACGCTAGTTTTCATATTAAGAGTAGCTTAAAAATGGTAAAGTATTAGAAAATATATCAATATTTTTCTATTCAAATAACTAAACAAATTATTTTTTAGTCTATTAAACCACAATTTATGTGGTGTTCTGTGATGTATTAAATCACAATTTATGTGGTGTTATGTGATGTATGAATCCCTACTTTATGGATGATATTGGGTCTTATTAATAGCTTATTTTGAACATGGCGGTTAAATATTTTTTTAACGGTTTTAAAAGATATATTTTAAAAAAAGGTGATTAAAGATAGCACAAGAGATAAAACGGTTGAATTAAAATAAGCAGTTAAATAATACTCACTCTGTTCCTTATTAATCACTAGATTAGGACCCGCCCGATGGGCGGGTTTTAAAATTTTAAAATAAATTAAATTTAAGAAAATTCATTAAATTAAATATTTGTTGTTAGTGATATACTATATCTTAAATTGTTTTTGAAAAAAAAAGTATAAAACATTTTTTATTAGAAAAGAAAGTTATTTACAAAAGTTTTTTTTTTTACATGAAATAATTTATTTAACTTTCTATATTAAATTTTATTATTAACATATTAAAATATATATCATGTCCATTAGCTTTTGGTTTCATCTTGTTGTTTACTTTTCTTACCAATGTGTTAGATAAGTTTGGACAAAATATCTTAAACCCGAATAATCAAACCGAATCCAACCCGAAAAGAGGTACCAATCCGATAAAAGTCTGTATGGGTCCTAGACTTCTATATCCGAAATAACAAACCCAAACCGAGAACTGAATGGATACCCAAAATACTCAAAAAACAATTATATACCCAAAAAGCTTAATTATATTTAGACTTGATATAACATAATTACCCTACAATCATAAACCCAAAAATGATAATTATTTTAATACTTAAATAACTAAAATATCCAAAATTAACCTAAAATATCCAAAAATTCTTAGTTATATTTGTAAAAATTTAACCATTTTTTCATTTTTTTATAGTTTGATTATACTCATTCAATTATTTCGTTCAAATAATTAGAAGCATGTAATAAATAATTATTGGAGCTTAAATAACAGAAAAATCAAAATATCTAAATTTGAAATGAAAAGTTTAAATTTTATTGAAATAATAAAATTTGAACCTATATTAGAAAAACGGAAAGTAAAAGTTACATACATTATTATTATTATTTTGGATTTTTTCCTTTTCCTTTTCTTTTAAGAAAAATGAAAATAACATAATATTGTTTTACACATGTCAAAATCTGATCGATTAAGCAACATTTGTCGTGTTCATGCTAATTATAATTATTATTTTTATTCAAATAATTTAAAAATGTGTAGTAAAAAGAAATTAGTGGAGCTTAAATAATATAAAATTCTAAAAATTAAATTTGAAAAGGAAAGTTTAAACTTTATTGAGATAATAAAATTTAATCTATATTAGAAAAATAGAAAGAAAAAATTTATCAATTTAATTATTTAATTATTTGTTGGTTTTTTTTCTATTACGAACAAAATAAAAATAACGTAAAAGTTTTTACACATGTCAAAATCCCATCAAATAATCAATATTTTCATTCAAATAATAAAAAATTTGGAATAAAAAATAATTTGAAACTTAAATAATATAAATTCTAAAAATCTATATTTGAAAAGGAAAGTTTAAACTTTATTGAGATGATAAAATTTAATCTATATTAGAAAAAAAGAAAGCAAATATTTATCTATTTTATTATTATTTGATTTTGTTATTTTTCTTTTTCTTTTATGAAAAATAAAAATAACATAATATTATTTACATGTGTCAAAATCTTATTGAATATGCGACATAAGTCATGATCTCGTGAATTAGAATTTTGACATATGTCAGCTTCTCGTGAGTGCAACCCAAGTTTATATAATAAGATATTTTTAGAAAAAACAAATTATTTCAAAAATATCATATTTTTAGATTTTCTATGCATGTTTTATTAGTTATTACTTATTAATAATGAATTGTAAATTTCAAGAAAAATAATTGAATACTATTGGTTTAGAATTATAGAAAATTGTTATTTAAAAAAAAAGATGCATTTATAATCAACTTTAAATAAACTTTCTTAATATGTGTGAAAATCTTAGAAATATGATTAATAAGGAATAGAGGGAGTAGTTATGATTGATAACAAGTGGTTGAATAGTAAAACATGTTATAGAAAATAACATAAAATAAACTAAAATATGAAAACATTAAAAAACAATTATTCCTATTTTAAAAATTTTATTAAGAAAATAATATATGGGAATACTATTTTAAAAAATTTAAAATATATAATAAAAATCCAACCGGCTCGTTTACAAACGAACCACCTTATTTTTAGGTGGTTGCAATCGCCCATTTTTCTCTTCCAACCGTTCTCTTCAACCATCTTCTTCAACCGCTTCTACCAATCGTTTCTTCCAATCGCTCCATTGATTGATAACTTTCAAGGCCGTTGAAGGTTACCAATAAAACTAGTTGAATTGCATTGCAAAGAGTGTGTTGTACTTGTATCTCTATGCTTTATGCATATTGCATTGTGTTGTATCTCTTGCTTTATGCATATATACATATATTAGGTGATCAATATCACTTTATAAAAAATATCAATAAAGTCAAACTTAAAAATATATATATATATAATCAAAAAAGTAATCACCAAATAAGTAATCATGTTCTTTCAAAAGGTCTCAGTTTCTAAATCATTAACATTTTACGATCCTAACAATCACTAAAGATCAAAACGACGACGGAGTAAGAAACCTCTTGAGCCAAGACTTGACTCGAACCACAAATATCCCAATTAAGCAAGGAGCATCAAGAAAACTCTCTGACATGTTGATAATAAGAAATCATTGTGAACGAATCATTGTGAATCAGTGGTTTCGAGTCAAGTCTCGGCTCAAGACGTTTCTTACTCCGTTGTGGTTTTGTTCTTTAGTGGTCGTAACGATTATGAACCGTTGGCTTATGGTTCACGTACGTATTGTGGAGCATCATGGAGTCTCAGTTTCTCAGTCATAACGCAAAGTTTACTATAAGAGTGTTGCACAAGTTGGTCATGCGAGCAGACTAAGCCACATCCTTAGTTTCGTCTTTTTCGTCTTTTTCGTCTTTTTCTTTATTTACTAGCTTACTCACATGAGAAACAAATTTTACGAAAATGACAAATTGGAAAATTGCTCTAAAAACTAACATATGAATATATACAAAATTTTAGGGAAAATAACAAAAGTAGACTTGAATATCTTATTACATAAACTTTGGTTATTCTCAAGAGAGTTTGCTATGTGTCAAAATTCTAATTAACATGATCATGACATGTATTATTTGATCGTTTAAATTTTCAAATAGATAATCTTTATTTTCTATTTATGACATATTATTTTCTAATTAACATGATCATGACATGTGTAAAAAATTATTTTTTTAATCAAAAAAGAAAACCACCAAAATAAATAAATAAATAATTATCAAATAGATAATCTTTATTTTCTATTTATTACATATTATTTTCTTAATCAAAAAGAAAAACACACCAAAAAATCAAATAGATAATATTTACTTTCAATTTTTCCAAATATAATTTTGATCATGTTTTTAAACAAGTTTAGATATTTTAAAATTAACCAAAAATATTTTTTTATTTTAATCATTAAAATCTATAATGAATTAGGTTAATTTTTTAGATAATTTATATTTTAAGACCAAAATGTATATTGAATTAACTATTTACCTAAATTATTTCGGTAATAAAAAAGAAACCCAACAAAAAGAGAGCAAAAAATAAATAATTTAACCCAACTCAAGCCGAAGAAACTTATTCGCAAATCCCAAGTTTGTCTATGAAGAGCAGCATAGATAATTTAAACTTTCCATTTTTCTTCATATATGTTCAATATTATTATTACCATTATATTTAAAATTTTCTTTTCAAATTTAGATATTTCGATTTCCATATGATTTAGAATTCAATAAAAAATTTCACACATGTCTAAAAACTTTAACCTAAAATATGACATGTGTAAAGAATTATTTCCCTAATAAAAAAATTAAATCAACAAATAAAAGAGAAAAAATAATAATCAAATAGATAATATTTACTTTCTATGTTTTACATGTTAATTTTTTAATCAAAAAAGAAATTAGGATTCTCAAATTAAAAAAAAAACAAATAAAAAGGAAAATCAGATATGTTTTAAGGGAAAAACACAGATGTGTTTATTTTATTAGGTTGGGCAGGTCCTAATCTAGTGATATCATAATTATAAATTTCTTCTTGATTTGTTAGATATTTTATTTTATTGGATTTACTATATACATATATATATATATTAATTATAATTTTGTTTTAACTAAATCTTTAACAGAAAATAGTGTTTTAAATATTTATATGAATTAAATAAATATACTATATATATTATATATATATATATATTTCTCGATCATGTTGAAATCTATATGTCTATGGTCTTGATTTGTATAGCTTATAGTAAAGCATTAGTTGTAAGGAGCATAAAGAGCATAAGCAGTTAAGAGCACAAGCAGTATGTAGGTGAAGTTGTATGCTCTAAATAGTATATTAAGTTATTGGTAGAGTTGTGAGTAGGTTACCTATAAATTACATAAAATCTTTAATATATTTTTTATATGTATGATAATACATTTTTTATATGTATGATAATACATTATACATATTTATATCATAAGTTTTTCTTTTAAATTTTAATATCTAAACTATATTTATTAGCATATTATTTTAATTAAAAATTTAAAGATATCAAAATTTGAAAATATAAATTTATTCTTAAATATTTTTAATAAATATAATTCTAATAAATATAATTTTTAATTATATAATAAATAATATATTTATATATTCCCTTTTAAAATATTTAATTATAATAATATGCTAATAAAATAATAATTTAGAAAACTATTGTTATAATATATTTTTAATAAACCATAATTTGAATAAGAATAATTTTACTATAATAATTTTAATAAAATATTTAATTTAAAATTATAATTTATCAAATTATATATAAATATATATTTTGAAATTTATTAATTATATTTATTGGTATATTATTTTAACTAGTGATAAATAGTAATTAAATATAAATTAAATATTTAATATATATATATAGATATAAATTTTATCCAACTAAATAAATTAATTATATAAAATTATTTTTAAACTTTTAAAGCTTTATACTTAGGAAAATCTTGGAGCATATAGGAAAGAGCATAAACATGAGCATTTAGAACTTCGAAATGCTCTTTTTTATGTTTTATTAACATTAGTTGATTGACTAATAAAAAATCTTATGCTCTTTTAAATGCTCTACCAATCAATGCCTATATTGAATATGATTTTATGACATTAATACTTTTCACAATGTTATTTATTTGTTTGATTTCAACTAAATAATGTTTTTTTAATTGCAGGAATAAATGCCACTATGTAACAAAAGTATAGTTTTTTAAAAAAGTATATTTATGTTGACTAAAGTTTTGACTGATGTTTGCTTAAAGAGGGTTTCAATTTATTTTTTATTACTAAATATACATAAAAATCTGTAAATTGTTTATTTAATTTGTAATTAGTGTGAAATATTATTTACAAATTGTACTGACATATTTTAATTTCATTAAATATTATTATACATTTTCTATCTCATTGCTACAAAGATGTTAAAGGCATTTAACCCAAAAATAAAGATATTAAATGCAAATGCTGATTTGATCAAAGTTTTCTATATATATAGAACACCCATGCATCTCAAAACCATCATTCATCAGCTGCTAGTGCTACAAAGGTGAAGCTTACTCGTAGTAATACTTCTGGTTCGTTAACTGCTTTATAAACTTTACTCCACAAATTCTACTTAGGTCTTTCTTTCTTTTTTTCCATGTAAAGAAGATTTTTATGTAAACAATGCTTCTCCACATTGGACAACCAACCAAAATAGTAGCTTTAAAATTAATATATGGTTAGAAAAACAGAAGTTGATTATAACTGTCATGTTCTCGATCGACTTGGTTCAACGCATGCACTTTTTATTTCTAGTAATTTTGGATCCTTGATACAAATTGTTTTTTCTTCTGTTTCAAAGATTTTTAGTGAGTTTTAAAAGACAATTTTAAGTGTTCTAGATGATAAAAACTTAAACAATTAAATGCAAAAAATTAATTTAAACATGCCTTTTTTGTAAATGAAGTTTTTCGACCAACTTTGAACCATGGTAAAAGGAGAAGGAAGTAAACGGAATGCAACTCTAGATGATGCATATGCATATCTTTGGACTGTGAAGAAGAAAGTTGATAGTAATAAATATCATAATTTTATTGCGATCATGGATAATTTTAAAGCCCAAAGGTATGCATATATATGAAAAAGAAATGTTTGCTTTTCTCTTTAGTTCATTTTTATTGGGACAATACCTTATAATTTCTAATAACTTGATTAATTTTGATTTATAATTTTGTTGTAGAATTGACAAACAAGATTGTATAAGTGAGGTGAAGAGATTATTTCCAGAATTAATTCTGGGTTTCAATGTATTATTGCGACAGTCTTTGGAGATCACTGATTGGTATTTCGTCGGGGCGAATGAGGGTAGGTGATATTTTAGGATTTCTTCGTTTGTCTAAACCGAACTCGGTTTAGATTCTTCGAGTGATTCGTTTTCTTTCATCATTTAGAAATCATGGTTTGGATTTAGCCATTGTATTTTATAAATAAGGTTTTTTCTCTGTTCTTTGTTTTGGAATCATGTTTCAAATTTAAGCATTGTATTTTATAAATAAGGATTTTTCTCTTTTCTTCATTTAGGAATCATGTTTTGAATTTAGTTTTTGTTTTATAAATAAAGCTCTAAAATATTTGTTATTTCAAGGTTATTTATATTAATCTCCTCTCAACCTTTTATTCATATAATTCAACAAATTTAAAGGTACAACAATTTCGCGTATTAGAGGATTTAAGGAATTTATCATATTGCTATATATTGAGTGTTATCGTGATAATGAATTTTATCATAGCACGTTTTCAGTAACATTTAAATAAATGATAAAAAAATATAATTCAAATGTATTAATTTTTATTTCCATTTATGTAGAACTAATTACAATATAGTCTATTTTTAAAAAAATTTTAAAAACTCCTTCTCCTAATAACTTCTTCCTTTATTTTAAGAGAAAAAGTTGAAAATAAACAATTAAAATTTTAGACTTTTTCCGATGGGCGGGTTTATAGACTTTGTTTAAATGACACATAGCCTTTTATTTGTTGGATCACAATTTCAAAACATGATTTGTTTTTCCCTTGAAACACATATTGGATCATATCGGGAATTTAAGGGAATCATGTTTTTTTAACCCGCCCATAGATTAACACATTTTCTCTTTTAGATTTATGTATCATTAAAGATATCTAGAAAATTTGTATTTAATGTTGGGTTATATAGCTAGTAATACATAGATAAGTTTTTTTATTAAGAAATTGGTTTTTATTTATTTTTATTTAGTTATCTCTCATAGGGTGGATTGTGCAGATACTCAATTACCCCTACCACAATTGATTTGACATGGGTTAATTTGGTTTATGACTTTTTCATTAAATTAAGATAAGAAATATAGAGTTAGTAGCATATTAAAATATTTATTGAAGAATATAAATTAATTGTTAACGAGACAAGTAGTCTATTAACAATGAAAAGCGTTAATCTAATTAATATCATGTAACATAGTTAACATATTTATGATTCTCTTACAAGAATATATTTGACTAAATTACATTTTTTCTTCAGTATCCAGGTTACTTGAATGTTTATAGCATGTGTTAGTTTTTATTTATAGAGCATATCGATTTATCACAATCTATATGATGTTACCACAATCTTTGCTGGCAAAAAAATTAAAAAAAAATGATGTTACCATGAATTATATGTTAACCATATAAATAGCATATTAAAAAATCTTTATAGGACACTAAAACATTTAACATAGGTTAGATTTAAAAAAAAAATTCTAAACAATTTGAAACTTATGTTAAGAATTTAAAAATATTTATTTACTGAGTAGAATAAATTAAATATTAACGAGATAAGTAGCTTATTAAAAGAATTTTTAAATTCTGTATTAGACATGCTGATTGCTTAGCATGGACCTCTAGAATGTTATCTTCCGAATTTTTTTTTGTAAACACTATTCCTCCAATTTGGACAACCAATTGTGGAGTGACTTTTTAATTTAATGTTTGGTTGGAAAAAAAGAGTAGCTTATTAACAATGTGAATACTTTTGTGTATTTGTTTTTTTGATTAATAATTCCTTTATACGACACACTTTTTTTTAACATGGGTTAGTTGATTTATGGATTTGTCATTAAATTAGAGTAAGAAATAATGGATTATTATCATATTAAAATATGTATTGAACAAAATAAAATAAATGTTAACGAGATAAGAAACTTATTAACAGTGTGAGCGTTAACATAATTAATATCATGTAACATAGTTAACATATTTATGATTATGTTACAATGAAAATATTTGACTAAATTACACTTTTTGTTTCAATATTCGGGTTACTGAAATATTTAGCATATGTTAGTTTTTTAGAGGGTATATCGATTTATCATAATTTATATGATATTACCATGAATTACATGTTAAACATATAAGTAGCTAACATTGGTTAGTTTTGTCTACATGGATTAATTAAATATCATATAAAATAGCTAACATATTTATGATTCTGTTTCAATGATATATTTGACTAAATCATTGTTTGCTTCAATATTCGGGTTACTTGAATATTTAACATGTGTTAATTTTTTTTAGAGAGCATTATCAATTATTCACAATCTATATGATGTTACCATGAATTATATGTTAAAAATATATGTAGCATATTTAAAACATTTAACATTTAACATGAATATAAGTCCATTTTTTATATGACACTAAAACATTTTTAATATGAGTTAGTTTTGTTTTTAAAAACAATTATTAACAATTTGAAACTTATACGGTAAGTATGTAGTTAGCTCATTTTTGCCCCATGCATCAATTAAAGTATTAAACCTCATTCATTAATTAAGTAAAACATTTAATTAAATCTCATTTAAATAGGGGTATTTTCGTCTTAAAAATGTACAGTAATTTAAGGGATTAAACACTTTCTACCCACCTAAATAATGAATAATCTGTTGATATGGGTCCTAAATTATTTATCTATATAAAATTTAGTAAAATATCAAAGAGACTAGATATTTTAATTGAAGTGTAAAAAATATTTAGTAAATAAATCAATAAATATATTTACACAATTCTAAATTCTAATCACAATGTCATAATCTAGAAAATGCATTGGAGCTTAAATAATAAAAAGACATAATATAGCAAATATATTTTAAATCTAGCTTAAATAATAAAAAGACATAATCTTGTTGGAATACTAAGTCAATTTAAAATTTAGTTTAAATTTTAATCATTTAAATCTATAATGAATTAGATTAAATATTTAGATAATATTTATTTTAAGAAAAAAATGTATATTTAATTAACTATTTACCTAAATTATTTTGTTAACAACAAAAAGAAACACAACAAAAAAGAGAGCAAAAAATAAAAATAAATTAGATAATTTAATCTTATTATATCCATAAAATTTACCATTTTATTTTCAAATTTAGATCTATAGATTTAGAATCCAATAAAACATTTCACAAATACATATCTAAAATTTTTAACCTAAACTCTTGATTGAGTATAATCTAAATTAATTGGTTAAGTGTTAAAATAAATTCTTTTACTTGATCGATTAGATTATGACACATGTAAAAAAATTATTTCCCTAATCAAAAAATAAAATCAATAAATAAAAGAGAAATAAATAATAATCAAATAGATAATATTTACTTTCTATTTTTTACATTGGTTTTTAATTATAAAAAAAAACACACACACAGAAAAGAAGAAAAATAAATAATCAAATAGATTATCTTTACTTTCTATTTTTACATTTATAATTTTGAACATGTTTTTAAACAAGTTTAGATGTTTTAAAAATTAACCTTAAAATATTTTTTAAATTTTATTCATTTAAATCTATAATGATTTAGGTTAAAATTTTAGATAATATATATTTTAAGAGCAGTATGCATATTAATTAACTATTTACCTAAATTATTTCGTTAATAGAAAACCTAACAAAAAAGAGAGGAAAAATAATAATAAATTAAATAATTTAAACTTTCTATCTTTTTTAATATATGTTCAATCTTATTATTTCCATAAAATTAAAATTTTCTTTTCAAATTTAGATATTTAGATTTCAATGTTATTTAGAATTTAATAATCATTTTCACGCGTATCTAAATTTTTCATCCTAAAAAATTGACTGAGTATAATCCAAACTAATTAGTTAAGTGTTAAATAAATTATAGAATAAATTGATTGAATATAGCCATAAATATATCTAATTTAATGGCTTGAATCAGTACATAAAATGTATTAATTTCATAGACCAAATAGTTAAATAGATCTAATAAATTTATCTTCATAGCAGAATAAGAATTAACTAATTGCATAAACTTTCATAAATTATAGAATCAAACTTTTACAGAAAATTATAAAATTAGATATTTAGTGAGAAATATGTGTCATGCATGCAAGAAAACCGAATATCAAATAAGTTATAAGTGCACAAACAAAACAAAAAAATAGAGATCAATGATATACCAAATTGAATTCGAAAATGATGATTATCAAATTGGTTACATATAGAGATCAACAAGCAAAAATTTGATACAATATAGTTTGGAAAAAAAACAATTCAAAAATGAGAATTCAAAAATGATGATTATCAAATTGGTTACATATAATTGGCACAATATATATTAAATTGGTTAGAAAGTTGTATAATAATCTAGGTTTACTAATAAAAAATAAAATAACGCATCTATTGGACAGATAAATTGAAAAAAGTGTTTTTCCCATAGAGGAAACATAGTGTGTAAATGATATTTTCCAATGGAGGAAGTCATATTTATTTTCTTCCAAATGTAAAAAGTCAAAACAAGAAACAGAGGAGGGAAGATGGATGGGAATCCGAAGATGGGAAATAAATGAATTCACAAAAACCAAATATATTCACAAATAACACGAGATATGAATTAAAAATCAAGATCTGGAGATGGAAAGGCTAAGCTTTAGGATGTTCTCAGAAAACGGCAGAAGACAAGGAATTAAAAATGACTTCAGCGAGTGAAAGTGCAAGAAGAAAAATATATTCGGTTGAAAACCGAGATAAGATATACCAGAGGAAACATATGGATCTGCAGAAGGAAGGAAGAAGGTGGGGCCGTATGCTAGAGATTAAAGATGAGAGTGGATGGGAATCCGAAGACGGAAAAAAAGCAACAAAAAACAAAAATCTTCTGCAAAAATAGAGCATGAGATAGAAATAAAATTTGAGAGATAATGACAGAAATGATGAGTTAGATCGTCAAAAAACATCACAAGACAAGGCAGGGCCGGCCCAAAGTGATGTTGGGTCTAAAGCAAAAGAAAACAAAATTAGCCCATTTATAAAGATATTATAAGAATGACAGCTCATGCAACTCAAACTTGGCAATTTCAACATACAAAGTGCTAACTAGACCACTACACCAACACGCATATCTGTAAATTGATGCCCTTAATAAATTCATATATTGTTGGTGCCTAAAACAACTGCTTGCTCTGCTTTAGGTCAGGGCCAGCCCTGAGACAAGAAATGGTGAAAGACTTCCGCAAGTGAAGGTTCCAGAGAGAAACATATTCGGTTAGAAATCAATACAATATCTGAATCAGAGGAAAGTGGAGGGAAATGGAGATCTTACCGGAAGAATATCTCACTCAGATATAAACGAAAACATAGTCACCGGTTACTAGATCCGTTTTACATATTTCACACAGTGGTTGGAAAACAAACGATAATATAAAACTAATATCTATTGGATGTGATCTAAATTTTATTATGTTAATTATAGAATTGTAATATAGAAATTTAAATTAATTTACTGATTTAGAAAAGCAAACTTATGTATATAAATTTTTTTAACAGCATATATAATTATTTTCTTTAACAAAATATTATTTCTTCTTCTTTTTCTAAACCAATTTCAAGATATATCATTAAGAAAAAAAATTAATGTAATGTTTCTGCTTAAATATAATTTATTTTAAAATTTAGAGGATATGTCCTAGTTAAGAATAAACTTTGACTTCTTTGACCCATATTAAGAGTAGCTTAGAAATGGTAAAATATAAAAGTTAGATCAATTAATATCTCCTTATTCAAACAACTAAACAATTTTTTTAACAAAATAAGGTCCAAACTAATACAAAGTTTAAACTACTTCTTCTTGCATTCTACAACACAATATTACTATTAAAATTCTATCTAACAAGTAGTATATATATAAAAACAAGTAATATATAAATCAAGGTATATTCAATAATATTAACCAAAGTAATATATAGCCTAAAAAGAAAACAATTTTCTCTACAAGTCTATTCTTTTAAAAAATTCAGCAAGCAAATATCAATCCTGCCAAATTTTAAGGAAATTACATTATCAAAAAGTAGTTCAACAAACAACCTAAAATTAGTCACATAAAACGTAATTAGATCCTTTCACAAAACTATAGTTTCTGAATTATAACGTAAACTTCACCAGGTGTTGCAAAAATTGGTCATGCAAATGAAGCCATATCCTTATTTTCGACTTTTTCTGCCGTCTCAACTTCTTATTTATTGACCTAATTACTCACAAAACACTCCAACACAAACCATTAAACTCAACAACCCAAATTTAAACAAACTCTTGAGAGAATTCTCAAAACAACACAAGAGAAACATGAAACTTGAAATGTGTTTGTTGTTGTTTTCAACTTCAATGGCTGTGATTTCGATTGTTTCGGCTCAGTCAAGCTGCACAAATGTCTTAATCAGCATGGCACCATGTCTAGACTACATTACTAGAAACACTTCTTCTCCATCTCAACAGTGTTGTAGTCAATTCGCTCATGTTGTCCATTATTCTTCTGAGTGTTTGTGTGAGGTTCTCAATGGTGGAGATTCTCAGCTTGGGATCAAGGTTAACGAGACACAAGCTCTTACTTTGCCTAAAGCTTGTCATGTTCAAACTCCTCCAGCTAGTCGTTGCAATGGTATGAACAAACTCAATATTAAACGTCACAACTTATATGGAATCTAATTGTATATATTTTTGACATTATCTTATATGAACAGAACATGGAAATGGAACAAAAACTGTTCCAGGAGACAAGTCATCGTCTGATGGGAGTTCTATCGAGTTCTCATTACCTATTCTCGCCATCTTTTTTACAGCTTCGTACATCAGTAGTTTTGCAAAATATTGACTTTTCTTTAATCTAGAAAGCTTTTGGCCTCTTTGAAAAAATATTTTTTCTTTAATCTCTATTAAATCGCAGTGTATCGAGTGGTATTGTGTGGTGTATTTTGTGTTTTATGAATTCCTCATTTATGGGTGATATTGGTTTGTAGTGCAAAAAGTGTGTTTTTATCTCTTTGCTTTATGCAACTATATAATATAAGGTGAGATGTAAACATATATAACCAATAAGATCAATATTTAACCAAATAAATAAATACTATATTGCCTATATAAATACTAAGTGCGTATGTTTGTGATATATTCACGGTTTTTTTTTTAAATGACAAGAATAATAACTTGATATATAATAATATAAACATATCATTTTAAAAGTATAATATGAACAAATTGTTATTTCCTCTTAATAACAAATGGTATATCATGATTTGTTATAAAGAACTAATTGCGCAAAGCAAAGAGATATAAGTTACAACACGTACTCTTTGCACTACAAATGTTTTGAATTTTCAATGCAAAAAGATTAGTTATTTTTCTTTATTGTCTTTACAATAAAAATATAAAATGACTACAATTTATTGATGTTTTGTTCAGTGGTTTCGACTCACAATAGATTATAGATAGTTTGTTAAAATGAAACAGTCGGAATCAGATGTATTGTTCTTAATCTCGTCAGTACTTCTGACTTCTGAGTTCTTAAATCTTAAATCTTAATATAAGCTTTTATGCTACCGTGAATAATTTTGTTCACTATAAACTTTTTCGCAAAATTTTGGCTTACTATCCAATTTTTTACTGCTGTTTTATGGAGAGAAATATCGTCTTTGTCTAAAAATATTTCTTCATTTTTATGTTGCAAACTTGTAAATCATTTTAGTGTTCCTTTTTAACATTCCAAGATATATATATGGGTGTATATATATATACACGCAGTTCGTTAACGCTACTCTATATATAACAACACAAATAATTTAGTGATAACTATACAGAAATGTATGACGTGGAAGGTATATAGACAAACATTTAATTATGGCTAAAATCTGGAAGACAGTCATTAGCAAGAATTAAACAAATGTCTAGACAAGTCAAAGCAAAAATGCTAACGGAAATTAACAAACATCTACTTTTTTGTTTCTTAATAATCAAACTACCCACAAAATTTCTTAATCAAACTGCCCTCAGAATTTGTGATTGAAGGCTAGTAGTGACTAGTGAGTACAATTAAAACAAAGAATTTATTTATCTGTTTGCAGAAAGGTGATTAAAATCTAGTGATTCTGCAAACTCTATTACACTTAGATTTAGTGATTGCATCTTTCGTCCATATCCATTAATCCATATAAACCAGTTTAAGTTAATAATGATCAATTGATATGAGGATGAAATGAAGGTCAAATAATGTTAGAGTGGACCCATGAACATGACCACCTTTGTCTTCATTTCCACAAAATCACAATCCCATGTCCCTTAGAACATGGAGCCAATTATTAATTGAAACTCCTTGCCCTCCCTAGTTTTATTTGTTTCAAATCTCTATACATGTATTTTACACAAACATTGATATATCCTCGCAATAACTACTTTCATATACGTGGAATAAACACATCTAAAAACATATCATATCAAATGTCACAACCTACGATTTCTTTGGTCTCGAATCATACTATATATTTTCAAAATTCGGTTTGAGATTATCCGTTATAGCTGCCCCCACCTTAAAAATCTTGAAATCGATAAATTATATATATACAATAGTTCTTTAATTGAAAGAGGGTCATTAGAAATGAATTTATGTTATGATTTTATGACAATGTACTTCTTTTCTTGGTAAAGAGATAATGCACTTCCAAGGTGTAATAATGCATTTCTCAATTTCTCTAGAATATAATATTAACTGTTCCAAATCTCGAACCAACATATAAACCCCACCATGCAATACGTACATTATTTTGTGTATATATAACTAACAATTAGCTTTGGTGTTCAACATTCTCATATACACTAAAATATTCCATCCTCAAACTAAAGAATTATATCTTCAATTTTTTCTCGTTTTTTTGTTCCATATAAAAATATATTTAGATTGATCAATAATGGAGATTGAATCGGTAACATGCGAATGTTGCGGCTTAATGGAAGATTGTACACAACACTACATTAGTAAAGTCAAAGCTAACTTCGCCGGAAAACGGCTTTGTGGGCTTTGCTCTGAGGCAGTGAGTGACGAATTCAGCCGTAGTAGAAAGATGACGACGGTGGAGGAAGCTGTTAATGCACACGTGTTGTTTTGTGGTAAGTTTAACTCCAACCCGGCAGAACTTGTAGCCGAGGGCATGAGGCAGATGCTACGGAGGAGGTCCGGTGACTTATTGCCGGCGAAGTCTAAAAGCAAGAAGTTCGGAAGATCTAACACCACATAAACTATTGTGTACTCTTGATCTTTTTGTCACTTTCTTCTTTTAGTTTTGGCTAATGTAAAATATAATAAAACTTATAAAATAATAATACATTGAGTTGAGTTTGAGTAAGTAATCTTGGAGATGATTTGGTTGGAACCCTAATAATTTAACTTACAATATAATCCAATACAATTGCTAATGGAACTAATTAAGACTATTTTAGTATGTAAAATGTTTTGTTTAGATCACTACTCACCAGTAATCTCTGCAAGAACATAGACCATGTTTATAATGGTGAAACCTAGTTCGATCTCTCACTATGATCTCTTGTTCATACACTTTAGAGACGAGCTTGAAGAACGTGTGACAATCATCACAGACTCTCAAATTCTTCACTATCCTAATAACACCGCACGAGCCTTTCTCTTCTTCTTCTTCCATATTCATTAAGCCGAAGCAGAGCGCAAGCTTTTCGCTATGCCATAGAATCAAATCCTTTTTCTCTTCTTCCTCTACATCCATCAAAGCACTACCAGAGTCTGCAACATAACCGGCTA
The DNA here is from genome assembly GCA_028015245.1 of Cardamine occulta. Taxonomy (NCBI): domain Eukaryota; kingdom Viridiplantae; phylum Streptophyta; class Magnoliopsida; order Brassicales; family Brassicaceae; genus Cardamine; species Cardamine occulta. Next base: position 12,595,555 of record CM051386.1, on the reverse strand, counting down.
GCTTCAGTTTACTTACAACTTCTTCTAGCTTTGTATAAATCTCATTCGATTGCTTATGTCTCTTGTCACCAATGAGAAACTCGTGTGATTTCCCGTTCAGGTCAATCCGGCTAAGACCTTTCTCCTTGAACACAATCTTTTCCTCCATTACACGTCTTATGTTCCTTACATCATTCCATCTCTGTTCTCTAGCGTATATATTGGACATTAACACAAGAGCCCCGTCATGATCAGGATCTAGCTCGAGGATGTGTTTGGCTGCAAATTCACCTAACGCACGCTCTCCATGGACCCTACACGCTGACATTAATGATCCCCATATGACTGTGTTAGGCGCCATTGGCATTGATTCTATAACCTGAAGAGCTTCTTGTAAGCGATTAGCTCGGCCAAAGAGATCTACCAAGCATCCATAGTGCTCAAGTTTTGGAGTAATGTTGTATTCATTAGTCATTGATGCAAATGTCTTCTTGCCTTCTTCAACTAGTCCTGAATGGCTACAACCATAGAGCATTCCTACAAAAGTAACTTCATTGGGCTCGAGATTTTCCTGTTTCATTCGGGCGAATAAGTTAAGCGCATCACTGCCTTCTCCATGCATAGAAAAGGCATTGATCATTGAGCTCCATGACACTACATTCCTTGTTGGCATCTTCTCAAACACGTCTCTCGCTGCATCCAAACCTCCACATTTCGCATACATGTTAATGAGAGCATTATTTATAGGCAACACTGACTTCAAGCCGTTAATATATGTGTAAAGATGAACCCATTTCGCTATATCCAGAGCGCCAAGGTTCGCACAAGCTGATATAACACTTAACATGGTAACCTCATCAGGTTTTATCCCAGAGTGACACATTTCCTCAAAAAATCTTAAAGCTTCTTGAGGACGATCACTTTCAGCATAAGCTGAAATCATTGTGGTCCAACTCACCATGTCTTTACTTTCCATTCGGTCAAATATAACCCGAGCATCGTCGAGTCTCCCAGCTTTTGAGAACCCAGCAACCATGGCAGTCGAAACAAACAAGTTTCTCATTGACATCTTCATAAAAAACTCCCTTGCCATATCCATAAGGCCAGCTCCAGCATACATAGTAACCAGAGCAGTCAACAAATGTGTATCCATCCTAACATCATTCTCTATCAAAAAATCGTAAATCGCTCTGTTGTAGCTCATATTTCCAGTACGAGAACAAGCAGAGACAATGTTACAGAGAATCATCTCATCTGGCATTACATTAGAACCCTTCATCTCCTCAAAAAGCTTAAAAGCTTCATCTACAAGACCGGATCGACAATACCTACAAACACAAGCTTAAGTAAACAACTTTAGAGAAAGCTAAGAAAAAACTAAACTATATTTTATAAATTCTAACCTCTCAATCATAGTATTCCAAGTAACAACATCTCTGTGAGACATTTCGTTGAACACGTTGCGCGCGTAACTAAGTCTACCACAAGACGCGTACATATCCATAACACCAGTCTCTACAAACGGGTCAGACAAAGTCGCCATCTTGAACGCAACGCCGTGAAGCTCCATACCTTCGAAAAAGGCCGAGACTTTAGACATTGCTTTAAGAATTGGAGGGAAACTGAATTGATCGAGACGACCATCAACATGTCTAATCCTCTGGTAGAACAGAATCGTTGCTTTAGGTTCACTGGATCGAGAGAGATTCCGGAGAAGGGGATTGAACACGATTGATTGCGGCGGAGAAGGAATTGATGAGAAGAGGGAGAGAGCGTAGCTGAGGTTGATTGAGGAAGAAGAGAAGCAGAGGTTGAAGAGAAAGGAATTGAGACGTTGATCGATTACTGTACAAAGAATGTGAGCATGGAGTTGCTTCAAGTGGATGAGTGATTTGCAGAATGAGAGATTGTTTAGAACTGTATTTGCGGCGGAGACGGTCGTTGAGTGTATTGGCGGCGGAAGGGACATCGGCGTCTGTATGAGTCAGTACACACTCGACAATCCATGATTTAAGGATTTAATATTTATTTTATATAAATAATTATTTTAATATTTTATCGTATTATTATTTCGTGCTTCTATTTTTTTATATTCTTATAACTCTATTGAAAGTTGAAACTATTCAATTTGCCAAATACTATAATTTAATTTAGATATAAATTATTATGTTAATTTTATTCTATTTGTCAAACACTAGCAATTAATTAATTTATATTTTTATAAATAATTGAAACAAAATTCTTATTTTCATAAACACTCACTACTTGTTTTGTTAGGTTTACGAAATAATATTGTTGATTACCTAAACATGCAATCTTCCCTTGTTTTTACCCAATTCTCCCATTGTTAAATTGAATATAATATTAGTTATAAATATTTATTTAGGCATTATATATTTATATATATATATAAGTAGAAAATGAGATTTTGTATTTATGTTTAATCTATATTAAAAATATCACATGTAATAATTTTTATGTTGTTTGGAACATTTGATTTGTTGTTTATTTTTATAGAAACGTGTTATATTTTTTATGTTGATTAATTATTAATTTTATACGATTAGATTCAAAGTTTTTATAAATTCCATTGAATTTTACTGTAAATTTGTCAAAAAATAGATTTTTTATCTGTCAAGTTATTAAAAAAAAGTTGGTTTAATTAACATTATAATTTCAATAGATTTCAATAGACATAAAGACATAAAGCTAGTCACCCTGAAAGATACAATGACAAGTGGACACATCCAATAATATCTATATCACTTTAGCCTTTAGGAAATAAACCGATTTCATAAAGTTAATCGTGATAAAGAAAAATTAAATTACAAAACAGGAAATACAAACAAAACAGGAAAGAGTTATTAATTAGCATTAAAATGGTAATAAATATGTGATATGTGTATGGTAAGAATGTAGTTGCAATATATTTTGTCGAAAATATCTTTAAACGAATTATAGTGAATAAATATGTTTTCACTGATTAATAATGGTAAATAGCCTAAATGGTATACTTAAGTATTAAAATAAAAGAAAAATCTTTTTTTTTACAAACTTACCCTCAATTGCCTAATTATAAGAGAAATTTGCACATAACTCATAAATTTAGAAATAGAAAATAACTAGTTTGACCTTATTTTAAAAGGAAAAAGTAAAGGGTTAGATAAAAGACCTATGTATCTATCCTTTGTAACATAATAACAAAAATACCATTATATTTTATTTTTTAAAATTACGAAATACATTTAATATTTTAAATTAAAAAAAAACTTTTAAAAAACTTAAAAATTTCAAAAAAATTCTCAGAAATCTCAAAAGTCACAACTCTCTCAAAATTCTCTAGGGTTGCCGCCTCCGTCAAAGGGTCGAAGACATTGTCTTTTATTCTAGTTGTCGCCTCTGCCGTAGAAGATGTCGATGGAAAAGATAGAAGAAGAAGATTCCGACGAGAGGCTACAACCCAGATGAAGAAGAAGCCCTCAATCATGTGGTCCAAATTGAACGATCTTATATTTAATATTAACTCTGCGACAACGTGGTCCATAAGTCTGCGACAACGTTAGTAAAATAACTATGCGACAATGTTATTACAATAACTCTGCGATAACATATTCATCTCTAATAATTCAATCATGTTGTTCCAATTTAATAAGTCTACGATATAATTTTTTCAATAACTATGTTGTAACTAAGTTTGTCAAATAAATCTGCGGTAATAGAAATAACTCTTCAACATGAAATAACTTTGCTATGACATAAAATAAAACTGCAGTAACTAAGTTTGTCAAAAAAACTCTGAGGTAAAGGAAAAAATAACTGTGCAAATAACTCTGTCATGACATAAAATAAAGCTGCAGTAACTAAATTTGTCAAATAACTCTGCGGTAAAGAGAAAATAACTGTTAAACATGAAATAAGTCTGCCATGACATAAAATAAAACTGTAGTAACTAAGTTTGTCAAATAACTCTGCAGTAAAAGAAAATAACTGTGCAACATAAAATAAGTCGGTCACGACGTTAAACAAGTCTGCGGTAACTAACTTTGTCAAATAACTTTGCGGTAAAAGAAAATAACTATGCAACATGAAATAACTCTGCCATGACCTAAAATAAAGCTATAGTGACTAAGTTTGTCAAATAACTATGCGGTAATGGGAAATAACTGTGCAACATGAAATAATTATGCCATGTCATAAAATAAAGCTACAGTAACTAACTTTGTCAAATAACTCTGCGGTAAAGCCAAATAATTGTGCAACATAAAATAAGTCGGCCATGACTTTAACAAATCTGCGGTAACTAAGTTAGTCAAATAACTCTGCGGTAAAAGGAAATAAGTCTGCGAGAAAATAAGTCTGCGATCAATGAGACGGAATGGTATTTTTGTAAATATCGGGGACTATGGAATTATTTCATTAATGACATTCTAGTAATTCTTTTTTTCTTTACAAAGTTTTCTAGGGGTATTTTAGGGTTTAAAAAACAAAAAACAAACTAATAATAATAAAAAATATGAGTCATTCTAATTAATAACTAAGAAATATTAATCACTAGATTAGGACCCATCCGATGGGTGGGTTTATTAATTTTAATATAAATGAAATTTAACTAAAATTAATTATTAAAGTAAATATGTATCTTTAATGATTTATCTTAAAATAAATTTAGGGGAAAAAGTAGAAATCATATTTTGTTTTAGAGAAAAGAGTTTGGTTATTAACTTATTTTACATGCATAAATTAATTTCTATATTATTAATATATTAAAAATATATACCACATCCATTAGTTTGGTCCATCTCATCATTTGTTTTTTCGGTCACCATGTATAATATGTATTTTAAATACATCAGAAACCAAAAAACTAAACCGAATCTGATCCGACAAAAACATGAAAGGATCCTAAACTTTTCTCTCCGAAGAACCAAACTCAAACTAAACCGAGAACTAAATGAATACCTAAAATATTCGAAATACAACTATATATCCAAAACTATTAATAATATATAAATTTGATATAACTCAATTATATACCCTACAATTATAAACCCAAATATATCAATTATTTTAGATCAAAATAACCAACACACGCAAAATGCAAAAATATTTGAAAGTTCTAAGTTATATTTTTGAAAATTTAACCAAATTTTATTCAAATTTAACCTATTTTTAATATTTGTTTTCTATTTCGTGTATCCAAACCTGACTCGAATGCAGATGAAACTAAACCAAACTGAATGTATCATAGGTCTCAAAACCCAAAAACCCGAGAGACATGAACCAACCCTAACGTCGAGACCTAGTATGAGATATGAAAAATATCCAATGACCAGCAGCTATGTTCTCACTCATATCTAGGTGAGATGTTATTCTCGCAAGATCTTAATTGTCTAATCTGATATCCTTTTGTTGAGATCGTATTTCGGTTTCCAATATAATATATTTTCTCTCTCGGAGCTTCACTTTGCTGGAATCTTTCACTATTCCTTGTCTCATAGTGTTTTCTGACAACATCTTCTAGCTCCACCCTTCTGTCACCAGCTCTAAATTTTATTCTTATCTCGGGCCTTATAACTTAAGATGTTTGGTTTTCACGGCTTTCTTTCTTTTCTGTTGTCGGATTCTTATCCACCATCATTTTTCAATCTCCAACAGAAGTCCCACCGACTTGCTCTTTCCTCTAGCTAGATCCATGTAAGTGTATGAGAATTGGCTCCGCATGAGAAACGCTCTCAAAATTTATTTTTGCCTCATTTTGGACTTATTTTCTTTGTGAGAGAACGATTTTTGCTTTCTTCCTTTAGGATAAATTATTTACACACTTTTTCTCCTCTATGGAGAAAATATTTCCTTCAATTTTCGTGTCTAAGAGATGTGTTGTTTCTTCATTTCCTAAACCAAGAATATCATGCATTTTTCTAACTAATTTCTTATCTTATGTCAATTATATGTCACTCTTGTTGATAAACCCGACAAAATTATTTAACAATTGGTCTTGAATATCATTTAGTACTCCTAACATTCTGCATATTAGATCATCTCCTAAAATTTATTTAACACAACCAATTAGAATAATGAATTAGATTGGATTAAACTAAATCAATTTTGTTCATTCTGCAATTAAAGTCTATATAATAAGATTAGATAAATTAATAATTTTTTTGGTTTCTTTTTTCTTTAAAATTATTTCTTAATTTTAATTACTGATTAGATAAATTAACAAATTCTTGGTTTTATTTTTTCCTTTTAAAATTATTTCTTAATTTTAATTATTGATTAGATAAATTAAAAATTCTTGGTTTTCTTTGTTCTTTTTAAAATTATTTCTATATTTTAATTAGTTTTATTTTTGTTTTAGATTTGTTTTAAAATTATTTCTTAATTTTAATTATTGATTAGATAAATTAACAAGTTTTTTGTTTCTTTTTTTTATTTTAAAATTATTTCTTTTATTTTTATTTTTGGATTTGTTTTAAAATTATTTCTTAATTTTAATTATTGATTAGATAAATTAACAAATTATTGGACTCTTTATTCCTTTTAAAATTATTTTTTTCTGTATATATATATTTTTTAATAATTGTATTTATAAATTTGACATATGGCAAAATCTAAATTATTTGTGATATTTGTCATAATTTTGTGAAATATAATTATAACGTTTTGGTGAGTGTAATCCAAATTTATATAATATAATTATAGTAATCCTCCCTAATTATAAATAATCCCAAAGTTGGATCACAAATCGAGAATCCAATTTTGATTCCGCGATCGGTCATTTATCATATTCCCTCGGTTTTCTCCTATTTAAATTTGAACCAATTATTCCTTTATCACTCATTCACTCTCTCGAAAAACGATCCGACCCGGAAACACCATGAGAGTCCACCCGGTAACCAGAAACGCCAATAACAACATCCTCATCCATCACGCTCGTGATCCGTCCCAAGAACCCGGAAAGAAGCTCCGACGTCTCCCACATATCTTCAGCCGCGTCCTTGAGCTTCCTTTAAGATCAGATGCTGACGTGGCCGTCCAAGAGAATCATGACTGTTTCAGATTCGTCGCGGAAACGAATGGTGGAGGAGGAAGAGACGTGAGGGCTTACATGGTTGAGATTCATCCCGGCGTAACCAAGATTATGGTGAGAACTAACGAGGTATCATCTCTAGGTTTGTCTCTAGATGAGCTCGAGCTTGACGTGTGGCGTTTTAGGTTACCGGAATCAACTAGACCTGATCTCGTCACAGTGAATTGCGACGGAGATGGTGAATTGATAGTTACAGTGCCTAAGAGAAGAGATTTGATAGTTCTTGTACAGTGATCAAATCAGAAAATCTTTAACTTTTTTATCTAATGGAATCAAAGATGAGATTTTTTTGCTGTGTTTTTTTTTTGTTATAACTTAGCAATTGGAATGAGATTATGAAAATTGAATTGACTAAAATTGACTTGTACAGTAATCTTAATGTGATTGTGATCAAATCAGAAAAATCTGAACTTTTTTTATCTAATGGAATCAAAGATGAGATCTTTTTACTGTTATTTATTATAAACTTAGAAATTGGAATGAGATTATGAAATTTGAATGAATAAAATTGGTTTGTTTCAAGAAGTTTTATGCCTAATGCAACATAACATAACCTAAAATGGTTTCAGAGATAAAACCCTTTGAGAGGAGAAAACTTATTGAGGATCTCTGCTTCACGTTTAATAGCATTGTCTTTCTTCATTTCCCAATCTGGTTTCTTAGAGTTAGCTGTTTGAACTTGTTGCACCACTTTAGGTATAGAGTTCGCTACCATCTTCTGACCAAAGCTTAGATCAACCTTCTCTTTCTCCTTGTTACTAATGCAACGAGTTAGCTCAGTCCTTCTAGCTTGTAGCTGTGCGATTTGCTCGTCAATTTGACGGATTGATTCAGTGTTTGTATCGAATTCCGTCTGGATATCGCCTAGCTTGTCTTTTAAATCGCTGTATTCGTACTTGAGAGATGCTACTTTAGCTTTGTTAAGCTCGAGAGCAGAGAAGAATCTGTTTGCTTGTTCAATCACACGTTTGTTCTCTTGAAAAACTTCGCTGAATGTTGGCATCTCTTCGATAAGCTTTAACCTCACTATTTCTTCTGCTGTGAGGCTTGGATCTTTCCTTAGTGTAGCTGCTAAGATTGCTATCTCCTCAGCTTCGTTAGACATGAATAAGGCAGAGAAATCTTTGTCAAGAAGCGATGAAAGCTTTATCCGAGCTTCTGCCCATTCATTTTCTCTCGTCGGAGAGCTCAAACTAACGGGAAGAGATGATGATGAAGACTCCTGTCTCGCTTCTGAAGGCTGCTGCTGAAGAAGGTTCTCCAAAGAGTTCAGATAATTGTCAAACTCTTCCGGGTTAACATCCACAGGAGGGTGGGAGACTGAGAGGACACCATTCATAGGAGAAACATAGATATGAGGAATCGAAGTTTCTTCTTTTTCATCTGCAAAGTTAACTCTGCGTTTCTTCGTTCTCTTCCCGGTTTTCTTTGCATCTAGATCCTCGTCTTCTTCTTCCAAGTCAACCACCACATCAGCTTGTTGCTGACTCGTGGACCGTCTCGAGGAGGAGGATTGCCGAGATAGATTCTGTTTGGTGACTGGAGTTGTCATGACTGTCTTTCTCCTGTTGCTAGCTAGCGGAGTTGCTTTGGGTTGTGAATGTACCGGTTTCCTCTTTCTCTGGCTGTAACGCGAAGTTGTTCCTTCTTGTTTCCCATCTTCAGCATTCTCATCTTGATTCTGTCCTTCTTTGGGTGTCTCTTCAAACAGAGATAAAGCATCAACTACAGAAACAAGAAAAAAAAGGAAAACATCAAATTATGTGATACAGAAGATAAAGATTTCATCAGGAAGCAAAAGAAGAGCTTTACTACAACCTTTAATAGCGGGCTGGAACAAAGCAGGGATGTTCCAGCTAAAAGAAGCAAAGAATGCATTAACATCCACATCAGGGAAATTCGTTTCGAGATAACGAGTTAGAGGGTTTTTGCCTGCAAAATATCTAGGTGCATTCTTGGTCTTAAGCCTCTCCGGGAGAATGAGTGACCTGTCCTTATGGATCCCGGTATTAGTCACTCTCCTCCCAACTTTCCAAGTCCAAACATCGCCGGCACTCGGATAATCCACAGGAGCATATGGCAAACCTTGACCAGTAGAAACCGGCGGAATCGCTGGGAGTTGGTTAAGATCAGTTTCACCATGAGTGAAGGAGCTTCTGTTGCAATTCTCCTTCACATTATCATGATGATCATGATCATCATCATCTCTGTTGAATTTATCAATGTGATTGAATCAAACAACATAATCCTTACAATGTTAAACTCCTTAAAAAAACTTATAACTTTAGTCATATCGATTCCCAATAACAGAATTGATTCCACAGAGAAACCATATACAAAAGTGTAAAAAAATAAATTACCTAGAAAGATTTTGATCGATCTCTTGATCCATATTCGATGTAGCAAACCCAAAAAAAAACCTAATTTTCCTGCGATAGAAAACACCCAAATAAACAAATCAAAGAGGTGAATTTATAACAAAAATTGTGGTATAAAACTACCACTCGAATAAACAAATTAAAAAAAAAACTGACTTGGAGAAAATTTTGCTAACAAGATAAAGAAAAAAGTTACGAACTTTGGAGACTCAAGAACAGACTAAGAAGATCTTTAAGGTAATCAACAAGATCACAACTTATATCAAACACACTCGATTCTTATATTTGATTTTTTTCTTATCAAATTTAGGCCCAAAAAGGCGGGATACAATTACTATTATACCCTTTAATCGGTTATTCAATTTCACACAGAGATGGTGAAATCACCATTATGCCATTCAATGTTTCTTCCTCTTCACTGGTCTGAAAAGCTATGACCTTTCCGATTGCCGCCGTTAGTTATGAGCCACCTCACCGCAAACGTTCTTGGATCACTCCTCGAGAATGCAATCTCCACAAGCTCGATGCGTTTGGGTCGAGTCGTTCACGCCAGAATCGTCAAAACCCTCGATTCACCTCCTCCTCCGTTTCTCGCAAACTATCTCATCAACATGTACTCAAAACTCGACCGACCCGAATCAGCTCGGCTCGTTCTCCGTCTCACGCCTGCTCGAAACGTCGTCTCTTGGACCTCACTTGTCTCTGGACTTGTTAATAACGGTCATTTCTCTTCTGCTTTGTTTGAATTCTTAGAAATGCAACGAGAAGGTGTTTTCCCAAATGACTTTACTTTCCCTTGTGCTTTTAAAGCTGTAGCTTTGTTGCGTTTACCCTTTACGGGGAAGCAGATTCATGCGCTTGCTTTGAAGTGTGGTAGGATTTTGGATGTGTTTGTTGGGTGTAGTGCTTTTGATATGTATTGTAAAAATAGGCTTAGGGAGGATGCACGGAAGATGTTCGATGAAATTCCTGAGAGGAACCTTGAAACTTGGAATGCTTTCATATCTAACTCTGTGACTGATGGAAGGCCTAGGGAAGCTATTGAAGCGTTTGTAGAGTTTAGAAGGATTGGTGGGAAACCAAATTCGATAACTTTTTGTGCGTTCCTTAATGCTTGTTCAGATGGGTTGCGTTTGAATCTAGGAATGCAGTTGCACGGGCTTGTGTTCCGAAGTGGGTTCGATACAGACATTTCAGTGTACAATGGGTTGATTGATTTCTATGGAAAGTGTAAGCAGATTCTTTATAGTGAGATTGTCTTTGCTGAAATGGGAGCGAAAAATGCTGTTTCTTGGTGTTCATTGGTTGCTGCATATGTGCAGAATCATGAGGATGAGAAGGCGTCTCTATTATATTTATGTTCAAGGAAGGATATTGTTGAGACCTCTGATTTTATGATCTCAAGTGCTCTGAGTGCGTGTGCTGGTATGGCAGGTCTTGAGTTGGGAAGATCGATACATGCTCACGCTGTGAAGGCGTGTGTTGAAAGGACTATCTTTGTTGGAAGTGCCCTTGTTGACATGTATGGAAAATGCGGATGCATAGAAGATTCAGAACAAGCTTTTGATGAGATGCCTGAAAAGAACTTAGTAACTATGAATTCATTGATCGGAGGATATGCCCATCAGGGTCAGGTTGATATGGCATTGGCGTTATTTGAAGAAATGGCACCACGTGGATGCGGTCCGAATCCAAATTATATGACGTGTGTGTCCTTGCTTTCTGCTTGTAGTAGAGCAGGGGATGTGGAAAATGGTATGAAGATATTTGATTCGATGAAGAGTACTTATGGAATTGAGCCAGGGGCTGAGCATTATTCCTGCATCGTGGACATGCTAGGTCGAGCAGGAATGGTAGAAAGGGCTTATGAATTCATAAAGAAAATGCCAATTCAACCGACAATTTCGGTTTGGGGTGCTCTTCAGAATGCTTGTAGGATGCATGGTAAGCCACACCTGGGAATAATAGCAGCTGAGAGCCTTTTTAAACTTGACCCTAAAGATTCAGGCAACCACGTTTTGCTTTCCAATACGTTTGCAGCCGCTGGGAGGTAAGTGAACCGTATTGATAGTTTCAATTTTTCATTCACCTTGTTAGGTTGGAATCATATTCTAAGGAATCCAAAAGATACCCATAATGCATTCTAAACTAAAGCAAACCAAATGATAGACTACATAACTAAGAGTATCTGAGCTTTATTTTTCTTGTTAAACAATAATTTGTCTTCAGGTATTTATGATCTAACTATATTAGAACCGGTCAATGATAGGTGGGCAGAAGCCAACACCGTAAGAGAAGAAATGAAAGGTGTAGGGATCAAGAAAGGAGCCGGGTACAGTTGGATCACAGTGAAGAACCAAGTTCATGCCTTCCAAGCCAAGGACAGATCCCACATAATGAACAAAGAGATTCAGACAACGCTGACCAAGCTAAGGAATGAAATGGAGGCTGCAGGGTACATGCCAGACGTGAAACTCTCGCTTTATGATCTGGAGGAAGAGGAGAAAGCAGCGGAAGTCTCACACCACAGTGAGAAACTGGCTCTAGCATTTGGCTTGGTGGCTTTACCCGTCGGTGTCCCCATCAGAATCACCAAGAACCTTAGGATCTGTGGAGATTGCCACAGCTTCTTCAAGTTTGTCTCTGGAAGTGTTAAGAGAGAGATCATTGTGAGAGACAATAACCGGTTTCATCGGTTCATGGATGGGGTATGTTCTTGTAGAGATTATTGGTAAAACTATCAATGAGAATGAACATTTCAAATTCACCATTTGTACTAAATGTAAATGTTTTTTTTTTTCTTTTCCGTCAACAACATGCAGCATTTTAAGTTTGGATTAGGATGACAAGATAGCAATTAGTAATATACGTCCTAGTTAATAACATAAACCTTTCTCTAATAACAATCTTTAGTTATTTTATTTTGGTAACCGAATATAATCATCGTTCTAGTTCAAAGACTTGGTATAAATCCGCGTTCTAAATCAAATTTTTAAATATCAAAGATTGTGTACAAAATTAAAAAAGTTGGTTCCAGCTACGTAATGGACATTGCATACAACTACGTGACCTCCTCTTAAATCCTAACACACATTTTTGGTATGTATATATAACAAAAGTCCTAATTAATCACATTTAATTAAAACTAAACCACCCAAAAATGTCTAACTTTCTACGGAAGAAGCTACACCTCTGCTTCTCTTCTTCCGGTGCGTCGATTCCTTCTTCTCCAATCATCGTATCCAATCACAATCCTCCATCTCATCATCACACTCCCTCAATCTTCATCAACAACTTCAACTCTCTTTACGATCACCTCTCTGTTTCCTCTCCACTCCACCGCCGCCACAGTTCCGCCGGATTGTTCTCCACTAACCGCCATGTCGTTGGAACCATGATATTTTATTAATTTATAGTGATATTAATTTATAGTATAAAATAATATTTATTAATTTAAAGATATTTTTGTTAAAAATTAAAAATATATAAATTAAAACAATTTGATTTAAATAAAATTAATGTTTTGGATGTTATAAATTTTAATTGTTTTGGACTTGAAAGCTAAAATTTTTTTAAAAAAATAAAATTATTTTGATAATAAATAACAAATATTATAGATGAATTCACTTATATAAAAGATTAACATAAATTTAAATTTATGATTAGTTACTTCAATTGTTGTATTTAAACAGCATATACAACTATTGAAATAAAAAGTATGCATATTTAGAATTTAAAAACTTATAAAAATTTTTGCTTATTTTTATGACAAATTAATTTACGTTATAACAATAAGATAGTTTAAAATACAACATAATATTTTTTTTGTCAACATTTATAAATTTATTAGAACACTTTAAAAATCCAAACCGGTGGAATAGAGTTTACATAAATAACAAAATGCGGACAAAGTCTCGCACTGCGTGCTAGTTTGTCCGCTTTTGAATTTAAATTACGAGAAATTAAAGAAAGTGAGAAAAATAAAAATAAATTCTTGATCCTCACAAGTTCTTCAAGGTGTGCTGAAAAAGCAGGTCATTCCGCTGGTGTACACGAATCTGTTAAGAAAGCTACTTCTGTTTTTTGTTATGCGATCATACTTGTCATGACCCAGATAAGAGCTTCTAGCTCGGCGTGCAATGGGGAGAGGCACCTGCGATTGTTACATGCCCCCATAGTTGTTCCCTCCACGTCATCTTTAAAGCAGAACCATCCTAATCCAGAAAAATTATCTGTCTCTTTCCACGAGCCATATACATGACAGCGATACCCTTGAAATGCTGAAATTTGAGGCAAATGTACAACATAATATTTTTATATAAGAAAATTTAATGATGAGTTCTAACAAAAATTCATTAAAAATACTAAAAATATATTATCTTTATATATATATATTATCTTTATATATATAGTAAAACCTCTATAAATTAATAATGTTGGGACCATGATATCTTATTAATTTATAGTGATATTAATTTATAGTATAAAATAATATTTATTAATTTATCAAATTTTTTTGTCAAAAATTAAAAATAAATAAATTAAAATATTTTGACCTAAATAAAATTAATGTATTGGATATTATAAATTTTAATAGTTTTGGACTTGAAAGTTTAAAATTTAAAAGAAATTAATTTATTTTGATAATAAATAACAAAGATTATAGATGAATTCACTTATATAAAAAATTAACATAAATTTTAAATTTATGATTAGTAACCTTAATTGTTGTATTTAAACAGTCTATACAACCATTGAAATAAAAATTATGCATATTTATAATTTAAAAATTTATAGAAAAGTTTGTTTTATTTTATGAAAAATTTATTTACATTATAACAATAAGATAGTTTAAAATATAACATAATATTTTCTTATATAAGAAAAGTTATTTATGAGTTTTAACATAAATTCATAAAAACAAAATTGTATTGTCTTTATATATATATCAAAATTTACATGATTATTAATTTATGTTATTAATGGGACCATATATTTACATAGATATTTTAAAAAAAATTATGATCTTATTATCTTATCGAATTTTGTTCATTTTTACACCGGTCCGACTTGTAACCAGCAAATTTTATTAATTTATAGTGTTTATTAATTTATCGAGTATTAATTTATAGAGGTTCTACTGTATATATGCAAATTTACATGATTATTAATTTATGTTATTAATGGAACCATATATTTACATAGAGATTCTAAAAATATTATTATCTTATTATCTTATCGAATTTTGTTCATTTTTATACCAGCCCGACTTGGAACCAACAAATTTTATTATTTTATAGTGTTTATTAATTTATAGAGGTTGCACTATACATGGAATCTTGATTTTCAAACAGACTCAAAACTTACACATTCTTTGAATGTCTTAGTTCAGAATCAATTAATGGCCTTATACACACACTAGTAGTCTTGGTCCTTTCATACTTCCTATGTACATTTTAAACATTCCAATTTGATTCAATGAGCAAAAACATAGTAACGTACATAATATATAGTAGCATATATACAACACATTCCAAGTCTAATTCTACCCATTCTATTCCTAATCAATTTTTCTTGTAAGCGAGACGGGATACAAAATCATTTCTGATCTAAGAGGAATCTAAGTACTTACATAAGTTTAATGACTGAAAACATACAGAGCAACGAGGAAAGGGAAGAGATATGTATAATTTAAATTAATAACACACACAACAAGGTAGATTACTAATTCAGAGCCAGAGATAAGTGACTGCAGATTTAACGAGAGAGAGATATTACAACCAAACCATGTAGAGACAAAATACAGACACAGACACCAGAGATCAGTGGTTGGTTACTTACCATCTTCTTTTTTGTTTATCACCGTTCTACTCAGCATATGGTGGCTACTACAGTCCAGTGGCTGAATATGGTGGTGGTTCGGGTGAGCAGCCACTGGACTGCAGTAGCCACCACCATATGCTGCCGGATAACTAACCGGAGAAGCTTGGTATGAACCATGGACCGCCTCAGGTGAGTATTGGTATGGAGGGCTCCTGTTGCTGTAGATCGTAGGTGGGGATGTTGATTTTTCAGTTTGGTGATGCAAAGGGCTTTCACTTTTTGAATTTGTACCCGGTGAACTGTCTCTGCTATTGACCTCATTCTTCACTGATATGATGACGTTTCGCTCTTCTTTATCGACATACTTGTCTACTTCATTTTTAATAGATGAGAAGTTTCTACCAAAAGTCGCTTTTCCATCACTATCACTGGCATATTGTTCTTGCCGCTTCATATCTTTTTCAATTTTTCTTTTGGTTTTCCTTGTTAACTGACTGAGTATCTCATCTGAGATCAAAGTAAAGCTGGAACTATCTTCACAAGGCTTGACCACTTTTTCCCCACTATTTAACTGCTTTAGAAATGCTTCATAAGCCTTGATAATAGACCAGTACGCTGTTCCCCTGGGGCTTATATAAACTGCATCTAGGTAGTCTCTATTCCTTCTTGGTCTATAGTCAATCGTCCACCCTGCTTCCAGTAACATTTCCCTAATTCGCTCACGTAACCTTTGTTTTTCTGTGCCTGAACCACGTTTATTCTTTCCATCTCTGATTTTGGGAGGCATTGACCCTTCAGGTAAACTCTTTTCTGTTCCAGTGCTTGACATGTGGATGAGCTTATGAGGTTGAATGACTCTCTTCTGCTGCTGCCCTGAGCTATCACTATCATCAGAATCTTGATCCTGGCCATTACTCTTTAACATGGTTAAGTTTGTCGGAGTTTTCAACCCATTTGACTGTATTCTGACCGGGGGAAGCAGTTTCGGCATAGTGGTTGGCAACTGGATAGCCACACGTATTTTACCACTCTCTTGAATCTTTGAGCCATACTGACTCTGTTCAGCTTCCACATTTTGCAGTAACCCTCCCATCTTATTCTGCTTGTTCAGCATCATCTTGAGGACACCATTTTTCCCCTGCACCCTGATTGGTCCATCAAAATTCATGTCACGCTTGTACTTCTTCTGCAACAAAAGTGCATGAGTAGTTTTACTTTCGTTTCCTCTCACCTTACATCTGTTCCCTGATCCATCTAAATACAGTTTTCTTCTCTTCTCAATATCTAAATCTTTACTACTAGAGCCACTTCCATATTCCCTGCCAATACCAACTCCACTTCCATCAAAGGACCTTCTCATCCTCATTGCCACTAATTCATCTTCACTCTCCTCATCATCATCATCTAATCTATGCCTCTTACTCTCCTTCCACTCTCTACTCTTTCCCACAAAACAATCATCCCTTTTCCTCTCAACCCAATCCCTGTTCCAGCCAAAACGACTGTCTTCTACATTGCCATATTGGGGGATTGTAAGTTTACCGCTAGATTCAGAGTCACTCATAATCAACCTAGACCTCTTCTTAGACTCCCAATTGGGATTACTCTCTGAAAACGAACAAAATCTACCAACGCCATCCTTCTTCTGCACAATCAAGCAACCCGATGAACTTCTTTTCTTTATCAATACCCCTTGAGATTCACCAGATCTCCTCCCACCTCTCTCCATGTACACAGCCCCCTAAATTTTCAGCAATAAATCGAAAATGCAATCAACAGAGACCATGCAATTCTACAGATCTGAATGAGAGACGTCACGCCGGATTGTTCTCCTCTAACCGCCACGCCGAAAAAGAAGACGAAACTTCCGTCGCCGTGTCAAAGCTTTTAAGCGGAGGAATGGCGATTATGAAGCACATAGATCCGTACAGAGATTTCGGACGATCGATGAGAGGAGATGGGTGGAAGTTAGAGATCTGACCAGAGACGTCGTCGCCGATAGAGATTACTTACACGAAAATTGTTATTTCTGTTATATCTGTCTTTGAATCCGAAACGTTCTCACAAATTCATCGTCTCTGCTTTCGTTTCGCCGATTACTCTCCTCTGGTTACTTTCTCCGTCGTCGTCGTCACCGGAGCATTTTTTATCCCATTCTGATTAAATAGTTAATTCCTTTCTAATTTAAAAATATTTGGGCCTATGGGCTACAAAAGGCCCATAATTATAACAACTCTAGTATACTACTAATATGATACATCGGGATCATCTTCAGATATGTAAATTTATCCACAAACGGAGGAAAAAGGTCTAAAATTGAGATTTTTTTTTTTTTAAAGTTCCCAAATTCGAAAAATGTCACTAACCGCACAATTTTCGCCGCCGGTGACCGGAATAACTAGGAGCCTCCGGAATATGAAACCGTCACCTCCCAATCGCCGTGTATTTCCGGTTTACCCTGAGATTAGAACTCCGGCGATGAGTAGTTTGAGAAAATCGGCGTATCTTGTGGCTAAGGCTATAGAACAGAGGCGAGATACAGCTGGATCTGAATCGGAGTCAGAGGCGACTCCGTCACCGGCAGACGAGAGTGGAAAGGGAGATAAGGAGGTGGAGATTAGCGCGATAGGAGCAGAGATAAAAGCGGCGATGGAGCAGAGGAAAGCAGTGGAGGAAGAGAAAGGGAAGAACGAGTTCTTGAGTGGAGTAGCGGAGGAAGTGAGAGAGATTGAGTGGCCGGCGTTTCAGAAAGTTCTCGGGACTACCGGCGTTGTGCTCGGTGTAATCGCCGGTTCTAGCGTCGTCTTGCTCACCGTCAATTTCATTTTAGCTGAACTCTCCGATCGTGTGTTCATCGGAAAAGGTGTTCAAGACTTCTTCAGCTGATTCTGTATAATTGAATATTGTATAAAAGAAATTTAGTGATTGGTCTTCTTCTTCCTTATCCTAATTCATTATTCTTAGCCTCAAACTCGGAAAGATTCTTCTTCATTTGAATCTTGACTTGGTGTTATGTTGGTCAAAGTTCTGTTCATGAAACATGATGATGATCGATACTCATGAGCAATAGAGTCCCATTGAAAACTCAAACTTTATTAAACAGTAGAGTGGTTCACAAAAGAAATAGAGAAAATCTAGTTTTGATATTTATTGTCACACAAAACAAAGATAAAGAAAGAAGCAAAGACGCAATGCAATTACAGAGGAAGTCACTCTAGGAGAGACTGAACATTCCTTTTTATTTCAGGCGTCTCTTAAAAAGAAATAGAGAGTGTTTTCAACTGAGACAGTTCAAGCCTCGAAGGTCATCGATTCTGCCTCTTTCCTTGTCGCATCGAATAGTACAGTCGATAAATACCTCTCACCGAAACTCGGGAATATCGCCTGTACAATAATTCAGTTTACATCAGAATCAGAAACAAGTTGTGCTTGTTTCTTGTTTCCAAGTTTTGTATTAGAGCTTCTTAGCTTTGGGATGATGATAATATAAACATACCACGAAAAGCTTCCCGGCGTTTTCTGGCCTCTTTGCAAGTTTGATTGCTGCTGCAGCTGCTGCACCAGATGATATTCCCACCTACAAGTTTTTTAGCTTTTTGTTTTTAGAAACTGTATATGAAGATAAGTAACTTAATGTCGATCTGTATACCATTTTTCATTATGAAATGAAACTCTACATGCAACCCGACATTTGTTTAAGGTTTGAATCTTAATGTACTCAACTTATCTAAGCAAAGATCGGGGAAAGAGAAACAATTTGTAACTCCGATCTAGATATAGATCATTCATTGTTGAAATGTGAAACACTTACAAGAAGACCTTCTTTAAGACCAAGCTGTCTTGCCATGTCAATGGATTCATCACTTGAAACCTGTAGAAAGAGTAACAAGAAAGATGGAGGGAGGCAAGTAAGAATCATAGCTCTCTCACGTTCAATGTGTTTTTGCTATAACTGAGACAAAATTGGAAAGCAGTCTTACTTGAACAACTTCATCAATAAGATCAACATTCAATACACCTGGTATAAAACCAGCACCTATCCCCTGAATCTTGTGAGGGCCTAGACATTTTCAGCAAACATCATGTGTTAGGGAACTCCGATAACCAAAGAATAAGACATGAAAACTTGAACAACTTCATCTATAAGCATAGAGTCACATAGGACATGAAATCTTGAGGGCTTTGGCATTTATAGCAAACAACGTCATGTGTTAAGAAACTCCGATAATCAAAGAATAAGGCATGAGGCAAACTGAGAAACAAGGAATATGCATTGTTATAGTAATAAACGGAGAGGGAACCAAAAAATCACCTGGCTTCCCACCGGATAGAATAGCGCTTTCAACTGGTTCCACTCCATACAGCTGATAGAAGAGGAAACAAAATGAGAAACAGTGCATAGACACACCACTTAGATGACAATGTCAATGGTACGAGAAGATGGAGCTCTCACCTTCACGTTCGGGTTCTGTTCCTTAAGATACTTCCCAGCACCTGTAATGGTACCACCAGTACCAATCCCTGAAACAAAGCCATCAATTTTTCCACCAGTGCCTTTCCATACCTCAGGTCCAGTAGTCTCATAGTGGATCTGCATTGGACAGTGAAATTTCATCAACTTAAAAGCTCAAAAACAGACAAACCAAATTCACTAAAGCACTACTAACTAATAAGCATACCTTTGGGTTGGCAGGATTCTCAAACTGTTGAAGCATGTATCCGTTGGGTGTTTTGGCTAAAATCTCTTCCGCTTTTGCGATAGCGCCTTTCATGCCCTTAGCAGGGTCAGTTAAAACCAACTCAACACCAAAAGCTAAGAGAATGATTCTTCTCTCAATACTCATCGAAGCTGGCATTGTAATAACAAGCTTGTAACCCTTGGCAGCCGCCGTGAAAGCTAATCCAACTCCAGTATTTCCACTTGTTGGCTCAATCAACACACTCTAAAGAACAAACTAAAAAGTCAACCACAACTGAAAAAACAAAAATCCGCATAATAAAATAGAGGTTTGAAGAATTAGGTATTGAATTTACCTCTCCTGGTTTGATAAGACCCTTCTTTTCAGCATCAGAAATCATGCTAAAACCAATCCTGCACCAAGAAACAAAGTACAAGTTTTTTTTTTTCAAGAAACTGAAAGAAAAAACTCGAAGAGCATAGAATTTTTGGATTAAAGCAAGAACCTGTCTTTGACGCTTGAGCATGGTTCCATCATCTCAAGCTTAGCAGCAACACGACCAACACATCCTTCAGCAACAGTGTTCAAATACACCAATGGAGTGTTCCCAATCAACTGCAGAAAATAAATAGAATCAATCAATACAAAACTCACTCCTTTGAAAAAAAGAACTAGAGTAGAGGAGAGCTTACTTCAGTCACATCATTAGCAATTCGAGAGGCCATGATTCAAGCTTCACTGCATGATTCACAAAAGAGAAATATTAACACCAAATGAAATAAAATCATCCTCAAATATCCAAATCAATAAACCATCCTGAAATTTCCATATATACTGACGAAAAACTTTACAAAAAAAAAAAAAAAAAAAAAACACATCATTAAACGTAGATCTCAAGATTTATGAACATCAATTATTCAACAATCAACACCAGTACAGAGTCGAAATCGGCAGAGTAACAAAATTAAGTAAACCAAAAAAAAGTATGGGACACGGAAGACGATGATACCTAAGTGAAAAAGTCAAGAGCCTTGACCAGAGTCGTTTTGAAGAAAACGGAGAATGTAATATCGAATAAACAATCCTCAAAAGAATGAAATGATCAGCTAATTCAGAATGTGATGATTACTGGTGGCACATGCTTTCTATTTATAAAACGCGGTGGTTGGGTTCCCAAAATTGCTTCCCGGTTTGATTTAGTCATATTGATTATTTCCGGTTTAATATTCTTAGGGTGGACATTTTAAATAATTAAATTGCTTTAAGGAAAAAAAATCATTAGAAGAATATAATAAAAATAATTAATGTATGGTATACCCGATACCGTATAATAGACTATAGTTGACGAAATAAGTTAATTATCATTTAAATTCAACCCCTGTCGGTTTATTATTTAATTAATTAAATGAACATATTGGTTTATAATTTAATTAATTAATTGAACATATTGGTTTACCGGTTCAGTTTCTATTCCGGTTGAAAGAAAAGTCTAATCGAACGGGTTTGGTCTGGTTCTATCCGGTTATCCACAACGTATCAAAACCTTATCTCCGTAATCACCACAAATACAGTCATCTCTCTCACTCAACACAAAATCTCTTTTGTCACTGTCTGTGTTTCTTCTCATGGCGACTCTTCCTCTCCCTCAAACTTCCACAATCTCTCTCCCTAAACCTTATCTCTCCAAATCCATCTCCTTCCCACTCCGTAACGCAACACTCTCAACAACAAACCGCCGTAACTTTCTCTCCACCGGGATCGTAGCTCGGTCATATAAAGTGGTGGTGGAGCAAGACGGCAAGACGACTGAATTGGAAGTCGAACCAGACGAGACGATTCTATCAAAAGCTCTCGACGAGGGCTTGGACTTACCTTACGACTGCAATCTTGGCGTTTGTATGACTTGTCCGGCTAAGCTCGTGACTGGAACAGTGGATCAAAGCGATGGGATGCTAAGTGAAGATGTGGTGGAACGTGGCTACGCGCTTCTATGTGCTTCTTATCCAACTTCAGATTGTCACATTAAGATGATCCCTGAGGAAGAGCTCTTGTCTCTTCAGCTCGCAACTGCCAACGACTGATCCATAGTCTTGAATTTAGCTTAAAGAACTATCTTTTGTGTAATACGGCTTTGTTTGTAAGACTTTGAGTTTGGGACCTGAAATCTTGATTTTCAAACCGGAAATGAAATTTTTAACACAATCCCAATTCGATTTAATGAGCCAAAACAGTAATAAAGTTGAATCTTCGAACAATTCATAAAGTGAATACAATCTAAAGACTAAACGTCTTAACCAAGTAGTCTAAGAGATAGGGATCTAAGTAGTGAACTATGTTTTTGATTGAAACATTAGGAAAATGAAGAGATATGTATAATTTAGATTAATAAACACACAAGAGGGTAGACTACTAATTCAGAGCCAGAGATAAGTGAAAGTGTTAGACGCAAATTTGAAGAGAGGGAGAGATATTACAATAAAACCACAACGTAGAGACAAAACGTAGACAGTCACAGAGACACCAGTGATCCATCAGTGGTTGGTTACTCACCATCTTCTTTTTTCTTTGTCACTGTTCTAATCAGTAGTAAGCATGCTGAATATGGTGGTGGTGATGGTGATGCGGGTGAGGATGGTAAACCGGAGGGGGCGGAGCAGCTACTGGACTGCAGTAGCCACCATATACTGCCGAATAATTGACCGGAGAAGCTTGGTATGATCCATGAACTGCCTCGGGTGAGTATTGGTATGGAGGGC
This sequence comes from Cardamine occulta, assembly GCA_028015245.1. Classification (NCBI taxonomy): domain Eukaryota; kingdom Viridiplantae; phylum Streptophyta; class Magnoliopsida; order Brassicales; family Brassicaceae; genus Cardamine; species Cardamine occulta. The sequence continues at coordinate 12,572,850 of CM051386.1, read as the reverse complement.
TCCTGTTGCTGTAGATGGTAGCTGGGGGTGTAGTGTATGCTGGTATACTGTACTGTGGAGAGTGGCTTGGGGATCTGATGAAAGTTGGTTGAGGTGGTGGGAAGGAGGAGACATAAGCATTTGTGATACGCCCTGCTTTGGCTGGTGGCATTGGACCGTTGTAGCTTGCACGGGTTCTCTTGTTGGCAGGAATCGCTGCTGGTTTTCTCTTCTCGGTTTTGGTCTTCTCTAGCTGATCCAACCTCTTCTTGAGATTCTCGGGCGGGAATTCTTCCTCGAGTTTGTATTCTTCTATGCACTTTATGACTGCTCTGAGTGCTGATTGCTCCTTGCGAGCCACAGGATGCTATGAAAACATAAACAACGTGTCAGAAGGCTTACAGATTTACCCATATACAATGCTAAAAAAAGCGTGGAAGAAACAGATGACGGACTCTCGAAAGTACCGCAGCTCGGCCAAGATTGTTGGGATCCTCTGTGATTAAAGCTGTTGCTTTCTTTGCATCCCTTAGATAAGCTTTGAGCAAAGGCACAGGAGGGAACTTGTGTACAAGACCAACTTCAAAAGTGAAATGAACCGCATCAAGCTGTTGTCCCCTGATGATTAACTCTTCAATCATCTCTGCGTAAAAGCATAACAAAAACTCACCATTTCAGATACTATTCACAAGTTCCCATGAGAAAAGACAACTACTTCTGCTTCCCCCAGATACATGTAAACGAACATCTAAAGTTACATGAAGTTGAACCTATATTCACAATGGACTAGTACTAATCAAGAAGTGAGAAATTACCAGGCATGTGGTCACCCAAACCAACTGAAACAGCAAGCTTAGGCATCTGTTTACGCCACGCTGATCCAACCACAAGCTTCCTATAGAAAGCAAGATCTTGCTTCTTGACGATTCCAAAAGTTACAAGATGTTGCAGAAATGTATGAACATCAGGGGTTTTCACGTTCTCTATTCCTCCTCTCTCTTCCAAACTCGCTTTCCAAATCTCAGCAATCTCCTTAGCTTTCTCCTTAACGCTCGGAGTTACAAGCAGCCGAGATTTCCCCATCACTGGATCAACCATAACTGGAATCAAACTCTCAAGAATCACAACACAAGCCCATCCAAAATCGTTTGTTACTTTATCTCCAACGCCTTTTTTATCAACCGGAAAAACCTCAGATACAGCCTCAAGTACTAACTTCGGCGGATCCACACAATCAACTAACGCCGCCGGAATCTGTGCCCGGAGATTCTCCAATTCCTTCTTCCGAGCGATGACAAAATTCCAGAATCCTCTTGCGTCCATCTTCAGGCAAAGCGATTTCAGTGCGGATAAAAGCCCGTCGCCGTCGTCTACCTCGCCGGTATCGTCATCATCTGCGGCGCTTGAACCACCGTCTCTAGCTTTCTCTAACGACTCTAGTGCAGCTCTAGCTCGTTCCTCAACTTTCCCCGCCGCGATCTCAACGCTGTGGTCAATAGTGACTTCTCGATGCTTGAGTAACTCAATCGAGGTCTGCGTTTGATTATCTAGGGTTTCAATCATCTGTTTCAGAGCTTCTGATTTCTTCATTAGGTTTTGCTCTAAAGAAGTGAAATGATCGGAGAGCTCTTTCCAAAGAAGATTGCAGCTCGTCATTAAAGACGTCTGCTTCTGAAACTCGTCGAAGCTTGGCTGAGCTGACTCAATCAACTCGCCTGGATCGGGGGATGACCCCATCTCCGGTTAATCGGAAGGTGAACAAACTCAAAACTCGGTTCGATTTTTCCACAGTGAGAAACGAATAGAGAAGAAGGTAAGAAAGTGATGAACTGATTTTTTTTGCAGAAAACCTAAAAATGGCAAAAGTAGAAGAATAGAAGAATTCTGACGTGGATAAGTCAGAAGAATGACACGTGTCATGGCGCGCGATAATGACAGCCATCTACTAGAGTGCGCCTTGTGTGCGTACTTTAATAACGGCAGCAGTAGCACCAATCTCCTGATTGGTTATTGCTAACGTGAACGGAGAACGCGTAGGGTTTAAAGAGGTTTGTGTTCGTTTGACGTCAGGAAAATGGTGTTTGGTATGGTGATAAACCGAAATCATATCGGTTTAGTAATCGGTTAAAGGTAAAAGAAAGAAGAAAAAAGGAAAAGTTGGGAGATAGAAGTGGGCCAAGCCCACTGACCACCACATGCATTGAGTCAGAAGACAGTGAAGCATTGCCGGCTTAAATGTATGCAAAATCGTACTTTAAGAAATTTAATTTTAATTTGTAAAACTATATAAAAGAGTGTTATTATGAGTTAGTATTTTCCAAAAAAAAAAAAGTACGTAGAGGGAGAAGAAAATAGGCATGCGTTGGACCGAAGATTTGTGTTTCTAGACGTGACACTTAAGTAAGCACAAAACCTTTTTACACTAATTATTAGTGTTTTTTACAGAGTATATATCTAAACTAATAACATTCTTTTATATGTGACCTGATGAGATTCCTACCCAAATTCATACAAACTTCATTTAAATTCTTTTTAGTTTTTCGACACAAATGTTTGGGTTTCGGTACTTGGAATCGGATTCTACTGTGTTTGTTTAGATAGATTATCTTATTGTATCATTTTGTCCAGTTGTTTTTTGGATATGTTGTTTGTTTGCTATTTATGTAGTTTTCGGTCATTTTTCTTTATTGTTTGCTCTGTAACTTCTATCACAAATTTAAAATGATATACAACTTAACATTATATTTTTTAGTTGCTAAATAATATTTTCTCTGTTCTTAATGATAAAAGTTGTTAGATTCACCTTATTTCAGTTCTATTTATTTATTCATCTTATTTTTATATATTTAAATATTTTTACTATATTTTATTCAAAAAAAAAAATTTACTGTCTAATTATAGAATTTTATTGTATGCCATAAATTTTCATTTTTACAACTCGCATTAAGCTTTCTGTCTCTAGACAGCTAGCTCTAGAACAATCATGTATTTTGTTTTGAAAAAGTACAGTCATGTATTTTTGCCACCTAAACTAATATAGCCCACTTATATTGATTTTAACATAAAACATTTATTTTTAATTATTGTTCTACGTTCACACAACATATATAAAAGAAGCACAATTTTCTTATTAAAAGAAGCACCATTTTCTTATCACAATAATAAGTCCACGGACCACAGCATTGAATAAAACCTATTATGGAAAAATATATGTTTTCTCGATGGATGAGGATATTGAATTATTGCTTTACTTTCAAGATTGTGACAACAGAAAATAAAGGGAATGAAACGAAATATTTAACTTTTTAGTTTCTACCCAAAAAGATAAAAAAATATTTCACTTTTTGGATAGTGGGGTTGACACCTATAATAATTGATTGTTTGGGATATGCAATGGACGACTATAAATCAACGTGGTGATTAGGTTGTTTCCCGCATGATGAAACATGAATGAAAGAACACGAAATTTAAAAGGGATAATATTAGGAGAAATCAAATTCCGAAGGAATATAATGATTTAAAGCCGTGCAGAGTATGCAGTGATTTGACACGAGTCTTGGCCTAACCTTAAGAAACTCTTAACTCTGCATATATTCTGAAGCTTTTTAATTAGTATATGTAAAATTAATATTATCCATGTCCTAATTGTCAATAATGACTGTCAAAATATCATATTAGAAACCAAACATTAATAATTCAGAACACTTCTTTAGTATATAACAATTAATCATTCGATTTCTAATAAGGTCATCAAATATTATGCAGAAGCAAATTCATCTAATCAAAGCTTACAACTTTATGGACTGGATTTAAGAAGAATAAATTTTATTTGAGTATTTTCAGTCCAACAACTATCAAGAAAAAAACTCTTTTTCCTCCATAGTAAAAATTGCATTTATATAAATCTCTTTCTATACGGTTTAGAGTTTGAATTTCATTTCCCTAAATGTTTTGCATGTTAAGCTAATTTTATGAACATTTTTTATGTATTTTATCTATTTATGATATCTTTCTATACTTTGCATGTTAAGCTAATTTTGTTTCCCTATATGTTTTGCACGTTATCCATTTTCATGAATAAAAGATAGTAATTTCTATTCTCGTCTCATTCTCTTAAAGTTATGTTATGATTAAATATTGTTTTAAAATTTTATATTATTCAATTCTAACTAAAATATAAAATATTTAATTTACTACTTTTCTTGGGATAAGAATATATAATTAAGATTAGATTTTGAGTTTGAAAATCAGAGATGTTTTATTTTTCAAGATATGATATCTTGATATATTTTTTGAAGTCTAAAAGTTCATTGTGTGAGAATCTTGTGAAGTAGACTTTGTCGTCAAGTTGTATCAAAGGTCTTTCCATAGCCTTTGTGATACTCTCGATCCACTCATCATCTCAAAACAACGTTTTACAACCATTTGCATCTTCTCATCAATTTGTTTCCATCATTCGATCATCCACCGAAATGGCAAAACAACGTTGTCCAACCATTTGCCTCTTCCCATTCTGTTACTCTATCTATCATCAAATTCGTGTTTGCATCATTTGGCTAATTCCATTTTGTGCCTGCATCAATTTCAGATTATTGAGGGAAAAAATCCCTACACAAAACTGTCTTCAAAGTAGTATAAGTTTTTGTGTCATAGAGATTTTGCCGACTTTTTTTGAAAACTCACTTGTTTTTGTAGTTTTTAAAAAACTTTAGTTTTACTGAGGCTGAAATTTTTTTCATGTATTAAGTAGTTGAAGTACAATTTTTATACTAGAAAAATCGAATATTAGTTTTTTTTCATTTGGGACCCCAAATTTTTTAGGACCGACTCTGACCTTATTAAAGCTAATTTACAACAGCCAAATAATTTCAGTGGTCTTGATCAGTTTTTAATATACCAAAAATTACAGAGAAAGCTCCATGAATCACGAGCACAGAGCAATTGGTGCGCACTAATGTGGAAATGGACAATATAACATGAAGATGAACCATTTTTTTCACAAAACTGATCTTTAAATACATCCACCTTTGCAAATGAACAAAGATCCATCAGAATTGACATTGTGTACATTAAAACAACTGATCCCTGCTCTGCTCAACAACTCCGAACAAATAGACTGGAACCTTTTTTCACCGCCTCTTACGACCGTGACAAGACTCCTTTTGAACTACAAATACACCATGAACCTAAAACGTCAGACTTTTTTTCTCAACATATTACATTCTTCCTAAAAGTTGAATGACAAGATTTTTCTGTTTTTGTTATGATCAATCTTACAATAAACAGCTGATGATGATTGATGAATGACATGTGTAGTGAGTGCGTTTGTGTGCCTTAAAACTTTGAACAAGATTTAGTTTTGCATCTATAAGTCAATCAAAGTCAAAGCTTGGTATTGTTCCACCACGACGTGGATCAGACTCTGTTGCTTGTCGTAAAGCCCTAGCAAAGGCCTTAAAGGTCGCTTCGATTATATGATGAGAGTTTTTACCAGCAAGCTGTAACAACAAATCATCGAATTAAGATTTTTAATTGCTGTTACTCTTTCTTGTTAGTTTTATGGAAGATTGAAACCGTGATACCTGTCGGATATGAAGTGTCATACCAGAAGTATTCACTAATGACTGGAAGAAATGGTCCACCAACTAAAATGGGAGAAACTTCATTAAGTGATTTCACAAACCAAGAAAATGAAAAAGATAGAAAAAAAATCTGAAACTGGAAGGACCTGAGTGTCGTATGTTCCTACTCTCTGTGTTGGAATCTCTAAGTTGTAGCCAAGATATGGTCTACCAGATAGATCCTGCCACATTTTCATCCATCATCAACGATAAATACTTTCAAATTCCTGAAAAAAACAAACTAAGACAAAGCTCACAGATTGTAATATACCAGAGAAACATGTATAAGTGCTTCATCAAGAGGAGCTGTAAAATCGCCAAAACGATTAATCCCTTTCCGTTCCCCAAGTGCCTTTAACAAAGCCTAACAGAAACAAAATAGCAATTACAATAAAACTTCCATAGAATGCTTCTCGATAAACTTACAGTAAAAGATACTCACAGTTCCAATGGCAAGAGCAACATCTTCATTAGTATGATGATCATCGATGTGAATATCACCAGTCGCTCTAACGTGTACATCAAACAATCCATGTGAAGCAAGTTGCTAAACCAAAGAATCACAAAACACTCTTATCAAAATTATGTATTAATCTCTTCCCAATGTCATAAACAGATCAAACTTGAAGCAAATAGTTACATCTAACATATGATCAAGGAAAGGGGTTCCAGTGGAGCTATCTGAAACTCCATTACCATCCAAATTAATCTTCACTGATACATTTGTTTCCTTTGTTTCTCTCTTCACTTCACCTATTCGAGCTGATTCGAATCAAAACACGATCCAACAAAACTTAAGAAATCAAGAAATTAATAGTGAAATGAGAATTCATCGAAGCTATATAGTTAAAGAAGTAAACCTGATTCGATCGGAGAAGAGGTAGTAATCGCCGGAAAACCGTTATCTCCGGGAGGAAACGAAGCGAAGGAGATAGATTGACGAAGATGAGATTGAGATTCCATCCGGAGGAATCGAGGAGAAGAAAAAGAAGAGGCGATTGATGTTCGCGGGAGAGGTAAAACCCTAAATTTGAGACTTGGTCTGAGAAGCTGAGCCGGTGAAGAAGAGAGCAGCTCCATTGTAGAGTAAAGAGTAAAGACTACAGACTGGCTGGGCACAAGTACCCGTTACCCGCCCGACCCGCCCGGCTCATCCCGTATTTGTTCCGTTCGGCCAAGTATCCGCCCCGTTTAAGCCAAGTACCCGCTCCGTTCAAGCCAAGTATCAAGCCTTCATAATTCATTATCCGCCAAGTCAAGCTAAGTATCAAGCCGGAAAAAATTTTCTGCTATCTGCTCCGTTACCCGTCATTTACCCGTTATCCGCTATCCGTACCCAGTACCCGCCCCATTACCCGTTTCATATCCGCAAAAATACCCGTTACCCATAAAAAAATACCCGTAACCCGTTACTAAAAAAAATCAAGTAATTACCCGCGGGTACCCATGGCGGGGCAAGTAACCCGCAAGCCTCGGGATTTTGGGCGGGTACTTGTTTCGCCGGGTATCCGTTCTCGGCGGGGCAAGTACCAAGCCGACAAACTCAATTACTCGGCGAGGCAAGCCGAGTACCAAAGCGGGCGAAAAAATCGGGTATCCGGTCCGTGCCCACCCCTAGTAAAGAGTAACGACGTCGTTTAAAAGTCATTATCAACTTCGCTAAATGATTTTAAATATAAAAACGAAAATGTATTTGCCTCTGATCTTGTAGCTTGTTCGTCTGCGATGGCACTGTCATGTGCAACGTGTGACAAGTTCGATGCTCGAGCAAAGGCGTTGAGAGAGAGAAAAAGAGAGAGAATAAAATCCACAACCATCAAAACCAAACTCAATCTTTTTAACCATTTGAGGTATTCTAAAATACCTTTTTTTTTTCTTGTATATAACGAAAAAGAGTTAGATGGTAGTGAACTTATAAATTTTGGTTGAATTGATGGAAAAAAGTTGGTTTTATTGTAGTTGAAAACCCAATTGGTACATCATTTGTGTGAAAAATGAAGAGCTATGGCTGTGTTTTGTCAAAAAACAATATTATGTTAAAGCGAGTACTGTAGTATAAAATGATGTAATAGAGAGCAGTACAAATAGACAAGAAACACCACTCAACAATTGGCTATAAAATAATTATAAATGATAACATTCTGCCTTTGCTCTTGTAGCTCGATGGTCTGCGAAGGTACTGTAATGTGCAACGCATGACATGTTCGATGCTTCGAGCAGGGCACTGAACGGAGAATTTATACAGAGGGAGTATTAATTTATAGAGGTTTTACTGTATGTATAATATAACCATAATCATATGAGGTATTCAAAAATACCTTCTTTTTCCTAAATGATGACTCTAAAATGATTATGGTGTTTTGTAGCAGACTCTAAAATGCTTTTAGAAAAAAAAAACATAGATCAACAATTCAACTATATGTTTCATTGCTTTGCTGGAGAATTATTTTCGCATGAACCATACACATGCAACTGTGTTTTCTGTTTCACTATAGTGTCGGATGGGATCCAAAAAAGCCATGTTGGCAACAATGTACTATATTGCAAGATACTATAAATTTAGAAATTGGGCAATAACGAATGTACATATATGTAACGCCAAAAAATTAATAAATAATATCAATAGAATTTTAATTTAATAATTATATACTAATTACACATAAGATCACGAGAATGAGACAATACTATAAAATTTTCAGCAATCTAATTTTATAAAACTATAAATACGTACTCATGTAGTGTGTCATAAGATTTTTTGGAAGTTTTCTTTTGTTTCACTTTATAGGATGTTTTAGAATATTTTTCAAGTTGTGCTAACAATAATTTAATATAACTTTTATGGCCATTTGTATTCTTCAGTATATTTTATTATTGGTTGAATTGCTTTTAGTTAGATATAAATTATGTGTTTATTAATATAAATGAAATTAAAACATAGAAAATTCATTTAGATATTAAATTATGTGTTTCTTAAACTACTCGTTTTTAACTAAAACATCTTATTTAATCGGACAAAAATGAGTATAATAAAACCAAACAGACAAAAATTTGTTATCTTGAAACTTATTAAAATTTGTGGTGAAAAAATTTATCAGGATAACCAGTTCTTGGGTACAATAGAATCGTAGTTGCATGCACTATATGGTGAAGTATTGGAACGTCAAAAAATGGAGTTTGTTTAAACTATGAAGTAGTTAGCTTAGAATTTTTTTAATTTTAACTAAAGAACAAATGAATCACGTTGGAAATTAGAAGATGATTGTTCAAAAAAAAAAAAAATTAGAAGATAACAATCACATTGAGCCTATTTGGATATGAGATTTGGGAAATGGCCTCAGAGCCTATAAGTTTATATTAAATTTCCCAAATTTATTTGAATTATATATTGTTGATTAAAGTCAACAATTATCTCTTCTAAGTGAATTTTGTAACAACCAAACTAAGTCAAGATAATTATGGTGGCTTACGTTTCTTGACATTTCAAATTGATATCAATTCTCATAACTCAGAGATCCTCCTCTTTATTATGGCATATACGTTGAGCTCTTGTGTTATAAGGCCATTTTTATTGTCTTCATTGTATGATATAAGAAGATACATCAAATCCCTTCTTCATTTTTTCTTCTCTAGGTTGAGTCTGAAAGTACTCACATAAATAATATTCGATAGATTCTTTTCTTAAGTATTGTAATTCATAAACAAAATCATAGTTGTATTACGTGATTCTTACCACCATCAAACCGTTACACTATAGGGCGTCTAAAAAACCAAGGAAAGAGATCGGTGTCTTCATTCTCCTTTAATGTTTGATATTGTTTTATTTATTTTCACAATTTAATTCTATACTTTCTTTACATATATTAGTTTGACTCATTGTTGTATATACAATTTAAATCAGTGCATTAACAAAAAACTGATATTTGTGAAGTTTCTTATGAACATGATTTAGTACATGCACTGGAGTTTCTATCAATGTGTGAGCGCCGGCCTCGTGCACAAGCGACCGAAGCGGTGGCTTAGGGCCTCACTAAAATTCTTGTAAGACTTTCGCATTTCCCCCCTTACTAAACTTGATAACATATTTGGTATCTTTACATAGCTTCCACATGCATACAAATATACATTAATTAAACTAATATTTTTTTACAAATAAACAAATAGCTATTCAAATTAACTGTTTTATATTAATTTCGTTCCTTTATTGTTACCATATATATATATTGAAAGTTTGTTCACACAAATTTAAATGTGTTGTTAAAATGTAACAGTTAGTAATAAAATCATTGAAACTTCATCTCTTGTTTAACAAAAAGAACCGTATAAATAAATTTTAGTAAAATTTAATCTTTGAATATTATTTCTTCTAACTAATATTTTTTTTGTTTGCTTATAATATATTGTAAATTGTTTGCTTCAAAATATGTTACATTTTCAAAATGTGTTGATAAAATGTAATTAAATCAGACTACGTAGAAAAAAAATTGCAAAACTTTTAAAACATTTAAAATAATGGTCGTCTAAAATTTTTAACCGCTTTGGGCCACATAAACCAGCCATGAATGTGATTTCAATATTAGCATAACAATCATTTTACTTATCGTACCATGTTTTCTGTTCAAACAAATAAAAAATTGTGATATTAGGCCCTAAAAAGTTCTAAATAGAAACAAGACCCACATTAAACTTAAATGTTTCACCAGTGTAAACCATGGGTGTCGAAACACTCTTTTGATCGTGAATTGGGATCCAAAGAAATTTGGATTTAGAAATTTCTCTCTTTTTTCGATCGGCTGTGAATTTGGATACTCCAAAATATGGGTTGAGTAATTTTCCTCTCTTTGTTGTGCTTGTTGATTTAGATTCCAAGAATTTTGATATGCTACCTCTCTCCAACAACCCTCCTTGCAACTTAACTAGTGGTGTAGGGTCCATTTTAACAAAAAGAGCCAGTCGCTTTCTGACTTTATTGGAGTGACTTTGTCTTGTATAAACACAAGACCTTTGAGTTTTATGTTATAGTCTTTCACCTTGACGTTAATCAAGTATAATGCGTCAAAATATCTTTTGACCACACCAAAAAACCTATTTCCTACCACATTAATATACCGTTTTGGAGTTAAGGTTTTATCTTTGCGCAGATGACCTCTTTTTCGCTTCCAAAAACTCACATCCTCCTTCTGCTAACAATCTCTTGGCAAAGCGAAAAAGATTTCATGATTTACTATCAATAAACATATCAACGTTTAGACTTTGTTGATTCATCTATACTATGATAAAAGATTCTGAAGAGACATCATAACTAGTTTTACTACCTAATTTGCGGATGAGCTCCGAACCAAGAATCAAACAAACTCTTCTTTCTTTCTTATTGTCACCATAATGATTTTGAAGAAGGTCACACATGTTTAAAATACGGCACAAATATGCATAATTCCCAACTGCAAGATGCTCGTCCTCGGTAAGAAATCTCTTCAAGTTCTTTACTCTTCAAGTTCTGAAGAGACATCATAAGTAGTCTTACTACCTGATTTGGGGATGAGCTCCGAACCAAGAATCAAGCAAACTCTTATTTCTTGCTTATTGTCACCTTAGTGATTTTGAAGAAGGCCGCACATGTTTAAAATACGGCACAAATGTGCATAATTTCAGACTGCAAGATGCTCGTCCTTGGTAAGAAATCTCTTCAAGTTCTTTAAAGATGTAAATATATGGTTCACGACCTATGTAAACCATGTTAGATGCATGCTTGATGAACCCAAACAATTGTGTTTTTGTAGTGTGACCTCTAAATCTTCGAGCTTTATTTAGGTTTCTCCCCCAAAGCTCACTAAAATTTATATAATGCATATAGTTCCATTGAAGCATTACTTTCTCAAGCTTCAATATATGCATTCTCGATGTAATACTATATCAGTATTGTAAGCACCCACCAAGGGATTTTCTTGAAACTTCTTTATACAATGGAATGTTTTAGGAAGCTTTATCACCTTGATTTGTTTCTCCTCTTCTTTTGTGTCATAAATATCCATTTTACCCCATGTAGCTTGCAAGTAAATGATGCCATCAATTACTCTCCCTCCAGTCCTCAAGCTCAAAACGATATAGCCTTAAGACAAGTCAACTTGGAGTAGCTTCATGTTTTGGATGTAGAGGAATAAGTCATTAATTCCACCTTTGTATTATCATTTTGATGTGCAATACACTTCACCCTGATCACCTTGTAGCTAAAACCATTATCAGAAGAACGCTAATAGATTACATTCCTAAAACCATTATCTGGAGAACTCTTATTTTATATAATAATAATTTTTTTTATTAAAAAAAAAAAGAAAACCGGATCCGAATATCCGGCAGATATTCGACTTTTTGGCGGATATCCAGGATAACCAGATGCGGATGCGGATATCAAAACTACGAATCCGTCCAGATGCGGATGCAGATGCGGATATCCCCAAAAAGGCCGGATATCTGCATCCGGCACAGGCCTAGTGTAGATGAATCAACGAAGCCTAAACGTTGATATGTTTGTTGATATGTTTGTTGATAAGTAATTCATGAAATCTTTAGAAGCGAAAAAGGTCGTCCGCGCAAAGATAAAACCTTAACTTCAAAACCAGACATTAATGTGGTAGGAAATCGGGTTGTTGGTGTGATCGAAGTATTTTTGGACGCATGATACTTGATTAACGTCAAGGTGAAAGACTCTAACATAAAACTCAAAGGTCTTGTGTTCATACCGAGCAAAGTCACTCAATCACTTCAGAAAACGACGTGGCTCCTCGTGTTAAAACGGACCATACAACATTGATTAAGTTACAAAGAGGGTCGTCGGAGAGAAGTAGTATATCAAAGTTCTTGGAATCCAAGCACGACAAAGAGAGAGAAATTACTAAAAGTTGCCAAAGAGAAGGCAACAGATCATAATTCTTGGAATCCAAATTAAGAAGCACAACAAAGAGAAGGAAATTACTCAACCCAAATTTTTGAGTATTCAATTCACAACCTATCAGAAAAGAGATAACTTTTTTAACTCAAATTTATTCGGATCTCAATTCACGACCAAAAGAACGTTTCAACACCCATATTTTACACTATTGGGTCATATAAAAGTATTGCTCTCGACCAAAATTATCTTTGTAAGTTAAAAAAATATTTAAGGGTAGTATTGGTATATTGTACATTATGTAAATGATTTTATCGTGGTCGAATAAAACGTAGACAAAACAACATAAACCACGAATGATCTAAATCAAAACAAAATCCACTTAAGTTTTTGTCATCGTCGCTGTGAAAAAGTAATACAAACAGTCGATTCGAATGAGCTATATAACAAATAGAGCATAATTGTCCTCTCGAAAACGTTTTGTACATTATGTAAATGATTTTTATCATGGTCGAATCAAATGTAGACAAAAACAACACAATGAATGAAAAAAAAACAAGTTTCTAAACAAAAACAAAAATCGATTAAAGTGTTTGTCATTATCATTGTGAAAAGTAGTAATGCAAACGGTCGATTAGGCAATGAAAAAATAATTGTCTTCTAGATAACGTTTTCCTAATGTGGGTTATATAACCTTTTTTAACCACTTAAAAGAAGAGCTAGTTTTAAGAGAAAGTAGTTTAAATTTTATGTACCTTTTATTAACCTTTAGTCCGAATATATTAGAGGGGATTAGTAAATAGAGTGCTTTGTTCAGTGAACTTAACCATTTTGTTGTTGCGTGAAAATGACAAGGCCTAATAAAAAGACCTTTATTATCTTTTTCGTTAACCGTTACATAATGTTAACACATGAAATTATTGGATGGGATGTGCGGATGAAACATGTGAAAATGACATATTCTAGAATATAATAGATTATTGTCTGTCCATTTCAAAATGTAGCTAGTAGTTATGCTTATGTATATACTTCATATGACTATATATTGTTCTTTTTTTAAAGGAAGGTTTTTTTATATCGTCGTTATTACATAAATAAATTAGTAAATAATAGTTGACAAACAAAAAACTAGCAAATAATAATAATCAAAAGGTTTGACTGATAATTTTGCACATATATTAAGAATATACCCTTATTCTATAATTCAATAGGAATACAACTATTTCATTTTATTCTAAGTCAAACTAATAAAGACAACATAGGAAATTACATAAATTTTAACATAGAAAATAGAAAATATAAATTTCTGTGAAATAAATATTTGTTTTCCTAAAACTGTAAATTCATAACTTCCCAAGGACTATAAATTTAACCCATTCCACTTAGTGGAACCCATTCCACTTAGTGGAAGCTCCATAAGCTTTTCACCTTCTTCTTCTCATACTCTTTTTCCCATTTCTCTTTATTTTGCTAATTTCTTTGATCGGAGCGATGGAAATTAACGGAGGAGATCGTATCTCTGGTGAAAAACCGATCATCATGGTCACTAACGACGACGGTATCGACGCACCTGGCCTTCGTTCTCTGGTTCGCGTCCTCGTCTCCACTAACCTCTACGATGTTCGCGTCTGTGCTCCTGATTCGTACGTTTACTCTTAATTTTCTACTAAATGTAGCTTAATCGCCTCTGATTATACGATCGAATCACTCTTAGTATGACATTGAAATACTATCTATAGCAATTTCGATGAGAATTGCTTTGTTTAATTCAAATTGTTTTTTTGTAACTCTTACTTTGTTTATGAAATTTGTAGGGAGAAATCTGCAGTGAGTCACAGTATAATATGGAGTAGACCACTCACTGCAAAACGAGTTGATATTGATGGAGCTACAGCTTTTGCTGTTGATGGTTTGTTTTCTATTTGCTAATGATTTGTTAAAAATCAACAAAGCCTTGAACTTTTTGTAGATTTTAAGGGCTATGACCATTTTAATCTTGTTTATTATATGGGTTTTAATGATATGATTAACTCGGTTCTGTGTTTTCTGAAGGAACCCCTGCGGATTGCACTGGTTTGGGCTTATCGGATGCACTCTTCCCTTCTCTTCCTGACCTGGTAAACCCATATTGTGTGCTGCTAATTATTAGAATTATCATGTGGAGTGTTACTTATAAAGCCTTCTGATGTAAATGATGTGCCAATAGAGCTTTTGGTTTGTGTTTAACAACAGTCTATAGGAAACATTTAAGATCTGTTGGTTTATGTAGTCAGTCTTCTTCCATTTTTATTGTCTTTTCTAGAGATTGTGATGAATGTTTGTTTTTCTTCATGCAGGTTCTTAGTGGTATAAACGTCGGTAACAATTGCGGATATAACATGTCTGTAATCATTTCCTTCTCTGTTTCCTTTTGTTTGTGGTTTCCTATTTCCTTACCACTTCTATGGTTCTGGTACGAGGTTCCTGTCTGAGTTTATCAAATTAGTAATTACCTAGCTGTCTAATTCCATCACAGTGTCTATTCTGGAACTGTTGCTGGTGCTCGTGAAGCCTTCCTTTATGGTGTGCCTTCTGCCTCCATATCATATGATTGGTAAGAGTAATATCTTCCGGAAGCTAATGTTTTACTCGCAGAGATTCTGCTTCGTACTTCAGAATTTTCACAAATTTATGCTATTTCATTTCTGATCTTAGCCTTTTCTTTAGTCTTCATACAATGTTATGATTACCATCTATTTGCTTTTGCCTCTGAAACCTTATAATTCATCCTTAATTCTCTAGGAAACGTGGAGAGATCAATGTTAATGATTTTGTTCTTGCTGCACAAGCTTGCTTGCCCATTATCAATGGCCTACTCAGTGCAATCAATAACAAAACTCACCCTATGAAATGCTTTTTGAATATCGATTTGCCAACTGATATTGTTAACCATAAGGTACGTCTCGTGTCATCTTTCATTGTAGTCTATGCCTAACCGTTACTCTGAGTTTTATATGTCTAATTCTTTCCTTCTAAATGAAAGGGATACAAACTAACAAGACAAGGCAAAAACTTGGGTAAAATGGGATGGAGACAAGTGAAAGAGGAATCACAAGGGCCAAAGATGTTATCAACAATGACAATGGAAACAGAGTCAGGAGTAGTCTCATCAGACAACAACAACAACACATCTGCTAACTCAAACGATAGCCGTTTGTTCAAGAGAGAGGTATCATTAATGATTTGTCAATTGTCACTATTGTTTCTCATCTTACTTGCTCTTATTTGGTTGATAGGTAAGGGGTAGTGTGGTTGAAGAAGGGACTGATCTTCAATTCCTACATGAAGGATATGTAAGCATATCTTATATTTTCTCTCTTAACTCATCTCTACACCTTATACAAATTTGCTGGTAAATTCACTTTAATAAAGTAACAAAAACACTTTTGTTAAACTGAAGATTACGGTGACGCCGCTTGGTGCTCTGTCTCAGACTGATGTGGATTGCCAAAACTACTACAAAGAATGGCTTCCCAAGATTACAAGCCAGCTATGAGGCCATGACATGAAATAGAAAGAACTCTTTATTAACAAGTTATTTATCCATTGTGGACCACAATTTGTGGTTGACCTATTATTATATCTTGAAGTTGTTTAGTTATCCACTAGTCTTGAGTTATTTATTATGTCAAAATCTCTGTTGTTGCAACTTGCAAGTCCATCATCATCATTTAATCTCTGGTATCATTGACCAATATTAAACCCGGTACG
This sequence comes from Cardamine occulta, assembly GCA_028015245.1. Lineage (NCBI taxonomy): Eukaryota > Viridiplantae > Streptophyta > Magnoliopsida > Brassicales > Brassicaceae > Cardamine > Cardamine occulta. The sequence continues at coordinate 12,556,617 of CM051386.1, read as the reverse complement.
AAGTATTGAATCTCAAATCCTCAATCGCAATTGTATACAGACTCTTTTAAAAAGATGTGTAAAGCAAAACTTTACAAAGAGTCATCAATATACAGCTAACAAATTTAATTTTGTCACGTCATTTTGTAAATTACTTTTTACAACATAGTCTATTGTTGACCAGAACGAAAGATTTCAATTTGTAATATGTTAGTTTTGTAATTTAGTTAACGTAAACAAAGTTCAAACGCAGGGCCTGAGATTGCGATAACATCATCATGTGTGCAGGTGGGGAGATTAATAGTTATCTTGCATAATCCGTGTTTTATACTTCAAGTTTTGATTCATGTGATTATTATTTTTCTTCTTCTTTACGTTTCTTATCATTTTAACTAATCTCATTCGACTTTCCAAGTTGGACTAAATATTTAATTATTATTCATACAAACATATAGGTGCATGCATATAAATGTTCAATAACTACTCCATCAATATCTTTCAATAGTCTAATCAAAGTTTGACCATAAATTTTTCCTTCAATGAACACACCAATACTTGCCCTAGTTTGTTTCCTTCAATGTGCTTTCACATTTGCTCTCCATTTCCACCCACTCGATCCTTTAACTCCTCAAGAAATCAACAAAACTAGCTTTATCGTCAAGAAATCACATCTAGGCAATTTCAAAGATCTCACATTTCACTACCTCGACCTCGATGAACCAAACAAGAGCCACGTCCTCCAATGGCTATCACCAAATCCCTCCAAGAAACCACCACCACCACCACGTCGTTGTTCACTCGTGGTGGTTCGAACCGGTGGTCAAACACACGAGCTCATCGTAGACCTAACAACTAGCAAAATCGCATCCTCTCGCATCTACACCGGCCATGGCTTCCCTTCATTCACATTCATAGAGCTTTTCAAAGCTAGTAAGCTTCCTCTAACTTACCCCTCCTTCAAGAAATCGATTCTTGATCGAGCCCTAAACATCTCCGAGGTTTCTTGCATCCCTTTCACCGTTGGTTGGTATGGTGAAACCATCACGAGACGCGAGGTCAAAGCCTCTTGCTTTTATAGAGACGGATCGGTCAACGTCTTCACAAGACCCATCGAAGGAATCACCGTAACTATAGACGTTGACTCAATGCGAGTCGTCAAGTACTCTGACAGATTCAGAAAGCCTCTCCCTGACTCAGAAGGTAATGACTTTCGAACCAAACACAAACCTTTCCCGTTCTCTTGCAACGTCTCCGACACAGGCTTCGAGATTCTCGGCAAAAGAATCAAATGGGCTAACTGGAAATTCCACGTCGGATTCAGCGCAAGGGCGGGAATTACAATATCAACGGCTTCAGTTCTTGACCCGACAACTAAAAAGTTCAGACGAGTGATGTACAGAGGACACGTGTCGGAGACTTTTGTTCCGTATATGGACCCCACTTACGAATGGTACTTTCGTACGTTCATGGATATCGGAGAGTTTGGTTTCGGGAGATCCGCCGTGAATCTGCAGCCATTGATTGACTGCCCGCAAAACGCTGCGTTTTTGGATGGACACGTGGCGGGACCAGATGGGACAGCTCAGAGGATGAGTAATGTGATGTGTGTCTTTGAGAAAAATGGTTATGGTGCTTCTTTTAGACACACCGAGATTAATGTTCCAGGACAAGTGGTAAACTTCAAAAACCAGCTTATATTATTACTAATATATTTTTTTGTTTTTGTTTTTATAAACTTTGATTAGTTATTTAATTAATTTGTGCAGATAACTAGTGGTGACGGTGATATAAGTTTAGTGGTTAGAATGGTGGCCACACTTGGAAACTATGATTACATCGTGGATTGGGAATTTAAAAAGAATGGAGCCATCAGAGTTGGGGTATGGTTTACTTAATGTATTTTTTTATATAATTAATATTCTAATCCATTGAATTGTGGTTGATTCGGGTGCATACTTACATTTATTTGAAAATATTTATAAAATTGGGTCATTCACTATTTATATGGTGTAAATAATTCTATCTCTATATCTCTCTGCTTCTTGCTTCTCTCTCCCTTTCCCCTCTCGAGATTCTTTATTTTTTTATTTTTCCAAATCCTTTCTTTTTTTTTTTGGGATATTTGGTACTGTATATTGTACATTTTTTAAAAGTAATTGGTCAAATAGATCAAACATTATTTACAATTAGAGAAAATATTCATTATTTCTATCTCTTTCTTATATTCTCACCATCTCTCTACAGTTAAACCTCTATAAATTAATATTCGATTTATTAATATCTCGCTAAATTAATAATTTTTTCCGGTCCCAAATTATTATTTTGATCCAAATATTATCTTTAAAAATTAAGAAACTCAATAAATTAATAAAATATTATAAAAATATATTGGTTCCAAATATTATTAATTGATAGAGGTTTTATTGTATCTCCCTTTACTTCATTTCTCTTTTCTATTCTCTTCCTATTTGTCTCTCTCTTTACATCTTTTTTATTTCTTTTATTTATTTTTTATTAAAATATCATTCAATTAATTTATCAAAAAATTAATCTTACATTTTTTTTGTTAATCTAACAAAACACATATTGTAAAGTTTTATATTATTTTTGATAATTTTCCTACCTTCTACACATATACCACAAAACAATATACATCTAGAACATTGTACACAACAACATGTACCCCCACAAACTTGTACATCACCGTACACTACAAACTTGTACACCACAATCTTGTACACCACATCTTGTACACTACATCCTTGTAGATCACTGTACACCACAATCTTGTACACTATAACCTTGTACATCACCGTACACCACAACCTTGTACACCACAATCTTGTACACTACAACTTTGTACATCATTGTATACCCATAATCTTGTATATCACCGTAAACCACAACCATATATATCACTGTACACTACAATCTTGTACACCATAACTTTGTATATCACCGTACACCACAACTTTGTACATCATCGTACACCAAAATCTTTGTACACCACAACCTTACACATTACCATATATCACAATCTTGTACACCATAATTTTATACATCACCGTACACCACAATTTTGTACTCTACAATCTTGTACAAAATGGATTTTGTTAGATTCACAAAAAAATTTTATATGATAAAATTTTAATTTTAATTGTTTTTGATGAATTATTTGGATGATAATTAAAATAAAAAAATAAAAGAGAGAGAAAAAGGAAATAGAAGAAAAGGAGAGAAAGAGGAGAGAGAGATGAGAGAGACATAGATGCATGACTTAAACCAAATACTTAAATTGCTAATTGTAAATAGTGTATATACTTATTAGCCAAATACTTTTAAAAAATGTACTACTCTCCCAATTCACCTTTTATTATTTTTATTTTTTTTACCAACCAAACATTATAATTATAAATTAGAAACGCACTTCAGTATTAGTTGCCTACACTGGAAAAAAAGTATTTACAAACGAAGTTTCAGAAAATAAAACTCTTGAAGTTCTTGTTAAGCAATCCACCTGCTTATTATTCAATCTTGGGATGCGAGAGATAAAAAACTCTGGTAAAAAACCACGTATACAAACAAGATCATCAAGCTAATTGGACTTAGTTGTGCTTCCTCGTAGGCTTAATATTCAGTGATAGCCCGATTTAATATGTCTTGGAAATCTGTTTGTTTGTCTTTAAATAACTTCTTATTCCTTGTTTTCCACAAAAACCATATTATCCAAAAGAAATAATTGGATGTACCATGTTCCTTTATATGAGTTGGTATTCTTTAATATAAATAATCTAAATTAGTAAAGTTCGATGCTGTCAGAAAATTGTTTATTGATGACAAAACTTATTTTATAAGATCAATTTTGACGTTTTCTATTCTAGTTGGTTTTATGTTGTAGTTTAGTTATATATAAAAAAAAAAATTTATAATTGAATACAGTTAACAATACTGACTAAAACAATACATTTTTCGTATCTATCTATACTAATATTATAACAAAAGTTAAAATGCATAAGAATAAAAGTTAGAAATGAATTACCAAAATGTCATTAATGTCATTAACAATACATTTTAGCCCTAATAGTAGCTAGCCCATTATGTATTAATTAGTTCTGATTTAATTAATTAAATACGCTAATTAGCTTAGTTCAGGGCTGAGATTAGGCGGCCTAATAATGTCATTAACTCGGTTTGACCTAAATTTAAATGTGTCTCTCTCTTTTAAATAGTGAGATGAGCCGCATCATTTATTATTTGTTAGAGTTTAGGTTTCTAGGTTTTAATAGTTTTTCGGGGAATTTGTTAAAATATGATGTTTTTATCAAATTTGACCATCTATTTTTTTTTTGCCAACTTTGGTAAAATATACTTTTAAAATTATATAAACTCCATTATACCCTTAATTTTTAAAATTAACAAATTTCAAAATCTTTATTTCAAATAGAGTTTTACCTTTTTTAATACAAATAATATATATATATATATATATATATTTAAAACCTCAACTATATATCCCAAAATAAATCAATAAAAGAAAAAAAATTAAAATTTTAAATAAAACATATATAATTTTTTTATCGATAATTAAAATATATCTATTTAAAATAGATTTTTTAAAATAAACAAAATATTTATTGGGAAATAAATGATTATTCAATATATATATATAATTTTTTCGAAATATATACAAAAACCCATATTTTAAAATAATATTTAAAAATATTAAGTTTCCTTTATTTTAGATTCAGTTTCTATATCTAATAAAAAAAATTTAAAAATCAGAATGTGTATTCTAATTTTACTAGAATACATAATCTAAATGTTTTAGAACATGTACAATTTCTAGAATGTGTATTCTAAATTTTGTAGATTCCTAGAATATACATTCTAAATAATTTAGAACATGTACAAGTGCTAGAATGTGTATTCTAAATTTTGTAGAATGTGAATTCTAAAATGTTTAGAATATGTGTTCTGAAATCTCTATTCTAAATTTCTTAGAACATGAACAAATGCTATAATACATAATCTATTTTTTCATAAGATGTACAAGTGCTAGAACACGTATTCTAACTCTCGGAATACATATTCTAAACTTTTTAGAACAAATTTTTTTGAAAATTTGTGTTTTTCTATTGCTATGGACAGTTTTGAAAAAAATAACAATTTACAAAAAAATGTATCGATGGACAAAGTAAAAGCTAGATGACTTTTTTAGCCAAATTTTCCCTAGTTTTTCTGCATGTTTAGCAATGAAAAAATCTCAATTAAAGAAATAAAAGATTTGCACAAAAAAGAAAGAAATAAAAGATCAAATAACGACAATATCTCAAATAACGTCTCAATTTCGACGTCATTTTAACGATCCAAGTCACTTCCAAATTAAGTCATTGTCTCAGTCAATCCAGCTTAAAACAGAGCAAACATAACGTGACGTCTCTCTCCCGCCTATGTCCCAACAAGAATGGTTATAACGAGTATCAGAGCATTCAGAAGCCTCAAACTCTAATCCTCACAATCACAATGACAAAAGAAATTATGTCAAAAATTGTGTTCTTCCTAATATTTTGCGTTAATGAATCTGACTCTAGCAATGTCGGAGTCAGAATAATCGATCTTACCTAGAAATATGGTACATAAAACTAGTTCTGCTCAATCAACACCAAAACCAGATTTCTGTTTACGTAATATATGATTCAGCATTTGTATATGAAAAAATGAATTGAAAAAAAAAAAAATATATATATATATATATATATAAGCAAAACATAATTAAGTAAAATATAAAAAGATAGTTCAATTTGTTTTCATGGAGTCATGTATGTATTTTATTATATAATAATTAATTACTCATTATTAATTTTTAAAAATATAAATGAAATCAGTTTAAATAGTTATAACCATAAAAAAACAATAGATACAAAATTCCGAGGGGTATAAGCCTAGTTAATACTATAGTTCATATTATTTGAGTTTGTTAAAATTTAAATGTTAGTTTTAGGATTTAAGATAGTTCATGACCTGGATAAGATATTAATTAGTTTCAAGATTATAAAAACAAATGAAGTTATATGATTATTAGATTATATCTATATGACTATTGTAGGTGGATTTGACTGGAGTTTTGGAAGTAAAAGCGACATCGTATACTTCAAGCGAGCAAATAACAGAGAACGTTTACGGGACACTGGTGGCAAAGAACACCGTCGCCGTTAACCACGACCATTACTTAACGTACTACTTGGATCTTGACGTTGACGGTAACAGCAATTCCTTAGTGAAAGCCAAACTTAAAACAGTTAGAGTAACGGACGTTAACAAAACGTCTACTCCGAGGAAGAGTTACTGGACGGTCGTAAAGGAGACGGCGAAAACGGAAGCTGACGGTAGAGTTCGGTTAGGCTCTGAACCGGTTGAGCTATTAATAATAAACCCGAATAAAAAGACGAAAATAGAAAATACGGTTGGATACCGGTTAATACCGGAACACTTACCTGTTACTTCGCTTTTAACTGATGATGATTATCCGGAGATAAGAGCCGGTTACACGAAGTATCCGGTTTGGGTAACCGCATATAACCGGTCAGAGAGATGGGCTGGTGGGTTTTATAGTGATAGGAGCCGTGGAGATGATGGTTTAGCTATATGGAGTAACAGGTAAAGAAGTCAAATTAATTAACTAAAGTTGTATATTATATAGTACAATCATCTTATAAATTTTATGAAAAAGGAATAAAATGGTTGTGGTTTTTTCTTATGGGAACAGGAACAGAGAGATAGAGAACAAAGATATAGTGATGTGGTATAATGTTGGGTTTCATCATATTCCATACCAAGAAGATTTTCCGGTTATGCCAACTTTACACGGTGGATTTACTCTTCGACCTTCAAATTTTTTCGATAATGATCCTTTGTTAGGGTAATTACGGTACGGTCTCAAAGAAACTTATTGATTCTGATCTATTTATTTTATGTTATGTTAAATTTTCTTTATCTAAAATACGAATTTGATATGTGTATCAGTTGTAATGAGAAATTCAATAGTGAATTTAATACCCAAAAATTGTGTTTTATATTCAAATGTTATACATGGTGTTTTCTAAGTACATTTTAGATACATGAATTATCTCTCTTTGATCAGGTCATTTATCAAATAGACTGTTAGAAATAAATTTATCATTGGGTCAAAACCTTATATGAAATTCTGTGACATGAGTTTGAAGTATATTTTGCTAAAATGGCTAGTGGCATGGAGCGCAGATTGCCCAATAGTGCAAATTGTTCAACATGTCTAGACAAACTGATAGCTGCCCAGTAGTAAAATCTGACTATTGATGTGAACTGATATGAACCCACCATACTCTTATGACAAATCTACTTAACTGATTCCTCGTCTCCTCCATCAATCGCCAATTTAGCCTTGTTGTGCCCAGTGGCAGATCCATTTGATAGTTAGTGGGTCAGCTGACCCCACAAAAAAAAAAAAAAATTTTTGTATATAAATTTTTTTTTGAGTTGAAAATTAACTTTGAATCCATGAAACTTTAAGTTTTTTAGCCTATTTACTTTTTGAACCCATTAACTTACTTTTTAAAAAAATTTAGCAATTACAATACCCAAAATCTATTTTGTTTTTGACCCCGGTAAAAAAAATTTCTGGATCCGCCACTGGTTGTACCATTCTATGACTGATTTTCTGTATTTATTTATATGAAAATTTCACAATAACGGCTATAAATCATTTATATACTCAATTAATTGTCACCCTAAATAGTTCATCAAACAATATCTAACCCTAGATCAATTGATTACACAAAACAATAGGCCAATAAACCCAAACACAATATTATCCAATAAATCTTTTAAATTAAAAATAGATTCTTAAAAATGAAGTAAATGAAAAATGAAAACGAATTAAATATCTTCGACAACACAACCTCACAACAGATTTCTCAGGCAGCAGAGATTGTGAGGCATATACGAAGATGATCTAAGTCTTTTTTTTGCTTTATCATTTAACTCGTTTTACTCAGATTAAACTTTTAATTTAAAAGATTTATTGGACAATATTGTGTTTGGGCTTAATGGATCTATTGGCTTCTGAAATTAGTAGATTTAGGGTTAGATATTGTTTGATGAAGTATTTAGGATTAGAGTTAATTGAGTATATAAATAATCGATAGCCGTCAGTGTAAAATGTTCATAAAAACATGAAAAATAGGTAAAAAAATCCTCACATTTTTCAAAAAAATTAAAAAAAAACCTCATTTTTTTGGGTTTTTAAACCCTTACCTTTTAATTAATGGTGGAATAAAACCTATGTATTAGAAAAAAAACTAAGTACATCATTATATTAAAATAAAGATAATAAATAAAATTTGGTTTATGATTTATTTTTCTAAATTTGAGTTTATAATTTTTTTCCAAAGTTTTTTAACTAAAATATTATTATAGATTAGCACATTCTGTGGTTTGATTCGAATTTGTTCAAAATTTTCTTTTTGAATAACTAGCTAAAAGTAATTAATATTAGTCACTTTTTGAAATATTTTAAAGTTACATTTTAAATATATCTTAATTTTATATATTTAAATTAAACATATTTTGGTGTGAAATATTTTTTTTGTTTTCTTTTTGATGTTAATAATTTTATGTGACTAAACCAAATAAATATTTATTAACATACTACAATCGATAAAATTTATTTCGATATTACATTCAAATATATATTCAATAAATTTCAGTTTGTAAGAATATGAATATATATAAACGATATATATAACTTTATATTTAACCGCATATGAATTTATGTTAATAAATTTTTATTTGGGTTGGTCATACAAACTTATTAATATGAAAACAAATAAAATTATTTTTATTACTACGAAATTACATAATTTTCCACACCAAAATATTTTTAATTTAAATACATAAAATTGAAATATATTTAAAATATAACTTAAAAATATTTCAAAAAGCGACTAATATTAATTATTTTTAGTTGGTTATTCGAAATGAAAAATTCGAACAAATTTGAATTAAAACACGGAATGTACTAATTTATAATAATATTTTTGTTAAAAAATTCAATTTTGAGAAAAATAAATCACAAACTCAAATTTAGAAAAATAAATCATTAACCAAAATTTATTTATTTATTTCTATTTTAATATAATGATATATTTTTTTAATAATACCTAGGGTCTATTTCACCATTTATTAAAAGGTGATGATTTAAAAATCCACAAAAAAATGAGGGTTTTTACCCAGTTTTCCTCAAAACAATACAGAGCATCGGGCCATAGAAAATAAACTTAAGGGGTGTTATTAGTTTTGTGATTTTTAGCTTTTGGAGAATTATTATTACAAATCTTGGTGGAGGATTAGTAGAAATTTCAGGTCATTTAAGAGATTAAAAATACATTTGAGAAATGTATTGATACCACTATTGAGCCAAACACATTTTAGTGTCATCGATCAATCAAATTTGCAGAATAGAAAAAGAATACCTCGAATTTGCTATTTGGTTTTTCTGTAATGACTGGTTGCAAAAAAAAAAAAATTAATAATCCCAAATATATCATGTTCATATTGATCTTACTAAGTTTGGTTTTATGATTAGACTTCAATGTTTGGTCAAGGTAGAACGTCCTGTTACAATAATAAATCATTTCACAAGTATTAGCAACCAAGTGCATCATAGTTTCAAATTATCATTATCAAATATAAATATTGAAGAGATAAACTATAGAGAATGATAGCTCACTTCTTGCATATATCACCGTTGAGATCCACCAATGATAGCATAATTCCACATATTTTTAGCAATTGTTGCTCTCCACTCGTTAGCATACTCTCTTTCTTGTTCTTGTGTGCCAAGAAATTGATCATCACCATTATTTGTTTGGGCCCTTTGTTCATCACAAGTTTCTTTTGGAGGAAATTCATCTGAACGGCACTCTTGACAAAGAAAATTATGTAAAGCAGCACACGCAAGAACCAATTCTGTTTGTGTCTTATACGGAAAAGGAGGTGCAGATTTGAAGATCATAAATCTTGACTTGAAAATACCAAAAATTCTTTCAATAACATTTCTCAATGAAGCATGACGGTGATTAAACAATTCTTCTTTATTTTTGGGATCACTATCTCCACCAGTAAATTCTTTTAGATGATAGCGAGTACTTCGAAATGGAGCTAAAAATTATGTCGGTTTGCAAATCCACAATCAACCAGATAAAATTTTCCTGAAATATTTACAACATACGATAAGAGTAGAAACAAAATAGAACAGAAAATATTTCTTGGTTTAGAGGAAAGCATGTACCTTCATAAACTTCAAATTTATTAGTATTTCTTGTTAAAGCATCAGTTAACACTTTCACATCATGAGCGGAACCTTCCCATCCACTAAAGACATATATAAATTGCAAGTCAAATTTGCATGCAGCTAACACATTCTGAGATAAAATTCCTTTTCGATTTCGATAACTAGCTGTTTCATTTCCTACTATCATAGCAGGAATATGAGTTCCATCAATAGCTCCAACACAATCCTAAAGGGGAAGAGAGTATATTTTTGTTAGAAATTAACCTAAAAGAAATCCGATAAAATAACTTCTTACATACCTTAAAGTAAGGATAAAATCTCGTGCTTTCTCTTATTTTCGATGGCACTGCGTTTCCTGGTTGGGCCAACAAACTTGGAGCAATGGTGTTTAACACCCTTAATATTTTATTAAAACTCTCACTTATTGTAAAACTCGATCTGTTGAATACATCTTGAGGAAGAATATATCTCGAGCTCTGGCCAACAATGAGCAAAAATGTGGCAAGTATTTCCTCAACTGAAATACATCTTGTATCTCTTAAAGATGTCATCGATCGGATGCGTTTGCATAATTCCAAAAAAACGTCTGGATACATACGATACAGATTCCGAAAATGGTCTGCATCCTCTTTTAGAACATTTTTTATATAGTCATGTCCCAATGTTGTAGTTGACCTTCTTATTGGACGTTGAATTTGTGGAAAAAGATGTTGTGCCAGAAAGTAAATCTGCAAATTGATAGTTGACATCAACAACACAATATCCTCGTCTGATTGAAAGGCTCTCGTTCTTTTCCTACTTTTCCTTATTTGTAGTTCTTCAGTATCACGAACAACTTGATCCATAGTTAAAGAATCTGCAAATGTAACACAATAAATTTAATTAAGAACCCACCAAAAAAAAAGATGAACCAAAATCAAAAGCACAAAAGCTTGTGTAGACAAATACATTAACTTGATCAAAAAGAAAAAAAAGCTACGATGTATCTTATTGATTGGAAGAAAATACACGAAAATATCAAACTCAAAACAAAAATGCATGAAAATGAAAAAAAAAGATTATTAAGGAATCAAACCAAAACCATTATAACTTAAAAAGAAATCGTAAAGCCAAGCCTGATCATTCTTCTTCTCTCAACTTCAAGGCTTATACAAGCTACGCTTAATCCATCCAAAATGTTCCTGTATAGTCATACGAACGAATCCTGCTTTCATATTCCATTGGTGAATTAAATTCATCGCATCAAAACGTTCATTTTCATCTAAATCAGGAATTTCCTTGATAGCATCCCAAACGTTATCATTCTTTTCTTCAGAATGTTGTTCTTCGGTTTCTTTCTGCCATTTTTGATGTATCATGCTAAATAGTTGGTTACTCATTTTTGTGGCTGAACTGATCTCATCAGCAATCTTCTCCACTCGGTATCCCACAGTCCTAGCTATCTTTCTTATAGGAAGTTTCTCGTTGGACTTCCTACCCAAAGAAGATGAAATAACTTGTTCAGGCACTTGTTCAACTACATCATCCTCATTCTCCTCCATCATCTGAGGAATATAGTTATCTTGAGTTTTCCATTCAATATCTCTTGTTGCATAGGTTCGGGCATCTGTGGTATTGCCTAACCCAATCGCATTTTTTCCAGTTGCCATCCTTTTACCAAAGATCATCCCTAGGTCCTCAAAGTCTTCAAATAAATCGTCACAGAATTTTTTATTTTTCTTATGTCCCTGTTGTGAAAGAGAACAAATGTTATCATATATATAAGCGTAAACATATGCATTAGTAAAACTTGTATCTTGAAATTTAACAAATCATTTAGCTTCAAATACTCATCACAGACTTCTTGGCTAGCAGTAACCTTTTACGTTACCGGATCCCAGCCAAATCCTGAACTATAACATAACAGATCTGTAAAACTTTTGTACCTATTCTTTAAAATCTTCATTCTGTTTTTATAATTATTGTATGTTTTCGTCATGCCACACTCTTTGTTAAGGGTTGGTAAAATCTGTTGCTCCACAGTAAGATTATTGAAGGAACCATTAACTTCACACCAATTCTGATTCACAGCATCCACCAATAAACACAACAATGTTTTTGTTTCTTGGCCAGACCACGGTTGATATAAACCTTTACTTTTTTCTTCTTGTGAATCCTCCATTACAGTGTGAGAGATAGCTAGCCATACAATTAAATAATGTAAAACAACCATATGGAACTCCAGAGAAAAATAAGAACAACAAACTCAACCTTCTAATTGGAAACAAGAACAAGTTCAATCACAAAAACCTTGATGATTATGTGGAAACAAACAAAATAGATATGAAAAAGTTAAAGATATCAAAGGTAATGTATCTTACCTTTTTCTCCACTTTAGATGCACAAGTGTCCTCCAATCCTCTCTTGTCAAATGTAGGTTTTAGAACTTTTGAGAACTGAATAATTTTTTATACAAGAGATTAAGCTCTGTGGGTTCTAAAAAGAGAATACGTACAAATAAATGACAGAGGTGTGATTGATATAATCAAAGATCATCAAATCCCTATAATCGATATAATCAAGGATCATCATATATCTATTTACATAACTGAGATATTCTTATATGCTAAATTTTTATTCAAACAAAAAATGATAATATCAAATAGTCCTTATCAATGCAATGATACTATCAAATACCACCATGTGAGGTGTAATTCTTTACCCAATTATTTTAGTTATAAAATTGCTTATCAAATCATCTCAAATTTTTCTTTTAATAGTTTTATGGTGAAATCTCATTTTTTCATGATTAATTGAATAAACTTAGATTTGAAATCATTTTAACAAATACTACATTCAATAAGACATAATTTGAGTACATTTTAGAAAATCACCAATCCAATAAGAGAGAATTGTTATAAAAAAAAATCTCAAATCACATATTCAATATGCCCCTCTTAGTGTTATCCAATCTTAAAATATAAAGACTCTATTAAAGTCATTTGTTATTGGTGGAACCGTTATTGGTTTTGAATTTATTAAAAGTTGTTTGAATTTATTAAAAGTCATATGTTATTGAATTAATGATTTTAGAAATTTATTCAAAGTCATGCATTATTTGCTTAATAAATACTTTAACTAACTTTCCGATTATATTTAAGTTTAGCGTTATTGGTTGATTGACTTTAATTTTTTTGTTCATACAAAATAACTTTTTAAAAACTTTCAAAATAGTAGATGGGTAAAGATGATATTCTCAAGAAAATCTCTGAGAATCTGTAAAATCTTTTAAAAACCCTCTAAACATTTATAAATTATGTAATCATTATAATCATCATAATCTTTTATTGTCACTTACCAGCAATACTGAATTTTGAAACATCTCTTTTGTTTGATTGTGTGTTGAACTTGCAGCCAAATATAAAAACAACCTCGACAAAGTCACATTTCCTACCTGAAATCAAAGGTTCTCATTAAACAACATAAGAAACATATTTATAAAGCTTTAATTTAATGTCAAAGTTCTTCGATGAGTTATAAACAAAATTGTGCCTTCAAGCTGCATGATCTGTTTTAGAAGATATTTCTCATTAATTCAGTAAATCTGTACAATATCCTTCTTATATACAACTCTCACTCTAGCTAAAATAAGCTTATAGACTTACTAACATAAACACATGATATGTACATATGATAAGGCTAACATACGCCTAATACACCCCCTCAAACCTTACAATCATAACTCTGTAAAGGATTGTAAAGGTTTGAAAGAGACATACAACCAAATAAAGTGTGGAATATACCAGAATGAAGAGGCTTGGTCAATATGTCAGCTAGCTGATTGTCACTCTTCACATGAATAGCCTTGAGATTCCCAAGTTTGAGTTGATCACGAACGGTATGACAAGCAAGTTCCACATGCTTAGTGCGCTCATGGAAGACAGGATTAGTCGCAATATGAATAGCTGATTTGTTATCACAAAACAACTTTGCTGTAGAGATCACTTGAATCTTGAAGTCTGACAGCAAATGTTGCACCCACAAAATCTCTTTTGTAGCATCAGCCATACTCCTATACTCTGCTTTAGTACTACTTCGACTCACTATCTATTGTTTCTGAGACTTCCAAGAAATAAGAGACACAATAACCAGAAGTTGATCGTCGAGTATCAAGACAACCTCATCAATCTGCATCGGCAAATGCATTGATGCATAGATCAGTATCAATTGAGTAAAACAAACCCTGACATGGACTTCGCTTAAGATACTTGAGAATACGATGAACATCATGGAGATGAACATCAGTGGGAGATTGTAAGAACTGACTGAGCTTATGAACTGCATAAGTGATGTCTGGTCGAGTAATAGTAAGATATAATAAACGACCAATCAACTCTCTATACGGTTTGCAGACTCCAAAAGCTCTCCAATATCTTTAGTGAGATTAACATAGAGATCCATAGGAACAGAACTCAGTTTGCAAGCAAGTAAACCAGCATCTTTTAACAAATCAAGTTTATACTTTCTCTGGCAAACTGCAATACCCTTAGCCGTTCTAGCTATCTCAAGTCCAAGAAAAAACTGCATAGGACCTAAATCTTTAATCTTCAAAGCATTAGATAGAATTGCTTTTAGAGAAGCTAAATCTTCTGGGTTATTACTTGCAATTGCAATATCATCCACATATACGAGCACCACAATATAACTCGTAAAAGTGAACTTGATGAACAAAGTCGTGTTTGCCTTCGATTGAATAAAACCAGCATTAAGCAAGACAGACGTAATGAGTTGATTCCATTGTCTTGATGCTTGTTTTAAACCATAGATCGATTTATGAAGATGGCATACTAGATTAGGAGGTAAAGAATCTAGAGTACCTGGAGTATAATTCTGAGGAAAACTCATATAAATCTCTTCATCAAGGGCACTGAGGAGAAAAACACTAGATACATCCATCTGAGTTAACTCCCAACCTTGCTTGGCAGTCAATCCTAGCATCAACTTCACTCTTGTCAATTTAGCAACAGGAGTAAACATTTCATTAAAATCTACACCTTCCTATTGTGTAAAACCCTTGGTAACCAATCGGGATTTATATCGTTCCACTGTGCCATCATTGTTGTATTTGATCATGAATACCCATTTACACCCAACAACATTCTTTCCAGGGGGTAATGAAGTCACACTCCATGTTCTGTTTTGCTCTATAGCATGTAGTTTCTCATTACAAGCGCCTTTCCAAACCTCAGATATCATGGCTTGCTTAAAATTTTTTGGTTCAGTTTTCATAGAATAAGAGAACATGTATGAACAATAATGTTGTGAAAATTTCTGGTAAGAGAGAACTGAGAATATATGATATGGTGTTGTATGGTTTGGAGGAAGAGAAGGGATAAGTTGCATAAGGTTGCAATGATATTCAGACAAATACCCAGGGGCCTTAGTCTGCCGTTTTGGTCTGCTAACGGGTAAAGAAATCACTGGAATATCATTAACCTCAATTGTTGATTGCCCAAGTGATATAGTTCTAGATGCAACAAGTGCATGAATATGATCACTAGATGCAGCAGGAGAATAAACCGTGATATCAGGTGAAACAGATGCAACAAGTGAATGGTCAGTGTTTTTAATTGTAACTTTATCTGATGATGTAACAGGAGTGATATCAATATTAGATGGTAAATCATGTAGAAAGACATGTAATGGCAAAATCAAATAAGAGAAAAACTCAGAATCTACCTGAGGATCAATTTTGTAAGGAAATATAGATTCATGAAAACAACATTCATGGTTATCAAAATCACATTTGTACTTAAGTTCAAAATTTTATATCATTTATATCCAGATGGATAGCCAAGAAAGACACATGATTGAGCACGAGGTGAGAACTTATGTCTATCTTTTAGTAAAGTACAAGCATAACACTAGCAACCAAAAGTTCTTAGTGAAATATAATTAAGAGTTTTATGCATTAACATTTCATAAGGTAATTTATGCTGTAGCAATAGTGATGGAGTTCTATTTATCAAGAAGGTTGTTGTACAAATACAGTCACTCCAATAAACCAAATGTACATTTGATTGAAAAAGTAATGCTTTAGCTATATTCAACAAATGTTGATGTGAACCACTGAGAGTATAAGCAAGAAAAGAAAAGAATTATTCCAGTTTTTTAATCAGATTGCACAAAACTATAATTGAAGGATATTGAAATTATTAATTAATGAAGATATTTTTTAGCTTACTTTTTTTAGTGAAGGTACGTATTGAACATATTTATGTTTTGTATGTAAAATCTGACTTCCCATTTATCTTAACCAAATCCCACACGTCACGTTAAAAAAAAAAAAATTTATAAAACCGAAAAAAATCGTTCTTTTTTGTTCCGAAGCAATCTATTTTCTCGATTACCCATCTCGAATTCGAACAGAACCCATGTTTTGGCATCCTACAAAACATTGGAATCTATGTTAAAAATCCCATCTATATTCTGTTGAGGATAATATAGTTATAGTAGTTGGTGACGCAATTAGGTTACACACAGACATGGGATCAGCTGCGGTTGCAACTTCTTCTTCTGATGTTGCGATCTCTGGCAAGTTTCTTCCTTTCTAGGTTTTCGTTTTCAATTGTTTCCCAATTCGTTCCGATGAGGGAAGAAGACAATTAGGATTTAGAGGCTTGGTTATGAATTTCAAGATCTCAATTATGGCTTTTTGATTTGTTTGGTTTTGAGCTTATGATATGTGTGTAGATGTGAGAATCGGTTAGATATGTACTTATTTAGATTAGTCATCGATCTTTTTCTCTGCTCACTGAATTGGTTTTGCTTGGTTTAGTTCGTAGTTTAATTTGATTTTAAGCTAAACATAAAGCCAAATCATTGGAGATTGTAGATTTTTTCAGATAATCCATTAGCTAAAATAGGAAACTCGCATTATGGGGATTAATATAATCTCTTTGGTTAAACTTTCAGCTTTGCGTGAGAAGCATGAGAAGGACTTAGAGAATTTAACACTGACGACGCAGCCTTTGAATACATTGAAGTTGTTTGTTGAGGCTACTGTTCAGTACATTAGGCGATCGATATCATATCTACTGGCTCATGGAGGTTTGTTCATTCTTATAACCGCTTTGTTTGTGGCATCAGGAGGTTTACTTGTGACTGTTGATGGACCTCATGGGAAGGTAAAACTCGTTGCGTCTTCTTCATTCAATATACCCTTTCACCATACAAGAAGGTTCTGACATTTGTGTATTTTTTTTGTTACAGCATGTTGAAGAAGTATTGGAGTATGTCAGATATGGCTTATGGTGGACAGCACTTGGTGTTGCATCTTCTATTGGTCTTGGTTAGTCAAGCGAAAAAGCGTAATTTTTTTATTCGCATTTAGAAGCAATTAACATCATTCTTATAACTTTTGTTTTCTTCTATAGGATCTGGTCTCCATACTTTTGTTCTCTATTTGGGTCCACACATTGCTTTGTTCACTCTAAAAGCAACACTATGTGGCCGGGTTGATTTAAAATCTGCACCATATGATACAATACAGTTGAAAAGGGTTCCCTCGTGGCTTGATAAATCTTGTTCAGAATTTGGTCCTCCTTTAATGATATCAGCTGCTGGATCACGTGTGCCGCTTACCAGCATATTGCCACAAGTCCAATTAGAGGCAATCTTATGGGGTATTGGGACGGCTCTTGGGGAACTTCCTCCATATTTCATCTCAAGAGCAGGTTTATCTCTATATGTTTCTCTTTGATTTGTAGCATCATCCATGCACGTGCATAAGCTTCGGTTGTTTATTTTGTTTTGGTTTTCTAAAAATTTCCAGCTAGTATTTCTGGGAGCACAGTGGATGGAATGGAAGAATTAGATGCTTCCTCATCTGAGGATAGCGGATTTATGGCGACTTACTTGAACCGGATTAAGCGTTGGCTATTAACCCATTTGCAACACTTGAATTTCTTTACTGTCTTGGTTCTTGCTTCGGTTAGTATACTATACATCCTCCATCTTACTTTCCCTTCTGCAGTAGCAATTGATTAAATTACAGCATTTACTGTGTCATGTAATGTTTTTGCTTTCTAGGATTCAATGATCAGGACCTTATTTATTGGAATCTTGGTTAATACTTTGAATTGGGATTTAGTATTTACCATTACACACTGCTTCTATTTGAGTGCAGGTCCCAAATCCATTGTTTGACCTTGCTGGAATAATGTGTGGACAATTTGGAATTCCGTTTTGGGAATTCTTTCTGGCCACTTTAATCGGAAAGGCTATCATCAAAACTCATATACAGGTGTGGAATCTCTTGTCTCATAGTTATGATTTTAACACCCAAATGGTTTCTAACTTTGTTTCTTCTGTGCTTTTTTTTTCTTAATGAAGACGATATTTATCATCTGTGTTTGTAATAACCAACTGCTCGACTGGATGGAGAACGAGCTAATCTGGATACTTAGCCATGTCCCGGGTTTGGCTTCTATGTTACCTGGACTCACAGCCAAACTCCATGCCATGAAAGAAAAGTATATTGATGCACCATCTCCTGTTCCGTCTCACATCAAGGTAAACAATCTTTTCGGTATTCTCCTTCGTTCTTTATAAACTTCACGCATTTTCCATTTAGTTAACTATGAAGTTTCATCAGTCTTGTACAAAACTTAAGTTGAATTGGTGCTCTTCTTTTCTTGTCTTGGTTAGGTGAAAAAATGGGATTTTTCGTTTGCATCAATCTGGAACGGGATAGTGTGGCTCATGCTGCTCAACTTCTTCGTCAAGATTGTGACAGCAACTGCACAGAGACACTTGAAGAAGAAGCAAGAGAAAGAAATGGCTACGTTGACTCATTCAGATTGATAAATCTTTCTTCCTTTATGCTCCAACATCAAAACAGACACTATCCAGATTTGAGAAGAAGTCAACAACAACAAGAATGCCAGCTTATCTTCTCATCTTTGACACATTTGTTCTGGTGGGATTGTTCTGTATAGAAAAAAAGAAAAGAAAAAAGTTAGAGGAATTGGGATTATGAGATTGCAGGAGGTTTATTTTGATCCTGTGGTTCCATTAGAGAAGGTTCTGTGGTGGGAAGAACTGAAACAAACACAAAAACAAAAGCATTAATTGTTAATTTGCTACTGCTTATTTAGATTGAAACTAGTGTAAGCTTTTATGTCCCATTGCAACTTTCATTGTTGTTTCTTCTGTTTTCTATTTGTCTTTTACTTTCACTATGATACCTATCATCTATCTCCTCAATCAGTTGGACGGATTGCTTCAATAATATCTCTTTTACATTAATGTCACAAGAATGCAACTAAATAGCGAATAAACGGATTAAATTAGCACACCAACAAAGGAACATTTGGATTCTGCATAAGTCAATGGAGGAATCCAAACAGAAACAAACAAACAGCCAAACATAGTAAACCATGTCTATAAAATACAAAGCTTAACTGCAATTTTCATGACAAATAGATAATTCATACAATACGAATGATCAATGAAACGATAACCATGTCATGTGCTCATCATCAGCTGCATTTCCACCAGTGATGACTTTACATGTGGGAGAAAGCTTTGTGGATGTAAGAAACTTCTTGTAGCTCTCTACCACTTGCTTTGTTGTAGAAGGATTTCTGAAACTCAGAGTCAGTTTCTTGAGGACTGCTGAATTCTCAAGAAAGTAATTCACTAGTTTAATCCTATGTTCATCTATCCCCCATTTCTTAATCTCAACATACTCCAGCGTCGATATTAAACACCGAGGCAAGTTGGTAAAGTCGATTAGCTCTGGCTTCAGTCCAAGAGAATAATCCAACAACGTAAGGCCTATCAGATTTGGACACCTCTCAAGAAAGGCTGGCAACAATGAGCTGGGGATGTGAGTCTGCAAATGATACAAGTTGTGTAATTTGGGAATCGGTCCGAGTTTGGAATAACAATAAAGCACCTGCAAGAAGAATAAAAATGATACATATCAGATATAGAATATAATACATTGAGTTGTTGTTTATGCATCATCACATAGTATACATAATGTACCTCTAGAGTCCGTCGAGAGATGGTCATATGCTTTACACTAGATATTCTGGTTATAAAATCATAGAAAATGTTGCGCTTTCTTAAACCCTCTGGTTGCAAAATGTCATACGTCATATTACAATTGATTTCAATGTTGATCATGAGCAAGGAACTCAAATTCTTTACCACAACACTATCAGATTTTGTTTCTGATAAACATAAATATTCGAGTCGCGGAGCATCAATCTCAACTGTAAAATCTGTATCACGACTAATGATCTCAAATCCAAAACAACATTTCTTCAGACTCTGAGACCTCACACGCAGAAACAGCACAACATTTTCATCCAACATAATAAAAGGGCGAATCAGTCGAAGTTCTTCAAGAACAGGACAACCTGAGATGATCTTCTCCACAATCAAAGGACCATCCTTACCACTAAAAACTGTAGATAGCTTCATGATCTTGAGACAAGGTAGAGAAACAACAAACTCTGGATTCTTTAACTCTACATTAAAAAGCTTCAAAGAGACCAATGTCTTGCTCTTGTAAATGTTCTGATGCATGACAACATCTTTGTCAGGAATACTCATAGTAAAATCCAAATGCTGAATTCCACGATCAACCACTGTACTGAGTAACTCATTGTTACGATCAAAGTCGTAATTCTCCAGTACTAGCATGAATTTTTGCAGATGTGACATACTGTTAAACTCTAAACCTATCCATGAACCTTTC
Organism: Cardamine occulta; assembly: GCA_028015245.1. NCBI lineage: Eukaryota > Viridiplantae > Streptophyta > Magnoliopsida > Brassicales > Brassicaceae > Cardamine > Cardamine occulta. The sequence goes on along the minus strand of CM051386.1, from coordinate 12,535,558 downwards.
AAAGACTTGTACACAACCAAATTGCTTGGTGTTGGCTATGTAAAGTCCAGGAACACTTAACCAAAGATTTCTCCATCGAGTCGATAAAACACTTGTTCTAACAGAATCTTTGGTCGGAAGGTTTAAGAGTATCCCAGTTAGCAAAAAATCCGGTAAATCGCAGATTCTATCGCACCCCATCCCGTCTCCGTTGATTTGATTTGACGGCGAGATCGGAGCTGTTTCTTTTTTTTGGTAGGGTTTGTTCTGAGATCTGTTTTATGGAGATATTTGTTTTTCTGAAACAATAAAAACAGGTGTTAACACTAAACAGTGGTGAAGAAAAAGTTCGCTAAACAATAAAAACTTAAAATATAAATGTATGTATATTTAGTGAAATGCACCCTGAGTACTCAAGTATTGCAATTTAGTCCTCACTTCCATCCTAACAGTGGTGAATCGCTAGATTTTTGGAATTTTCGCATTCAAGGCAAATCAGAGCCAAATCGATGATTCCGGCGAGGAGAATTTTATTATCTCCGTTTGTTGGAGTCACCTTGATCGTCGTTCTCGTCGCTATCTACTTCAGATCTTCCTTCAAGTCTCCACACCATCAAGTACTCACTTTTCTTCTTTTAACTATCTTCCTCGTTCTTCATTAATCTCAAATGAAGTATTTAGCTTGATTGAATTAAACAACCAATGAAGTTTGTCTCTGTCTTTGTTATGTATGGCTCTACCTCTGAGTTTAATCACAATTGAAATAGAGAACCTATGTTATGTCTTGGATTTGATGGTTTTTTTTTTCTCAGTATCAAAAGAGATTATTCTCTACTGAAGAATTGGCATTGTACAATGGCACTGATGAAACGTTGCCTATACTCTTAGGGATTCTTGGGTAAGTCCTTGTCTTCCTTGTACTGTCAAGATTTGGAAATTAAACACTTATGTGCCTCTTAAACAACATGTATGGGATACAGATCTGTGTTTGATGTGACGAAAGGAAAATCTCATTACGGTAGTGGAGGAGGTTACAACCATTTTGCTGGAAGGTTTGTTTTGTTTTGTTTTGATTCATTATGTAGAGAGTTTCTTTTATTTTCTTCTATCTCCTTGTTATTAATCTTTGTATGTTTCTTGCTGATGGGAAGTTTTTCTCCATGTAATTCTTGCGCTCAGAGACGCTTCTCGTGCATTTGTTTCTGGCAACTTTACAGGTACGAATTGTTTCCTGCTTTCAGAAAAGTTTTAGGATCGTAGTTTTAAGAGTCTTTGCTTCTTTTGGTACTTATGGACATTGAAATGATATCCATCTCTTCTCTTGTCAATGCTATGCGGAAATTTGCCCATTTCCATACTGTTTCTCTCATTTCATATCTTTGTGTCCTCATAAAAATATGTTAGTCATTCATAAAGACGTCAGAATCATTCAAACTTTGTTAGCTATTTGCTGAAGATTATTATACAGCAAACCCCTGAAGTCTGTTGAAATTTCTCATTTGTGTGCTATGATTCTTTTCTCGGGCAGGAGATGGCCTTACTGATTCATTACATGGGTTATCTAGTAGTGAGGTAATGCTATTTAGTTTATCAACGAAAATTATGGAAATGTCTAAAGTAGTCTTTAATCTTCCCATTGTGCCATGGCTATCAGTTTCTAAGATAATGAATTAATTACCTGTTTAGTATTCTACACATCCAATTATGTTTAGTGCATGAACGCTCAATGAACTCATGTCTGGTTTAGTTGCATATCATAAGGAATTTTTGTTACTTGCTTGATATGGCATGACAAAGATTTCTTCTCATCAGGTGAAGAGTATTGTTGACTGGCGAGGTTTCTACTCCAGAACCTACATGTAAGTTATATGTTTCATATACAAAATAGATATAGCTGATGCATTGTAAGAACTGAGAAGGTGGTGTATGGATAATTTTTGGGTCACCTTAATCCCTATATAATAAGGTCATCTTGGTTTGGTTCTCACAGTCCTGTTGGGAAGCTTGTTGGGCGGTACTACGATAGCCAAGGGAATCCAACTAAACACCTAAAAGGAGCTGAAGCAAAAGCCTCCAGAGGTGCACAACTCATGGAGAAACAGAAGACTGAGGAAGCCAAGCAACCTAATTGCAACTCACGATGGAGTCAAGATGAAGGTGGTGAGGTATGGATTCTTGTTATCTCTATCAATTCGGTTTATAGGGGAGAATAATTAGAACGTACAAGTAAATCTTTGATGGCATTAATTAGAATGTAGATGTAAATCTTTGATACTAAAGTCTAAGCTATTTCTGCAGGTTTGGTGTGATGTTGGAGTCCCGAGATTGGTACAAAGACCTTTGGAGATAGCAATAACAGGTTCAATGAGCAAACGTTGCGCTTGCTTTGAAGAAGACCAACTTGATCAGTCTGGCTTGGAGATCTATAAAGACTGTGAACCTCTTGCCAAGACTTGCAAGGTGGTGTGAATGTGATCACGAGGATTGTGACTTGTCTTAACAAGTTTGCAATAGATAGTTCGTTCTTTGAGCCTTGTATAATAACACATAGTCTGTTTTTGGTATGGATGCATTGCGTGTAGTTCATGTGTAATTAATCTAAACGGCAAATATTTCATAATTCTATGAGAATTTGGTTACACACCGTGCCGTTTTTCCTTTGCTTAATCAAGATGCCTGAAGTTTATGTGTAGTTAAGTTAAGCTAAACGGCAATAGTTCTTAATTCTGTTTCAGTATTTCTACGTGTGTGTGTACACATCGTGCCGTTTTGCTTTTGCGTCGACAGATTGCATGTCATGATGATGCTATGTGATTGTGGCGCTTTGTTGAAATTTTGGCGCTAGCTTCTTCAGGGTTACCAAATTTTGAAAACTAAATTTCTTAATCGGAGAATCAAGTAACGAATTGGGAGTAATATCCGTCGCCGTCACCGGAAAAAATGGTGTTTCTCTCTCGCAAAAAACCTCCACCGCCTCCGCCACCGTCATCCTCCACATCTGCTCTGTCTGTCAAAATTCCCAAGCCGCAAAAGGAATCCGTTGAACCCGACGCGGTGGAGAAGATGACTGCGATTCTAGCGGAAGTCGGCTGCACACTGATGAACCCGTACGGTCCGCCTTGTCTTCCTTCCGATCTACACGCTTTCCGCCGCAATCTCACCTCTCGCTTTTCGTCTTGCTCCGCCAATTCCGGCGAGAGAGATAACGTCGGCGCTCTTCGCTCAGTTTTCATAGCTGAATTTTCATCATACATTCAATCTCCGAGTAATCTTCGTAGGTCAGTAAAATTTCAACTCGAGTTTCCAAAATCAAAACTGATATTCACCACTCCGTAATCGTCTTTGTTCGTATCTTCGTGTAGAGTACTTTCTTCTTCTTCAACAACTAAAAGAGACGAGAGTTTAGTTCGAAATCTCCTCCTTGTATCTCCTATTCAACTCGATCTTCAGGAAATGTTACTGGAGAAGCTTCCGGAGTACTTCGACGTCGTTTCAGGATGTTCTTTGGAGGAGGATGTTGCTCGTCTTATCATCAATCATTTCCGTTGGCTTGACTTCATTGTTAATCCCGATGTGTTTACTGATAAGCTGATGCAAGTTCTATCAATTTGTCCTTTGCATTTAAAGAAGGAAATCATTGGATCGTTGCCAGAGATTATTGGGGATCATAACTGTCGTGCTGTGATTGATTCTCTAGAAAAGATGCTTCAGGAGGATTCTTCTGTTGTTGTTCCAGTTCTTGATTCTTTCTCCAACCTCAATTTAGATGATCAATTGCAGGAACAGGTGAGAGGTTCTGCTTCTTCATCATTGATTTTAAGGTTTTGCATTGTGCATGGTATTGATGGAATGCTGTTTTTGTTTTCCTTTTCTTAAAGGCGATTACAGTAGCAATATCATGTATTAGAACAATCGACGCAGAGCACATGCCATATCTACTTAGGTTTTTGCTTCTTGCTGCTACTCCAGCAAATGTTAGAAGAATAATCTCCCAGATACGGGAACAGTTGAAATTCACTGGAATGTCGCAACCTTGTGCTTCTTCTCAAAGTAAACTTAAAGGAAAGGTGCCTGCATATAATGCAGAAGGTTCTATTCTCCATGCTTTAAGATCAAGCCTTCGATTTAAGAATGTAAGTTTGTCTCATTACAGTTGTTGAAGAATGTTTGTTTGTCATTATTTGGCCTCACTTTATTTTCTTTTTATAGTTACTCTGTCAAGAAATAATAAAGGAGTTGAACGGTCTGGAGAAACCTCGAGATTTCAAGGTAATCGATGTATGGCTGCTTATTCTTATGTACATGAATGGGGATCCCATCCGGAAGAACGTCGAGAAGATATTTAAGAAGAAAGTGGTTGATAGATTCATACACGAAGCCTTGCTTGATCAATGTATATGTGGTAACACAGAGTTTGTGAAGGTGATTTTTATAACAATTTTGAGAAGTGTCTGATTCTTGCAAAATGTGGGGATGCTCTTTTTCAAAATTAACCTCCTGACGCTCTCTTTGTTCTAGGATAATTTTGCATCATTTGTATCTTTGGCTGAACACCTCTTGTCATGCAAAGAAGAAAAGGCAAGAGAAATTGGCTCACATATCTATACTCGTCTTTTTGAAGCGTTTGCTGACAATTATTCAAGACAAGAGGTAAGAAAATGCTAACATTTCATATCCTAGTATTATAACTTTTTAGTATAATTCGTCTACTTTTGCTCTAATTCGAATTGGTTGCAGATACTAGGTGCCCTAGTGACACATGTGGGATCTGATAACAAATTTGAGGTCAGTTCTGTCTTGGAGATGATGACAGCTCTGGTGAAAAAATATGCACATCAACTCCTTCCCTTTTCTTCACACATAAATGGTATCTCTGGAACTTGTTTGTATACTCCAATGCTGATCATTTGCTTTCTTTTTCTAATATTCTGATTGTTTTGTGTCATATAGGTATCTTGGACTACTTAGAGGGATTTACTGTTGAAAATTTGCATAAGGTGGGCATTTCTCTTTATAATTTGCTTGGTATGACAATATATCGTATATAAAGTGGACATAATTGCAGGTCTATGAGGTTTTCAGTCTCCTCGCTCTATCAGCTCGTGCAAGTGCTGATTCTTTTCGATCTTCAATTTCAAATGAACTTATGATGATAGTAAGGAAGCAGGTAGTATGAACTATCTTGCCTTCTATTTTGTTTATTAGGCGATGGCAGCTCACTCCCAATTTTCGGGTTTTATATTGGCAGGTTAGTCATCCAGACCTCAAGTACAAAAAGATGGGCTTAGTTGGAACTCTTAGGATTGTTTCGTCACTTGGAGATGCTAAGAGTGTTCCTGGTGTTTCATCATCCCAGGTAACATCCAGCAATTCTTAGTAATTGATTGAAATTATCTTCCTACCTCGAATTGTATTCCCAAGAGAAATTCTCTTATTGAGTTGTTGCATTTTCCGCTGATATCCATCAAATTTTTCATTTAGTAGGTCTCAGATTGTGGGGAAATTTTGGAGCTCTTAAAGACATCTGTAGACTCTTGCAGACAGTCTAACTTAGCCCTAATTATTTTCTATGACGAGTTCTCTACAATTCTCAGCCATAAATTACTTCAACCAGAAATTATGGAATGGTGAAGATTTCAGTAACAGTTTTCTGCTAACTTGTTTAGTAGTTTTCAATGCTACACATTAATCTTAAGTTTCCAGAGTACATTTTATACTATTTTTCAGGATTGGGAAGCATCTGGGAGAATTTGAGTCGCTATTTCTAGCTGATCTTGACAACGGAAAGATGGCTGATAAGGGTCCATATTCTGGACTAGATGGTAAAAATATACTGACCATGATTCTACTTAAATTAGTTGAATCTCTTCTGAGCATTGTATAGATTGATCTTCTTTTCTTTATTTTTCATCGCTTAGGTGATCTTTGGATGAACTTGGATGGTACTATATCACCAATCTGTTTGGACATTTTGGCCCTAGCATCTTCATCCACAGAGTAAGTTTTATGAGATTATCTCCGCTTTCAGTTACTGTTGATGATTTCTGTCTGACAAATGTTGACTGAATTAAGAATCTCATTGCAGCAAGTCCTGTTGTCTGCAGATTCTTCCTTCAAATTTTCTTTTACTATCAACTGTAAGATTTTCTTTCACTTGAAACTGGGAGGCTATTTCAAGAAACCATAATGAACCCGAATATTGTTTTGTTTACATCCAGGTTGAGAGGTTGACAAATGATGGATCCCTTTCTGGGATCGATGCTCTGCTTGGATGCCCTTTGCACCTTCCTTCTTCCAAGGTAAGGGACTAGGTTTTCGTCAATACACATATTCTATGTTTCCAATTAGCGACAAGTCTTGGTCTGCACGATTGCAGAACATAATGTTAAGACTTCTTTTAGAAAGGTTGAAATTCTAAACATGACCCTGAACATTGTAGTATTAAGAACAGACCTTCTCTATATTTATATCTGTTTGTACTGTTCCTCTCTGTTGATGTTTGTTTTTTCTTGTCCAATGTTTTAAGTATTTTGCTGCAGCTGGTTGGCAGTCACTGACAAAGAAGCAGAAAGAAATCCTCTCTCTCTCTTTATATTATGCTGCAAACTGGATACGAGAACTGGTGAGTTACTTGACCTTGTATGTTTGCAACATTGTTATACTATATTTGTTTTTATATGTTTTTGTTTCCTTTTGTAGCTTAACGCCTTCAGTTCCCAAATTGATGAAAAAATTGGCTGCATTAGTCAGGCTACAGAAAAGGATGTAACAACAAAGCTTCTGAAGCGGCTCAGAAATCTAGTGTATTTTCATTCTACTTTCTCTGTTTGTCACCATTCAAGCTTCGTAATGTGCTGCTGTGTTTTGCACTCTTGTTTCAGATGTTTTTGGTAGTCATAAGGCTTATACCTGATGAAATTCTGATGAAAACAATACTTGATAAACCAGATTCTTGGAAGGCTTATTGAGCAATTTGATTACACTATCTCCTCAGTCTCTACCGGAGCTCCACCCTTATTCTGAACATTTCGGATGTTCAGCCACAAGGCAACGTAATCATGTCGAGCACCCAGGGAAGAAGTATGAGAAGAGGAAGCTAGATGATGATGCCTCCCAACGCAAGGGAAGCATGAAAAATAACTTGAAAAAATCAAAGCACTAAAATGTGAATGAAAAACTGCGACAGCCAAATATTATGGACGCATTCAAGAAAGCAGGAGCAGTGGTGAGTCAAAGTCAAACACAGCTACATGAAAGCCCTTCTCTTCCATCTTTGGGTGGCAGGACAGCAGTAGGGTCAGTGGACGAAAATTGTTCTGATATTGAGTCTCTAAGTGTGAAGATTCCTCAAGTTTCCCCCGCACTTGAAGCTCAAAGATTCAAGTTCAGGCCTCTTCTTCCTCAATGCCTTTCCATCTTAAAATTTCCAAAGGTCGGCCTAGTTAAACCTTTTGATCTGTTTGCATATATATATCCCATGAATTCACATTTAATTTTAGCCTGAGTTCTTAGAATGCCATCAAAGGCAGCAGTAGCTGCTTAACAAAGCTTATATGTCATAACAAAGCTTATAAAGACTTGATCAGAGAATTATTAATATTTTTGGCTTTTGCATATAGGTGTTAAGCCAAGACATAGGCAGCCCTGAGTATAAAGCGGAGGTACCAAGATAAATACCAACATTCTGTCTATCTTCTTTTTTTTTTTAGATGTGAGAAATACAACGTAACATTTTGTTATTTCCTATGCTAGCTACCTGTGTATTTGTATCTCTTACATGATCTTCACATCAAGCTGGACTGTCTTGTTCCTCATGGTAAACAACAACCTTTTAAACGTGGAAGCGCTCCAGGTTGTTTTGGGAGATTCAAATTGGTTGAACTTCTTAGTCAAATAAAAGGACTTTTTCCAAGCCTCAGGATACATTTGAATGTAGCAATTTCCTTGCTAATAAAAGGTAAGATAACTGGATATGATCAACCTGCTGCAAGCTAAAGGTATTGATTAAGCTTGTTCTAATCTGACCTAAATAATAGGTAATGAAGCTTCTCAAACTAGTTGGAGAGATGAGTTTGCTATGGCCGGAAATCCAAACACATCCAATATTGTGGTTTCTGAATCTCTGGTTTACACAATGGTGTGCAAAGAAGTTTTATACTGTTTCAGCAAGGTAATTATATCTTCTCCAACGCCAGTTATGTGATGCATATATTTACCACAGTTCCTAACTTGACTAGTTGTACATTAACTGCATTTAGTTCCTTTTAATGATTTAATCTTAACTTAGATACAAATATGCTAATTTCAATTCCCAAACTTTGTGTTATTTCTTCTTGAGTCACAGATGTTGACCCTGGAAACAGACAAATCACTGCTGCTGAATCTTCTTGGAGCCTTCCAGCCCACTGAAATACCAGTTGGTAGCTTTCCAGACTCTCAACATTTCCCTTCACCTGGGACAAAGGAGTTCTTGTATATTGGCGTTTATTATTTCTTTGAAGATATTTTAAATAAGGGTAATTGTTTTTCTTGGCTTACTGATGATTTCTATCATATGCTATCTTATTCTAACTCCCATTACAATTGTTAAATGTTGCTGCAGCATGTTCCTTCTCCTTTGATCTGGCCTTCGAATGTCTTCTCACTTTACAGTTAGTTGTGACCTCTGCACAAAAATATCTTGGTAAGGTATCTGAAGAAGCTTCCAAAAAGAGAAAGCCAGGTGATTTTCAGGGTATTGTACCCAGTCTACTTACCAAACTGGGAACGTCTGCTGAGAAACTTCTCAGACATAAATGGGTCGATGAAAGTACTGATAATAAGGGTCTGAAGAACAAAGTATGTCCATTTGTGTCAAATTTAATGGATCACACAGTTTACGGTAGTGCTCAATATTCTCAATGTGTATAGCTTTGGGCTTCTGCAGGGTGAAATGGTACAGACCATATTGCGAATATACCTGGAAGCCAGTGGATCCACATCTGATTTGCTCGATGAGCTTGCTTGTACCATTTTGCCTCAGGTACGTACATGGTAAAATCTTTCTCTGGGATCTCGTTTGCATAAAGTTTGATGCAATATTAAAGCTTTTTAAATATTCATAACGTCCACTTGGGTTATGGTTCATGGAAACTAAACCCATCTTATCTCATGCTGAGTTGATTGACTGTTACATCATGAAATGGAAAATCTGCAAATGGTTAAATAAATACCTATTACATATTTCATATGAAAAAGTATACTATATAATTTAACTCGTTTCACATTTCTGGAATTCATTTGCATTAGGCCTCTCTATCCAAGTCAACAGGGGAAGATGATCCCCATGATCATGAGTTCCCTACCCTATGCTCAGCTACTTTCAGAGGATGGTACAAGACATTGGTAGGGCAAATTCTTAGCTATCTCATATTTATTTCAGTTAGTAATCATGTCAGAGACTAATAGCGTAAGTTTCGTTGGTGCTTTATGCAGCATGAAGAAAATCTTGCAATTCTCAACAAACTGGTCAGTACTCCATCGTTGTTTTCTCCGGTTTTTCACTTGTTACAATCTTTTCTACTATACAATTAGAGTTCTCGCCTTTGCGTTCTACCATTTGTATCTTGATTAGGTGAAGACGGTTAGCTCAGAGAAACGACAAAACTGTCAATCCGAAGCTACTGAAGCACACTTGAAAAATATTCAGAAAACTGTAAATGTGGTGGTGTCTTTAGTCAACTTGTGCCGATCTCATAAAAAGGTGACCAGTTTATGCTGCTATGTATCATGAGTATAACACTCTGCGTGTGCAAGATGTCATCTAATGATTATGGTTGTTAATTGCAATGACATAAACAGGTTACAATCCATGGCATGGCTATCAAGTATGGTGGGAAGTATGTGGATTCATTTCTAAAAGGTATAAAATTTTCCAGCTTTCTTATCATAGACGAGTTGAATTACCTTAATTAGCTGGCTTATTAGTATGAGATTTTGATAATGATAAACAAAAAAATGTGCAGTTTTTGATTTTTTGGTAGCACATTTTCAAGATCATAAAGAACTAGTCATCCAGTTGGTAAGTTGTGTATTCAACACCTTTTCTTTGACTATATATCTCTCTCTCTCAGTCCACTGAAACTTTCAACAACTGAAATGTCAATTAGGTGAAAGATCTACAGAAGGCTACAAGAACATTACAGACTCTATGTTCTGAAGCCAAGGTTAGTTTCAGACACCTGTTTGTGGTTTTTGTTTTTGCTTCTTCTTTTCAGAGACAGATTAAATATGACCAATGGAGTATTGTTTTAGGGTATGAAACAAACAGCGATTACCAGCAAAGTACCAGCAACAAAGAGATCTTTAGAGCGTTTTCTGTTTCATGTTAAGGCTCTTCTTCATACAACATCACGCGGCTCCAACTTCTGGATGGGTAGCTTGAAACACAAGGACTTGAGAGGGCAAATAGTGAGTTCTCAGGCTTATGTTGATAACGAAGCAGATGAGGTAGAAGAAAACTTGTCCGGAGAAGAAGGTCCCATGGAAGAGGATGAACCTCCCTTGACACCTTAGAATTCCAGTTACTTTCTTCTACATTAATCAATATCTTAGTGTGTATATTTACTCTTCTATATAGATAGTTCTTGAGGAACAAAATTTGTGTTTGTTTCTCATACCACAATTTATATCATTTTTTATACAAAACATATTGAACTACTTTTAAAAGTCTTCCGTAGCCCTGTTAGCTGATATCCGTATCCGCTGGATATCCGGATCCGTATCCGGGTTCGTATCCAAAAAAGCGGATATCCGGGGTGCCCGGATAAGGATAAGGATAATGAAAATATTTCGAACCGGATATCCGTATCCGTAAATTATCCGTTTTTTTTTTTAAAAAAAATTTCCCAGAATCCTTAAGAAAACTCGGATATCCGGTGGATATCCAGACATTTGTTAATTTTTAATCAAAATAATTATTAAAATATATTAAATTAAAAAAAAAACGGATACGGATATCCGCCGGATATCCGTTTTCATACGGATCCGGATACGGATAATGAAATCACGGATCGGACGGATACGGATACGGATATCCCCAAATGGGCCGGATATCCGCTCCGTAACAGGCCTAGTCTTCCGGTTCTGTCCCATCTGTTGTAATCTTGTTGAAGCCATTGGTTTTTGCATAAACTTGTTCACTACAAAATTTGCATAGCAAGAGTAAAATACAAACAATATTTTTTTACAAATGACCAAATTAGAGTATTAGTTTATTCAATAAGGACCAATGAAAATATGAAGAAGAGTTCATTGGTAGAATCTTGGTGAAGAATAGACAAATGGTAAAAGAAGATATGAAGAAGAGTTTCATTGGTAAAAAAATCTTGGTGAAGAATAGACAAATAGTAAAAAGGAGTCGTGTTAGGTCAAAAAGTACATGCTAGACTAAAAAATCAAGCCAAAAGAAAATTCAGAAAAAAATACGAAATAAATAATAGTATGAGACAAACCTGAAGACCTCATACCTCGGCTTGGTTCATGTCTTTTTCTTGTATTAAAAGAAGATAAAAGTAAAAGGAGACCGCTAAAGTGCACGTGGCATGTGAGCAGTTGCAAACTTGAAAAAGACATGTTTCACGTGTCTTAATTCCTACCATTTTCTCTGAATTAGCTCCACAGTCCCATCAATATCAAGTCAGCATACAATTATTGCAGTTTTTGGTTGGTTTATAAGCTCTGTTTTACCAACGAAAAAGAAAATCAACACGAGAAGAAAAAATAGGCCAAACGGAATCATATTGGGCATTACAAGTTTGGTAAAGCGTAAACTACATTTCAAGTTTTCAACTTCTTACAAATAACAGAAGGATACATTCGAGTAATGATCCAACAGAAACAACTTAAAAAAAAAAAGACATTGCCGTTCCTTATTATTACAATGCCCATATTTCAAACAAGACCCACATGAAGCTAAGACAACAAAAGGACTCTTAGCTACTGCATATATCAAACCATAACCATTCACCATTCACCATCAGGATTCACCATTCACCAATCACCATCAGTCTATACAGAGTCACAAACACTAGTCTCCTTCCAAACTCCTAAAACCCTAACGAGTCCTACAGATAGGAGTTTTCATCACAGAGCAACTAAAAATACAGCTCCCCCGGAAAATTCAGTTATTTTCCCGGTTTTACCAACTCCCACTTTCAATTTTCCTTTCCCTACCTCCCAAACATTACCATAAGGACGAACCTTAACAAGTTTAAAGTGAAACTAAAACGCACAATCTAAAAGGACACCATTTATCACCTGAGCCCAATGATCTCACAGTTTGTTTCCCTATATGGTTAAAAACTTTAACCTCTCACAAATTCAGAGTTGATCTGACCACCACTTGCACGACTTGTTGTCGACTCGCTAACTGGCGATGCTTTACGACCAACGTTTAGTAAGAAATTCCGCTGCTCTTCATTCGTATGACGTAGACTCGCACGTAAAAGCTCAGCAGGCATTTCCCTCTTTATAGCTACCTCCAACACATCAGCTGTATGATCTTGGTTCTGACTATGGATTGTCTCATACTTACTCCTGCAATATTTAGTAAGAAGAGAGAAGAATTCGTCAAACGAAGCTCTCCAGAGTCCATCATTAGAGTTCCCATGGTTGTTGTTGACACGTGGATTAACCACCACTGCTACTACTACTTCAGCAGCTCTTTCAAGAAGAGATACCAAAACAACTGATGCTCCATCTCCGGAAGGACTTCCTATTGGACGGAGAGGTGGCTGTTCTGAAGAACAAACAACAGCTGCAAGACAAGCGCTAAGTGCTCGGAGGTCCATTGCTTGAACGCAAACCGTAACCGCTTTAGCAAGATCAGCTATTGTCTCTGCTGCAAGGCTATCTGACGGTAGGCCGCCGAATAGAAACCTGAGGTGGCGGAATACAGCCATACAGACAACGCGGGCGATCTCAGTGCCCGGAACAAGAAGCTGTAGATATTTTGTTAGCAATTTCCGACCCTTGGGAAGAGTCGTTATGCGTAGAAAGACGATATCATCCTTAGCGGTTAATCTGGTTTTCCGGCCGGTTTTGCTGAAAGGATCAACAAGTTGAAGTGATGTTGCTAATCCTTCTAGCAGAATCTGCCGTTTTCTTCTGATCTGAGCACCACCGTCTTGCGGCCGGTTGAATTGGAGAGTCCTATCGATATCAACAATGTCGATAAGAACACCAAAAGCATCTTCAATGGTGACTCTAGCTGCAACAAGAGGTTCCTCCTCCAGATGCTTTTCAGATCCCTTCTGACCAGAGCTAGGAGGAGAGTTGTCAACCTCGAGTAAAGCTCGTGGCCTGCAAATAGAAGGAAGAGTAATCTTTCCAAGAGCATCCACATGAACTTGTGGTTGCTGATCTGAACTACTTCGAGACCGAGATTGGTGATCCTTCAAATGAGAAGGATACAACTGAGGCTTCCCTCTAGATCCAGCTGATTTTTTCGCAAGCCGGGCTTGGTGGTAATAATCATTAACATAAGGATCACTGCTGTGTGAATTAGAATGCTGCATCTTGAGAATACTCTCTACCTCTTCTGAAGTCATGTACTTTGATCTAAATTGCAATCCGCTTTCGCTTTTCTGGCTAGCCAAATCTGATGTCTGTTGAGAGATGCCTCGGTTCTTTCGACTTCTGTGAGACGACTTATGTTTATGTTCCCTTACTTCACCAACTCCAAAAGGAACTTTATGTGATGGTGAAGGATAAGAACTATACAGCTGAGACTGTAATGCTGCAAGATGAGCTAAAGATTGTCTCTGCTGAAGGGAAATCAAATGTTGTGAAGTAAAACCATTCCGAGGAGGCATTTGCAGTTGCTGTTGTTGCACGAGACCGTGTAACAACCCGGAATGATCCCCATGCAAAAGACCGGGGTCAGTAACCCAATGAGGAGGAGGAGGTTGCACCATGTTACCAAGAGTAGGACCACATGAAGCATATCTAGCCAAATTGCTACTGTAATGGAGCGGTCCTGAATGATGGAAAGTAGAATTTGACAGAGGAGAGACATTTGGAGCGGAAAAGTTCGAGTGACTACCACCAGGAAGAGAAGGTGCACGATGAATATGGCTCGGTGAAGACTGTTGAGATCTTTTGCCAGGTGAAGGAAAAGAAGTAAACGTCGATTCTGGTACACGAATCGGTTCGCTACTGTAATGATGCAGGTGTGTTTGCTGCTCAGGATAGGAAGATGTCCTGTACAAGGATTTTGAATTAGCAGATGATTGTGGCTGTGAAGAAGACCAGTTAGCTTCTTGAGCTTGTTCTTCAATCATGTGCTGATCCAACCAGCTTGTGAACTCATTTTCCTGTGTCCAATCTGTAGCAGAAGAACCTGGAGATAAAAAAAGTAATCAGTTATTTTTGTAGTCTTGTAAATTGCAATGTAACAGGAACTTATTATTCATTTCAACTCACTTTCTCTTGAAAAGGAGCCAGATCCTCTATCACCAATGACTCCAAGGTGTTTGGGTCCAGAAACAACTCTGTTCAGCTGCAAAATATTAAAAATTTAAAACCAATCAATAAAAATAAGTATAGTAGAGTACAAGTACGCATAAGAAGCTGAGAATAAAGCTAAACCTTAGCAAAAGTTGTGGCAAGATCATCCATTTCAGATAGTGATCCTAAACCTGCACTCTGAAACCATAAGTAAATGTTATAATTATCCATTTACCAAATATATTACCTCATGTACTTAGAATCAAGAACTAAACAAAATTTAACCTCTCTTTTATCAAACAAGTGATACTCATCATCATCGACGGCGGCATGGGGAGGAAGAGAAGCATCATCATCAAGACCACCCAATTCAAATTCTTCAAGACTTTGACCACCAAAGAACTCATATTGAGATGCGTCAAAGACTCCACTTTTATTATTATCTGCACGAGACATTAGCTATATTAAGTTATGTCCCCCATGACAATTCGTTGACTAAAATTAATTAGAAATAAATCTGTCTTAACAAATCTTAATTATTTCTTACTTTGAAACGACGCTAAAACATGAATCAAAATCAATCAAAGACTGATCCTAAACTCCAAAAAAAAAAAAAAAAAAAAAAAAAACACAGTAGCAAATCAAATTCACATCTCGGATCAAAGAAAAAAAAAAACTTAAGTCGATTTGAAACAAAACAAAAGAAAAAGAGAAGAGAACTGACCTGAAGAAGCGCGAGCTAAGTTGTTGTAGAAATCTCTAGAATCAGATCTCTCCATGATCAACACAAAAGACAGCTAAACACACACAAAAAAAAAAAAAAAAAAAAACAGCGAATACAATCGAATCTAGACCTAAAGATGGGGATGCTTCGTCAACAAGATGACAGACAGCTAAAGAAAAGAAAAGGTAAGTAAAAACTCAGCTCAGAGTTCCCGATTTTCCGGGAAAATTGAAGGGAAAAAAAAGGTTCATGAGAGGAGAAAGATGAACGAAACCTCTTTCCCGAAAGAAAGAGAGATTAGAGGAAAGAAAGAAAAAGAAAATTTAGTTTTATTTCTTCTCTGTTTTTTTGACACATGACCTTGCCCGAACAAATCCTTTTTTTTAATAGTTAAATTAAATAAATATTCGCGAAAATAAGTTTTTTTTTTTGTCGTAAAATAAAAATATCTCCTATTGACAAAAATCAAAAGTGCATACATATTATATTCTACTTTTCGACTTTCTTTTTCATTAACAATATATATTATATGTTAATTAAACTACTGACTATCAAAGAATAACCTCCTTTTTTGTGAATTTTTGTCTTTTTATTTGATACTATTCTCTCTATTATTATTATTGGTATTTGTGTTTGTTTATTATATTTATATATATATAACTGTTTTGGATAACTTTGAGAGAAAAATAAAATAAAAATAATTGGTAGATATATATATAGGTCCATACTACATCCACTTACTATAAGATACTAATTAAATGGTCCATTCTAATACACTTATTAGTGCTTTAACTTTGTTATATTGCTTGTTTCAAACTCAAACAAACAAGTTAGTTATGATATTAAATTGCTTAGAGATTAACAAAATTAAATGCTTAATTAACTGCATTGAGACAAGTTATATGGTCCATGTGAATGGATTTCATCCGGTCGGTTCAATTTATTAATACCACAATTCAAATGGCCTATTATATAAATAAATATATATACATGAAACCTATATACTCAAGCAGACACGATGTATCCGGCCCAAGCAAAGTTTAAAATTGATATATTCGGATTTGTTATTATGATTTATGAAGTCCAAAGTCCATAGTTATAGACTATAATCTTGTAGTGGCTAGAAAGTCAAGCATGCCATTTTAAATTATAAAACCTGTGACACATTTTAATAGACCTACAAATAAATATATCAATTGTTGTGGAAAGAATTTTCCAACTCAGCTTCGTACATATTTTATCCAAAACAAAATGTACATTTGGCAATCTTGGAATATCTATATAATGTTTTCAAACAAATTGTTACACTTATAGACAGTTAGTTTGATCATGGAACCTGATGAACCGTCTGTTTTTTTTTTTTTTTTTGTTCAACAACTTCTTTTCTTTCATTCAAATTTGAATACATATCATATCATCTTTATCTATATAAAACATATCTATTTATCTATCTTTTTTATAGATATGATATGAATATAGATTGTTCAAAAATATCTATCTATAAGTTTAAAAATCGAGTTTGGATGTTCAAAAAACTCGTATGTAATTGTCTATTTTTTTGGATTCATCAATTACTTTTAATTTATTCAAATCTGAATAAACATCATGTTTATTTATACAGAAATTATCTATCTATACATTTATAAGTCGAGTTTGGATGTCAGAAAAACCTATATGTAGCCGTTTGTTTTTTTTCCTTCTTGGATTCAACAACTACTTTCCATTCATTCAAATCTCAATACACATCATGTTTATCTATATTATTATCTATAGATTCAAAAGTTGAGTTTGGATGTCCAAGAAAACCGTATATAACCGTCCGTTTTTATTTTTGTTCAACAACTACCTTTCATTCATTCAAATCGAAATACAAATAATATTTATTTATATAGAAGATATCTATCCATAAATTTAAAAGTTGAGTTTGGATTTTCGAAAATGTAACCGTCTGTTTTTTTTCTTTTTTGGGGTTCAACAACTACTTTTTCTTCATTCAAATCTGAATACACATCATATTTATCTATATAGACAAATGTATATACAATATAAATTTAAAATTCGAGTTTAGATGTCTCAAAAACTTGCATGTAACTATCCATTTTTTTTTCTTTTTTGGGTTTAACAACTATTTTTCGTGTATTCATTCAAATCTGAATGCACCACATATTTATCTCTATATGAAGCTATCTATATATATGTAGATTTAAAAGTCGAGTATTGATGTCTGAAAAAAATCGTATGTAACTGTGTTTAGTTCCTTCTTGAGTTTGAAAACTACTTTTCGTTCATTCAAATACGAATACACACCAGGTTTATCTATATTATTATCTATAGATTCAAAAGTTGAGTTTGAATGTCCGAGAAAACCGTATGTAACCGCCGTTTTTATTTTTGTTCAACAACTACCTTTCATTCATTCAAATCGAAATACAAATAATATTTATTTATATAGAAGATATCTATCCATAAATTTAAAAGTTGAGTTTGGATTTTCGAAAATGTAACCGTCTGTTTTTTTTCTTTTTTGGGGTTCAACAACTACTTTTTCTTCATTCAAATCTGAATACACATCATATTTATCTATATAGACAAATGTATATACAATATAAATTTAAAATTCGAGTTTAGATGTCTCAAAAACTTGCATGTAACTATCCATTTTTTTTTCTTTTTGGGTTTAACAACTATTTTTCGTGGTATTCATTCAAATCTGAATGCACAACATATTTATCTATATATGAAGATATCTATATATATGTAGATTTAAAAAGTCGAGTATTGATGTCTGAAAAAAATCGTATGTAACTGTGTTTAGTTCCTTCTTGAGTTTGAAAACTACTTTTCGTTCATTCAAATACGAATACACACCATGTTTATCTATATTATTATCTATAGATTCAAAAGTTGAGTTTGAATGTCTGAGAAAACCGTATGTAACCGCCGTTTTTATTTTTGTTCAACAACTACCTTTCATTCATTCAAATCGAAATACAAATAATATTTATTTATATAGAAGATATCTATCCATCAATTTAAAAGTTGAGTTTGGATTTTTGAAAATGTAACCGTCTGTTTTTTTTCTTTTTTGGGGTTCAACAACTACTTTTTCTTCATTCAAATCTGAATACACATCATATTTATCTATATAGACAAATGTATATACAATATAAATTTAAAATTCGAGTTTAGATGTCTCAAAAACTTGCATGTAACTATCCATTTTTTTTTCTTTTTTGGGTTTAACAACTATTTTTCGTGTATTCATTCAAATCTGAATGCACAACATATTTATCTATATATGAAGATATCTATATATATGTAGATTTAAAAGTCGAGTATTGATGTCTGAAAAAATCGTATGTAACTGTGTTTAGTTCCTTCTTGAGTTTGAAAACTACTTTTCGTTCATTCAAATACGAATACACACCATGTTTATCTATATTATTATCTATAGATTCAAAAGTTGAGTTTGAATGTCCGAGAAAACCGTATGTAACCGCCGTTTTTATTTTTGTTCAACAACTACGTTTCATTCATTCAAATCGAAATACAAATAATATTTATTTATATAGAAGATATCTATCCATAAATTTAAAAGTTGAGTTTGGATTTTCGAAAATGTAACCGTCTGTTTTTTTTCTTTTTTGGGGTTCAACAACTACTTTTTCTTCATTCAAATCTGAATACACATCATATTTATCTATATAGACAAATGTATTATACAATATAAATTTAAAAGTCGAGTTTAGATGTCTCAAAAACTTGCATGTAACTATCCATTTTTTTTTCTTTTTTGGGTTTAACAACTATTTTTCGTGTATTCATTCAAATCTGAATGCACAGCATATTTATCTATATATGAAGATATCTATATATATGTAGATTTAAAAGTCGAGTATTGATGTCTGAAAAAATCGTATGTAACTGTGTTTAGTTCCTTCTTGAGTTTGAAAACTACTTTTCGTTCATTCAAATATGAATACACACCATGTTTATCTATATTATTATCTATAGATTCAAAAGTTGAGTTTGAATGTCCGAGAAAACCGTATGTAACCGCCGTTTTTATTTTTGTTCAACAACTACCTTTCATTCATTCAAATCGAAATACAAATAATATTTATTTATATAGAAGATATCTATCCATCAATTTAAAAGTTGAGTTTGGATTTTTGAAAATGTAACCGTCTGTTTTTTTTCTTTTTTGGGGTTCAACAACTACTTTTTCTTCATTCAAATCTGAATACACATCATATTTATCTATATAGACAAATGTATATACAATATAAATTTAAAATTCGAGTTTAGATGTCTCAAAAACTTGCATGTAACTATCCATTTTTTTTTCTTTTTTGGGTTTAACAACTATTTTTCGTGTATTCATTCAAATCTGAATGCACAACATATTTATCTATATATGAAGATATCTATATATATGTAGATTTAAAAGTCGAGTATTGATGTCTGAAAAAATCGTATGTAACTGTGTTTAGTTCCTTCTTGAGTTTGAAAACTACTTTTCGTTCATTCAAATATGAATACACACCATGTTTATCTATATTATTATCTATAGATTCAAAAGTTGAGTTTGAATGTCCGAGAAAACCGTATGTAACCGCCGTTTTTATTTTTGTTCAACAACTACCTTTCATTCATTCAAATCGAAATACAAATAATATTTATTTATATAGAAGATATCTATCCATAAATTTAAAAGTTGAGTTTGGATTTTCGAAAATGTAACCGTCTGTTTTTTTTCTTTTTTGGGGTTCAACAACTACTTTTTCTTCATTCAAATCTGAATACACATCATATTTATCTATATAGACAAATGTATTATACAATATAAATTTAAAAGTCTAGTTTAGATGTCTCAAAAACTTGCATGTAACTATCCATTTTTTCTTTTTTGGGTTTAACAACTATTTTTCGTGTATTCCTTCAAATCTGAATGCACAACATATTTATCTATATATGAAGATATCTATATATATGTAGATTTAAAAGTCGAGTATTGATGTCTGAAAAAATCGTATGTAACTATGTTTAGTTCCTTCTTGAGTTTGAAAACTACTTTTCGTTCATTCAAATACGAATACACACCATCTTTATCTATATTATTATCTATAGATTCAAAAGTTGAGTTTGAATGTCCGAGAAAACCGTATGTAACCGCCGTTTTTATTTTTGTTCAACAACTACCTTTCATTCATTCAAATCGAAATACAAATAATATTTATTTATATAGAAGATATCTATCCATAAATTTAAAAGTTGAGTTTGGATTTTCGAAAATGTAACCGTCTGTTTTTTTTCTTTTTTGGGGTTCAACAACTACTTTTTCTTCATTCAAATCTGAATACACATCATATTTATCTATATAGACAAATGTATATACAATATAAATTTAAAATTCGAGTTTAGATGTCTCAAAAACTTGCATGTAACTATCCATTTTTTTTTCTTTTTTGGGTTTAACAACTATTTTTCGTGTATTCATTCAAATCTGAATGCACAACATATTTATCTATATATGAAGATATCTATATATATGTAGATTTAAAAGTCGAGTATTGATGTCTGAAAAAATCGTATGTAACTGTGTTTAGTTCCTTCTTGAGTTTGAAAACTACTTTTCGTTCATTCAAATACGAATACACACCATGTTTATCTATATTATTATCTATAGATTCAAAAGTTGAGTTTGAATGTCCGAGAAAACCGTATGTAACCGCCGTTTTTATTTTTGTTCAACAACTACCTTTCATTTATTCAAATCGAAATACAAATAATATTTATTTATATAGAAGATATCTATCCATCAATTTAAAAGTTGAGTTTGGATTTTTGAAAATGTAACCGTCTGTTTTTTTTCTTTTTTGGGGTTCAACAACTACTTTTTCTTCATTCAAATCTGAATACACATCATATTTATCTATATAGACAAATGTATTATACAATATAAATTTAAAAGTCGAGTTTAGATGTCTCAAAAACTTGCATGTAACTATCCATTTTTTTTTCTTTTTTGGGTTTAACAACTATTTTTCGTGTATTCATTCAAATCTGAATGCACAACATATTTATCTATATATGAAGATATCTATATATATGTAGATTTAAAAGTCGAGTATTGATGTCTGAAAAAATCGTATGTAACTGTGTTTAGTTCCTTCTTGAGTTTGAAAACTACTTTTCGTTCATTCAAATACGAATACACACCATGTTTATCTATATTATTATCTATAGATTCAAAAGTTGAGTTTGAATGTCCGAGAAAACCGTATGTAACTGCCGTTTTTATTTTTGTTCAACAACTACGTTTCATTCATTCAAATCGAAATACAAATAATATTTATTTATATAGAAGATATCTATCCATAAATTTAAAAGTTGAGTTTGGATTTTCGAAAATGTAACCGTCTGTTTTTTTTTTTTGGGGTTCAACAACTACTTTTTCTTCATTCAAATCTGAATACACATCATATTTATCTATATTGACAAATGTATATACAATATAAATTTAAAATTCGAGTTTAGATGTCTCAAAAACTTGCATGTAACTATCCATTTTTTTTTCTTTTTGGGTTTAACAACTATTTTTCGTGTATTCATTCAAATCTGAATGCACAACATATTTATCTATATATGAAGATATCTATATATATGTAGATTTAAAAGTCGAGTATTGATGTCTGAAAAAATCGTATGTAACTGTGTTTAGTTCCTTCTTGAGTTTGAAAACTACTTTTCGTTCATTCAAATATGAATACACATCATGTTTTTCTATATTATTATCCATAGATTCAAAAGTTGAGTTTGAATGTCCGAGAAAACCGTATGTAACCACCGTTTTATTTTTGTTCAACAACTACCTTTCATTCATTCAAATCGAAATACAAATAATATTTATTTATATAGAAGATATCTATCCATAAATTTAAAAGTTGAGTTTGGATTTTCGAAAATGTAACCGTCTGTTTTTTTCTTTTTTGGGGTTCAACAACTACTTTTTCTTCATTCAAATCTGAATACACATCATATTTATCTATATAGACAAATGTATTATACAATATAAATTTAAAATTCGAGTTTAGATGTCTCAAAAACTTGCATGTAACTATCCATTTTTTTTTCTTTTTTGGGTTTAACAACTATTTTTCGTGTATTCATTCAAATCTGAATGCACAACATATTTATCTATATATGAAGATATCTATATATATGTAGATTTAAAAGTCGAGTATTGATGTCTGAAAAAATCGTATGTAACTGTGTTTAGTTCCTTCTTGAGTTTGAAAACTACTTTTCGTTCATTCAAATACGAATACACACCATGTTTATCTATATTATTATCTATAGATTCAAAAGTTGAGTTTGAATGTCCGAGAAAACCGTATGTAACCGCCGTTTTTATTTTTGTTCAACAACTACCTTTCATTTATTCAAATCGAAATACAAATAATATTTATTTATATAGAAGATATCTATCCATCAATTTAAAAGTTGAGTTTGGATTTTTGAAAATGTAACCGTCTGTTTTTTTTCTTTTTTGGGGTTCAACAACTACTTTTTCTTCATTCAAATCTGAATACACATCATATTTATCTATATAGACAAATGTATTATACAATATAAATTTAAAAGTCGAGTTTAGATGTCTCAAAAACTTGCATGTAACTATCCATTTTTTTTTCTTTTTTGGGTTTAACAACTATTTTTCGTTGTTTCATTCAACTATGAATGAACAACATATTTATCTATATATGAAGATATCTATATATATGTAGATTTAAAAGTCGAGTATTGATGTCTGAAAAAATCGTATGTAACTGTGTTTAGTTCCTTCTTGAGTTTGAAAACTACTTTTCGTTCATTCAAATACGAATACACACCATGTTTATCTATATTATTATCTATAGATTCAAAAGTTGAGTTTGAATGTCCGAGAAAACCGTATGTAACTGCCGTTTTTATTTTTGTTCAACAACTACGTTTCATTCATTCAAATCGAAATACAAATAATATTTATTTATATAGAAGATATCTATCCATAAATTTAAAAGTTGAGTTTGGATTTTCGAAAATGTAACCGTCTGTTTTTTTTCTTTTTGGGGTTCAACAACTACTTTTTTCTTCATTCAAATCTGAATACACATCATATTTATCTATATTGACAAATGTATATACAATATAAATTTAAAATTCGAGTTTAGATGTCTCAAAAACTTGCATGTAACTATCCATTTTTTTTTCTTTTTTGGGTTTAACAACTATTTTTCGTGTATTCATTCAAATCTGAATGCACAACATATTTATCTATATATGAAGATATCTATATATATGTAGATTTAAAAGTCGAGTATTGATGTCTGAAAAAATCGTATGTAACTGTGTTTAGTTCCTTCTTGAGTTTGAAACCTACTTTTCGTTCATTCAAATCTGAATACACATCATGTTTTTCTATAGTATTATCCAGAGATTCGAAGGTTGAGTTTGAAGGTCCGAGAAAACCGGATGTAACCACCGTGTTTATTTTTGTTCAACAACTACCTTTCATTCATTCAAATCGAAATACAAATAATATTTATTTATATAGAAGATATCTATCCATAAATTTAAAAGTTGAGTTTGGATTTTCGAAAATGTAACCGTCTGTTTTTTTCTTTTTTGGGGTTCAACAACTACTTTTTCTTCATTCAAATCTGAATACACATCATATTTATCTATATTGACAAATGTATATACAATATAAATTTAAAATTCGAGTTTAGATGTCTCAAAAACTTGCATGTAACTATCCATTTTTTTTTCTTTTTTGGGTTTAACAACTATTTTTCGTGTATTCATTCAAATCTGAATGCACAACATATTTATCTATATATGAAGATATCTATATATATGTAGATTTAAAAGTCGAGTATTGATGTCTGAAAAAATCGTATGTAACTGTGTTTAGTTCCTTCTTGAGTTTGAAAACTACTTTTCGTTCATTCAAATACGAATACACATCATGTTTTTCTATATTATTATCTATAGATTCAAAAGTTGAGTTTGAATGTCTGAGAAAACCGTATGTAACCACCGTTTTTATTTTTGTTCAACAACTACCTTTCATTCATTCAAATCGAAATACAAATAATATTTATTTATATAGAAGATATCTATCCATAAATTTAAAAGTTGAGTTTGGATTTTCGAAAATGTAACCGTCTGTTTTTTTCTTTTTTGGGGTTCAACAACTACTTTTTCTTCATTCAAATCTGAATACACATCATATTTATCTATATAGACAAATGTATTATACAATATAAATTTAAAAAGTCGAGTTTAGATGTCTCAAAAACTTGCATGTAACTATCCATTTTTTTTTTTTTTGGGTTTAACAACTATTTTTCGTGTATTCATTCAAATCTGAATGCACAACATATTTATCTATATATGAAGATATCTATATATATGTAGATTTAAAAGTCGAGTATTGATGTCTGAAAAAATCGTATGTAACTGTGTTTAGTTCCTTCTTGAGTTTGAAAACTATTTTTCGTTCATTCAAATACGAATACACACCATGTTTATCTATATTATTATCTATAGATTCAAAAGTTGAGTTTGAATGTCCGAGAAAACCGTATGTAACCGCCGTTTTAATTTTTGTTCAACAACTACCTTTCATTCATTCAAATCGAAATACAAATAATATTTATTTATATAGAAGATATCTATCCATAAATTTAAAAGTTGAGTTTGGATTTTTGAAAATGTAACCGTCTGTTTTTTTTCTTTTTTGGGGTTCAACAACTACTTTTTCTTCATTCAAATCTGAATACACATCATATTTATCTATATAGACAAATGTATTATACAATATAAATTTAAAATTCGAGTTTAGATGTCTCAAAAACTTGCATGTAACTATCCATTTTTTTTTCTTTTTTGGGTTTAACAACTATTTTTCGTGTATTCATTCAAATCTGAATGCACAACATATTTATCTATATATGAAGATATCTATATATATGTAGATTTAAAAGTCGAGTATTGATGTCTGAAAAAATCGTATGTAACTGTGTTTAGTTCCTTCTTGAGTTTGAAAACTACTTTTCGTTCATTCAAATACGAATACACACCATGTTTATCTATATTATTATCTATAGATTCAAAAGTTGAGTTTGAATGTCCGAGAAAACCGTATGTAACCGCCGTTTTAATTTTTGTTCAACAACTACCTTTCATTCATTCAAATCGAAATACAAATAATATTTATTTATATAGAAGATATCTATCCATAAATTTAAAAGTTGAGTTTGGATTTTCGAAAATGTAACCGTCTGTTTTTTTTCTTTTTTGGGGTTCAACAACTACTTTTTCTTCATTCAAATCTGAATACACATCATATTTATCTATATAGACAAATGTATTATACAATATAAATTTAAAAGTCTAGTTTAGATGTCTCAAAAACTTGCATGTAACTATCCATTTTTTTTTCTTTTTTGGGTTTAACAACTATTTTTCGTGTATTCATTCAAATCTGAATGCACAACATATTTATCTATATATGAAGATATCTATATATATGTAGATTTAAAAGTCGAGTATTGATGTCTGAAAAAATCGTATGTAACTGTGTTTAGTTCCTTCTTGAGTTTGAAAACTACTTTTCGTTCATTCAAATACGAATACACACCATGTTTATCTATATTATTATCTATAGATTCAAAAGTTGAGTTTGAATGTCCGAGAAAACCGTATGTAACTGCCGTTTTAATTTTTGTTCAACAACTACGTTTCATTCATTCAAATCGAAATACAAATAATATTTATTTATATAGAAGATATCTATCCATAAATTTAAAAGTTGAGTTTGGATTTTCGAAAATGTAACCGTCTGTTTTTTTTCTTTTTTGGGGTTCAACAACTACTTTTTCTTCATTCAAATCTGAATACACATCATATTTATCTATATTGACAAATGTATATACAATATAAATTTAAAATTCGAGTTTAGATGTCTCAAAAACTTGCATGTAACTATCCATTTTTTTTTCTTTTTTGGGTTTAACAACTATTTTTCGTGTATTCATTCAAATCTGAATGCACAACATATTTATCTATATATGAAGATATCTATATATATGTAGATTTAAAAGTCGAGTATTGATGTCTGAAAAAATCGTATGTAACTGTGTTTAGTTCCTTCTTGAGTTTGAAAACTACTTTTCGTTCATTCAAATACGAATACACACCATGTTTATCTATATTATTATCTATAGATTCAAAAGTTGAGTTTGAATGTCTGAGAAAACCGTATGTAACCGCCGTTTTTATTTTTGTTCAACAACTACCTTTCATTCATTCAAATCGAAATACAAATAATATTTATTTATATAGAAGATATCTATCCATCAATTTAAAAGTTGAGTTTGGATTTTTGAAAATGTAACCGTCTGTTTTTTTTCTTTTTTGGGGTTCAACAACTACTTTTTCTTCATTCAAATCTGAATACACATCATATTTATCTATATAGACAAATGTATATACAATATAAATTTAAAATTCGAGTTTAGATGTCTCAAAAACTTGCATGTAACTATCCATTTTTTTTTCTTTTTTGGGTTTAACAACTATTTTTCGTGTATTCATTCAAATCTGAATGCACAACATATTTATCTATATATGAAGATATCTATATATATGTAGATTTAAAAGTCGAGTATTGATGTCTGAAAAAAATCGTATGTAACTGTGTTTAGTTCCTTCTTGAGTTTGAAAACTACTTTTCGTTCATTCAAATACTGAATACACACCATGTTTATCTATATTATTATCTATAGATTCAAAAGTTGAGTTTGAATGTCCGAGAAAACCGTATGTAACCGCCGTTTTTATTTTTTGTTCAACAACTACCTTTCATTCATTCAAATCGAAATACAAATAATATTTATTTATATAGAAGATATCTATCCATAAATTTAAAAGTTGAGTTTGGATTTTCGAAAATGTAACCGTCTGTTTTTTTTTCTTTTTTGGGGTTCAACAACTACTTTTTTCTTCATTCAAATCTGAATACACATCATATTTATCTATATAGACAAATGTATTATACAATATAAATTTA
This sequence comes from Cardamine occulta, assembly GCA_028015245.1. NCBI lineage: Eukaryota > Viridiplantae > Streptophyta > Magnoliopsida > Brassicales > Brassicaceae > Cardamine > Cardamine occulta. The sequence goes on along the minus strand of CM051386.1, from coordinate 12,508,247 downwards.
AAAGTCTAGTTTAGATGTCTCAAAAACTTGCATGTAACTATCCATTTTTTTCTTTTTTGGGTTTAACAACTATTTTTCGTGGTATTCCTTCAAATCTGAATGCACAACATATTTATCTATATATGAAGATATCTATATATATGTAGATTTAAAAGTCGAGTATTGATGTCTGAAAAAATCGTATGTAACTATGTTTAGTTCCTTCTTGAGTTTGAAAACTACTTTTCGTTCATTCAAATACGAATACACACCATCTTTATCGATATTATTATCTAGAGATTCAAAAGTTGAGTTTGAATGTCCGAGAAAACCGTATGTAACCGCCGGTTGTATTTTTGTTCAACAACTACCTTGCAGTCATTCAAATCGAAATACAAATAATATTTATTTATATAGAAGATATCTATCCATAAATTTAAAAGTTGAGTTTGGATTTTCGAAAATGTAACCGTCTGTTTTTTTCTTCTTTGGGGTTCAACAACTACTTTTTCTTCATTCAAATCTGAATACACATCATATTTATCTATATAGACAAATGTATATACAATATAAATTTAAAATTCGAGTTTAGATGTCTCAAAAACTTGCATGTAACTATCCATTTTTTTTTCTTTTTTGGGTTTAACAACTATTTTTCGTGTATTCATTCAAATCTGAATGCACAACATATTTATCTATATATGAAGATATCTATATATATGTAGATTTAAAAGTCGAGTATTGATGTCTGAAAAAATCGTATGTAACTGTGTTTAGTTCCTTCTTGAGTTTGAAAACTACTTTTCGTTCATTCAAATACGAATACACACCATGTTTATCTATATTATTATCTATAGATTCAAAAGTTGAGTTTGAATGTCCGAGAAAACCGTATGTAACCGCCGTTTTTATTTTTGTTCAACAACTACCTTTCATTCATTCAAATCGAAATACAAATAATATTTATTTATATAGAAGATATCTATCCATAAATTTAAAAGTTGAGTTTGGATTTTTTGAAAATGTAACCGTCTTTTTTTTTCTTTTTTTGGGGTTCAACAACTACTTTTTCTTCATTCAAATCTGAATACACATCATATTTATCTATATAGACAAATGTATTATACAATATAAATTTAAAAGTCGAGTTTAGATGTCTCAAAAACTTGCATGTAACTATCCATTTTTTTTTCTTTTTTGGGTTTAACAACTATTTTTCGTGTATTCATTCAAATCTGAATGCACAACATATTTATCTATATATGAAGATATCTATATATATGTAGATTTAAAAGTCGAGTATTGATGTCTGAAAAAATCGTATGTAACTGTGTTTAGTTCCTTCTTGAGTTTGAAAACTACTTTTCGTTCATTCAAATACGTAATACACACCATGTTTATCTATATTATTATCTATAGATTCAAAAGTTGAGTTTGAATGTCCGAGAAAACCGTATGTAACTGCCGTTTTAATTTTTGTTCAACAACTACGTTTCATTCATTCAAATCGAAATACAAATAATATTTATTTATATAGAAGATATCTATCCATAAATTTAAAAGTTGAGTTTGGATTTTTTGAAAATGTAACCGTCTGTTTTTTTTCTTTTTTGGGGTTCAACAACTACTTTTTCTTCATTCAAATCTGAATACACATCATATTTATCTATATAGACAAATGTATTATACAATATAAATTTAAAAGTCTAGTTTAGATGTCTCAAAAACTTGCATGTAACTATCCATTTTTTCTTTTTTGGGTTTAACAACTATTTTTCGTGTATTCCTTCAAATCTGAATGCACAACATATTTATCTATATATGAAGATATCTATATATATGTAGATTTAAAAGTCGAGTATTGATGTCTGAAAAAATCGTATGTAACTATGTTTAGTTCCTTCTTGAGTTTGAAAACTACTTTTCGTTCATTCAAATACGAATACACACCATCTTTATCTATATTATTATCTATAGATTCAAAAGTTGAGTTTGAATGTCCGAGAAAACCGTATGTAACCGCCGTTTTTATTTTTGTTCAACAACTACCTTTCATTCATTCAAATCGAAATACAAATAATATTTATTTATATAGAAGATATCTATCCATAAATTTAAAAGTTGAGTTTGGATTTTCGAAAATGTAACCGTCTGTTTTTTTTCTTTTTTGGGTTCAACAACTACTTTTTCTTCATTCAAATCTGAATACACATCATATTTATCTATATTGACAAATGTATATACAATATAAATTTAAAATTCGAGTTTAGATGTCTCAAAAACTTGCATGTAACTATCCATTTTTTTTTCTTTTTTGGGTTTAACAACTATTTTTCGTGTATTCATTCAAATCTGAATGCACAACATATTTATCTATATATGAAGATATCTATATATATGTAGATTTAAAAGTCGAGTATTGATGTCTGAAAAAATCGTATGTAACTGTGTTTAGTTCCTTCTTGAGTTTGAAAACTACTTTTCGTTCATTCAAATACGAATACACACCATGTTTATCTATATTATTATCTATAGATTCAAAAGTTGAGTTTGAATGTCCGAGAAAACCGTATGTAACCGCCGTTTTTATTTTTGTTCAACAACTACCTTTCATTTATTCAAATCGAAATACAAATAATATTTATTTATATAGAAGATATCTATCCATCAATTTAAAAGTTGAGTTTGGATTTTTGAAAATGTAACCGTCTGTTTTTTTTCTTTTTGGGGTTCAACAACTACTTTTTTCTTCATTCAAATCTGAATACACATCATATTTATCTATATAGACAAATGTATTATACAATATAAATTTAAAAGTCGAGTTTAGATGTCTCAAAAACTTGCATGTAACTATCCATTTTTTTTTTTTTGGGTTTAACAACTATTTTTCGTGTATTCATTCAAATCTGAATGCACAACATATTTATCTATATATGAAGATATCTATATATATGTAGATTTAAAAGTCGAGTATTGATGTCTGAAAAAATCGTATGTAACTGTGTTTAGTTCCTTCTTGAGTTTGAAAACTACTTTTCGTTCATTCAAATACGAATACACACCATGTTTATCTATATTATTATCTATAGATTCAAAAGTTGAGTTTGAATGTCCGAGAAAACCGTATGTAACTGCCGTTTTTATTTTTGTTCAACAACTACGTTTCATTCATTCAAATCGAAATACAAATAATATTTATTTATATAGAAGATATCTATCCATAAATTTAAAAGTTGAGTTTGGATTTTCGAAAATGTAACCGTCTGTTTTTTTTCTTTTTTGGGGTTCAACAACTACTTTTTCTTCATTCAAATCTGAATACACATCATATTTATCTATATTGACAAATGTATATACAATATAAATTTAAAATTCGAGTTTAGATGTCTCAAAAACTTGCATGTAACTATCCATTTTTTTTTCTTTTTTGGGTTTAACAACTATTTTTCGTGTATTCATTCAAATCTGAATGCACAACATATTTATCTATATATGAAGATATCTATATATATGTAGATTTAAAAGTCGAGTATTGATGTCTGAAAAAATCGTATGTAACTGTGTTTAGTTCCTTCTTGAGTTTGAAAACTACTTTTCGTTCATTCAAATACGAATACACATCATGTTTTTCTATATTATTATCCATAGATTCAAAAGTTGAGTTTGAATGTCCGAGAAAACCGTATGTAACCACCGTTTTTATTTTTGTTCAACAACTACCTTTCATTCATTCAAATCGAAATACAAATAATATTTATTTATATAGAAGATATCTATCCATAAATTTAAAAGTTGAGTTTGGATTTTCGAAAATGTAACCGTCTGTTTTTTTCTTTTTTGGGGTTCAACAACTACTTTTTCTTCATTCAAATCTGAATACACATCATATTTATCTATATAGACAAATGTATTATACAATATAAATTTAAAATTCGAGTTTAGATGTCTCAAAAACTTGCATGTAACTATCCATTTTTTTTTCTTTTTGGGTTTAACAACTATTTTTCGTGTATTCATTCAAATCTGAATGCACAACATATTTATCTATATATGAAGATATCTATATATATGTAGATTTAAAAGTCGAGTATTGATGTCTGAAAAAATCGTATGTAACTGTGTTTAGTTCCTTCTTGAGTTTGAAAACTACTTTTCGTTCATTCAAATACGAATACACACCATGTTTATCTATATTATTATCTATAGATTCAAAAGTTGAGTTTGAATGTCCGAGAAAACCGTATGTAACTGCCGTTTTTATTTTTGTTCAACACCTACCTTTCATTTACTCAAATCGAAATACACATAATATTTATTTATGTAGAAAATATCTATTCGTAAATTTAAAAGTCAAGTTTGGATTTCCGAAAATGTAACCGAATGTTTTTTCTTTTTGGGATTCAATAACTATTTTTCCTTCATTCAAATCTGAATACACATCATATTTATCTATATAGAAAAATGTATATACAATATAAATTTAAAAGTCGAGTTTAGATGTCTCAAAAACTTGCATGTAACTATCCATTATTTTTCTTTTTTTTTTGGGTTTAACAACTACTTTTCGTTTATTCATTCAAATCTGAATACACAACATGTTTATCTATATAGAAGATATCTTTGTATATGTAGATTTAAAAGTCGAGTATGGATGTCTGAAAAAATTATATGTAACTGTGTTTTGTTCCTTCTTGAGTTCGAAAACTACTTTTCGTTCATTCAAATACGAATACACACCATGTTCATCTATATAGAAAATATCTATACATAGATTTAAAAATCGAGTTTGAATGTCCGAAAACCCGTATGTAACCATCCGTTTTTTTTCCTTTTTGGGTTCAACAACACAACTACTTTTCCCTCACTAAACTCTGAATACACATCATGTTTATCTAGATTAAAAATTCGAGTTTAGATGTCCGAAAACCCCGTATGTAACTTTCTATTTTTATTTTATTTTTGGGTTCAACAAAAAATTTTCGTTCATTCGAATCTGAATAAAACAATATTTATATAAAAAATATATATCCATAGAATTAAAAGTCGAGTTTTGATGTCCGGAAAATCCATATATAATGGTTTTTTTTTTTTGGTTCAACAACTATTTTTCGTTTATTCAAATCTAAATACGCATCATATTTATTCATATAGAAAATATTTATCATATTTATCTATGGGTTTAACAACTACTTTTAATTCATTCAAATCTAAATACTTATCATATTTATCTATATAGAAAAGTATCTATCCATAGATTTAAAAGTTAAATTTAGAGGTCCGAAAAACTAGTATGTACATGTCCATTTTATGTTTCTTTTTGTCTCAGCAACTTCTTTTCATTCGTCCAAATTGAATACACAGCAGATTTATTCATCTCTACAAATTTGTCATAATTTATGAAATAAATATATTCTTTCACTACTTACCACTCCATTTCCTTCTCTCGGATCAAATACCATTTTTCACTTTTTTTTGGTGAGAGAGAAGGCTGTTGATGTTGATGCACAATGATTTAAGTATGTAACTGTCCACTTCGACATAGTATGTGCAAGTTGTTTCCAATGAGATTTCCTAAGCGTACGGACTTATAAAGAGCTAAACAATTGTATCAATGCTCTATGTTTATGCTTTATTGTTTTCATACCGAAAACGAAAAAAAAAAAACAAAAGAGAATGAGTAAGGAACATACATATGCACTATGCAACATAATATCGATCTCAAGAAAATAATTTAAAATCTCGTTATGAGTTTTCGAAGATCGACTGACCACTCAACCATTAACATTTTCATCTCGGATCACATTTGTCAAGTGATCAAACAATATTGAATATACATGTCGGAGATGATTTTACTTTGTAAAAATGGATCAAAACACTCATGGAACTACATAAATATCGCTCAAGTAATATAATAAAAAAAACCCGTTATTGTTCTAAGTTGTGCTTTGAAATTCATCTAAGATATCAGAAAATACATTATATATAGTTACATAATTAGCTCGAGAAAATTCGATTAAACTTGAATAATAATTTTAGCAAAAATTTCGAGCAAGTGATAAAAATCACGGTTATTAAATATTAGTAACATTGTATTAGTTCTTTTCGTTGTGAAACAGTGAAATAATTATAAACTTCAAAAAAGAAACAATGAAAAAATTAGGAACAAACGAAAGAACTTATGGTAATTACTAATTAGTCAGTTAACAAAAATTAACGGACCAAAGTACTCACAATGGGAGCTAGCATTTTCTGGCCGGGTCATTTAGTTGTAACAATATAAAGCCTCAATTAAATGGGCCGGGTCTAACTTAACGGCCCAATATTAGAGGCTAGGGTTTTCTTTAGTCTCCTCCTCTATTGAGTTTCTGCGTCACTATTAAACCTCCAATTCTCATTCCCTCAGCCACTTAGGGTTCTTAGCGGCGACGAAACGAAGGAGGAGAAAGAGATCTAGAGAAGCGAATCAACAATGGTGAAGTTCTTGAAGCAGAACAAGGCAGTGATCCTTCTTCAAGGTCGTTACGCCGGAAAGAAGGCCGTAATCATCAAATCGTTCGACGACGGAACCCGTGAACGTTCTTACGGACACTGCCTCGTCGCCGGATTGAAGAAATACCCAAGCAAAGTAATCCGCAAGGACTCAGCTAAGAAGACAGCGAAGAAATCTAGGGTTAAGTGTTTCTTCAAGCTTGTTAACTACCAGCATCTGATGCCTACGCGTTACACAATCGACGTGGATCTCAAGGAAGTGGCGACCCTCGATGCTCTTCAGTCTAAGGATAAGAAAGTCAGTGCTCTTAAGGAGGCTAAGGCTAAGTTTGAGGAGCGTTTCAAGACTGGTAAGAACAGATGGTTCTTCACTAAGCTCAGGTTCTGAGAAATTTCGATTTCTTGAGGAAAGTTTTTGAGCTTTTTTTATTTTATCTAAGTTTGAATCGTTTTACAGCGTATTTTTAGTTTCTAGGGTTCATTTCCTATGGTGAAAAATGTGAATCCTGTTTTGGATTATGTAAGACGCTTTGTTGGATATTTCGATTTCTGGATTTTGTCTTCTATTTTTGATTCTCTATTGCATTTTGATTTCATCTTTGATTATCACATAATTACGAAATGTATGATTTAGTATGTCTTCGTCGCTTCTTTAGTTTAATTTGTTAGAATCTGGAGATTCATTGCAAAGAAGCTTGTTTATAATATTGATTAGTAAATGATACATTTCGATTGTCTTTTGGAAGTAAAGTTATTCAGATCGTCGTATAACCTGTTAAATAAACAATATTTTCAGTTTTATAACTTTGAAACTGTAATTTGTTTATCTTTTTTGTCACATTCACTGTTTTGAATCTGGAAAATTATGAATACCTAAATGTTCGTGTGGCATGCAATGTCTATATATCTTCCTGGTTCATGGTTCTCGTTAACATTGTAGTTTTGATAGACAGCAAATGTTTTTATGAAAAGTATAATTAGGTTGACACTTTTTATTTGATTTTGGTAGAATCTGAAGATCCATTTCAGAAAATGATCATTTTGTGTAAACCTTAAAACTTTTCGAGTTTCATAGTCTTGGAAACTGAAATTTGCATTACTAAAGGTCCTGTTAATAAAATCAGCAAATGTACTCCACCTCTTAATCGTAAGAGCTCCTTTGGTTACACTCAAACATACCACCAAATAATTTTGTTTTAACTATTTTTATTTGTTAATGTCACATACAAAACCTACAGACTATAATTGAGACAAATACATGTTTCTCTTTGACCGCACAACGAAATGTAGGCTACAAAAGAAAACACCAAATTGAGGTATTGATCGATGAAATCATTGATCCAAGACAGATTCGTAGTTTGTGTGATGTCTGTTTTCACTTGAAAACCAATAAATCGACGGCTAAGTAATAGCTTCCAACGATAACTGTCGATGCAACAGAGCTTCGAGCCATCCTTATCCCAATTCCTTGGAACAGAAGATTTCTGTCCGTAGGATGGATTCCTGTCCATCTCTCTAATCTCTTCCCTGGTTTATTCCATTTTAGAAACTTCCTCTCCTTTGCTGTATACTGTCAAAAATCAATAGAAACCAAGCAGAAACAAAATGAGAACAGAGCTTTCAGTTTCATATCTCTCTTTGTAAGATTATGTGGAAAGTCATGTTTTAACCTTAGGTAATATTACACATTGTGCACGTGTTCTTGCTGTGTCAAAGCTATGGGATGCTGCAGCTGCAATGGCACCGGAAAACCCAGCTGCAAGGCTAATGGCTACCGGAGATAAAGGTCCGATTTCTTCTTCAGAACTGAATTCAACAAGTTTTGCAGAATCATTAAACAATCACACCACATTTGATCATATTCAAGTCCAAGTGGATTGAGAGAGTTAAGTACCTGGGCAGAGGATTCATCCCTGCAGCTTTCCAACTGACCATTGCCTCATGAAGAAATTGCCATGTCGAGAAGAACACTCCTCCGTAAAGACAATCTCTTACAAGACCCGAACGTAGATTCCTCCATAAGGCTCTGTATCCTTCAAGTGATGCAACGTCGAGCGGTCTCTTAACATCCATAGCTGATGGTGGGTTACCTGTTCCAGTCATCATCCACGGGTACTCTTGCAAAGCGGCTGTCATGTTTGGGTGTTTATGATTTAAGACGGATAAGAGACTGACTGTTTGTGTCAATGACTTTACATCAAGAGTGTATCTTCTTAGCAATTTTGTGATCATGGGTGAAACTGGCGCGGTTTCTGCAACAGCGGTAGCATTTGGAGCTCGTGATGCAGCAGTCACTTGTTTTCGGACTTTGATTAGCTCAAATGGAGAAGTCATCACTGTTTCTGCTGCACCTCCCACCATCCCAGCCAGAAAAGCTTCACTGACACTCACATAGTTATCATGTCGACCATCTGGAAACAAAATGAATTCATATAGGAAGTAATTTAGATTCTAAAAGACAAAAGTTTCACTCGAGTAAAAACGGGTAAGTCCAGCTACCAAATTCATACTACCATCATGATGTATTGTCCGAATAACCAAAGGAACCAACTTTGAGTGTAAAAGCCATGAATGGATTTGAATAATGCTACATATTCTAACCTAGTCTATGAACAAATGGCAATATTGCTTTCTTGTGTAACTAAATGATGTTCTTGGGCTGTGACTGACACAAGAGGTAGACGCAAAACCTAATCTTGAATCATCGAGATTAGACACGAAGAAGACATGTTGTTACCTTTGTAGAAAGCTGTTAGAATCTCATAGACTCCAAACCTTACACCAACACCTGAAATTCTTCCTAAAGTTAACGATCCAAGACCACTGTACAGACCTGCATTTGAGTCCCAAAAGGAAGGAACATTCAACACAATATGTCATTTTTCCTGATGCAGAATTAGAAAATGATTGAAATGTAAAGAGTAATATGCGAAACCTGAATAGCCAGAGAAGCGGAGAACTCTATTCACAACTTGAAAGGAGCTTAATTTCTTACTGGGTCCTGAACCAACCTGCAGTTTCAATACTGAAATCAATCCCTATTCAATCGGACTGATAGAAAGAAAAGAACTGAAGAAGACGAAGAAGAAGAAGGAAGAAACCTGAATTATGGTTTTGATGGTATCCAGAGGATAAGCGAGAGCAGTTCCAAGTGAGACTGAGGCCGAGGCGGCGATAGCATGCGTCGCAAACTGATGATTCTCAAGAAGCTTATCCATCTTAAGGAGTTCGATTGTCTTCGTCCAACTGTTCGACGAAATGCCTCAGCGAAAGCAAATGCATATATATATATATATATGCAATCTGTCAAGTAAATTAAAGAGATGCTAAGTGTTTGTAGGCAATTACAGTATTAATACTCATAGTAAAATCTCATTCACTCTTTAACAATCTTCAATTACTAGGTTTACCGTTTACAATTAGAACAACTAGTTCTTATCATACTTTGAATCTATCACAAATTAAACAATTACTCAAATGAATGATACCTCTGATGCTGTTTCTTGGATATTTAGGTAATCAAAAACCTCATCTTCAAACTCTGTATGTTGCTGTAACGTTGAAGCAAACCAGATCAGAAGACTGAGAGGACGGAGCTGTCAGCTTCAAAACGACATCGTTTTAGTCAGAAAATAGTACCCTAAAAGCAACGACGTCGTTTTCGTAATTAAGAAATTAGGGAAAAAAAAAAAGTTAAAAACGGAAAAACAAATTTTAGCAAAATAAAGCGTGTTGGGTTTGATGACGTCATAATACAATCTACCCGAATTATAGGCCATAAACCAGAAAAGCTGCCAAACCTAAAATTTCTTCGAACCCTAAACAAGCCGGGTCGATTTTTCCCGACATTGCATCCCTCCATCTCCGTCTGATTCTCTCCGGCGTTCGTCGGAAATCTCTATCTCCGGCTTATTCCAGCTTCCTCTTCTCCGGAACCGAATCAAGTATACCGGAATTTTATCACTTTTCCCGAAACCGTTTCTCCGTAACCGGCCCCAACCTGCAAACCAAAAAAGGTTCGTTTGTTTTGTTTTGTTTTGTTTCGTATCAAAATTGTGTAATTCAGCTGAGATTTTATTGCATGAGAGGTTTTAGAATTTGCTTGTGCTGCTTTTGTTTGTTGGAAGGTTGATCAATGTAATTTAGCTCTTTAGTTCTGAATCATCCTTTGTAATTTGTGTTAATTATCGAAAAATCTGAGATGATTGTTTCTTGAAGATGTTCATTGGAGGATCTAAGGCTTCATATGTCTTTGTTTATCTGAAGAAAAATCTGGAATCAGCAATGTAATTAACAAAGTCTCTGGCTTTTTTCTTTTTTTGTTCTTCTCTCGAATGAATCAGGCTTTACTCAAATGGATTCGGAATTAGAACCTGTGGCTCTTACACCTCAGAAACAAGACAATGCATGGAAGCATTGTGAGATTTACAGATACGGTGATAGATTACAGATGAGGTGTCTCTACTGTCGTAAAATGTTCAAAGGTGGTGGTATCACTAGAGTTAAGGAACATCTTGCTGGTAAAAAGGGACAAGGCACGATTTGTGACCAAGTTCCTGAAGATGTTAGGCTTTTCTTGCAGCAGTGTATTGATGGAACTGTAAGACGTCAGAGGAAGAGACATAAATCCAGTTCAGAGCCTTTGGCTTTACCTCCTTGTGAAGGAGAAACGATGTTGGTTGATGTGGATAACGGTTTTAAATCGCCGGGTAGTTTGGATGTGGTTGTGCAAAGCGAGAGCTTTTCGGGTGGAAGAATGAAACAAAGAACTTACAGGAGTAAGAGTAATGCTTTTGAGAATGGTAGTGCGAGCAACAATAATGATCTGATTGTTAGAGATATGGACAATTTGATTCCTGTGGCGATTAGTAGTGTGAAGAACATTGTGCATCCGTCTTTTACAGATAAGGAGAATACAATTCATATGGCGATTGGACGGTTTTTGTTTGGTATTGGAGCTGATTTTGATGCGGTGAATTCTGTTAATTTCCAACCAATGATTGATGCTATTGCCTCTGGAGGATTCGGGGTACCTGCTCCGACACATGATGATCTTCGAGGTTGGATACTGAAGAATTGTGTTGAGGAAACGACGAAAGAAATTGATGAATGCAAAGCAATGTGGAAGAGGACAGGTTGTTCCATTTTGGTTGAGGAAATGGACTCTGATAAAGGCCTTAAAGTTCTTAACTTTTTGGTTTACTGTCCAGAAAAGGTAGTCTTTCTGAAATCCGTGGATGCATCTGAGATATTATCTTCTGCTGATACATTGTTTGAGCTACTTAGGGAGCTGGTTGAAGAAATTGGCGTTACTCATGTTGTTCAAGTGATTACAAAATGCGAAGATCACTACGTCGATGCTGGGAAAAAGTTGATGCTTGTGTATCCTTCTCTGTATTGGGTTCCTTGCGCTGCACATTGCATAGATAAGATGCTCGAGGAATTTGCGAAACTTGACTGGATAGGCGAGACTATTGAACAGGCTCAAGCTATGACAAGATTCATTTACAATCGTAGTGGTGTTTTGAATATGATGTGGAAGTTTACTTCCGGCAATGATATCCTGCTACCAGCATTTAGCACTTCTGCCACAAATTTTGCTACATTGGGTAGAATAGCCGAGCTCAAATCCAATCTGGAGGCTATGGTTACTTCGACAGAGTGGAATGAAAGTTCATTTGTAGAAGAACCAAGCGGATTGGCGATGAATGCTATCACTGATGAAGCCTTTTGGAAGGCAGTAGCTTTGGTAAACCAGTTAACGGGTCCTCTTTTGCGGGCTTTGAGAATAGTTTTTTCTGAAAAGAGGCCTGCAATGGGATATGTCTATGCAGCACTGTACCGAGCAAAGGAAGCAATCAAGACACATCTGGTTACTAGGGAGCATTACATAATATACTGGAAAATTATAGATCGATGGTGGGAGCAACAACAGCATATTCCTTTGCTTGCTGCTGGTTTCTTTCTTAACCCGAAATTCTTCTATACCGCCAACGAAGAAATACGTAGTGAGATTATTCTAGCTGTGCTCGATTGCATTGAGAGATTAGTTCCTGACGACAAGATTCAAGATAAAATCATCAAGGAGTTAAACTCGTACAAAACTGCTGTTGGAGTTTTTGGAAGGAACTTGGCAATCAGAGCTCGGGACACAGTGCTTCCTGGTACTATTAATTTTTACTTGAATTTCTTTTGTAAATCTTTTCGCTTGTACTTCTAACATTTGTCTCTCTACATGCTTGGTTCTTAGCTGAGTGGTGGTCTACATATGGAGAAAGCTGCTTGAACCTCTCACGATTTGCGGTACGCATTCTTAGTCAGACATGCAGTTCATCAGTTGGCTGCAGGAAAAAACAGATACCGGTAGAACAAATATACCAATCAAAGAACTCCATTGAGCAAAAATGGCTCAGCGACCTTGTATTTGTTCAGTACAACATGCGCCTCAGACAAATGTAAGTCATAAATCTTGCCCTTCTCAGCCAAAACTGTTGTTTCAAGGCGGTAGAAAAGGGATAGAACTAACGTTTCTCTGTCTCCTCTAGGGATACTGAAACCGGGGGTGACACATTGGACCCGTTGTCACACAACAGGATGGATGTTCTTAAAGATTGGGTTTCTGGAGACCAAGCTTGTGAAGAAGGACATGGAAGCGCGGACTGGAAGTCGCTTGAGTTTATCAATAGGGCACAAGTAGTACGGATCATCGATGAAACTGAAGAGTTGGGTTCAGGTAAAAAGATGAATCATCTCACACAATCTAGTTCTTTCTTTTTGAAGATTAGAGGTTTAAAAAGTTTGAAATGAATGTGTACAGGTTTCGATGATATTGAGATATTCAAAGGAGAAAAAGAAGTGAGAGATGAAGATTACTATACAAACACAACGGAGAAGGTATTCGCGTGACGTACCTAAGATGTTTCATGGTTGGTTTAAGCCTCCTCTTTGGCTCTTTTTAACTTACATGAGGCTGTTTGTAGTCATAGGTTTGACTTGTAGTTTTAGAGCCTTGCGTTTCAGTATTCTTCTTCTTACTACATCATCATGCATTGTCCTATTAGGTTTTATAGAGTTTGGGGGTGTTATTTTCAGGTTCTGTCCAGATTTTCAATTGTTTGACAAATACCTTTACTGTGGTCTTACTTATAATATATTCAAATGCCTAATTTCTGTCATGTAGTATATTTTATTGATTTGGTAGAACATTTAGAAATCTCAAAGAGTCTATGGGCATAAGTAGTCCTTAGTTCTTGTCTCGTTTTGATTGATATCTAAGAATACACAACGATATGACTTCTCTCAATGTATGATCCATCCAACCAAGCCAGACATGCCTCCGCATAACCAGAGAAAGCAGAAGCGGATCCTGCTTTTCTGAAGATGAAGGGGATTAGAAAGTAGAAACTTTGGCTTGCCATTAAAAGATGCTAGAGTGATCGTTGGTATCATCCAAAGTGGATAAAGAATATAACCAAGACCATTATTATCAAAATATGATGGTCAAAGATAAATCCACAGGCTCCGTTTTTCTAATTGCGATGATTCCCATTAGCTAGTCGAGATAACCCTCGTCTCGTCGTAGTTCCTTAATTTACAGCTTACAAAAAGTTAGAAAGAATCCGTAATTAGTTGGAGAAAATTAACATGTAGTCGCATAGAAAGAAAGTTATATTGCTTCTTTTTCAGTGCATGAACTCCAAGTGGATTCGATAGAGGAGACTTTATTACCCCTTAAGTCGAAGTCATTAATTGATGTTCCCTGTTAGTAGCATTGTTACAAATGATGGAAATTATAAACCTTTGACATACACATTTTAATCATCTGATAATGATATATACATACAAGTATTGTCAATGCCATTTCCAGTAACAACCTTTGTAACAAATTTATACTTGCAGCCACAGTTAGTACTGCACCTCATTTTTGTTTTTCTGTTTACGTATGTTATGTTGATGTTTGTTTCGCAGTCACCAGCTACTAAATCATGTTTAGTTTGTTGTTTCTACCAATATAAACAAACTTCAAACAGTTGATTGATATTCTAAAGTTCAAAATGTTAAATATTTTAGCTTAATTTTTTTTTAACTTTTAGTTACTGAAACATATCGATCGATACAAGTTTAGTTGCTATAGCTAGTTGACGACTACAAAAAACAAGTCGCACGTAAAAAACTCTGGACCTTTTTTTCCATTTATGAGGCCCATACATTTGGTCTATACGGCCCAGCCCATTAGGAAACAATTAGAATCAATCGGAGGAAAAACTCAGATAACTAAAGAAGAAGGTATACGATAGTGTTCATCGGAGATCGGCGACATGGCTTCTTCGGCGACTATCAGATCTGACATCTACGACAGAGAAGAGCGCAAGCAGTTAATATTCCTTCTTCTTTCTTGTCTTCATTGTTATTCGATTCTGTGTTTTTCTCTTTTGTTAATTTGACTGCTCAATCCGTATCTGCAGGCAATACCAAGCGCATATTCGTGGCCTAAATGCTTATGATCGGCATAAGAAGTTCTTGAAAGACTACGGTAACTACACTTCTTTCATCGTCTCTGTAAATGTTGTCTTTCGATTTGTGTATATCTCTATATAAGGTTAATCATTGCTTTAGGGACAAATAGTTGGGAATTTGGGGTAAATAAGTAGCTTTCTATTTATCCCAAATCCATATGTCCCAAATAAAAAACTGGTTGATGAACAGTCTTCTCCTCTGAGCTTGAAAGGAGGCTACAGTTAGCCTTACATAATTTTTCATTTTTGGATCTCCATTGGGAAGATTTATACATTTTGCCTTGGATTTAGCTAGTATTTGAGGATGTTCAGCATTTTTATTGTTGTTGTTATTCTTGTTTTTCAGCTTTTGCTTTTTTTTTTCTTTTTCACTTTACAGTTCGTTTTTATGGGAAAGACAAGCCAGCTGAAGTGAAGTTACCTGTTAAAACTGATCAGGACACACTAAGAGAAGGATACCGGTATGGCGAAAATTTTGTTTATGTTTTGTGGTAAAATGCTTGCTTTGATGAATTTGCTAGTTTCTTGTTGAATCTTACTTGGTAGTTTTCGCCATTGTTAGCGTGTATATGTCTTTTACTTTGCTTTAGTTTATGAATGATATAAAAATAAAAATGGCTTCTTGCGTTTTTTTCTTGAATTCTCGGTTTTATGTTTCTTTTTAATTTTGGTTTGTTTTGTAAAGGTTTATACGTTCTGAGGAAGATGATTTGAACCCTTCTTGGGAGCAAAGACTGGTGAAGCGATACTATGATAAACTGTTTAAGGAGTATCCTTTAAAACATAGTGCTGTTTCAGATACATTTACACCCGTTAGATAAATTTTGGTTAGTAACAAGTACTATTTTACGGGATTGTGATTGAGTACACGTCTATCTCCTTGACTGACTGAAGATACTGTATAGCTGACATGTCAAGATACAAGACTGGTAAGGTAAAATCTGATGTATGGATACTGCATTCATGTATATTTCACTATTAGTTTTGTATTAGTTTTGTTGAGTTGACTTATGCTGAATGTTTGTAGATGGGTTTGAGATGGAGAACAGAAAAGGAAGTAATGACAGGAAAAGGTCAATATTATTTTAATGTCTTTGTCTTTGATTTTTATTTGAAGTAGCTGTGATAAGAGTTTTGAGTGTAAATGCAACTTCTTTTTTTCAGGGCAGTTTTTGTGTGGGAGCAAACATTGTGATGAAAAGGATGGGTTAGCAAGTTATGAGGCATGTATCTTTAGGGAGTTTTTCAATTACTGTTCTGATGTTTGTGTCTGATTAGTTCACTGAGCTTGTTGAATTTGCAGGTGAATTTTTCTTATTATGAAGCAGAAGAGCACAAACAAGCCCTTGTAAAACTTGTAGCTTGTGAGAGGTAGGCACTCATTTATCTTCATTCTGAATAGAATTGGTAGTGGTTTTGATAACTGAAAATCTTTGACCATGACTTGCATCCTGATTATTTCTATGCTTTTGTATTACACTTGTTTGGTCTCAAGAAAGCTTGACAACCTGCTTTCATTTTTTTTCCCCTATATCAAACATTTTTTGGCACTAGATGTGCGGAGAAGCTTTATTACAAAAAAAGAAAGGAGGGTGAAAGATCAGAGAGTAAAGAAAAGAAAAAGCAGAAACGGAAATGGTATGGATAAAGAGATTAGCGTTAGGTTACAAATTAGTGTCACAGTCAAGCATTTTTTTAACAGAAAATGCATTAATTTTGAAATTCAGGAGTCAATCATGCAGTGAAGATGACACAGACGAAGATGAGAGGAGAAAAGGTATGAAATTTGCAGAGTTCAATATATCGTCTCTATTCTATTGAAGGGAGGCTAGGGTGTAAATTTATCATAGTTCACGTATAGAAGGTTATGGATTATAAAATTGCAGAAGGGAGTGAATAGAGTTGTGTTTCTTAATGGCAGGGAAAAAGGGCAAGTCCAAGTTGGAGAATGGTGATAAAGAAGGCAAGGATGATGAAAATTTTGATGAATACATGGAGGGTATGTTTCCGGGAAAGGGTGATAATTAGAGTTTCAAAAGTTGAACATCTTTACTCAACATAGACTGAGTTTTGAACCATGAAATGTAACTACTAACAGAACCACTTCTTATTTACTTAAAAGAAACTGAATTTTAATGTTAAGAAGCGAATAGATTACAAGACCATAACATCAAATACTTCTATTGTCTTGAATTTGGGGTTGATGCCTAAGTATAGACAACAATAGGGCTTCTCACATTGTGTGATCCATCTGACCAAACCAGAGACAGACACAATACTTGAAATACCCGCAAGACTCTTGCCAGAGACTGTAACGGTGAAAGACTTCTTCTCCCCTGGTGACTTGAAAGAGAGTTTTAGATGCTTCACCTTCATTAGACTTCTTTTTCTTCTTAGTTGTTGGTGACTTTTCTTTGTCACAAAAATCCTCACCATCATCACCATCAATCTCAATGGATGACCTCTTATGAGATTGAGATGTTTCAACTCCATCAAACTGCTTTTTCTTGTTCTTTGTTGCTGTCTTTTTTTGATTAAACATATCATCAGAATCGTCAACATCAGTTGCTTGCCTTTTACCACGTGCAATGCGTTTTTCCTCTTCAAACAATCTTTGCTCGTATTCAAATTTTTCAGTATCAAGAACATTATGAGACTCCAAGTCTAGTGGTGAGTTAAACTGGAAAGTATCACATGAATCCTATAACAACACAAACACGAGAAGATTTAAGTTAGATGAAAACTGATAATCATAAAACATATAACTTATACGTGATCAAACACTAACTTAGTAATTTAATCACTTACCATTGTGGCTCTGATTTTCGATTAAGACTTTGGTGGATGATGAATTGATGATCTCTGACTCTCTGTTTCTGATTGATGAATGATGAATAACCGATTGATGCTTTGATGAATGATGAATACGCTTTGCTTGTAACACAGACTTTGACATTTAAATTAGGTTTGCGGCAAGTTTGAGTATTTTGTGAAAAAGTTAAAGTCAAAGCCTCTTTGTTGAAAAGAAGTTTCGGCTGAAGGCAAAGCCTCTTTGCTAAAGGGAAGGTTTCAGGCCTTTCGGCTCTCTATCTCAAAGCCCTTTTTTCCTTTATTTGTTGCTTCGTAACTTTGCTGCTTTGGTTTAAAAAGATGGTTTTCATATTTTGTTCTAACAGTTCTTTCTACTTCATCTCTTCAGCTGCTAGATATGTTAGTTGCAAATTCTGAATATCTCAATTCTATTCAGGTAAAAGACCTTTTGTCATTAATTGCTGAAGAAAACTAAGGAGAAAAGTACCAGCCACAATGCGGATTAAAGGAGAAGATAACGTGGACAACAGAAGGTACAGGAGAATGTTGTATCCGCAGTGAGAAGCAGCTAAAACTAACTGCAGGAAAAACTGTTGAGATCATGGTTTTGTTTTTCTTGTTGATGATTAGTTTCCTTGTTGTGAGCATCTGTTTATTGGTCCTTGTTTGAAGCTTCTGCTTTCTAAAAACAAGCCTCACTTGCCGTTTTTTGGTGTTTAGCTGAATCTCATGCTCTTTAAAATTGCAGGTCTGCTACTACTTCTGGTGAAACTTAAGAATCTTCTATTCTACTGTGAATTGCATGATCTGAACTCTCCAATGTGATCAGGTCAGTATTGATAAAAGAGGCTTGTTTTTGTTCTTTGTCTTGTTAGTTAAATGATAAAGATTCGTGTCGATATTAGAGATTGGTGTTTGCTAGAATTATGATTGTTGTGAAATGCTAAATTGGTGTTTGCTGGAATTATGATAGTTGGTGTCGACTGTGAGTCTGTGACTGTGAGTTTAGCTCTGTTACATACTCTGAATCTCTGAGGTATCTTTGATTGTTGTGAGGGACTGGAGTTTTCAGTTTTCTTGTGAAACTTGAATCATGAAAGAAGCCAACCCTCTACATTGTTAGGATAATAGCAAATATCCGATTCTGTATATTCTTATTTCTATTATCGCTACTCTAGATCCTTCTTGAGCAAAGCACATATATATATATATATATTCAATGTAGTCTATAATGAATATGTAGAATTCTCAAAACCTACATGGTATCAGAGCTCCATCGAACCTAAAACCCTAAATTTTTTTTTTTTTTTGGTGTCGCCACCCTACTTCATCTTCTTCGCTGAGCCTCTGTTCTTTCTTGATCATCACACATCCACCATGACAAACACAACCGCCGCCGAACTTGTACCAGTCTACAACGTAAACAATCAAAACAACCTCATCTCCGTCAACATGAACGGTATCACCAAACTCACGCCGAGCAGCTACATCACATGGCGTCTTCAAGTTCGTGCCTTACTCGAAGCATACGAACTCCATCCGTTCATCGCTGAAGTCGATCAGACACCAGCACCAACGATCACCACAGATAGTCTTACACAACCAAATCCAGCACTTGCCCCATGGAAACGTCAAGACCGCATGCTCTACAGTGCTCTCATCGGCACGCTTACACTCATGGTCCAACCCTTCGTTGCTCGCGCCACCACTACTCGCGAAGTCTGGATTCTTCTAGCCAACACATACGGCAAACCGTCTCGTGGACACATCAAACAACTCAAACAACAGCTTAAACACAATCTCAAGGGCTCCCAATCTATTGTTGATTACATGATTGGCATCATCACAAAAGCAGACCAACTAGAGCTTCTCGATGCTCCTCTTGACCATGAAGATCTCCTATACGTCATCATTGACAGACTTGGTGACGAATACAGAGCTGTTATTGAAATGGTTAATGGGCGTGACGTCCCAATCTCCATTGAAGAACTCCATGAGAAGCTATTGAATCGTGAGAACGCACTTGTGGCCATGACTTCAGCAAACACCACTTCACTTCCCATCACGGCCAATGCCACACAGTATCACGACAAGCCATCTCAACAATCCAACCGACCATCACAACATGGTCGTGGCTCACGACTGTTCCAAGGCGACCGTGGATACCTCGGTAAATGCCAAATTTGTGGTATACAAGGTCATAGTGCTAAACGCTACAACCAACTAAGCTCCTTCCAATCGCAGCAACAACCACAGAGATCAACATCTTTCCGAGGCTCTTCCCCCTGGCAAGCAAATCAACCCCCAATGCCACCACAACAATGGCAATCACAAGCCCATTACACGACGTCAACACCGTCCCATCCAACTCCATGGCTCCTTGATAGTGGAGCCTCTCATCACATTACGTTTGACCTGAGCAACTTATCTCTTCACTCACCGTATCAAGGGGGCGAAGACGTGCAGATAGGTGATGGCACAGGCCTACCAATCACACACACGGGTTCCACATCTCTCTCTACACAAACCCATCCTTTGCATTTACTTAATGTTCTCTGTGTCCCAAACATCACAAAGAACTTGATCTCGGTCAACAAACTCTGCAAAACTAACAATGTGATGGTACAACTGTATCCTTTTGATTTTCAGGTGAAGGATCTCAAGTCGGGAGCAACACTAATACACGGACCAGCTAGAAATTGACTATATGAGTGGCCGATGAAATCTCCTCCTTTCTCAAAGTTTTTTGTGTTTTCTTGTGTCAAGTCCTCTCTTTCCGACTGGCACTCGAGACTTGGACATCCCTCGTCTCATATACTTAGTCTACTTATTTCTAAATTTGCTTTACCCACTTTAAACTCTTCTTCTCATGTTCCCTGCAACTCTTGCTCTATCAATAAAAGTCATAAAATTCCATTTTCACATTCCTCTATGACTTCCACGGGTCCTTTAGATCTCATTTATAGTGATGTCTGGACTTCTCCAGTTTATTCGGTTGATGGGTACAAATATTACGTTCTCTTCGTAGATAATTTTACTCGCTATACGTGGCTATACCCAATCAAACAGAAATCTGACGTCCTCACTGTATTTCAACCATTCAAAGAACTCATGGAAAATCGTTTCAAACGCCGCATTGTCACACTTTACTCCGACAATGGTGGTGAATTTCTTGCTTTATCAAATTTCCTCTCCATTCATGGAATCTCTCATTTCACCTCTCCTCCACACACTCTGGAACACAATGGGATAGCAGAACGAAAACATCACCACATTGTGGAAACGGGTTTATCGTTTCTTACTCATGCGGGAATGCCCAATACATATTGGTCGTACTCGTTCTCCGCAGCCGTATATCTCATCAATCGTATGCCTACCCCAGTCCTCACTAATGTGTCACCATTCATGTCTCTATTTCAAACTGAGCCAAACTATCTTAAGCTTCGCATCTTTGGATGCCTATGTTATCCTTGGCTTCGACCATACTCTCAAAACAAATTAAACCTTCGTTCTACTCCTTGCGTTTTTGTTGGATATTCACTCACCCAAAGTGCTTATTTGTGTCTCGATGTACTCACCTCTCGGGTCTACATCTCGCGTCATGTTGAATTCGTTGAAACCTAATTTCCTTTTCTTCAACATCAAACCTTGTCCACTCCATCATACTCCAACTCTGACTCTCATGTCGTCTCTTCTTCCTCGTCAGCTTCCTTGGTTCCGATATTTCATCTGCCACTCATACCACAGCTAGCGGTGTTGCCCCCCATAAGAGATCTTTCACCACCGCCAGTCCTTGACACAAACTCAGATCAACCACCACCTGTGGTCACTCAACCGCAGCCCTCCCCCGAGGTTACGTCACCATCGACATCGACTGTCCCTGCACCTCCTCAATGGATGACAACTCGTTCGATGAATTATATCCATAAGCCAAACCCTAAGTACGGTTTTACTGCAACCCTCACGAAAATTGAGCCTTCTACCATATCGCAAGCTCTGCAACATATCCAGTGGCGTAACACCACAAGCGCAAAAATTGATGCTATCATTCAAAACAGAACGTGGGATCTGGTCCCTCCTACGGAAGCTCAGAATCTCGTCAGTTGTAAGTGGATTTTTTGGATCAAACGTTTACCCAATGGCTCTATTGAAAGGTATAAAGCGCGCCTCGTCGCCAAAGGCTTTCATCAAAGGCCCGGTATTGACTATGATGAAACATACAGTTCGGTTATCAAACATGCCACAATACGAACAGTTCTTGATGTTGCGGTTGCAAAAGGCTGGGACTTAAGACAACTTGATGTTAACAATACCTTCCTACAAGGACATCTCGACGAAGAGGTATACATGGCCCAACCTCCTGGTTTTGTTGACAAAGACAAGCCGAATTATTTGTGTCACCTACGCAAGCCTATCTATGGACTTAAACAAGCACCACGTGCTTGGTATAATGCACTTCGGTCATTTCTCATATCCATTGGCTTCAAGAACTCCCTAGCTGATGCCTCCCTCTTTGTTCTCAACACCGGTACTCTTCTTATCTATATCCTTATCTATGTTGATGATATAGTCATTACAGGAAGTTGTAAAACCACGATCAAGAAAATACTGGATCTTCTCTCCCCTCGCTTCTCTTTGAAAGACCTTGGGGAGCTCTCTTACTTTCTTGGCATCGAAGTCTCACACTCACCCACTGGACTACATCTTACGCAGCATAAATATGTGACTGATCTCCTCATATGCACAAACATGGCCAATTCAAAACCAGTTGCGACTCCGATGTGCTCTACGCAATCCCTCATCGCCGCCGGTACTCATCTAGATGATCCAACTGAATATTGGGCCACAGTTGGGAGTCTCCAGTATCTCTTTTTCACCAGACCGGATATTGCCTTTGCAGTAAATCATTTGTCTCAATTCATGCATACTCCGACTAAGAGTCATTGGGAAGCCGTGAAACGTGTTCTACGTTATTTAGCCGGCACAGCAAATCAAAGTATCTTTCTTGCTGCATCTTCACCGCTCTCTCTTCATGTTTATTCAGATGCAGACTGGGCTGGAGATCACGATGATCTAACATCCACTAGCACTTACATCGTCTACCTCGGTCGCAATCCCATCTCTTGGTCCTCTCGAAAACAGAAAGGTGTAGCTCGATCATCTACAGAAGCGGAATATAGAGTAGTGGCTGAAACTGTATCTGAAGTAAAATGGCTTCTCTCCTCATTTCAAGAACTGGGCATTCAAATTCCTACCACTCCAACGATCTACTGCGATAATATCGGGGCAACGTACCTCTGCGCAAACCCGGTCTTTCACTCTCGAATGAAACACATCGCCCTGGCCTATCATTTTGTTTGTGAGCTCATCCAAGAAGGCACTCTTCGCGTGTCATGCATCTCTTCTACGGATCAACTTGCAGACACTCTCACAAAACCACTACCACGATCAAGATTTCAACAACTTGCAGTCAAGATTGGTGTCACCTCCGGTGCTCCATCTTGAGGGGACGTGTTAGGATAATAGCAAATATCCAATTCTGTATATTCTTATTTCTATTATCGCTACTCTAGATCCTTCCTGAGCAAGGCACATATGTATATATATATACTCAATGTAGTCTATAATGTATATGTAGAATTCTCAAAACCTACATACATATCTCAGAAGCTTTCTGGTTTGGCGGACTGCCCGCCAAACCCGCACAACCCGCCTGGTCATGCCCGCAAACCCCGCCTTCTGCATGGACATTGCCCGTTATACCCGCCATTTTATGGGCAAAAATTTGAGTGTCCAGACCCGCCCCGCCATGGTACTAAATGGGTGAGGCCCGCGGGCGGCAAACCATATTGAAAGCTCTAGCCATTATTTTTAAATAAAATAAATTATATTGTTAAGGAAAATGGATCTCGGGTTTAATACTTACAAGATATTAAAACAATTCACACCTATAAAATTTTATCGTCCCAAATAAATAATTTCAATTTAGAGAAATTTGGACAAATGGTCACAAAAAATATATAATTAAATATATGAAAATGACTATAATAATTTTATCTAAATATATTTTTGAGTAGAGAGACTGAAATAATAATTTTATCTAAATATATTTTGATCAACTATTTATCCAAATTTTAAAAGCGTTGTTATCTCTTTTTTAGATACCCAAAAAAGTTTTTTGGAATTCACTATGTTTGAAAAATAGTTCAAGTCTCTCTACTCAAAATATATATAGAGAGACTGAACTATCTTTCAAACATTGTGAATTCCAACTTTTTTTTTAGTATCTAAAAAAGAGATTACAATGTCTTTAAAATTTGGATAAATAGTTGATAAAATAAATAAATAATTAAATTTGGATAAATTATGTATAAGCGTCATATGTGTACTTTAGCATAGCCAAATTTTATAACATCATGTAAACTAATTTAAACGAATCATTTAGTGTTGTTTGCTTGGCTAAAATTTTGGTTCTTTGGGTTGATTCTAGGGGGTATTTTGAGTTTGATATCATAATGATTTTAGTAACTCGACGGAGAAAGCCATCTTCGACTCGTGCTCCTTGACACTAAATAATATGGCCACACTAGCAAATACAAAAAGTGATTGCGGTTAAGGGATAATACTCGTGCTCCGTTCTGCTAGCTGCCAAATCTTTATCAGGACCCCTGATAGGGAAGTCGTTTTTATACTACAAAAAACTTCAATTTAGCTTCGTGTTCTATTGTGGCTAAGCATGAAAATTGGCTAAATTGTCTTTTAAACCGGGTTAGATACATAAAGGAGTTCACAAATTTTAGAAGGAACCAACCTTTTCTACAAACTTGGTTATCATACCGTCCAGGTTGGTAACCATGACCTTCATGGAAACATTTTTGTCAATTAAATTACACAAATGGTTACTTGATTAATTCAGCCTACAGTGATACTTCTATAAATTAATATTCAATAAATTAATAAAATAGTGTAAAATATCGCATTCCTAATATTATTAATTTATAGAGGTTTTAATGTATATAGATGTCATCTGCTATGCATTATGCATATGTATAGCTGCTGAACCATTTTTATTCAATTATTAAGACCTTTTAAGAAAGACCCACAAGAGGCCATATTTATTATAAAATCACCTTACTAAAATGTTTTTATTTTCAGATAACAAAATCTAGGCACTTTTATTTAAGTCCCGGACCACCAAACACTATTATATTACCGGCATGGGGGATTCTAGAATTATTAATATCTACTGCTTGATAGCCTCGAATGTTGTCTGCAAAATCTTCGATATAGTCCAGTTGGCGGTCTACGTTGAAATTGCCATCGAGTATGGATATATGTTTGGCATATGCATCGTCATTAATCTTCAAATATGGAAAATATCCATATCCCATCTCAGGACCTGGTAGTGATGCACTGAACACTTCTCCACCCCACTCGACCACATTTCCAAAGCTTTAATGAAACGTACTCGACGGCCAAAATCCAACTTCCACTGCTTCGGCACCATATTCCAAGAACCAATTCCCATTTAGCTTGTCCTGTTACCAGAAAATAATAGTAATTTAACATTATATACTATAAGATCACAAACTAAATATGCTTATTGAATTATGAATCACATTTTGACTAGTAACAACTTTACAATTTACTAGTTGTACAATATGTATATAAAAACTAAAACTTTTTGTTATTTTTATCGAAAATCTTAATTCCCTTTTTTTTTTTTGAGCAAAACTTAATTCCCATTTAAGAATGAGGAAAACCTTGATATAATATATATACAAAATTATTATTTTGTTGTTATTTTTACCCAAAAGCTAGCCTAATTTAAGAACGAGGGAAACCTTGATATTATATGTAGATAGAATGAAATGAAACTAAAGGTAAAAAAGCGTAATCTAAGAATGAATGATACCTTGATTACACCAATGGTGGCATAGTAATTTTTATCACCACGAATAGACACCGGAATTGATGGTGCACCAAGTGGAAAATCTTCACGAACGATTATTATCCCCACTTGGCAATTGGTATTGTAACATGATTCTCCACCTGCCTGTTAATTCCATTAATTAATAAACGACAGAATTATCACATTAATATGACTCACATTTATATTTTCTTAACAAAAAATAGTAAAAGAGCATTTACTCGCATAATGTGACTTACACTTGTATAGACGAAACTACGTGGTTGGTTGTCTTTGTACAATGGTGGATTTACCTGAATTAGTACATTTTTAATTATTTAATAAACAACATAGTACATATTTTGTTAATTAATTAAATAAACCAAGTACTTAGGACTTGTAGCCTAATGGTTTCATTGAGTGACTTACAGTCATACCAACTTGGATGAAATCATTTCCCATCTGTATGTGAAGCCGAGAAGAACTGAATTGGGTAGGCTTCACCTTAGGAGCGGTTACACAAAGTTCCATTGTTGCTCCATTGAACTTCATTCCTATGTTCTTCGTCCGACCCACCGCAAACTAATCCCATTCATTTCCATTCAATAACCAGACATATTATTATCATTATAAATATTTCAAAATGCTATTCGATATTAATTCTTTTATTTAATAAAAGAAGCAACTTACATGATGCTGGTTAGCATTATTAGAGTCATAAGTGGTAGCAGCGTTCCAAGAGCCACGGGGTTTATGATTGTCGCCAACCGAGTCTAATCTTAAGAGATCGTCTTTGGTGACTCTTTTTATAGGCACCGTACCAATGGGACAACCAACACCATTCTCCCATAAGTAACCAAATCCAGTACTGTTTATCTTTGTTTCTCTCATTGGACGCATCTAAGATATGTTGAAAACCAAAAAATGTATTACTGTCTTTTTTAAAAAATATTCTTAAAGAGTATACATATATATAGAACGGATCAGAAATTATACCTTGTAATGGTAAGTGTGGTTTTTCATAGAAGGGTGATCAAATGCTGGTTGCTTGAAGAAATCCACACATCCGTATCGTTCCCCATGTATAGTCTATCATTTACAAACCACATATATGGAGGTTATATGTATATATATAACTTAGTTGTCTAATATATATATAGATGACCAAGCCAAGATTGAGTGACAAAAAAAAAACCAAGCCAAAGATTATGATGATATATATAAACCTTGATGATCTTGACAGCGGGTTTGTTGATAGTCTTTAGTCTCTTCACGATTTCTAGATCTTCGAATTTAGAAAAGCTCTTGGCTACGACAAATTCATTGCTATGACTTCTAATTATGTGACCAAAGATGTAACACATTAAGAACATCCACATCAGCGGGCCTCTCACTTCCATTTTTTTTTATCAAAAATAGAGAGAAAGAGTGAAAGAGAGAGTTGATTGTATTTGGAAGATGGAAATTAAAAGTTCATATATAAAGTCAAGGAATCTGAGAGAGGAACAATTGCATTTGGTTCTTATTAATGCAAGACCATTGACCAGAAGATATTATGGATAGAATTATATGATACAATTAATCAATTACCATATAATAAATTGGATTCAACGGATTCATATTAATTCAGTAGAGACTAATTAAGTAATTAATACTTGTTGGTCAACAATTCCTGATGAGAGACTTATATGTTGACACATTATAAACATTCAACATTGATTTTTATTACTTTCGAAGATATTTATCAATCATGGAGAATTTCAAAAATACCACTTTTATGATATCAGTTTTAAATACATACAAATAAACGAAAATATAAAATATAATTAAATATATAAATTTTCATAATCTTTTTTTTTAGAAATTTATAAACACTATGTTCTACTATGAATATATCTAATAATAAACTAATGATAAACATTCATTCAACTAAATCTACAAAGTAATATTATATACACACCTAATTATATAATTCTCATTTTTTCCATAGGGCTATCGCAACTCGTTGTTTTTCTTATCACTGTTTTGTTTCAACCGCACGCGTGGCCATAAGGAGAATATATATATATATATGGAATGTTGAGGATTATGCCACAAATTTTAAAAAACATTTTAGTTTAGCTATTTTTTGGATGTAGGCATGGCTAAAATCAAACCGTAACTGTATTTTGGACCGTAACCGTTAATCGTAAAAATATATTAGTTATGGTTAACCGCAAATTATTAACCATAATCGTTAATTAACAGTACCGTATACAAATCGTTGGTTAACCGTATGATATAACAGTAAAATTTTAACGTAACCGTTTTCATGTGAAAAGTAATTAGTTTTTTAAAATTAGTTTTCATAATGTCAAAGTTTTTTTTTCCATTCTTTTAGTAACTTTATTTTCTATAAATAGTGTTCATTCGTAATTTTAGTTTGTTTATTTATGTAACCGTATATAACCATAACCGATTTAACCGTGATATCTGTAATTGTATAACTGTAACCGTGTTAACTGTAACTGTTTTAACCATATATTAAATAAGTAAAGTTAAAGTTAAAAAAAATTATAACTATAACCGATGGTTAATTAACCACAACTGTGTTAACTGTAATCGTGATCATGCCTATTTGGATGGGCTTCTAGTCCATGCCCATTTTTAGTGACAGATCAAATGTGAAGTGGCGAAACTATCTTTCTTTGCTTTGACTATTTCATATGAGCGGAAATTTCTCTTCATCAGACATTTTTGTGGACAAGTTATTGTAATTGTGTTTGTCCATATTAGTTTTGTTGTCCACCGGATTCTGGCCCTTGCAGATTGTCCACACAAACTTGTCCACAAAAATGTTGACCACACAAATGTTGCTTTTGTCCATTGTCATTTTATTATCTATGGTATAATATCATAATAATGAATTTAAAGTCAAAAAAAATACCTCATATACATACTTGCACTTTGTTAAATTGTTAATTTTTTGTTTTATTTTGTCAACATTCTTGTCATTGTCCACGGTCTATTGAGATTGTTTTTTTCCACATTAGCTCCACGAGATCCTGACCCGCCAACCAGATTGTCCATGTAAACTTGTCCACACATGCTGTTTTTGTCTATTGTCATTTTATATCCACAAAACTTCCGGTGACATGTCAATCAAGTAGAAGAGAGAAATGACTTTTAGTGTCTTTGGTAAAAGTAAGGACAAAATAGTCATTGTGCATAAATGAAAATAGATAACATGATCATATCTTTTCACTTGTAGCTATGCCTCAAGAGTATGGGAAAAGCTAACAAGAAGAATTCTTGATTACCGATATACCACAAGTTTTAGAGATATTTTATCCATTCTGTCGGATGCAACTCTGAACTGTACTCTCTGATACATTATGAGGTATGTATTTCAAGATTCAATACATACCATATGGAGAGAACGCAATAAAAGAAGACATGGTGAAATTTCGGTTCAACCAAACTGTCTAACAAAGAGTATAGATCATATTGTCTGCAATCGTCTATCCTCGCTTCAGGATTCATCCTCAACAGGATCGAATGAAGGCTTACTGCTACGGTTTGCGACATGAATGTGATTGCAAAACCACACGGAACCACTAATTATGCTCTGTTTTTTTTTAAAATATGTTTTTATGATTTTTTGAATCAAGGATGCATCCAATGTAACAAAAGTTTTTTGGTGAATAAAATTTTGCATTCATACAAAAAAAATAACATGAGTGAAATAGAAACAAGAAAAGATTTTTTTTAATAAGAAAATGTGCCCATTTTATTCAAAATCTCATATATATATATAGATTTTGATTTTTTGGAAAAATATTATTTAAGACCTTCAGATCATTTTCTTTCGCCTAAGCTCGTGGCGGAGCTATACCTTTCTAATGAAATCACCACGATTATTTTGGCTATGTTTTTATTTATTTAATTACATTAATGTAGATTTTACTAATTAAAATAAGAAAATATAAATTAATTAAAATAAAAAGTTGAATAAAAAATAACTTGTTCAACGATTAAATGTATACCAAATAGTTTGTTCTCTAAATCATTGTAGTAGTATATAACATTCAACTAATTGATTGACACATGTTTTGATTGCAGTTTCGTTTGCGGCTGAGTGTAAGTATGGATATTGTAGTTGATGATGTTCTTGTTAAGTGTCTGAAAAAGGACGTTCGCAACCAATTTTCGTCAAACTTGGTAATCATACCTTCGAGGTTGTTAACCATTGCCTTCAGAGAAAATGTTTTGTAGATTAAAATTTGCTATGTCTTATATGCATATGTATAGTTGCTGAACCATTTTTCTATTCAATTATTAAGACCTTTTAAAAAAAGACCCACAAGACACGATATTTATTATAAGATCACCTAACTAAAATGTTTTCATTTTCTTATCACAAAAATTAAACCCTTTTATTTTAGTCCCGGATCACTAAACACTATATGACCTGTAAGAGCGACACTAGAATTATTAAATCTAATATTCGATAGCCTCGATTGTCGTCTGAAAATTCTTCGATATACATCACTTTGCAGTCTAAGTTAAAATTGCCACCGAGAATGGATAAACGTCTGGCATATGCATCGTAACCAAACTGTTTCTTGGAATATGTTCGAATCTCATTTAAGGAAGGACAAAAATATCATTTTGTTTTAACATAAAATATATATTTCAATCATGTGGCGGTTCCACTCATGACTTAGGGGGTCAGATGACACCCTATAAATACATAAAACTGTAATAATGCATGTAGTTGTTTAGAGAAAAACAGCAAAACTGTTAATTTTTAAGTATTTACTGACATCCCTAAACCATGACTCGATTCACCCAAACGACCCTTTTAACTGGTTTTGTTTTAAATTTACAATTCTTTTCTATTTATTTTCTTCAAAATTCATATTTTTCTTACACCAAAAATATTAATTGTGAGTATTTTTTATTTGTTTAGTATTTTTCTTATAATATTACAGTGATAAATTATATGATATATATTTTAAAAAAAATTCCTTATGTTATATGATTCCGGTAAAAATAGTTTCTGAGTCCGCCACCGATTTCAAAGCTTGTAAATTATAGTGTAGTCTTCAAAAGTTTAATAAAATGTAAGGTATTCCAGCGAATTATTTCTAAAGCACAAGCACAGTTACTAGTTGCTACCAATACTGTCTAGTAGTGTCTACTGTCTGCTGTCTAGTATCTAGTTTTGCTTCATTCGTAGAGTGTCTGAAGTTTGCTATAATGATTTTATGTGTTGAAACATCAGACATGAAGTAATTAATGTAATGATCATAAAAGCAAAACTTTAGATTCATGGAGTCATACAACAAATTGGTTCTTGAGAGCGAATTGTGAAGACTCAATATCTGGCTAATAAAATATCACAAAGGATTCTACTTTCTACCTCATCAACTCATCCGAAAACCCAAAGAGACCACGCGCGCAATCCTATCAAGAAGAGCTACCTGTTCTTGTCCAGTCAAAAACAACTGATGTTCTTCTCACATCTCTAAGAAGAGAAGCTGAAGGAGCAGGGAGCAGCAGAGGATACACGTTGTTTTCTTTCTGTGCATAATCTTTTCATCAAAGGTTGAGTGGATCATCTGATGGCTACTGGATTAAGAGGTGGCTGGGAAGGATTGGATGAGGTCGCTACAGCAAAGCGATGGCCAACAGTATGATGTTGGCCTCGTGAACATGACTTGGACTGCTGAAACTGCTAATATTGTGGGTTCCTGTCTCCTACTCGGTACTCTTTCCGACTACCTTGGCTTGGAGCAAAAGAGCATTAATTTTGAGAGGTCTCTTTAAAATCGTGTTTCCCCTCCCCTCTCTGCTGTTTCATTAAATTACACAGATGGTCACTTGCTATGTCTTCTGCATATCTATAGTTTCTTAACCACTATTCTTTTCAATTATTAAGAACTTTAGAACAGATAAACCACAAGAGGCGATATCTTATTATATAAACTTGGTTTGCAATCACGAGAAACCGACATGTGTCAAAATTATACTTAACGAGATCATGATACATCTATACTATATAAAAGTTGAAGCTATAGTATTCTTAAGATGTCCACATAGGATTTAAGAAACCTGATATTATTGGTCCACGTCATCACATATTAATTAAAACTAATATTTTTTAAAAAATTAATAGTAGGTTAAGAAAGTTTGAGGTTAAAAGTAAAGGAAAATATTAATAACTAAAAGGAAAAATTAACAATTCTAATTGACAACAAAAAAGAAAATAAGAAAGTTTGAATTTTAACATAGGACCATATGCCTAAAACCTACACATTAACAATTTAATCAACTTTGACATTTCAAAAAAAAAAAAAGAGAAAAACCTTCGCTGAAAAAAAATAAAATATATATATATATATATATTTTGATATTTCCAAAGAAAAAAAGGAAAACCTATGTTCAAATAAAAAAAGTATATATATATACATATAATGACCTAATCTAAAACATATATATAGTACTATTTAGGACAAACTAGAAAAGACTTTTTGAGGTGCATCAAATCAGCAAGAACTAAGGTTTCACGTCATTGTTCTTGAAAAAATCTCTTGTTCATTTTTTTTCTTTTTTTGCAGTTTGGAAAAGAAGAAAATCAAAAGCATCTATAACAAGTAGAGGTAAATTTTAAATAGTCATCTTTAATAGTTATACAGTATTAAGATTTTAGTGTGTTTTCAATTGTGAATTCTCTTAGTAGCTTTTACTTTCATAAACATGATATATCTTATTAACAATTAAGAAAGATGATGCACAGCAAAATAAAAAAAAGATAAAAATGAGATCATTGGTTTAATCATCGTCATCTTTTTCTTATTCCTTCAATTTTTTCAGACCATTTATGTTAATCATATTAAATATTCTTTATTATATTTTAACGTATTTTAAAAAAAAATTTGTGTTACTAAAAATATGAACTCCATCAAAATTTGTTTGGAATTCAACAACAAGTGTTTGGCCCACGCGAAGTCTCTCCGGAAGTTTCGCAAGGTCACATCCACTCTCAACCTTAGGTAACCCAATTGGTTTGTTGTCATACTAATCATATTGAATATTGTTTTTCTTTTACTACATAATTGTTTAGAGTTTATACTATTTTGTAATCTATTTTTAAATCAACACTATTTTTAATCTATAAAATATTAAAATTTAAGATAATTTTGTAAAATATTTAGAAATAATTAACACTATTTTTTTAATATATGAAATAAAGTTTTTTTAACTCAACTCTAATCATAATAAAATACATATTGTAGCAATATATTAAATAAATATTTTAGAATGGGGGGGGTAAAATTAACGCTATAGTGTAGAGTTGTCCATATAGGATTAAAAATATGCTTTTATTGGTACACATCAGTAGTTTACATAAACTTTGACGCTAATCTGTCAAAAAATAAAAAAGAAAAAATCGATATCTGTCAAAAACTTAAAAAATAATCTTTGCCAGAATAAGCAACAAAATAATAGAAATTACTCAAAATTAATAATTTAATATATAAGGAAATTATGCCTTAATTTCTTATCATTGAATATTTATATTTTTTTTTTCATAACTTCATATTTTCCTAATAGTTATTTAAGAAATAATTTCAAATTTAAAAAATCATCACTCTTTAAAATAAAGACAATTTGTCGCATAGTATTTCTGAATCTCTATTTATATAGTATAGATTTTTGCTAAAAATTTACATGATTATTGCAAGTGTATATCTCACGACTCCTTCGTTTTCTCAATATGATTTAGTTGTTTCCTAACACATAAAAGAATAATCTGAGAAATTAATCTCTAACAACTTAAATAGATAAATCTACTGTAGTTAGCATATTAGACAGTTTAGAAGAAACAACTCAAAAATATCAAGAATGATCATGTTTGGGTTCAACTGCTCTTCTTTTACTGTTATCAGGAGCTAGAAAGAGTTAAACAGTTTTAAACTCTTTTTGAATAATGTTGGACAGTCGTTGAACCTATGTATTTTTTATGTTATAATGTGTAAAAGTCAAAGCAATTACTACTACTCTAAAATTTCTTACCCATTAAACCAAATTTTCTCCATGTTGGTGTCAAAAACAGTAATGGTACTAAAAAGTCATGGAAGAGTTTGCATACCGGTAAAAGAAGGCTAAGGTCATGAGCATTTCAAAATATATTTGAGTCCATGTCACAGCTGGACTAGCAGGAAACTTAACTTTATTTAATTATTCTATAAAGATAAATCATCAACATTATTAAGAGTGTCTTATTCAATTTCGTAAAAATTACATATCTGAATCTTTTTCAGCATACAATCATAAAGGTATGTTTTTATTTCAGATTACAAAACCTTTATCGTCAATAAATTAAATTTTTGAAAACTATTGTATTTGTTCAAACGTTCCATATATTAATAAAAATAGAAAAAGAAAAATGTACTAAATAAATTTGTAAAAAATATAAAATATAAAATGTTAGAGGAATAAGTGATAACAAACAAATATTATCATATCTTATGTAAATGTATATTCGTATTGAAAAAAGGAAAAAAAAAACAAATACAACTTATTTTATAATAAATAACAAATAAAATAAGTATAAACATAAAATTATAGGAAGAATCATTTACAAATAAAAAGAGAGAGATATAAGAATGTTAGAGGAATAACTGATGCTTAAGAAAAATGATTTTATTAAAGTTTGAAACAAATACAACTTAAATGACACATTAAAATGATGTCATTGCTATTTGTAAACTTTGAAAACCTAGCTGTTGGCATAAATGAAGAGAAAATGACGCTTATGTAAATAGTTTTAAATTAGAAAATTAAAAGAGATACTAAATACAAATATTAAAAAAAATTACATATGATCTACTACAAGCAATATTGGTTTATTATGGAAGTTTGTGTTCTTTCATGTCTTATGAATCACAAGATTTGTGATTGATGTTATGGATGATTTGATCAATGTTGACTGAATTAAAACTTTGAGTTTGGATGAGAAGGCTAAACGACAAACATAATTGTTTATTAGATATATGTGGTCATGCTCTGTTATTTATAAAGGAAATAATTTTTAATTTTGAAGCATTAGGGCTTTAAGTTTAAAGGTTGCAGCACGTGTGTTAATATGTATATACATGAATTATTCTCAGTTGCATGTTGTGGCTATAGCATTTTTAGTTTCTCACAAATCTTATAAGAAAAGAGGAAATTAGTTTAAACACCTTTCAAATCCAATAAAAAAACATCCATGTCGAGGTAATATTCGTCTAGCTCTTATATATTCTTTTAATGTTTTTATACGTTTTAAAGATATTGGTTTATAGATTATGTCTTCAACATGCATAAGGATGTTTGGAACCGTCCGTATGTCTTCAAAGCTTTGATGAAACCTACTCGACGGCCAAAATCCAACTTCCACTGCGTCGCCACCATATTCGAACCACCAATTTCCATTTCTTTCGTCCTGTTACCAGAAAATAATAGTAATTTAACATTATATAAGTTGGATTATGAATCATATTTTGACTAGTAACAACTTTACAATTAAGTGGGTTGAGAACAAAATAACTTTAACTTACAGTGCATAAGCTATACATACAAAATTAAACATTTTTTTTTAATTATTTTTACCCAAAAAGAGTAGTTTAAGAATGAAGAAAAACCTTGATTAGACCCATGGTTACATAGGTACTTGTCTTAGCACCACGACGAGACACTTCCTTAGCTGGTATTGGTGCACCAATTGGAAAATCTTGACGAACGATTACTATCCCCACTGGACAATTGCTATTGAAACAATGTTTTCCACCTGCCTGTCCCATTAATATCATTATATGACTGACTCACACTATATATATATATATATATTCTTAACAAAACATTAAAAGAGAATTTACTCGCATAAGGTGACTCACTTACACTTGTATAAACGAAAGTTCGAGGTTGGTTGTCTTTGTAAAATCCTGGATTTACCTGAATTAATTAGTACATTTTTAGTTATTTAAACTACATAATGCATATTTTGTTAATAATTAAATAAATGAAGTACTTGGGACTTGAAGCCTAATGGTTTCACTGAGTGTCGTGTGTGAGTTGTAGACAGCAAACTAAATAAATTGAGTGACTTACAGTCAAACCGACTTGGATGAAATCATTTCCCATCTGCATGTGAAACCGAGAAGAACTGAATTGGGTTGGCTCAACCTTAGGAGCGGTTACACAAAGTTCCATTGTTGCTCCATTGAACTTCATTCCTATGTTCTTCGTCCGAACCACCGCATACTAATCCCATTCATTTCAATTAAATAACCAAACATATAGTTATCATTATAAATATATCAAAATGCTATTCGGTAATAATTCTTTTATTTAATAAAAGAAACAACTTACATGATTTTGGTCAAAGCGACCATTATTATTAGGGTCATAAGTGGTAGAAGCGTTCCAAGAGCCACGAGGTTTATGATTATCGCCAAACGAGTCTAATCTTAAGAGATCATCTTTGGTGACTCTTTTTATAGGCACCGTACCAATGGGACAACCAACACCATTCTCCCATAAGTAACCAAATCCAGTACTGTTTATCTTTGTTTCTCTCATTGGACGCATCTAAGATATGTTGAAAACCAAAAAATGTATTACTGTCTTTTTAAAAAATAATCTTAAAGAGTATACATATATATAGAACGGATCAGAAATTATACCTTGTAATGGTAAGTGTGGTTTTTCATAGAAGGGTGATCAAATGCTGGTTGCTTGAAGAAATCCACACATCCGTACCGTTCTCCATGTATAGTCTATCATTTTTAAGCCACAAATATAAGTTTTTATATATAATTTAGTTGCATATATAATATATAGATAACCAAGACGAGATTATGAAGATATATTTAAACCTTGATGATCTTGACAGCGGGTTTGTTGATAGTCTTTAGTCTCTTTCCGATTTCTAGATCTTCTGATTTAGAAAAGCTCTTGGCTTCTACCAAGTCAGTGTTATGACTTATAATTATGTGACTAAAGATGTAACACATTAAGAACATCCACACCAGTGGGCCTCTCACTGCCATTTTTTTTATCAACAATAGACAGAAAGAGTGAAAGAGAGAAATGACTGATTTCGAAAGACGGAAGATGAAATTTATAAGGTCAAGTAGGCTGAGAGAGGAACAAAAGACATTTGGTTTTTATTAATCCAGGAAGGTTGACTAGAAGATACTCTAGATAGACTTATATGCTGATAAATTAATCAATTACCATATATATATAACCAAATGTATTCAACGGATTCATATTAATGATAGTTTTTGGTCAACAATTCATATTGAGATATATATGTTGACAGACTAAGTAGTTAACATTTAATACAATTGATTTAATATATCTTTTTGTAGAGTTTTATCTTTTAGGACGAATATACCACTTTTACGATAGACAAATT
This sequence comes from Cardamine occulta, assembly GCA_028015245.1. Taxonomy (NCBI): domain Eukaryota; kingdom Viridiplantae; phylum Streptophyta; class Magnoliopsida; order Brassicales; family Brassicaceae; genus Cardamine; species Cardamine occulta. The sequence goes on along the minus strand of CM051386.1, from coordinate 12,471,091 downwards.
TTAGGAAAATATCATATATATGTTTAGAAATTTTTAAAATATCCTTTCTCTTTTAAAAAATAAAATTACTTGTCAAAATATTATGTTTTCTAAAAAAATACTTTAACAAAAACTTAATAATAACTTATAAAATCTAAGGTTTTAAAAATAAAATCAATTGTTTTGTTGGTCTACCATTTAGTGCTGATTATTATTCTAAACAACTTTGAAATATACTTAATATTCTGATATATTTTAACGATTCAAAAAATGTCATATATTTTTGATTATTGAACCAATCAAAATTAGAATATGGCTAAAACAAACAAAATGGTTTGAAAACTAAAAAAAAATTAGGATTGCTCATGACCATTGTTTTCATTAAATTAAAAAAAATGTATTATGGATTATGGTTAAGAGCAAACAAATGGTAATCTTATAAAGAATGAATAAGATTTAATAAATAATTTAAAGAAAGTTCACATGTGATGTCTCCTCCTAACACTATAAACAATTTTATTTTGGCGATCCAAATTTTTAAGTTTTAATCATCGTATGTCATTGTATTTAATGATATTTATTTCCAAACTGTAAAGAATGAATGATAATAATTGTTTTATAAATTTAAATGTTAGTTATAAAGATATAAACTTAAATAAAGGGCACACAAAATAATTTTCAAATTTCTTTTCTTCTTTAAATTTATACAGGATACTTTACAAATTTATAAACATAAATAGGGTATTTATCAAAACATCCCACGATATTATTTTAAAAACCACCACTAAACGAAAATATAAAATATAAAGTTTAATCACTTATGTAAAATTGTGAAATATCTTCAGAAGTTTAAAATTATTTTCTATGATGAAAAATAAAATTTATATAAAATACATTAGTGATGAAAATTTATTTAACTACAGTAAAACCTCTATAAATTAATAATGTTGAGATTTTGATATTTTATTAATTTATAGTGATATAAATTTATCTATAAATTAATAATTATTAATTTAGAGAGAGGTTAGTTTTATTTGATTTTTCATTGAATATTTTACAATAAAATTTTCAAAATTTTGAGTTGGAATAATATGATGTAAATAAAATTAATGTTTTGGATACTATAAATATGCAGTTTCAATTTAAATATTTAATATTTAAAAGAAAAAAAATCTTTTGAATTTGGATAATAAAAGCTACTGATGAATTCACTTATATAAACGACATGCATAAATTCAAATTTAAAAATTAGTGACCTAAGTTGTCATAATTCAACAACCTATAAAAATTTAAAAAATCAAGGTGTATTTTAGAAGTTGAAAACTTACAAAAAATATTGGCTAATCTGATGATAAAGTTTATGAACGATACTACACCTTGATTTTTTAAAATACAACACAACAATTGTTTGATTCAATAAAAATTAAAGACGAGTTCTAACAATATTCAATTTTTAACACACTAAAACCATATATTAGTATACTATCATATATATATATATGATTATTAATTTATGATACTAATAGGATCATATATTTACATATAGATTTCAAAATTTTTTATTATATTATTATCTTATCGAATTTTGTTGATTTTTACATTGGCCCGACTCGGGACCAAAATATTTTATTATTTTATAATGTTTATTAATTTATCGAATATTAATTTATAGAAGTTTTACTGTAAATATATAAAGTATTATATACATACCTATTTATCAACACATTTTTTTACAATCATAGATTTATATATAGAAAAAGGTATATTTTATTGATTTTTTCTTTTTCTTTGATGGCATATATATTGATTTTACAGTAGTATGAATTGTATTATAATATTTCATATAACAAAATGATTAATAAAAGTATTAAAAATAAAAAAGCACACAATGTTATATATGATAAGAAAAACAATAAGAAATATTAAGTATCACCTTTAGTTTTTGGTCTTGAGTTACAAAATTACAAAACATAATTTTAACCAAACACATTGTATCTGTTGATATAAGAACTTCACACTTAAAAACTTTCATATTATATAAAGATTATTACCCATTATGCTATTCTTATGTTTTCTTATTACACCACATGTAATTTTCCAGATGTTCTTCCACACTACAGTTTTTATCTGCAAAAAACTATTATTTCCTCAAATCAACTCACGCATTGTGACGCACCATTCAAACAAATGCATTGTTCTAACGACCAACTATTCACATAGACAAAATCACATATAGTTGTCCACGTACACGAAATTACATATAGTTGTCCACGTAGACAAGATCACCTATAGCTATCCACGTAAGCGAAGTCAGCTTTGTAAAAATTATGAGGATGGAGATTGAAAACAATCTACTGTGATGGACAAAAAGTATGACGGGATATATGCATGAATGGCTAGCTTTTCAAACCTCGACCACTATTCTTGCCGACAACAGATTCTCACCATTAATGGAAACACTATTACACTACTTTTTGCACTTGGCTAAATTAGTATTAAAAAGATTTACTTATTTTGTCTAATTCTTTTGTATTGATGTTGGATGGTGTGCACTCCAAGTCCTCCACTTGACTAGTTAATGTTATATCTTCAAAAGATATTGGATCAAATGCTGGAGTAACCTTCCAGGATTTTGAAATTGCTGGAATGATTTTCAATTTTTATTTTTTTTGTTTTGATTTTCTTTTAATCTTAAAATTAAGTAAAAGACCAATTTAATTGATGAATGTTGTGTTTATTACAAAAAAAATCATCCTTCCCTCTATCTCACTCTCCTCACTCGCCTCTCTCCTCACTCGCCTCTCTCCTCACTCGCTCTCACAGACATTCCCACTCCTCCCCACTCCCAGCGAAACCGACGGAATCAAAATAACAAAATCCAACTCAATCTCTTCATATTTTGTAAGTTTCGGTTACTTTCATCTCAAAATCAAAATCAATCTCTTCATATTTCTTCTCTTCTTCCGTTTCTTCTTCTTCTTCGGTTTCTTCTTCTTTTTCGTGTTCGGTTTCTTCTTCTTCTTCTTGACGCGTATATGTTGGTTTTTGGTTAAACTGAAGGTAAACTAAGGTTTACTTGTTCAATTAAAAACTATAGAAACTTGAATTTGGGTTTAGAGATTAGTAATTGTTTGGTTAGGGATTCGTTGAAGCAGAATTTAGGAATTTATGGTTTTGATTTAGGGTTACAACTCTTCAATTTAGGGATTTGTTATCTTTAATTTAGGTTTAAAAGTCTTCAATTCTTTGTGTATGTATGAATTGTATTGATATATTCGGATGTTTTGCAGATTTGGGATCGATTTAAAGAGTGAAGACCATGGCGAGGACGAGAAATGCAAATGTTGAAGGTCCTAAAGATCCAGTAGATGGAGTAGAGTTGGTAAACACAACCGAACGTGGAAATAGTTCCCGTTTGAAGAAAAAAAAGAAATCGACGAAAAACAAAAAGCAAAGGGTAAGATTTTTTGAATTTTTTGATTACGATTAGTAATTAAGAATCGGTTTAACATGTAATTAAACTAGTTTAACATGTTTTTATATTGTTTATCTTGCAGCATTCTCAAGAAGTAGGTCAATCGGGTACATATAGTGGTGGTGCTGAGGAAGAAATAGTAAGTAGTAGAGTTAAAATAGAGTTAAACTTGCAGCCTTTTTAACATGTTTATATATGTTTTTCCTTGCAGCCTTCTCGTGAAGTTGGCCCATCGAGTGGAGGTGTTGAGGGAGAAATGGTAAGTACTACTAGTAAATGTTAAACTAGAGTTAAACTTACAGTAAAATAAAGTTAAAAACTGTTAAACTAGAGCTAAAGTTAAACACGCATTAAACTCGCGTTAAACTCAAGTTAAACTAGAGATAAACTATCGTTAAAGTACTGTTAAAGTATCGTTCAAATACTTATTATACTGTTTTGAATGTAGGTACCTGTACAGCCTGTGGGGTTCTTCTTTGAGCCTAGCCAATTGGCAAAGTTTCCGAAGATTGGTACACGGTGTGATCCGCATAGGTGTGTCGAATACATAAGGACGCTTGACGGAAATGTGCTGAGGTGGTTCCTGAGACATCCCCAGTTTAAGCACATCTTCCATATGTATACAGAGAACAACCGGAAGGTCATGGGTGCTTGGAGCTTCATCCAAAGGTTGGCGAAGACGGAGAAGCCACAACAAATGTGGTTTGTTGTAAACGGAGTCCCTATAAGGTACGGTCTTAGGGAATATGGACTTCTCTGCTGATTTTACTGCCACCAATACCCGAAGAACTATCAAAATTTTGGGGGGAAGCGACTTGTCAGTAAATATTTCGGGAAGGATGCTCAGCCTTGGGTGGAGCATGTGGAGACTAAGCTACGCTCGATGAGTCCTTCAGAGGATAGAGTGAAGATGGCTGTTTTGTGGTTTCTTGCCATAATGATTAAGGGTAAAACGAAGGTCGCAGGACCAATAGATTCGTTTCTTCTAAGGATCGTTGATGATTTACCCAAATGTGAGACTTTCTCATGGGGACGTTTCACATTTGAGGATTATGAAACCCAGATCCTGAATATATGTGAGCGGATGAAGGGTATTGTCAGACCAAGTACGATATTACCAGGATTTATATTGCCAATTGAGGTACATTTAAAATTTTTAAACTAGTTAAAATATTTGTTAAACTATATGTTAAACAACGTGTTAAACTACGTGTTAAACTATGTGTTATGTACAGCTACTCCCATTTGAAGCCATTCCTAATTTGAAGATTCATTTTATAGAGAAAGTCCTATGCGAAGACCAATGACCTAGGATGTGCAAGGGAAGGTTCAAGGATTTTAGCACAAAGGGTTTCGGGTTGGGAGACATCTACAAAGGTTTCGGGAATTCCACGGTTAGCTTAATTTTAATTTTACTAGAGTTTAACTTTAATTTTACTAGAGTTTAATTTTAATTTAACTAGAGTTTAACTTTAATTTTAGTAGAGTGTAACTTGAGTTTAACATGTGTTGTTGAACTAGAGTTTAACTAGAGTTTAACTACAGTTTAACTATATGTCACAGGAAATTTCAAGCATCTTGGTGGCTAAAGGTGAGGAGCGGGATCTGATGGCGGAAATCATGGGTGAGGAGGATGATTTAAAATATGACATGGTAGTTGATGGTTGGACGACCATTCTAGCGAATGGTGAGACTATATTGTGGACGGATCTCTTAGAAAGAGATCTGGCTCATAGAAACCATCATACTCTTGCTACTGCGAATATTGATTCTGATGATGCTCCTCCTGCTATTGACGCTCAAGTCCCACCCCCCGGCCTTCAGGAATCTATTACGGAAATGGCCAAGGTAATGATGGAAGGGTTCAAAACCCTTAATGGTAAGGTTGGTGAACTGAATGATAAGGTTGGTGGTTTAACAAGTAGGATTGAAAACCTAGAGAAATCCAAGAGTGGTGAACCATCTTTTGTGGAGCAAGAGTTTCACAACGAGAGTCCTGGAAGATATAAGTTAAATTTTTCAAATAATTTGAATGTGTTTATCTAGTTTAACTGTTGATGAGAGTATGGCTAATTATAATCTGAAAGTTATGGAGATGGGTGATGATGGTGATGAAGAGGAGGAAGAGGATAAGGTGGAGGAGGTAGAGGTGGGTAAGGAAGAGGAGGAGGAGGAGGAGAAGGAGAAGGAGGAGGAGGAGGAGGAGGATAAGGAGAAAGAGGAAGAAGAGGAGGATGATGAGGGTAAGGAGGTGGATGAGGTAGAGGTGGGTAAGGAAGAGGAGGAGGAGGAGGAGGATAAGGATAAGGAGGATGATGAGGGTAAGGAAGTCGAGGAGGTAGAGGTGGGTAAGGAAGAGGAGGAGGAAAATGAGAAGGAGAAGGAGGAGGCGGAAGCCACTGTTGTGCCCGAGACAATGGACCATGACGATTCCACTCCTCATGGTCCAGTAGGTTATACAGATTGGTCTTATTTTAGCGGCTCAAGTGCAAATGTTTTTGCAACTGCTGGTGCTACCGTCCACAGACTTCATGAAGATGGTAAGGAAGTTTAACTTCTGTTTTGTATATGGTTGAACCTAGTCATTTGGATTCCTCCTCATGATGTGTTTACGTCCAATCCTCCTGAGAATGAGGACGAAAGTTTAGGCAAGAAGAAGAAACGAAAGCAGTCCAAACACCTGAGCACTCCGTACACTGGGGAAAAAGGAGGTGGAGGAGGTGGAGGTGGAAGAGGAGGAAGAGGAGGAAGAGGCGGGAGGGCTAGCAAGAAACAAAAGGCATAAGTGCTTGATTATGATATTGTATTGCTTCACGTTTTCAATTTAACGATGATGTTTTTTAACTGTAATTTAACTGTAGTTTAACAATGTTATTACATCTAATATTTTCATATATTTAACTGTGCCGTCATTCCAAAAAAAAACAGCGCCGTCATTCCCAAAAAAAACAGCGCCGTCATTCCATAAATAAATAAAATGGCGCCGTCATTCCATTTAATAGTTTCATATAGTTTAACTGCCTATTATATCTAGTTTTCTAGTTTAACAATTTTATATATAGTTTAACTTTCATGCTGAAACCATAAAACCTAGTTTAACCTTATTTAAAATGAGTTTCTCTAGTTTATCGTACAGAATTAGTATTTAAACACACATTTAAAATCGTCTTACGATGCTATGTATATTAAATAGAAGTTATATTTTATTTTTACATTGATATAAGAGTAATAGCTAAGTAACATACATTGTATATGGTTTTTACCGAGATATGAAGGTGAACATGCATAATATATCATTTATTTCTAAAATTTCTTTTTACTACGCTTAACGATATGTGGCAATTACCTAAGCTTAACCATATGTGGCAATTAACTAAGCTTAACCATATGTGGTAATTATTTTTTGTTAAACCGTTAAGAATATGACCGTGTTTAACAGTAGTTTAACTGTAGTTGAACACTAGTTCATCTTCTCCAACATGTGCAAATAAGAAGGCAACATTTTATAGCAATCTTCTGGACTACCGCGTAAGTCAGCTACCGCTAGTTTTTTCCCTCTCAAAGCGGTACTATATGAGACCTCACAACTTAGCCTTCTTTGCACTAAACCAATCAACATTTTTGGGGTTGGAGTTTCATATTCATCCGGATAATCCTTATACACAACTGATGCAACTAATCACGGTGTTCCCTTTTTTTTTAATGTTGCTTGTACTCGTAGTTAGCCGAGAGCATGTATGCATCTTGTTGTATGTTCTAACAGACCAACGATCTGAACCCTTTTCTGTCGCAACTCGTACTGATCATTTGCAACCAATACCTCGACATTTATACACTAACAACTTACGTGTTGACTTGATCGTAGCGACCTCGAAGCAATGCTTGTGTACAGCTCTATCAACTAAATCTTGGACTTCGCGCTTACTATCAAATTCTTGTTTTACCCTCATATCAATGCCATCATCCCATTCAACCTCTACAACATCCACAACCTCATCTGGTTCTACAACAGGGGAACCTTGATAGTTATCGACACCCGGATAAGCAATTGTGCCTCGATATTCATCGACATCCAAATCACCTTGTGTACCTTCACAATCATCTACACCCAATTCATTGTTTCTAATATCTGGATTACAAGGAACAATATCTCATCCAGCAAAAGATTCTGATGATTCTCCAATTTCTGGGAAACAACCAACTCTATCTACATTATCTCCAGCATCATTCCTAACCTCGTCACAAATTCCCATAACTCTACTTGATTTACCAAACGTTATCTCTTATCTTGAAGCTTGTGAACTTTTTCGGGTTTGTTCAACACTTTCCACTACCTCCACGTGCAAAACAACTTCCTCTTTATTTTCACATAACCATATGTATCCCAAGACATCATTTTCATCGTATATATAAGATACTCTCTGCAATACTCCATGAATGTAACTTAATTTCAACCTCGTCGCTTCATCTACATTCATTTTTCTACGTATTTTCTCAACCAACGATGAGTAATTCAATTCCTCCGCACTACCATACGTAAATAAAGAATATATTTCAAATTCTTTTGGATTCCATTTAACAACATCTCCCCTATGTGAATAATGTCCACCATAATCGAAATAAATGAGCGTCATTGTCCCCTGCAAACAAATAATAAAAAACATCAGTGTATAATATGTATAGTTTAACTAAGTTTAACCTCAGTTTAACTTAGTTTAACTTCAGTTTTACTTAGTTTAACTACAGCATAACTTCAGTTTAACTTCAGTTTAACTTAGTTTAACTCCTGCAACATAGTTTAACTTAGTTTAACAATGTCATTTAACTTCAGTTTAACTAGGTTTAACTCATGCAACATGTTTTAACTTAGTTTAACTTAGTTTAACTTCAGTTTATCTGAGTTTAACTTTCGAACTTACTTTACCAACAGTAACTGCGATTCTACCCAGATCCACTCGTCGAATTCCAAACCAAGATTTGACAATGGCTCTAATCCAAACTCGAATTTAAACTATTACTCATATATAACACTTACATTGAAGAGATTAAAACTCATAATCAACATATTGAAGAGATCAAAATATCACCTCTTTAACAATGGCGGAAGGAGTTTGAGGATTTCTGAGAAGAAAAAGGAGTTTCAGAGCTGGATGACCGGAGAATAGAAAAGGAGATCGCCGGTGACGGAGGAGGATCGTCGGAGAAGATGCAAGAATCGGAGCTGATTTTTCTTTGTTTCGTTCTTCAATGTCGGGAAGATGATGAAGACGACGATGACGTCCCGATGACATGGACATCTGATTTTTTTAAATTTCAATTTAATTTTCAATTGAATCAAGGTTAAAATGGGAATATCACATTTCTGGGTTAAATGAAGGTTATACAGATTACATAGAGGTTATGCAGCTTCTTTTTTTTCAAAAAGGTTAGTTCAGCATTTGGTCCAAAGATATTGATATCCTTTTATAAATTTCATAATGGTCCTTTATTTCTTTACTATTTAAGATTTGTACTTAGTTTGTTTTTTATTTTATTCGGGCCAACATTTTAGATGGACCGGGGATCTCTTTTTCATTAGATTAACTAGGCTCCACTAAATTTATACATTACGAAACTGTAGCCAATATATAAGGATTTGGTAGAAGACGATGAGGATTACTACAGCAAACAACAAGTCCATGTTGTGAGACTCGCAAGATTATTTACGCCTGTTTTTATATTTTTTTCTTTAACAATACTATATTTCTCTTTTGCTTTCATTCCCGAAGGGGATACTGTTTTGAGATTACAATGATAGAGTAATAATAATAGAGATGAAGTGAGACAGTGATCTAAACAAATGATCATATAATTTGGATAATGAAACTCATGTGAAGCAGAATCTTTGGAGGATTGATGATGTTAGACCTGAATATAACGAAACCAAGTTGAGAGAAACGATTCCTCGGACCTGGTCGTAGATGAGGAAGAATGACTTGGAGGAGACATTCTATCTAGGCCAGAGAGCTTGCTTCTAAGGATTAGTTGAATTTCCTTGACAATTAGTGGCGCGGGTTTGGAGACAGAGGTGTGGAGCCTTTGGTTCCTCTCCTTCCTTAAGTGATAAATAACAGCTTGGAATGTAATACGAATGAGTTTGATTGAGTTTGAAGGAGACCTGAGCCAACTAACCAGATTTGCGAAGGAAGATGGAGGATTAATATCTTGATGAGTGGTGAAAGAAGACCAGACCTCACTTCGCCTGTTTTTATATTAGGATTTACTAAACAGTATTTTGAACATGTAGCGCAAACTTGTCTAAACGCTCATTGAAACCATGAAAATCTTTGTCGCTAATTTTACTAGAACTACACTCTCATTATCAAAATCTCTTTCAATATCATTCTATACTTGTTCACTGAAATAAAAATGCCAAAATAATCAGTGTGGTTGAGAACGTAACACTAGCAAGACAAGTTTCAGAGTCGATGGTGACAGGTAAGTGATGGTTTAATAATTTTCCATACATTATAAATTACTTTGTTTTTAGATTAATCTCATTAGTCAGTGATTTTTATTTAGGCGGTGAAAGGTTTTAGTTTTTATGAAATAAAATCTATGTATGAGATGGACAATCTTTTAACTAAATAATTTTTCTTTGGGAAACTTTAAACAAAATAAAAAGAATTACTAACTGTTTACAAATGGAAATTTTTTGGAAAAGATGAAATTTTTTTTTTTTGATAACCAGGAGTAATTCAATCTTTTAACACCAGACTAATTCTCTCAGGGTAAATGTAGTCGTCGAGTAATCCATTCATCAGATTTTCTAATTGGCATAAAGTATGATACCACTTCGACTGGCCAAATAGAATGATTTAGAGAATTATGCACTTGAAACCGACAAAACAACTCTTCTTCGAGTGAAAACTACTAGACCACCACCACTTGGTTACGATCATATTTTTTTCTTCATTGTCTCAATAGTAATAGGGGCGGACCCACATTGTGATGTAAGTTTCTATTCGTTAGAGACATGTTCTTTTGGTTTAATTTACTATAGTGTTTAAGCCAAACTCTCATGTTTGATTTCAGGATCATCCAAAAAGTTGTGTGGATCTACCAATTTACTGGAAGAATCAATTGAATTGTGTTCTTGAATGTTTGTTGTCGAGTCTCGAAACCTTCAAGTTGATATGAGTGGGATAGAAGGATCAGAGAACGAGATGAATGTGGCGACATATATCTTAAGTAGTGCATGTAATTAATTGATCAAGGATGTGAATCATAAGATGATGACAAAGGAAACCCTCCGTATATTAAAATGGTTTTTGATTTAACATTTAACTAGATTAATAACATATGATTGTAATATTTTATAATTTTTTATTTATTAATTTTATGGATTAATTAAATTTAACTATTTATTTGGTTTTAGAGTATAATAGATGTGAATTAGAGTAATTGAGTTAAATAATGAATGTTATTTGTATATATTAAATATTATGTAGGTCTTTTAAGTATATATATTATGTGTTTTAGTAACGTAAACAATGGTAAGCGTAGAAAAATGTTAAACATATATAAAATAACTTTGGTAAATCTATATTATTTTGAATTTATTATTTTGTATATATATAGATATATCATTTTTGTGATAATGATATGTGATTTTTTATATAATTATAAGATCTTTTAGAATAATTAAATAAAACATTACAAAATAAAGAGAAAAATAATTTATTGCTTGATTTTTATAGAAATCACCCAGGCAAATATATGTAGAAATCAGTCAGCCAAAAAAATTATTACTTGATTTTTAAAACATTAAGTTAGTGTCTTACATTTATGTCTTTTCTTTCTATAATACTGACACTTTTTTTTTGCCGACAAAACAAAAATTGGCCTTTTTACTATACATTCTTTTTTCAATTATGCTTTAAATTTTTTAAATTAACCCTTGAAAATGACAAAAAAAATTTGGCGCAATTGCTCCAGTGCTCACCCAAAGAAACGCCCCTGAGACAGAGTATATGTGTCTTCAATGAGATAAGTTAGGTGTATTTGGATTTTGATTCTATTTACAATTCAACTAAACAAACATGACCAAATGCTAAACTAACCTTTTTGAAAAAAAAGGAAACTGCATAACCTCTATGTAATCTGTATAACCTTCATTTAACCCAGAAATGTGATATTTCTATTTTAACCTTGATTCAATTGAAAATTAAATTGAAATTTAAAAAAATCAGATGTCCATGTCATCGGGACGTCATCCAGATATTGTTCCTTGTAATCCAGATATTGTTCCTTGTAATCCAGATATTGGATGGGATATTGTTCCTTGTAATCCAGATATTGGAAACAATGAATTGGGTATAGATGATTGTGAAGGTACACAAGGTGATTTGGATATCGATGAATATCGAGGCACAATTGCTTATACGGGTGTCGATAACTATCAAGGTTCACCTGTTGTAGAATTAGATGAGGTTGTGGATATTGTAGAGGTTGAATGGGATGATAGCATTGATATGAGGGTAAAACAAGAATTTGATAGTAAGCGCGAAGTCCAAGATTTAGTTGATAGAGCTGTAAACAAGCATTGCTTCGAGGTCGCTACGATCAAGTCAACACGTAAGTTGTTAGTGTATAAATGTCGAGGTATTGGTTGCAAATGGTCAGTACGAGTTGCGACAGAAAAGGGTTCAGATCGTTGGTCTATTAGAACATACAACAAGATGCATACATGCTCTCGGCTAACTACGAGTACAAGCAACATTAAAAAAAGGGAACACCGCGATTAGTTACATCAGTTGTACATAAGGATTATCCGGATGAATATGAAACTCCAACCCCAAAAATGTTGATTGGTTTAGTGCAAAGAAGGCTAAGTTGTGAGGTCTCATATAGTACCGCTTTGAGAGGGAAAAAACTAGTTGTAGCTGATTTGCGCGGCAGCCCAGAAGATTACTATAAAATGTTGCCTTCTTATTTGCACATGTTTGAGAAGATGAATCACGGTACGTTAACACGGCTGGAATGTGGTGAAGGAAATAAGTTTAAGTATGTTTTCTTCGCATTGGGTGCTAGTATAGAAGGATTTCAAGCAATGCGGAAAGTTATCATTGTGGATGGGACTTTTCTTAAGACTGTATATGGTGGAGTTCTTATTGTTGCAACTGCTCAAGATCCAGAGCATCACAATTATCCTCTTGTTTTTGCTGTAGTAGACAGTGAAAACGATGCAAGTTAGAGATGGTTTCTCCAAACGTTGAAAACAGTTGTGCCATATCACCCTGAGCTTGTGTTCGTTTCTGACAGAAATAAAAGCATCATAAAAACTGTAGGGGAAGTGTATCCCAATGCTAAGCATGGATATTGTTTGTGGCATATGTCTTAGAATGTGAAATCACGTGCTTATGGCGTTAACAAAAAAGTTGCAGCCAGTTTAGAGAATGTGGTCGGATTTACAGAGGTTGAGTTCCTCCGAAGTTTATCATGAATTTAGGATAAGGCATCCTAAATATGCTGAGTATCTAGATGAAAGTGTTGACGATTGTAAGTGGGCAAGATGTTATTTTCCAGGAGAAAGATACAACATATGCACCACCAATTCTGTTGAAAGTATCAATGGTGTGTTCAAAGATCAAAGAAAATACTCGTTGCTACCATTGTTTGATTCGATTATTGCCAAGATTTGTGAATGGTCCAACAAGCATATGAAGGCTACCGCGGAGGTACCACCGACACAAAACTAGTACCTTCTGTGTATAAGTTATTGCACACGAGATGTGAGATTGCAAAGAAGCTACCAGTAACTGAGCTAAACAGTTTTATGCTCGAATACACGGTGATTGGAGAAGATGGAAAACGTCAAATGGTTGATCTGAGAAGCAAAAGTTGTAGTTGTAGGCGTTATGATATAGACAAATATCTGTATGAACATGCGATTATTGCAACTATGTTCTACGCAAAAATGTCAGAGGTCGATCTACACGAGTGCTGCTCACGTTATTATTTTTCTGAGAATTGGGTGTCGGCATACTGTAAGACCATTTATCCTGTACCGAATACATCTGCGTGGGAAGTGCCTACTCATATTTCTGGTAGATGCGTTCTGCCTCCAGATTACCCAAAAAAATGAAGAACTCAAGAGGCTAGGTTTCCGTCAGTTGGGGAACACCGAGGAAGACAGAGATCCCGAGGACTTGGAGGTTACTTTAATATGTCCACTTAATTTATTTATTTTAATTTGTTGCAATAAGACTTGTGATTGTTTTTGTTGTTGGTGGATGTGTATTTGATATATCAGGTATAACTTCTTAAATCAAGTAAACTATATCAAATTTATTATTACCAAGTTAAACTGTTGTTAAACTATGTTAAACTGAAGTTAAACTAGTGTTCAACTACAGTTAAACTACTGATAAACACGGTCATATTCTTAACGGTTTAACAAAAAATAATTACCACATATGGTTAAGCTTAGTTAATTGCCACATATGGTTAAGCGTGGTAAATAAAAATTTTAAAAATAAATGATATATTATGCATGTTCACCTTCATATCTCGGTAAAATCTATATACAATGTATGTTACTTAGCTATTACTCTCATATCAATGTAAAAATAAAATATAACTTCTATTTAATATACATAGCATCATAAGACAATTTTAAATGTGTGTTAAAATACTAATTATGTACGGTAAACTAGAGAAACTTATTTTAAATAAGATTAAACTAGGTTTTATGGTTTCAGCATGAAAGTTAAACTATGTATAAAATTGTTAAACTAGAAAACTAGTTATACTAGGCAGTTAAACTATATGAAAATATTAAATGGAATGACGGCGCTGTTTTATTTATCGAATGACGGCGCAGTGTTTTTGTTATGGAATGACGGCGCCGTTTTTTTAATGGAATGACGGCGCAATATTTTTGTTATGGAATGACGGCGCAGTTAAATATATGAAAATATTATATGTAATAACATTGTTAAACTACAGTTAAACTACAGTTAAAAAATATCATCATTAAATTGAAAAAGCGAAGCAATACAATATCATAATCAAGCACTTATGCTTTTTGTTTCTTGCTAGCCCTCCCGCCTCTTCCTCCTCTTCCTCCTATTCCTCCTCTTACTTCTCTTCCACCTCTACCTCCTCGAACTCCTTTTTCCCCAGTGTACGGAGTGCTCAGGTGTTTGGACTGCTTCTGTTTCCTCTTCTTGCCTAAACTTTCCTCTTCATTTTCAGGAGGATTGGACGTAAACACGTCATGAGGAGGAATCCAAATAACCATGGCAGTTTGAGGATCTACAACTACACAAATAGTTGAAATGAAGGTAAAATAAAGCAAAATGACTAGGTTTAACCATATACAAAAAAGAAGTTAACTTCCTCACCATATTCATGAAGTCTGTCGACGGTAGCACCAGCAGTTGCAAAAGCATTTGCACTTGAGCCGCTAAAATAAGACCAATCTGTATAACCTACTGGACCATGAGGAGTAGAATCGTCATGGTCCATTGTCTCGGGCAAAACAGTGGCTTCCGCCTCCTCTTCTTCCTCCTTCTCTTTATCCTCCTCCTCCTCCTTACCCACCTCTACCTCCTCGACCTCCTTACCCTCATCATCCTCCTCTTCTTCCTCCTTCTCCTTATCCTCCTCCTCCTCCTCCTCCTCCTCGACCTCCTTACCCACCTCTACCTCCTCGACCTCCTTACCCTCATCATCCTCCTCTTCTTCCTCCTTATCCTCCTCCTCCTCCTCCTTATCCTCCTCGACCTCCTTACCTTCCTCTTCCTTCTCCTCCACCTTATCCTCTTCCTCCTCTTCATCACCATCATCACCCATCTCCATAACTTTCGGTTTATAATTCAGATTATAATTAGCCATACTCTCATCAACAGTTAAACTAGATAAACACATTCAGATTATTTGAAAAATTTAACTTACATCTCCCACGACTCTCGTTGTGAAACTCTTGTTCCACAAAAGATGGTTCACCATTCTTGGATTTCTCTAGGTTTTCAATCCTACTTGTTAAACCGCCAACCTTATCATTCAGTTCACCAACCTTACCATTAAGGGTTTTGAACCCTTCTATCATTGCCTTGGCCATTTCTGTAATGGATTCATGAAGGCCGGGGGGTGGGACTTGATCTCTTTCTAAGAGATCTGTCCACAATATAGTCTCACCATTCGCTAGAATGGTGGTCCAACCATCAACTACCATGTCATACTTTAAATCATCCTCCTCACCCATGATTTCCGCCATCAGATTCCGCTCCTCACCTTTAGCCACAAGATGCTTGAAATTTCCTGTGACATATAGTTAAACTGTAGTTAAACTCTACTTAAACTCTAGTTTAACAACACATGTTAAACTCAAGTTACACTCTAGTAAAATTAAAGTTAAACTCTAGTTAAATTAAAGTTAAACTCTAGTAAAATTAAAATTAAGCTAACCATGGAATTCCCGAGACCTTTGTAGATGTCTCCCAACCCGAAACCCTTTGTGCTAAAATCCTTGAACCTTCCCTTGCACATCCTAGGGCATTGGTTTTCGCATGGGACTTTCTCTCTAAAATGCATCTTCAAATTAGGAATGGCTTCAAATGGGAGTAGCTGTACATAATACATAGTTTAACACGTAGTTTAACACGTTGTTTAACATATAGTTTAACATATAGTTTAACAAATATTTTAACTAGTTTAACAAATTTAAATGTACCTCAATTGGCAATATAAATCCTGGCAATGTCGTATTTGGCCTGACAATACCTTTTATCCGCTCACAGATATTCAGGATCTGGGTTTCAAAATCTTCAAATGTGAAACGTCCCCATGGGAAATTCTCACATTTGGGTAAATCATCAACGATCCTTAGAAGAAACGAATCTATTGGTCCTGCGACCTTCGTTTTACCCTTAATCACTATGGCAAGAAACCACAAAACAGCCATCTTCACTCCATCCTCTGAAGGACTCATCGAGCGCAGCTTAGTCTCCACATGCTCCACCCAAGGCTGAGCATCCTTCCCGAAATATTTACTGACAAGTCGCTTCCCCCCCCGAGATTTTTATAGTTCTTCGGGTATTGGTGGCAGTAAAATCCGCAGAGAAGTCCATGTTCCCTAAGACCGTACCTTATAGGGACTCCGTTTACAACAAACCACATTTGTTGTGGCTTCTCCATCTTCGCCAACCTTTGGATGAAGCTCCAAGCACCCATGACCTTCCGGTTGTTCTCCGTATGCATATGGAAGATGTGCTCAAACTGGGGATATCTCAGGAACCACCT
Source organism: Cardamine occulta (assembly GCA_028015245.1). Classification (NCBI taxonomy): domain Eukaryota; kingdom Viridiplantae; phylum Streptophyta; class Magnoliopsida; order Brassicales; family Brassicaceae; genus Cardamine; species Cardamine occulta. The sequence continues at coordinate 12,454,350 of CM051386.1, read as the reverse complement.
CAGCACATTTCCGTCAAGCGTCCTTATGTATTCGACACACCTATGCGGATCACACCGTGTACCAATCTTCGGAAACTTTGCCAATTGGCTAGGCTCAAAGAAGAACCCCAAAGGCTGTACAGGTACCTACATTCAAAACAGTATAATAATTATTTAAACGGCACTTTAACAGTACTTTAATGATAGTTTATCTTGAGTTTAACTTGAGTTTAATGCGTGTTTAACTTTAGCTCTAGTTTAACAGTTTTTTAACCTTAATTTACCATAAGTTTAACTCTAGTTTAACATTTACTAGTAGTACTTACCATTTCTCCCTCAACACCACCACTCGATGGGCCAACTTCACGAGAAGGCTGCAAGGAAAAAGATATATAAACATATTAAAAAGGCTGCAAGTTTAACTCTATTTTAACTCTATTTTAACTCTACTACTTACTATTTCTTCCTCAGCACCACCACTATATGTACCCGATTGGCCTACTTCTTGAGAATGCTGCAAGAGAAATGATATAAAAACATGTTAAACTAGTTTAATTACATGTTAAACCGATTCTTAATTACTAATCGTAATCAAAAAATTCAAAAAATCTTACCCTTTGCTTTTTGTTTTTCGTCGATTTCTTTTTTTCTTCAAACGGGAACTATTTCCATGTTCGGTTGTGTTTACCAACTCTACTCCATCTACTGGATCTTTAAGACCTTCAACATTTGCATTTCTCGTCCTCGCCATGGTCTTCACTCTTTAAATCGATCCCAAATCTGCAAAACATCCGAATATATCAATACAATTCATACATACACACAGAATTGAAGACTTTTAAACCTAAATTGAAGATAACAAATCCCTAAATTGAAGAGTTGTAACCCTAAATCGAAACTCTAAATTCCTAAATTCCTAAATTCCGCTTCAACGAAGCCCTAACCAAACAATTACTAATCTCTAAATCCAAATTGAAGTTTCTGTAGTTTTCAATTGAACAAGTAAACATTAGTTTACTTTTAGTTTAATCGAGAACGATACGCGAGTGGGAAACTGAAATCGAAGAAAAATAAACTGAAATCGAAGAACGAAGAAAACGAGAAGAAAAAGAAACGGAAGAATAGAAGAAAATGGGAGAGATTGATTTGTGATTTTGAAATTAAAGTTACCGAAGATGCTGCATTTAAGTTACAGAGAGTTTGGGTTCGGGTCGTGGATCAAATGTGGAAGATGGAGCTACATTAAAGGGTGAATGGGAAGGGGTTACGCGAGTGCGAAGGAAGCGGTGGTTTTTTTGTAATAACCGAAACTGCAGCTGGTGATATTGTCTTTTACTCAATTTTAACATTAAAAGAAAATCAAAACAAAAATAATTAAATTTGGAGGTTATTCTGGCAAACTGAAAAAGAAAGAAGGTTATTCCAGCATTTGATTCAAACAAACATGATCCAAAAAAATCAAAAATAAAAAATGTGTATCTAAATGAGAGATGAGCAGAAACATTAAACATCCAATCAATTATACTATTTCTAATTTTGATTTTACGTTTGGAAACATTTATAAGTGCTTGACAATTTTCAAAATATTTACACAGTTAAAATTTTGATTTTGAATTTAGAAAGATATTAATGTGTACAAAAATTAAATTTAAAATTATGTAAATTAAATTGGATTATAAGAATAGTTTAAGTTAAGAAAATACATACACTAATAATGAATTCTAGAAATACAATTTTATAATAGTGACGAATTAAAGTCGGAAAACTGGATACAACCAATAAACTAAACACACTACTCTTAGAAGATTCATCTTGCCGCTTGAACTAAATCATACTTGCTCTGCCACCGTATGCTGCTACCATCGCCACCAGTCTTTGCCATGTCCTACAGTGTCTCCTCTTTTGACAAAAAGAGCTAATGTTTTTACTTTACTAAAATTGTTAAAAGAAACAGTGATTAAATGCCAATTATGTATATTAACATAAACTAACTCACATTGTGCTCTGGCCTTGATTCTCCTTTGATACTTGACTAAAATTTTCATGATTTCACAATTTCAATTTAGCAGTAACCAAATTTGCTTCAAATCAGCATAAAACTGCATACATCAAACTGATTCAAAAATGAAACGTTTGTTTCACGAGAAAGAGATCGAGGAGGGTTCAAAACTCCATTACCAATGCTTTGATGATTTGGTTGTTCTTTCCTCGTTCTCGGATTACAACTACTTGAAGAATCGAATTGGAGCTAGAACCAGACGGCGGCGACAATGAATTTCAAATCAGGGAAGGAGTGAAAATTACTTTCTTCAAACATTGGACCTGGGAGGAAGAAGAAAGTGGTGGTTGAAAAGATAAGAGAGAGGAGGGAGAAAACAGCAATGAATCGAACGAAGCCATAGCCAGTAAGCTATTTCGTGAAGAAAAAAAAAATAAAACCGGGTCAAAGAAGGGATCCGGTTTGGATACAGATCTGCGCGTTCGTAACCGGGTCGGCAAAAATGGTTGGCTTGATCGGCTCCAAAATTGCATGAAGTGGCAATATTAGCCCACTAACTTTTTTTCTGCCACTTTTGTTCGATTAATAGTATAGATTTGAGTTACAAATTTAATTATGATATTGTCGAATAGAAAATCCACGGTTTCTTACTTTCTTACTCTCTTATAAAAAACTAACATTAATTAGAAAAATTAATTAAAAGGCCCAAGTCTTTATGTCTGCCCTAGGCCTTAAATATATAAATTACTCATCATCCCTAAGCTGTGACAACTGAAGATTTCATGGGGCTTCTTCCGTTCCACTTGTTGTTTTATTCCTTACATGTGTTCTTCCTTGTGACTCTTCTTCTTCGTTACACAGACAGAACCCAAGTTTCGTGTTCCACAAGTTAGTGTTTATGTCGACGGTAAAAGAATCTTGGTTAAAACCAACAAAAGATCTTGGAGATTGTAAAAATATGGACGACAAGATCAGTCAGTTGCCTGATGACTTGCTCTTGAAGGTACTATTGTTTCTCCCAACAAAAGTTGCTGCAAGCACGAGTATTTTATTGAAGAGATGGGAATTTCTTTGGATGTGGTTATCTAAGCTTGAGTACAATTCTATAGAGGAAAAAAATTATGACTGCGAAGAACGCAGGAATTTACAGAATTTTATTGATTTGAATCTGCCATTACATAGAGCTCCGGTCATAGAAAGCTTTTGTCTCAAGTTTAGCAAAGGATCATATAGAAGTTTTAAACCTAGAGTTATCAAAATGTGGGTTTTAATTGCAGTTTCTCGGTGCCTCCGTGAGTTAAGCCTCGACCTTTTTGCTTGTACAAGCTGGCCTACTTGTTTGCCAAGCAGTTTGTATACTTGCAAATCGCTCGTGATCTTGAAACTGATAGACAAGATTTTTGTGGATGTTCCTCGTATGGCTTGTCTCCCCTCCCTGAAAACTTTGTTCCTTTGACGTGTGACTTACTCAAATGAAAATTCTCTTCACCAACTTCTTTCCAGTTGCCCTGTTCTTGAGGATCTAGTACTCGAACGAGGAGATGGATTAAGAAATCCCGGAATACATAAATGGAGGGTAATTGTCCCGTCCTTGCAGAGACTAACCATAAAGATATCAAGATGTTCTGATTATGATGAGGTTGTGATAAACACTCCTTCTTTGAAGTATTTCAAAGTTACACTCCTTATATGTGAGTGAGAATGATGATGATAGATACTCCTTCAAGTTTAAAGATATGCCTCAATAGGAGGAAGCGTATATTGACTCGACATATCCTTATATCGACAAGTTTGTTAAATCGATCAAATTTGTCAAGCGGCTTTCATTATGCATAAGAGTGAATGCTGAAGAGGTAATCTGTTTCCATCTATCAATCTATCTCATTTTTAAACACTAGGTATATATTCTTGAGGTTGAATCTTTAATCCACTGTGTGCAGGATTTATATCCGGAAGGTATTGTCTTCAACCACCTTGAACATCTGAAGCTATGTCCATCCCATTCAAATTGGTCAAAGCTACTTGTCCGATTACTCAAAGATTCTCCTAATTTACGAGAGCTCGAGGTCTCTCTAAATGATGTAAGTTTCTTCCATAGAGACCTATTCTTTTGGTTTGGTTTACTTATAATGTTTAAGCCAAGCTTTTATGTTTGATCTCAGGATCATAAAAAAAGTTCAGTGGATCCACCAATTTTCTGGGAGAATCAACTGAATAGTGCTCCTGAATATTTGTTGTCAAGTCTCGAAACTTTCAAGTGGACAGGGATACATGGATCCCCAAAAGTAATGGATCTGGCAAAATATATCTTGAGAAATGCTTCTTGCTTAAAGACTGCAACAATCTTGTTTCAATCTGCTCTAGATACGGAGGATGGACGTGAGACAATGATCCAGGATCTATTACTTTCTATTCGAAGTTCATCAACATGCCAACTCATACTACTATAATGATTTCATTTATATGAACCTTGATGATCTCGACACGGTGACACCGTGGGTTTGTTGCTAGTTTTGAAGTTTCTTCTCAGTTTTTAAATCATGACTTCGAAAAAGCCATTGTTGTGACTTATAATTATGTGTCCAAAGATGTTATACATCAAGGACAACAATAAGAGTTAGAAATAAAACCCAAACTCACCAGTCACCACTCTTATCTCCAATGGCCCTATTGATTTGTCTTTGTTCTTGCATTTCCTGTACACGCAATTCAAACAATCCTCCACCTCAGAGCAACAATCCTCCATCATCTTCTCGTCTAGCTTTGGTAGGTCGTTGTCATGACGTGGCTTCAGCTCCCAGAAGGACGAGCTGAGGGTCAACTTGGAAGGGTTTGTACTGAATAATGTAAGTTTCTTCGATAGAGTTCCCTTTATATGCATTAAGGTATAAAAAAAAGAACAGAAAAAAGTACAAAACATTTTTGTCTGCCCTAGGGCCTTAAAAATATTGGAGCTCGGCCCTTGTGAAACATACTCAATTTTTCTTTACATAAATCATCAACCCTAAACCTTAACAATTGAAGACCTGATATTCTTAGTACGTGAGAAAGAGTGTACGTGAGATGATGATCCAAGAGTTGTTACATTCTTCTCGAGGTTCAACAACATGCCAACTTGTATTTGATTGAGGATTTGAATCAGTAGATGTTTCATTTATACAATTCGAACTTGCATTTATATTGTTTTGTTGATACATTTTGAAGTTTAAGTTTGGCCTGTTTCGAAGGAGTTGTAAAAGTGTCTGAAGTTTGCTATCGAGATCAAAATAATTTTTTGTATGGAAACAACAGACATTGAAGAAGTGAATTTAATGATCATAAAAGCAAGAGGTTAGAGATTGTCATGGAGTCATACAACAAATTTGGTTCTTGAAAGCGAATTCTGAAGAGTCAATAATATCTGGCTAAGAAGATGGAACCCGTGGAAGTAATTATCACAAAGGATTCTACTTTCTACCTCATCAACTCATCCGCAAACCCAAAGTGACTCATGCAATCCTATCGGAGACTTTACTGCAACCTTTAAAGCCATTTCCATCGATTTTGACCCTCAAGCAGAGCTTACCTGTTCTTGTCCAGTCAGTCTTGGATCGGCGAGATCAAAGTCATTGAAAGAGTGATGGTTTACTTTCGGGTACCAACAGGAGCAAACACTGGAAGCTGGTTTGAGGTTGTGTCTCTTTTGAATCTAGCTTCCCGAGGCAATGTCAACATCATTCTGTCTTGTCCTTCTCTTCCCGAGTCTCCTCCGTTTCTTAGGCTATCTCTATTCGGGATATTTACCAGGGGACCTCCAAAGAAGATAGAGTCACCTGTATACGTCAGTCTCTCTCCTTGCTGCTGCTGCGGAGCAGAAGGAGCCTTTCCAGATGAAGAATCTTGAGGCGGAAGAACAATGGGTCTTGGATTCTGAATGTTACCCATATGTGAGCTAGGAATTGGCTGGTTATGTGAAGACAATCTGGTTCTTAACTCAGATGTTTTTACAGGAATTGATACATATCTACCTTCTTCTTGGTCAAAAACAACTGATGCTCTTCTCACATCTCTCAGAAGAGAAGCTGCAGGAGCAGGGAGAAGTAGAGGATCCGCGTTGTTTCCTTTCTGCATAATCTTTTCATCAAAGGTTGAGTGGATCATGCGATTGGCTGCTGTATTAACAGGTGGCCGGGAAGGATTGGATGAGGTCGCTGCAGCGAAGCGGTTCCCAACTGTATGATGTTGGGGAAGAGGACTAAGCGTAACAGCCTCGTGAACATGATTTGGACTGCTGAAACTGCTCATACTGTGGGTACCTGTCTCGTACTCATCCCGGCTACCTTGGCTTGGAGCAAAAGAGTTTTTAGAATGAGATAACCTTGGATCATTGTTTCTGATCTCTTTACTCAACGCAGCACCATTTGCATCTGTGCTTACACTGCTGATAACACTGATGGTGCCACTGGAACTAAGGTCATCATCAGGTACGTGACGGTTTTCTATTGGTCTTAAGACAGATGAAGATGCTCTAGCTCTGGCTGCTGCCCTTGTAGCTTCATTTGAATTCAATTTTGCGAGTTTCCAAGCACTAATTTTGACAGGTCTCTTTGGAATCTTGTTGCCCCTCTCTGCTGTTTCAGCTGCATCTGGATCTACAGTCGATGGAACCATTCCAGGGTCCAAATGAGGAATCACTTCATCCTGTAAAATAGATAACAAGTATCAAGCTGAAATATCAATAACTGAATAGAAACTCTGTGGAAGCTATATGAAAATTATTGTACCTGATAATCAACAAACACTCTAGGAGGAGTGCACCAGGCTCCCTTGTATGGTAGACCGAGGGAGCTTCCACCACTAAAGCCGGTCGTGGCAGATCCAGAGGGAGAATACAGCACATTAGGAAGTTCTTCATCAATCGAAGCTCCAGCTGGTGCCTCGCTCATTGCTCTCATTGCCACAACATACTCATAAGTTGTAATTCCCTATTCATATTAAACAGAAAAATGAGTTCACATTACTTAGAACATGTGATCAGCCCAATTACAAACAGAAGTAGAGGACACATCAACTATATACCATAACCACATCTTCTAGACAGGTTAATGGAATGGATTATATTCATGTAATTTTCTATGAGATTCAAATAACAATGAATACTTTTTACACGGTCTTAGCAAGATTAGCACCAGTAGAAGGAATAGATTACAAGCAAACAATAGCGAGATTGACATCTTCTGTACTCACCTTTTTAATGAGGAGCATGTGGAAAAAGAAAAGTTCACCAAGTGGAAACAATGCCAGAATGGAAACAGCGGTACAGAGACCCTGCAAATATTGTAAAAAACCATCAACAATGGAGGCTCACCCTATTGGAACTGCTTGACACTAAGAATACTTACAACAACTGTAGCAAAAGGTGCCCGAGAAAATCCATTTCCAAGTCTATTGACGATTTCGGTTTCCATGTCCTTCTTATTAACAAATACACGGACTATAACTGCAATTCCAACTCCGGCTTCAATAAGGAGCTGAGGAGGAGAAAGATATATTGATTACTGGTTAAGCAAATAGTGAGCTTGAGAAATAGCATATCAGGTGCATATATACGTACCCAGAGAAGACTGACAGCCATCAGCCCTATAAAAGTCATATAATTCTTGCGACCGACACAATTGTTAAGCCACTGTAACATTTAAACAGAGCTGTGTCATTTGACTGTACCCATAAAACTCTAGTCAAACATCTCCAAGAAACAGTCAATTGTCACACTGGTATAAAAATTTACCCGGCAATGATGATCGAAAGAATCTACACATTTGTCGCAACTTCGACAATGCTTGCTAAACTTACGAACCTGTTACAAAAGAACGATTCTAAGCTAATTATAGGGAATAATCAACGAAGGATTTAGAGGTTGATTTGTACTCTTCAAGCATAACTCAATATTAAGAATATACATATGCACATGATTTATATTACAGGGAACTAGATATAGCTTCCAGGAGCAAAGAAGCAAGCAATAGTAGCTTAATACCTCAGCATTGCACAACGTACAAAATAAAGCTTCTTCCCTATCCCCTTGTTGTTCATCCGTCTCTTCCTTACTTCGACAATCTTCATAAACAAACACTCCACAGCATATAGCCAAAGGATTAAAGCAAGACTTTCTTTTAGCAGCTTCCACTCTTTGACCATCTCCTACAGAACCTTTCACACTAGAGTTTGCTGGTAAGGTAGACGTCCTGGAAGCAACTGAAGGAGAAGACTGCATCTGACTACCCATTGCATCGAATTTTCTCGATACATCTTTAGCAGTCGGTAAGTCATGTCCCATATCACCTCTTTCGAATTTCGACATGATTCCTGGATCTCCAGGATTGATTGCAGTACAACGAACATAAAGAACGAAAACAATAAGAGCCTGCAAACACACATTGACACAAAAGCAAAAGGAGCAATCAGATTATAAGATCATCTTGTGAGAAGCCAATGTGATTCTCATACTCTTAGACATAAGAAACAAAAAGGTTGAGGAATATTTGTTAACATACCATAGGAGAGTAAACACCAAGAAGAATATACTCCCAGATGCGTCCTCCAACAAAAGGAGCGAAGAAAGCATAATATGCAACACTCAACAAACAGAACACAGTTATCGCAATCACCTGTTAAAAATCCACTAACCAGGTCTCAATTCAAACACAATGCAGAATCAATGATATGATTATAAATAGCAATTGACAAAAAAAGGTTGAAATAAAGACCTGAAATTTATGAGCAGGAAGTTGCCAACCATGTTTCCTCACCATAATTGCTACCACAAAGCTTAACACCTACGAATCACAACGAAACCCTAAATTCAACAACGCCGCCGCAAATGGTGAAAGAGAGAAATTAGAGAAACCCGGAAGAATATAATGGAAACCCACTGAGAAAAATATCTCCTTTTTATGTTTCTCTCTCTCTGTCTCTAGCTATGGTAGGTCAGTCATAGTAAAGTGACGAAAGAGGAAAGTAAGACTAAAAATAAATGGAAATAATAATATTGTGGAAATGAGAGATATGACTTGAGCAATTTCAAATTACTTAGCAGCGATTTTTATGTAATATTTACACGAATAGCGAGAAAGAAACCTTTAGTGTGTAGCCATGGCGGAGTTCAAAGTAGCTGGAGAAGAAGAAGGAAGAGAAAGAAGAAATAGTGAAATTGAAAGAAATGAGAGAGAAGAATAAAATTTAGAAGGAAGAGAGAGATAAAAAGACAAAATAGAAAAGCGTTGACAGACTAAAAGGGTAGAGACGGACAAATGAAAGTGGTTACTGGTTACTACCATTGCTCTATTTTCAGCTGACGTGTTTTTTCATCTTTCTCTTTTTTCCATCAATTTTATTTATAAAAAGACAAACATACGAGTATATTGATTAAAGAGGATTTTGATGTAGACTATTTTTGGATTAAATGAGAAAATTAGTTGTATATAAATTTTTTGATTTGCACAAAAAAAAAACAAAAACTTTGAATAAGTCCGAAGGAAAAAGAATGTGTTCATCATATGCAAAGGTAAATATGATGAAATTTTTTGTTTAAAAGCTATTAGATAAAGTATAAACATTCAGTAATATTTATATAAAAGTAACCAATGAAATTTTTCAAAATCAATTTAAGTTTATTTCAAATTTGTATTATGCTATTTTTTTGTTTTTGTTTTTTTAACTATAGTATTAATTAGAAAATCCCGCTTTGATTGATAGTCCGGTTGGAAAAAATGAGTTTATAAAAACATCTGAAAATTTTAAAGTTCTAAAAATTCAGGGTACCAATCAGTTTAAATATTACATAAACGAGAAATAGAAAAAAAAAGCGAAAAAAATAAAAATTAATTTGTAGTAAACCAATCTTGTTGAATAAACGGGAGAAAACAAGTTACTTTTGTGGAGACTACACCATTGAATCTAACTATATAAAATCAGTTTTAATATAATTTTAAAAATATATATATTCTTCGTAACCCATATTAAAGCTTTTAATTTCCGCTTTTGATGAGATTTTGTCCTTAAAAGTATCACCTCAGAATTCCCATAGAGGCAAATCCAGCCTAAACATGTAAAAGATATAGTAAATTTCTATGAACCATTAATCCCGCATTGCAAAAATTGTGAAAATCTTTTTTGGTTTAATATAAGCAATTCCAAAACATGTTACATGTCAAACAGTGACATGTGTATAGCATATGTAATCGATGTCTTAACGAATTAAAAAGTTATTGTTGAGGATTAAATAATATTTATTGCTTATCAACTAATCTGCGAGTTTCAGCCTAAGATCAAACTAATGCACATCACTATCACTTAGCGAAATATAAACTTGTACATTTCTTCATAAAACCAATAAAAAAAAAGTATTTGACACTAATAAAAGATTGTATCCCGGGGTTCAATTAGAACAGAGGTTATCAAACACATTCCAATAGCTTAACAACTTATTGATATCTTCACGAAATCTCTTTTTCAAGAAAATTTGCAGTTTTTTTTGTGTGGTAAAATGGATCTTGGAACACCTACCAATAGTACAAGATAACTAAAATGTGATTTTCCATGTGAAGAAGATACTGAAATTTTGGTGAGAACATTTCTCATTAATTTCTCTCCTACTCGACGCAAATATATACTATTTACCAATGAAATTTGACACATAATACTTCCCTTAATCCTCTTTAAAATAACGCAAATGATTGTGCAATTAGAGGAATAAAAGTGGCTGAATGAAACACATTCATCTAAAAGTTAACTATTTGAGATGAAAAAAAGTTTTGGAAAATAATTCAACTAAAATTTTTTAAAAATACACCAAATGCAAAAAAAATGTTCAAATCATTCATATGAGCACTATTTTGTAGTTGAATGAGTTAAATGAGATTCAACTCCATTTTCTTCCACTCAATTTTTTCAAGTCATTCATTTATATGCAACAATTTGGACCCAAGAGTCTCATTCAAATTGTTCTCCAAAACTGAAGATTGAAGAACACTAAAATAGCGACGCGCCTAAAACGCCAGACGCGCCTTAGAAAAATCGCGTCGAGAACAAACGCTCTGTCGAGTGAGAAGAAAACAAAAAAAAAGCGAGTAGAAGAAAGAAATTCCCAAAAAAAAACATAATCAAGATCCCTAAAAATTCCAAAAAAGAAACCCTAGATTTTCTCTCCTCTCTCACGCTCCTTTGTTCCTCACTCGCTTAGCTTCCCCACTCGCCTTTCGTGTTCTTCTCTGCTTTGCTCTTTTTCACGTCAGATTTTTGCTTCTCTCCCTTTGTCGCTCTCTGGGTAGCCGAGAAAATGCAGCAGAAATGCCTGAAACAATCCAAAGGCTTCAAATTCCTGAATTTCGTGCTTTCTTAGCTTGAATTTTCAGGTTTACTTCTCTATGATTCATATAAGTCTCTATCTTTAATGCTGATACTAGTAAAAGTTTAGTTATTTCACTTACTTTTGTGAAATTTTACTCATTTCTGTCTTAAAAACTGGAACTTCATATTACTAGAGAAGTATGTTGTTGAAAGCTCTTAACTTTCATTCGAATCCATTGGTTTTCCTATAGCTATGTGTGTTTCAAGTTTGATGTTTTTGTGGGTTCTTATGAAGTTTGGTTTTACCATTTTCAGGTACTAAGGTAAATTATCTATTGGAAAGAGTTTAGTTTCCAGTTTCATGGGAGCTTATTATGGTGGGGTAGTTGCTTTTGAGTGTGTTAATGAATCCAAATGTGGGTAACTTCAGGATGGATATGCAAGAGAATCAGGTTAGTGATGTAGGGGATGAAACTATGGTTAACATTGTGGTTGAATTGAATAGTAACAGAGATGTAGGAATTGTTGATGAATACAAAACAGGAGATGTTGGATTTAGTGGTGTTCTTGATCTTGAGCCACGAAATGGTATAGACTTTGAATCTAATGATGCAGCGTATTTGTTTTATCAAGAGTACGCGAAATCTATGGGTTTTACTACATCGATTAGAAACAGCCGACGCTCTAAGAAGACTAAAGAATTTATTGATGCCAAGTTTGCTTGTTCTAGATATGGTGTGACTCCTGAGTCTGAGAGTAGTACTAGTCGAAGGTCGTCTGTCAAAAAAACAGATTGTAAGGCAAGTATGCATGTGAAGAGAAGACCGGATGGGAAATGGATCATTCATGAGTTTCTTAAGGAACACAATCACGAGCTTTTACCTGCCCTTGCTTATCATTTTCGGATTCAGAGGAATGTCAAGTTAGCTGAGAAGAATAATATCGACATTCTGCACGCGGTTAGTGAACGGACTAAGAAAATGTATGTAGAGATGTCGAGACAATCTGGGGGGTATAAGAATATCAGGCCTCTTCAGGCTGATGTCAACAGTCAGGTTGATAAAGGTCGGTATCTGGCTTTGGAAGAAGGAGATTCTCAAGTACTGCTTGAGTACTTTAAGCGTATCAAGAAAGAAAACCCCAAATTCTTTTATGCGATAGACCTGAACGAGGAGCAACGTTTAAGAAATCTGTTTTGGGCTGATGCTAAGAGCAGAGATGATTATATGAGTTTCAGTGATGTTGTATCCTTTGATACTACTTATGTCAAGTTTAACGATAAATTGCCACTGGCTTTATTTATTGGGGTGAACCATCACTCCCAACCTATGTTGCTTGGCTGTGCATTGGTTGCTGATGAGTCTAAGGAGACATTTGTGTGGCTAATAAAAACATGGCTTCGAGCAATGGGTGGTCGAGCTCCTAAAGTTATACTCACTGACCAAGACAAATTCTTGATGGTTGCCGTTTCAGAACTCTTACCAAACACTCGGCACTGTTTTGCGTTATGGCAAGTGTTAGAAAAGATTCCTGAATATTTCTCCAATGTGATGAAACAGCATGAGAATTTCTTGCAAAAATTCAACAAATGCATCTTCAGATCTTGGTCAGATGATGAGTTTGATTTGAGATGGTGGAAAATGGTAAGCCAATTTGGACTTGAGGGTGATGAATGGCTGCTATGGTTGCACGAACATCGCCAAAAGTGGGTGCCCACTTTTATGAGCAATGTGTTTCTGGCGGGAATGTCGACATCTCAGCGTTCAGAAAGTGTGAACTCTTTTTTCGATAAGTACATCCATAAGAAAATTACGCTGAAAGAGTTCTTGAGGCAGTACGGTACGATTCTGCAGAATAGGTACGAAGAGGAATCTGTTGCAGATTTCGACACTTGCCACAAGCAGCCTGCATTGAAGTCTCCCTCTCCCTGGGAGAAGCAAATGGCAACTACTTACACCCACACAATATTTAAGAAATTTCAAGTCGAGGTTTTGGGGGTTGTCGCTTGCCATCCTAGAAAGGAAAAAGAAGATGAAAATATGGCGACGTTTAGGGTTCAAGACTGTGAAAAAGAAGACGATTTTCTTGTAACGTGGAGCAAAACTAAGTCAGAACTTTGCTGTTTCTGCCGTATGTTTGAATACAAAGGGTTTCTCTGTCGGCATGCTTTGATGATTCTGCAGATTTGTGGTTTCGCCAGCATCCCGCCTCGATATATTTTGAAAAGGTGGACAAAAGATGCTAAGAATGGTGTATTGGCTGGTGAAGGCGCTGACCATATACAGACCAGAGTTCAGCGTTATAACGATTTGTGTAGTCGAGCCATTGAATTAAGTGAGGAAGGTTGTGTGTCAGAAGAGAATCACAACATTGTATTGCGCACACTAGTTGAGACCCTGAAAAATTGTGTCGATATGAATAATGCTAGAAACAACATTACTGAGTCTAATAGCCATCTTAATAATGTTGCTCATGACGAAGAAAACCAGGTAATGGCCGGTGTAAAAGCAACAAAAAAAAAGACTGTTTATAGGAAAAGAAAGGTGGGCTATGAGTGAAACTTCTCTTCAATCTAAACCTACTATTTGATACTCATTCATGTTCTTAATTTCAAAGACTTAAGATACTCAAATTGGATCTTATGCAGGCACAACAAGAATCTGGTCAAATGCTTAAATCTCAACAGAGCCTGCAACCGATGGTTTGTTCTTTTGATTAGATCTTCTCTACCTAACTTGATCATTGTAACAGCGCATTTTTATATGAATCAAGACTAGGATCTCTTGGATATGGCTTTATAGTTTAAACATTTTTTGCAGGAAAATATAAGTACAGAGGGAATGAGCAGTATCAATGGTTACTATGGTCCTCAACAAAACGTTCAAGGATTGGTATGCTATGTTAGTTGATTATCACAAACTTAGCTATGTGATTTGACATCTATTATTACCCAAATGCTAAACCTGTTTAAACTGTGGATATAGTTAAATTTAATGGAGCCACCTCACGAAGGCTACTATGTAAATCAAAGAACCTTACAAGGCCTGGTAGGTTATATATAATACTTAAATGCTTGAACCACCCAAATCTGTGCTAAGTATGAGTTAATGTGACATGACTAATAATTGTTATGTTTTGGTTCTTTTGACTACAGGGACAATTGAATTCCATAGCACCGGCGCAGGACAGCTTCTTCACGAATCAGCAAGCCATGCCTGGACTGGTACATTATAAAATCCTCCAAAGTGGTTTAAAAAGCTGTGTTACGAATGATCTTACTGTAAATAAAAAATTTCCGGTTTATTGTTCCGCGCAGAGCCAAATCGATTTCAGGCCTCCTCCCAATTTCACTTACAATTTACAGGTCTCACAACTTCTTGAATATATTCTTTACTTTGAATTCAAAATTATCTTGTTTTGTGCTTTAACCACATATCGTAATTATCTTCTTTTAGGATGAGCATTTGAGATCTGCCCAAATGCCTGGTAGTTCATCAAGGCAGCTGTAATATAACATCAACATGTTTTGATTAGAAGTTTTGTCTCAAGAATCATTTGCAAGAAGCTGTTCCAAACTCCAGATCTTCTATGGAGATGAGTTGCAATGACAAAGACAAAGACAAAAAGTCTTAGATTGGTTTCGATGTATGAAAATGGGATTGGCTTTGATGTATGAAAATGGGATTGGCTTTGATGTATGAAAATGGGTGAAGTAATGTGTATCTGACTGAATACTTTGGGATTAAATAGAAGCATATGTTACACTTTAGGTGATGAATCTGTATACATTATTGAGAACGTCTAAAGAGAATCTTGGAAGGTATATTCTTGGTTAGAAATTGATGGTTGTGATTGAAACTTTCGTGTCCAGTTGAAACTGGACAAAGGCTTCTTGTACATAGTGTGTCAAGTTGGTGAAAAAGGCCTTTAATAATTGTAATGATAGTAAAATTGACTTTAATGGTTCAGAGAAACTGTAATTTAGTTTGTTTACTAAATCAAGTAATTTGGAATTTTGCAGACAAAACCCAACAATAACACGCGTTAAACATTAAACAAAAAACGTATCGGAATTTTAAAACAAAATTTAGTACATAGTTTTAAAAAATATTTCATGGATGTAACAACGATTAATAATAAGTTAAATAATATAATACAAAATCTCAAAACAATAAATTACATGCTTGATGTTGAATATTTGTTAAGTTGAATAATTTTCTTTCTGTTAATCATAAAGTTCAAGTTTTTTACTATCCGAGTAATTCTCTACGATAGTAAAACCAATATAAATTAATAATATTAGAACTAATATATTTTTATGATATTTTATTAATTTATTTAGGTTATTAATTTATAGAGGTAATATTTGAGTTAAAATGGTAATTTGGAACCGAAAAAATTATTAATTTAGCGAAATATTAATGAATCGAATATTAATTTATAGAAGTTTAACTGTATGTAACCGTCGAATAATCTATTCACTAATTTTTTTTAATGTGTAGATAACACTATTTCAATTAGACAAATATAATAGTTTAGATAATTCTACGTTTAAAGAGAATTGATCTATGGTCTAGACATATTACAAAAAAATATACAATTAATAAGATTCAAGTCACAGAAATTAAAATGTTCAACTAATTTTATTAAGTAAAACAGAACTGATCGTTGTAATTTTCTTAAATACCATCATTTTTATTGCGTACTAAGGCTACTAGCTGTAAATAAAAATAGTAAATACTCATTTGACCCCCCCCAAAAAAGGGTAAATACTCTTGAAAATTAGTCGTAAAAACTAAAATTAATCATTCCTTGTTATCGGATTAGGTGGGTGGGTCCCTTCAGACAACATATAGGTTTTTTCGAACAAAAAAAATTGGAAGAAAAAAAAAACACGAAATTGTTGGAGTTGGTGAAACAAACATTTGCAAAAAGGCAAAAATCAAAGATTTAGTCTCCAGCTTTTGTGAATCAAAATCGGCAAAAAAAAAAAAACAGAGATAATAGATTCAATTCAATTTCAATGGAGAGAGTGAATCAAACCTTCTTCTTATCTCATGGATCTCCAACTTTGAGCATCGACGATACCTTGGAAGCGAGACAATTCTTCAAATCATGGACTCACAAAGTTCTTCCCCACAAACCCAAATCGATCTTAGTCATCTCTGCTCATTGGGACACCAAATTCCCATCTGTCAACACTGTTCTCCGCAATTCCACAATCCACGATTTCTATGGCTTCCCTGATCCCATGTACAAGGTACAAAAATACCCTAACTTTGATCTCTCACCAGATTCACAAGATCATTGAATTGAAGGATGTGTAAAGTTTTGATTTTGAAAGTTTAAATCTCTCTACTGGGTCAATTTTAAAATGTTTTCAGCTGAAATATGAAGCCCCAGGAGCTATTGAATTAGGGAAGAGGGTAAAAGAGTTGTTAATGGGAGAAGGAGGAATGAAACGTGTGGATGAAGATACAAAGAGAGGACTTGATCATGGAGCTTGGGTTCCTCTTATGTTAATGTATCCAGAAGCTGATATACCAATTTGTCAACTCTCTGTTCAATCAAATCAAAGTGGAAGTTACCATTACAACATGGGTAAAGCATTAGCTCCATTGAAAGATGAAGGTGTTCTTATCATTGGTTCTGGTAGTGCTACTCATAACTTAAGGAAGCTTGATTTTAATATCACTAATGGCTCATCGGTTCCTTGGGCTTTGGAGTTTGATCATTGGCTTAGAGATTCTCTTCTTCAAGGAAGGTTAGAGAGTTAAAAGTTAAAACTTTTTTGCTGCTTCATTTTATGAAGAATCATTTTAATGTTATGTGTTTTTTGTCAGATATGGAGATGTGAATGAGTGGGCAGATAAAGCTCCGAATGCGAAAACCGCGCATCCATCACCCGAGCATTTGTATCCGTTACATGTTGCAATGGGCGCAGCGGGTGACGACAATGCAAAGGCAGAGCAAATCCACACAAGCTGGCAACTTGGTACCTTGTCTTATTCTTCTTATAGCTTCACTTCTTCCCTTTGAAACATTTTCATCTTTTATCGATTAAGCTTTTGTGTGTTTCGGTTCTCTTTAATAATCCAAATCTTGTCTTGTATACAGATCTCTCTTTACTATATAATGTATGAGTACCATGTGAATTTGAATAAATTGTGTTCTTTGTAAATGCATATTATCTGTATTAGCTTTCTGCAGTTCTGAACTCAATAATAATGTGTTCTTTTGTTTTCTAAATCATAAAAAAGTAATTCAACTTTCATTTTTCACCAAGAAGTCATACAAAAACAATCACACCAAAGATTATTGAAGAACTAAAAGAGAAGCTTACATGACCAAATGTTTTAGTTTTTGGGTTATGGGGTTTTCTTTTGGTGTATGAATATGCCAAGTGAATTTATAGGATTGTTAAAATAAAATTATATATACAATCCTCTTTTGATAAACAAAATTGAATAATATGGTTTCTCTTCTCTATCAATTTGTAGAAGTATCTCTATTAATTAATAAACTGACTCTTGATCATAAAGTAATTCATCTCACATTTACAGTCTGCTTCTTTCCCTGGCAAGTTAAAACTTAAAAAGAGTTTCACTTTAAATACAAAACCAAAAAAAAAAAGGAGTTTTGTTTACACTTCTTCTTATTTCACTTTGATCTTCTCTTTAATTTGCACCACATTCCATTTTTGGCATGAATCGTAGCACCGCTCACAAGTTCTACAGATTCGGGCGATCCACGCAGCTCCACATCGAATTTCTGCAACAACATAGCTAGTGCGACGGTCGATTCCATTAGGGCAAACTGGTCTCCAATGCATTTCCTTGGCCCTCCACCAAATGGTAAGAATGCAAAGTCTGATATGATCTGTTCTCATCATAACCACACAAAGGCAAATCTTGTTACAAGGCATAAAAGAGAGCTAAGTGCAGAAGATTTTTCAGTTTTACTGATTTCTTCTTTGAGAAAATTGCAAGTATTGGATTTTAACCTCGTTCGGATATAGTGCCCCGGGGCTTCGAGATGGATCAAAGCCTGCCCATCCTTCAATTCCATTGCTCTCCTTTGTTCTTAAAAACCTCTCAGGCTCAAAATCGTGGGGATTGTCCCAAAAGTATGGAGATCTATGGAGATTATACACCTGAAAGCAAATATACAATCGGGTAATCAAAGAATTGCGGTGTTTCGATGAGGAAGCATATACATACACAGAAGCTACCACTCACAGAAATGAAGATATCAGTCCCTTTTGGAACTTTATGACCTTCTTTTTCACCTTTGTATCCTCCTGTGGATGCAAGAAGTAGAAAGACATGGGAATTAGAGATATATGAGCTCTGGACTAAGTCATTCTCTAGTTATTGCAGAGATGTGATGTGTTAATGAAAGCAAATTTGTATACCAGGTAAGGTTTCTGGTTTGAGAGTGCGTCTGATGAGCAAAGGTGGCTGAGGATAGAGACGAAGGACTTCTACAACGATCAGTCGTATGTACCTGCATAAGCATGAAACAAAGCGGTCGTCGATTCAAATAGAAACCAAGAGAAAGATCAAAGAAGATATCTTTTGAGTTAACATACTCGAGCTTTTTCATCGATTCATAAGTAGGTGGACCTTCACCAAGCACGGTATCAATCTCAGCTTGAGCTTTCCTAATTTTTGCAGGATTCTGCGAGTTTCAAAAAGAGAATGCTAAGACTGTACAATGAGCTTTTAAGCAGTCATGAAGAAACACACAAAAGTGCATACTTGTGCGAGAAGATAAACAGCCCAAGTAAGAACGGCTGCTGTTGTCTCGTGACCAGCAATTAGCATAGTCATCAAGTCATCTCTCAGCTGTTGAAACAATTGTGGGAAAGAGTATGAATCAAACTCAAAAAGATGATAACAATATTGTTAATTAGAAAGTGATATAATCTTGCCTGTCTGTCATCAATATCAACACCACGCATATCAACTAAGAACCGCAAAAGACTTGCATCCTATGGATCCACGAGAACACAATGAGAAAATTTTCAAAATGGTATTAGAAAAAAGGATTGTTTAAAACATTTGCGCAAGATAAATGAATGCAGAACCTTGAGATTAGAGTAGTCCCTTTGCTGGAGCTTCTCTACATCTGTTTCCTGGCAGACCAAATAACAAAATGAGAATGAAACAACAGAACCAAGAGCATAGAAAAGTGAAATACCTGTCTTGTCTCTTTAGCATTTTGAATAAGTCCATCAAGGCAATCGTTTATAATCTTCAGATCTTTTTGGAACTTTCGTTGCCTCGGAACTATCCATCTCGCTGGAGGAAAATTCCAATAAGGGAAGTAGAACGTAGACCGATGCTCAGCTTCGAAAAGAGTTCCATAAACCGCCTGTGATGTAACAGGAAACATCAATGGACCAGCTTACCTCAAAAAGACTAGTGAATAGACAGTTCAATAGTAGAATGATTACCTTAATCACAGGGGACTCTTTTGTGACAGAGCCAAAGTCATAGTTGAACACACTAAGCCCTATAATATCAAGAGCAAGACTCGAGAATTCTGCTTCCAGATCCAACTCGATCACGTCCTCCCCACTTGAAACTTCTTTCTCCCTTAAGAGTTTCTCAGATTTCAATATCATTTTCTCTGAACAGTCACTAAATACTTTGACCATGGCCTCCAGATACAAAGTATGGAATCCAGGAGTTATAGCTGCAACACAGATTGAGAAGTAAACAATCATCAATGGCCATGGTACTGCAATATCTAAAACATAGAGATTACAACGTGCTTTGCTTTACCTCTTCTTCTTAACTTCCAGGTATCGAGGTCAGCCGGTATCAACCCTTTTCCCATAATCGGCTCTAAGATCTCAGCAAGAACTCCCTAGAGAAACACACAGGAGAACTTACTTAATACTACCAAAGAAAACAAAAGAAATGCTTCTTTCTCCAATCGAATACTATATTACCTTATCATAAGAAAACGCGTTTTCCCGAAGGACATGCCTTGCAACAATAGGATCTGAGATGACAACAAAGGCTTTTGGACCAAACGCAAGTTTGTACACTCCTCCATGCTTAAAGTTAAGAAAAACCACAGAATCAAACACACTTGTTATTAAGTGTATAAACATCTTCAAGTTGGGAATTGAATTACCTCCAAGAACCAATCGTAAAGCGATAAAAAGAGAGGCTTTCCAAACAAATCAGAGACAGCTCCTTCAGCAGTAGGCATTGATCCCAAATTCCCACCACTTAACAGATTAGTAAGAAGGTTACTTGCATTGTCCAAAATGTTACCACTCGTCTTTGGCTCTTTAGTATTAGTAGATTGACACCTAAAATCATGTAACCCCAACAAAATCATCTGAATTTCACAATCGACATTAAAAATCCAAACTTTATCTCAAAGTCAGCTTATTTCTAGAACCAAATCTCTAGATTTCAATCAAAGAGTAACAAAACTTCCCAAATTTCATCAATCCCAGACCTAAATCAAAAGCAGCAAACCCCACCTGATGGAAACAGAGGCTTTCCGAGGATTTATAGCGGAAAGAGATTGAGTGTTGAAACCGAAGAAGCAGTGATCGGTTCTACAGCCATGGAAGTAGGTGGAATGAGTAGCAGCGGCAGGGAAAGCCATGGCTGCCATGTTGATGATATGAAGCAAGAAAGTCTAAAGCTTGAAGATGATTGAAACATGTTAAATCTTCTTCTTTCTTATCCTTCCCTTTTTTGAAAATGGCCACTTCAAGCAGCAAGCATAACGACACAGCACTGCACTAGCAACCAGATTAGTGCTTAACCTGACACGTGTCCCCCATTTCCATCTTTTAATTTTTTTTAACTAGCTGAATCATCTCTGCTTTAATTTCAAATTTCTGTCATCTGTCTAATGAACTACTACTAAATTAATTATTATATATTTATTCAATATTATTGTATGAGTTAAAAAAATAAAATATATCTTGATATAAAAATTTTAATAATTTCAAGCTATCTAACAACTTGGATTAAATTACTTAGAGTCATATATTAATTTAGTATAAATATATGGCTTAGCACCATGCATGATTTAAGTTTTTTTTTTTTTTGATAAAATGTATGATTTAAGTTACGTGGATTGTTTAACGCCAAATGTTTAGATATTGAGTTTTCTATGTATGATTATACTCGTAACTAAGATCTTAGTTGAATAATTGTTGAACCATAGAAATTCCAGACGTTATAGTCGTATTTTAGGAAATGTTGCATACGTACGCTTAAAAAGAAATCAAACTATTCATAGTTCATGGTACAAAAGGAGTAGTTTATGAATCTTCTTGATTTTCCATGCGTTTTTAGATAATTTCTAGATAGATTATTCGATGTCTTGTGAAGAGGAGGACAGTTCTTTATTTATAATGATTTGAGGAGGTTTATGGTTTCTTTTTCTTTCTTGAATTAGGGTTACCTATTTGTCTAAGTTTTATTTTTCTAAGTTGATTTTCTTTTCTGAATTAATTAAATTGGTTTAAATCTTCATGGATCAATTGGATTGGAAGTTGAGAGAAGTCGGTTTTGATTTGGGTCAGATCTAAGGTAGGATGCTAAACTCGATACCAACAATAATTGTACATATATATTTTAAAATGATGTGTGCACGTTCAAAATTATTTTGATATAAGTATTTAGATGGAGGGAAAAATAAGAAATACTGTATTTGTTAAAGAGTAGATACAATATAAGACAGTAAAATGGAAACATAAAAATTTTACATAAAGTAGGTAAAAATGGAATCGTGTTTCTATATTTGTTTAATTATTGTTATATATATATATATATATATATGTTTTAAAAGTGATGTGTGTCCTGTCAAAATTGTTTTGACATTTCGATATAAGCATTTAAATGGAGGAAGTTATAAGAAATTCTTGTAATTTTTAAAGAGTAGGTAGAAAAAATAAATAGAAACATGAAAAATATTTACGCATGAAGGGGTAAAAAAATAATCATGTTTCCATATATTTCAGCATTAGTTGAATAATTGTAAGTATATATATTTTAAAATGATGTATGCACTCCCAAAATTATTTTGATTTAAGCATTTAGACCGAGGTAGAAATAAGAAATATCTCTATACTATTAAAAAAGATGTTTTGGACCTAGTACCAAACACATTTTTATGAAATAATTTTAGCATTGCATCCAAATAAATTTTTTTATTAAATTAAAATATTAAATATTTTAAATAATTGTTACTCTTATGTTAAATAATTAAAAGATTAAAATATTAAATATTTTGAAGGCTTCATGACGACAAACAATCATAGTCGTAAGGGGTACTCCAGCAAACGACCATGATTGTATGTCGTCATGAAGCCTTCAACCATCCAGAAGAAACCAAACCCAAGATTGGGTCCCTTCAGCTCTTTGTACATATCAAAGACAACTTAGAAGATAAGGGTTGCAGTGACTTTCCAGTATAAGAAGTACACAAGATCGTCGTGCTTGATCTTCGTCTAGCTAATGCAAACATGCATGGAAAAAATATCTTGTTGACTGAGGATGAAAGCATGAATGTGAGATTAGTGCCTATCTTGAAGCCTTGCCCTTAAAAAGGTTGTTTAAGATCATTTATTTTTAATATTTGTATTTGTTATAAATTATAAATAATGTAAAAGACTTTTGCATCACTTAAATAAATGACTCTGATTTTGGTGATGCATGCTATTGTACATAATATTTGCATCAGTTGTTGTAACTATGTTATTTTGTGTCAATTACAAAAAAGGATATTTTCTTTTACATCACATTGGGTAAGTAATTTTAGTATTTGCAACGATTATAATAATTGATGTCAATATTTTTATCACTTATAAATAATTAATATTAACACTAGTGTCAAAACATAAGTGATTTTAATAATTGTATAATTTATAATAACTGATTTAATAATTGTATCATTCATAATTACTTGATTTTAGTATATTTTATTTTATTTAAAATATTTGTGTCGGTTTCCATACCGATTTATTATAAAACTTGGGCCCAATAAATCAAATGGGGGTTTCCATAGAACAAAACAATAACATAACCATTTTTTCTCTCTGTACGATCTCAGATGACGAAGCAGTTTTTCTTCCTTTGATATCACCGTTTCCGGCCGGCGATGACTTTTCTGGCGTCGGTCGGCCCATTTTCAATCTTTAATTTCTATATCTCCTATTTATTCATAGAAATAAGTTCTAATAACACCAGTAAATGATACTCAAGATATTTCGTTAGAGTTTGATGTTAATCTTCCAATGTATCATCGTTGTTCTCTCCTTCCATGAGAGTTTTCTTCCGACCATAATCCGGCAAGGATCTCGAAGTAGTGTCGGTGACGTTCTGCCAAGGATATGTCTAGGCGGCTTCCCCAATTTCATGTTTGAAACCATGAACCTTCACCACCATCAAATCTCTGATTTTGATATTACTTTCCTCAAATCGGGAAAGAAATTCCATTCTCAGATGTGGGATCCAAGTATATCAAAGATCAAATCGGTGGTTAGGATCTGGTATTATTCTATCCCAATATCGTTGCCACTTTCCAGCCATCAACGATCAAAAATCAAAGCGCGTCGTTACACAAGATCAATGCCCCAAGGTCTATACGAAGTAGTTCACTATGAACTCATGATTTGGAATTCTCGATTGCATCGAGATTGTGAAGATGACCTCTCGACATTACCACAAGGCCCGCTTGATTTTCCAGATTGGATTTTGTTTTACAAAGACTTCAAGGTGTTAGAAATATCTTCATATATTTATGGATTGCTTTTGGAAAACTCATTACGACAACAACAATGGAAGAGAAGACAACAAATACTTCAGATAATTACTCGATCAAAGAATACATCATCAAGATTCACGATCGGTTCGGTGTCATTGAAAGTAGCTTACGACAAACGTAAGGATGTACAAAGTCAAAGGAGTATAAATATAAAGTCTACATTATTCTTAAGGACATGATTACAGACTAATTGGTATCATGTCAACTTTCCAAAACATGTAACGGATGCAATAGATTTTTCTTGTACGATTTGGAAAGCAAAAAAAGCAATGCCAATCAGGCATACATATCATATCAAAGGAATACGAATAGAGAAGAAGAAAAATAATAGCATACAATTTTTGTTAGCGTATAAGACTTACTTTGGAAGGAAGCAACATTTATTTTTGTTTTTTCTAATTTTTTATCTTCAATGTATGACGCATATATTTGCTTATGTAATAATTTGTAATTCGATGTTTTGTATTCGACTTTGTAATTCTTCTTTGTACTTCAATATATTAATGGAAAGTTTTGTCGTTAAAAAAAAAATCAAATGGGTTTTAGTAGTTTTAAGACTTTAATTAATACTCTCTCTGTTTCAAATTAGTTGTCGTTTAAGACTATTTCACACATATTAAGAAAACATTTAATTTTTCAGTTTTACCCCTAGTTAATATTTATTTGATATTATTTCATTGGTCAAGACATTAAAACAAGAGGGACAAAGTTGGAAATCTTATCAAACATATGCATTGAAAACATAAAACGACAACTAATATGAAACAAGTTTTAAAGTCTAGAACGACAACTAATATGAAACGGAGGGAGTAATTGGTAGTGCAACATGCAATACTTATAACTTCAATTGTCAAGAGCTCATTCTCTCATCATTCAATGTGGAACATTTAAAATTTTGTATGTTTTTAGTTTTGCATCATTTTAAAAATAATGCTATCCAAAATTAATAGATACATCAATTATCTAATTGATGTAAATTTATATTTTATATCACCTTTTGGTAAGTTATTCAAACTAATAGAAATTAATCAATTTAACTTAATTGATGTAAAACTAGTTAATAATAACATCAGTTAATATAATTTATGCTAAGTCATATATATATTTATTTTATTTATAAATAAGTGATTTAAACTAATATCACTTAGTTAAGTGATACAATTTAAGTGATGTAAAATGCATATTTTTATAGTGAGAGCATCTCCAACCTTATACACTATTTTGGTATTGAAACTATATTATTTTAGTGTAATTTGAACACTTAAACAGTTGTCTTCTCCAACCATAACACTAAAAATAATATTATATATTATTTTATTCTTAAATAAATTTTTATTTTGATATTTATTTTTTTTATTAATAATTTATTATATAATTATATTACATTAGAAACATATCATATTTAAAAAATATTTATTTTCTCATTTTATATCTATTTTTAAAATTATTTTATTTTTATATTATTTATTATTTAATTAATAAAATAAGTGAAAACTGTTTAGCGTTGTAAATAGTATCGCACCAAATTTTGTGTAACATTGTAGCATTACACTAAATTAGTGTAATTTTTAGTGTCCCATTGAAAAAGTTTTTGTGTAAAATCCAAATTAAAATAGTGTTTTGTAGTCTTATTGGAGATTAGCCCTGGGCAAGGATATCCGGATCCGGATTCGGATCCAAAAAACCGAATATCCGGGTATGGTGGATGATCCGGATAATAAAATTTTGGATCCGCCGGATCCGGATCGGGATCCGAATAGTAAGAAATTCTGGATCCGGCTAATTTTTGTTTTTTTTTAAATCTAAATCTGTTAAAAAAAATAAAAAATAAAATAAAATAAAAGGTTTTAGTACCGGATATCCAGATCCGGTCAAAAATCAAAATAATAATTATACTATAGTTAATTATTAAAAAAAAATAGATCCAGATATCCAGGGTTTACAGATTCGGATTCGGATATTCGGATCTGTTACATCCCTATTGGAGATGACATAACACTCAACAGAAAAACATATATGAGAAATATATGGTATTTTTTTGGCTGCCGAAAATATTTGGTATTTTTAAAATGAAATCGTTCCCCCATTTTTTCATACCTTTTTGGGTTAAATTTTGGTAGTCACGTACTCACGATTTGATAAAAGCTAAACAAGATGGAAAGTAAATAAAAAAACACATTCTAGAATTACTGTTGGTGAGAATTGAGAAATACAAATCGACAACATCAAAAGGCGACGACAGCATTTTTTAAATCCACGTGTCCTATAAAACAAAACCATTAAAACAACGGCTGCGATTCGTTTAGATGGTCTTCGTTTGACTGAGTCGAACCAATTAAAAATTAAATACAAGGAATGAGTCCATAAATACGCAACAAGGGCTAATCTATGATCTCTCGCATAAGTAAAAGAATAAAAAAAGATGGCCAACCCCAACAACGACTGGTCTCAGTTCTACAACAACCAACCCTTCTTCACCACCACCACCACCACAACCACCACCGCCACGTCAGCTGAGTCTCCTCTTAGCCCGGAAAGCCGCCGTGTTTCAAAGCCAACACGTCGGAGGTCCAGAGCCTCACGTCGTACACCCACTACGCTTCTCAGCACTGACACAGCTAACTTTAGAGCCATGGTCCAGCAATTCACCGGTGGTCCATCAGCCGTGGCTTTCGGTTCGTCGTCTTCTGGTTTTAGTCTTACCTCGTCGGATCCCACTATCGGAGCATCTTCCCTAGGCTATCAAGCACCTTGGCAATACACTAATATCCAAAACCAAACGGTTCATCATGAGCTACCTCAACAACAGCGACAGTACATGTACACGTCGTCAAACCACGTGAGCAATCTTAGCTATCCTAATGCAATGGTCTCCGATGGTTTTGTTGCGACGAATGTGACTAGAGACGGTGGAGGAGGAGGAGGAGGTTATGCTCCATCATCGGAGAGGAATCGTAATACTACTTCATGGTTGCAATGAGGAAACTGTGAATTATTCTTTAGAATTGTTTTCTTTGTTTTTTTTATCTTTTTTTTACTTTTTCCAAGAAAAATAGGATAAAAGGAAGAAATGTTAGGTACTGACTTTGTTTGTAGCAGAATGAAAACTTTGACTATTGTAATATTGTATGGTTGTGTTTGGTTTAATTTTCATATTTTGAGGATCTATCTCTTTTGTTATAATAACTTCGTGGACGCATATATTGAATAAAATGAAATAGCATTTACCAATGGGAAACATCGTCAAAATATATATGTGAATAATCTCTATAACACTATACTATTAAAATTAAAGTATAAATAAGTTACTCATGTATTCAAACAAACTCTAATTAATTCTCTATAATTCTTACAACCAAACATAATTTTTTTTTTTATCTAATATTATGATTTAATAGTATGAATTATGATTCTCCTATCACCTTTGTTTGATCTTATTTTTTGAATTTTTTGAATGATTAGATAACACATATATAGTTAATAAAATTTTAGATTTTTTTTCTGCATATGTCATGATTCAATTTTTTTAAAACAAACATATACTACTGAATCGATAAAGAAAAATGTGTGTGTTCGATATACCATATCGGCTAAAAAAATTGGACAATGGTTCAGAATCATATTATAAAAATTACCAAAATAATATCAAATACAAATGACCATGAATCTTGACTTATCAATCATCCAATTTTAAATATTTTATTCAGTTTAATCTGGTTTTTCGGTTGAACAAATTTAACCTTGTTAAGTTTTAAAATATTATAAGTATCTAAACTTTTAAAAAGTTTCAAAATAATTGAAATATTTAAAATTTAAAATACCTCAATTACTATAAATATTTAAACTTTCTTATTAATTTACATGGACATATTTTTGTTTAAATATTAAATCATAAAAATATTAGATTTAAATAACTAAAAGTTATACACTCTATATTCTCTTTTAAAATTTTAAATTAAATAAAATTATTTAAATTGGTGTTTGAAACGATATTCACGGGGTTGCCTCCCACTAAACTTTTTTTTTAATTCGTTTTGTTCGGCCAGTAATACTTGATCACGGGTCAATGTGAATTTTGTTGGTTTGTTTTCATAGATTGTACAGAATTTATAATTAATGGATTTCAACATTGAACCTAATACTGATTAGTGCAATATCGTTGAATTTACTATACCAACTGCGGGTCTAGATCCAAGTATAAAACAAAAAAATTATAAAATTATAAAATTATAAATTATAAAATACATAAAATAAAATAAATAAATAAAACTATTGTTTTGTTAACTAACGAATCAAAATTATGCAAATATTTTCATGTATGTTTTCAATGATTTGCTCTAAATTGTTTCAATGATAATAAAAAAATGATTTTTTGGCGTATAATTTAATCAGACAACATAAATTTTCTACTACTACATTAAAACACTTCGATAACTAAACCACGTTAAATATATTATAAATATTTATAAATATAATTAAATTATAAAAATACAAATATCTATATATATATTAAACAAACAAAATAAAGGTATTTATAAACAGTAAAGAAAAAAATAGCAAGTTAAAATTACACATAGAAAGTTAAAATAATAAGTTTAAAATAAAAATAATTATAAACAGTAAAAAATAAAAAATAAAATACAAAATTATATAAAAACAATTGAGTGATCCGCATCCCGCGGTGTACTCCGAGTTTGAATCTAGTACATTATATATATATTCATAACTTTTTTCGACTACAAAACTATAATGTGAATAATACATTATATATATGTTCCTAGTTTACTTGTATCCTAAAAACTTTTTAAAACTATCGTCTGGGATCAACAGACCGATAGCTCTAAGTTTAATAAATGGCATTGACTCGTATTGGCATTCATACTTTTATGAATAACAACAAGTTTCAAAATAAGTTTATGAAGATTTTTTTTTAAACGATACCAACTTTCATTTCTTTTGATTTCCCAAAAGTCTTATGGATCATATAATTGTATTCCCTAACATCGAAGAACCTAATTAATAATTAAGACTATATGAGTATCATAATTTATATACGTACAGGAATTTGATTATAAGGTCTCGTATTGTGACTTCGAAGTCTTAATTAATAATTGGTTGCATGGGTGTGTCTGTGTGTGAAACTAACTTTTGAAAAACTAAATTAAAGAATCTCTTTTGGCAATAGTTTCGAGTATCATATGACTTGTACATCGGAAGTTGTGATTGTCTTTTTCTTCCTTGTGATGATTACTTTAAGAAAAGTATTTGTATTACGTTAGCTTTCAATTTAATGAAGAATTTTCTCCAGAGAAAGAGAAATAAAGAATATTACTTCGCCGTTGCCTTTTGTTCGGAAACAAGGGAAACTGAGTCGGTGAAGTTAGGCTACCAACATGTGAAGAATCTCACGTGATGTTTTTTTTCTTTTTCCCTTTATTTATTTCCTTTATGCTTTTAGTTTTTGGTTTTTGATTTTTTTTTGTTTTTGGTTTTTGATTTTTGATCAGAGACAAAATCTCCTAAAAACTCGTATAAGTGAGATTTTGGATTTTCTTTACAAATATAGAAAAACCATCAAAATTTAGATTCTCTAATTTTTAGAGAATCTTTTTTTTTAAATTATGAATGACAAAAAAATAGATTTTTTGAAAATTTAAAACTAAAAACTACTCTAGAAACCAATGACATTCAAGGCCTTAATCTCGCAAATAGAAAACTAGTTTATATTGGAAAACAAATTCTGAGTGACAACAAAACAAAAATCCTAAAGATAGGAAGATCATACGTTAAAAGTTAAACCTCACAAAAGTCCTAACGAACCTAAAATGAATCCAAGCCAGGATTAACCAATTTGAATTTCAATTTAAAGTTCTAATAATTCAGGTTGTGTTCTTTCAAAACCGATTAAAGACGACAACCAAAAACCAAATTCACATTTCCGAAGAAAACAAATACAAACGGTGAGAACTGAGAAGCGACGTGAGAGTGAGAGACAGGGAGGAAAAAAAAATGGAAAACAAGAAAACAAATACAATTATACAAACGGCAAAGATGGGTTTAGACTTTAGAGCTTAGAAGAATGTGAAATTTTTACTTATCCATTGTTTTCAAAGATTGATCAATTCAGATAAAAAAAAAATCGCCTTTAAACTATGTTTAATAATAGCTGAATTCGCGATCGATGAATTTTAGCTGAATAATCACCAATTAAACCCAAACCTATAAGCGAGACATTTAACTGTGTAAGTTTAACTATATAGCTAGTTGGATCGTTTTGGTTACTTGTCTAGTCTTAGTTATTGTTATCAACATAACTCAATTGGAAAACACATGGATTCCTAATTCATTAAGTAATTAAGAAATGGAGTGTGAACGTTCATATTACATCTTTTACCTTTATTTCTAAGCTGTAATTTTACAATAAATCATTCATGTTTGGGTAAATGTTATTACACTAACTATAGATAAATCTCATGTTGGACTCGTACCCCAATGTGTATGAAACGATCAGACAGCTGAAGTCATTATTCACAGTCCGTCTTATGTCATCAGACTCATCACAACATCACTACCCAAACAACCTAATACGAGACGATCAGAATACAAACGAGGGAGGAATTAAAATCAGGTCAATCTCTTGATCAGAGAAGGTAAAAAGCCCAACGCTAAGCACCTTAGAAACATCTCTATACGACAAAAAGGTAAGAAAATACTTATTAGAAACTCTCCTAAAAGATGGATATTTAAAAGGAAACAATGGTTACTATTTCTAAATATTTTATTTTTTCTCCCCAAAAAATAATTTTAATAATTTGAACCAATTGTAATATAGTTAAAAATGAAAATCAGAATGAAATAAAAATGGTAAAATATCAATTTTTTTATGAACAGAGGAGTATTATTTGCTGCATGTGCATAGAGATTATATAGACATGCTCACAAGACAAATACAACATATACAAAAGATGCATCCATCTACCGTTAAAAGTTACGAATATATTATAAATAAAATAGATCTAACTCACGTTTAAAAACTATTTCAAATATCGAAAATTGCTACATATTTTATAAAGATCGCAATGCTCAAACATCCAAAATCGACAGTTTTTATAGAGTATTATGAATAGCATGATTAGACTCACATATATGCGAAAACGACAACCACATGTAACCGGCCCAACATGTCCCCATGCAATCCAAGAGCACAAGTTCTAGTTCTGATCCGTTATTATCCATTAACTAGGTCAATACCTACGTTACGCCACATAGTTTTTTTATTTATTTTTATATAATATTTTTACATTTAGTATATGGTTTTCATATTGTAATTTATTTTAACTTTGAATCATGATCAATTTCTTTATCATAAAAATTTAATACGGTTGTATTAGTA
Source organism: Cardamine occulta (assembly GCA_028015245.1). Taxonomy (NCBI): domain Eukaryota; kingdom Viridiplantae; phylum Streptophyta; class Magnoliopsida; order Brassicales; family Brassicaceae; genus Cardamine; species Cardamine occulta. Next base: position 12,422,845 of record CM051386.1, on the reverse strand, counting down.
ACAAAGTTTTAAGTTTTTCTTCAATTTATAATTTTATTTTTTAGTTACATAATAAAATCCCAAATTATTTAATAAAAAAAAAATCAAAACGATAAAAAATACTTCTTCATGGCATAACTATTACTTATCACCACAAAAACTATTATTTATTCATGGCATATACAAAAGATACATACATCTTTTGTATGCATGGCATCTTCATGGCATAACTATTACTTATTCATGGCATCTTTATGGCATAACTATTACTTATCAATAGATGTTGTTACCATTGTGATGATTCAACCATTGTTTCATGTGTTTATTTGTTTTCATCCAAGAGACTCATGTCATAACAATCTTTTGACATGATTTATCATCATCCGTAGATAGTAGTTTTCAATTGATGATAGATTGATGCTAACTTCTCTGCCGAAACTGCTTCCTCTTTGTTGTGTAGACCAATTCTTGGTTGTCTTATCCCACATGAACATTTGAGGAAAGTGATTATATGTAAGGCTATGTTCAAGGATCAAGTTGATTAGTTTTCATCCACTTAATGAACATTGTTTCTTGGTTGTGTAAAATTATATATAATCACTTTAATCTAAGTGAATACCCATGCATACGCGCGAGTTTTTATTTATATATTTTCTCAACAAATATATTTTACTAATTCAGTTCATAAATTTAAAATGGGTGTAATGTCTACAAAGCTTAGTATATGATAAAAGATCTGCTTTACTATTTGAAATGCTTAGAAAATAAGATCGTGTGTGTGGTGGTAAAAATATGCGCTTTTTTTTTGTTTTTATCATATATAAAAAGATCCCAGTTTGTTGGAGTAAAAATCGTCTTTTAATATTTTGAAGAATATATTGCAAAGGATATATGTATTGATATGTTCACTAGTAAAGCAGATCTTTTATCATGTACTAAGAATATATTGTGTGGAATTGAAATAAATTCATTGGTAGTCAACTTTTTCATTTATTGATATGGCATCACAATAGTTCATAAAAATTAATTTTTGAGAGACACATTGTATCAATTTTTTTAGAGATACACTGCATTATTACTGTGTTGATTTAGATAGAATATTCTCAATAAGAAAAAACCACCGCCACTCAAACGATCCGTGACATTTTAAAAATTCTGGTTTTGATTAATGTGTTTGCTACAACCATTACTATAAAGGTCGAGAAAGAAAAATCTATATATATTTTTTTCCAAAAAATACGAAATAATAAATTGTAATGTCAGTATTCAAACATGGCCGACTATAGTCATCATCTCTCAATTGATTTCACAATAAAGTTGTCGTCTATCAACTTTTGGCTTCAAATGTGAAATAGAAGAAGATAATTATTTTCCCTTATTTTATTTTAGTTTGTAAATTCGAACAAATGCAAATAAATTGAAAAAATAGTAGAAACACACAAAAACATTAACCAATTTATAGAAAACCGCATTGGAGGGAAAGCCACAGAAACTACGAAAACAACATTTAACAAATCCAAATCCTAAAAAAGCTCCGACCATAAAATTTCAAAGGAAGAAGAAGAAGAAATGAGCACAGCTTCAGATCGGCCGGTTAGAGTCTACGCCGATGGGATCTACGATTTGTTTCACTTCGGTCACGCTCGTGCCATCGAACAAGCCAAGAAATCGTCAGTTTTTTTTTTTTTTTCTATTTTTGTTTGCCGGAATTGAGAAATTAGGGTTTGAGTATGTGTGTTTATGCGTTTTCCGGCGCCGGCGAATTTATGAATTTTACATTTTTTGGAATTGAATTGGAAAAAAAAAACAAAAAATAGGTTTCCGAATACGTATCTGCTGGTAGGATGTTGCAATGATGAAATTACTAACAAATTCAAGGGGAAGACTGTGATGACTGAATCTGAGCGCTACGAATCTCTAAGGCATTGCAAGTATGTTTCAATTCTGTGGAATCATCATTGATTTTGGAGCTTTGTTGAATTTGGAGTTTTGTTTATTAAAAATGGAGTTTTGTAAACAGATGGGTTGATGAAGTGATTCCAGATGCTCCTTGGGTTCTCACTACAGAGTTTCTTGATAAGCATCAGATAGATTACGTAGCTCATGATGCTCTTCCGTAAGTTTTTGTTGTATATTCACCATTAGAGAATTTGAACAGGTTAGTGATTTGTAGTTTGTGCTTAACTGTAGCTATGCTGATGCGAGTGGAGCTGGAAATGATGTTTATGAGTTTGTAAGTATCAACATTGAGTGGTTCTTCTTCTTCTTCTTCCTTTGGTATTTGAACTTGTTAAGACTCATGCGGTTTCTTGAATGTTTGGAGTTGATTTTTTTGCAGGTAAAGTCGATTGGGAAATTTAAAGAAACTAAACGAACAGAGGGGATATCGACATCAGATATAATCATGAGGATAGTGAAAGATTATAATCAGTATGTGTTGCGTAATCTTGACCGAGGATATTCAAGAGAAGAACTTGGTGTCAGCTTCGTTAAGGCACAGTCTCCATTTTTATTTTGTCCCTATCTTGGTTTCGTCGATAACCAATATCTCCTTGATGTGATGATCTAACATGATAACATATAACATGTTTTGGGCTTGTTTACTATACAAACAGGAGAAGAGGCTTAGAGTGAACATGAGATTGAAGAAACTACAAGAGAAAGTTAAAGAACAACAAGAAAAGGTGGGGAGGCTAGAAATCTTTACTTATGTGTTTATTAGACGATGTTGCTTCATTTGATTTCTTTATGCTCAGCTTGTAATAGTGAGAATTGCAGTTAAATTATCTTCAGAGGGCTTAATGTGTAATCTCTGAATCCTGAAACTTTTCTGTTTTTCTTTTTTTGTTTTTGCAGATACAAACAGTAGCAAAAACTGCAGGGATGCACCATGATGAGTGGGTTGAAAACGCTGATCGATGGGTTGCTGGATTTCTCGAAATGTTTGAAGAAGGTTGTCATAAAATGGTAAGCCCAGTTAAAAAAAAAAAAAGACGATCATTTGAAATTTCAAGCATGAGTGCCGTCGCTAATGTAAGGTTGAGTCTTTTTTTCTCAGGGAACAGCCATCAGAGATGGGATCCAACAGCGGATATTGAGGCAGGAATCAGAAGAGAACCGACGCATGCTTCAAAATGGACTGACAATTTCCGAAGACAAGGACAATGAACAAATGTCTATTGACGATGAGTTTGAAGATGGAGAGGAAAATAGTCAAGATCATGAAGATTGCTCTGTGAGCAGCAACAAAGAGATTGAGAAAGTTAAGAAATGAGAGTTTTTTTTTTTTTTTTGCCTCAATTAAAGTAGAGATGGTGAATATGTTGTTTATTAAATACAAGTATTTCCAGATACAGAATCAAAATCGAATAGATTCCACAGCTTGTTTATTCTACTACTCTGCTTCACATTCTCTGATCTATGATAAAAACACTAGAAATTAGAACATTTCCATTCATAGAAAAATAGCTGAATTTCTTTTTAAAATAAACCATCAAAGGTATTAGTATAATATTGAATATGAAAAGATTGAATTTTACATAATAATCTTAGCAATTGAAGGATTTGAGAAGCTTGAAATCAGCTACTGAATCTCTCTTCTTCTTCGATTTCTTGAAGTGTTTTGAAGCTGCCTTTAGCACACCATCCCATGCCTAAACGGAAAAAACACATTTCTTAATAGAGATATATAGACCCAAAAATCTATATGATAACATCATCTATGCATGTAAGTACCTTGGTAGGAAGAGGAAAGCAACCAAATTTAGGAGATTCTTCATTCTTCATTGAAGACATGTCTAATTTCACTAACTTACTCCTTTTCTTGTTCTTCTTCATTGACATCTTGTTCATCTTCTTCTTGGGTTCTTGAAACTCTCCGAGCTCAAGATTCCGACAAACGTAACTGTCGGAGTCTAGATCGGAAGGACTTGCGTAATTTCGAGGCAAGAGAGGAGACCAGAGAGAGCTCTGTGTGTAATCGAATCCGAAAGCAGAGTTATCTGGAAATTTGCAGAGAAGCTCTCGACACATTATTGGTTGTAAGTATTCAACTACTTTTGTTGTAATAAGAGGAAAATTCTCCTTTTCTTCTTCTTCCTGTTCTTGTAGATCGATTGGATTAACCATTTTGTTTCAGATCTTTCTTTTTCAATGCCTTTTCTGAGTTTCGTTTTAGGTCCTTTTATATTTTGAGTTGGAAGGATGATGAAGAAGAAAGATGACCGTTGGGGTCGGATTTTGGGACACGTGTCGTCTAATTATTGGATTAAGAAACGACTTTATGTCCGAAAAGTTACCGTTGAAGACTAGATATTGCGATCGGCGCAGGAAGACAGTGTACAGTGCGCAAGGCCGAATCTAAAACATTTTAATTATTTTATCTTAACGTTACATTATAGAGAGATTCAATCCAAATGTGAAGACCAATTTCAATTTGTATCGATTTTAATTAATTGGTTTGAGATTTCAATCACTTGATTAAGATCGTCTCTCGTTCATTTTAAAATACTACCTCCATGTCACAATAAATGTCAGTTTTTTTTTTTTGTTTTTTTTTACATATTGCTAAAACAAATATAGTAAAATATCTAATTTTTACAAAAACAAAAACATAATAAAATATCAAAATTACCATCAAAATTCTGAAAATATCATAAAGTTGAAGTTTAGAAAGGGTTCTTAGAATTCTTTTTTTTTTGTCCTACTAATAATTCCAATGTCAACAAAGGACCTCTACTTGTACTAATCCTAATGAACTTAATTAGTCTAAGAAACTAATCTGGTAAGATATAACCTAGGGCATGCTTAGAGTTGGAACAAAGCTCCAAACTCAAAGGGCATCAACAAAAAACCAAAGAAATGAAAATTCTCAACAATTAAAACAAAAGAGAATTCGCATTTACTAAGATAGCTAGCATAGGAGACGCTACACCAAGATCCAATCAAGTAAATCCATCAGAATAACTTTTTAACGTTTCAATGGACATATTATCATCTTATAGATTTATTTATAGTATTATCATTTTTTGGATTTACAATCATATGAAAATATATCTTGTAAGTCAAATAAAACTGTATCTCGTTACTAAGGATCACCTAGTAAAATGCAAAGCGAACAAGAACATGATATTGTTGGAACTCAATTTTGACAAAAATATCTTAAGCTAAATTTTTGGAACTGAAATGATCGGATCTTGGGGTATTTAGAATTCTTGTAATGAGCACTATAAGATAATGTAGTTACATGTCAAAATCGAAATTAATTGGAATGAGAAATAAATGTCCGAAGTGGATAATTTGGAAGGCTTATAAAACTTATAATTTTGACTAAGTATCAAAATGAACAAATGTCCCACATTGGATAGAGAGAAAGTTGACCTTTATGCAAAGCCACACACATCCGCAGCCGTTGTGCCGAGCTGGGGTTGGGCTTGGATCTTGGTGAATGTAGACCTTTGGGCCACAAAGGCCTATTCTTCTTGGGACAAATTTTTATTAATAATTTAATTAATTCTTCTTAAAGATTTTTGCATAAATTCGGATAGATCTAGAAGTTTCTAGATTGTGTCCAATTTATTTTAGTAAATATTTCTGAATCTTTATCCTTGCAGAACAAGACATAAATATTATATTTCGAGCTGATCCTTGTGCGATAAGGAAGAATATTATGTCAATATTTCTAAACTTGCGGATCAAGCTAAATCTCGCAGAGCTTATCCCTAGCTTGGGGATCAAATTACTCCTCCCTATAAATAAAGTCTCATCTCATTCTCTCAAATGATCAGATTGAGTTAAATCAAATAACGAAACAAACAAAGCTTCCAGCAATCTTCTTTTTCTCTTTCTAAGTAAGTCTCGAGAGTATAGCGTAGATAATAGTTTGTAGATTCTATAATCAGGTGTAGCGATTATAGTCTCACATGGTTGTATCCTGGGATTCAGAATCTCATCAAACCCCCCCCCCCCCCACACTGCGGGAGATTTATTGAATTAAAGAAAGAGATCATATCTCGCCTCCGCGTATTTGTCTTTTCTTAATCGGATTTTCGTTCGTGATTTTCAATTCGAGATTTCACAGTCTTACAATTTTAATTCAATAAATCTATTTCTTGCTTAGAGCTCTAAACAGATGGGATCTTACGAACAACGAATACGCAAAAAGAAAAAAAAATTATGCGAAAGCCTTTGGCAGATTCACGAAATTTATTTTTCTTTAAAGATCTACACGATATGAAAACAACGTTTAAGAACACTTTTACTGGTTTCTGGGAACGTTTATTAGCAAGCTTTGGTGATATTCACATAAACTCAAAGCGAATTCTGAAAAAGTTTTTCAGAGAATGCATTGTATAGCAAAATTAATTAATTTTAATTGCTTATACATAATTTTAAACACTGATTAAATTCTGTGTTTTTTTTGTGAACAAATTCAGAATGACTAATAGTGTTGATAATGCCATTGATGGAACCGTTGGAGATAATTCTCATAAAATCGGGTCTTGTGATTCGTCACCCTATATTCAGTTTGGGAGTGGTCTACCATATGTGAATTCGTTAGTGCCTAGCGCTATAAGCGTAGGACTAATGCCGAAAAAGTTTGGTGAGATTGGTTTAAGATGTGGAATTAAAAGATCTATTTCTTAAGACCACTTAAACCATGTAATAATTGTTGCAAAACAATGAGTTATCTCAGAAAATGTGGGGGAAAGCGTTGCTTACCACATTAAAGCCATTGGCAAGATGTTATATGAGCTTTCAAAAGGTAAAATACATTTGTACAAACACCTGAAAGTGTGGGGGTGTCTTGTAAAAGTTACAGTATCAGCTCCTAAAATGGTTACAAATAGACCAACCCCTATGGATTGTAATCCAATGGGAAAAAAAAACTAGTACCGGCATCATGTGTACCCTATGATAGTCGATTGACTATAGGTCGGATACTGAGTTTTGTGTATAATGGTTAGTTATGTCTTTAAGTATACAAAATAAAACCATTAGACATTTGATCTCAACGGGTGTAATCATTGTGGATTATATCAAGTCGGCCAATAACCTAGCAGATCCCTTTACAAAAGGATTAGCAAGAGATCAAGTTTTGAAATCATCAAAGGGAATGGGTTTGAAGCCTATGACTTAAAGAGGATGTTTGATGGATACCCTACCTACCAGATTGGAGATCCCATGATGTTGGTTCAAAGGGACAACTAAATCAAGTAAACTCTGATAAAAGCATTGAAAGACGTTATGTCACTACCCAGTTCTTAGATGACCAACAGCGCTTCCTATATGTGTAAAGGATAAGCGTAGCTTTTAATGAATGAATCCATAGCTTTCATATATGCAAAGTATTACAGGATACTTTAGTATATGATAGGAGCGAGTGGAAATGTGAAATAAGGCCGTTTCTAGGAGGATGAAGATGAGGCTATATTCTCCAAGTTCAGTCATGATTAATAGGCAAGTTCAAGGCCACAATGAACACAATAGATAACTTATTTCTACGAGAAAATGAAACTAGGTTGTATCTGTTGTCTAAGTTTACATTTAAATCCGGGTGGTTCATGACATCATGTTCACACCTGGCCAAGTAAACTCGATAGATATTAACAATGAGTGATTCAAGGCTGAAATATGCTATGACCTCATACACAGTGTTTTTCATTTATACTCTCGAAAGTATGTCAGTCGTGTCAGTCAACTCTGTCTAGTCTATCGAGTCTACAGAGTCGTCATATGTTTAGAGTCATTTATATTCATGTAGGAGATTGTTGGAACTTAATTTTGACAAAAGATCTTAAGCCAAATTTTTGGAATTAAAGTGACCGGATCTTGGGGTATTTAGAATTCTTGTAATGAGCACTATAAGATAGCGTAGTTACATGTCAAAATTGAAGTTAATTTGAATGAGAAATAAATGTTCAAAGCGGGTAGCTTGGAAGGCTTATAAAACTTGTAATGTTGACTAAGTATCAAAATGAGCAAATATCTCACATTGGATAGAGAGTGAGAGAGGGATGACCTTTATACAAAACCACTCACACCCACAGCCGTTGTGCCGAGCTGGGTTTGGGTTTGAATCTTGGTGAATATGGACATTTGGGCCACAATGACCTATTTTTCATGGGACAAATTTTTATTAATAATTTAATTAATTTTCCTTAAAGATTTTTGCATAAATTCGGATAGATCTAGAAGTTTCTAGATTGTGTCCAAATTATTTTAGTTTATATTTTTGAATCCTTATCCTTGCGGAACAAGGCAGAAATATTCTATTTCGAGCTGATCCTTGCGCGATAAGGAAGAATATTATGTCAATATTCTAAACTTGCGGATCAAGCTAAATCTCGCAGAGCTTATCCCTAGCTTGGGGATCAAGCTACTCTTTCCTATAAATAAAGCCTCATCTCATTCTCTCAAATGATCAGATTGAGTTGAATCAAATAACGAAACAAATAAAGCTTCCAACAATCTTCTTCTTCTCTTTCTAAGTAAGTCTCGAGAGTGTAGTGTAGATAATAGTTCGTACTACTATAATTGGGTGTAGTGATTATAGTCTCAACACGGTTATATATTGGGATTCAGAATCTCATCAAACCGCCACACTGCGGGATATTTATTGAATTAAGAAAAGAGAACATATCTCGTCTCTGCGTATTCGTCTTTTATTAATCAAATTTTTGTTAGTGATTTTCAATCTGGGATTTTGGAGTCTTACAATTCTTTTGGTTTGTTTAGAAAGATTAAAATACACAAACATCTCGGTTGTGAGATTGCTTTTGACTCGCGTGTAAGATCAAAACAACATAAGGTATCGATTACCGATTTTAGTACCGATGTGATGATGAGCTCAAGATTTGAGTCCTCGTAGGCAACAAGGATGTGCACCAATTGGTGATCAAGCACTTCTTTTGCTTATCAGTTATGTTTATTCTCTAATGGTTTAGTATTTTAGAAAATAACATTTCATCATTTTAACGTTAGTTTTATAATATGTTCGTTAAACCTAAATTATATTTATTTTTTCAAAATAGCAAATTTAAAACCATTTGACCACCGTATAGATCGACCCAATTATCAAATGAACCTATCAACTTTTTCAGTTTGGTTAAAAAATATCGCTTCTTGGAGAGACTTGGTGGTTGTTTAGAAATTTTGATGATATTAAAGGGTAAAAAACTAAAAATGATTTATCTAGTAGTGCAGAAAGAAAATTTGGGTTTCATCCAAGGTGTAAGAACATGAAACTAACTCACTTGTGTTTCACGGATGATATAATAGTTTTTTCAGATGGCAAATCACACTCCATTAAGGGGATACTGGAGATTTTTAAAGAGTTTGCTGCGATCTCAGGGTTACACATTAGTCTTGAGAAATCAACCGTCTACATGGCGGGTATCTCTTCCTCTTCTAGAGATGCATTTTTGGCTTCTTTTCCATTTGCATATGGCTCTCTTCCTGTCCGCTACTTGGGTTTGCCATTGTTAACTAAGCGGATGTCCCTAGCAGATTGTCTACCACTTATTGAGAAGATCCGTTCACGAATAAACACATGGAAGCATCGGGCTTTATCCTATGCAGGGAGGCTTCAATTACTAAGCTCAGTTATATCTAGTCTCACAAACTTTTGGATTTTCTGTATTTCGTTTTCCTAGTGTGTGCATAAAGGAGATTGAGAAGATATGTTCGGCTTTTCTTTGGTCAGGGCCAGATTTAAATACTCGAAAAGCAAAAATTGCATGGACTGAGGTTTGTAGGCCAAAGAAGGAAGGTGGTCTGGGAATAAAATCAATTGCTGAGGCAAACAAGGTCAGCTGCTTTAAACTTATATGGCGAATAGTTTCAAGGAAAAACTCTCTATGGGTTACCTGGATCCATACGCAGTTGATTCCCTCTGGATCCTTCTGGTCGATAAAGGAAAACACGAGTATGGGATCTTGGATGTGGAGGAAGCTTCTAAAGTATCGAATGCAGGCAAGGGTGTTTGTTAAGATGGAGGTAAGGAGTGGTAATCAAACTTCTTTTTGGTATGACAACTGGAGCTCATAAGGGAGGCTTCATGAAATTCTTGGCGACAGGGGTTTCATCAATCTAGGAATTAAATCTGAGGCCACACTCGCAGACGCTCTCCGGCTTCATCGGCGAAGGCGCCATCGAAATGAAATTCTGCACATCATAGAGAGTGAGTTGGATAGACTGCGAGAGCTGGGCAGCACAGAAGAGGATATTGCTATGTGTCGTAGACCAGATGGCACTTTTAAATCCAATTTTTCTAGCTCTGAGACCTGGGAACAGATTCGCCACGCAGGGCAAGTTATAGAGTGCTACTCCGAAGTACTCTTTTCTTTTGTGACTGGCTACGCACAATAGATTATCTACGGGAGATCGAATGCTAGCTTGGAATAGAGGAGTTAATGCTTCCTGTATTTTTTGCCAACACTCGATGGAGACCCGTGATCATTTGTTCTTCGAATGCACATTTTCTTCTCAGATATGGGAGGCCTTGACGCGCAAACTATTCCACCAGCACTACACCAATACCTTTGCAGGGATCCTCTCGCTTCTTTCAGGCTCCACTCTTAACAAGACGATCAGTTTTATTCTACGTTATGTTTATCAAGCAACGGTTCATAAAGTTTGGCACGAAAGGAATAGACGGAAACATGGTGAAATTCCACACTCATCAGATCATCTCATTGCCTTCCTTGATCGTATGGTTCGTAACAGGATTACCTCCATCCAATCGCTTGGCTTGTCAAAGTTAGAGGACGGCTGCATCGTCTGGTTTGGCTCTCGCGCCTAAAAGAGCACATTAAGCCCATAAAAACTCTACTCGCAATTCTATTTTTCTTCTTTCTGCTCAAAACACATTCTAAACAAGGATGCATATAATGTAACAAAAGTTTTGTTTGAATAAATTTTATATTCATACAAAAAAAAAAAAAAAACTAAAAATGAAAAGATTTTCGTTTAGTTTTTTTTTCTTAAATTTTTTTAATAAGATAACTCTCATTGATCGGTGATTTCTCCAAGTTGCTTTTATGTGTGTTTTAGATGCGTTAGTAAAATAAGGAGAATAATTTTGATAACCATTGTAAAACCTTGTAACTTACAGTCTTACATATATACAATATAAATTATATAAATTAATACTCGATAAATTAATAATCTCTCAAAATTAATAATTATTCCGGTTCTGAGTTGGGTCGGTGTAATAATTAACACATTTCGATAAGATATAAGATAATAATTTTTTTAAAATCTCTATGTAAATATATGGTTCCACTAATAACATAAATTTATAATCATATAAATTTATTATATATATATATATATATAATATTTTAGTGAAATATGATTTTAGTGTTGTTTATTTATTCGTAAATTTATAATTTTGTTGGAATTTATCTCTATTTTTTCTTAAAATATCAAAAATATATGATATTATCTTCTCAAATTGCATTAAAAATTAAAACAATATATATATGCAATGATTATTTCCTAATGTGTAAATGCATTAAAACATATCAAAGTATTGTCTTCATTTTTTTCTACTTTCTATATAATATTTTCTGAAATTCGGAAAAAATTCTCTATAAATTAATAATTAATAATTTATTAATAAATTAATAACCTCTATAAATTAATAAAATTCTCCTCTCAATATTATTAATTTATAGAAGTTTTACTGTATATATAACTGCTTAAAATAAAGATTGAGAGCAACAACAACATTTAGATCACTAAGAGAAGTAAAAAACACACACAATATAGAGCTAATCATCATTTTATTGAGGCAAATCAAAAGCGATGGTCAAGGATTCTTAAACACAGAGAGATCATCAAATCCAAGAACCACTTGAAAGCGGCGGAGGTTAGTGAGTAATCTATGGCTTTAGCTTGGAGTTTTCGGCGGAGACCTGGGGGTACCTGGAGCTGGAGCACCGGGAGGCCTGGCAGTGCCTGGAGCTGGAGCACCGGGAGACCTGACGGTGCCTGGAGCTGGAGCACCGGGAGGCTTGACAGTGCCTGGAGCTGGAGCACCTAGAGGTCTGATGGTACCTGGAGCTGGAGTACCGGGAGGCCTAGGAGCGTTTGAATCCGGAGTATCTGGTGAAGGAGACTCTGGTTGGTCTGGAAAATCAATATCTGGTTCTTGCGGCCGCTTCTTGGGGCTTGACAGTACTTGGCTTTGGACGATTCCAGTTAGGAATCTTGAAGGCGGCCACTACTGGCTTTGAAGCTGGTTTCTGAGGAGAAACAACGGAGAGGCTTGGCTGAGTCACAAGTCCAATCTTTGAAGACATTGTTTTAAGGTTTTGTTTGTGCTTTCTAGTCTGTATCTCTATCTTTTTATAAATCATTTTAATGTAGAGTATATGCTTTTATTTCGGTTTATAATAATGTTTTGATTAAAAGAACATGCAAAAATGGCGATTTTGATTATTAAAATGGGGTATTTTATAAGATAATGTACAATAGTTATAATGTTACAACATCCTATATTTTTTTAATTCAACATCTATCTAACTTTTACTTTCTACAATAGTTTTCTTTAATAAATTTACAACACCTTACCCCACCATTTATATTTCATATTTTTCATTTTATTTATGCTTATATTTTTGTGATTACATAATATTAATCACAACTAATATTAAATAAAATTCAAATAAATAAAATTATTAAACAATTTTATTTTTGTTATCGTTTTTATTTAAAAAAAAAAATTTTTGCAAACAAATAAAAATAAGATATATAAATAATCATTATGAAAACACAAACAGTGACGAAAAACTTAAAATGCAATACAATAAACACACAATACAAGTAAGAAAACACTCATAACTTAATTAATACAATAATCTCAAATTACAAACTTAAAAATCTCATTCACCACAGAACAATCTGAATGGTGCATATATGTATTTCACTATATCTGCTTGCAATTCATGATGTCCATTTAAATCACGCAACTAGAATCTAACACGCACATGATTTGCAAATATAGGTAGCACTTGAGTCGAGAATGATGGTTGTGTATTAGACTCACTTGCCTCGGATTGATCATAATCATTTTAATGTTGAGCATATGTCTCTCGTTCATCCTCAACAATCATATTATACAATATGATACATGACTTCATGATGATAGCCAAATCGGCTATGTTCCACAGGCGAAAGGATTATTGTTTGGATCCATTAAAAACGATATTTAAAAAAAAAACAAAAGTTTGGATACCAATCGAATACGAATAGTTAAAAATATGAGATTTTTTTGTGTGTCCAAAATAAATAAAACAAGTCTCTATTTATAGAATATGAAAAATGAAAATGTTTGATATAAAAATTATATATATTTAATTATAATTATTATAAAATAATTGATGTTAAAGAATTGGGATAGAAACAAAAATCATAAAATCTGTGTAACCAATTATATAGTGCAATGTATCTCTACCTATATCTTTGTTTTAAAAAAAAAAATCAGAGTGTTAAAAAGAAAAGAAAAAAAATAGGGGAAGAATATATTTTATTCGGTCTAATCAATTCTTACACATTATCACTCAAGACCATCCAGATTGTTTGTCACGGTATTAAAATTTTTCAACTCAAAATTTGTCCGTTCTTTATTTATTTTTTCAATAAACCATTATAACATATTTAACAGTGTTAATTTTTTTTTATAATTTTATTTATTAAAAAACAAACCATTATAACTAGTCTAACCAGTAACTTTACTTTATTGACCCGATGACTCGAAAACGTGATATGTTATTTGAGATTGCATTTAATTATTCTTTACTTTTGGTCAAATTTCTCCATTCTTTATCTTTCATTTTCTTTGGTAACCTTGAAGTTTTCTTTGATTGATGATATATTTTTAACAAATTGAACTAACACAAAATAGTTCAGACCAAATCGTATAATGTCAATAACTTATATTATAATAGTATATTATATGTTACATATCTAGCATATATGTTTTACCACAACATGTCTCATACGTTTGATGAACTACGAGATCAAAATGCTCATAATCATCAATTATTAATATACATCATTCTTAATATACATACAACATCAAATATTAATCCTCAGTTATCTTTTTTTAAAGTATACTAGATTCGAACTCGCGGTACACCGCGAGTCAATTGTTTTAATAAATTTGTAGTTTTTTTTTGTTTACTGTTTATAAATATTTTTGTTTTGGTTGTTTAATATATATTTGTAGTTTTTTGTTTCCTTACCGTTTATAATATATTAAACGTTGTTTCAACATTGAATTGTAGTATTTTCCTCTAATCTTGTAGGCTCACTTACCTCTAATCTTTATTTTTCTAATTCATAAACTCTTATTTGAAAACCACATTCATTGTTTATGTATAAATTTTGTCTTTTTTGTTGCGGAGTTATATTTTTAAATATATATATATTTTTGTAAACAAATTTAAATCTATCCATTTTAGAAAGGAAAATATGTTTTGTCCCGTACCCATCGAGGATTTTCTATCTCATAAGTATTTTAAAAAAATAATTATCCGTTTGAGAATTATTATTTTAGTCCAACAAATAAGGATTGAGTAAGTGATTAGAATGGAATATCCATATGTCCCGTTTATGTTTATAATTTTTTGATGTAATTTGTTTTTTATTTTATTTTACAAAACTATTAGAAATTACCAAAAAAAAATTCATATTTTAAAACTATTCTCTAATTTTTCCAAAAATATCCCCAAATACCCATCACGAAGTTGACGTTTCACAAATTACTGAGAGTTTGAGAATTGAATTTGTCCACCCATTTTTCCCGATCCCATCATGCTACCCAAAATTTTTGTTCAGTATTTTATCATGAATAGTTTAGATAATATTTTTCATTAGCTAAACTACATGTTCTTGTAAAAAAAATAGATTATAATTTAAATTATCCGATATTTTATAATTTTGAATTGCAACATATGTAAAAGAAATTATAGATTTAAAATCTTAACAAAATATTCAAAATAAGATCAAACAAAGATGATAGGAGAATCATAGTTTTAAAATTTTAACCAAATCTTCTATTTATAATAACAAAAATAAATTAATATAATATGCTATAGATATCAAATATTTATTTTGCAATTGGTTAACAATTTTTTTTAAATAATTTTAATTTTCATTCATAATTAATTAGAGAAAAAAGGAGGTTAAATTTTGGAAACTAATAATTATTTAAAATATTGATGTTTTAGACTTTTAGTCTGTTTGGATGCAGAGCTGAAATTATATCATTTAAGTTCTCTTGAAAATGTGTTTGGCAATAAGTCCCATAATACCTTTTTTTTAATAGTATAGAGATAATTAACTAATATTCAAACAATATACATCCGAGAAGCTTGGTAACCTTTACCTTTAGAAATCGAGTGCCACCCAGAGTATAAGCAGGATAAGTCACCACTTCGGACCATCAATTTTTAAAATTTTTTAGGGGGCACATATTTATTATAGATATATATATATTTGGGCCATAACATTTGAAATCCATAACATTTTAGAGAAGCCACATATTTCTTCTTAAAACTTATCAAAAAATATTTGAGGTCTACTACATGGCAATAAAGATTGAACGGACTAACTTTATTATTAATCGAGAGAACTATGGTTGAAGAAATAGATTATGAAGGTCTAATGAATTATTTTGCAGGGAAAATGCTGGGAAAATTATATTTACTAAGTAGAATTTTTTTTTAAAGATTTTTTAAGTAGAGGTTTTTTAAAATATTTTTTTAACTTTAATATATAATAGAGTTTTTTTTATTAAACTATGAAAGAGGCATTTTTGTTTTTTCGCTTCGGCCACCATAAATGTTGGACCGGCCCTGGTGCCATCTAGTCATTAATTATAACATCGTACTGTACAATTTTGATAATTTAAGTCATAGAATTTAGCACGTTGATATCATCAACAATATCATAAACAAATATATATATATATATAGCATAGAGAACAACCTATATGGTCTATAAAAATGGAATGACACTGATGACAAACCATAAAACTATCTGTCAACTACAAAAAAAAACTCTTAAGCCATGGGACTTGAGACAAAACAAAGCCTCTCCTTTGTAATCATTTTCCTACTACTCGGCTTCCTTACAGTCTCTTATGCTTCTGTTCCACTGAAACTAAATCCACATCGACGCTTAGGTTTTTTTTTTTTTTTTTTTTTGATAAAGATTAAAACAATGACTTAAGCCACTACACCAATATGCAATTTAAAGCTTAGGTTTCTTGCCAAAGTTTATTTCCTTCAAGCCTCCAAAATTCCTCCCCTTCAAGCCCTCACCAAAAGTCTTGCATCTGAATGTTTACTTATCGTGGCATGATCTATTATAAATTATATACTCACGTTCATCATTGTTTAATGTTTATAGTTTATTGTTCGACATCGTTAGCAAATATCATCATGATTAATTGGAGCTTTTGAACGACACACTTCGGCTTCGACATTGACATCGACCAAAATCTCTATGGCCATGACCACGTCCTCGACCATAGACACGGTAATGATTACTTTTTGGTAATTTGCAGATACCGCATTCACCCCAGGGAATGGGGCAGAACCCGTTGGACATAATTCATGATTTTTCATTAAAAGCTCTTATATTCCACGAGAAGATAAGATTTCTCTCTTGTCAGTGTGAACCTTCTCAGTCAATGGCGTCAACGTGATATATCACTACACATACAACGCCTCTTTGTTAATCCTTAATCCCACCACACAACTCTATTATTACATCTGCGATCTCAAATCTTCTCTCCATCGTAGTAATGGCTTCGTCTTCTTCTTCTCTTTTACCTCTTTCATCTCCTTCACCTTCCTTGTCTCGAAACTGGAAGCATTATGTCTTTCCAAGCTTCCACGGGCCAGATGTCCGCAAAAAAATTCTCAGTCATGTTCTGAAGGAGTTCAAAAGCAAAGGAATCTACACGTTCATAGATAATGAGATCAAGAGAGGAGACTTCATCGGTCCTGAACTGATACGGGCAATCAGAGGATCTAAGATTTTGATTGTCTTGCTCTCCAAGAATTACGCTTCTTCGTCGTGGTGTCTTGACGAATTGGTGGAGATCATGAAGAAAGAGTTGGATCAAAAGGTGGTAACCATTTTCTATGAAGTAGATCCAACTGATGTAAAGAAGCGAACTGGAGATTTTGGGAAAGTCTTCAAAAAAACTTGACATAATACTTCTTGTATCCCTTTTCACCGTATTGTGTCTGCAAGATCACATTATTTGCGTGAAAGGTTCTCATTAAAACCTCCCCCTTGTCCATTATAGTAAACAATTATGTGATAGAAAATTTACAAGATCTCTAAGGGTTTTTGGAGAGTGTTTTTATAATCATTTTTAGATAGAGTAACATCCATTAGAAAGTACAATCATCATACATGAGAGCACTAACAAACCTATAAAAGAAGTAGAACAGATCAACATAAGTATTAAAGAGATTTACAAAATTTCTCATATAGAGAGTTACAAATTCGTATAACGAGAGTCTAAAGTCAAGCAGATCAACATACTTGGAAAGATCCCCAAAATTTGTATATGATATCATAGAGAGTTAACAACATTTGGTATATATAACATAGCACGGCAACATAGTCTAAAGTCGAACAGAACACCAGTCTTGAAATTACCGAAGGAATCCTATTATAACATAATGAAACTGTTCGGCATACATTCATGAGGAGTAAGTCCGGCTTTGGGCCGAACATCATGAAACATTATTGTTCTTCGGTCCCCAAATACTTGAGATCCATCAACAGAACATTAATATAAATAATTCCCAAAATATTTTGTCAATAAGAGGCCTCTAACCTTTTGATCTTGTAAATTTTGCTTTTGTTTCTAAAACACTATCCAAAAACCCTTAAAAATTGATTTTTTTTTATCTTCTAAATTTTGTTTTTGTTTCTAAACACTAACCAAATAAACCCTAAAAAATTGTTTTGCTTCGGTTCCCAATATAGAATTCAAAGAAGATTGTTTAAGAACTCAAAGATTAACAAAGAATAACTCTCTTTATTATGCTTTAGAAAATCACTCAAAACTAAAGCTCTCAAGTTCTCTCAATCTCTAAAACTCATAAATTATGCCACACCTTGGCATCTCCTTATATAAGAATCTCTTAACCATTATCCTAATCTTATTAGAACTTATATTTAGATAACTCCTAAATATATCTTATATTTAGATAACTCCTAAATATATTTTTAGATAACTCTTAAAGGTTTTAGTCCTAATCCTAATAGCTTATAGCTCAAACTATCTTCAAGCTTAATCTAACATTCTCCCCCTTAAACTTGAAGTCAATTTTCACCAAGTCTTGAACACCAATGAGATCTCTCATCTCTTTGAATTTGATTCTTCCAAGGGCTTTCGTTAGTATATCTGCCTTTTGCTCATTTCTGGGAACATGTTCTACTTCAAGAATTCCATTCTCCACACATTCTCTTATGAAGTGATACCTTGTATGAATGTGCTTGCTTCGACCATGAAACACCGGGTTCTTAGTGAGAGCAATTGCTGATAGATTATCAATCTGAATGATAACTTTCTTGCATGATGCACCAGTGACTTCCCCAAGCAAGTCTTGAAGCCAAATTGCTTATCTCGCTGCTTCGGTACCTGCCATGAACTCGGCTTCACAAGAAGATAACGCCACAGTGTCTTGTTTTTGTGAGCACCAAGTAATTGGACTTTCTCCAAGGTAAAATATATGTCCTGTTGTACTTTTTCCATCATCTGGATCAATGTTATGGCTACTATCGCTGTAGCCTACCATCTTTGGTATCTTTAAAGTTGATCGTTTAAACGTTAAACCAAAAGTAGTGGTTCCTTGCAAGTACCTCAAGCATTGTTTCATGGCACTTCCATGAGATTCTCTAGGGCTCTGCACATATCGGCTCAACACTCCAACGCAATAAGACAAGTCCGGTCTTGTATGAAGTAGATATCGAAGACACCCAACATTTTTCCTGAAAGCTGTGGCATCTATTTCCTTTTCTTCTTCAGATTTGGATAACTTTAATCCAGAATCCATTGGTGTGTGGACTGGATTACAGAATTTTTTGAGCATAACATTTTTGATTTAACGTTATTCCTCCGTCATGTTAAGTTACTTTGATCCCTAGATAATAAGTCAAATTCCCGAGATCATTCATCTCGAATTTAGAGGCCATCTCCCTTTTAAACTCATCAATGATGTTTGTGCTTGTTCCTGTCACAAATAAATCATCGACATATACTGCTATGACTAGAAGATTTCCTCGTACCTCCTTCCGATAAACACATGGTTCTTTTGAGCATTTTTTGAATTGGAGTTCCACGAGAATTTGGTTTAGTTTATTGTTCCATTCTCTCAGAGCTTGCTTTAATCCATACAAAGCTTTATTGAGCTTATAGACCTTGTCTTCACTTCCTTTTTCTTCAAATCCCTCCGGTTGCGTGACATAAACGGTTTTCTTTAATTTTCCATGGAGAAAAGCTGTTTTAACATCAAGATGATGTATTTCCCATCCATTTGATGCTGCGAGATTGACTAGGAGTCTTATTGTCTCAATCCAAGCTACTGGGGCAAATATTTCTTCAAAATCCACTCCATAACGCTGCACATATCCTTTAGCTACGAGTCAGGCCTTGTGCTTGTTTATACTCCCATCAGAATTTCGTTTGAGTTTGAATACCCACTTTAGACCAATTGGTTTTGCTCCAGCTGGTAAGTCCATGAGATCCCAAGTACGCTTTTTTTTTATGGAATAGATTTCATCTTCACAAGCGAATGTCTAATCTTTTGATTCTTTTGCTTCATAGAAATTTTTGGGCTCATTATTTAAGCATAGTAGTAACATCTCTCCTTCTTCTTCGACAAGCATCTCTAGCAAGGCATAATCCTCTAGATACTTTGGTCGGATGCTCTGTCTTTGTGATCTTCTCAAAACAAGTGGAATTTGGTTATGAGTTTCTGCATTCTCTTGTTCGTGTTCTGTTTCTATCTCATCCTCATTCTCTGATTCATCATCATTCTCTGCTTCATCAAGCTCTTCAGTTTCATTCATGTTGTCCACAGTTTGCTCTGGTTTAGTATTTTCTTTTCTTTAAATGCCACGGTTTCCAAATTCACTAAGAGTGACGCTGAAACTTCCATTGATCTCTTTCTCTGGGTTATTATGGCTCCAGTTCCAACCTTTAGCTTCGTAGAACACAACATCTCTACTTACCCTTATCTTCCGAGATTGTGGGTCAAGTAGCCGATATGCCTTTGACCCTGGCTCTGTTCCGAGATGAACAAGCATTTGTGATCTGTCATCTAGCTTTTTTAGATGAGGTTTGTCTATCTTTGCGTAACAGATGCATCCGAAGATTCGGAGATGATCAATATTTTTTTTTTTACCTCGGAAAACTTCATACGGTGTTGTGTCTTTAAGAGTTCTCGTAGCTATCCTATTCAAAAGATATGTGGAATGTCGTATTGCCTCTCCCCATAAATAGTTTGGTACGCGCATATGTTTCAAAATACTCCTTGCCATCTCCATTAACGTTATGTTTCTTCTTTCAACCACGCCATTTTGTTGTGGGGTATAAGGAGCGGTGAGGTGTCGTTTTATACCAGAATCATCATAGAACAAATTGAACTCTTGTGATATGAACTCTCCTCCTCTATCTGTTCTGAACGTTTTGATGCTAGCCCCTAAGTCTTGTTCCACCAATCTTTTAAATTTCTTGAACTTATTAAAAGCATCCTCTTTTTCTTTCAGCAATATTGTCCACATATATCGAGTGTGATCATCACTGAGAATAAAAATATATTTGTTTCCAGTAATCGTAGTTGGTGTTATAGGGCCGCAAAGATCTCCATGTACAAGTTCAAGTATCTGAGATACTCGGTATGAAGTTGCTTGAGGGAATACTTGCCTTGTTTGTTTCCTAAGTAGATAAGAGCCGCATATTTCCTTTTGCATTTCAACATGTGGTACTCCTTGAACAAGGTCTCTCTAAATCATAGATTTTATTATCTCAAAGTTTATATGTCCTAACTTAGCATGCCATCTGCTTGACTCTCTTATTGTCGTTAGATATAAACATGCCCGTGTTTCTTATTGCCATATGTACTTTGTACAATCGGTTTCTTGATCTTTTTGCCTTAACAAGTAGTTTCCCATCATAATCATGCATTGTTAGATATCCTCCTCGCATCCTTATATCGCATCCTGATTTTGTAGCTTGTCCTAGGCTAATGATGTTACTCTTTAAGTCTGGGATGAAGTAGACATCAGTCATCGTTCTTGGTTCGCCATTCATGTCAATAAATGAGATGGAGCATTTTCCCTTGATATCTATACTCGAATCATCAACAAATCTGACTTTTCCAGTAATATAATCATCAATTTTGTTAAAATATCTTCGATCTCCTGTTATGTGACTGCTAGCTCCATTGTCAACGTACCAGATATTCTCCTCGCCAGTAGATGTTTCATACTTGCTTGGTATGCAATTTTTTTCGTTTAGATATACCACTTCGTGCATCATAAGCTCATTTGCGTCTTGTGTGTCATTATTCTCTGTTTTTTGAGCTTCTTGTAGCTTAAGTAATCGATCAGGGCAGTTTGAGGCAAAGTGACCTATCTTGTCACATCTGTAGCAAGTCACTTTCGATGTATCTCTCCCGCCATTGAAACATCCACGGCCTCTTCCCCTGTAACCGAATCTTCCTCCACGACCTCTGCCTCTATATTCACCATTGAAATCGCAATGAGTTTCCATATTTGCATACATAAGTTTGCTTTGATCTTCTTGTGTTTCTTCTTCTTCGAAGATGCTTTCTTCATAGGCTTTTAGCCGGCCTATAATATCTTCGAAACCTGTGGTATTAAGGTCTAATACCTGTTTAAGCGAAGCTACTATATGTATGTATTTCTTTCGAGGAAGACTCTTGAAAAATTTCTTAACCAGTTTTGATTCTTCGATGTTTACTCCTAAGGCCGCTGATTTGGACGAAATTTCAGATAGTTTTCCTGCAAACTCATCGATTTTCTCAGTGTCTTTCATCTTAAGACGATCAAAATCGGACATCAATGTTTGTAGTCTGGCTTCTTTGACTCTCTATGCTCCCACATGTCTCGCCTTAATTGCTTCCCAAACTTTCTTTGTTGTATCTAATTCTCCAACTTGCAAAATCAGTGTCTCAGGTATGGATTGAAATAACAGGGCTGTTGCCATGTTGTTCTTATCTCCATCAGCTTGATCAGTCGAATCCTTCTCTATGACATCCCAAACCTTATGTACCTTAAGTGCAATTTTCATTCTTATTGCCCATACGGTATAGTTGGTCGAGTTGAGCATAGGACACTGGATTGATGAAGGTCCTCCTCCTTCTTTCGATCTTGCCGTTGAAACAACTATGTCACCCATCTCTCTCTCTCTCTCACGATCTTGCAAGGCTCTGATACCAATTATAGAATTCAAAGAAGATTGTTTAAGAACTCAAAGATTAACAAAGAATAACTCTTTTTAGTATGCTTTAGAAAATCACTCAAAACTAAAGTTCTCAAGTTCTCTTAATCTCTAAAACTCATAAGTTATGCCACACCTTGGCATCTCCTTATATAAGAATCTTTTAACCATTATCCTAATCTTATTAGAACTTATATTTAGATAACTCTTAAATATATCTTATATTTAGATAACTCCTAAATATATCTTATATTTAGATAACTCCTAAATATATCTTTAGATAACTCCTAAAGGTTTTAGTCCTAATCCTAATAGCTTATAGCTCAAACTATCTTCAAGCTTAATCCAACACCCAAAATTTCAGGACCGGTCTTGATGAGGAGCAAATGTGGTCGGTCACCAAAATTTTGACCAGAAACAGCAAACCATATTCCGAGTCGTTAATTTCTTTAGCGGCTAAATTAGTAAGAGCGGGACTCATGACTTGCCGATGTAGGATCTTCCTATTCGATCTTATGATATTTGATTATTAAGATCTGTTTATTCACGTTTATAGAAAGAAGCCAAAGAACCTTCTTAGAATATTCGGAGAGTGTACTTTGGTATTCAAAGAATTTTCTTTGCATTTCTTTGTTTAACCATGTTTGATTTTGTGTGGATGTAGCATGTTTAAGTTGTGGTATTTGTGGGAAATATATGGCTTTAAATCTTAATTAGTTTATGACATTTTGAGCTAGCTGTAATGTTTTAGAGGTCTAATGAGATCATCAAATACATTTAAACCTCTATAAATTAATATTTGATTCATTAATATCTCGCTAAATTAATAATTTTTTCTAGTCCCAAATTGCTATTTTGACCTAAATATTACCTCTATAAATTAATAAAATATCATAAAAATACATTGGTCCTAATATTATTAATTTATAGAATTTTTACTGTAGCTAAGTTAATTTTAGAAAAAATGGATGAAATGTTAAAACATGTCATCGGCATTCATAATCATAATTAGGGGGTGTATTCAACTTAACATTTGGAGAGATTTGAGTTAAAATGACAAATTTTCTGTTATTGAAACAAAAAAATTAAAATATCTTTTAAAATCCAGTGTTATTGGATTAATAAAAACATACTTCTTAAAACAGTAACCATAATTAACCCATAAAATAAATAAAAACATACTTCTTAAAACAGTAACCATAATTTTTCTCATGTAAAACAAAAGTCGTATAACTGGACAGACCACAAACTTAAAAAGACCCACGACGTCCCATCATTACAGTATGAAACTGCTTGGAAGTTGGAATACATCCTTAAGATACATATATATGTCTACATGGAATCTTTTGTGTCAAATCTTAGTCAATAAACATGGCAAAACTAAATTAAAAGAGAATACAAACAACATATAAACTGGCTCACACACTCAAACCCACAACATACGTTGATGCAACGTTTTTGACCCGTGTAATGTAATTCATCTACAAGTTTGGGTCATTTGGGCCTATTGATAGGAGATTTAGGGAGGAATGTAGGTCAAATCTTGAATTCCAATTTTGGTAGCGGAAAACACCTAATTTAATTTGTTTTTGTTTTCGGTTAAAAAAATTTAGGCAAAGTTATTCATCTACGCAAAGCTTGATTTGTGCCATGCCCAAGCAGAAGTCGTTTCTCAGTTCGAAGATATTGGTTATATTGTTCCACTTTTGGTATTTGTATGCAATACCATTTGTAACAATTTGGAAATATGTCACGGATGCCGAATATATAATCACGTTATTACTCTCCAAATTTTGGTTAATATATTATAAGTGTATCATTTCTCAATAAAACTATATGACATTCAAGATCTATTGTGATGACTCATTAGGCTCTTTTTTCTTTTGATTTTAATTAGTTTTATCGATATAACTTCACACCGTAACCATTAAATTACGCCAGACATTACACCGATTCTGCTTGCTTTCATGCTTTAATTAATTGTTTTTGGCATGAGACTAAGAATAATATTCACATTCCACATTGGTAACAAACGGATCATCTTCCATCACACAAAAATATAGCAAACATATATAAAGTGTTACTTTGTCTAGTAAAGTGGTGACTGTTCATGTCTCTAGTCATTTCTAATTGGCAAACATTTTCACCAAAGTTGATAACAGATATAGTTTAAATTCTACTTCAAACTAAAATGGACAATACTGATTTGCTGCATGTTCTTTCTTGAAGAGTATTAGAGAGTTGACACTGATTTGGAAATGAAGTTAATTCCGACAATTTGGGGATTTTGATTTGATAAATAAAACTTATACTCTGGCCCGAGGTTTCAGCACACAATAAACAATGGGGGTGGTCACATGCAGAGATCCATGCATGTGTATTATGATCCATTTTCTATATATATAATATACCCTTACAAGGTCTGTACGATTCATTCTTACTGACATAATCTCATTCACTTTAAAAAAGAACAATGATGGAAAACAATCTTAAATTAAAAGGAGCAGATTCACGGGTTACACTATTTTTACTAGACTCCAAACCTCGCCCACAACCTTGTACCCGCGTCCATGTACATTTTGCTCCTTTAATTATATATTCATAACTCTTAATACTAATTTATTGTTTAATATCTTGTATTTTCCATATTTAAAGACAAAAACTAGTTTGTAAATTGTTACTTCACAACTATCCCAATATATATATTTGAGTTTTAAACGGCTCAATCTATGCGCGATAGAAGGACAAATTTATGCCATAACAGGACAAATATGAGAATAATTTCATAGATAATCATCAATCACGGACTTGCTCAATCACTTCTCGTCAAAATCTTACGTCTTAAAAAGATCAAGGAAAATTGGATATCGGTTTTATGTAAAATATAAAACACAATCAATATATGATAATATTTCAAATTTACTACTTAAAAAAACTAGAGTGAGCAATATAATTTGAAATATTATTCTTGTGAGTTTTAAAATTTTTAAAGAAGAAAATATAGGGATCGCTAAAATCATGCTAATTTAGGTTGACCGTCAATGGCCTGTGAAAAAACGTACGTCTTATCT
This sequence comes from Cardamine occulta, assembly GCA_028015245.1. Classification (NCBI taxonomy): domain Eukaryota; kingdom Viridiplantae; phylum Streptophyta; class Magnoliopsida; order Brassicales; family Brassicaceae; genus Cardamine; species Cardamine occulta. The sequence continues at coordinate 12,397,294 of CM051386.1, read as the reverse complement.
TAGTTTAATAAAAATCTACTAGCTACTTGTAAAGAAATCTTTGACCTCAACGGAGGATATATGAATAAGTTTTAATTTGTGAAAGTCTTAACAAACAAACTATAAGTATTCGGTGCTGCATAGCACACAACTGTAATCTAATTTATATAGTAATTAATTAATATACATATACTGACCACTATCATTATTTTGACATTAATTATACATAAAACATTTTTATAGCTTTGGACCTAGCTAGCTAGAATTGATTCCCTTTTCTCTATTTGCGTGTTTGTTATGGATTATATTTAGGTTTCAATAATATATATATATATATAGGTACAGACAAAAAAAAAAAAAAAAAAAAACTAAATCCCAAAAAAATGCCTAAAATCCTCATAAAACAAGTGGATCCAATAATCAAAGGAGCAAGAAAAGAGGAAGGATCTCTTTATGTCTTTGTGGTTTTCAGAAAATTGAGATGTCTCTTCAGTCAAATGATAATGACAAGTTCCTTCATCAGTTATCTCGCCACTTGCCACACACTACTACAAAAAAATTTTGCATACTCGCAATCTTTTTAGTTTCTTTTGTCTATATTTACAACATTATAGCCTAAGTAATACCATTAGCCAAGATGGTAATCACACGAGACATATATAACTAAGAAATCTTTCAACTATTATCTGTGTCTTGACTCTTGAACAATTTCAATTAGAAAATTTATTTAGTAAAATTATAAAAATTAAAATAGAAAATAAAGATAAATTTACCCTTTCCGTTTGCATGTGTGTCACAAATACTTGGGAAAATATTTTACCCCCTAAGTAAAATATTTTAGAATAAAAATCACGAATGTGTTTGACCTATAGACTTCAGTTTGTGCTTTACTTAGCATGGTTTTGGAAATGATAATAATAATAAAAAAAAACAATGATGAATGTATGTACTTCACTTTTAACGATTTAGAGAAAGTAACAAATATTAATCCTCTTTACATAAAAAAAAACACAAATAGTAATTCTCTGTAATCTAAGAAAAAAATACTGACACACCAATTTTTTTGTTGTACAACTACGAACATTCGGAAATTCCGGAAAGTTTGACGAAACCCTTTGTACTTACTTAACTTTTCTTCCTTGATAAAAGAAAACACTTCACTTCTTACGACCAAGTGATCTGTATAATATTGTATTCATTTATATTATAAGTCCAACTTCAATCAACTTAATCGCAATTTGGCACGTTCATATCATCACGGATGATGATAATGAAAACATTATTATAAAAGAACAAAAAATATATCTTAGAGATTACATTGGTCTATAAAAAGAGGAAGACACTCAACAGTTTAAACGTACTTAAACACTTGCTCACAAAACCAAACCCTAAACCCTCTTTTTCAACATGGGGATTCTTCACAAACAAAACCTCTCCTTTGTGATACTCCTTCTCCTTGGTTTCCTCGCTGTCTCTTACGCTTGTGACTGTAGTGACCCTCCCAAACCATCTCCACACCCCGTTAAACCGCCTAAACATCCCGTTAAACCGCCTTACCCACCCACCGTCAAACCACCTACTCACACACCAAAACCACCCACCGTTAAACCACCTACTCATACACCAAAACCGCCCACAGTAAAGCCTCCACCTCCATACATTCCATCCCCTCCGCCACACACTCCAAAACCTCCCACCGTTAAGCCACCACCACCGCCAACTCCAAGACCACCAGTCGTAACCCCTCCACCACCAACACCAACCCCAGAGACGCCATGTCCACCACCGCCACCTCCACCAACCCCACCACCACCACCTCCACCAACCCCAGAGACGCCGTGTCCTCCACCACCTCCACCGTACGTACCAACACCTAAACCGCCGACTTGTCCGATCAACGCGCTGAGACTAGGCGCGTGTGTGGACGTACTAGGCGGTTTGATTCACATTGGACTAGGGAAAAACGGCGCTAAGGAGAAGTGTTGCCCGCTTCTTGGTGGTTTAGTGGGTCTTGACGCAGCGGTTTGTCTTTGCACCACCATTAGAGCGAAGCTTCTCAACATTGACCTCATTATTCCCATTGCTCTTGAGCTTCTTATCGACTGTGGTAAGACTCCACCTTCAGACTTCAAGTGTCCTCCGCTGACGTCAAGGACTCCTCTCTTGGCTTGATCTCTTTTGTGTTTCATTGGATACAATAAAAAGGGTTTGAGTCGACGTCAAGATCTTATAAGATTCTTCTTTATGTTTTGCAATAGCGGAAACAGTAATTAAAAGGATCTAAATTATTGCTAAAAAAAATATCAAGCAATTTTTATGCAATTGTAAGGTGATTATGTACGTTTGAAATAATGTTATTTGAAATTTTATTATGTCTAAAGCACAAACACTACACAATGGTCATTGCTCAACGTATACATGTGGTGTATACTTCACCCATACTTATGTCAGTCGAATACTATTTGTTTTTTTTCAGATATTATAATTTTGTTTTTTAATAAATAAAACCACAAAGTTTTAATAATTTCATCAAATTTTATTAGTAAATCATCAATTCCAAGGAAAATACCAAAAAAAGGAAGAAGAAGAGAAAATATATTTTCCTTTACAATGTGGAATGATATTTGATTAAGTTTATGCATATGGTACTTGTAATTTATAACATACCCAAATGCAAACCTTTGCTTTTCAAGTCCGGTTGGAAGCAAAGCGGTAATAATTTATTTGTAAAAAGAAAAAGAGAGCAATAACGATAGTCATATGTGATATGTAATACAGTAAAATTTTTATAAATTAATAATGTTGAGATTTTGATATTTTATTAATTTATCTATAAATTAATAATTATTAATTTAGAGAGAGATTAGTTTTATTTGATTTTCCATTTAAGATTTTACTATAAAAATTTTAAAATTTTGAGTTGGAATAATATGATGTTAATAAAATTAATGTTTTTGATGCTATAAATATGCAATTTCGATTTAAATATTTAATATTTAGAAAAAGAACAATCTTTTGATTTTGGATAATAAAAGGTACTGCTGATTTCACTTATATAAACGACATGCATAAATTTAAATTTAAAAATTAGTGACCTAAATAATCATACTTCGATAACCTATAAAACTGAAAAAATAAAAATGATAAATATGTATTCAGAAGTTGAAAACTTACACAAAATATTGGTTAATCTGATGATAAATTTTATAAACGATACACTACAAGATATTTGTTATGTTACGTCAGTTTTTTAAGGTCAATATACAAACTAACGTGAAAATAAGAAAAAGGAAGCGAATTAACGTCAGTTAATTAAACAGACCTAATATTTTACTGACAACAAAAAAAGTGACGTTTGACTTAACTTCACCACATGTTAAGTCAATTTGATAAATGACGCCATATTTTTAGCATCATTTTATAAGCTATGTTAAGTATACTATAAACCGATGTTAAACTCCTGTTGTAGTGCAACTTGATTGTATAAAACAAAACACAATAATTGTTTGATTCAATAAAAAAAAACAAATTTTAACAATATTCAATTTTTAACACACCAAAACCATATATTAGTATACTATCATATATATATGATTATTAATTTATAATATTAATAGGACCATATATTTACATAAAAATTTTAAAAAAATCATTATCTTATTATCTTATCGAGTTTTGTTGATTTTTATATTGGCTCGACTCGGGATCATAAAATTTTATTATTTTATAATGTTTATTAATTTATCGAGTATTAATTTATAGAAGTTTTACTGTATTTGCCAACTAATTGGTCCATTCCATACTCTGCTTATGTGATATGTCGCACTATTAATTATACACACAATTATATTGAGCATAATTTGTTTAGAGTATTTACATTGGCAAAAAAAAACTGCTTTGAAATTATGAAAATAAGAGTTTAAATAAAATATGAAAGTATGAATAGTTGCTTTTGACCTAATATGTGACTTTGTTTGTGGAGATTTTATTTATTAAGTAGAAGTGTAGAAGTTAAGGTTTAAAATTTAGTTTTGTTAAGCTACTTAACCTTAAGCATAACTTAGTTAACATGTTAAAACAAATAAAACCAAGGGCTTTAAATCGTAACCCTTTGAAACGAGCGTGTGGGCTTTACTTATTAGGCCCATTTATGTGAACTGGGAAAAGAAAACCAACAAAATGATTTTTTTGTTTTTTTCGGGTTCTCTTTTTTTTTTCTTGTAAAACAAGTTCACAAGTTTCGTTTAATCAAAGCACCAAGTTCTCAGCGAAATCAAAGTAATCGAGAAGAACCCAGACGAAGACGAGTGAGAGCTACATTTCTTCAGGTTATTTTCCTCAATCGATTTCTGCTGTTTCTGTTCCTAGCATCTTTGAACTTTGATTGTTTAGTTCCGTTTCTGTGGATGATGTTCTTCGTATTTGTGCGATCTGTTTGATTTTGGTCTGTACATTCTGGTTGATTCGTTAGATTTCTTATCGTAGTTCGTCGCGTAGATAAACCCTAGCTTCACGCGATTCTTTGGTACGATGTGATTCTGTTTGATTCTAACTTGGAATCACTGAATTTGTATTGTATTTGGTGCTGTGATTCTTAGTTCTTCGTCTACTTGAACTTCGGATACTATCATATAAACATTGAAATTGTCTTGTTCACGCTAAGTCAAATGTAGCTGAATTTTTGTTTCTGTTTGTATTTTCCCCAATTTGTCCTGAGCCAGTGGATTGTTTTGTGACCATTGGAGTCTGAGAAACTGAGAACTTTGGTTTATTCAGTATTCATAGATTCACTTGTGCCCTATCAAACGTTTTTATAAGCTAAGATAGTTATGCCCTTCTAGGAAAATTGATTGTGCTGAAAAATGAATTATACTTAACCTTGTGAGAACTTGTAAAACCACTTATTATCTTAAAAGATAGAAACTTTCACTGATATAGTTTGGGATTTTGGTGCTTTCTCTGTATACAGCTGTTTCAAAATGTCGCGGAGGTAGTCGCACCACGATCTTCTCACCGGAAGGTCGTCTTTACCAAGTTGAGTATGCTATGGAAGCCATTGGAAATGCTGGTTCTGCAATTGGAATCTTAGCAAAAGACGGAGTTGTGTTGGTTGGCGAGAAAAAAGTTACTTCTAAACTTCTTCAAACCTCTACATCCACTGAAAAAATGTACAAGATCGATGACCATGTGGCTTGTGCAGTGGCTGGTATAATGTCTGATGCCAACATTCTGATCAATACCGCTCGAGTTCAAGCTCAGCGTTACACCGTGTTTTGCTTGATATCACTTACAATTAAAACTGTAATGTCCGTGTTTCAGAAATTAATTAATTTAATTAATTTGGAATTTCTTTCGAGTTTATGAACCTTAGACAAGTCTCGAGGTGAAATAATCAATTTAGATTTGTTCCGGGGATATCATAAATCGAATAGAAAGTTGTGGATTTTTCTCAAAAGGAAGTCAAAATCATTTTGACTTCTCTTCTTCTTCCTCCTCCTTTGTTACGCCATTTGTGGCAAAGAAAGAGTGAGCTTGAGAGCTTGAGAGAAAAGAAGAAAGAAGAAGAGATAGAGACTTAGAAAGCTTGGTGAAGCTTGGATCTTGTGAGATCAAAGGGTGTAGAGCTTTGAGAAGCTTGAGAAAAAGGAAAGATTAGAGTGAGGCTAGTTGGCGTGAGCTTTGGAGGAAGAGGAGAGATCTTTCTTGAGCTTGGGGAGTCCATCTAAGCATAGATCCATCCATTCTAAGGTGAGTTGTGACCAAAGGTTATCATTAAGCCATGTGTGGGGGCTTGTGGGGTTGTGCTAAGCTTTGGGGTGTTCCTAGATTGCTTAGAACCCTTGTGGTTATTTGTGGAGCTTTAGCTAGAGTTTGCTAAGCTTGTGGTGGTTAGAGAACCATGGATTTGTGCTTGTTATGCCTTGTTAAGCTTTGATTGTGAGTTTTTATGCTTGCTTGGTGATTGTGTGGGTTGTGGTTTCTTGGTGATTTCATGGCTTGTTGAGAGTATTTCCCTAGTTTCTTGGTGTGTGTATTGGTTGTGTTTTAGAGATTTGGCCTTAGGATTATGCATAGGCTAAGTTGAGGAGTTGGGAAATCAGACCGACTATCTACCAGGTGTGATCGATAGGGGAGGTCAATAGGAGCTATCGACTAGGACATGTCGATAGAGCGAGGTCGATAGATCCTGCTGGATGTTTTTCCTAGTGCTTATCGACCAGGTGTGGTCGATAGAGCGAGGTCGATAAGGTGTATCGACTAGGGCAGGTTGATAGGTTAGTCGATAGATCTTGCTGGGTGTTTTTCCTAGTGCTTATCGACCAGGTGTGGTCGATAGAGCGAGGTCGATAGGGTGTATCGAGTAGGTGTGATCGATAGGTAAGTCGATAAGTTTTTTCAGATGGTTTTTAGGATGACTATCGACCAGGTGTGGTCGATAGGTCGAGGTCGATAGTAGCTATCAACCATGTGTGGTCGATAGGGTGTGGTCGATAGGGTGTATCGATGGTGTTGGTCGATAGGTTGTGGTCGATTGACCCTGTTGTTCTGTGACTTGTGTATTTAGCATTTCTTGATGTTGTGAATTGCTAGGTGGTTAGTCATGGATGTGCTTGATTAGCTTTGCATAAGGTTGCATGTTAGCTGATTGTTTGAAGTAATACGTGGTGTTATTATTTCATGTTGTTGTGGTTGTTTAAATTGTGTGGGATTTCATATAACCTGTTGTTGGGAGGATCAATCTCACTCAGCGTTTGATTTACCAAATGTTGATGCATCACTTTTTTCGATGCAAGTAAAGATAAGGCTTGATCGTGGAATCGAGGCGAGAAAGGGGAGAATGATTAGGACCGGTAGCTTTATGTTTTGTAGCTTTCGTAGGATTGCTAGAACCGGTAGAACTGTTGACCATGCATGGTCGTTGTTGTTTGTGGAATGTTAATTACTTGGAGAATATTTAAATGTATGAGTGTTTATTTATTAAGTAATTGCTTGTGAAAAAAAAATGTGGTCGTCAGTAAAACTATATAACCCGATTTGAGAGATCATTAAGGGTAAATTCGTCTTTTCATACACAACTGACATTACTGATTAAATTTTCTCAAATAGTGGCATTAGAGAAATGGATTCTCTTCTAGATGATTACATACTCAAGCATCAGTTCCTTCAACTATAACTAGTTACAGCTCAAGTTGCAGTAAGAATCAAAAACAGATATTGGAAAGCCTTTATATATCCATGTATTTAACAATAATAAATTCAGCCAAACTTATTGAAATTGTAGTATTTACTATTTAGTGGAGACTGTGGAGTATATATAATTATATATGATTATTTCCATATAATATATACAATAAGAATATATATATATATATATATATATATATATTTTAAAAATTTTATAATAAATAATTTCTTGTTTTGATTTGTTTCTAATTTTTTTTAATCATAGATCTGAATTTTTGTAATCATAAATAATTGTTTTTCATTTTTTTCAACTTGTAGAATATGTATGACGATCTATTACCCCATCAGAATTTTTATATTGCATTAGATGTACCCAAAGTTAAGGCCTTACTCTATTTCTCAATAAAAAGAAAGTTTCAAATCTAATTACATCTGAATCAAAACCTTGAAATCTCTTAACACAATTTCACTCAATTTTAGTCGGTTTAGTATTTCCCAAACAATTTTAAGCATATAACATGAGAATAAACCAGATTTAAACCAACTACAATCCAATTACAACAAAAGCAATTCATAAATAAAAAATCCTCAATCCAAAAATTCCCAAGTCCAAAAATAAAATAAAAGTGTACAATGATTCTAAGCAATAATCTCATTCTAATCCATCTCACAATAACCAATTAAACAACTCAAATTATGTTTTTTGTTGAAAGATGAAAGATAAAGCTAAAACCGACTAAAAGCTTGATGGAATTTTAATTTTAATTTACTGTATGAATTTTATGAAGAAAACATAAGCTTGATGAAAATATTCATCTTTCAACTAAAAACTTGCTTTGAATTGTTTATTTGGTTGTTGTGAGATGAATTATAATGATATTATTGCTTAGAATCATTGTACATTTGTTTTGATTTTGGACTTGAGAATTTTTGGATTTTTTATTTTTTATTTTAGGGTTTGATTGTGTTGTACTTGGATTGTCCACTACAAGAATATAGTAATATTGTAACATAATACACTAGAACCTCTATAAATTAATACTCGATAAATTAATAAACACTATAAATTAATAAAATTTGTTGGTTCCAAATCGGATTGGTGTAAAAATGAACAAAATTCGATAAGATAATAAGATAATAATTTTTTTAGAATCTCTATGTAGATATATGGTCCCATTAATAACATAAATTAATAATCATGTAAATATTCATATATATATATATATAAAGACAATATAATTTTGTTTTTATGAATTTATGTTAGAACTTATAAATAAATTTTCTAATATAAAAAATATTATGTTGTATTTTAAACTATCTTATTGTTATAATGTAAATAAAATTTTCATAAAATAAAATAAAATTTTCTATAAATTTTTAAATTATAAATATGCATAATTTTTTATTTCAATAGCTGTATAGACTGTTTAAATACATTAATTAATGTTACTAATCATAAATTTAAATTTTATGTTAATTGTTTATATAAGTGAATTTATCTTTAATCTTTGTTATTTATTATCAAAATAATTTAATTTTCTTTTAAATTTTAAACTTTCAAATCCAAAACTATTAAAATTTATAATATCCAATACATTAATTTTATTTAGATCAAAAATTTTTAATTAATTTATTTTTAATTTTTGAAGAAAATCTTTATAAATTAATAAATATTATTTTATATTATAAATTAATATCACTATAAATTAATAAAATATCATGGTTCCAACATTATTAATTTATAGAAGTTTTACTGTACCAGTAACATTCATATTCGTTAAAGTTTTGCAACAAAATTTTCAATATTTGTGCAATGATGAATGCACGTTACAGGTTTCTTATAAATTCATTGTAAAATTATGACAAAAGTTTATGGTACAAAATTCCATTACTAATTTGCGATTTTTTTTGCGACACATGGATTATTCTTGCAAAATTTATAATAATTATTCAACGATTATTAGTTGTGGTGGTTTAGCAAGAAATTTTTAATAAGTATATGTTGCAAAATATGTGACATCTTTTTCACTAAATTAGCAATGTTTTAGTAACTTTTTTGCAACAGATTTTTTTAATTAAAAGTTATGGAGTAATCTCCACGTGTAGAAAGTTTATTTACAGAAAGTGCCACGAATAAATTAAATTAATGAACTTCGGAATTGCCTTCTGAATAATTTTATTGTATAGAGTATATGTAGAAAATATAGAAAATCCTATTTTCTGGAATAAAAAAAATCTTGAAAATAAAATTTTTAGGAACGGATTATACTATAACGGTATATGCCTAAGAGATGTTATTAACTTATTATGCATTCACAAATGATTTAGTCAAATGTTTCATCCTCCAATTTAATTGTATTATGTAATTCCTGCTTGTTTTTATTTCACCTTACGTTCTTTTAAAATAATATCATATTCAAGATTTGGTTATATCTACTTATTTAGTGACTAGTTAGTTTCAAAGATACTAGTAACAAAAAAAAAAGATACAAGATGATTTTATTGTTTTTTTTTTCTGATAAAGGTTAAGATTTTTATTGTTTTTTTATCCGATAAAGATTAGAATTTTATTGTTTATATATATATAGTTTACATGTGCCTTGAATATCTCAATTCACTTTTGCGAAGCATCACACAGTTTCTTTCTCTCTTCTTTTTAAATTGTAAGGTAATAAATTTTCAAATTAACACAAACTTAGCATCATTAAAGTATTATTTTTTTACAGGTTCAAATATGATTAATCATCAATGAAATAAGAGAAATTGTTTGGTTTGATTCAAGAAAATGCATGAATCAAGGAAAAATCAAGGAGCTTGAAGAACTATGTACTCAAAATTATGGTGATCCTTTCTCCTCATCTACAATCTGCCAGAGTGAAGAACTATGTATCTAGCTAGATGTTCTAACTCTATGTTCTGTGTTTTATTATCTTATTTGATTTTTATTTATTGTTAGATACTTTTAAGAATTTGTCAATTTGGTATTTATGTTTAGTTTGATGTTGAATCTTTAATGATTTAATATATTCAGTTTAGCATTTTTTTTTGTATAGTATATTTTAAATTATCCAGATTAATACGAATTAATTACTTAAAATAGCAGTCGTAAAAAAAAGAAGAGTAAATGTGTTTTAATTAATTTGATGAATATTTACATCAACAAATTATTAGTTGCAGACACTACTGGTTGCAGACCATGTGACGACACATACAACAAATTTTGTTTCTCTATCGTAACAAACGTCATGCAATGAGAATATATTTCTCACAAAATAGTTGCCAAAAATTTACAATTAATTTGCTATATGTTTTACGCAGCAATTATTTACAATAATTTAGAGTTAAGAGCTGATTTTGATCTAAACAATTTTTAAAGTGTCATTTCATATCTGTACAATTACACGGTGTTTATATATACCCAAACAAAACTAAAATTTAATTTTCCGATTCAACTTTTATACAACGTGCATAATTAGAAATCATCATTAACAGATGTTAAACTACCGTTACCGCTGCTGACTCAGATGCCACGGGATTGATGATGTGTCATAAACGACATCGTTTTGGTGTTTAGATTTACTTTAAAAAAAATTTTTGGTCGTCACGAGAATCGAACCTGCGATCTCGACAATATTAATGTTTGCCAATAACTGGTTGACTACAACCATCATTCAAAATCATATCAAACTTTTAAATTTATAAACCCTTAACTATTTTATTTTCACGATTTAATCAAACGACATCGTCTGCAATTGGGGAAATAAATCAAAGTTGGGGTTTCGAATTGGAGAAATTTCAATTTCAGACGAAGAATAGACTTTTTTTTATTCTCTTATATCACTGTGAGCGATGAAGAATAGAGAGCAAAGACGAAAGAGATTCAACAAAAACTGCAATTATGAGGTAAGATTTTGGTTTTTTAAACTCGATTTAACCAAATCGATATCAGTATACTCAATTTTTGTTTCGATTTCAGTTGACTTGATTTTGTTATTTTTTTCAATGAAATTAACATTCCCTTGTGTGATGTTTGCAGTTATAACGATGTAAAATTTAGTGTCTATCATGGTGGATACTGGGCCAAGAATTATAAAGGTGAGATAGTGTATCTCGATGGTGAAGAGGCAAAAAGTTTTATATGCAAACCCGAAGATTTGTTGAGTAGGATGTCAATTGAGTTCATGGATGGAATATATGGGTAAATGTTGTGGTATAAGTTACCATTTGAAAATAATAAGGATCGGAAATCCTTGCTTAATGGTGATGAGAGTAATCAGAACAGTCCCATTCAGAACATGTGTGAAGCGGGAAGGTGGACCGGATACGTTAATGTGTTTATGGTGAATTCAACAGAGCATCCTCATGATGTGGAGGTTCAGGAGCCATGTGATGAAGAGAATCGAGTTGAGAGGAATGTGGCATCTGTTGTTGATGAAGATCCATATTTTGACTACCATAACACACCTCCAAACTCTAATAATGAAGATGAAGATGGTGAGACGTTTCTAAGATTTAGAAGAGGTAGTGGTCACTTGCAGCTTGAACAAGTGTTTGAAAGTATAGACGATTTCAAAGAGGCTTTGTTAGAATATGTACTTAAGGAAGGATATGACATCAAGTTAGATAAATGGGGGAATGTCAAATCTAGAGCAATATGTGCTATAGAAGGCTGTAAATGGAGAATCTATTTGTCATATGAAGAGAGAATTGGAAAATGGATGGTGAAGACTTTTGAAGATGTTCATAGCTGCATCAAGGATGGATATTGTAAGCTGTTGAAATCTCCCATGATTACAAAGATGTTTATGGATGATATAAGGACCAATCCTGAGTATAAACCGAAGACTATACAAGAAGAGATTCAAAAGAGGTACAATTTGACAACAATCATAGACAAGTGCAAGAAGGCAAAGAAGAAAATCATAGATATGATTCACCTTGACCATGTGGAGCAGTTCTCTAGGCTCAGAGATTACAAAGATGCAATACTTGCGTAAGTAGTTTTCTATTTTCATTTGTATTTTTTGGTCTTAGCAATCTATGTTTTTTATGACTAATATTTACCAAAACTGTTTACATTTGTCTTGTTAGGACTAATCCTAACTCAACTGTGGAGTTAAACACTGTCTTAGACGACAATGGATCATAGCTATTTCGAAGATTCTCTGTATGCTTTGATGTGATCCAAAATTTATGGAATATGTGGTGTCGTCCAATATTTGGTGTTGATGGGTGTTTCCTCAAGTGTACACTAAAAGAACAACTCTTAGCAGCTGTGGGAAGAGATGCCAACAATGGTATTTACCCCATTACTTGGGCTGTTGTTGATGTGGAGAACGAGAATAACTGGATTTGGTTCATAAAGAAGCTTCAAGGTGATTTTAATCTTCAAGTGGGTCAAGGATACACTCTCATATCTGACAGACAAAAGGTAGAACATTCACTTTGATATTATGATTAAATCAGTTATACTTGTGATGCTATTTTAATATAATCGTATATAATCTTATCTGATCTACATTGTTACAACTTGCAAGGTTTGTTGAATGCAGTTGAAAGGGTGTTGCCTCAAGTTGAGCATCAGATGTATACTAGGCACATATATGGGAATTTAAAGAAGGTTTTTCCAAACAAAGTGAAATGAAGAGGCTGTTTTGAAGAATAGCATAAAGTTACACCGTGTCAGAGTATGAGGTAAATTTGGAGGAGGTAAAAAGCTATGATATCCGACTCTATGAAGCCATCATGGAGAGAAACCCAAGTAATTGCAGCTTAGCATTCTGTTCACCCAAAGCTCAGTGTGTTGATGTTCACAACAACATATCAGAGTCTATCACCAATGCTATAGATCCAACAAGATACATGCCAATGGTTGAGATGCCGGAGATGATAAGGAGAAGAACCATGGTTTGTATTGATATGAGGAAGCTTGCAGCACGAAATAATAAATGTAGATTCACTCTCAAAGCAACATAGTTCATAGAGAAGGAAACGAAGAAAATACAGTTTTGTAGGTTTGTTTCAGGTGGAGAAGGCATATTTGATGTTCTTGAGGCTGGTGTAGGTTACAGCGTGAATATGAGACTGAGGACATGTGCTTGTAGGAGATGAGATATGAGTGGTATCCCATGTTGTCATGCTTTACGGGTTATCACAGAGAAGAAGCTCAATCGTGAAGATTACATATCAAACTGGTACTTGAATTCTAGGCAGCAGAGTATTTACAGTGACACAATTGCACCAGTCAATGGTGTGTTGTTCTGGAATAGACTTGGTTCTGTTATAGTGACACCTTCTAGTTTAGTTGAACAGATTGAGAACCAAAAAAGAAGGAAACCAAAGCCAAAGAGGAAGAAAACAAAGCATGAGTCTCATACAAAGAAGAAGAAGGTTAGTAGAGAGAAAAGAATTATGCATTGTAGTAATTGTGATCATGCAGAACACAACAAATCGAAGTGTCCTAATTATGGAGTAGAGAGATACAAAACACCAAGGAAGAAGAATAAGCCTACAAACACAGGAGAAGGAAAAGATGGATATGATTCGAATCTAGCAACACAAGACACTCAAGCAACACAAGACTAATCTGGGTTTTTAGTTCTAGAATACACGTGATCTGGTGGAGTATGTTTTTCTAGTTTTATGGGACATGTAACAACATAATGATTCATCTGTTTTGGTGTTTTTTTAGGGATCTCTATTTTGTTATGTCTTATTATGGTTATCTTAAGACGATTTGATGTGTTTTGGTTCTCTTATGACAAATCCTGATGTATTTTTTTCCGTCTTGTTATTGGTATTTCTTTTGATGATCTTATTCATTACATCATAACACATCAAACAAACTTTCATCATTCACCAAACCAAAAAAACATAAAATTCGACAAAACACTAAACAGAAGATCATTCATTCACTACAAAACAGAAAACACATATACTCTTCTTCTTACATCAACTATTAAAGATAGGGATTCTTAAAAGGGATACCATTCTTACAAAATTCATATTCAAAATATAAACCTAAAAAAGAAAATCATCACCAAAGCAAACACCACGATATTCTTTAACTCTCCAACCTCCTTCTCAACCATAACCTCACACACACGCGTCTCCATTGTCAGATTTCCAATCTCTGATTCGCAAACATTGAAACCTTTTTGCATTGTGATCGAAGTTTCTTCTAAGTTTTCAACTTTCTCTCTTAAGTCTTCAATCTCTTGAACCATACATGTATCCGTCCATTTAAACACATGATACCTATTATCCTGTCATATTTATCAAACCCTCAATGCCCAAATTTTGTAATCAAACACGCAACTAAATTCGAAATTAAGATGTCACTTACAGGTTCTCCAAAAGGACAAGCATGAAACAGTCTTCCAGGGTTTCTAGCAGTGTTTGACGTCTTCATCACTACAGGTTCTCCACACCGACAATACTTAGAGAATCCTCTTACTCGATTATCCATTTTACAGCTTCTCAAAAACAATTCACCAAAATAAGATACTTATCTTCATCAAATCGAAGCTTGAGAAAGAAACACTTACTAGATGGAAAATGAAAACTTCTTCTTCTCGAACTATCTCTTTCATCTTTGCTCTATATTCTTCGTCGCTCACAGTGGTATCAGAGAAGAAGAAGAAGTTTATTCTTCGTCTGAAATTGAAATTTCCCCAATTCGAAACTCTAACTTTGATTTATTTCCCCCAATTGCAGAGGACGTCAATTGATTAAATCATGAAAATAAAATAGTTAAGGGTTTATAAATTTAAAAGTTTGATATGATTTCGAACGATGGTTGTAATCAAAAGATCGCAGGTTCGATTCTCGTGATGACCAATTTTTTTTTTTTAAGTAAATCCAAACACCAAATCGATGTCGTTTATGACACATTATCAATCCCGTGGCATCTGAGTAAGCAGTGGTAACGGTGGTTTAACATCCGTTAATGATGATTTCTAATTATGCACGTTATATAAAAGTTGGGTCGGAAAATTAAATTTTAGTTTTGTTTGGGTATATATAAGCACCGTGTAATTGTACATATATGAAATGACACTTTGAAAATTATTCAGGTCAATATCGGCCATTTTTCCATTGCAATACATGTTGTAATTATACAATAAATTTGCTGCAAATGTTTTGTCATATCAATACGACAAATATAGTAAGAAATTATTTCACTGCAAATTATGCGACATATTTGTAACAAACATAAATTTGCAATGATCAATCAGCAACACAATATAATTTGTCGTAATTCCATTGCATTTCCATATTTGCAATGATATATTGCCTTATTGCAACAATTTTTCTATGTTGCAATAGCAATTTTTTCTTGTAGTGGTAATAGGTTTAAATCCAGATTATATTCATATTATATGGTTAACATTTTTGGTGTATAGTAAACCTACTGAAATCGACATTTGAGTGTTAAGAGATTTTGAGGTTTTGAGTCGGGTGTAATTAGATTTGAAACTTTGTTTTTGTGGGAAAAAGAGTGAAACCTTAACTTTGTGTACATCTGATGTTATTATATTGGAAAATAGATCATCAGCATTGTAGAATAAGATTTGGACTTTAAAGGTTCTTCAATGAAAGAAACCGACGAGTCCATTAGAAAGCCCATAACATTTTACGGAAGTACTGTAATTGGGTTCTTAGTTCTTATTTCTTAAGTATTAAAACTAATGGTTAATTAATTCTCTTTAAGCTTTACAACGTTGATTTAACAGTAAAAATGTCTCTTTATTAATGGTAAAATTGTTACCGCTTAAAACTTATATCTTAAAAGCCAAATAAATTTTCACTGGTAAAATATCAGAATTGGCTTTAGTTTGAGCCATCCCGACCAGGAAGTAGATCACCATAATACCATTTTTGTCGCATGATAACACTCACAAAAGTATGGACTGAGCACAAATGAGTATTCACGGTAACTTTTTTTTTTTTGCTGTTGTTATTGTTGTTGTTGTAAACTAACTCATTATATTATCTAGCTTTCCCTCTTTTGGGGTTATCTCATTCTCAACTTAAGTATTTCATCTCTAGTGAGTGGGGCTGAAGTTACCGCAAATATTTCCGTTTTCCACCGGATTTTAAATATTTTCTTGGTTTTCTTTCCGTACTTGGGGTTTACGATATAAATAAATGTACTTATTTACAACAAAATGTTTCATTGCTTCTCTTCTTAACAATCATAATTTTAACAAGTGTCATATAAATTTAGAGAAATTGCATTAACATGACACATTTTAGAAAATATGATTAAACTATCTCATTAACTACGGTATATGTAACCAATCCATAATCCCAAGAACCAGATTTACTGTAAAGACGAGAAAACGATTCAGCTTGACCCTTACCCCTAAATATATAAAAAGTCAACCACATGGACAACAATCCACATATTTTTCCCAATGGATACATGTTGATTGTGTACAAAAATCAGCAAAATACTACTGACTTTTCTCAAATAGCAATTGAGATCTTCTGCCCAAATTCCAAATTTGAACCAAATTTATGCAACTTGGGGTTGGAAAAATTATTGACCCAATTACTATTCCGATTCTAAATTGTATCTCAACATAGATATATGGATCCGTTTAGGTGGATTAGTTAGTGAGTGTCTGCTAGACAATACCAAATTAGGATTAATTTATCAGGCATGAGACCGACATAACAAATTATAAAAGCATAACATAGACAAAGACATCAGATATTATAACAAGGACACAGGAGAAACAAAAGTTCATTGCCAATGGCATAGCAAAAGGTAGAAGAAGGATAACATAGAGAAAGATAACATAGGCATTCAGAAAGATAACATAGGCATTCAAACTAAATTGTTTGCAACAAAATAAGTACACCAACACAGATAAGTTGACCAGAAGCTAAAAAATGTTTTAGTTGGTGACCTCATGACAAGCGGAAAAAAGTTTCACCTGATGATGCCACATATAAATGTGGCAGGCAGAATAGGTTGGCATATCATGGTTAGATCCATATTGACACTATCCACGACTGTACATTTGTAACTCGGTCTTGCCATCGCAATTACACTTCGCGGGAGCGTAAATACTTTTGAGATATCTCATATGACCAGAAGTCCTAACACACCACCAGAGACTATCAACATTCTTTAGTTTGAGTTTATTAACCTCTTCAAGTGTATTCGACATCATCGGTTTTATTAAAGAAGCCATAATCTTCAAAGCCACATCTATATTTTCTCCCCCAAAACACAGAAGGATCATGCCATAAACATATTTTGCTTCTGAATTTCCTTTCTTTGCAGCTTCAGCCATATATTTGAGACCTTTGAGTCGGACTTTTCCGTCCTTGTCTTGATCAAAGTAAATATTTAGTCCTTTACGGTAGATTGCCTCAAGGTTTCCGTCTTTGCGACATCGCTTCATAAATTTGTAGAAAGTTTTAGGGTTGTAATTGAAAGGGAAAAGAGGGATTTGATGAAGCGGTAGTTGCTGGACAACATATATGTTGTTGCATATAGTATTCAATGATTTTGAAACCAATTCCAAACTCCTAATATCATCTAAAGAAGTACAAGCAACCTTTGAACAGATCCAAACAAGAATGTCTTCGGGTACATCAAAAAGAGAGGTTGGAACAGACCTTTTTAGGGATTTTTTGTAAGAAGAAGATTTCGACACCATATTTGACATTGAGTGTAGAATCCACTATTACTTTGCAGTTATAGATCTGGTTATGAAACGATGAGGAGCGAAACTTTGTGTGTAAGAGACACAACTTTCATCTGGAAGGGAAACGAAAGGTCGCAATGCCTCGATATGACAAACTTATCCATTTCTCTATACCTATTAAATAGTTTATATAGATCGTGTACAGAGTCGTGCCAAGAGTTTAAGAGACCTAAAACTGATAAATAAATATTTTCTATAATTTTTTGGTGATAAAATATATATTAGAATTAAAATGTAACATATTTTTATAATAAATTAAAGATAATAAACACTATTTTTTATTTATGATGATAAATTTTGTACTATTTTCTTATAGTACATTATAAAACATTTTAAGCTATAAAATATAATTTATACTATTTTATAACATATTTGTAATTAACATTCTTTAATCTATAAAAATACTAAATTAAGATAAATTTTGTAAAATATTAAAAATAATTAACACTATTTTTAAGTATGTGAAATAAAAATATAAACTCAAGAAAATCACACTAAAAAAAATTTCATCAATATATAAAAGATTTCAAAAAAACAAAAAATGGGATCTTAACATTTGTTTTATATTTGGGAGCCTAAGATAAATATTTTTTTATCCACATAGACACGCCTCTGGTCGTATAGCCCCAAAGAAAGGGATTTTTATACGTGACCACGTAGATACGGACGATTGGATTGTTTGGGTTGGCTTTAATGAAAAAGTATCAAATAATTTGGCCCTTGAATAACCCTGGCATGGAAAATTGGGGTGAGGTTTCACAATATTGATTTAGTTGTGTATTGCTGAATTTTCATGTTATACAATTAAGTAGCTTTTTGCTTAATTTTTACATGTAGACATCTTCATCGGAAAACATCCATGTGGTTGAATTTGATAATAATTAGAGCATCTCCAACTTATTCCTCTATATTTAACTCTAAAATAGAGTAACTCTAAAATAGGGATGGTTTTTACTTCAACCCATTCCTCTAATTTTAACTCTAAAAAGAATATTCCAAGTATATTCTTAATAATTAATTTTCTAAAAAGTCAATTATTTATCAAAATTATAAATTTAACCCACATGTTTTATTTTAAGCCATAAATTCAATTAAATTATGATTTATTACATAAATAAAATTACTAGCTTTTGTTGTGCTATGTTTACTTTGTGTTGTTTTTCTTTAATTTTGGTATGTTATTATGTAATTTGATTATGTTATTGTGTTTCTAATAAATAAAAGTTGTTGTTATATTTTACAGTTTTAATTATATAGCTATTTTTAATTTATTACCAATATTTATCTAACTACATAACTAAAATATTATTTAATAACATTATTAAGTATAAGATAAAAACATATAAAAGTGAAAGGATTATTTTATAAACAAAAGTTTTATTCTATAATAGAGTAATAAATAAGATTACTCCAAATATAGAGTAATTTTTTCAAAACTCTATTTTAGAGTGAGATATAGAGTGAGATTGTAATATGTTTTACTCTATCATAGAGTTTAGAAGATAAAATACAGTGATATTGGAGATATTCTTATAAGTCAAACCAGGCTCGATATATTGTTACAAATGCCTATGAAAAAAGCCAATTCATGATCCCACAAACATATGTGACAAGCGCATGAAGTAGGAATGTCCGGAAGGCAACACTATAAGTCTATAACCTCCATTCATGCTTCTTATGATACAATATTTCCCCATCACATTTGCATTTTTGCTGGACGTACAACCTTCCTAGATACTACATACAGTACCAATAAAACCCTCTGATATTTGTAAAACATAATTTGTTTTTATTTGTTTAATAAGTATTTAAAAATGTCCATTTTCCTATTAACAAATGATCATAAAAAAATTATTTTTTTTCCTCTAAAAATATATTGATAAACTTTTCATAAAAAGAGTATAAGAATTGTTTTTGGAATAAAAAATCTTCCGTATATGAATAAAAGACTGACATGTGATTTTATTGATTGTTTTTGTTTCTAGTTAACGTTTTTGTTGATTATGTCTAAATTATATTCACTGTAAATAACTAAATATTAAGTACATTGTATGATAAATTAAAACAGAAAAAATATACTTTTATTTAGTGAAAGATATTATGTAGCGAATATTTGTAAAATAGAAAGTTTTATATTTTTTTAGTAAATACACAAAAATTGTCAATTTACTATTAACAAATTATCATAAAAGAGTATCAGATTTTTTTTTGGAATAAAATTATTTCGGAAATGGATAAAAGAGTAACATGTCATTATATTGATTGTTTTGTCGTTACTCAATATTTTTGTTGATTATGTCTATAAAATCACATTCACTGTAAATATTGAATTCGTTGTACGATAAAATCTTATTTAAGGTAGTAAATCACATATTTCTTTTGGGTACAAATGTTAAGATTATATACCATTTTTAAAGTTTTTGACAGATTGTAAATCACATATTTATACGACTAAAATTTGCATATACTCATAAAAAATTATATGTACAGAAATAAATGATAAGTCCCATAATATAAAAATAATAAAATTAAAACCATCAAAAATATACTTATTTACAACAAAAAAATTTAATTGCCTCTATAATCATATTTTCTAACAAGTTTTAAAAATTTTGGAGAAATTGTGTTACATGACACATATTAGAAAATATGTTTATAGAGGCAACTAAAATTTTTGTTATAAATAAGTAAATAATTTTTTACTCGATGTATGAGAAAAAAAAAAGTGTTGAGGGAAAAAATAATCAATTAAGGAAAATAAATATACAGAAAAAAGTATTATTAACACGACGGCTTCTTCTTTCAGAACAACATAACGGAGAAATAAAGAGAGAGAACACAACGATACAGAAGAGAAGCGAAGGTCGCAGAGAGAAGAACACACGCCGCAACATAGATATTTCCCGGTGAAACGGGAATTGGATAAATTGAGATTTAGTGAGAGCTTCTAGGGTTTTCTTCTCGATTTGTCTTCTTTGACCTCGATCTATTTCTCTTCCTTGTTGGAGAAATTTTTCATTCTGCTCAACGTTCATTCACATCTTTCCTTAGCTCCATTCAAGGGTTTCTTGATCCGTTTCTCTAGGTTTCGTTATCTTCCCGGTAATTTTCCGGCTTCAATTCGTTGTTTTTCGCGTCTCTTCGTCTCTTCCATTTCATCAATTTGGTCATGTAGGGTTTTGAGATTTCTTCGTTCTTCTTCCCCTTTTTGTTACCTTGGGATAAATTCAAGCTGGGGGAAAACCCTACATTTAGTTTTGTTACTAATTCCCTTTTTATTGGTGTTTCAGGTTTGTTGAATTTACTCCGGCGAAGAACTTGGGGGCGGTGAGATTGTGAAGCATGATTGTTGATTTCCCCAGGAAAGGGGGAAATTAGGGAAGTGTTGAGTTGGAGAGAAATTGGTGGGGTTTCCATGAGCGATGGGGGTGTCGCATGCATGCCTCTGGTAAATATCATGGAAAAGCTTCCAATTGTGGAGAAGACGACGCTTTGTGGAGGCAATGAAAGTAAAATTGCTGCTACTACGGACAATGGTCATACATCTACCTCAGGTAAGGTTCCGGAGTCTGAACCAGCTAAACCCTCAGCGTCTCAGCCACCTAAGAAGAAGAGGATTATTAAGGTAATTCGTAGAGTGGTTAGGAAGAAGGTGAAGCAGCCGCAGAAACAAGCAGATGGGCAGCCCAAAGAACAGCTAGTGCAGCTCACGGCAGAATCACAGCTGCAGCCGAAAGAGCAGGAGGAGAAGGATGAGGGAAAAGGAGGATCTAGAGAAGTGGAAAATGGTGGAGGCTCTGGGTTTAAGGATGAAGTGGAAGAAGGTGAATTAGGTTCTATAAAGATTCCTGGAGATTTGGAGAATGGTGAAATCTCGCCGGTAAAGTCATTGCAGAGGAGTGAGATTGAAAAAGGGGAGATTGTTGGAGAGAGTTGGAAGAAAGATGAATCTACGAAGGGGGAGTTTAGTTATCTCAAATATAATAAAGGGTATGTGGAGAGACGGGATTGGTCCGCAGATAAGACCAGGAAAGGAGATAAAGAAGAGAGGGAATTCAGATCATGGAGAGATCCCAGTGATGAAATTGAGAAGGGGGAGTTCATCCCAGACAGATGGCACAGAATGGATACAGTAAAAGATGATCATAGTTACGTCAGATCTCGTAGGAATGGAGTAGACAGAGAGAAAACGTGGAAACATGAATATGAATATGAACGTACCCCGCCTGGTGGAAACTTTGTGAATGAGGATATGTACCACCGGAGAGATTTCAGAAGTGGGCATGACAGGGCTACGAGGATCAGTTCTAAAATTGTAATAGAGGAAAATTTACATAAGAACGAATACAACAGTTCCAATAATCTTGTGAAAGAGTACTCTTCTACTGTGAACAAATTGAAGCGACATGGAGCTGAACCAGATAGCACTGAACACAAACACTCCTATGCTGATTATGGGGATTACGGGAGCTCCAAATTTAGAAAAATTTCAGATGATTGTTCCCGCTCTCTTCACCCAGACCATTATTCACGGCATTCTGTTGAGAGACTGTACAGAGATCCCTATTCATCAAAAACTTTATCTCTGGAAAAATATCCTAGAAAGCATCAAGACGCGTCTTTCCCTGCTAGGAATTTTTCCGACAGACATGGAAACAGCCCTGCACGATCTGACCGGTCCCCACACGATCGGTCTAGATACCATGAACACAGGGATAGAAGTCCACTCCATCGGGAGAGGTCGCCATATACCCGGGAGAGATCACCATACACTTTTGAGAAGTCTTCACTTGCTCGTAAAAGGTCTCCACGTGACCGCAGCCGACACCATGATTATAGAAGAAGTCCAAGTTACTCTGAGTGGTCACCTCATGATCGCTCTAGGCCCAATGATCGCAGGGACTGTACTCCTAACCATATGGAAGATACCCAGAGTGATCGTAACAGGCGTAATGGCCACAGAGAAATAATCAGGAAAAGTGGAGTAAGGGAGAGCAGGGATTCTCAGACTGGCACGGAGCTTGAGAATCAGCACCGAAATAAGGTTTTTAATGGAAAAGAGTCAACCTCATCAAGCAAAGAATTGCAAGGTAAAAACATTATGTACAACAATAATCCTGTGGTTGAGAAAAATTCTGTCTGTGATTTATCCAAGATTCCAAGTCCGTGTGCAAAGGGAAAAGAGCCTGTGCAAGCTGGTGAAGGCCTTACAGAAGAGATGTCATCGATGGAGGTAGATATGGACATTTGTGACACACCACCTCATGAGCCTATGACGGCTGATTCATCCTTGGGGAAGTGGTTTTATCTTGATTACTATGGCATGGAACATGGACCTGCAAGGCTATCCGAGCTTAAAGCTCTTATGGAGCAAGGCATTCTTTTCTCTGATCATATGGTTAAACATTCAGATAATAATAGGTGGGTCACTATTGAAAATGCAACATCTCCTGTGGTCAACATGAATTTTCCATCGCTTGTGTCAGATGCAGTGACACGGCGCGTCAATCCTCCTGAAGCTCCTGGTAATTTATTAGAAGACATTGCAGATACTACTACTGAAGCAGTTTGTATGGAGCAAGAAACTGGATATTCCTTACCTGAATCAATATCGGTACCAGATGCTAATGAATTTTTAATAGAACATCGTGAAGATGTCCAGATTGATAAGAGGATCGCAAATCTCTTGGAGGGTTATACTATCACTCCTGGCAGGGAACTTGAAACACTTGGAGGTACTGTAATAGCTATACATATATTTGCTTTCTGGCCACAAATTTGATACTTTTCTTTCCTAATAAATTTAATTGATTGCATCCTGAGGTTTCTATGCCATACATAAGAGAAGCTTATTTTTATCACTTTGCAGAAGCTCTGCAGGTTAAAGTTGAGCTTGAAGAGACCAGAAGATGTGGGACATCTGAAGGTATGTTTCGTTGGCACCACTTCCACTTTTGTAGCATAATAGGATATGTGTCTATTTGCTTTTTTTCCTTATTGCAAAGATGGGCGTTTCGCACGAAAAAAGTGTCTGCAAAGTGTTTGATATCTGTTAAAGATGTAATAGCCTACTGCCATATGATGGTTTGTGAATGAGCATGAAGATTCATTTAGATAACATTAAATTTGAATATTCGTAGCATCTTGTGTAGCTGCATGTTTTTCATGAATCTATTTATAAGTTCTTCTACTCTGGGTTTGCAGGTATCACCTGGTGTCACTATCCAGAGGAAAATCAGTGGGATCTAGTGGATGAGGAGTTGTTGGGATGTTCCGAGCCCAAGACAAGGGCGTCCGAAGAATTTAAGTCAGAAAATGTTTATGGTTCTGAGAGCGATGAGATAGGCAGCTGGTTTTCAGGCCGTTGGTCTTGCAAAGGCGGGGATTGGATAAGACACGATGAAGCTTCTGAAGATAAATATTACAAAAAGAAAACTGTTCTCAATGATGGTTTCCCACTATGCCTGATGCAGAAGTCTGGTTATGAGGATCCTCGGTGGCATCACAAGGATGATTTGTATTACCCTCTCAGTAGTTCTAGGCTTGAACTTCCCCTTTGGGCATTTTCTGGTTTAGATGAGAGAAATCAGGCGAGGGGAGTAAAAGCTAGTGTGCTGTCCGTAGTTAGGCTTAACTCTTTGGTCGTCAATGACCAAGTTTCATCAGTTCCTGATTCCCGTATAAAAGTTCGTGGTAGAGAGAAGTACTCTTCAAGGCCTGCTCGTCCATCCCCTGCATCTAGTGATTCCAAGAGGGAATCAGTAGAAAGTCATTCTCAATCAACAGCTTGCAATGGTCAAGATTTGCCGGGATTGTCGGGATCCGACGCATGTGGTAACACTCCCAAGGATCATCTGTGTACAGTCGATGATTTGCAATTGCATTTGGGTGATTGGTTTTACATGGATGGGGCTGGGCAAGAACAAGGACCTCTGCCATTTTCGGAGCTCCAGGTACTAGTGGATAAAGGTTGCATAAAGACCCACAGCAGCGTGTTCAGAAAATCTGATAAAATCTGGGTCCCTGTTACCTCTATCACAAAAACTCCTGAAACCATTGCCAAGCTTCGGGGGAAAAACCCAGCCCTGCCTTCAGATTGTCAAGGCCTTGTAGTCTCAGAGACTCAGGATTTCAAGCGTTCTGTAATGGACACAAGTCTAAGCTCGTTCCATGATATGCACCCTCAGTTTCTTGGTTATTTCCGTGGGAAACTCCATCAATTGATTATGAAAACATTCAAGAGTCGGGAGTTTTCTGCTGCCATAAACGATGTTTTAGACTCTTGGATCCATGCAAGACAGCCAAAGAAAGAGAGTGAAAAGTACATGTACCAATCTTCAGGTATGCATAACTACCAGAATCTAAATGGCATCTCGTCTCTCTTATTAACTCATGCTTTTTTTTCACTCAGTTGCCTTCAAGTTATTCTTGGTTTCTGAACTTGGGTTGTTTCCTTATTTTCTTCATTTCTCCTGGTTTTACCAATGTTCAATTCTTGCTGTTAAATGATTTTGACATTTTTTCTCTCCTCTCTTTTATTTTTGGATCATAAACCTCAGAATTTGATTCATGCTATACGAAAAGAGCTCGATTGATGGCTGGTGAAAGTGGAGAAAATTCTGAAGTGGAAGATACACAAATGTTTCAGAAAGATGAGTTGACATTTGAGGATTTATGTGGGGACGCTACCTTCCATGTCGAAGGAAGTGGATCTTCCGGTACCATGGGGATTTACTGGGATCTGTTGGATGGTCGTGCATTAGCACGGGTGTTTCATTTGTTGAGATATGACGTTAAATCACTTGCATTTGCTTCCATGACTTGTAGACATTGGAAGGCCACTGTTAATTCATACAAGGGGGGTTTTTCAAGACAAGTTGACTTATCTTCTTTGGGTCCCAACTGCACAGATTCTAGGCTCCGGAGTATCATGGTGAACACTCTATGCTTTCCGTTTACAGATTCTGAGCAATTTTAGTATTTTTCATTGTTCTGACATGACATTCTCTTGCAGAACACTTACAACAAGGAGAAGATAGAGTCTATTATTCTCGTTGGTTGTACAAACGTGACTGCCAGCATGCTTGAGGAAATTCTTTGTTTATTTCCCCATATATCTTCTGTAGACATCACAGGCTGCTCCCAGTTTGGAGATTTGACATTGAACTATCAAAAAGTAAATTGGCTCAGATGCCAGCATACTCGATCAGGTGAATTGCATTCCAGGATAAGGAGTCTGAAACAGGTTACAGATGTTGCTAAGTCTAAGGGTTTAGGGGGGGATACAGATGATTTTGGTAACCTTAAGGATTACTTCGATCGAGTAGAAAAGCGAGATTCAGCCAATCAGTTATTCCGAAGAAGTCTATACAAACGCTCAAAATTGTACGATGCAAGGAGATCATCAGCCATACTATCCAGGGATGCTCGTATCAGGCGATGGGCGATTAAAAAGTCAGAACAAGGGTATAAGCGAGTGGAAGAATTCCTTGCTGCAAGTCTTAGGGGCATCATGAAGCAGAATACTTATGACTTCTTTGCTTTAAAGGTGCCGTCTGGTACTCGCGTCTACTGAATATTAGGTCTGCTATCTTTTCTTTATCATTTGTTAAAAATTAATCATATTGTATTTTTGGTTTCCAGGTTGGTCAAATAGAGGAAAAGATGAAGAATGGTTACTACGTTAGTCATGGTTTGAGATCTGTCAAGGAGGATATCAGCCGGATGTGCAGGGAAGCAATTAAGTATGGCTTCTTTTTCTGTCTGGGTGGTTTCTTTTAGTACATGGTTATGCCAATAACTCGTCAAATCGTTTTCTTGCAAATTATGGATAAGTTACTTTTTCACTATTGAGCTTCTGCTTGCCAAACAATATGCTGAATGACTGCTGATATACTTTGTGGGTTATAATTTCTTGAATCAACAATTTTTTCTTGCCATGTGCTCGCTTTCTGGCCCTCCATTTCTTTGGCTGTAGGATTGCTTATTTCTAACATATAGGCCTTGCCGTTGAATATTTTCTTCTTGACTCCTAGTTGTTAAGTAGGAGGTAATCTGTTGTAGAAAAAGCTAATAGCTATTTTTCATTTTCCTTACTCTGGTTTTGTAAATTTGCTTCTGATACTATCTTATGTATCCAGAGGGAGGAATCGAGGGGGCTCCAAAGATATGAACCGAATCATCACACTATTTATTCAACTAGCCACACGTTTGGAAGAGGTTTCTATGGTTACTTCTTCATATGGAAGAGATGAATTAATGAAGTCGTGGCAAGATGGCTCAGGGCTCTCATCAGCCTCCAAGTACAATAAGAAGTTGAGCAAAACAGTAATGGAAAAGAAGTATATGAGCAGGACTAACGACACATTTGGGGTAAATGGTGCTTCTGACTATGGAGAATATGCATCTGACCGAGAAATCAAAAGGCGTTTGTCTAAACTGAATCGAAAATCCTTTAGTTCTGGAAGTGAAACATCTTCCGAACTCTCTGACACTGGCAAGAGTGGGAATTATAGCTCAGATTCAGCTTCAGAAAGTGAATCAGACATCCGTTCAGAAGGTCAATCACAGGACTTACGCGTCGAAAAATACTTCACCGCAAACGAATCATTTGATTCTGTTACTGAAGAGCGTGAATGGGGTGCACGCATGACAAAAGCTGGTCTTGTGCCACCAGTCACTAGGAAATACGAAGTGATTGAAAAGTACGCAATTGTTGCTGATGAGGAGGAGGTAGAACGAAAGATGCGGGTTTCTTTGCCAGAGGACTATGGTGAGAAGCTTAATGCACAAAGAAAAGGCATTGAAGAGTTAGATATGGAACTTCCTGAAGTCAAGGAGTATAAACCAAGAAAGCTTCTTGGCGATGAGGTTTTAGAGCAAGAGGTTTATGGAATCGATCCTTACACCCATAATCTCTTACTTGATTCAATGCCCGAGGAGTTGGACTGGTCACTGCAGGATAAACATTCATTTATAGAAGATGTAGTCTTACGTACCCTGAACAGGCAAGTTAGGCTGTTCACTGGATCTGGAAACACCCCCATGGTATTCTCTTTAAGGCCTGTGATTGAAGAGCTCAAAGAGAGTGCTCGTGAAGAGTGTGATATACGAACACTAAGGATGTGTCAAGGCGTCTTAAAGGCAATAGAAAGTCGTTCTGATGATAATTATGTTTCTTATCGGAAGGTATAGCTTGATTATTCTTTCATAGGAATCCCATCAATTTATTTAGGATTTTATTGTTAACCTGCTTTGTTGCTGCTTTTTTGTCCAAGTAGGGCCTCGGTGTTGTGTGCAACAAACCAGGTGGTTTTGGACAAGAAGATTTTGTTGTTGAATTTCTTGGAGAGGTGGGTTTCCAGCTTTGCGGTTTTATGTTTATCAGTTACTTATCTGCAGCAGAAACATTTTCTGAAGTTCACTAGACGTGCTGTGCTTTAGATATTGAAACATTCTCTTAAAGGAAGCTCTGAACATAGATGCTGACTTGTTTTGGAAATTGTAGGTTTATCCTGTTTGGAAGTGGTATGAGAAGCAAGATGGAATTCGTTCCTTACAGGAAAACAAAACTGATCCTGCACCTGAGTTCTACAATATCTATCTTGAGAGACCAAAGGTATGAAGAAAATATGATGCTTCGGATTGTATTTTATTTTGTAGACCATTTCCTTACTTTTTATGTTGTACGGCAGGGTGATGCTGATGGATATGATTTAGTTGTTGTTGATGCTATGCACAAGGCTAATTATGCTAGTCGAATTTGTCACTCTTGCCGACCTAACTGTGAAGCTAAGTAAGTTAAATTCTTCCCCTCGGCAATAATACATTTCCTCCATAATTTTGAACTCAGAGAGCTGAACCAAGTGACAGTTGTTATAATTAGTTTCACACACGATGCATGCATAAACTAGCCTGCCTTAGTACTCTTAGCTCATTTCACACATATATCAATTGATTAGTTATAAATTTGTCTGGATCCACTAAACAACATTTGCTAATGATTGTATCTGCTCTGCTTGTACGTATTTGGTAAGTCTACTTCTTTTCTTTATGCATACATACATTTTAAACTATGTGGAATGGAGAATTTCCTGATGCTTGGCTATTTTCATTTTTAATAAATTATAGACAATTCACTCATTTTCCCTTTGTCATCTGATACTTCCAGGGTTACTGCAGTGGATGGGAACTACCAGATTGGCATCTATGCAGTACGTCCTATTGAATACGGCGAGGAGATAACTTTCGATTATAATTCTGTAACTGAGGTCTGTTCTTCCCTGTTCCTTCTTTTATCCAGTTCCTACTGTAGGAAAGTATTATTTCGTTGGGTTAAATCTTTATGTTTCCACTCCACTGTCTAAAGAATGATTCTTATGTATGGGACAGAGTAAGGAAGAATATGAAGCGTCTGTTTGCTTATGTGGTAGCCAAGTATGTCGAGGTAGCTACTTGAATCTCACTGGTGAGGGTGCATTTCTGAAGGTACTTGTGCTGTTAACAAATATATGATTGTATTTCTGGTATCAAAGATACATGAGAGTAATGATATTGTCTCTGTTAATGGTGTTTGAAGGGCTAGAGGTTTTTTGTATGCGGTTATTCACTAATAAGCTTGTTAGTTCCTTTGTAGTGAAGTTTAAAAACTCCTTCTTTTGGCCCTTGAATTTTGATTTAATTTTATGAACAATATTTTTAACAGGTGTTGAAGGATTGGCATGGTCTGCTGGATCGACACAGCCTGATGCTGGAAGCTTGTATACTAAATTCAGTTTCAGAAGAAGATTATCTTGAGTTAGGAAGAGCTGGATTGGGAAGTTGCTTGCTTGGTGGGTTGCCGGATTGGGTGATTGCATATTCTGCTCGTCTGGTTAGTCTTGAATCATTTTATGTTAGTTTGTCACAGCACTATTTATGGGATTACAATTTCTGACTGAAAGTTTCTTGTGCTTAAGGTGCGGTTCATCAATTTCGAGAGAACAAAGCTTCCCGAAGAAATTCTTAAGCACAATCTGGAAGAAAAGAGGAAATATTTTTCAGATATACACCTTGATGTTGAGAAGAGTGATGCTGAGGTTCAGGTGAGACTATCGCTCTTCTTAATCTTTTGTGGGTTCTTTCAATAGCTCATACGTTTTGTGCCTCAGAACTCCAAGGTAGCTTTGGGGTGAGTAAAAGGTGGTTTGCTCTTTTTCCAACTCTTATATGCTTACTATATCTGTAACTTTAACGCAACAGGCTGAGGGTGTCTACAATCAGAGGCTTCAGAATTTGGCTGTTACACTTGACAAGGTGACTGCAATCTCTCTTCATAAAAAGCAAACATAGTGTTATCTGCTTTGCCTTGACACTTTTTGTGCGTCTTAATATGTTTTCCCCAAAGGAAGATAGTCTCTGATTAGTGTGTTATACACAGGTAAGATATGTTATGAGACGTGTGTTTGGGGATCCAAAGAACGCTCCCCCACCACTGGAGAGGCTTGCTCCTGAAGAAACAGTATCTTTTATATGGAATGGGGAGGGCTCCTTAGTTGATGAGCTGCTTCAGAGCCTGTCACCGCATGTAGAAGAAGGCATTGTTACTGAACTTGAATCCAAGATCCGTGCCCATGATCCATCTGGATCTGCTGATGTCCTTAAGGAACTTCAGAGATCATTACTTTGGTGAGTACATCTTCATATTACTTATGCTTGAAATGCTCCTCTTATAAAACAGTACATTCATATTGAAGAATATTTCCCATGAAGGTTGAGAGATGAGATCCGAGATCTCCCATGTACGTACAAGTGTCGGAATGATGCTGCAGCTGATTTAGTTCACATATATGCCTATACAAAGTGCTTTTTCAAAGTTCGGGTAAGTTCTTTCCTATAATTTTGAGTGATGAAAGAACAAATCTTGGTGAACTTCTTCTGACAGATGGGTCTTGATATGTCGCAGGAATACAAGTCCTTTATCTCTTCTCCTGTACACATTAGTCCGTTAGATTTGGGGGCCAAGTATGCTGATAAGTTAGGTGAAAGTATAAAGGAGTACCGGAAGACTTATGGCGAGAACTATTGTCTCGGGCAGCTAATTTACTGGTATAACCAGACAAATACTGATCCAGATCTTACATTGGTGAAAGCTACCAGAGGTTGCTTGTCTTTACCCGATGTTGCCTCCTTCTATGCAAAGGCCCAGAAACCATCTAAGCACCGTGTTTATGGCCCAAAGACGGTGAAAACGATGGTCTCACAGATGGTAATTTCTCTCTTTAAACCACTTCTGAAATGCGTTTCAGCTGTCTCTCGACTGTCCATGACATGGTTATTTTTTAAAATCTGTGTATAGTCTAAGCAACCTCAAAGACCGTGGCCAAAGGATAAAATATGGACGTTCAAAAGTGCCCCAAGAGTATTTGGAAGCCCAATGTTCGATGCTGTCTTAAATAACTCGTCACTAGATAGAGAACTGTTGCAGTGGCTACGAAACAGACGGCATGTCTTCCAAGCAACATGGGATAGTTAGGTAGCAAAACCTTCTCTTTTTATTCAGCACGTTTCTGTTTTGGGAAAGCAATCAGTCGGGGGCAATACAACAGTTATCTAGGAGCGGAGCAAAGCAAATCAATGGCTGCAAAGGTCCTCAGCTTTCCCCATCATTCTTGTGTATAGCTTTGCCATATATGTGATTTTGGAAAATTGATAATAACTTTGGGTTAGGGCCATTGTTATTCTCATTAGAATAGGCTCACATAATTTTAAGACTAGGCTGTGTCCTTTTCGTTTTTGTTACACCTCAGTAATAATAGTTTGTGTTCTTGGTTTCTAAATCTATTAAAGCTTGGCACTGAAAAAAAAAAAAAAAAAGGTGAAATATATTTAGTTGTTGTATGCAACTGTGCAAAAATTTGGTTGGCTGTTAGCAACTGAATAATTCAGAATTAGCAAGAAACTCGATCTTTAATCATCAATTGGAAGCCATCTTTGCATATACTGTATACCTCACAGCTATGTATACTTGTGCATATGCCCAAATTAATAAATGACAATTTGTAATATTGTACTGTTCGTACACACAAACAAACCAAGGCAAGATCCTCAAGTTACGGGGTTATTTAGAAAAACTTGACAAAGTGCTAATTATAAAACAATATAGTAACTCCAGTTGTGATATCTAATCTCTAAATTGATCGTTGACTTTGAGTTCGGACAGCCTGTACTCAGTCATTATTTTCATATATGTATGTAGTATTGTATTTTTCAGTTATATCATTATTACAATTAGCCAGGAAACACATTGATATAGAGAGTACCAAGTTAATGTTGTCAAAAAAAAAAAAAGGGAGTACCAAGTTAAGTACATTCATACTCAAAATCTCTCAATACTCGTTGCTCAAACAATCTCTCTAGGCACACTCATTACTCAAGTAATGTCTCTCAACGACAATACAGATTCGTTGTGCCCTCAAGTACTAGTAATACTGAAAAAAGGAAAATTTCATGTGAGTGAACAAATCCCTTGGAGAAGCAATGACAAGTGGGATTGTCTTCCTATATACTGGGAAAAGTTCAGGTTAACAAAAGAAGAAGCTACGCATTTTCTTTGCCGAGGTTGCCATGGCGAGAACCATAAAGAATATAACAACGCTTCAGTTGAGATCAAACACCCTCTTCATCCAAAACATTATCCTCAACTTGTCTTCTTGAAGGAGTATGGAAGAACGAGGGAATGCTATTGTTGTGATGAAGATCTCATAGGTGTATTTTATTATTGCTTGGCTTGCGATTTGGCTATTAAGGTTTCTTGTGCGAAGAACCTACCCGTCTTATATATAGACCATCCAAAGTGGCATCAGCATACTCTTGCTCTGTTTCCAAGACATGCTTCTTTAACTTGCAACCTATGTGCCTTGGCTGATTCAAGCTCCCCTATCTATATGTGTCCCCCTTGTGACTTTGTGGTCCATCTTAAATGTCTCAACTTACCACGTGTCATAAGGATATCACGCCATCTTCTTCGTATCTCTTTTACCTCTTCTTTTGACCAAGGAGATTGGTTTTGTCATTAGTCCATGTGCAATGTGCCACAATTTCTGAGCCATTAGTCCATAAAAGTCATATGCACCCTTTGTTCCTTACATCTAAACCAATAGAGTGGAGAATTTGTTCAATCTGCAAAAAACAAAGATATGCTTACAACGAAACATTCAATTGCATTGAATGTGACTTTGCTTTGTGTTTCGAATGTGCTACTTTACCTCAAAAGGTGAGGTATAAGCATGATAAGCATATGCTCACTCTTTCATATGGGAAGGAAACAAGTACCATGACGTATTGGTGTGAAGTTTGCGAGGGAAAGTTAAATTCAAAGGAGCGGTTTTATATGTGTGAAGAGTACTGTTGTGTCACCCTACACATCAAATGTATGCTTGGGATGGACTTATACATGAAACCCGGTTCATCGTGGTTCTACGAAGATACTAAGGTAAGTGTTCTACCCAATAATCAGCATATTCTCGACCTATTTGCTTCACTTGTAAGAAGCGTTGTCCATATCAAATAGTTTTACAGTTTTGGGCATTAATATTGTGTTCCACATTTTGTATTCGTAAAATTCTCAATAGTTAATAGTCATTTCCTTCCCTTGATGCAAAAAAATTTTGTATAATGTTGCATTACATTATCGAATTTAAATTGTAATATTTAATTTTGTAACCTCTAAACTTAATTTTTCCAATGATAAAAAGAAAAGAGTTGTTTTGAAACATATATATATATATTTTTTTGCATCGACATCTAAAAATGTGTATCTATCTTTTAGTTCACCAAACAGAGAAATAGTTATACAAATATACGATTACTCCATATAATAAGATTTTCAAGAAAACATAATAATATTATCGAACAAACTTTAGTCATCAAATTAGCTGCTAACAACTTACTAGTAACGGTGGCTTCCTCCTTCTCTTCTTTTCTAGTTTTCCGGCGAACAATCTCTTCCCGGAGTTAAGAAAAACCAAAACTAAGACGTTGAACTTTCCTTGTCATCTTCCTCCTCTGAATCATCTGAACTGTCAACTCTCCGTTCAGCAATCGCCGGAAACAAACGTTGTTTAATATCCGGTGACGGTTGACTAATATCCGAAGTCGTCATTTCAATATCCTTCTTCCCCGACTGATTCATCGTCTTCGCCGTAGTTTCTTTAACTTCTCTACAAACTTTCTCCAACATAATCAAGAAATCGCGTACAATAGCAAACAAACGTAGCCCTTCGTTCTTCGCTGACTTGCCATGGAAGTAATCAGCAGAGCTTTTCACTAAAGCCATGATTCTCTCTTCTTCTTCTTTCAACCATTTGATATCAGCATCAGCTCGTTCTATAAATCCAGCTAAAGCTCTTTCGAAATCGCTTTCTTCGTCCATCGTTTTCAAGAACTCTCTAGCGTTTGTTAGCGAACCGCTTATATTCGTTAGTGTTGTAGCTAATCCATCACCATCTATGACTGCTGCTCTCTTGACATCTTCAAGCTCTGTGGTTAATCCTGTAACAACTTCAAGACCTGTGCTTCGGTATCGTTCGACTGATTTTGGACTCGAATCCGCGATTGTATCGTCTGTTTTAACGCTAGAGAAGCTTCGGCTTGATTTCTGAAGGCGAAGCGCTCTAACGCCTTCAGAACGAATGATCTCAAGAACAACGAAATGTAAAAGTGTTGTTTTACCATCAGTTCCTTTAACATCAGAGAGTTTTAAGAGAGTGTCGAGTTTGAAAGCTTGCGCGTCACCGCGGAAAGTTCCTACATTCATTCGGTTTCCTGTCTTGAGAACTGCTTCTAGTAGTTTTAAGAACAATCTACTGTTTCTGAGTTTCTTGCAAGCAACCTGAACAACAAAGAGATATTTGTAAAAGTGACGATAGATTCTTGTTTTTAACAGTATTTTGGTTTAGTGACTTACCTCGAGAGTTGCGAGAGATTCTTTAAGGCCAGAGACTTCTTCTTGAAGTGAGATCATGAATAGAAGTGATTCTATACGTTTAAATGCAAATGGTATATCAACAAGAATTTTCAAGAATCGTTCCGCGGGACCAAGTAAGTGAAGATCTCCTGAGTATAGTCTAAGTTTGAGTTCTTCTTCTGAAGTTGGAGCCATCTTGAGCAATGTTTGTAGCAGCTCCACTGGAAGCTCATTACCTTATGATACAAAAGAAGAAAGAAACATTCAGTCCTAAACACAAAAGACCAATGTTAAAGCCAATTATAGATTATACCTTCTTTGATAGCATCAACAACTTCCTCTGTTGTTACATTCAATGCTCGAAGAAGAATCGATAAGTTTTGCGCTTTCCTAGCGTCGATTATCTGTATATATTGCACAGGAGAGTCGCAAGCCGAATCGCTCTTCTGACCGGTTTTGTTTTTGTTCCCATCATTGTAACCAAAAAGAGTCTCCATCATCTCTTCATTGAACCTGAAAACAGAAGACGCAAGTTAAGCAAAAGGCTGGAAACAAAGTTAAAGAAGTACATTATTCGATTCAAATTCAAACTCTTAACTGGAATGAACCGGCGCTAATCTCATGCCAAACCATCTTCTGATCAGGGTTAGCCATTTTATCCCAAAAGAAGGGTTTTAGTTTAGTTTTAGGAGCTCCAGTTTCAGAATCAACATCAGATCCATCTCCAGAGGAACTATTTCCTAGACGTTTTGCAGCTACACCTTTTGGTGGTGCAGGTGGAGGACGAGCAAGTACTTTAGGTGGTGGAGGAGGCTGAGGTTTAGGAGGAGGAGGTGGCGGCGGATTTGGAGCTGGAGCTGGAACTGAAGCTGGAGGAGCTGATCTTCCAGGAGGAAGCTTCAATGGAGGAAGTCCAGTCGATGACGACGGCACATCAGCTGTTGAAAACTCATTACCATTTCTCTTAAAAGACATTCTTGAAAGAAACGATCTCTTCTTGGAACTAGCAGCACTGAACATTTTCCGGCTCGTGCTTGCAATGGTAGGAGAATTCTCATTAGATCCTGAAAAAAATTGAGTTACATTGTCAAAACAAGTTAACAAAAAAAACATGAAATCTTTCTTATTGAGAAAATTACTATACCAGCTGATAAGTTAGATAAACGTAGAAGTGGTCCTTCATCTCTTGGCCCATATCTAGGATCACCAACCGCGTTATTACGATTGCGTTTGAAGCAACATAAGAACATCAATGCAACAAGAACAAACGTTAACACCGTGGTTGAAGCAACCGCGATGATAAGTTTCATCAAGAAATCATTCTTCTTCTCTCCCTGAGGAGGAGGAGGAGGACCTGGAACACTTTGACTAGGTGCAACACTCGGTTTTCTCTTACTTGAACCGGGTTTTGATCTAACCGGTGTCTCGGCTGGAGGTTCATTTGGAGAGCTTGCAGGTGCAACCAAATCATAACTAAGAGGAACCGGTGCAGGACCTGGCGCGGAACCAGGCCCACGACCAATTCCAAAATTTGGAGCAGATACACTAAACTTTTTTGTGTAACTGATCAGCTTCCTTCTTGGATAGCTTGTAGATTCACTATAACATCCTCCAAACCAATTTCTAAACCAATGCCAAGAACTTATCTCGTTCCTCGAATTCAATATTTGATGAATGTACTCATAAAGAAGACAATCTTTGTTCCGTGTTTGCTCTGCCTATCAGAAATGAGATATGCATCAAGAAAACATAAGTAATAGATTCAAGAACCTAAATCATAATTTGAGAAGATCAAAAGAAAAGAGATGATGAAAATTACCACATTGCCATAATCAATAGAGTTATGATTCAAGAATCGTAAGAGATTTGAAGCGTTTCGAGCGATTAGCTCTTGAGAAACACAAACAAGAAAAACGAGAGAGATCGCTACAAACGCTGTTTTTAATCTCCCCATCAACTTTTAATTGCGTTTCTCTTCTCACGGAAACACCTAATAATATAAATCTTCCGTTTGTAGAGGTTGTTGATCTCGTTGCCGTACTTCGCCGGAAGCAAACCGCCATGCAGAAAAGCTCCGAACGCTTTTCTACGGCGTAGAACAATCGCAACCACAAACGGGGGAAAAAAGTCTAAAAGAAGAAGAAAGTTGAAATTTTGGAAACAAAGTTTTCAAAAATGAAAGAGAAAGCTCTGTTTCAGATTTTTTTTTTTTTTTTGAAGGGAAGCTTTTTTTAGATGTTATGACTTGTTTTTGTTGTGAGTAACAGACAACGAAGATAATGTTTTACGTTTGCTAATTTGGTTATTATCTTTAGTTGTTCTTTTGAAATAGGATGTTTTTTATTTTTAATAACATTTTTGGTTCATTTTTCTATATATTCTCTTGGTACTAAAATTATAATAGGAAAACAAATAATAGAAAATTTGTTCTTATTTGCAACTTAATACAAAAAATGCTATGTTATACATTACTTAAGTTTTGGCCGACAAAAAAAAAAGAGATACATTACTTAATTTTTTTTCAAGTGTCTTATACTTAGTTATTAACAAATTGTAAGGACAGAAACAAATTGAATAAAATAACGTGTTTAATATAACTCATCTGTTAAAAAAACTAACAATGTTGAAATTTTAATCAACAAATTGTTAACAATCTTTTTATACTCTTTTTGGATAAATTTTCTTTAATTCAAATATAAATGGTTCTATATACTACTACATTTTAAGAAAATATTAATGTTATTTTTTGTCATGTAATACATCATCATTATATCTTATCCTATTAAACAATACATTTATGATTTATGACTAAAGAATCCGTAAAAATTAATTTTAGGATAATTGATGTATCTCATCTCATTAAAAAAATGTTAAACATCTCATCGAACACTCAAAATATATAATGTTCTTTACAATCTTTAAAAAATAATAAATCTTTTTTTTTTTAACATAAAAAAAATGATAAATCTATGTTTTTTTTTTTTTTTGGTCAACAAATCTATGTTTTTTTCTCTGTAACATACGTAAACATGATGCATCATGCATTATGTAACTGTCTACAAGACTTATTTATTTTTATTGCACACACTTTTTTAATTATTACACAAACTATATTCAACGGCAAAAACAACTTCATAATATGCACATCAAAGACATTTTATTTTTTCTGGCAACCCAAACACACGTCGACACTCAGAACTTATTTAATATGCAGTGGACTAATAAAAGCCTCTTATTTCCACACCCTTCGCTTAATTTGTTTATGATCAGACGACCGATCATATATAATCAGCCGTCGACCTTCATGTCGGTTTCAGAGTCCCACTTAAATGCTCCACTTGGCTGAGATGCATCGGCGATATCATCCACCGTCAGCTGCGAATTCGGTGTTTTCAACGGCACAATCTCATGCCCGTACTTCGCTGCGTCTCCACAGTAATCCTTATTCCAAAAACATAGAAGTAGTTTTATTAAGATAAAGAAAGAAACAAAAACTAATGGGATTTTGAATTTGAAGTCTTACTTGATCAGCGTGCATTTTCCTCACCAACTTCTTGAACAGCTCAAAGTTGTTTTCTTGAAAAACCGTATCGGACAACCGAAGGTAAGTAAATCCATACATTCTGAGCTTAGGTTTACCATTAGGGTTAACTCCATTAGGCCTTGCGTTAAGGAGAATCTGGTTGTAACCTTTGGCTCCATAGGTCTCCAATGCGTTCTCACCCGCAACTTCTATACCTTCCTTCCATGCTTGGCTCAGTACCTACTTAAATCAAAGTAATGAACATTGAATGATTAAACTTTACAAATCTCTTTTTCTTTATGCATTTAGTTAAGTTTACTTGTTGAACAAGTTCTTGGGGAGCACTTAGGGCTTCAGCGGTATTGTCGGTATCTTTCATCTCAAGGCAAGTGAAATTGAGAATGGCGTAGTGTTTTGAGAGCATCCGAGCGATCGGACGGTAACCATCTCTTTTGTAAAGGTTGTAATATCCGGCAGTTAGCTCCGCCGCGTGGCTGTGGTGATTGTACAACCAGTGAATCCCCGAAACCTACCCAATTCACATACTCAATTTAGACTCATACACTAGTTACCTTGCGAGAGAAGTTAACCTTAGAAACCAACTGGTTTATGAAGAAATTCAGTATTAGCTCAAGCATTTCGGGTTGGTTGGGTTCTTATTTTCAACAATTAGGGTTTTTATGCTAATAGTAGTAATACCTTGGCAGCCAAGTTAACTTTAAGGCCATGGAAGATCTTGTTGGCTTCTCCTATGATCTGATCTCCATGAAAGATGAGTTTGTTTGAGTACCATGTCAAGAAAAACTTCCCCTCTTCCGACACATAAGTCCCATTCCTCCTGAAAAATTCAGTTTCCTCCGGCTTATCGTTGTATTCTCCGGCGTCCTCCGGCAACTCCCACTCAGGATGACCTGCTTTAGCCGCCGCTTCTTTGAAATCATTCTTCAAATACTTGTCATAGCACTAGAATCACCAAAACGCATCGTTTAGTCACTGACTCAGTGGCAAAATCGTAAAACACAAAATTATGATTGAATTTTACGAAACTAACCTGGAACTCTCCGATGCCGGGAAATACCCAACCTTGAGTTTCCGGGTAAGAAGGATAACGAAGTTCACCGGCGGG
Source organism: Cardamine occulta (assembly GCA_028015245.1). NCBI lineage: Eukaryota > Viridiplantae > Streptophyta > Magnoliopsida > Brassicales > Brassicaceae > Cardamine > Cardamine occulta. The sequence continues at coordinate 12,357,812 of CM051386.1, read as the reverse complement.
ACCAAGTCCGACTTCGATGTCAACAATCACTCCAGCTTCTAGAAGATCCAACATGTTCTCTTTGAAGCTACTCATGTAATCACTATATATCTGATTACCAAAACCGAAAATCGTTTTTAGTGTAAACGCAAACGTAAACGTAAACGCAAACGCTGGAATTTAACTACCTGAACCGCGGTTCTTCCGGCGAAGAAAGGAAGATTATCAACGCCGATCGAGAGATACTCGACGTCTCTGGTTCCTTTACGGTTAGTGTAGTAGATATCGGGGTCGTTATCGCCGACGTCGCGCACCCATTGTGGGATCGGGATCGTGACGACATCACCGACGTTTCCACCGCATTGGTGAAACGACATGATTGCTTGGATTTTGAGTCCCAAACGCGCGATTAGCTGAAATAGCGTTTTGTATGCGTTCCAATCGTATTGTTTGGGACCTTTGGATTCTATGATTCCCCACCAAACATCGACCATCACGCCATCAATTCCAGCTTCGTCTTTGAGACGTTTAAGCTGCGTTTCAAGCGTTTCTGGATCGGCGAAAACGTTTTCCACATTCACCACTCCCAACTACATTCGGATACAAATATTTATTAAGAAACACAATAATATATGAGTTCTAGATATCACTGAAATTGTGGGGAAAAAAGAGTTATCATGTAATAGTATTATCAAGAACATTATGTTAATCACAAAGTTATGACATCATGTAATAAAATCATGGATTATATAGTTAAACATTAGAAATGATGTGAACCAAAAAATAGTGGTCGATGATGAGTTTACCGGAAGCATAACGTAGAAGGGAACATAGTTGAGAAGATGCTTTTCATTGTAATTGGCAGCCATTTTTTTTTGTTTTTGTTTATGTTTTTTTGAGTGTAGTAAGCAATAAGTAGTAATAGGTGAAGCTCACTTATGTCTCATAAAGAAAGCTCAGAAGCTCTTTATATAGCAGCGACAGAAGATCTTTTCGCTTTCATTGCGAGTGGTTGTGATATGTGAACGGAAACAAAACAAATGGTGCTTTGCTTTTTAGCCGTCCATTGAGAATTGTCTAATGACTTTATTACACACTAACTTTTGTTGTTTTCCTAGTCCTTTTTCGCCATTTCTCGAAATCGTTTGCAATAATTCCTTTCAAAATAATTGAGGTTCACGGATATTATCTTCTTGTGTTTATTTTAAGCACGTGGAGAAAATACAAATATTTGATTTAATTTTTATTAGGATGTATAAAATCCGAAAATCGAACATTTTATGCCTCAAAATTTTTTATGAGTTTAATTTATATCTAAAGTATATATCTTTATCTATATTATAAAATATGAGATGGATAAGATATATCTTCTATTCAAATTCTAAACATTTAGATTATATAAAAAAATTATCGATGATAATGATAAATTTCATGGAACACTTGGCGATGATACATCCGTAGATGTATATTACAAAAGTTGGGTCTCATGATGTTATATGATTGACACGTGGCCTCTTTTTCATTAAAAAAAACAAAAGTTATGTTTGTTGGGCTTAGACAATTATTGGGTTCGGTGTATAAAATTCATAGAGATATGTAATTTATCGTCAAAATTTGGTTCAATGTATATACGGTTGTATAAACTCGAAAACATTGTAATTTCTCAATTTTCAAATGTATGCTTCCATGGTTATAAAAGGATTCCACCCCACATATTACCATCACATGATATGTTACGACTTACGATCACATGGTTACGCTTTCATCTCTTTTGGCAACCGATGCTTATCTTCATGGTTTTAAAGGTTTTTTCAATCTTCCACAAACATTATTGTGCAATACATAATCAATTGAGAGTAAGAACAATGTTTAGTTAATTTTATAGGTGATTACCCAGATTATCTTGCACCAGTTGGTAGTAGACATGAATCCTTCGATGAACTTTTTTCACCAACGGTGAAAATTTCCATCACTTTTCAAGATCAATCGTTTCTCCTTGATTTCTCTGTTAATGAAATTAATAGGTAAACAAAAGACATATATCAACGATTATGTGGATACAACAAAAAAAAAGGTTTCCAAAAATAGTTTTTAAAAAACAGAGACTCATGTAGCACTCCAACGAATGAGTGATACCACATATGCGAGAAATACGATGCTTTCCTCTCCCTCTTCCAACTTGGTGTGATTATGTCGGTCATAGTATCCATCTTCTCTATTTTTCGTAGACTCTCTTTCAGATAGTGCAGTGGTGCTGCCATCATACAGAAGGTGCCAAAATATTATACATGAAGCTAAATTATTAAATGGCCAAGATACCAAAATATATATATTATTAAATAGCTTGGAAGATACATGAGACCATATTCAACTCTAGTCACTTGGTTGCTTCGTGATCTCGACCTTGCAACCAGCTGGAAACATATGCATATACCTTCGTAGATTTCTAGTTTTTGGGTCCAACGACCAACTGACAAAAAATCCAAAAAAAATCACAGCTCTTTAGTTACGGTAAGGTGAAAACAATATACTTTACATTAGTCTTAAGATCTATGCGTATAAATTATATGTGTTAATATTAATCTGAATCTCGACAAGTGATGGAGAAAGATTGCGATAACAAACTTCGCAAACTCAGACCCTACGCAAGCGTTGAGCCAGCTCCAAAGGGCATGCAATCCTTAGATAAAATACCATGTAAATCTTTGCCCTGAAATTGTTATCCACAAAAAAAAAAAACATTATACATTTTATCAGTTCAATTGTGTTGTGCGTGTGTGGCGCTGCTATTTTATACTCTTTAAGGTTTGAACCAAAAAAAAAAAGAAAAAACTCTTTAAGGACTCGCAGCAATCACCTTCCATCTGATCCATGGATTAAACTTGAGTGGATCATCATACTTTTCTTCATCGAAATGAACTAGAGGGATGCCAAAAAATAGCCAACCAGCTGGTACTGTATAACCTGCCCAATTATTGATTGAATGAACAAAGTGAAGCTGAAGCCAAAATAAATTCTTTGACCTCTAAACCCTCGACAATTAAAGGTCCAAATAAATGAACAAACCTCCAATCTGAACGTCTTCAGTGGGAATTCTATGCACCGTAGGTTGTTCACTAGTTAACCGAAGCGACTCTTTGATAACCTAAAAACCTATTAAAATAAAAAAAAATATCCGAAAATGAATTTTTTTCAGAAATTTATTTCAAAACAGAACCTCTTTTAGTTGAAAAAATTATTTCCAAGAGACCATATTTGGAAATAAATTTTTGAAATGGTCAATTTTAGACAATGAACTAATAAATAATCCGTTTTTAGTTTTTGCTCCTGGCGATGCATGTTATAGGTATTATGCAAGCACTGTAAGTAAGCAAGTTAACTCACCATGTGTGAGTGAAAGTCATGGACTTGTATTCCTCCCATGCTATTCCTGCCTCCTTATCCTCTCGGTTTTGAACCACCGCTTCGTGTTCTCTCTGAAATGGTTTAGATGGTAGACATGCATGTGAGTTGAGAAAAAAAAAAGAAACTTTCATAAGTAAAACAAAAAAAAAAAACCTTTAGTTCTTCCATGACATCAGGATTGTCAGCCACAAGCTTCACAGTTGCTGCAACAATTCCGGGAGTTGTCTCCTGAGAGAGTATGAAAAAGGTGAATATCAGGTTGATTGCTTTGTCTATGTCCAGAACCACCCCGTCTTTCCCCATTTCATCGAATAAAATATCCAAGAAGTCTCTGAGTCCTTGTTTTGACTCGTTTTTCTTCTGAATTCAAACCCTTTAGCAGCTTTACCGCCCTCTTTCGTGCCTATCAAGAATCATTTGTAAATGCCAATTAACATAAATACTATGTTAAGGTAAAAGAAGAAATAAAACTATATATGTATATGCACCTTCACGAATCGATAAACAGTCACCCCAGGGAAGTTGTATGCGAAGTTGAACCAAGTAGTTCGAAAAGCATTCCAACATAGTCCTAGTTCTTTTATGGCCTCAGATTCAACTTCACCAATTACTTTCCTTACGATGAGATCAGCCACCATCTTCAAGTTATAAAAGGTTAGGAATAATAGGACATAAGATTTAACGGATAAGCAGTTGTTACTTCCACACCTCTGTAACTCGTTTTAAACCTCTCAAAACATTTAAGTTCTCTCTTTTTCACTCAATCTCTCGTTCATTGTTTGTTTTAACGGAGAACAGAAGAAGAAGAGAAAGAAAACAGAGCAAGAACAAAACACACACAAGTTATTTAACCCAATTCAATCTAATCGGTGTGATTAGACCTACATCTGGGGCCAGATCAACCCTGACAATCCACTAAATGAGAAGAAGATTACAGCTCAAGAACTATGAGCAAATGTACAAGATTCAACAATGGAAAAAATCAAGTACTTTCAGTGTTAAAAGAAGAAGATGTCTAGAGTATGTATTTATACACTCTGAAACGTAATAGCAAACCCTCCATGGCCATCAGAGTCTTTGCTGTACTCAACTATCTTTTTTCTTTAAACCATCTGCAGATTGCAGACCAGACCCAATCACCTTTGGTTCAATATCAAACCAACATTAAACCAAAAACTGAATCATAAACGATTTATTCTCAACAATCTCCACCTCTCCTTCTCTTCAATGGAATGTACTTACTGCGGATTTAACCTCTGGCAAATAGATGATTCTCATCTCTAGCCAACCAACTTTCGAAGCTCTAAAGCTGATCTGAACTTGTTAATTGGGATAGACTTGGTAACTAACCCTATAACCAATTGTAAATAGTGACTAACCCGCTTTTACAATTACTTAAAAAAAAACTACCCACTAAACCAAATATCTCGTAAAAGTATTGATATTGTGGATTCATTAAATTTATGTATCAATACAAAGTAAGCCTAGCAACACCTAAAGTTATAGATGATAATAGACAAAACTTAGAAAGATTTTAATAATACTAGTTGTGGCGACCAAAAAAAAAACTAAAATATTTGTTTAAATTCTCAACATAAAAATACATAATTTAATGAATGAATCAATGTGACTCGTTAGATTTAATGATTCATTCGGAGTAAAGCGTTAGAGAGTATAAGTTCACATGAAGCCGTCTATACACAATGATTTTATTACCCTCTAACTTTTGGCGTTTTCCTAGTCCTTTTATGCCATTTCTTGAAATCGTTTGCAATGATTCCTTTCAAAATAATTGAGGGTTCATGGATTTGGTTTGCATTTATTATCTTTTAATTTAGCCTCCCTTTGTTTGTTCTTCATGTGGAGAAAATACAAATATTTGATTTGATTTTATTATGATATACTACTGGTTTATCCTCCCACGGACTCTCTAACGCTTTACTCAGAATGAATCAATGTGACTAGTTAGATTTCTGAGAGAAAATAGTGGTAAAAGTTATGAGTGGCAGTCTGAGAAATATAAGGTTCAAAATGTTGTTCGATGGAAGATTTTAAGAAGAATAAATGTTGCTTTTTGGAATAGGAATGAAACTCTTTGGGGTGCAACTTGGACCATGAGAGATCCATATAAGGAAGAGGAAAATATACAAAAGGTTTGGGGAGGATTCCTTTGGCCTACTTGTATCACATACTGGAGTTGGGATTTGTGGTTACCTTCTATCTGAGGTAAAAGGTTTCAACTAAGGGAGAAGGAGAGGAACTCATGTTTCTTTTAAGTTGCAAAGAACACAAGAGTAATTAACTTTTGCTTCAATCATGTTTTATTTTTGTCTTTTAACTTTTGTGGTTATAAAAAACTCCTGAAGGATTAGCGAACACGCAGGTGAACGGTGAACATAATTGTATTAAACATCAACTCGAACACTAATAGAACGAAAATACAAATGGTAACATGCATTAACATGAAAAATCACTGGATCATAGTAAACATGATACAAAAATATTTAAAATAGCTTTGAAGATAACTTTACAAAAATTGATAACCTTTGTAAAAAAAAAAAACACTTGACAAAATTGATAATCTTTTCGTTTAAAAAGTCATTTTAATCAACTATAATATGCAACTAAGTTGTGATGGGCTATTGACCCCTACTTGAAGTGTGAAGTTGCTTTGGATTTAAGGTAGGAATCGACTTCCTTCAAATGTCTTAGGAAAAATCTTGTACCTTTCAACTTACCCGTGTAAACGTTTAAGGATTAGTCTAAATTTTGGCATGAAATTTCTTCGGCTAACAAAAAAATATCTACGAAATATGCAGAACTAATTGACAATTTTTTAAGAAGGCATAAAACTTTCTATAAATTCAGTATATTTTCAAAATTTTAAAGCCATTAAAAATCTACAAAATTTTTGGTTTTATAAAAAAAAAAAGAAAGAAAAAAATAGATTTGTTAGAATATTTTCAGATAATTTGTCCAAAATAATAACCTTTAGCCTCTATTTTCAGCATTCTCTTCGTCTTAGGAGAATAATAACTGTGCATAAGCCCAATCAAAATATTTCTAAACGGATTAAACAAAACTCCTCTGTTTGGACGGTGCTTAAAATATAAAAAATCAGAACTACTGTTTTTGAAATTTGATGGTTCCTTGATAAATTGCAGTGCAATCTAAGGTTTTTGGTTAATGAAACCAATCTCATTAAATCTCTTATCTCTGACATGAATCAAATATTTTGTGATATCAATCTTCTCGAGAACGTGATGTTGAAGAAAATTCCATGTGAATTTGCTCATGCACCGTCTTCCATTCGTGTTACTGACTGCAGATTCGATTTGATTCGATCTGCCAAATTATTACTTCAAATAATACTTTGGCTCAGTCATATCATAAATACCATTGATACAGAGAAATGTGCTCAAAGTGTTCGATGGAATGCCTCAGAGAAAGCCAATGAGTTGTGTGGAAGTATGAATCCGTTCGCATATTGTGGAATCAGTTCCGACATTGTTAGTGAGTTGACTATTGTCGAAAAGATTTCGTCTTGATTTCATTTTCTTACTTTAATCTCTAGATTTTTTCAACGCTTACCAGATTATTTATTAGTTTATTCATTCTTTTGTACAGTTTTTTTCTCTGTGTAAGACCGGATTCTATGGATGGTCACGTATTCACACGTGGAGCTCGCGTGATTTTAATGTATGCGTAAGTTTGTTGAAAGTTTTATATATAAAAATTCTGACTTCAGTAGCTTCTTCATTCATGTGAAGTTTGTTTCTCATTGATTGGCTTTTTATCTGACAATGGCTCAAACAGGTGAAGATGACGACAAGGTGAAGTCTCTCAATGTTGAGTTTTATCCTGGAAATGGTGTTGAGCTTCGGTCTCAGTGGGCTACAGTTGAGAGATTACCAACTTTTAAAAGGGCTACTACTGCTTTGTTCCATACAAGAGATGAAGGGAGAGTCATTGATGTTACTAAACTTGATGCAACTGAGAGACATTTGTTAATTGAAAAGCTCGTCAAACAAATAGAAGCTGATAACCTCCATTTACTCAGAAAAATAAGGAAGAGAATCGACGAGTAAGCCACTGCACATCTCTAACCGTGGAAGTGAAGTTCAATGACCTTTCTGCTGAAGCGGAATGCGAAGTAATTCATGGGAAGCCTATCCCAACTCTTTGGAATACTATCAAAGGCATACTATCTGTAAGTACCATCAAATATACTTGCTACATTGATCTTTGAGAGCTTTGCTGCTTTCCATGCTCTGTAGCTAACATTGTTTGGCTGTGTGCCTAACTAAAACTTGATGGTTGTTGCAGGAGTTTATTTGTTCAAAGAAAGAAACCAAGATAGGCATCTTGAAAGATGTGAGCGGAATCGTAAGGCCTGGAAGGTAAATTATTCAAGAGGCAGTTCTCTAGTAATGAAATTATTGTAGTTGAAACCAAGTTGCATGGAAGAAGAAATGAAGGGTGGTTGGCTATTTTTTGTATTTTTTTTTCTTTCTTGTTGTGATTATTATTATCGAGTTCAAAAGATGTATTGGGTTTCTGATAGACCTTCGGTAATGAAAGCCTAACAAGTGCTGTTGTATTCGAGAACAACAACCTAAAACTCCTAATCGATTATTCGAGGAACCGACAAAACTCCCTTGATATAATACTGATCTTATTCGATAATGAACTGAATATTCAAGGTTGACTTATAAAGATGTTCAACCTTGTAGCGTAAGTTAAATAAAATAGAAACATAACATATTAAGATAAATGAAAATAATCATCTTTTCCTTTTCTTCAATCCTTCTCCTCTTCTACCACCATTCTTCTTTCTTGGACCGGGTCCGACACATGATTCGAGCCCACCGAATCCATTGGGCTCGACAACTCTGTACTCTCCACCCTCCTTTGTCTTCTTCGTTCATACTTCTTACCAAAGAAACATCCTTCTCTATCAATACTCCCCTGCCAGACTTTCACCTTGTCCTCAAGGTGAAACTCAGGAAATTGCTGGGAAATGATCTTAAAGGACTCCCATGTCTGTTCAAATGGCGGTAGATCCTTCCACTGCACTAAAACCTCTAATTCCTTAGTACTGTCATTCTGCCGAATTCCCTCTATGCTCTCAGGAGTGACATGAAACTCCAACTCGTAGGTTAATTTTGGCGGTAATGGCTGTACCAAGTTCCCCTCTGTATCGCCTAACACACGCTTGAGCTGAGAAACATGAAAGACCGGGTGTATCACAGCATGATCCGGTAACTGGAGCTTGTAGGCCACTTTCCCAACTCGCTGGAGCACAACATACGGACCAAAAAACTTAGGAGCTAATTTCTCATTCGATCGGACTGCCAACGACTTCATCCGATATGGCTGTAACTTTAAGAACACCAGGTCGCCCTCCTTAAAATCCACAGCTCGTCGCTTTTTATTTGCTGTTGCAGTCATAACCACTTGTGCACGTGATATGTGTGCCTGTAGCTCAGCCAAAACCGTGTCTCGTTCTTCTAACATGGCGTCCAAGGTATTATTGGGGCAGTCGCGAGCTTGATTCCGCCTAAGTGTTGGAGGATCACGGCCATAAAGTGCACGGAAAGGAGTCATTCTAATCGTACGATGATAAGTCGTGTTATACCAGTATTCCGCCCAACCAAGCCAATTCGACCAAGAACGTGGTTTATCACCTGCAAAACACCGTAAATATCCTTCCAAGCATCGGTTAACCACCTCGGTTTGTCCGTCGGTTTGAGGATGGTACGCGGTGCTAGTCTTCAACTTAGTTCCGTGTAACTGAAACAACACCTTCCAAAACTGACTTAGAAAAATTGATCCTCGGTCCGAAACAATGGTCTCGGGGACCCCATGTAATCGCACCACTTCTTGAAAAAAAATCTGTGCTACTGTTAGGGCTGAAAAAGGATGTCGAAGAGCCAAAAAGTGAGCATACTTACTCAATCGATCCACCACCACCAAAATGGAGTCAACCTGTCTTGATAACGGCAACCCCTCAACGAAGTCCATTGAGATATCAGACCAAACTTGTTGCGGAATCGGCACTGGCTGTAATAGCCCGGCTGGAGACAATGTAGACGCCTTGTAGCGTTGACACACCATGCATTCCGCCACAAACTTAGCAATGTCTGTGCGCATGCCAAACCAAAAAAACTCTCTCTTGAGTCGCTGATATGTTTTCTCCACCCCTGAATGTCCTCCTATAGGACCGTCATGAAAATTAACCAAGAACTCACGAACCAAAGACGAGTTTTTTGGCAACACCGTCCGCTGCTCATAAACAAGCCGACCCTCTTCTAACTTGAACTTTCCCACTGTTCGTCCTTCGGTTATATTTGAGATGATGGAAGCTAGTACGGGATCTGCTCTTACTTGTGCCTCTAATCCTGATAAATCAATGTCCCTTGTCGTCAACCATGCCAGCCCATGATGCTTGTCAACTACGGGTTTACGTGACAGCCCATCTGCAGCGCAATTAGTTTTACCCGCCTTGTAGTGCACCTCAAAATCGAAAGATATCAACTTCACCATCCATCGTTGCTGCTCAACTGATGTAAACCTTTGTTCCAACATATATTTTAGGCTCTTTTGGTCTGTTCGTACAATAAACCTTCTCCCCCACAAGTAATGCCGCCATTTTTGTACCGCAATTACAATCGCCATTAACACTTTCTCATAGATCGATTTCAACTTGGCCTGCATGGACAATTCTTGACTCATAAAAGCAATGGGTCAGTTATCTTGCATCAACACCGCCCCTATGCCATAACCACACGCGTCCGTCTCCACCACAAATTCTCTAGAAAAATCCGGTAAAGCTAACACGGGAGTTGAAGTCAACGCCTTTTTCAACAGCTCAAATGTCTTAATCGCTTCGTCGGTCCACTTAAAGTTACTCTTCTTCAACAATTGCGTCAATGGCCAAGCTACACCACCATATCCCCTCACAAACTTCCTATAATATCCCGTAAGGCCCAAGAAACCCCTCAGCTCGGTAAGATTTCTCGGTCGCGGCCACTCCGTAACCGCTTGAATTTTTGCCTGGTCCACTTGTACCCCTTCACTCGAGACAATGTGGCCCAAGTACTCGATCCTCGACTGGCCAAACGAGCATTTCTTCCGGTTCGCTACCAGCTGCTGCTCCTGTAATATTCTTAGAACGATCTGAAGGTGATGTACATGCTCCGCTTCGCTCCGACTATATACCAAAATATCATCGAAGAAAACCAAAACAAATTTCCGTAAATGCTCCCAAAAAATATCGTTCATAATGGACTGAAACGTAGCTGGTGCATTAGTGAGACCGAAAGATATCACTAGAAACTCATAATGTCCTTAGTGAGTTTGAAATGCTGTTTTCCCGATGTCTTGCTCTTTCACTCGTATTTGATGATACCCGGATTTGAGATCAAGCTTTGAAAACACCACAGCCCCATGCAGCTCATCAAGCAGCTCATCAATCGTCGGAATTGGAAACCGATCAGGTATAGTTTCTTTGTTAAGCGCCCGATAGTCCACACAAAAACGCCAACTTCCGTCTTTCTTCCGCACCAGCAAGACGGGACTTGAAAATGGACTGGTACTTGGCCGTATAATTCCAGACGTCAACATCTCCCTCACCATCTCTTCGATTGCATTCTTTTGGGCATAGGGATACCTATACGGCCGGACGTTAATCGGCGTCACCCCTTCTTTCAAGACAATGCTGTGATCCTTACTTCTTTGCGGCGGTAACTCGGTAGGTTCTTGGAATACCTCAGCATTTTCGTCCAAAAGATTTTGTAGCTGGATGTCGATTGGCTCTGAATCTTCTTTCTCCGCTGAAACCATACTAGTAAGCTCCACGATAACCCCGTGCCTTTCTTTGCGGATGGTACGAATCATAGCATTCAAGGAAACTTGAGTCCTAAGTAAACTCGGATCTCCGCTTAACAACACCCACTGATCTCCCCTTTTGAACCGTAATGAATACCTCTTCCAATTAATTCTTGTTTCTCAGAGAGTTTCCAACCACTTATACCCTAAAATCACATCCGTGCTCCCTAGCTCAAACCACAAAAAATCCTCAACAATTTTGGCCCCTTGAATCTCAATGCTCACAGCTCTACACTTCCCCGGACTTGTAACCACATAGCCATCACCCACAGAAACCTCGTAACTACGACCCTTGTCTACCTCCATTTTCAGCCTTTGCACTAATCGACCCGAAATAAAATTGTCGGTCGCTCCACTATCAATCAGGACTTCGACTTCATGCCCCCGTATCAGCCCCTTCATCCTCATTGTCCGCTTAGAGGAAAATCCCGCAATAGAGTTTAATGACAACTCTACGGTTTCCCCTCCCCCATCTTCATCTTCCGGTTCCTCCTCCGAACCTGTTTCGTCGACAAGTAAGATCTGCAATTCCTTTCCTTGACATCGATGTCCCGGGTGATACTTGGCGTCACAGTGAATACAAAGCCCTTTGCTCTTTTTCTCTTCTATCTCCTTGAAGCTCAGTTTTCAGACCATCGGTGGTGTGAATTTTGGCGCCTCCTTAACAGGGACTGAGCTGCTCTTTCTCCAGCCCATATCCGATTTCTGAACAAAAGAAGAGGGTCTGGAGAATGATGACGGCTGATAGCTTCTACCGGTCCGAACTGCGTTATTTTTGTTCTCAATCCGTTGTGCCATCTCCTTGAGCCGTGATAAACCAGTCGAACAAAACAACTTGACTTCTTCATCGATTGCCGGATTTAATCCATTGAGAAAAGCCTCCTCTAAAAATTCTGGTGCCAAACCCTTAGTTGTAGCTGTTATCCCTTCAAATTGTCGTCGATATTCTGCAACTAATCCTTGTTGCTTTAAATTCATCAGCCTTGTGTAGGGAGATCCCGCCGGTCCACTCCCAAAACGCAGTAGGAGTCTCTCTCTAAAATCATCCCAAGATACCATTGGTTGCTGCGACTCCTCGCTTTGAAACCAAATCAGTGCTTCACCGGACATGCTGTAAAAAGCAATCTCTTTCTTCTCTTTTTCAGAGGATCGGTAAAACAAAAAATACCTCTCAGCTTGCAGTACCCAACCTTTGGGGTTTTCCCCCGCAAACCCTGAGATCTCCACTTTCCGGCTGGGGGCTTCATTTCTTGTCACTGCCGCGCTTTCGCCGGAATCCCCTGTCGTGTTTTTTTCAGCCACTTCTCCGCTTATGCCCTTCTTAGCACTCACAGCTTCCGCCTCTGATTGTTTTGCCGTCTATAACGCTATTTTGGCGTTGAGCATGCCTAAAGCCCTCATAACCTCCGTCATGGTTGGCTCATCGGTGGTGTTCTGTCCGGCGCCTACCAGCACCTCCTCTGGTTCCCTGCGGTTGTCTTCTTCTCCATCGTTACCGGTGGTGTTCTGTGACTTACTTCGCGTCTGCATCTTGGCTCTGATACCAATTTGATAGACCTTCGGTAATGAAAGCCTAACAAGTGATGTTGTATTCGAGAACAACAACCTAAAACTCCTAATCGATTATTCGAGGAACCGACAAAACTCCCTTGATATAATACTGATCTTATTCGATAATGAACTGAATATTCAAGGTTGACTTATAAAGATGTTCAACCTTGTAGCGTAAGTTAAATAAAATAGAAACATAACATATTAAGATAAATGGAAATAATCATCTTTTCCTTTTCTTCAATCCTTCTCCTCTTCTACCACCATTCTTCTTTCTTGGACCGGGTCCGACACATGATTCGAGCCCACCGAATCCATTGGGCTCGACAACTCTGTACTCTCCACCCTCCTTTGTCTCCTTCGTTCATACTTCTTACCAAAGAAGCATCCTTCTGTATCAGTTTCTTGCAGAATGACATTGTTACTTGGTCCTCCTGGTTGTGGTAAAACCACTCTGCTACAAGCACTTTCTGGAAGACTTGCCCATTCTGTAAAGGTTTGACCAAAGAAGAAAAACATAAGCCTGTTGAATTAATATCAAATAATATATTTGGGATCACAAGGGTTATCTTCACTTTACAGGTTGGAGGAGAAGTAAGTTACAATGGTTGCTTACTTTCAGAGTTTATTCCAGAGAAAACACCAAGTTATATAAGTCAAAACGATCTGCATATTCCAGAGCTGAGTGTGAGAGAGACGCTTGACTTCTCTGCGTGTTGTCAGGGCATAGGAAGCCGTATGGGTGAGGGCCAGATTTTTCATATTCATTCGAAATGGAGGATATTTTTATGTAGTGAACTCAGTTCACATTAACAAGCTTGGTTTATTCAACAGAAATTATGAAAGAGATCAGTAGAAGGGAGAAATTGCGAGAAATCGTTCCAGATCCTACTATAGATGCTTACATGAAGGTAGCTAAAGCTAATGAAAGATTGAACTTCCTCTTGAAACAGTACTAAAACATAAGGAATCTCAATTTGTCCTTGATCTTTGCTATGCCAGGCAATATCTGTTGAAGGTTTAAAAAAGAATTTGCAAACTGACTATATCCTAAAGGTATGCTGCTTCCAGAGTTTTAATTTTCTAATGTTCTGACCATTTATCCATACGCTGCATTTGATATAATACTATGAATCCATCTTTCAGATCCTGGGACTCGATATCTGTGCAGATACACGAGTTGGAGATGCCACGAGACCTGGAATATCTGGTGGCCAAAAGAGGAGGTTGACAACAGGTAGTTTCACTCTCTTACAGCCATTCACAGTCTTCTCATCAGAGTTTTTAAATATCTATGTTGACTACTGTAGGAGAAATCGTTGTGGGTCCAGCAACTACTCTGTTCATGGATGAAATATCGAATGGTTTGGACAGCACAACTACGTTCCAGATAGTGTCATGTCTTCAACAGTTGGCGCATATAGCTGAAGCCACCATACTGGTTTCACTTCTTCAGCCTGCGCGCCCCAGAGACGTTTGAGCTTTTTGACGATGTGATTCTTATGGGGGAAGGAAAGATTATTTACCACGCTCCACGAGCTGATATCCGCAGGTTCTTTGAAGATTGTGGATTTAAGTGTCCAGAGAGGAAAGGCGTAGCTGACTTTCTCCAAGAGGTAATGGAGTAAAATTTATCATTTTTCGTATCTATTTGATTGAAAACTTTAGAAGTTACATGCTTGTGCTATAGGTCATGTCTAGAAAAGATCAAGAACAGTATTGGTGCCACAGAGACAAGCCCTACAGTTATATTTCTGTTGATTCATTCATTAAGAAGTTTAAAGAATCAAATCTTGGATTGCTGCTAATGGAAGAACTCTCAAAGCCTTTTGATAAATCTTAGACTCGCAAGGACGGTTTATGTTTTAGAAAATACTCACTGGGCAAATGGGAGATGCTTGCTCAAGGAGAGAATTTCTTTTGATGAAACGAAATTCTTTCATTTACTTCTTCAAATCTGGACTGGTACGTTCCTTTACTCTGCCAAGGTTTCCTTATTGTTTTGTATGCTAACCTTTTTCTTTATGCAGTTAGTTTTCAATGCGTTAGTCACAATGACCGTTTTTCTACAAGCCGGAGCTACAACCGATGCTCCTCATGGGAATTATCTTATGGGTTCTCTGTTCACTGCTCTCTTTAGACTTCTTGCTGATGGGCTCCTAGAACTCTCTTTGACTATATCCAGATTGGGAGTGTTCTGCAAACAGAAAGATTTATACTTCTATCCTGCTTGGGCATATGCAATTCCTTCAATTATCTTAAAGATACCCCTTTCGGTTCTTGATTCATTCATTTGGACATTACTGACATATTATGTCATTGGTTACACCCCTGAGGTCGGAAGGTAAATAACTTTCTTGAAGATACCTTCAAAGATGAATCCAAATTGATTAATTTGCTTCTAACCGTAAGTGTTATCTTCCTTCAGGTTCTTCCGGCAATTCCTTATCTTATTTACGTTCCACCTTTCATGTGTATCAATGTTTCGAGCTATAACAGCAATATTTCGCACATTTGTTGCTTCCACAATCACTGGAGCTATTTCCGTATTGACTCTCTCATTATTTGGAGGCTTCGCTATTCCAAAATGTAAGTTTCCGGTAAATTTCTTTTATCAACTTCGACAGTTCTGAAATATTATTTACACTTGTATCCAATATTATTATCAGACATCCATCAAGCATGAATTAGGTATATTCGTATAGAAGTCGTTTAGGCACTTGTGAGGGTTGTAATTTGTAACCAAGTTCCAATGTAACAATTTACTTGTGAGGGTTGGTAGGCATCTAATATAAGATTAGTTTACTGACTGTTTATTACAAACCTCATCTTTCAGCATCCATGCCTGTTTGGCTGGGATGGGGATTCTGGCTTTCTCCCTTGTCATATGCTGAGATTGGTCTAACCACAAATGAATTTTTCGGTCCACGGTGGGGAAAGGTAATAATTCTATCAGACGACATTCACATAGGTCTAGTGAGTCTAGTAGGTTGATTTGTTTTATATTTTGCAATAGTTAATCTCTGGCAATACTACGGCCGGGGAACAAGTGCTAGATGTCCGAGGATTGAATTTTGGTAGGGACTCGTATTGGACAGCTTTTGGTGCTTTAATCGGGTTTATATTGTTCTTCAATGCCCTCTACACATTGGCTCTGACGTACCGGCATAGTAAGTTCATTACAAATAACACTAGAAATGACTTTATGAACTGTTTTACAACTAAAATATTGACAAGATTATCTCTGTAAGTTAAGATCCAAAAACAACCTGTGCTATTGTCTCGCATGCTAAGAACTCTCCGCATTCAGAGGAAGATTTTAAATCCTGTCCTGAAGTCACTTCCAGAGCTAAAACAGGTATCTCCTTTTATCATCTATTCCATCTTTTTATTTTTTAACAGGTGCCAAAATATCTTTTCGTCTCTTTTCACAGGAAAAATTATCTTGCCTTTCAAGCCCCTCACTGTCACATTTCAAAACGTGAATTATTATATTGAGACTCCTCAGGTAAACATTGTTTAATATCAGTATGAATGTTTTGAGATACTTCTCAAACCGAACACTAGTTTATGTGTGACTCACGTACCTCTTAGGGAAAGAAGCGGCTGCTTCTCTCTGATGTTACAGGTGCATTGAAGCCCGGAGTTCTCACATCTCTGATGGGTGTCAGTGAAGCAGGGAAAACGACTCTTCTTGATGTTTTTTCTGGAAGGAAAACTCACGGTATCATCAAAGGAGAGATCCAAGTAGGCGGGTATCCTAAGGTTCAAGAAACATTTGCACGCGTATCAGGTTACTGTGAACAGTTTGATGTTCATTCTCCTAATATAACAGTGGAAGATTCTTTGAAATATTCTGCTTGGCTTCGACTCCCCTATAACATCAATTCAAAGATCAAGAATGTAAGTAATCACATTCTCAAAAAGAATCTACAACAAGAACTTGGCAGCAAATTAGATCTCACTATATTCTGGATCTGGCTTCAGGAACTTGTCAATGAAGTCCTCGAGACAGTTGAGCTTGAGGATATTAAAGATTCCATGGTGGGACTTCCTGGAATCAGTGGTTTATCTACAGAACAACGCAAAAGGCTGACTATAGCCGTGGAGCTTGTTGCTAACCCTTTCATCATGTTTATGGATGAACCTACCACAGGGCTGGATGCAAGAGCCGCCGCCATTGTTATGAGAGCTGTGAAAAATGTTGCTGAGACTGGGAGAACAGTTGTTTGCACGATTCACTAGCCAAGCATAGATATCTTTGAGACATTTGATGAGGTAAATGGCTGAAATCATTGATTTGACCACATAAGCTAAAATGTGGGGGCAGCTTCTTATTCCCTAAATTGCAGCTGATCCTGATGAAAAATGGGGGGGCAGCTTGTCTACTCTGGTCCTCTTGGACAACATTCAAGTAAGGTTATTGAATACTTCGAGGTCAGTTTCTTTACAATACTAGACTAGTTTCATCTCGGCTGGGATTTTGATTTCACAAAATAACTTTTAGAGTACTATGTATTGACAGAGCATCCCTGGAGTTCCAAAGATCCAAAAGAATTGTAATCCAGCCACTTGGATGTTAGATATTACTTCTAAATCTGCAGAGAGCAAACTTGGAATGGATTTTGCACAAGCATACAAGGATTCAAATCTCTACAGGTGAGTCTTTATGCAGCAATCCTTGTAATCTTTGCATGTGTGCATGAAAACTATTGTTCTCAGTGCTGGTCGTTTGTCTTTTTCTTGCAGGGAGAACAAAATGGTGGTTGAGCAACTGAGTTCTGCGTCTCTGGATTCCAAAGCTTTGAGCTTTTCTTCGCGGTTTTCACAAACAGGTTGGGGGCAACTAAAGGCTTGCCTTTGGAAACAACATTGCTCGTATTGGAGAAACCCTTCACATAATCTCACACGCATAGTCTTCATATTCCTCAACTCTACGTTATGTGGTCTTCTTTTCTGGCAAAAAGCGAAGGACATGTAAGTCTTTGCCCCTTTTCCGAAACACGATTGTGTGCAATTATAATGTGGAATCACAATTTTTCTTAGCTCGAGTTAAAGTGATCTCATTAAGATTCAGTAAACAGAGTTTCTCATCTTTAGAAATTATGCAGTCTGTTAATAGAATT
Organism: Cardamine occulta; assembly: GCA_028015245.1. Taxonomy (NCBI): domain Eukaryota; kingdom Viridiplantae; phylum Streptophyta; class Magnoliopsida; order Brassicales; family Brassicaceae; genus Cardamine; species Cardamine occulta. The sequence continues at coordinate 12,339,861 of CM051386.1, read as the reverse complement.
TTTAGTTTGTTTATGACACCCTTAACAAAAAGTTCAGGTTCCAAAAAGATCTTTTTTTTACTCAATCCCACGGATTTGCAATAAACGAGGATTAGGTACTAAAAGGTTTCAAAAACGTTTTGTTTACTAAATCTTCAAAAGCTTAGTTTGATACTATATGGTTAGTTAGTCTCCATCAATACCACCAAAATTTCACAGATCAAGAGAACTATGTTAATTTGAGTTTCCCTTTACTTTGCAGAAATAATCAGCAAGACATTTTCAGCATATTTGGTTCAATGTACACTCTAGTAATATTCTCGGGAATAAACAACTGTGCAACAGTGATGAACTTCATTGCAACCGAACGCAATGTTTTTTACCATGAAAGATTTGCGCGAATGTATTCCTCATGGGCGTATTCATTTTCTCAGGTTAAAATGTTTCCGTTATAACTTTGGCTCTGTCAACTTTTAAGAAATAGATCTTGTAGCAAATGAGTTAGGCTTCCACTCCTAGTGGATAGCATCCACTTGCCAAATTTCTCTCAACTTGATCTAGGTATATTGTTTTGCAGGTCCTAGTTGAGATTCCCTACTCACTACTTCAGTTCCTTCTATGTACGATAATTGCATATCCTATGATTGGCTACCATATGTCCGTGTACAAGATATTTTGGAGCTTGTACAGCATGTTCTGCTTGTTGCTCATCTTCAACTACTGTGGGATGCTTATGGTTGCTTTGACGCCAAACATTCACATGGCAATGTCCTTACGCTCATCTTTTTTCTTCATGGTATATATATTTGCTGGCTTTGCCATGCCAAAGCAGGTAATCCCTCTGATCTCTCATGCCGATTTTACATATAGCCAAGATCCAAAATATGTCTCATGGAATCTGTGTGGTCTTATTGACTGATTGCATCAATAACCAATAGGCTTAGAGCTATGTTAGGTCTATCTAACTCGAAATGTTGCAACATTGCGTGGAAATGATAAGTGTATATCATTTATAGAAAAAATGAAATTCTTAAGCCTTGCATAGAAGTGATGTTTCAGACTACTGACCACGAAAAATGTATCTTTTTTTTTCTGCAGAAAATCCCAAAATGGTGGATATGGATGTACTACATGAGCCCGACATCGTGGGTGTTGGAAGGATTACTGAGTTCGCAGTATGGAGATGTCAAGAAAGAGATAGTAGCATTTGGAGAGAAGAAGAAAGTTTCAGCTTTCTTGGAGGATTATTTCGGTTACAGACATGACTCGTTGGCTGTTGTAGCGGTTGATCTCATCGCGTATCCCATTATCGTGGCATCTCTTTTTGCCTTCTTCATGAGCAAACTCAATTTCCAAAAGAAATAGTTTCTTCTTGACATAATAGCAGAGTTCACTATGCTACTTTCAACTAGAGTCCATCGGCTTTTCTATCTGACCATCAGAGTTTCTCTTATGTTATACGTTTTGTAAGGTAAAAAAAGTGGCTGATTATTGTATATGTCACGACTCTGATAATCCCCATACTTTGGTTAGATAGTATATGTCCATCTCAAATTTAACAGGTTACTTAGTACAGTATGGATCTCTTCTGGTGAGAAAACAGAGGATTTAATTTGATGAACTCCTAAAGCTGGTATCAGAATGACAGAATTGAAGGAAGGATCATTCTGAGCATGTTAGAACTTGAACTAGTAAAACTGGTCCATGGGGCAGTTTGGTAAAATCCTGACTGTCTGGTTCTACTACGAGTTTATGGAATTGGCAGAGAAATTTCACCTAAAAACAGATAAGAAGTTCACTGTACATTGGCTTCTGTTGGATCTTCCAAATATGGTTTGGTGAAAGCAACGCCATTTTATTTATGTTCAATGCTTTCACCCGTTTGTTTTTGATCACTTTGCCGGTTTTATATTGGTTTGCCTTATTCTTGTGGGGGCTTGACATTAAGACGTTTGACTTCTATATGTTTGAAGCAAACTTGGTTATGCTCATTTGTTTGAAACAAGCATACTACTTCTCTCACATTTTCTTCTCTTTGTGAAGCTTCAATCTCAAAATATGGTTGATCTTGTTCTTATTTTTTGTATGTATCCTAACAAAATAATGTTCCAGATTTAAATCATTCGTTCTTTTTTATTTTCGGTACTAATTTGAGTCCACTCCACCATCACAACTTTCTTTAAACTGATGCCTCTAAATTAGTAATAAACATGTGCCTAAACCCTTGCTGCCGTTAGAGCAACAATATTTGTGAGAGATCATTGTTTTAGAACCTTTAAATCGTTGAAGCTTTATTCGTAATTGGAAAATACAAGAAGTTGACAAAACAAACCATAAAGAGAACAAACAAGATCACAGCGAAATGCAAAAGCCAACAGTTTATAAAATCAAGCATAGAGCCAACCATTGAAATGTGTAACTAGCAGGAGTCTTGATTAGATCAAGACCGGGGGGTTTAGAACGGCATAAGTAAGCAAGTCTTGGTCACGGAGGAACACTGGCATGTGTTTCTCGGGTAAGCCTATCCATGCTTCTACACTCTCACCATCTTTGAAAACTCAGGGCCGGCTCTGTACCTAAGCACGACATCATGGGTGTTGGAAGGATTATTGAGTTCTTATTATGGAGATGTGGAGAAAGAGATGATAGTATTTGGAGAAAAGATAGAGAGATTCAGCTTTCTTGGATAATTACTTTGGTTACAGTCTTACAGACATGACTCATTGGCTGTTGTAGTGTTTTGTTCTCATCGCTTATTCCATTATCATGACATCTCTTTTTGCCTTCTTCATAGCTGTGCTTAACTTCAATTAAGCGTTTCTTTCTCACCATCAATTTTCTCTAACGTTATTATCAGTAACGTTTTACATCTTATATGGTCACAATAATTATGGCTGATTGCAATGTCCCTAATAATTAATCCTAGAGTGGGTATTTCACCTGCTCTTCGGTTTAATCGCAAATAAAAAAGAACCAATTTTAAATCAAAGCACACAAGAAACTTTTTACAGAATTGGTTACAGAAAAGTTTTTGTTGTTTTCTTCAAATGTGATATGGTCTAAGTGGTTGACGTAATGATTTCAACTGAAAGCATCCCATTTGTTTATTACTGATTTCTACTTTGTAAGTTGCTCCATGCTTGTGGGGGACTTTCGCACCGTTGACTTCTATCCACTTGATTACTTTGTCTATTTTATATCAGTTGCTCCATGCTTGTGGGACTTGGCATTAAAGCCACATGTTTGCAAACGTACTACTTCTCTAACTTGTATAACCGTTTCCTTCTTTTCATTTATTTGTAAAATAAAATTCTTCTAGAATCCAATAATGGTATAATGCCTTGAACAGATGGAGATGATAAAGCCAAGACCGTTAAAAGTAATCATGATGATGAAAAGTTTCAGTCTCATTGGCTTGCTATTAGAATGCCGCCAACCAAGTTTTGCGGATATTCACAAAAAATATGAACATTTGTAAATTTTTAATATCCGAGCGTGGTTGAATTTCTTCACTTCAATATTTAGAGCATTGGTTGAAAATAGGGAGTAAAAATCTTGATAAATGGAAAAAAATTAGAAAACAAAAGAACAAGTGTTGATGAGGTTATTTGACTTCATTTAGTTTATCTGACTAGTTCTTTAAAGATTGGTTTTTCTGGTAAAATATTAAGTTTTAAAAAAATTTTAATTTGTGATAGTGTTTACATGCATGCTTCTTGAAAGATACTCTTCAAATCTCAAGCTAACTTATCATTTGAGGAACTTTGGGGGCAATCCTCTGTTTTAGGCATTTCTTTCCTCCGTGAAATCAGAATATGTTCCATGTGGACTGGAGAAAGACATAGCTCCCTCCACAAAATCAACATTCTTCATATTATATAAAATCAACATTCTTTACAAATCCCAATAAATCCCAACTCTGCTGTGTAGTTGCTGGAATTTAAAGATTCCATTGTGTAAATCCTGTTTATTTTGTGATAACTCTTATGCCATCCATAATACAATAAAGTAATATTCCTGATTTGTTTTAGGTTAATGAGTTATGTATCTATAGATAACTGAAAGATATAAATTTTATGTTTTCTATGTAATTTTTATTAGTCATTGATGATAGATTGTAAAGTTTAAAAAAAATAATTGAATATTATTGATTTAGAGTTATAGAAAATTATTAATCACAAAAATTGATGTATTTATAATCAATTTTAAATATGTTTTCTTAATATGTGTGAAAATATTTTTTTTAATGTGTGAAAATGTTATAAATAAGATTAATTAGGAACAAATTATGTATCATGCTAAATCTACCCATAGTAATTTTCACCGAAAAAAAAAAACATTCACATGCCATGGGTAAATTTTCACATGGCAGTAAATCTACCCAGAGTCACTGCCATGTGAATTTAAACATTCACATGGCAGTGACTCTACGCTCGACTTTTTTCTCCATGGTAAATCTTTTTGCTGGCTTTGTCATTCCAAAACAGGTAACCCCACCTTATCTCTCGCTGTTTTTACATACAGCCAAGATCCTAAAGTATGTGTCATATAACCTCTTATAAACTTATTGCTTGAATAACCAGTAGGCTTAGAGCTATGTCACGTCTATCTAACTCAAAATGTTGCTGCATTGCGTGGAAATGATCATTCATATAAAGAAGGATTGTGCCTGAACATGAAAAATATAATGTTTTTTCGCAGAAAATCCTGAAATGGTGGATGTGGATGTACTACCTGAGCCCAACATCATGGGTGTTGGAAGGATTACTGAGTTCGCAGTATGGAGATGTCGATAAAGAGATAATAGCATTTGGAGAGAAGAAGAAAGTCTCAGCTTTCTTGGAGGATTACTTTGGTTACAGACATGACTCACTGGCTGTTGTAGCGGTTGTTTTCATCGCTTATCCAATTATTGTGGCTTCTCTTTTTGCTTTCTTCATGAGCAAACTCAATTTCCAAAAGAAAAAGTTTCTTTTTGGTGATAATAGAAGTTCATATGCTTAGTCCAATTAGAACCCATTGGCTTTTTTTCCCTCACCATCAATTTTCTCTTAAGTTTTTCTAAGGTCACAAAAATGGCTGATTATTGTATTTTTTTCACGGCTGATGGTAGTATTTGCAAAGTCTGATTCTCAAAAGTCTTGGTCCATCTCAGATTTAGCAGGTTGTTCAGTACAGATTTGATCTTTTAGAAGAAGAGTTTTGATGGATTTCTTTAGGCTAATTTTGGATTTTAAGAATCATGTGAGAGCATGTTAAACAAAGATGAGAAGCCAAACATTAAATTTCTCAAAATTCACAGAAAATAAAATATGAATGCTTATCAAATACTTAAGTGTTTTAACAGAAAGGATGATGTTGCAGTTTCAGATGCCTACAACAGTATACAAACAAAGCTAAAAGAGACAAAAGCAATGATGTATACATTACAACTTGAATCAGCAAATTTAATTATCTTTTCTCGATTTTACTACTACGATTTTCTTTGCAAAATTTGATCCGTAAAAACGTTGTTTGTTACTTGGTCTCTTCCCAAACTGATCCAGGGGTAGTTTGATAAAATCCTACATGTCAGGTTACACTACTTGTTTATGGGAATTGGAAGAGAATATTCATTTTTCACCCCAACAAAAAAAAAACAAAAAATGCCGATTCTGGGGTAAGCAAGACAAGAACTGCACTTTATGTAAAAGAACTGTTTCCAGCAGCAAAAGTTGAATCTTCTTAACAAATCAGGAAAAATCAAAGTCTTCTAAAAAAAATATGGTCAATATGTTAGGCGTAATCTAGATTCTAAACATGGGCCGCCTAAGCAGGCGTTTAATCATTCAACAGTAGCCTTGTACTCCAATTTTACCTAATCAAAGTAATTAATTATTAGATCGATTTTCACCGATTAATTTCTGTCTAGCCGAATTTTAGCCGATTAATCTTTACCTAGTCGATTTTATTTTTCAAAAAAAAAAAACACAATTTAATAAAAATTTGGCTCAATTACAAAAAAAATGAATAACAATCAATTTATGTTTATTCGTTCTACGTCTAATTCCTCATTTTAAATCCTAATTAAAACAAAAATACAAAAAAATACCAAAATACTAATGAAATCGAGAGCAAATCAACTATATTATCAATTGTATATTTGTATTATACGTTTATAACATTAAGTTTTTATAAAAACACTAAAAATGATTAAAAACTAATATTTGATTAAATCTTGTATAATCTTTAATTTTTTAGTTAGGCGTTAGATCTACTTCGGACACCGACTAACATCTAATGATATTTTGATCATGGGGCATAATGATAAAAAAAAATACCATTTATTTATTTTCAACGCTCACCAATTTAGTTTATTAGTTGCCCCATGCTGTGCCGTGGCAATGTGGTGACTCATTATTAAGAACCGTTGACTTTTTCTCCAAGTTGTGAAGCCTACTTATTATATATAATTGTGATCTTCTCTAACTTGTTGTATAACATTTCTCTGGCTCTTTCTCTCTTTTTTTAATAGATTAAAATCCTTTTATAAAACTTGGTTTCCATTGATGAAAATGTCTCAAACAGATGGAGATCATGAGAACAGAAGCAAGACAGACGAAAACGGAGATGTTGATGAAGAGAAGCTTCAGTCTCAATGGGTTGGTATTGAGAGATTACCAACATTTGAAAGGATCAATACTGTTTTGTTCTGTAAAAGAGATGAAGAAGGGAAGAAGAGAAACGAGAGACAAGTCATGGATGTTTCTAAACTTGATGATCTTGATAGACAATTCTTTATCGATGAGCTTATTAGACATGTTGAGAATGATAATCTCCGATTATTACAGAAAATAAGGAAGAGAATTGATGAGTAAGTCATGTTTCTAAATCCTTGATACCATAGTATATTCAGACAACATTTGTGTTTATATGTTCCTAATACATTAAATGTTTTGTAGGGTTGGGATAGAGTTACCAAAGATTGAAGTGAGGTTCAGTGATGTTTTTGTGGAAGCAGAGTGTGAAGTTGTTTATGGAAAGCCAATACCAACTCTTTGGAATGCTATTGCAAGCAAACTATCTGTAAGTGTAATCATTCAATAGCCTTCACTTGTTTTGTCCTTTTATTTTCATTTGTTTCTGAGATTGAATGTTTCCTTATAAATTTTTTTTTTTTGACAGAGTTTCATGTGTTCAAAGCAAGAAAAAAAGATAAGTATCTTGAAAGGCGTTAGTGGCATCATAAGGCCTAAAAGGTAGATTCTTTAAAGCAGAAAGAAATTTCCCAAGAATGATCAGTTTTATTCAGAAGATTTTAGTTGTTTTCTTGTAGAATGACTCTGTTGCTTGGTCCTCCTGGTTGTGGTAAAACTACTCTTTTACTGGCATTATCTGGGAGACTCGACCCTTCTTTAAAGGTTTGCTTTGTTTTCTACTATCATTAAAACGCTTATATTGTGTTCAGAAATCATATAGTTTGCTTCAACTTTACAGACTAGGGGAGAAGTTAGTTACAACAGTCACTTTTTCTCAGAGTTTGTTCCTGAGAAAACATCAAGTTATGTAAGTCAAAACGATCTGCATATTCCAGAACTTAGTGTAAGAGATACACTCGATTTTTCAGGTTGTTTTCAAGGCACGGGAAGCCGTTTAGGTAAGGAACAGTCATAAATTCTTATGTTTCATTTTGTGAACTTGAAAACCACTGGTTTGTTATTTCAACAGAAATGATGAAAGAGATTAGTAGAAGAGAGAAATTGAAAGGAATAGTTCCAGATCCTGATATAGATGCATACATGAAGGCAACTTCAATCGAGGGTTCGAAAACTAATCTTCAAACCGACTATATCTTAAAGGTATGAATGATGCTTTCTTCATCTTTAACTTTTGAACTTAACAGAAAGTTAATCAATGTATCTATGTTTCAGATCCTAGGACTCAATATATGTGCAGATACGCGTGTTGGAGATGCCGCGAGACCAGGAATATCCGGTGGACAAAAGAGAAGATTAACTTCAGGTACCTTTAAATCTCACACTATGCTTTAGGATTCTTCCAAAACATATTTTCCTATTTGGTATGTATGTAATCTACTGCAGGGGAGATGATTGTTGGTCCAATAAAAACTCTCTTCATGGATGAAATATCGAACGGTTTAGATAGTTCAACTACATTCCAGATTTTATCATGTCTCCAACAGTTTGCACTTCTATCTGAAGGAACCATATTGGTTTCATTACTTCAGCCTGCACCTGAAACATTTGAGCTATTCGACGATGTGATTCTTATGGGAGAAGGAAAGATAATCTATCACGGTCCACGGGATTTAATCTGTAGATTCTTCGAGGATTGCGGATTCAAATGTCCAAATAGGAAATCTGTTGCTGAGTTCCTTCAAAAGGTATGAATATAAAATAGTGAATGATACTCTTATCATCTGCTAGATTTGAAACCTTGATTCTTGTGATGCAGGTTGTCTCAAGAAAAGATCAAGAACAGTATTGGTGTCACATAGACAAACCATATTTTTATGTCTCTATTGACTCATTTATTGAGAAATTTAAAAATTCTGATCTTTGGTTACAACTTCAAGACAAACTCTCAAAGACATGTGACAAGTCTCAGACTCAAAAGGATGGCTTATGCTTTATAAAATACTCACTTAGTAACTGGGAGATGCTAAAAGCTTGCTCAAGGAGAGAATTGCTTCTAATGAAACGAAACTCTTTCGTTTACGTATTCAAATCTGGACTTGTAAGTTTTCTTGAAGCTATACTTGTTTCTTACCAATACATTCTAGGGGTAATTTTTATTTTGCATTCCTTTGAAATTTTATTTTCAAACGGAGTCCTTTGGGAAGGATTTTTGAAACAGTATGGGATCCGTTTGAAAATAAAATTTCAAACGGGTACACTTTTGGTAGTTTTCTCTACATTCTAAGATCCTTTATACCTTTTTTTCTGCAGTTAATCTTCATTGGGTCCATTGCAATGACTGTTTATCTAAGGACTGGTTCTACAAGAGATGCTCTCCATGCTAATTATCTTATGGGTTCTTTATTCTTTTCTCTCTTTAAACTTCTTGCTGATGGACTTCCAGAACTTACATTGACTATCTCGAGGATTGCGGTTTTCTGCAAGCAGAAAGAGTTATATTTTTATCCTGCTTGGGCTTATGCAATTCCTTCAGCTATTATAAAGATACCAATTTCATTTCTTGAAGCATTCCTCTGGACATTGCTAACATATTATGTCATTGGTTATAGTCCTGAGATTAGCAGGTACTAAATTGGAACATGTTTTGCAATGCAAAATGCAACAAAACAAAAAAAAACAAATTGAAGAAAACTATTTTTTTTTCTTCCTTCAGGTTCATTCGCCAGTTCTTGATCTTCTTTGCTTTACACCTTTCATGTATATCAATGTTCCGTGCTATAGCTGCCGTGTTTCGAGATTTTGTTCTTGCCACAACCATTGGAACCATTTCTGTAATGCTTATCTCAGTATTTGGAGGTTTCATTGTTCGAAAACGTAAGTTGCTTACTTAAAACTTGTATTATAAGTCTCTGAATACTAAGGTTTTATTGTTTTGATGCTCTGTTATTTTTCAGCCTCCATGCCTTCTTGGCTTGCATGGGGATTCTGGTTATCTCCATTGTCATATGCTGAGATTGGTCTAACCGCAAATGAATTTTTCGCTCCACGGTGGAGGAAGGTAATGAATCCTTCATAAGACTTATCACATCTTTGTAGCAAAGTTTTAAGTTCATTATTGATCCTTATCATCTTTCTTACTACTACCTTTAGACAACATCTGAAAACAGAACATTGGGAGAACAAGTTCTAGATGCTCGCGGGTTGAACTTTGGTAATAGATCTTATTGGACTGCATTTGGAGCTTTAATTGGCTTCACACTCTTCTTCAATATTGTTTTTGCACTGGCCTTGACCTTTATAAAGAGTAAGTTCACCATAGATATATATAAGAGCTAACTTAATGAAGTTTGTATATGCAATGAGGATTGAACTTTTTCTGCAATTTTCCAGCTTCACAAAGGTCTCGTTCGAAAGTTTCTCATGAGAAGAACACTAAAGAAAAAGATTCTGAATCAAGTTCTGAAATTGCTTCCCAATTCAAAACTGCATTGCATTTCAATCCCTTAACTTTCACATTTCAAGACATAGAATATTTTATTGAGACTCCTCAGGTAAAGGACTAAAGAGTATTGTAAGATCCATACAAGTTTTCTTGAATCCTTTTTAAACATAACATAGAGTTATAATATGTGGCTATCATTTATGTTAAAAGGGAAAGAAGTTGCAGCTTCTCTCTGACGTTACAGGCGCATTCAAGCCTGGTGTTCTTACTGCTCTAATGGGTGTGAGTGGAGCTGGTAAAACGACTCTGCTCGATGTTCTTTCTGGAAGGAAAACTCGCGGTGATATTAAGGGAGAGATTCAAGTAGGTGGTTACCTTAAGGTTCAAGAAACATTTGCGCGGGTTTCAGGTTATTGCGAACAGTTTGATATTCATTCTCCTAATTTGACTGTCCAAGAATCCCTAAATTTCTCTGCTTGGCTTCGACTAACTTCTAACATCAGTTCAGAAACTAAGAAAGTAAGTAAAAGTTTTTTTTCTTTCTTCCTTCCTTCCTTTAGCTTCCTTAGTCTGAGTACATTTTCTTGATCTTTCTTTTCAGGCAATTGTGAATGAAGTTCTTGAGACGATAGAGCTCAAGGAGATTAAAGATTCCATAGTAGGAATTGTTGGGATTAGCGGTTTAACAACAGAACAACGCAAGAGACTAACGATAGCTGTTGAGCTTGTTTCCAATCCATCAATCATATTTATGGATGAACCAACCACAGGATTAGATGCAAGAGCTGCTGCAATTGTAATGAGAGCTGTAAAGAACATCGCCGAGACTGGCAGAACCGTTGTTTGCACTATTCACCAGCCGAGCATTGATATCTTCGAAGCATTTGATGAGGTATTAACTCGTAAAAATCCATCTCTTATTTAAAGTACATTATGTGACCTTTCAATTGCAGCTGATTCTGATGAAAAATGGAGGAAAGATTATCTATTATGGACCTCTTGGACAACAATCAAGCAAAGTTATTGAATACTTTTTGGTCAGTTTCTATAATAATACTGAAACTGTTACATATAAACTATGGTTTATTTACAAGAATAATTTTCAACTGTAGAGCATTCCTGGAGTTCCTAAGATAAAAGAAAACTCTAATCCAGCCACTTGGATACTAGACATTACTTCTAACTCATCAGAAGACAAACTTGGTGTTGATTTGTCTCAAATGTACAAAGAATCAACTTTGTTTAAGTAAGTCTATATAAACAAAATATCACTTAATACTTTACATGTTGTATGCCTGAAACTGTTTTTTTCATTTTTGTTTTCTTTGTTTTAGGGAGAACAAAATTGTGATTGAGCAAATGAAATCTACATTTTCGGGATTCGAAGGATTAATCTCCTCTTCGCGGTATGCTCAAACAGGTTGGGAACAATTCAAAGTATGCCTCTGGAAACAACATATCTCTTATTGGAGAAACCCTTCATACAATCTCACTCGCATCATCTTCATGTGTCTTACCTCTTTGCTCTGTGGCATTCTCTTCTGGCAAAAAGCTAAGGAAATGTTCGTCTCTTCCGGCCCCTATCTTTCTTGAATATGCTTTTAAACGGATATTAATGCTATTCAAACTTTGTTTACATCTCTTCTTTGCAGAAACAATCAGCAAGATCTTTTCAACATATTTGGCTCAATGTACACTGTGGTTCTTTTCTCTGGCATAAACAATTGCTCAACAGTGTTATTCTGTGTTGCAACCGAAAGAAATATCTTTTACCGCGAAAGATTTGCTCGTATGTACAGCTCATGCGCATATTCCTTAGCTCAGGTTGTCAAAACATTCTCTCAAACAACCATAAAGGAACCCAAAGCTCATGCATGTTGGTATTGAATTTTTAAAGCTTGATGTTTTTTTTTGTAGGTGTTGGTTGAAATTCCATATTCATTATTCCAATCTATTGTATATGTGATAATTGTATATCCTATGGTTGGCTATCAATGGTCTGTCTACAAAGTGGTTTGGAGCTTCTACACAATCTTCTGCTCTTTGCTCATCTTCAACTATTTCGGCATGCTTTTAGTCGTCGTGACCCCAAACATTCACGTTGCTTTTACTCTCCGCTCCTCTTTTTATTCCATCGTCAATCTCTTTGCTGGTTATGTCATGCCAAAACCTGTAAGTTCTTTTAACAGTCACCAATTAGTTGGATTCTTGTTGTGTGAAAGAAAGCAAAATAAAGTGAGTATGGAATTTTGTTGATGCAGAACATTCCGAGATGGTGGATTTGGATGTATTACTTGAGCCCTACGTCATGGGTTTTGAATGGATTGCTCACATCGCAATATGGAGATATGGAGAAAGAGATTTTAGCGTTTGGAGAGAAGAAGAAAGTTTCAGCTTTCTTGGAGGATTATTTTGGTTACAAATATGATTTTTTGCCTCTTGTAGCTGCCCTTCTTATTGCCTTCCCCATTCTCTTGGCTTCTCTTTTTGCGTTTTGTATTGGTAAACTCAATTTCCAGAAGAAGTGATTTTTCATTTTCTTCATTGGCAAACTCAGTGAAGATGAATGTTATATCTAGAAGAGAGATTTTATGTCTTAGAAACAACGAGAAATAAAAGATTCCAAAACTGGTGAACAAACTGTCACAATCAAGGTTTTTAGAAACTGATACAATCAGTGTTCGGTCAGGATATCAAAACATTGGTTACAACTTACAATTGTGTACAGAAAATAAAAAATGCTGTGACAGTCAAAGAACCATATACGGAAGAAGGATCTGAGTTTTCTTCTTCTCCTTCTACGTGTTACAAAAATGGAGAGACAAAGAAACAACCTTTGGTGTAGTTTTCTAGGTGGTTCGAACTCAAGTCTTGTGCGACACTTTTCGAAGTTGGTCGGGATCAAGAAGATAAATCTAACCCCACCTACAGGCTTACAGAAAAGAAAAACATTAGGTTTGGTTGAGCATTAAGGTTGATGCAAGCAGAGTTCTCTTACATAAAAAAAATTGTGAAGCACCAAAAAACTTACCTCAGATTCCGCTGTTGATTTCGAGCAGAAGAAACGTAGACCTTGCTCGGGCTTTTTTTTAGCTGATTCATGAAGTGAATGGCCAAGTAAAAAAATGCTAAGTGTTCATGGCAATTAGCTCATCCGGCATGCATTGCCTTATATTAATGACCATTGATTTGTTATAAGGCGATGAGATGTCGCAACACTGACGGCGAGGCGAACCCATCTGACAGTTTTTTCAGTAAAAAAAAAGAGAGTGATTCCGGGCCAAAACTGAAGGTACTTAACTGAGCAGCAAGAGGTGTTATAAATTATACCTGTTCAACATTGGGTTGCAGCTTATGAGAAAGAACTCGGATGTGTTCTAGACGCTTAACAGCTTCTGCTCTGCGACAGTTTCCGACACTATGAAGGTTATAGTTACTCCATGTTCCTTCAGTTCCATCTGATCCAACACTATCCAAGAAAAAGACGAGCGGTCTCCCACATGGATCCCTGGGATATTCTCTTGTACTAAACATATAGTTGCTTTGGACCCCTGACCCTCTCCTCCATGTAGAAAAAGTCTTTTGCAAGGTGAGAAGATCGGGGAGAAGTTTATTGCCTTCATAAACTTGAATCGCGTAACCCCACACAACCGAAACAGTCACTTTGTTCAAAGAATCATAGCACACACTCTGCTGCAAAATCCTCCCAGAATCTAAACTTGCAGCCCCGATAAGACGAGCCATTGATTCAGTCCGGTTCGTTTTTGGAAAAAATGGATCAACTGCATCCAAGTGATGAAGTGATACCAATGGAGATAAAGGATGTGCACATAGCAGACCAAATAGGTTCCCTCTTACATCAATCTATAAAAAAAAGCACATATATAGTAATATTCAGATTAAACTCTCTAGCAGCAGAATTAAATATGGTAAACAATATCACATTACCCAATATCTACTACATAAGGTTAGTAATGTAATGCTTTCATCTATAAGCTAAACTTGTCATATATGGAAATTTCTCAGAAAAATTATTGTTCAGCAATCAACATCAATGTCACTGTGGACCTATCAACCTCTCAATTCCAAATCAAGTTCAAGACTTTTGACTATCTCAATCTTACCAAATTGCTGCAACTAATTTTAGTAAGTTTGAGGAGATCTCTCCTTTTGTTTACCTGATGAAATCCAGGTTCATGAGTTAATGTAACACCAAGCTCAGCTAAGCAAGAGAAGATCCTTGAGTCACTTCCATACATATGTGAATACCTCATCAAACAAGAATCCAAAACCTTAGCCAAAACCTTCGCAAGCGAAGCACTAATGGCGAATCCTCCTCCACCAAACGCCATATCAAACGAATACCTAACATTCTGATCATAAAACTCCGAATTACTCCCGACGTAATACCATTTCCGGTGATCGTACTTTGACAAAACCGTCACCAGATTATCTACAAAGAACACAGTATCATCATCGCCGAAAACGAACCACCGCACATCTTTATCTCCCCGATCTACCGTCTCTTTAACAACACGAGCTACACGGATCGCCGATCGGAGACCACCGGGGAAACTGTAAGGGAATCGGGAGACGTCTTTAGATACAATTACCGGAGGGAGACTGAGATCGGACTCGAATCCACCGCGATCGAGAAACACAACGGCGCGTGTGGATTCAGGAGAGTACCAGAGGCGAACATAAGAGCTACGACGGAGCCAAGAGTCGTGAGAGGCGGCGATCGAGAATAGTAAATGACGGCGGCGAGTGGAGAACACAGATAAGGATCGAGCGATCGATGAAATCTGATCACGGCGGAAGGTGTTAGTGCTACCGTAAGAGAAGAAGATGTAGATGATGAAACATAAGGTGAGTAATAAGAAGATGTTTCTGACGCGGGAAGAAGTTAGTGCCGGAGATTTGGCTGGGAATAGCATTTCCGGCGAGAGGGAATCGAGTCTAGTGAGAGGTGGATCAGATCGTCTTTTACGTCTCGTTTGGTTCATTTTTCTAACTCTCTTTTTCAGTTTTTCCCCGACGGTTAGGTTTCTCGGAAAGTTTCAGAGCAAAGTTGTCACATCAGTGATAGTGAATGCTCGGTCATTCGGTTTTACGGGTCGGGTATTTCGCGTTGGTTTTGGTCCGGATCTAATAGTCGGACCTGCTAGATGGGCCTAACACATTTGATAATTGATGTCTCGTTTTCAGAATATTTTATTTTTGTTTCGTCCTAGTTTTATTGTCTTTTCATTGTTTATTTTTCAGTCTTTTTTGTTATTGCCCAAAAAAAAAAACAAATATTTTTTGTTACTACTTTGGTTTCGTTTGGTATTTTGAGACTTTTAGGGGCTCATGAAGAAAAATTCAGAAGAGGATGGTAATCGTAATAAAATATGCATTACCAAACATATCATGTTCTGTTCCGTCTTATGTTTCATGCCACAATTTATCATATCGGGAGAGAACGCACAATGTCCGAAAGCATTATCGAAGTCATCACTCGGATGCAAACTTCTCTGATGCTATTAACATTACTATTTGATTATGTATAGCATCTCTTTATTCGGGGTCGGCCTTGGAAAACTATTGGCCTCAAGCAGAAAATAAATTATGGATCTATTAACTAGTAAAACAAAAACAAAAATTCAAATTTATAAGGTAAGGTTAGAATCCTCCACCTTTAAACCTCCTAAAACTTTTAATTACCAATTTTGCTGAAGAAAGTTTTGGATAAAATACGGCCGAAAAAATATTTATAGTATCAAAGGCCCCAAGAACATGTTTGGTTCGATTGTGCTCAGAGCTGGCTCTGTCTTTATTACAAGTTATGGACCAAGTTCAAGATGCATGTTACTTGAACAATTGGTGACAGATTAACCGGTAGAAGGAGTTCTTGTTTTTTTATGACATATTTTCTGTTTTATAAAAATTGTATATAATTTTTAAACTTGTTTCCTCTTCCTTGTTATTTACATCTCAATTAAACGTGGATGAAAATGAAAACAAAAAGTTTGATTGGTAACTTTCAACCATCTAGTTTGCAAACGAACCGCCTTAAAAGTTATCAATCAATAGAGTATTTAGAATAAGCGATTGAAAGAAGCAGTTGGAGAAGGTAGTTGAAGAGAACGGTTGGAAGAGAAAAAACGGGCGGTTGCAACCGCTTAAAAAAAGGCGTTTTATTTGTAAACGAGGCAGTTGAATTTTTTATTATATTTTTTTAGTTTTTTAAAATTTTTTAAAATAGTATTCACATATATTATTTTTCAAAGTAATTTTAAAAATATAAATAATTTTTTTTATATATTAATTTATTTTATATTATTTTTAACAATTTTTTTATAACTCAACCGCTTGTTACCAATCATAACTATTATTTAACCGCTCGTTTGAATTCAGCCACCTTCTCTCTTATGCTATCTCTAATCGCCTTCTTTTAATTGCCTCTTACAACCGCTAAAAAACTATTTAACCATCATGTTCAAACTAGGTTACCAATCAGATCTAAAATTGCAACAGCCTATGTTATTTGTCTTCCGTCCTGCATCCAAAACCCAAAGTCCAGGTTCATGCTGTTTCGAGTAAAGAAAACGACCATTCCCTTTTAATCAAACCCTAATAAATTAAAACAAATATAAAAACGGAAGATGATAAATTATTTTTGTCGTTCTTGAACAAAAAGAAATTACTTTAATTTAATCGGGAGCCATGCAAGTGAAGTTACTTTTCATACTGTGTAATTAATCAAAAAGTTGACTACTTAACCACCAGTGATTATTCATTATTTATTCCGATATTATACACTCTCTGTATAGACCACAAAAAACACAATGATGCATTCAGTGAACCAAAGAAATCATTCAATGAACCAAAGAGTCATACTAATCAACTAGAAGCTGTTCTTGAGACTTGTGCATCCAACATGAGGAGGAGAGATCATCTGGTAGAAAAAAGAAATAGTATAACAAGTTGTCCTCTAGGCTCTAGGGACAATTATACATGAAAATGATAGATCATAATTTATCCACGTGTACAAATTATTTAATGACTTAAACAAAATATCCATTTGCTTTAAATACAAATCATTTCCTATATAAATCAAATTCTTCAACACAAAGTTACACAACGCAAGAAAGAGATAAATAGAGATAGTAAAGATGTGTAGAGGATTTGAGGAAGAAAAGAGAAGAAGCCACGACAAAGGCTGCCGGAGAATCTGCATGAAGAGTCTCAGAGCTCCGGTGAGTTGTGAGCTATGTAGCGAGAACGCCGCCGTGTATTGTGAGGCAGACAAGGCTTTCATTTGTGGGAAATGCGATCAATGGGTCCACTCTGCAAATTTTCTGGCTAGGAGACATGTCCGGCGCGTGATCTGCACGGCATGCCAGAAACTAAGTGCTCTTTGTCTAGTCGGAGATATTTTTAATGTTGTTTTACCGGAGACAAGGACGATAGCACGCCGTGAAGAAGATAGTAGTGATCATCACAAAGCCCCCTTTGTGTTTCTCTGATTTTTTTTTTCTTCTCGTAATTAAGAATAAATCTTGGTACAATTTATGTATGTGGAAAAAGTTATTGGAAATTACGTTATAAAGTTTGAAATTTTAAAAATTGAAAATGGTATCACCATAAATAATACCCGACTCGACCCGACAAATCAGGTTCATATCGGGTACAGATCTTAAGATAGCCAATTTATGAGATACTTCTAATTCAGATCTGATTCAGATAATATATGATACCCGAATGAATACCTGAAGTAACTGAAACATAACATACAAGGCATAGGGTTATGATGATGACCAAAAAAAAAAGACATAGGGTTAGGTTACTTTGGGTACATTTTAAGTTATTTCAAATATTTTTTAGGTTATTTCGGGTACTTTTTAGGTTGTTTTGTGTATTTGTTTGATTACTTCGAATAAATTTTAGGTTATTTTAGGATATTTTCTTAGTATTTCGGGTAAAAAGTATATGATCCAAACCATAACTAATGGATATTAGATTAATTATCGGTTTGCTAAAAATTTCTTATGACCAACTCGAAATTATCCGAATTTAACCAAATCTAAAAAATATATATATATATATATATATATATAAATATTTGAATGGGGTCTCCAATTCTAAACCCGACAATCCAAACACTAAAAAGACTCGACCTATAGCCAAATGGATACCCAAACGCACATACCTACATACATCTATTATTGTCATTGTTTGGGCAAGCCAAAGATATATTACTATTGCAACCACTTTTTTTATTTTATTTATCAATAATTTTTCTAAATACCAAAATTTAGTTGGGAGTCCATCTCGAGGAAAGCCCATAAGGAATTAGACAAAAATAGTAAAACAGAAGAGTTTTCTAGTAAAATGTTAAAGAGATAAATGTAGGATTTTCTTTCTCCTTATGCCATCACCATTTACGGCGCTTTCAAGGTTTGTAATTTGATTGTCTTGATCTATTCTCAAGATGAGAAATTTTTTTTTTGTTACTTCTCCGACAAGAAACTGTTAATCCCTTGGATGGTGTGAGATTTGTCTTTCATTGAGACCTCTTCAAAGAAAAGAATCACTAGTTCACATCAGGATTGATGGATCATATTCAAAAGTTTCTCCAGATTTCACAAATCTTCCTTTCACTCGTTTTCTCGTATGGGCTCTAGCTTTGCGTGATGCGTATCGTATTTGCTTCCCAAACCTTTTAAAAAAACCCCACCAAAACCATCAAAATTGATCCTTAAAGATTCAGTTTCAAAAAACATGAACCCTAATTCTTTTTCCTTACAACAAATTCGAAAACTTACATGCGTTTTGATATCTTTTGGTTGTATCTCTTTTTCGCCTCATCTCTTGATTTAGGATTAAAACTGACTTCAACATTCGATTC
The DNA here is from genome assembly GCA_028015245.1 of Cardamine occulta. Taxonomy (NCBI): domain Eukaryota; kingdom Viridiplantae; phylum Streptophyta; class Magnoliopsida; order Brassicales; family Brassicaceae; genus Cardamine; species Cardamine occulta. The sequence goes on along the minus strand of CM051386.1, from coordinate 12,320,909 downwards.
CCATGGCGAATCTCCTATAAGAAACCCTAAAGATATCCCACAATCTTGGTAATCATTAACGCTGCTTTCTCCTGTGATGTTTGACATTGAAAGTGATAAGCTCGGAACAACATTTCCGTTTAAAGCAGGAAGTAGCAGAGAAGGAAGGCTAATGTTTTTATTCTCTTCCTGAAACACAAGTATTATTAGTTTTTGTTAGAAACAGTTTCATTAATACGAAATTAATCAAAAAAACAAAAGCTAAACAAAAGAGACCTTGGAAGAATCTTCGTACTGGTAACATTTAGTATGTAAAGTAAAATAGAAATCGATTATAAGAACTGCCCTTCTTATTGATTTAGAAAACCTTACACAAAAACTAAATCTCTCAATTTCTGTTGTATGAGACATCTCCTCATCAACCCCTTATATAGAATTAGGCTACTCCCTATTTCCTTTTTCTAGAATTGGATCTTATCCTTTTTCTCAATCCTTATTTCTAAATAAGCTTCCCCTTATTTAGACATATTCCATTTTTTGTTTTTTTTTGGAATTATCTAACATTCTCCCCCTTAATTCCAACATGGATCTCGGGTTCTTCGATTTCTTGTACTCCAATCAAACTTCTCATTTTTTTTGAACTTGTTTCTTCCTAATGGCTTCGTTAGTATGTCCGCTTTCTGCTCTAATCCTGGAACGTGCTCAACTTCAATCTGTTGGTTCTCCACACACTCTCTTATAAAATGATACCTAGAGAGTATGTGCTTGCTTCTCCCATGAAACACCGGGTTCTTCGTGAGGGCAATGGCTGATTTGTTGTCTATCCTTAGCGTGATCTTTTCATCTTCTCTTCCTAAGATTTCTCTCAATAACTCCTTCAGCCATATAGCCTGCTTCGCAGCCTCAGTTGCAGCCATAAACTCTGCTTCACAAGATGATAGTGCTACCTGATATGCTCAAATTTACTCTGAGCTACTCTCTCAAATTAAGAGATCACTGTAGTACTTAGGGATCGAATCCACAAGGACTTGGTTACACAATAGATTATCGGAATAAATATTAAGCTAAACAAGAATAATTGTAATGAAATAGCAATGCAAAATAAATATACGAAGTGAAATCAATGAGGAAAAACGCTAGGCATAGGGAAATCTCAGAAATCGTCAGAACTGCGAATCAATCAATTATTGGGATTTTAATTAAGAACCGTTCTAGAACTCAAATCACTAAGCTATAATTAACCAACTCGTTTAAAACTATCTAAATCTAAATTCCAGAATCCCAAATTTCTTTGCAAACCCTAAGAATATAAATCAGCCTTAACGTTCAGGTTCGATATGTTCACAAAATCCCTAAACCAAATTCCTTTGCGAATAAGTAATTTTGCTCACCTTAGATAGATCAGATTATCAATTGCACTGTCGTGCCTAATCGATTAACCTAAGATCTAAATTCTAATTGCACTGTCGTGCCTCCTAAAATTAGCTTTGAGAACAACCTAAGGCGAAGAACTCTAACAATTAATCCCAATAATAAAATCAATTCAACAATTCATCGGATACCCTTGAAAACCCTAAACCTAACTATGAAACTACTCAGACATATCAATTGAAATCAAAGACATGATTGAAATAGATATCATAAAAGTAGAAAAAGATAGAGGGGTTCGAAATCTTCTCTCAAAGGAGAAACAAAGTATAAGATCAGCCCCTAGCTCCAAGCTCTCTCCAAAGTAAACACACAGAAGAAGATGAATGATTTAATAAAACCTAAAAACCTAATTTATAAGGCTAAACACGATCTGGGGTCTTCTGTTAACTTTCTGGAAGTTCTGGGCCACTTTGCAATTCATTAAATGTTAAATTCCGCGTCAGAGTTGGTCAGTGTCGATCGTCACCATTTCTAGTGTCGATCGACACTCATGGTTATGAACTCGGCTTACTCTATTCGCGTGACAGACTGGACTGCTTCCACGAAAACTGGCATAACTTTTGATCGCACCGTTAGAATAATCTCAAACCACTTCCAGGTGAAAGATAACTCATTGATCTATCTTGTGTCAAAATATTAGCTCGATCCATCGGTGAAACGTTCTTCAACGAATGCCAAACTTCTGACGTCTCTGCATGACTCTGCATCTGCATACGCTCCAAAAGCTCCAGAAATGCTCCAAATCATCCAAAAGATCTCAAATGTGTATAAACTTGTAAAAGACTCTAAAAAGACTCGAAGCAATATAAAAGACTCGATAAAAGACATATATCATGGCATAAAACCGGTAAAAATCATGATATATCAACTCCCCCAGACTTAGCTTTTGCTTGCCCTCAAGCAAAACAACCATTCAGCCTGTGAAAGAGGTTTGAAAACAGAGAAACTCACAATGTCATCAGAATACCACAATCACATCAACCTTAGTTAAGCCACTAGAAACTCTTACCTGACAAGATCCAGACCACCATGTAATTCATCGCAAGCATTCACAGTTTTCTTGATAATACCCACAACCTCGCAACATAATCTCCCGTAAGGTCTTCATCACTGCGCTCCTCATGTCAGATCTCAATGCTCAGAACCTTCTAGACTTTATCGTCATTCAATACCAAGACAAGACAACATACACAACATATGATACTCTTTCTCTCCCCCAGACTTATTCTTTTATTTATTCCCTTTTTATTATTTTTTTTTCTCTTAATAAAAGTACAAAGGGGCAAGCAAATAATGGTATCACGGGAAAATCCTAACCTTGCCACGGCCTTTGCAGATCATCTCTTATATCCATGTAAAATAATGAGGTCACGGGAAATTTTCCTACCCCTTTACACGGAAGAGAATCATTTCAACTTTTCATAAGAATTTATTCAACCTTCTCTATATATATCAAGGTTCGATACGCGAGTATTGATGGTGTTTGCCACCGAATCCCCGGTTCATCCCCTCTCTATATATATCAAGTACATATCATTTTTCGCTATCTTCTAACAGGGGAGAGGAATACCATTTAATTACCTCAAAAGTTGTATCATGTCGGGTATGGATGAGAAAGTCAAGCTCTTAGAACACTGAAATCGTCGAAGAGGTTAACAGTTCAAACCATAGAACTAAGGATTTTTGCGAGAAGTATGAGAGTCTCAAGTCCACTGGTCGGCCTTTGATTTTTCCATTAGTCTCGGATTCATGTCAGACTTGAATCAGTGGTCACTTAAGCTTCTGCAACTGTGGTTAATTCCTCGGTAAAATCATAGTTTCAGACAAATTTTGACTCAATAAAACAAAAACAAAAAAATTTTGACTCTAAGAAAATAATAAACAACGTTAGTAACTACCTCCCCCAGACTTAAACAACACTGTCCCCAGTGTTATAAAAGCATAAGTTCGGTGAAAAAAAAAACCAAACGAAAAGAACGTTGAAATCAAGAAAACTACCTGTGTTGCCATTAGTGTCGATCGACACCCAGCCTGGTGTCGATCGACACCAAGCATGAACGACTGCGGCTGAATGAGTTGCTGACATAGATTTTTGCAGACAGGTTGTAGATTTGGTACGCACACAAACCGTAACCTGTAGCTAATTAAAAATACTCCAGCAAATATTAAGCAACAACACATAGTATACTAATCAAGTTATCAAGGTTCATGACTAACAAAAATGCAAAATAAAATAAAAAATAACTAAAGGTAACGAAAAACTAAAGTAAACGTACCAGTGGGTTGCCTCCCACTAAGCGCTTGTTTAACGTCATTAGCTCGACTGCAATGACGGCTCAAAGGTGATGAGAATCACTGGAAGGATCAGGGAGTGGTGGCGGTGGGTTGAGACGCGGTGCGCGTACCCTGAGGTCGTGCATGTTCAGCTTCAGCACTTTGCTCAACGCATCATCTAGAGCTGCTTGTCCCTGCACTTTAAGTTCTGGGGTGATAAGTGCTTTAACCTTAGAGAAAGGTTTAGACATACCTTTGCACTTAACCTTATACTCGATGGCGTCACCAACACGTCTCTGCGGTGTCAAGGTTATAGGAGAACTTGTGATAACTCTGTTGCTCCTTGGCTTGTCTCTGCGCTTGATCTTCTGAGATGTTCCATGATGGGTGTCGATCGACACTGGTGGTTGGTGTCGATCGACACCATCAGGCTCTTCCAAAATATCAATGCAAGAGATGTGTTTGGGAGCTCTTATTGTGGGGATGGCTTTATAGGAGATCTCCTTGTCAATGTAAGAGAATGAGATACTCTCACTGGGCGAGTCTATAACTGCACCAACTGTAGCCATGAACGGTCTTCCAAGGATCAAAGGCGTACTACAGCGTTCACTCATCTCCACAACCTGAAAATCAATAGGGACCAAATAATCTCCTACTTTAATGAGTAAATTAGGGATCATACCATATGAAAGTGAGGTAACAGAGTTCGCAAATGTGAGAGGCATCGATGCAGCTTGAATACCAATTCCCAAACTCTCTGCAGTTTTCCTTGACATGACATTGACGCTAGACCCTGAATCAACGAGAGACTTTTTGAATTCAACTCCAGAGATGGAGCATGAAACTGAAAATTTCCCTGGGTCTTCTCTCTTAACTAACTGCTTCAGTGATGGTGGTGTGTGTGTGGTCTGGATGAAGAGTACCTTGATCTCTTCTATAGTTTCTCTGCAATCTCGGAAGTGACTAAGCAAAGGGTGAAATTGCAAAGCTTCTTTAAAAGACATCAATTGGGGAATCCTCCTTACCATCTTCTCAAAACCGAGCAACTTCTCTGCAGTAATGGGACGTTTGAGATGTCTAGGTGTCTTAAGATAAGGAATCTTAGGCTTGTAGACACGTTCCTCGACAATCTTGGGTGTTCTCTCAATTTTTGGATCAGTCTGCGAGGAGTGTCGATCGTCACTAGGGTTGTGCCGATCGTCACTAGGGTTGTGCAGATCATCACTAACACTTGGGATGAAGTTTGTGTCATCTGTGGCTGTTGGTGTCGATCGACACCAATGGGTGGTGTCGATCGTCACTGGTTCCGGAAGTTCATCATCTTTGACTTCGATCTCCTCCGATAGCTTGTCTAAAAATTTCTCATCTATTTGCTCAAATTCTTCAACACTGATATCACCGTTCAACATAATGGCATTGCACTGATACCTTGGATTAGCGTCTGTCTTCCCAGGAAGGAAACCGTCCTGTCTCTTAATAGCTTCAGCTGTCTGAGCAACCTGAGTGTCTAACTTCTTGACATGAGTGTTCAGCTGCCCAAACTTCCCATTCAAATCCTGATACAGTGAGTCTAACTTTCCATTGAATTCCACGGTGATCTTCTGTTGACCTTCTAGAATCTGCTCAAGCATCGATTCCATCTTACTCTCTGTAGTAGGTGGTGGAACGCTCTGATATGAAGATGAGCCATAGTTCCTCTGACTGAAGTTGTTGCTGCTCTGATAGGGTTTCTGATACTAAGGCCGCTGAGTGAAAGTAGAGGAGGACTGATTCCCCGGATAGTGGCCCCGCAGACTGCCTCCATTGTAGGCTCGGTTTCCTTGTGAGTTACCGATATGCTGAAAGCCTGTGCCACCGACATAGTTAACATCCTGCTCCTCATGCTCATTAACTGGCTCATAGGTCTCAACCTCAGCAGCAAACTGGACCTGCTTCTTGTTTATTAGAAGGTTGTGAACCGTATCAAGTTTCGCCTTTACCTCAGCTATCTGACTTCCATCTAAGTTCCCAGCTTGCTTCTTCCTCTCGAAATCAGCATTCTTAGTACTGTTACTTGAAGCCAAATTCTCAATCAAAACCACAGCATCTTCAGGGTACCTGGTGTTGAAGTTCCCGTTACTCGCAGCATCCAAAGCCATCTGATACCTCCAATCAATACCCCTGAAGAAGATACCAAGCAACTGAACCTCACTGAACCCATGGTGTGGACAGTCTCTCTGATAAGCCCTGAACCTTGCCCAAGCGGCCTTGAATGCCTCAGTAGGTCCTTGAGAGAAGGCTGAGATCTTCATCCTCAGTTCCTCAGACCGTGCGTCATCGTAAAAATTACTCAGGAACGCGTTCTTTGTATCCTCCCAAGTGGTAAGCGATCCCGGTTTCAACTGCTTAAGCCAATAAGCTGGTTCCCCAGATAGCGAGTATGGGAAGAGCTTACAGAATAGGTAGTCATAGGAGACTCCGTTCACCTTGATGCTAGTGACTAGATCTTCAAACCGCTCGATATGATCCATAGGGTGCTCGTGAGATAGCCACTAGAGTGTAGTATGCGGGCTTGAGTTCGAAATCATTCCTTTGAAAAGGAGGCGGACGGATAGCACACCGGTTGGCATAGAATTGCTCAGGCCGGTTGTAATCTCCTAGTGTCATCCCACGTTGAACAACGGCACCAGCTGCACCTTGAACAACGTTACCAGTGACAGCAGCCGGCTGGTGTCGATCGACACCAGGTAGTGGGTGTCGGTCGACACCAACACCCTAGTCGAGTACAACAGCTTCAACAATGACTTGGCTGTTGTCATCGATCCTTTGGCCCTCTGCATTGTATGCATGGCCATCTCTGTCCCGGAGAACTCCATGTTCATCAGCCATGATGATAGTACGCAACATCGCCTCTGAATTCTTCGCTTTCCGGGTTCTTTGTTCTAACTTAGCTAGCTTTTGATTTGAAAGGGTTACTAGCTCAAGATTCTTGTTGCTCCGAGTTTTGCGATTAAGCATGCACCTGAAACACACAAGAAAGAAAGAAAGAACGAGATCAATAACAAAATAAAAGAAAATTTAGACAAAAACTTAAACTTAAATCTAATGGTAAACACTAAGTCCCCGGCAACGGCGCCAAAATTTGATATGCTCAAATTTACCCTGAGCTACTCTCTCAAATTAAGAGATCACTGTAGTACTTAGGGATCGAATCCACAAGGACTTGGTTACACAATAGATTATCGGAATAAATATTAAGCTGAACAAGAATAATTGTAATGAAATAGCAATGCAAAATAAATATACGAAGTGAAATCAATGAGGGAAAACGCTAGGCATAGGGAAATCTCAGAAATCATCAGAACTGCGAATCAATCAATTATTGGGATTTTAATTAAGAACCGTTCTAGAACTCAAATCACTAAGCTATAATTAACCAACTGTCGTTGCGAAAACTATCTAAATCTAAATTCCAGAATCCCAAATTTCTTTGCAAACCCTAAGAATATAAATCAGCCTTAACGTTCAGGTTCGATATGTTCACAAAATCCCTAAACCAAATTCCTTTGCGAATAAGTAATTTTGCTCACCTTAGATAGATCAGATTATCAATTGCACTGTCGTGCCTAATCGATTAACCTAAGATCTAAATTCTAATTGCACTGTCGTGCCTCCTAAAATTAGCTTTGAGAACAACCTAAGGCGAAGAACTCTAACAATTAATCCCAATAATAAAATCAATTCAACAATTCATCAGAAACCCTTGAAAACCCTAAACCTAACTATGAAACTACTCAGACATATCAATTGAAATCAAAGACATGATTGAAATAGATATCATAAAAGTAGAAAGAGATAGAGGGGTTTGAAATCAGCCCCTAGCTCCAAGCTCTCTCCAAAGTAAACACACAGAAGAAGATGAATGATTTAATAAAACCTAAAAACCTAATTTATAAGGCTAAGCACGATCTGGGTCTTCTGTTAACTTTCTGGAAGTTCTGGGCCACTTTGTAATTCATTAAATGTTAAATTCCGCGTCAGAGTTGGTCAGTGTCGATCGTCACCATTTCTAGTGTCGATCAACACTCATGGTTATGAACTCGGCTTACTCTATTCGCGTGACAGACTGGACTGCTTCCACGAAAACTGGCATAATGTTTGATCGCACCGTTAGAATAATCTCAAATCACTTCCAGGTGAAAGATAACTCATTGATCTATCTTGTGTCAAAATATTAGCTCGATCCATCGGTGAAACGTTCTTCAACGAATGCCAAAATTCTGATGTCTCTGCATGACTCTGCATCTGCATACGCTCCAAAAGCTCCAGAAATGCTCCAAATCATCCAAAAGATCCCAAATGTGTATAAACCTATAAAAGACTCTAAAATGACTCAAAGCAATATAAAAGACTCGATAAAAGACATATATCATGGCATAAAACTGGTAAAAACCATGATATATCACTACCGTTGGTTGCTTCTGTGATGTCCACGTGATTGGAGATGCACCAAAATAGAAGATATACCCTGATGTGCTTCTTCCATCATCAACATCAATATTATGACTACTGTCACTATATCCAACCACACTTTTGGTTCCATCTTTCTTGAAAAACAACCCATATTTAATAGTTCCTTTCACATACCTTAGGAGGTGCTTGAGTGCCTGTCCGTGAGAGGTTCTCGGACTCTGCATATATCGGCTCAAGACTCCGACACTGTAAGACAAATCAGGGCGTGTGTGGAGTAAGTACCTCAAGCATCCGATTGTTCTTCTATAAGCGGTAGCATCAATCTCCTGTTCTTCTTCAGCTTTTGTAACTTTCAGATTTGACTCCATGGGTACTTGAGCCAAATTGCATGTTTCCATCTTGTTGTCAATTAGGATTCCTTGAGCATATCCTTCTTGCTTTATTCTGATCCCATCTGTTCTTTGCAGCACCTCTATTCCCAGGTAATACGATAGTATGCCTAAGTCAGACATTTCAAATCTCCTTGACATGTCTGTCTTGAATCGCTTAATGACTTGAACTGAGGTTCCTAACACCAACAAATCATCAACATAGATTGCAATAATCAAAAAATCATCTTTAGTCTTCTTTTGATACACGGATGGCTCTTTCTTGCACTTGACAAAACCGATCTCCTTAAGAGTGTTGTCAAGCTTCAGATTCCATGCTCTAGGTGCTTGACGTAATCCATACAAAGCCTTGCTGAGTTTGTACACTCTATCTTCTTGCCCCTTTTTTTCAAAACCCTCTGGCTGAGTTACATACACCTCTTCACTCAGATCTCCATTAAGGAATGCTGTCTTGACATCTAGGTAATGTATCTCCCAACCACCACTTGCTGCCAGAGATATGAGTAGTCGGATCGATTCTATTCGGGCAACAGGTGCGTATACCTCCTCAAAATCTATACCTTGTTGCTGCACATAGCCCTTCGCCACAAGTCTAGCTTTGTACTTAACCACAGTCCCGTCGGCTTTCCTCTTGATTTTGTAAATCCACTTTAACCCTATAGGTTTGACTCCAGCAGGTTTTTCAACTAGCTCCCACGTTTTATTCTTTATGATAGACTTTATCTCAGTCTTCATAGCATCGTTCCATTCCTTCTCTGTTGCTGCTTCTAGGTAATTTTCTGGTTCGCCATTAATTAGAAGTAGCAGGTTTTCTTCATTGTATTCAGCAAACATCACATAGTCATTGAACCGCTGTGGCTTTGTGATGACTCGACCTGTTCTCGTTGTGGTTTGCTGAGTATTCTCATCATGGTTATTATTCTGTTCTTCATGATTATCGTTTGGTTGGTGATCATGATTGACTTCCGTAACTTCAACTTCATTTGTGTCTGGGCTTTGTGAGGCAATAAACGTTCCTGATTCTTCATCCTTTCTTTCCAAGCTTGATGTCCAATCCCATCCTTTTTTTTCATCAGAGACAGCATATCTGCTAATGATTATTTTGTTCTCGCTTGGATCGTATAATCTGTAAGCCTTGGAACCCGGCTCGGTTCCTAAGTTTATCATGACCTTCGATCTATCATCTAGCTTTCTCAGTCCATGACCATTGATCTTTGCATAGGCGATACACCCAAAAATCCTCAAATGCTCGATGTTTGGCTTCTTGGTGGTGAAGTACTCGTATGGCATTTTACCGTCTAATGCTTTTGTAGATACCCGATTTATAAGGTAAGTTGCGTGTCTCACTGCTTCTCCCCACATAGCATTCGGTACTTTCATCCCCTTGAGTAAGCTTCTCGTCATCTCCATCAAAGTCCTATTTCTCCTCTCCACTACACCGTTTTGTTGAGGCGTGTATGGAGCTGTTAACTGTCTCATGATGCCATTGCTTTCACATAATAGTTTGAACTCAGCTGAATTGAACTCACTCCCTCTATCGGTACGGAACATCTTCAAGGTGGTTTTAGTTTGATTCTCAACATATGCCTTAAACCCCTTAAACCGATTTAATGCTTCACCCTTATCCTTGAGTAGCATTGTCCACATATACCTTGAGAAATCATCAATTAGCACAAAGATATACCTATTATGTGATGGTGTAGGAGGTGAAATCGGCCCACACAAATCACCATGAACCAGTTCCAATGATTTCTTGGCTCGGTATTGTGTCTGAGCTGGAAAAGAGCTTCTTGATTGCTTTCCTAATTGACAAACCCCGCACACGTGTTTGTCTTGAACAGACTTCGGCATACCTGTTACCATCTCTTTGTCAACCATGATTTTCATCACACCGAAGCTCACATGACCCAGCCGTGCATGCCAAGGCCATGTTGGATCCTCACTTTCAATTTTCAGACACTTGGGGCTGTAAATCTCCATTGGCGTTTTATATAGCCTGTTCGCAGACCTTGTAACTACTACCATCACTCTTCCTTGAGAATCCTTTAGCACTAAGGTACTTCCCTTCATATTAACTTCACAGCCATGTTCAGTCACTTGTCCAAGACTTATGATGTTGTGTTTTAGGCTAGGTATGTAGTAAACATCCTTGAGCAGCTTTCGTTCTCCTGTCTTACTCACAAAGGTAATTGTTCATTTTCCCTCTATCTTTACCTGCGAACCATCTCCGAACCTCACCTTTCCTTTAACGTCTTCATCTAAAGTGGTGAAGAAACTTATGTTTCCAGTCATATGATTGCTGGCTCCATTGTCTAGGTACCATATTCGATCTTCTTTTGCATTATCTTCGAGTTTCTCTGGAAACACCTTGTCTTCATTCAAAAATACCACTTCGTGCAAGTATAACGCATCTGCTTCTTGCGTTTCTACTATGTTGGCTTCATGTGTTTGTGGTCTCATTGGACAATGATTCACGTAATGCCCAAATTTATCACACCTCCAACACTGTATCTACGAGAGATCTTTCTTGGCCTTATTTTGGCTGTTTGCATTTTCCTTTTCTCGGTATTGGCCATTGGATCTTCCACGTCCCCTGCCTTTACCTCCTCCACCTCTGCCTCTATAACCTCCTCTACCTCTGCCTCGGCTTCCGGAGTTAGAGTCTTTGTTATTACCAGATTTTCCTTCTTGACCGGAACCATATCCCTCTTGGTTTGATTTATAATTGCTAGCATACATCAGTTTTCCTTGCTCTGGCTCCTTGACATTGGCTTTAAGGCGTTCCTCATAGGCCTTCAATCTCCCAACAATATCTTCAAAGGCTGTTGTGTTCAAGTCCAACACTTGTTCAAGAGATGCCACAATTTGGATATACTTATCCATAGGAAGCCCGGTCAGAAACTTCTTCACAACCTTCGGTTCTTCGATAATTGTTCCTAGTGATGCCGATTTTGACACAAGACCTGAGATTTTTCTAGCAAAGTCTTCTACAGTTTCATCATCACCCATCTTCAATTTATCGAATTCCACCATTAAAGTTTGGAGCCTTGCCTCTCGCACGCGGTCAGCTCCTAGATGTCTCGACTTAATCGCATCCCATACCTTCTTCGACGTATCCTGTTCTCTAACCTGCAAAATCAAAGCTTCAGGTATCGATTGGAACAGAAGAGCGATCGCTATGTCATTCTTCTTCAAATCTGTTGATCCTGGCTCGATCGTTTCCCAGACTTGATACACGCGGAGAGCGACTTTCATCCTCATCGACCAGACCGTGTAATTGGTCGATGTAAGCATCGGACACTGCAGATCCCTCTTGATTGGAGTATCATTGCTTCTTGTCGCTTCATCGTTTGGATTCACCATTAGACCAGAGCTCTGGTTCAACTCCTGGTTTGCGGCTCACCTTCTTTCTTGAATCGATGTCTCCTCACAAAATCTGCAGCTCTGATACCAATTAAAGTAAAATAGAAATCGATTATAAGAACTGCCCTTCTTATTGATTTAGAAAACCTTACACAAAAACTAAATCTCTCAATTTCGGTTGTATGAGACATCTCCTCATCAACCCCTTATATAGAATTAGGCTACTCCCTATTTCCTTTTTCTAGAATTGAATCTTATCCTTTTTCTCAATCCTTATTTCTAAATAAGCTTCCCCTTATTTAGACATATTCCATTTTTTGTTTTTTTGGAATTATCTAACAGTATGATAGGTGATGAACATCCTATAATATCATTACTTGCGTTGAAATGTAATGGAGCATCTTCCAAGTTAATCTCTTCGCATAGATCTAAACCAGAACATCCCTGCATAGAAGATGGAATATAGATAAATAAAATGGAAAAAAACTATCTTCTTTATCATAACTATACATTTTGTTAGATTACTTAAAAAACACGTCACCTCTTCTATCACCTTAGGAAAGTTAGATTCCATTGGAAATAAAGAAGAATGGTCTTTGAGAATCTGAGTCTGTGTAACCGAAGAAGTCGATGAATAATCCCATTCATCTAACTCTTTCATTTTGCTAATCCCGAAATCGATATTAGCAAATGGAGAAACCCAATTTGAGAAAAAGGTTCTAGAATCGAAGACCAGATTTTGGTGAAATCTGCTGGAGAAGGACAACCAGAGTAAGGGTTCATGTTTTGAAGATTGTGTCCTAAACCAGAGCAGTTACTTGCGTCCCAATGACATTCTTGGCACAGAGAAACCTTCTCGTTCAAACAATAAACCGAAGCAGGTTGGGAGAAGCATTTCTCGCAAAGCAAAGATCGCATGTGTCTTTGAGATAAAGGATTCGCTGAATGTACACAAACGTCACAGTTTAAACAGAGCTTAGCCGAATCAGATTTGCAATAAACTAATGCTTGTTCGGTTCCACAACAGTCACATCGAGCCTCCATATTTCTTCGAAGACAAAACTCCAAAGAAAAAAAAAATAGAAACAGAGTATAATAAATAAAACGTGTAAAATCGTTTATGCGTTAGGGTTCAAAGATAAAACGGTTTTTGAGTCCAGTACCAGGAGATGATGAGAAAGAAAAGAGAAGAAAGGCTTTGCTCTGTTTTTAATCTGTGTGAGTGGGAAGGAACACGTGGGTTTTTGCCACGTGGATTTATATCACGTGGGTATCTTCCGCATGTGTGATTCTATGCTTGTTTAGATTCTCTTGTGTGCTATGTGGTTAACCCCAAAATTCGGAGTTTTAGGTTGATTCTTGAGTTTACTTGTGTGGCTCGCAAGAAATTTCTAGATATTTGATTAAAACGTGTAAATGTTTCGATGTCGTTATTCCGTACACATTCATTAAGTCAAGTCACGTTTTCTTCTCTCAGGAACAAGTCACGGTAGTTATAGGTAGTTATTTTCAGTTTGTGATTATATTCCCCAACCCCTATGTCCAATTCCAGTTCTGAGCCAAATTCAAGATTAATAGAATCAAATGCGTTTTTGGTTTAATCCCTTCCATTTTACACCAAGCTGAAGGATTTCTAACCATCTAACTTTTGAAGTGATTTCAAAACTCAAAAAAGTTTTGAATTGGAATTTGCAAGAGATTATAAGTTGCAACACAAAAATCCGAATTCTAACTTTTCAAGTGATTTCAATCTCAAAACTCAATCTCTTGCAAATTCGAATTCTGTCTGTAACATTGGGAAGGAAGAAAGATTTTTTAGTATGATAGAATAGACTTGTACAGATGTGAACTCCATTTCGAACACGGCCGAGTATGAAGAGGATATGGGTTCTCAAAACAATACTTTACCAAGAGTATTTGTTTGGGTTACGAAGTATAAATTTTGATGGAAAAAGCGATTTAGTGTAGTAATCTACTAAAGTTTGTTGTCCCTTCTTCAATTGCTGTTAATAATATAAGGTGAATTACTTTTCACTAAGTACACTTATTTTGATTAATCAGATTAAATTTAAGGATAAATGATCAGTTTTGGAGTATATTGCTCCACAGAAATAACATCAAGAACAAACCTAATTTAATTATGATTTTGATAGTATCCAAAAAGATTTTGATAGTAAACCAAAATTATGATTTTGATAAAAATTCCATTAATGCTTTTTCATGTTTACTACACAAAGTCTTCTAAAAAAGAGTAACAACTCCAACAAATAAGAAGTGTCAATCTAATCAATCTCATCAACGATTGTCAATCAATAGCAACAAAATTTAACAGTTGGATAACTTTTACTCAAAGTATACTAGCACAATTGTTGTAGCAAAAAACTATTTTCACAATATCTGTCAATAGAAGACAGTATACTATAGTGTAGTGGAGCAAAAGATGTCAAACTATTAACAAAGATACATATATGGCCAAGTCCATTCAAAAAATAATTATCAGAGAGAATGACACCAAAATTACACATCAACGAAATAATCAAGGATCAATAGGCAGTAAAACCCAAAACACACTCAGAGTGGATTTTGTTTTGTTTTATATGCTCAGTGGAAGGAGAAGTCGTTAAATTAGGAGAGCTCACGGTAAAACCCACTGCTCTTCTCGCACTCTTCGTGCTTTTATCTCATCATTGCATTAGACAAAACAAAAACAAATAGTAAATAAATAAAAAGCTTCAGTGTGTGTAACAAATTCAGATCATTGATTTTAAAAACCTCACTGAAATCCGCTAAGATATTTGTTTTTATCATCATAAGCTTTTTCACATGTAACCCAAAAAAAAAAAGTTAAAAAATTCAAAAATCGATAAGATTGAAAATTGTGGGTGTGAAAAGGAAAAATACTCAGACAGCCAAGGGTTACTCTTCAACTTCTGGGAGAAGAATCCCAGATCTGAAACTCTAGTCCACATATAATTGTATCATCACCATATTATAACCCTTTCACACCAAATCAAAATTCACAAACTCTTCAACAAAAACACTAAACTTAACCATACAAACAAGAATAAAAACAGAGATGCCATGATTTTTAGATAGACGAAACCATATAAATAGTAAAACGTTTATAATTAGGGTTTTGACTTTGACGGCTACTTTAGGTTTATTATTCTTAGCCCAATAATACTAAATGGGCTTACTTACGTAGCCCAACAAATAACTTCATTTATTTTATAAAAACACACCGGTTACTTTACTAATTATAACCCATCAACGAAAAGTCACAAAAGAAAAAAACCCAAAAATAGAAATGACGATTGAGCTTGTCTTCATACCTTCGCCGGGAATTGGTCATCTCAAACCGACGGTGAAGCTAGCGAAGCAACTCATTGACAACGACGACCGTATTTCAATCACCGTTATCATCATCCCTTCTAGAAACGACGCCGGTGATGTTTCAGCCTTTAGCTCATCTCTCTCAACAACAACGTCTCATAACCGTCTCCGTTACGAATCCATCTCTGTTCAAGTTCAACCACAAACCGCCAGGTTGGAGCCGACTCAACTCTACATCGAGAAAAAAAAGCCGCAAGTGAGAGAAGCTGTTACGAGAATCGTCGTCGATTCAAATAAACTTCTCGCTGGATTCGTTGTGGACATGTTTTGTTGCTCTATGATTGATATAGCTAACGAATTCAACGTTCCTACTTATATGTTATACACATCGAACGCTGCGTTTTTGGGAATCACACTTCACTTTCAGTTAATGTTTGACGAGAAGAAATATGACGTCAGTGACTTGGATGACTCGGTCAACGAGTTAGATGTTCCTTGTGTGACTCGTCCTTATCCTGTCAAGTGTTTGCCTCATGTTTTCACTTCCAAGGAGTGGTCACCTTTTTTTCTAGCTCAAGCTAGATATTTTCGAAAGATGAAGGGTATTTTGGTAAACACAGTTGCTGAGCTGGAAACTCACGCTTTGAAAATGTTCAATAATGGTGATCATCTTCTTCCTCAAGCTTATCCAGTGGGACCAGTTTTGGATTTCGTAAATGGCGATGTCAAAAAAGATTTGGAGATTTTACGGTGGCTTGATAAGCAACCGCCTAAATCAGTTTTGTTTCTCTGTTTTGGGAGCATGGGAGGTTTCACTGAAGAACAAACTAGAGAAATCGCCGTCGCGCTAGATCGAAGCGGTCACCGGTTTCTTTGGTCGCTTCGTCGCGCGTCGCCGAATATAACGATGGAGCGTCCTGGAGATTATAAGAACTTAGATGAGGTTTTACCGGATGGATTCTTAAACCGGACATTGGACAGAGGGAAAGTAATCGGATGGGCTCCACAAGTGGCGGTGCTAGCGAAGCCGGCGATCGGAGGGTTTGTTACTCATTGTGGATGGAACTCGGTTTTAGAGAGCTTATGGTTTGGTGTTCCGATGGTGCCTTGGCCGCTTTACGCGGAGCAGAAAGTAAACGCGTTTGAGATAGTGGAGGAGCTGGGATTGGGAGTGGAGATACAAAGGTACTTTAAAGGAGATTTGTTGGCCGGAGAAATGGGAATAGTTACGGCGGAAGATATAGAGAAAGCGGTGAGGTGTGTGATGGAGGAAGAGAGTGACGTTAGAAATAGAGTGAAGGAGATTGAAGAGAAATGTCACGTGGCGTTAATGGACGGCGGATCTTCACAGACGGCTTTGTTAAAGTTTATTCAAGACGTGGTAGAGACTGTCGTGTGACTTAAATTGGATTTAATGAACCATGTGCTGGAGGAAAACTTGGAAGGAAATTAGATTCACACGTTTGCTATATAAGATAAGATGACTTGAGTTACGTAAGTGTTTGTGTTTGTTACATTTCTAGCGACAAAATAAAATAAAAATGTATGTTAGGTTTCTTGAATTTGCCACATCAAAGGTTTAGTGTGTTATCTTACTATAAAATGACTACTAGTTACTATTCTGTGTTCTTTGTCGGGATGATGAACTTTTGTTCTAAAAATCAAAATTGCACTCTGCCATTATATATATGATTTTAAGTTATTTGTTTAATTCTACAATCATTCACAAGTTCTATTGATACATGTTTTAAAATTTATTAGTGTTTAAAACTTTATCGTAGTGTTTTTTTAGAACTAAAGTTTTATATGTTACATGTGTAAACCCAAATATAGAAATGATTAGATATATATATATATATATATATTGTTGTTGTTTATACTCCCTCTGTTTCATTTTATTTGTTGTTTTAGGTTTTAGCACACAAATTAAGAAAACATTCAAATTTTTTTTTTTACCCTTCATTAATACACTAAACAAGTTTTTTCATTGGTTATCACATTACAATAATAGGGGTAATAAAATAAATTTTATTTAAAATATGCATTGGAAACCCAATATAACACTTATTTTGTAATAAAAAAAACTCTAAAATTACAAATAAAATGAAACAGAGAGAATAGTATTTAAACGGTATAGTATAGGAAAGGTATTACAATTAAAAAAAGAAAAGAGGAATGGTATTATAATTCAAACTGTTATATATTATTACCAAATAAATATAAATCAATGATTCCAATATAATACATCGCACTTAGTCAATAAAGATAAACTTGAATAAATAAAATTATCCAAGTTAGGCTTCGGTGCATAACAAACCCACGTTACTATGCTACTTTCCCACCGACAAAACAAGGGGTGATTGGAAAGGACTTTGAAAACTGTTATTTTCTTTAAAACCAAATTTTTATCAATCAGACTTTTTAATTCTTTATTTTTCTATACAGCATTTAAAGTCTTAACGGTCTATTTTATCTATTTTACTCTTTGAACTCTTAATTTTTTTGAAGTGACGTAAATGAGGCTTTTAAGGCTTTAATATTATTATTTGTATTTGTTGGTTAATTAAGTATTTTTAAAATCTCTCTCTACACAAATCATTTTCATGTTATAAAATAAATTTACAATAAATATATAAACTCCAGTATAATTTTACCAAAAATATCTTTTACTATTTAAGTATATAACTATATAAAATATCAAAAATAAAAATAAAATTAAAATATTCAAATTGAAATATTCAACACAGTAAAAAAATATAGGTGACCAATTTATATTAGACAACTTTTAATGAAAAAAAACAAATTGAAATATATTATTTAAAGGTATTATATATATATAGGATGAAAAGGTAATATATATATGTGTGTATTCACTAGTACTAGTCCATGTGAAAATTCTACAATTACAGTATTTCGATATTTAATACTGAAAATAATCAAAAATATATATTTAGTGATTTATTGTCATACATTTACTAATTAGTCATGCTAAAAAAGTATTTTAAGTTTATTTATTTATAGAGCAAATGTTATTTGTATTTGTTAGTTAAAGTTAATAAAATAAACTCTGTATTTTTTAAGAAAACAAAGTCATATGAAAAATTTAGTAACAATCAGAAGTAAAAGTCTAAAATAACAGTATATTATAAAAGTCCTTACCAATCAGCCCAAAAACTATTAAAAAGAGTTAGCTCGCCTTGAACGTCAAAACCGTCAAAAGAGAATTACAGCTGCTCCGGTCATTATGGCTGAACAAGAAAATGGTATGGCTTCTCGATTCAGTTGCTAAGGGATCAGATTGCTCAATTGAGAAGAGATCAACCGCCAGTTCATAAGCACAACCGGGTATAGGGGATTCGGATAACCCCCATGCATTTTATCAAAACCGTTCAGCTATTGTTTCTCCAACAATTCACAGACAAGACTTTGAGATCAAACCTCAGATGATCTCATTGGTGAAACAACACCTCTTTCACGGACTACCAGCTGAGATACCAATGGATCACATCGAAAACTTCGAAGAAATTTGCAGCACTACCGGTTCGAATGGGGTTCCGAGTGAGTTTCGAAGTGCAAGCTGTTTCCTTTTTCACTTGCTGATAAGGGTCAGAGATGGTTGAAGTCATTGCCAGCTGGTTCTTTGAGGACGTGGATGAAGTTAGAGCCGCTTTCTTGGACCACTTCTACACTAAATCCAAGACAACCGCACTACGAAACAAGATATCTTCTTTCCAACAACATTCTAATGAAGCTTTTTGTGAAGCTTGAGAAAGACTAAAGGAGTACCGTAGGGAATGTCCTCATCACGGTTTTAAGGATAAACAGGGTATATTTTATGATGGAGTTGAATGGGGTTACCGCAACCCCTTGAATGTCGCGAGTAATGGGTATTTTATGACCAAGAATAGAGATGGTGCTTTTGAGCTGATTGAGAACCTTGCTTCAAGCTCCAGCAACAGGTCTCCTGAGTATGATAGATCCAGGAAAGTCAATAGTGTGGACACTCAGAAGATTGATGAGCTGATAGCAAAGATAAACCTACTCCTACGCGAGAGTGAAAGACCGGTTAAATTAGAGCTTTGTTTCTTCTGGAAGAAGCAACGAGTTAAGGAGAAACGTACGAGACCTTGTTCGCGTAACACATTTTTTTGTTTGTTTGTTCTTTTATTAGAATTTGAGTTTCATTAAAAATGAAGTGCAGCCGTGCAGGTTTGTAGTTAGTTACAAAAATATGCTTTACCAAGTACTCTCGAGTTTATTCTTGCCAAAGAAAATCTAAAAATAAGAGAAAAACTCTTCAATTTCATTTATTGACGTTTCTTTCTATAAGTTAAACATTTCATCCGTTCTGTTTTATAAGATATTTTGAGTAAATGAACGGAGATTAATAAACTTATTTTTACATATAAAAATCATCATCAAAAGTTGTAAGAAAAAATCATGATAAAATAGCTTAGTTGCATAAAAAACCCACATCGCTATGCTACTTCCCCACCGAGAGAACAACAAATAAAACTGTTAAAAAGACAGCTTTAGAAAGAGTAGACAATGGGATACCATATTTTCCCTTTTCAAACAAACCCTTTAGAAATGGAAGGAACAACATAACCACCAAAATACATCCACAAGCCTCTGCCAAACTCGACCGTTGTAGACCCACCAAAAACCTAGCTAAAGCGGCTAGATTCACCAACATAATAATTGTTCCGGGGATGAAATGACTCGAGCTATCAAATTCAAATTTACCTAAATCTGATTTTTTACCATCATCTTCTCTTTGAGATGGTTGAGACTCAAAAGTTGTCATGGTCTCAGGCATAGTCTTTTTAGCGATTATGAACCCGACTTTCGAGATTCCAAGAAGCTTGAGTATGATATCTTGGATGCTAAATAACCAACTGCAAGTGGCTAATATCCTCCAATGTGATTGAGAGACATACCACGATTGTATTGAAAAACCAAGGCTCATATATTGCCATAGACTGTATAGACAATGCATCCCCACAAGTGTGACTGTTATGCCTAGACAAGGTCCCTAAATCCACACACAAATGACATAAGAAAATATTGAACTTTTTCTTCTAATTATTTTCTTGAAAGTAAAGTCAGAGAGAGAAAGACACCTTGGGAAATAAGGCAGAGTTGTGGAGTAGGGAATAAGCAGGCAAGAGACAATAAACGAGCTCAGGGATTGACCTTAGACACATGAGAACCCAAAGATAGGCTAGCCGTTGTCGAAATTTTATTTTCCGGCGAAACATTCCAATCAACGGACTTTGTTGGTTGAAAAGGACTTCTATCGATCCTGTCCCCCATCTTCGCTGCTGGACTATCGCCTCCAATCCTACTGACGGCGTAGATCCAAGAAACGCAGGGGGATCCGGAGAAATGTATGAGCTAGTCCATCCTCTCAAATGGATTCCTATACTCGTGTTTATATCTTCTGCTACTGAATCGTATAACCAACCGAACTACAAGAATTAATTATATAGAAAAAAACACATTAATAATTTGTAAAATGTTTGTTTTCAGAATATAATGATTAAATTGAGATGGGAATTACGTTGCCCCAACTGGTTTGATATTCGTAATGACAATGCCCTACTTCTTGAGCAGCTTCAATGAAGTTTGTAAGACTTTTTTTGGGATTTGATGATTTTTTTTGTAATGCATCCACCACCGATTTCACCAGTTCTTTAGAACTCCCATATGTTCTCACTAAACTATCCTCACCCAATAACTCCTCTTAATGAAATAACATAAAAAATGTGTAAATGTTTGATATGTGAATAGTTAAATAACTACTGAATATATATATAGTAGAATAGTAAAACACCAAAATTATGATGAATTATGTCATTGTTGTTAGATTAATAATAGAAAATGTTAATTAGAATAATGAAACCATTAGAGTTTAATGTGAAGTTACTTTTAGCAGCGGAAGAAAGACTTCCGTTGTCTTTTAAATCGTCCGAAGATAAACCATACATAACTCTTCTAGTATGGAAGCATCCCGAGCCACAATATATCGGTCCTTGGATTCCCGCAACTCCTCGTCCCAAATACTAATTTCAACAAAGAGGAAAGAGAGGTAAGTATTGGTCGATAAATAACATTGAGTTGATCAAAATTATAAGTAGAAAAGTAAATGAATAAAAAAACGAACTGATTGTACGACGGCGAGTTCTTTGGTGTAAGAATCATAGAACTCTTGAGGGAACTGAACAAAAGCACAATGGTTTGAATTTTCTGAGTTTTGTAAAAATACACACATTGCTTGTCGCACCACATCTGCTTCATTGGCATACATGTCACAGTCAACGGCCAACATGTATGGTGCATTTGTCATCAACCCTGATACTCTTAACTGTTCAAATTCATCTTATTAGACTCATCACATTTCATTATCATAACCAAAAAGATTATTGACACTGATTCAAATAATAATTAAAGTTTTTAAGATCACAAAAATATGGATTTCAATTCAAATTTGATCGCTATACTGTTATTAAGAAATGACGCACAAATCTCTATATACATCGAAGCTCTTATCATATTTTAACGAAACTCAGACTAATTTCACATATGTTATTGCTGGATTAAAAAGATAGGCGAATCTAAATCATAATAATCAAACGTATGCTTGATGAAAGCTAATCTATATCTCAACAAATACTGTAATGGTGACAGGAAAGATACAACTTATATGTACTTACTTTAAACCTTTAAAAAAAAAGAGATGTGTGAGAAAAATTATTAACCAGAAAGTTCATGGCTCCAGTTTTGTAATGATGAAGATAATTTGGTCTTTTCTCTCTTGAAATGTATACAAGATGAGGGACTTCTTTCTCGTCTCCCACACCTCCCTTGTTCTCCCATACCACCTTCACATACACACATACATAAAACAAGATTCCATATAATTGTTATGATCAGACCTTTTGATATGCCGAGGCGTGCCTTAGTGTAGCAAAATAAGGCATTAGGGCCCCAAAATTTTAAACATATTTAGGGCCCCAATTTTTTTATATATTAGTAAAATATGTATTTAATGATATTTTAGTCTAAAATTCTATTTCACATATTAAAATATAGTATTAAATATTTATAATATTTATAAAAATATTTTAAATTTTAGATTATAGATTGAAACAATGTTAACTAAAAAATAGTACAATATTTTTTTTTTATAGTTAATAAAATAGTATAAAATTATTTTCATAAATTATGAAATAGTGTTAGTTATCTCGATTTTAGTACTCCCTCTGTTTCAATTTATTTGTAGTTTAAGAATTTTGCACACTAATTAAAAAAAGGAATGTATCTATTTTCTCCCTCATAAATATGTTATTCATTTTTTATTAATAGTTTTATTAAAATAATATAGGTAATAATAAATATTTTACCAAAATAATATATTAAAAATACAAGACAACACTCAAGAGGAAAAAATTTTAAACTGTAATATTTCATTGAATATGAGATAAAATGAGTATAAGACAACAAGTAAAATTTTAGTTATATATATTTTGTTATGAAAAATGTCTAAATCTCTAGACATGGCTCTGTATGTACCCAACTATAGTCCTATAGCTAGAGTAGATACATACATATTCATATCTATTTTATTTTTCATTTTGGAAAAATGTAGAAATACCTTAACTATAGTTTTTTTGTTTTTATTTTTGATAAAGTACCTTAACTATAGTTGAATGATCATTTGGTTTTGTATTTGAGAAAGCTTCAAAATCATGGTCTGCATCCAACGAGTGGGAATCTCCGGTAGCATTTTCAACTTTCCGGCATAACTTCTCGTACTCCCTCTTTATATTAATACCAAAAGAACATAATAAGAAAATATTTTCAATATATAGCATGAGAGAACGTCATCTACATAATATTTCAATATTAAAAAAATAGTTAGTTCACTTTTGCTGTGGACTTTTAAATCTGGAGAAGCAAATAAATGCGAAAATGGAAAAAAAAAATCGTTTTCTACTAAAATTTGTAAATAAAAACAAATGAAAAAAGTTAATCATAATTATGACTTAAATTTTGTGAATCTAGTTTTATAGTTTTTAAGATCTGAGACCGGAACACCTGTTGTAATTGGTTTCATCTGGTTTTAATAGTTCAATTAAAATATGGTTTTTAACTCAATCCAAATTCGGCAAGGACAGTTTCTTGTTGGACTGGCCAGTTCGAGTTAGTTTTCAGAAAAGCAAGATTTTATTTAAAAGAGAGTACAAACTCAAATGCCTACTAAACAATCATATTTATTACCTTCATCATTTTCCAGTGTCTACTGAATTCCGAATTCTCTGTTGCGAGCAAAGGGTTTAAGAAATATCTAAAAGGAGCTCTAACTTTAACGTTGTATTTCTTGCAGAAGGGAACCCAAATCATGGCGAACTTAGAAGCTTCCCTAAGAGAGAAGTAAGTGAGAGGTGAGCATCCATCGTCCGACACATAACAAGCTAGTTTATTCGCAGGATAATTCATAGATAACAGCGAAAGCACGGTGTTCACAACAATAATCGGCGGCTCCCTAACCGGATCCGCCGTGGGCACGAATATATCTACTGAAGGAAGGTCATGAACCCTGTAATTAAAAGTTTTATAAGCTTATTGAAAGATAACATATAAATGAATAATATTTCTTGAGAAATAATCTAAGAGTTAATTAGGTAGAAGCTAGAGGACTTTATATATATAACTGCAATAAGAATATTGATTTTCATGTATATATAAATCATTATTCGATGAATTAATACACCATATGATAAACATTATTTTCCAGTTATGATTTGTGTCAGTTTGAAAATGAACAAATTTCTATGAGATAATAAATTAAAATAGTTTTCTAAAAATCCTATATAAAATTTATGTATCTTTTAATTTCAGAATATATATCATTTTTACAAAGGTAATCTAATAGGAAGTCACATCCATTTGGTTGCGATCGTTAATCAACCTCAAATATACAAACAAGGTAATAAGAACTCATTTAAATTTCTTGATATTGCATTCCTAACAAATTTGTAGTATAAACAAAATCCCTTTTTTATTGGTAAACATTAATTAGTCCAAGAAGAGACTGTAAAATTCAAATTAAGCATCTAAATTATTGTTCTTATCTAGATCATTGTTCGAGTGATATTAATTTATACAGGTTTTGATATATATAGGATTTTGTTTTTTCTTAAATGGTACCTTTCATCAAGTCTATCTGGATAGGGTTTATCTTCAGCAGGACTCCATTTTATGCAGGTAATAATCAGCCATATGAATGAGAAACAAGATTCACAAAGGAAAGCAACGAGCCAAATGTTGTCGTTTTGGCTTATATGTATGATTCGGTAAATGAGAAGAGAAAAGAGAAGGCCGAGAATAGTGAGATCCACAGCTCTTAAAGCATAACTTTTGTGTGAGATCCTTTCGCAAATAGGAAGAAGAGCAGAGCTTGAATCCGCCATTGGAGGAGCTATATTTCAACTTGAATCCAATAGATAAATTGATTTAGCTTAGAGTCTTATATAATTGATTTTTTTTTGAATCGGTTAGGTAATTTGGCCACTTCATTAAAGTATTACTCCTCTAACAGCTCTTTAAGGCACTTTCTCTCTTTCAGTCATATGAATTTCAATAGTTATACTTTAGTTAGGTAGATCTAAGCTTAGGCGGTTAGATTATTTAAGTTTTCATTAAAATTAGGTGGCTAAATGAGTTAGTTTTTTTTTTAATTAAAATTAGTTGGTTAGGTGATAAAGAGGATTTTGCAATCCTCTTAAGGTTTATCAAATAATCTCTTGTACATTGAGTATTTAAGAGTCAATCCACAAGGAAACAAAATTAGCAAGACACTAGAAATGCAAATATCAATTTAATCTAACCTATAAAGGTTTTTTTTTATCAAGAAACCAAATTCAAATAAAAGCAGGAAATAAAAAAATCGGTTTGTAAATCAATAGGAGAAAATAGGGAATGCCATTGCATTAAGATGAGATGATGAATGTATGATGATACAAGGACATGTGATGAACAATACCTTAGGCTATATGATCAATCAATAAGACTATTTCACTCTCATGACATTAATCTCTTCAACAATCAACAAAAAATCTCATTAGCAATTGAAATGATCATTGAGCATTAAGAATCAAGTCTAATCTAGCCACAAATCATCCTAGACAACAACTCTCATAGGCAAAGAATGAAATGCATATTTAGGTTTCATTCAAGCATTTTAACAAACACTTTGTGGGCATAAAAATGCAAATGATCTAGATTAATAATCTCTTGTCTAATCTAGCAATATAATCACCCTAAATGAAATGCTAACATATAATCTAGCCCTAAACATCACCAACAATCCATCAATCATCTCAATTACCAAACCTTAAACTCATATAAAAGACTACTCACTCATAGTCATGAAAACACAAATCAATTGGTTTGATTGATGTATAATTATGAATATAAGATAAATAGATGAAAGATTTAAGAAGATAAATATATTTGATACTTTGAATTAAGAAATCTCATACAAAGAGTTTATGAAAACACAAAAAAGGTTAAGAGAAAATGTCATAAACAAAGCATAGTCCTCTAATTAGGTTTTTGAGGACTATATATAGTAGTCAAAATCGGACTGGTTTAATACAAATGAGTTCTGGTTAAGGAAAATTGATTGCAGTCTCGAACCGGTCCAGCTATATGTCATGACTGCTTCAACTGACCGATGTGCCTTATTAGTCTGTCTTGACCGCCACTGAATGTCCTTGTGATTCGCCTGTAAAGTGCCACCAATCTGTCATCACCGCTACAACTGACCTGTGCCTCATCGGTCTGCCTTGACCGCTTGAATATCCTTGTGATTTGTCTATAAGGTGCCACCGGTCTGTCATCACCGCTGCAACAGACCGTTGTGCCTCATCGGTCTGTCTTGACCGCTATCGAATATCCTTGTGGTTCGCCTGTCTTCATCAATTCCATGTTTTGACCCTTTTGCTCCATGATTTGGCTCCTTAGCTCCATTCCACTTCAAAACCTACAATGCAAACATGCAAATGCCAAATATACAATGATATGCACCTAACTTTATTTTATTATGCAAATGGAATGAAACATGTGGTGAAACCATGCATTAAAACCCATAAAAACACACTATATCATTAGGGTATTTATGAACTATATATTGTACTTGGTTAAATTCTAACCTTATGAATGTCCACATACATGATAATTTTTCCATAACCTAACATATATATATGATAATTTGTCCCCAATGATTAATAATAATATATTTCAATACAAAAATGTTTGTTTAATTAATTAATTATTTAATTAACTATATTTTAAATATATGTCTTCTCAAACAAATATTATCACAGACAACACGACTCAGAGAGGATGACTAGATGAAGGGTCTGTAATGTAAAGTGCGTGTGCTCTTCTTCATCTCAGGCGAAATCTTTGTCCTCCTTAGCGACTCTACCACACAGACATGTAGTAGAGTTCCATAAACATATCATTCGTAAATTTTAACCCTTGAGGATTCGCTACTCAGCTCTGAGTTAGAATCTAAATGATCGATGAAGTTGTTACCTTTTTTCAAACGGCACATTTTGAAAAAAAATAACAGTAATTTGTGGCTAAGTTAGGACGTTCAAATGGGTAACTCAATTTCAAAAGTTAAAACTGTCGAGATAATATCATATATTATCTCCTAGTCAGCATTGACAAGAGATATTCTACACCTCAGCTAATTGATCTACATCTCAGCTAATTGATACAATTGATTATCTAATTATTATTGTATATTCTTTACATGTAAATGTCCCAAATTCTGTGAATTTAAACCCTTCATCAACACTGAATAATACATCAATTCAGAACATTCAACTCTATATGGTATCAGAGCCATCCTTTCCAAAGGATCTCTTCTCTCACTATTTTTTTTTCTTCTTCTCCTTTTCTCTTTTCCGTTTTCTCAATGTTGACAGCAACATCAGAGGTAATCAATTCTGGTCCATCGTCGACATCGCTTGTCTCGGTTAATATGATTAACGTGACTAAGCTCTCTTCCACCAACTACATCACCTGGAGTGGCCAAGTAAGATCTCTTCTTCGCGGATATGATCTCTTGCGCTTTGTTGAAACCGGTGATAGCATTCCGCCGCCGATGGTTAAGAACAGTTATGGCACTGAAGAACAGAATCCCGACTTTGTCCTATGGCAGCGACATGACAGATTGCTGTTCAGTTCTCTCATGGGATCCGTCGAAATCGCTCATCAACCACTCATTGCTTCTCCAACAACCTCTCACAATGAAGTTCAAATAGGCAATGACACTGGTCTTGAGATCACCAATATGCATTCTGCTACACTCCCATCATCTTCACATAATTTTAAGATGCATAATGTACTTCATATCCCAACCATTGCACATAATCTTGTCTCTGTCAAGAAGTTATGTACTGACAAATATGTATCTGTGGAATTTTTCCCACATCTATTTCATGTGAAGGATCTCAACTCGGGGGTACCGGTGGTAACGGGGGAAACCAATAAAAGAGGCTATGAGTGGCCACATGGAGACTCTTCTCAACCCTTTGCACTTTCTACTTCAATAAAACGTCTTCTTTCTATCTGGCATTCAAGATTAGGACACCCAGCTATTTCGGTTTTAAAAAATGATATTTCTCCTTTGTTGCTTTCTGATTCTAAACACTCTTCTTTTCATTGCTCTGATTGCTCTATCAATAAAATGCACAAGATGTCTTTCTCTATTTCATCGTCCTTAACTCGTCCTAAACCTCTT
This sequence comes from Cardamine occulta, assembly GCA_028015245.1. Lineage (NCBI taxonomy): Eukaryota > Viridiplantae > Streptophyta > Magnoliopsida > Brassicales > Brassicaceae > Cardamine > Cardamine occulta. The sequence continues at coordinate 12,292,865 of CM051386.1, read as the reverse complement.
GAACTAGTTTATTCTGACGTCTGAAATTCTTCAGTAATGTCTATAGATGGATACAAATATTATGTCATCTGACTAATTTACTCATTATGTTTGGTTTTACCCACTGCATCAAAAATCAGAGGTTCAAGACACTTTCTTGCGATGGAAGGCACTAGTCGAGAAAAAGCTTCAACACAAGTTGATCTCTTTTTATTCGAACAATGGAGGGGAGTATGCCGCATTAAAATAATTCATAGCAACAAATGGAGTATCTCATCTCACCAGTCCCCTGCACACACCCAAACATAATGGGTTTGCAGAAAGGAGGCATAGGCACATTGTTGAAACCAGACTCACCCTTCTCTCTCAGGCTTCTATGCCAGTTACATATTGGACATATCGTTCTCAGCGGCTGTGTATCTCATAAATCAGTCACCTCTTCAAACTCTCTATTTATTATCACTTTTTACAAAAATATTCGGCACACCTCCCAACTACACAAAGTTACGAGTGTTTGCTGTCTATGTTTCCCTTGGCTTAAACCCTACACTACACACAAACTTGACTCACGTTCTAAACCTTGTGTCTTCTTGGGGTATTCACTTAGCCAAAGTGCTTTTCTATGCCTTGAACTATCATCTTTCTGCATCTTTGTAAGTCGTCATGTTCATTTTGTCAAAACAGAACTACTTTTCAAATTACTTTCACTTCCACCAGCTCAAACAGATTCTATTATTCATTCTTGGTGCCTGCCAGTCACCACAGTCTCCGTGTCGCCACTTCCACCTTCGTCATTGATACCACCCCCAGGTTCAGATCCTTTATCTTTTGATACACTTGTCTCTAACACTACTTCTAGTGGAGTTTCTCGTGACTTACATTCTCAGGATTCCTCAAGGGCTGATAACTCTTCTGCACCACTTAGTACATCTACAGATATAGTGGCAGAGGCCCAGCTGCACCCATCCCACAGGGTAACACACATCCGATGCAAACCAGATCGAAAAATAATATCACAAAACCACAGAAGAAAATGTCGCTGGTTGCTGCAGTCCAACCACTATCTGACGATGAACCCGCCAATGTTACTCAAGCCATGAAAGACCACCGCTGAAGGAACTCAATGTCAAGTGAATTCACTTTTCAACTTGATAACCATTCTTGGGATTTAGTGCCTCCATCGCCAATGTACAACCTCATCGGCAACAATTTTTTGAGTCAAGCAGCACCCATACGGAATAGTGGAATGATTCAAGTCTCGTCTTGTTGCCAATGGCTTTCATCAGCGCCCATGTATTGACTTCCATGATACATTCAGTCCCGTTGTTAAAAAATCCACGATTCTCATTGTTCTTGGTGTAGCTGTCTCGAGACGGATTCCCGACGTATTTCCGATAGACATGAAAATTGACGATTCCATCGGAAATTACGTCGGAATTGACGATTCCATCGGAAATCCGTCAAAAAATTTCCGACAGATTTCCGACGGATTTCCGACGGATTTTTGACGGAATTTGTTTTTCGGCTTGTCTAGTCATATGTCAGACTAAACCTTAGAACGACACAAAAACGTCGGAAATTTCCGAATTTAAATTCTGATCCGTTCTCTTGAAATATGTTTGTAGTATGCTATGTTACTCATTTCAATCAAAAAACAATACCAAAAACCTTGTTATCTATCATATATACCAAAATTAGAAAAATTCATACAATCATGTTTACATGTAAGACAATGATACATATACTTAAGCGATGATTTATAAACAAAATTCATAAAATTTTCTAATTTTGATATATTTAATATGTAACAAGGTATTTGTTAGTATTTTATCATTGAAATGAGTAACAATTCATATTACAAACATATTCCAAGAGAAACGGATCGTAAACTTAAACCACAAACCGTTGAAATCCGGAAATTTCCGACGGATACTATATATCAAATGTGTTAAATATGTTGCATATGAGTTTAATTAAAAAAATTCATTTTCCGTCAGAAATTTCGGACGGAAAATGAAAATTTGACCGCGTAAGTTGCCCGCGTGAATTAAATTTTTTAAATTTTTTGCTATCCGTCGGAAATCCGTCGGAAATTTCCGATAGATTTCCGACGGATAGCAAAAATATAGGCGCGAATGTTCCAAATATTTTCGAAAAACACCGGCAAATATTAATTTTTATTTTTTATATATCACTTCTTCTTCTCACCCAATTAATTTCTTATTTAAAAAAAAGAAAAGAGGAATGGTATTATAATTCAAACTGTTATATATTATTACCAAATAAATATAAATCAATGATTCCAATATAATACATCGCACTTAGTCAATAAAGATAAACTTGAATAAATAAAATTATCCAAGTTAGGCTTCGGTGCATAACAAACCCACGTTACTATGCTACTTTCCCACCGACAAAACAAGGGGTGATTGGAAAGGACTTTGAAAACTGTTATTTTCTTTAAAACCAAATTTTTATCAATCAGACTTTTTAATTCTTTATTTTTCTATACAGCATTTAAAGTCTTAACGGTCTATTTTATCTATTTTACTCTTTGAACTCTTAATTTTTTTGAAGTGACGTAAATGAGGCTTTTAAGGCTTTAATATTATTATTTGTATTTGTTGGTTAATTAAGTATTTTTAAAATCTCTCTCTACACAAATCATTTTCATGTTATAAAATAAATTTACAATAAATATATAAACTCCAGTATAATTTTACCAAAAATATCTTTTACTATTTAAGTATATAACTATATAAAATATCAAAAATAAAAATAAAATTAAAATATTCAAATTGAAATATTCAACACAGTAAAAAAATATAGGTGACCAATTTATATTAGACAACTTTTAATGAAAAAAACAAATTGAAATATATTATTTAAAGGTATTATATATATATAGGATGAAAAGGTAATATATATATGTGTGTGTATTCACTAGTACTAGTCCATGTGAAAATTCTACAATTACAGTATTTCGATATTTAATACTGAAAATAATCAAAAATATATATTTAGTGATTTATTGTCATACATTTACTAATTAGTCATGCTAAAAAAGTATTTTAAGTTTATTTATTTATAAAGCAAATGTTATTTGTATTTGTTAGTTAAAGTTAATAAAATAAACTCTGTATTTTTTAAGAAAACAAAGTCATATGAAAAATTTAGTAACAATCAGAAGTAAAAGTCTAAAATAATAGTATATTATAAAAGTCCTTACCAATCAGCCCAAAAACTATTAAAAAGAGTTAGCTCGCCTTGAACGTCAAAACCGTCAAAAGAGAATTACAGCTGCTCCGGTCATTATGGCTGAACAAGAAAATGGTATGGCTTCTCAGTTACAGTTGCTAAGGGATCAGATTGCTCAATTGAGAAGAGATCAACCGCCAGTTCCGCAAGCACAACCGGGTATAGGGGATTCGGATAACCCCCATGCATTTTATCAAAACCGTTCAGCTATTGTTTCTCCAACAATTCAGAGACAAGACTTTGAGATCAAACCTCAGATGATCTCATTGGTGAAACAACACCTCTTTCACGGACTACCAGCTGAGATACCAATGGATCACATCGAAAACTTCGAAGAAATTTGCAGCACTACCGGTTCGAATGGGGTTCCGAGTGAGTTTCTGAAGTGCAAGCTGTTTCCTTTTTCACTTGCTGATAAGGGTCAGAGATGGTTGAAGTCATTGCCAGCTGGTTCTTTGAGGACGTGGATGAAGTTAGAGCCGCTTTCTTGGACCACTTCTACACTAAATCCAAGACAACCGCACTACGAAACAAGATATCTTCTTTCCAACAACATTCTAATGAAGCTTTTTGTGAAGCTTGAGAAAGACTAAAGGAGTACCGTAGGGAATGTCCTCATCACGGTTTTAAGGATAAACAGGGTATATTTTATGATGGAGTTGAATGGGGTTACCGCAACCCCTTGAATGTCGCGAGTAATGGGTATTTTATGACCAAGAATAGAGATGGTGCTTTTGAGCTGATTGAGAACCTTGCTTCAAGCTCCAGCAACAGGTCTCCTGAGTATGATAGATCCAGGAAAGTCAATAGTGTGGACACTCAGAAGATTGATGAGCTGATAGCAAAGATAAACCTACTCCTACGCGAGAGTGAAAGACCGGTTAAATTAGAGCTTTGTTTCTTCTGGAAGAAGCAACGAGTTAAGGAGAAACGTACGAGACCTTGTTCGCGTAACACATTTTTTTGTTTGTTTGTTCTTTTATTAGAATTTGAGTTTCATTAAAAATGAAGTGCAGCCGTGCAGGTTTGTAGTTAGTTACAAAAATATGCTTTACCAAGTACTCTCGAGTTTATTCTTGCCAAAGAAAATCTAAAAATAAGAGAAAAACTCTTCAATTTCATTTATTGACGTTTCTTTCTATAAGTTAAACATTTCATCCGTTCTGTTTTATAAGATATTTTGAGTAAATGAACGGAGATTAATAAACTTATTTTTACATATAAAAATCATCATCAAAAGTTGTAAGAAAAAATCATGATAAAATAGCTTAGTTGCATAAAAAACCCACATCGCTATGCTACTTCCCCACCGAGAGAACAACAAATAAAACTGTTAAAAAGACAGCTTTAGAAAGAGTAGACAATGGGATACCATATTTTCCCTTTTCAAACAAACCCTTTAGAAATGGAAGGAACAACATAACCACCAAAATACATCCACAAGCCTCTGCCAAACTCGACCGTTGTAGACCCACCAAAAACCTAGCTAAAGCGGCTAGATTCACCAACATAATAATTGTTCCGGGGATGAAATGACTCGAGCTATCAAATTCAAATTTACCTAAATCTGATTTTTTACCATCATCTTCTCTTTGAGATGGTTGAGACTCAAAAGTTGTCATGGTCTCAGGCATAGTCTTTTTAGCGATTATGAACCCGACTTTCGAGATTCCAAGAAGCTTGAGTATGATATCTTGGATGCTAAATAACCAACTGCAAGTGGCTAATATCCTCCAATGTGATTGAGAGACATACCACGATTGTATTGAAAAACCAAGGCTCATATATTGCCATAGACTGTATAGACAATGCATCCCCACAAGTGTGACTGTTATGCCTAGACAAGGTCCCTAAATCCACACACAAATGACATAAGAAAATATTGAACTTTTTCTTCTAATTATTTTCTTGAAAGTAAAGTCAGAGAGAGAAAGACACCTTGGGAAATAAGGCAGAGTTGTGGAGTAGGGAATAAGCAGGCAAGAGACAATAAACGAGCTCAGGGATTGACCTTAGACACATGAGAACCCAAAGATAGGCTAGCCGTTGTCGAAATTTTATTTTCCGGCGAAACATTCCAATCAACGGACTTTGTTGGTTGAAAAGGACTTCTATCGATCCTGTCCCCCATCTTCGCTGCTGGACTATCGCCTCCAATCCTACTGACGGCGTAGATCCAAGAAACGCAGGGGGATCCGGAGAAATGTATGAGCTAGTCCATCCTCTCAAATGGATTCCTATACTCGTGTTTATATCTTCTGCTACTGAATCGTATAACCAACCGAACTACAAGAATTAATTATATAGAAAAAAACACATTAATAATTTGTAAAATGTTTGTTTTCAGAATATAATGATTAAATTGAGATGGGAATTACGTTGCCCCAACTGGTTTGATATTCGTAATGACAATGCCCTACTTCTTGAGCAGCTTCAATGAAGTTTGTAAGACTTTTTTTGGGATTTGATGATTTTTTTTGTAATGCATCCACCACCGATTTCACCAGTTCTTTAGAACTCCCATATGTTCTCACTAAACTATCCTCACCCAATAACTCCTCTTAATGAAATAACATAAAAAATGTGTAAATGTTTGATATGTGAATAGTTAAATAACTACTGAATATATATATAGTAGAATAGTAAAACACCAAAATTATGATGAATTATGTCATTGTTGTTAGATTAATAATAGAAAATGTTAATTAGAATAATGAAACCATTAGAGTTTAATGTGAAGTTACTTTTAGCAGCGGAAGAAAGACTTCCGTTGTCTTTTAAATCGTCCGAAGATAAACCATACATAACTCTTCTAGTATGGAAGCATCCCGAGCCACAATATATCGGTCCTTGGATTCCCGCAACTCCTCGTCCCAAATACTAATTTCAACAAAGAGGAAAGAGAGAGTAAGTATTGGTCGATAAATAACATTGAGTTGATCAAAATTATAAGTAGAAAAGTAAATGAATAAAAAAACGAACTGATTGTACGACGGCGAGTTCTTTGGTGTAAGAATCATAGAACTCTTGAGGGAACTGAACAAAAGCACAATGGTTTGAATTTTCTGAGTTTTGTAAAAATACACACATTGCTTGTCGCACCACATCTGCTTCATTGGCATACATGTCACAGTCAACGGCCAACATGTATGGTGCATTTGTCATCAACCCTGATACTCTTAACTGTTCAAATTCATCTTATTAGACTCATCACATTTCATTATCATAACCAAAAAGATTATTGACACTGATTCAAATAATAATTAAAGTTTTTAAGATCACAAAAATATGGATTTCAATTCAAATTTGATCGCTATACTGTTATTAAGAAATGACGCACAAATCTCTATATACATCGAAGCTCTTATCATATTTTAACGAAACTCAGACTAATTTCACATATGTTATTGCTGGATTAAAAAGATAGGCGAATCTAAATCATAATAATCAAACGTATGCTTGATGAAAGCTAATCTATATCTCAACAAATACTGTAATGGTGACAGGAAAGATACAACTTATATGTACTTACTTTAAACCTTTAAAAAAAAAGAGATGTGTGAGAAAAATTATTAACCAGAAAGTTCATGGCTCCAGTTTTGTAATGATGAAGATAATTTGGTCTTTTCTCTCTTGAAATGTATACAAGATGAGGGACTTCTTTCTCGTCTCCCACACCTCCCTTGTTCTCCCATACCACCTTCACATACACACATACATAAAACAAGATTCCATATAATTGTTATGATCAGACCTTTTGATATGCCGAGGCGTGCCTTAGTGTAGCAAAATAAGGCATTCGCCTAGGGCCCCAAAATTTTAAACATATTTAGGGCCCCAATTTTTTTATATATTAGTAAAATATGTATTTAATGATATTTTAGTCTAAAATTCTATTTCACATATTAAAATATAGTATTAAATATTTATAATATTTATAAAAATATTTTAAATTTTAGATTATAGATTGAAACAATGTTAACTAAAAAATAGTACAATATTTTTTTTTTATAGTTAATAAAATAGTATAAAATTATTTTCATAAATTATGAAATAGTGTTAGTTATCTCTAATTTAGTACTCCCTCTGTTTCAATTTATTTGTAGTTTAAGAATTTTGCACACTAATTAAAAAAATGAATTTATCTATTTTCTCCCTCATAAATATGTTATACATTTTTTATTAATCATTTAATTAAAATAATATAGGTAATAATAAATATTTTTCCAAAATAATATATTAAAAATACAAAACAACACTTATGATGAAAAAATTTTAAACTTTAATATTTCATTTAATATGAAATAAAATGAGTATAAGACAACAAGTAAAATTTTCGTTATATATATTTTGTTATGAAAAATGTCTAAATCTCTAGACATGGCTCTGTATGTACCCAACTATAGTCCTATAGCTAGAGTAGATACATACATATTCATATCTATTTTATTTTTCATTTTGGAAAAATGTAGAAATACCTTAACTATAGTTTTTTTGTTTTTATTTTTGATAAAGTACCTTAACTATAGTTGAATGATCATTTGGTTTTGTATTTGAGAAAGCTTCAAAATCATGGTCTGCATCCAACGAGTGGGAATCTCCGGTAGCATTTTCAACTTTCCGGCATAACTTCTCGTACTCCCTCTTTATATTAATACCAAAAGAACATAATAAGAAAATATTTTCAATATATAGCATGAGAGAACGTCATCTACATAATATTTCAATATTAAAAAAATAGTTAGTTCACTTTTGCTGTGGACTTTTAAATCTGGAGAAGCAAATAAATGCGAAAATGGAAAAAAAAAATCGTTTTCTACTAAAATTTGTAAATAAAAACAAATGAAAAAAGTTAATCATAATTATGACTTAAATTTTGTGAATCTAGTTTTATAGTTTTTAAGATCTGAGACCGGAACACCTGTTGTAATTGGTTTCATCTGGTTTTAATAGTTCAATTAAAATATGGTTTTTAACTCAATCCAAATTCGGCAAGGACAGTTTCTTGTTGGACTGGCCAGTTCGAGTTAGTTTTCAGAAAAGCAAGATTTTATTTAAAAGAGAGTACAAACTCAAATGCCTACTAAACAATCATATTTATTACCTTCATCATTTTCCAGTGTCTACTGAATTCGAATTCTCTGTTGCGAGCAAAGGGTTTAAGAAATATCTAAAAGGAGCTCTAACTTTAACGTTGTATTTCTTGCAGAAGGGAACCCAAATCATGGCGAACTTAGAAGCTTCCCTAAGAGAGAAGTAAGTGAGAGGTGAGCATCCATCGTCCGACACATAACAAGCTAGTTTATTCGCAGGATAATTCATAGATAACAGCGAAAGCACGGTGTTCACAACAATAACCGGCGGCTCCCTAACCGGATCCGCCGGAGCACGTAATATATCTACTGAAGGAAGGTCATGAACCCTGTAATTAAAAGTTTTATAAGCTTATTGAAAGATAACATATAAATGAATAATATTTCTTGAGAAATAATCTAAGAGTTAATTAGGTAGAAGCTAGAGGACTTTATATATATAACTGCAATAAGAATATTGATTTTCATGTATATATAAATCATTATTCGATGAATTAATACACCATATGATAAACATTATTTTCCAGTTATGATTTGTGTCAGTTTGAAAATGAACAAATTTCTATGAGATAATAAATTAAAATAGTTTTCTAAAAAATCCTATATAAAATTTATGTATCTTTTAATTTCAGAATATATATCATTTTTACAAAGGTAATCTAATAGGAAGTCACATCCATTTGGTTGCGATCGTTAATCAACCTCAAATATACAAACAAGGTAATAAGAACTCATTTAAATTTCTTGATATTGCATTCCTAACAAATTTGTAGTATAAACAAAATCCCTTTTTTATTGGTAAACATTAATTAGTCCAAGAAGAGACTGTAAAATTCAAATTAAGCATCTAAATTATTGTTCTTATCTAGATCATTGTTCGAGTGATATTAATTTATACAGGTTTTGATATATATAGGATTTTGTTTTTTTCTTAAATGGTACCTTTCATCAAGTCTATCTGGATAGGGTTTATCTTCAGCAGGACTCCATTTTATGCAGGTAATAATCAGCCATATGAATGAGAAACAAGATTCACAAAGGAAAGCAACGAGCCAAATGTTGTCGTTTTGGCTTATATGTATGATTCGGTAAATGAGAAGAGAAAAGAGAAGGCCGAGAATAGTGAGATCCACAGCTCTTAAAGCATAACTTTTGTGTGAGATCCTTTACAAATAGGAAGAAGAGCAGAGCTTGAATCCGCCATTGGAGGAGCTATATTTCAACTTGAATCCAATAGATAAATTGATTTAGCTTAGAGTCTTATATAATTGAATTTTTTTTGAATCGGTTAGGTAATTTGGCCACTTCATTAAAGTATTACTCCTCTAACAGCTCTTTAAGGCACTTTCTCTCTTTCAGTCATATGAATTTCAATAGTTATACTTTAGTTAGGTAGATCTAAGCTTAGGCGGTTAGATTATTTAAGTTTTCATTAAAATTAGGTGGCTAAATGAGTTAGTTTTTTTTTTAATTAAAATTAGTTGGTTAGGTGATAAAGTGGATTTTGCAATCCTCTTAAGGTTTATCAAATAATCTCTTGTACATTGAGTATTTAAGAGTCAATCCACAAGGAAACAAAATTAGCAAGACACTAGAAATACAAATATCAATTTAATCTAACCTATAAAGGTTTTTTTTTATCAAGAAACCAAATTCAAATAAAAGCAGGAAATAAAAAAATCGGTTTGTAAATCAATAGGAGAAAATAGGGAATGCCATTGCATTAAGATGAGATGATGAATGTATGATGATACAAGGACATGTGATGAACAATACCTTAGGCTATATGATCAATCAATAAGACTATTTCACTCTCATGACATTAATCTCTTCAACAATCAACAAAAAATCTCATTAGCAATTGAAATGATCATTGAGCATTAAGAATCAAGTCTAATCTAGCCACAAATCATCCTAGACAACAACTCTCATAGGCAAAGAATGAAATGCATATTTAGGTTTCATTCAAGCATTTTAACAAACACTTTGTGGGCATAAAAATGCAAATGATCTAGATTAATAATCTCTTGTCTAATCTAGCAATATAATCACCCTAAATGAAATGCTAACATATAATCTAGCCCTAAACATCACCAACAATCCATCAATCATCTCAATTACCAAACCTTAAACTCATATAAAAGACTACTCACTCATAGTCATGAAAACACAAATCAATTGGTTTGATTGATGTATAATTATGAATATAAGATAAATAGATGAAAGATTTAAGAAGATAAATATATTTGATACTTTGAATTAAGAAATCTCATACAAAGAGTTTATGAAAACACAAAAAAGGTTAAGAGAAAATCTCATAAACAAAGCATAGTCCTCTAATTAGGTTTTTGAGGACTATATATAGTAGTCAAAATCGGACTGGTTTAATACAAATGAGTTCTGGTTAAGGAAAATTGATTGCAGTCTCGAACCGGTCCAGCTATATGTCATGACTGCTTCAACTGACCGATGTGCCTTATTAGTCTGTCTTGACCGCTACGAATGTCCTTGTGATTCGCCTGTAAAGTGCCACCAATCTGTCATCACCGCTACAACTGACCGCTGTGCCTCATCGGTCTGCCTTGACCGCTTCGAATATCCTTGTGATTTGTCTATAAGGTGCCACCGGTCTGTCATCACCGCTGCAACAGACCGTTGTGCCTCATCGGTCTGTCTTGACCGCTGCGAATATCCTTGTGGTTCGCCTGTCTTCATCAATTCCATGTTTTGACCCTTTTGCTCCATGATTTGGCTCCTTAGCTCCATTCCACTTCAAAACCTACAATGCAAACATGCAAATGCCAAATATACAATGATATGCACCTAACTTTATTTTATTATGCAAATGGAATGAAACATGTGGTGAAACCATGCATTAAAACCCATAAAAACACACTATATCATTAGGGTATTTATGAACTATATATTGTACTTGGTTAAATTCTAACCTTATGAATGTCCACATACATGATAATTTTTCCATAACCTAACATATATATATGATAATTTGTCCCCAATGATTAATAATAATATATTTCAATACAAAAATGTTTGTTTAATTAATTAATTATTTAATTAACTATATTTTAAATATATGTCTTCTCAAACAAATATTATCACAGACAACACGACTCAGAGAGGATGACTAGATGAAGGGTCTGTAATGTAAAGTGCGTGTGCTCTTCTTCATCTCAGGCGAAATCTTTGTCCTCCTTAGCGACTCTACCACACAGACATGTAGTAGAGTTCCATAAACATATCATTCGTAAATTTTAACCCTTGAGGATTCGCTACTCAGCTCTGAGTTAGAATCTAAATGATCGATGAAGTTGTTACCTTTTTTCAAACGGCACATTTTGAAAAAAAATAACAGTAATTTGTGGCTAAGTTAGGACGTTCAAATGGGTAACTCAATTTCAAAAGTTAAAACTGTCGAGATAATATCATATATTATCTCCTAGTCAGCATTGACAAGAGATATTCTACACCTCAGCTAATTGATCTACATCTCAGCTAATTGATACAATTGATTATCTAATTATTATTGTATATTCTTTACATGTAAATGTCCCAAATTCTGTGAATTTAAACCCTTCATCAACACTGAATAATACATCAATTCAGAACATTCAACTCTATATGGTATCAGAGCCATCCTTTCCAAAGGATCTCTTCTCTCACTATTTTTTTTTCTTCTTCTCCTTTTCTCTTTTCCGTTTTCTCAATGTTGACAGCAACATCAGAGGTAATCAATTCTGGTCCATCGTCGACATCGCTTGTCTCGGTTAATATGATTAACGTGACTAAGCTCTCTTCCACCAACTACATCACCTGGAGTGGCCAAGTAAGATCTCTTCTTCGCGGATATGATCTCTTGCGCTTTGTTGAAACCGGTGATAGCATTCCGCCGCCGATGGTTAAGAACAGTTATGGCACTGAAGAACAGAATCCCGACTTTGTCCTATGGCAGCGACATGACAGATTGCTGTTCAGTTCTCTCATGGGATCCGTCGAAATCGCTCATCAACCACTCATTGCTTCTCCAACAACCTCTCACAATGAAGTTCAAATAGGCAATGACACTGGTCTTGAGATCACCAATATGCATTCTGCTACACTCCCATCATCTTCACATAATTTTAAGATGCATAATGTACTTCATATCCCAACCATTGCACATAATCTTGTCTCTGTCAAGAAGTTATGTACTGACAAATATGTATCTGTGGAATTTTTCCCACATCTATTTCATGTGAAGGATCTCAACTCGGGGGTACCGGTGGTAACGGGGGAAACCAATAAAAGAGGCTATGAGTGGCCACATGGAGACTCTTCTCAACCCTTTGCACTTTCTACTTCAATAAAACGTCTTCTTTCTATCTGGCATTCAAGATTAGGACACCCAGCTATTTCGGTTTTAAAAAATGATATTTCTCCTTTGTTGCTTTCTGATTCTAAACACTCTTCTTTTCATTGCTCTGATTGCTCTATCAATAAAATGCACAAGATGTCTTTCTCTATTTCATCGTCCTTAACTTCGTCTAAACCTCTTGAACTAGTTTATTCTGACGTCTGAAATTCTTCAGTAATGTCTATAGATGGATACAAATATTATGTCATCTGACTAATTTACTCATTATGTTTGGTTTTACCCACTGCATCAAAAATCAGAGGTTCAAGACACTTTCTTGCGATGGAAGGCACTAGTCGAGAAAAAGCTTCAACACAAGTTGATCTCTTTTTATTCGAACAATGGAGGGGAGTATGCCGCATTAAAATAATTCATAGCAACAAATGGAGTATCTCATCTCACCAGTCCCCTGCACACACCCAAACATAATGGGTTTGCAGAAAGGAGGCATAGGCACATTGTTGAAACCAGACTCACCCTTCTCTCTCAGGCTTCTATGCCAGTTACATATTGGACATATGCGTTCTCAGCGGCTGTGTATCTCATAAATCAGTCACCTCTTCAAACTCTCTATTTATTATCACTTTTTACAAAAATATTCGGCACACCTCCCAACTACACAAAGTTACGAGTGTTTGCTGTCTATGTTTCCCTTGGCTTAAACCCTACACTACACACAAACTTGACTCACGTTCTAAACCTTGTGTCTTCTTGGGGTATTCACTTAGCCAAAGTGCTTTTCTATGCCTTGAACTATCATCTTTCTGCATCTTTGTAAGTCGTCATGTTCATTTTGTCAAAACAGAACTACTTTTCAAATTACTTTCACTTCCACCAGCTCAAACAGATTCTATTATTCATTCTTGGTGCCTGCCAGTCACCACAGTCTCTGTGTCGCCACTTCCACCTTCGTCATTGATACCACCCCCAGGTTCAGATCCTTTATCTTTTGATACACTTGTCTCTAACACTACTTCTAGTGGAGTTTCTCGTGACTTACATTCTCAGGATTCCTCAAGGGCTGATAACTCTTCTGCACCACTTAGTACATCTACAGATATAGTGGCAGAGGCCCAGCTGCACCCATCCCACAGGGTAACACACATCCGATGCAAACCAGATCGAAAAAATAATATCACAAAACCACAGAAGAAAATGTCGCTGGTTGCTGCAGTCCAACCACTATCTGACGATGAACCCGCCAATGTTACTCAAGCCATGAAAGACCACCGCTGAAGGAACTCAATGTCAAGTGAATTCACTTTTCAACTTGATAACCATTCTTGGGATTTAGTGCCTCCATCGCCAATGTACAACCTCATCGGCAACAATTTTTTGAGTCAAGCAGCACCCATACGGAATAGTGGAATGATTCAAGTCTCGTCTTGTTGCCAATGGCTTTCATCAGCGCCCATGTATTGACTTCCATGATACATTCAGTCCCGTTGTTAAAAAATCCACGATTCTCATTGTTCTTGGTGTAGCTGTCTCGAGACGGATTCCCGACGTATTTCCGATAGACATGAAAATTGACGATTCCGTCGGAAATTACGTCGGAATTGACGATTCCGTCGGAAATCAGTCAGAAATTTTCCCACAGATTTCCGACGGATTTCCGACGGATTTTTGACGGAATTTGTTTTTCGACTTGTCTAGTCATATGTCAGACTAAACCTTAGAATGAGACACGTGAAACCACAAAACCGTCGGAAATCCGTCGGAAATTTCCGATGGTTCGATGTTTTGAAATTATCGTTTCTCTTGAAATATGTTTGTAGTATGCTATGTTACTCATTTCAATCAAAAAACAATACCAAAAACCTTGTTATCTATCATATATACCAAAATTAGAAAAGTTCATACAATCATGTTTACATGTAAGACAATGATACATATACTTAAGCGATGATTTATAAACAAAATTCATAAAATTTTCTAATTTTGATATATTTAATATGTAACAAGGTATTTGTTAGTATTTTATCATTGAAATGAGTAACAATTCATATTACAAACATATTCCAAGAGAAACGGATCGTAAACGACCACGAAACCACAAACCCGTCGGAAATCCGTCGGAAATTTCCGACGGATACTATATATCAAATGTGTTAAATATGTTGCATATGAGTTTAATTAAAAAATTCATTTTCCGTCAGAAATCCGTCGGAAATTTCAGACGGAAAATGAAAATTTGACCGCGTAAGTTGCCCGCGTAAATTAAATTTTTTAAATTTTTTGCTATCCGTCAGAAATTTCCGATAGATTTCCGACGGATAGCAAAAATATAGGCGCGAATGTTCCAAATATTTTCGAAAAACACCGGCAAATATTAATTTTTATTTTTTATATATCACTTCTTCTTCTCACCGAATTAATTTCTCATTTTAGAAGAAAAAAAATTAAGAAGAAGAAGAAGAAGAAGAAGAAGAAGAAGAAGAAGTGGTCAAGCAGCACCCATACGGAATAGTGGAATGATTCAAGTCTCGTCTTCTTGCCAATGGCTTTCATCAGCGCCCATGTATTGACTTCCATGATACATTCAGTCCCGTTGTTAAAAAATCCACGATTCTCATTGTTCTTGGTGTAGCTGTCTCGAGACGGATTCCCGACGTATTTCCGATAGACATGAAAATTGACGATTCCGTCGGAAATTACGTCGGAATTGACGATTCCGTCGGAAATCCGTCAGAAATTTTCCGATAGATTTCCGACGGATTTCCGACGGATTTTTGATGGAAATTTTTTTTCGGCTTGTCTAGTCATATGTCAGACTAAACCTTAGAACGAGACACGTAAAACCACAAAACCGTCGGAAATCCGTCAGAAATTTCCGATGGATTTCAACAGAATTGTGGTTTGAATTTGATCCGTTTCTCTTGAAATATGTTTGTAGTATGCTATGTTACTCATTTCAATCAAAAAACAATACCAAAAACCTTGTTATCTATCATATATACCAAAATTAGAAAAATTCATACAATCATGTTTACATGTAAGACAATGATACATATACTTAAGCGATGATTTATAAACAAAATTCATAAAATTTTCTAATTTTAATATATTTAATATGTAACAAGGTATTTGTTAGTATTTTATCATTGAAATGAGTAACAATTCATATTACAAACATATTTCAAGAGAAACGGATCGTAAACGACCACGAAACCACAAACCCGTCGGAAATCCGTCGGAAATTTCCGACGGATACTATATATCAAATGTGTTAAATATGTTGCATATGAGTTTAATTAAAAAAATTCATTTTCCGTCAGAAATCCGTCGGAAATTTCGGACGGAAAATGAAAATTTGACCACGTAAGTTGCCCGCGTGAATTAAATTTTTTAAATTTTTTGCTATCCGTCGGAAATCTATCGGAAATTTCCGGCGGATTTCCGAAAAAAATAAAACTTAAAATGTTAAAAAAACCAAATATTTTGAAAAAACACCGGCAAATATTAATTTTTATTTTTTATATAACACTTCTTCTTCTCACCGAATTAATTTCTCATTTTAGAAGAAAAAAAATTAAGAAGAAGAAGAAGAAGAAGAAGAAGAAGAAGAAGAAGAAGAAGAAGAAGAAGAAGAAGAAGAAGAAGAAGAAGAAGAAGAAGAAGAAGAAGAAGAAGAAGAAGAAGAAGAAGAAGAAGAAGAAGAAGAAGAAGAAGAAGAAGAAGAAGAAGAAGAAGAAGAAGAAGAAGAAGAAGAAGAAGAAGAAGAAGAAGAAGTGGTCAAGCAGCACCCATACGGAATAGTGGAATGATTCAAGTCTCGTCTTGTTGCCAATGGCTTTCATCAGCGCCCATGTATTGACTTCCATGATACATTCAGTCCCGTTGTTAAAAAATCCACGATTCTCATTGTTCTTGGTGTAGCTGTCTCAAGACGGATTCCCGACATATTTCCGATAGACATGAAAATTGACGATTTCATCAGAAATTACGTCGGAATTGACGATTCCGTCGGAAATCCGTCAGAAATTTTCCGATAGATTTCCGATGGATTTTTGACTGAAATTTTTTTTCGGCTTGTCTAGTCATATGTCAGACTAAACCTTAGAACGAGACACGTAAAACCACAAAACCGTCGGAAATCCGTCGGAAATTTCCGATGGATTTCCGACGGGTTTGTGGTTTCGTGGTCGTTTACGATCCGTTTCTCTTGAAATATGTTTGTAGTATGCTATGTTACTCATTTCAATCAAAAAACAATACCAAAAACCTTGTTATCTATCATATATACCAAAATTAGAAAAATTCATACAATCATGTTTACATGTAAGACAATGATACATATACTTAAGCGATGATTTATAAACAAAATTCATAAAATTTTCTAATTTTGATATATTTAATATGTAACAAGGTATTTGTTAGTATTTTATCATTGAAATGAGTATCAATTTATATTACAAACATATTCCAAGAGAAACGGATCGTAAACGACCACGAAACCACAAACCCGTCGGAAATCCGTCGGAAATTTCCGGCGGATACTATATATCAAATGTGTTAAATATGTTGCATATGAGTTTAATTAAAAAAATTCATTTTCCGTCAGAAATCCGTCAGAAATTTCGGACGGAAAATGAAAATTTGACCGCGTAAGTTGCCCGCGTGAATTAAATTTTTTAAATTTTTTGCTATCCGTCAGAAATTTCCGATAGATTTCCGACGGATAGCAAAAATATAGGCGCAAATGTTCCAAATATTTTCGAAAAACACCGGCAAATATTAATTTTTATTTTTTATATATCACTTCTTCTTCTCACCGAATTAATTTCTCATTTTAGAAGAAAAAAAATTAAGAAGAAGAAGAAGAAGAAGAAGAAGAAGAAGAAGAAGAAGAAGAAGAAGAAGAAGAAGAAGAAGAAGAAGAAGAAGAAGAAGAAGTGGTCAAGCAGCACCCATACGGAATAGTGGAATGATTCAAGTCTCGTCTTGTTGCCAATGGCTTTCATCAGCGCCCATGTATTGACTTCCATGATACATTCAGTCCCGTTGTTAAAAAATCCACGATTCTCATTGTTCTTGGTGTAGCTGTCTCGAGACGGATTCCCGACGTATTTCCGATAGACATGAAAATTGACGATTTCGTCAGAAATTACGTCGGAATTGACGATTCCGTCAGAAATCCGTCAGAAATTTTCCGATAGATTTCCGACGGATTTTTGACGGAAATTTTTTTTCGGCTTGTCTAGTCATATGTCAGACTAAACCTTAGAACGAGACACGTAAAACCACAAAACCGTCGGAAATCCGTCGGAAATTTCCGATCTATTTGAAGTATTTAATCCGTTTCTCTTGAAATATGTTTGTAGTATGCTATGTTACTCATTTCAATCAAAAAACAATACCAAAAACCTTGTTATCTATCATATATACCAAAATTAGAAAAATTCATACAATCATGTTTACATGTAAGACAATGATACATATACTTAAGCGATGATTTATAAACAAAATTCATAAAATTTTCTAATTTTGATATATTTAATATGTAACAAGGTATTTGTTAGTATTTTATCATTGAAATGAGTAACAATTCATATTACAAACATATTTCAAGAGAAACGGATCGTAAACGACCACGAAACCACAAACCCGTCGGAAATCCGTCGGATACTATATATCAAATGTGTTAAATATGTTGCATATGAGTTTAATTAAAAAAATTCATTTTCCGTCAGAAATCCATCGGAAATTTCGGACGGAAAATGAAAATTTGACCACGTAAGTTGCCCGCGTGAATTAAATTTTTTAAATTTTTTGCTATCCGTCGGAAATCCGCCGGAAATTTCCGATAGATTTCCGACGGATAGCAAAAATATAGGCGCGAATGTTCCAAATATTTTCGAAAAACACCGGCAAATATTAATTTTTATTTTTTATATATCACTTCTTCTTCTCACCGAATTAATTTCTCATTTTAGAAGAAAAAAAATTAAGAAAAAGAAGAAGAAGAAGAAGAAGAAGAAGAAGAAGAAGAAGAAGTGGTCAAGCAGCACCCATACGGAATAGTGAAATGATTCAAGTCTCGTCTTGTTGCCAATGGCTTTCATCAGCGCCCATGTATTGACTTCCATGATACATTCAGTCCCGTTGTTAAAAAATCCACGATTCTCATTGTTGTTGGTGTAGCTGTCTCGAGACGGATTCCCGACGTATTTCCGATAGACATGAAAATTGACGATTTCGTCGGCAATTACGACGGAATTGACGATTCCGTCGGAAATCCGTCAGAAATTTTCCGATAGATTTCCGACGGATTTTTGACGGAATTTGTTTTTCGGCTAGTCTAGTCATATGTCAGACTAAACCTTAGAACGAGACACGTGAAACCACAAAACCGTCGGAAATCTGTCAGAAATTTCCGATGGATTTCCGACGGGTTTGTGGTTTCGTGGTCGTTTACGATCCGGTTCTCTTGAAATATGTTTGTAGTATGCTATGTTACTCATTTCAATCAAAAAACAATACCAAAAACCTTGTTATCTATCATATATACCAAAATTAGAAAAATTCTAACAATCATGTTTACATGTAAGACAATGATACATATACTTAAGCGATGATTTATAAACAAAATTCATAAAATTTTCTAATTTTGATATATTTAATATGTAACAAGGTATTTGTTAGTATTTTATCATTGAAATGAGTAACAATTCATATTACAAACATATTTCAAGAGAAACGGATCTAAACAAATCGAAATTTCCGACGGATACTATATATCAAATGTGTTAAATATGTTGCATATGAGTTTAATTAAAAAAATTCATTTTCCGTCGGAAATCCGTCGGATATTTCTGATAGATTTCCGACGGATAGCAAAAATATAGGCGCGAATGTTCCAAATATTTTCGAAAAATACCGGCAAATATTAATTTTTATTTTTTATATATCATTTCTTCTTCTCACCGAATTAATTTCTCATTTTAGAAGAAAAAAAATTAAGAAGAAGAATTTTATTTTTTAACTTTTAATTTTAATTTTAAATTTAATTTTAATTGTAATTAAAATTTTATAATTAAAATTTATTTATAATTAAAATTTTAAATCTTAATTTTATATATTAATTATAATTAATTGCAATTAATTAATATTAATTACAATAAATTAAATTTTATTAATAAAATTTTATATCCGTCAGAAATTCGTCGGAAATCGGTCAGAAATATGTCCGTCGGAAATCCGTTACAAAAATGGTAACGGATTTCCGACGGAATTTTTATTTCCGACGAGATAGAACAGACAGAAAAATCCATCGGAAATCCGTCGGAATTGGCCAATTCCGACGGATTTTTTCGTCTGTTCTAGCGTGTTTTCTTGTAGTGAAATTGTGACAATTAGATGTCAATAATGCATTTTTGCAAGGCCATTTAACGGAAGATGTGTACATGCACCAACTAGTGATTTGTTGACAAGGAAAAACTAAACCATGTCTGCAAATTATGCAAAGCCTTGTATGGGTTGAAACAGGCTCCATGAGCATGGTATTTAGAACTTCGAACCTTTCTCATTCAATATGGATTTGTCAACTCTTTTGCAGATACGTCTCTCTTTGTTTTCCACTCGAGCAAAACACTTATCTACATGCTGGTGTATGTAGATGACATTATTGTCACTGGCAACGATTCAGCGAAAGTCCAAGACTTCATCGACCTTTTGAGTCGCAGATTTTGTTTGAACTTAGTTATTTCTTGTGTGTTGAAGCGACAAGATCCTCAGCTAGTTTACTACTGAACCAACGGAAATACATAACCGATCTACTCCATCGGACAAACATGTTCTCGGCCAAACCAGTGTCATCTTCGATGATCCCCAGTGATCGTCTTCAGCTCACGTCAGGTACACCA
The DNA here is from genome assembly GCA_028015245.1 of Cardamine occulta. Lineage (NCBI taxonomy): Eukaryota > Viridiplantae > Streptophyta > Magnoliopsida > Brassicales > Brassicaceae > Cardamine > Cardamine occulta. Next base: position 12,272,259 of record CM051386.1, on the reverse strand, counting down.
CTTCCTGATGGGTCTGAGTATCGCCGGGTTGTTGGAAGCTTACAATACCTTCATTTCACTCGCCCGGATATAGCATTTGCGGTTAACAAGCTGTCATAATTCATGCATAAACCTACGAATATTCATTGGCTTGCAGTTAAAAGGGTCCTTCGGTATCTCGCGGGAACACGGGATCGAGGTATTTTTCTTAGACGGAATAATGAAGTTGCTCTCAATGCATTTTTAGACCCCGACTGGGCAGGTGATCGGGAAAACTACACGTACACCGGGGCGTACATTATTTATCTAGAGTCTCATCCGGTTTCTTGGTCTTCAAAATGGCAAAAGATGGTTGCACGGTCTTCTATAGAAGCGGAGTATTGTGCTGTTGTGGATACAGCCTCTGAGCTTTGTTGGGTAGCTTCGCTTATGCGGAAACTTGGCATCAAGTTGACTAGTCAACCAGTCATCTATTGTGATAACATAGGAGTCACATACTTGAGTGCCAATCCGGTTTTTCTCTTGGGTATGAAGCATGTTGCGTTGGATTATCATTTTATATGTGAGTTGGTTCAGGCTGGAGGGCTTTGTGTTTCACATGTATCTCCCAAAGATCAGCTAGCGGATGCTTTGACCCAACCGGTCTCCCATTCACTACTTGAGGCTAATTCTTTCAAGATTGGACTTTCCTCCGGACGTTCATCTTGCGGGGGCGTGTCAAGATAATATCATATATTATCTCCTAGTCAGCATTGACAAGAGATATTCTACACCTCACCTAATTGATCTACATCTTAGCTAATTGATACGATTGATTATCTAATTATTATTGTATATTCTTTACTTGTAAAGGTCCCAAACTCTGTGTATTTAAAGCCTTCATCGACACTGAATAATACATCAATTCATGCCTTTCGACGCTGAATAATACATCAATTCATGCACCTTACGATTTTTAACGTTGTCTTGACCTATAGTCTAAACAAGCTTGATCATCATCTTCTGATGAGGTAAACACATCATTATGTATTTTTTACTGTTGATGTGTTTTAGAATAATTTGGAGCAACATATACTTAACTATGTTTGCTGATGGAAATAATTAGGAGGTTCCTGCTAAGGAACAATCTCAAATTTGGAGGCTGCGCGCATAAAAGAAAGCATCAAGTATCTTGGTCCTGTGAGTTTTACCCTCTTGTTTCTGTGCTTGGTAGACCAATTTTGATGAACTTCAAGTATTCTTCTCAGCAAAATTTGGTCTTTGGAAAAAAAATATTCTTGCGATTTCATTGACATGATTGTTAGATATCGTTTTGGTAATGCTTTATTATTTCTTACGAACAGACTAAAAGGGAGGTATATGAAGTGGTAATTGAGAATGGGAAACTTATCTATAAGCAAAGTGGGATACTTCTCGACTGAAAAGAAGGTCCTCTAGATGCAAAGTGGATCTTTGTCCTAAACGTATCTAAGATATTGTATGAAGCATGAAGAAAAAGGGTTACTTTCAACACTCAGGTTTTCTGGCCGGAGGAGCTACATTATCTGCTGGAAGAATGGTGGTGAACGATGGTGTTCTTAAGGTGAAAGAAAGAACTTTTGTTTGATTGTTCTTCGTTCAGTCTTTGTTTAAACTGAAAAATCTGTGTATTAAGTTTGAGTTCTTTGGATGATAGTTTCAGGCAGTTTGGCCTCATAGCGGACATTATCATCCAACAGAACAGGCGTTCATGTCGTTTCTTAGAGAGAACAATGTAGACCTAACCAATGTAAAGCTCTGGTTCTGGTCTGAGTTTTAAGTCATCAACGTAGCACACTTTTGGATCTGGTTTGAGTTTAGGATATGTATCACGCAATTACAGAGATTTTTTTCTTTTCCAAAATATGTAGAGTCCAGATGAGGAAGATGGAGAAGGTCTTGCTAAGGTCAAGAGGATGCCTTCAAGAATCAGAGAGACTGAAGAAGAAACATGTGACTTTTTGGACGCTGAGATTGGTGAAAATCCAAACGCTTATAAAGCCAAGAATCATTCGGAGCTATAAACATTAACAAAGTTCCATTCAAAACTATCAGACCCAGAGATTCCCAACAAAGAGAACGACATTATTGAGGATGAGCAGGATGATGAAGAAGAACCTGGAACCCCTTCAGAACAAGGATATGAGACAGTAGAAGAGACATTCATAGCTGAGGATTGAGAAACTGTTCACATACCCAAAATCGAATCTGTTTGATGAAGACATTGAAGATTACGAGAAGCTTGTGCTGAAGGAGAAAATGATGAAACAGATAGATTCACACAAAGGAAAAAATTATGTTCGAGGAGTACATGTGCAAGGCATAGAATCAGTTGTATGAGAGATTACCCATCAGAGTTTCAATTTAGGGTTCTTGAACAAACTCAACAATCTCCAAGAGCTTCAAGCTCTTCTAACATATATCCTTTTGCCCCGGTTAGTACACGAGGAACAAGTCTTGGGAGAAGTCCTTTGGCTGAAGAACTTGAAAAGCTTTAGGTCTATATATATATTAAGCAAATGCTCATGTGATATTTTTTGTTACGCAAGGGTGCAGAACTAGAGTTTAAATTATGAATGATATTCTTATGTGTGTTCCTGCATTAATTGGAGAAGTAGCAAATTCATTGATTGGTTTAATATATGAAACCAAAAATCTACATATATTTTCAACAATCTACATCAAATAATGTTCCAAAAAAAAAAAAACTACATCCAAAAAAATAAATGTAACATTTCAAACTTATAGTAATTTCAATAATCAATGTTACACAAGAGTATTTATAATTTTTGGAAATTAAATTGTCGATTCAAAAATCAATGATCCATCTCAACTCATCAGTAAAATAATACCGGTGAGTTTAAATTAATATAATGAAGAATTTTTGTGCAATATATTAAAATAACGAATACAAAAGAAAGAAATTGTGTGTGAACAAAGATGAAAATTATAGAGGTAGAAGATATATTGAGACTGCAATTGAAGATGTAGTAATACACTTTTTGTTTTAGTCATTTTTCCGTAATTACATTTTCTACTTATAAGTATAATTTAAAAATGTTGGTTAAAATTAATCTTTCTTATATTATTATTTTCAAATAAAGTTTAAAGAGAAAGCGATGAATAGTACATGATATAAATCAAACAGATATAAATTAAACTAGTAAACAAAAGGAAGCCAACCACAGTATGTAAATTACTGGATTTAATATGTGTAAGTCTTCAGTTCAGCACTCTCAACCTTTCTTCCTTTGGTAGAGATAAGATATATAACTTTTTTTCTTTGTTATTATTACATGCAAAAGGAAACAAATTAAAGCTTAATGGATATATAAAGAGGTAAATATTAAACAGAGTTTTGAAATTTAAATCAAAAGGATATTTTGAAGAATAGTGCTATAACTTTTTTGTTTATAATGAGCCAACACAGCTAAATTGAATTTGTTATTGGCTATTATTGAAATATTCTATAAATTAAAATTTTAAAGAGAAACATTGTAGGGATTTCTCCTGAGGTGTTATCACGTTAATAACTCTTAGCTATTTTATTTTCGATTTATTAGTGACAATGAAATCTTCTATATATTATTAGGAAAAATGCCATTTAAATACCAGACCTTTACAATATGCCAAAAAAGCTCAAATCTTATTAAAACGGTTGCCTATTTAATGTTTTCGTAACCAAACAACTTAATTAGTGATTGGTTGTTGCACTGTACATGTAGTAATTAATTTCTTAGTACATGATTTTAATTGGAGGTTTGTTTGCCTGTTGATGTAGATGTTTTAACTGCAATTGTATGATTTTAGTAAAACAAACCATGATTCGTATATTATAAATATACATGATGATGATAAGTTATGAATAGAAGAGTGAGAAAACAAAAGAGAAATAAGTATTTTGGATTCGATTGATAACATCTTTCAAACAAAATGGTTAAAAAAAATTTAGTGATTGTAAAAAGACGGTTTAAGAGAACATTCTAAGAGACATCGGAGGAGTGAAGACAATTAAATTAAAACGGTGTGGCTAAATATTTGTTATGATTAATTACAAGCGGTTCAATAGTGATGTATAAATAAACCTAAGATAGTTAAAAACACAAATAATACCTTTTCAAAATTATTTTCATTTTTGAAAATTTCTTTTAAAAATTAGTAATATATATATATATATAATGTATGTATAGTTTTGGTTATTTCAGGTAGCCGGCCGGGTTGCAATTTTTATCCGAACCGAACCAAAACCTGAAACAACATGCTATAAATTCTGTTTGGATTTTAGGAGGTAACCGAAACTGATCCAAAACGGATTTTTTGGATCGGGTTTTTGGGTTCGGTTAAAATGCCCCGAGCCTATATGTAACACTCGATTTGCTAGTATTCCTACAGAGTTTAATATTTCGAAGATCCATCATAATCCATCTTCCTAATGTTCCGGTCTTCAAACAGAGGGAAATCAAACTACTAAACAAAAGAAAAATGTGGAAGCACCCTTAGCTCATTGTTTAAAGCTTTAAAGACTTCTACACCAGGTATAGTTTCTTGCAGATTAGTGAATGCAAAGTTTTTTCTGAGGTTTTTGAGTGTTGCAGATAGAGTCGTCTGTCGTGGTCTAGTGTGTTACGGAGAGAGTATATCCATCATTGGAAAATTGTTGTATTGAGAAGTTGTTCATTGTAATCGTATATATATATATATATGGTTAGTCGTTTTGCCGGAGAAGTTGTCGTCTATTACATCATTTAAAAATCAACAATAATGTGTAATTTACTGGATTTTAGTGTGTAAGTCTTCCATTCAGCACTCTCAACCTGTTACGACCGCACTTTTTTTTTTTAACATGCAATTAACAAACAACATCAACAACAACAACGACCACGCATGGTCAACAGTTCTACTGGATCTAGCAATCCTACGAAAGCTACAAAAACCACAAAACTACCGGGTCCTAATCATCCTCTCCTCACTGCCTCGATTCCACGATCACGCCTTATCTTTACCTGATCGACAAAAGTGATGCATCAACATTTGGTAAACCAAACGCTGAGTGAGATTGATCCTCCCAACAACAGACAATCAAAAAGCGCCAAGCAATTTTCAATAACTAAGCCAACATGAAGAATTAATTAATACCAATTAAAACTTCCTACGACAAAATAGCAATTCCAACCAAGAAAAGCTAAAACAACAGCAGGAATAGTAAACACACTTCCACAGCATGAATAATACCCACTTTCACAGCATGAATAGTATTCACTTTCACAGCATGAATAGTACCTACTTCCACAACATGAATAGTAAACATGCTTTCACAGCATGAATAGTACCCACTTTCACAGCATGAATAGTAAACACGCTTTCACAACATGAATAGTACTCACTTTCACAGCATGAATTGTAAACACACTTTCACAGTATGAATAGTAAACACACTTTCACAGCATGAATATTAAACACACATTCACAACATAAATAATATTCCACAGCATGAATAGTATTCCACAGCATGAATAGTATTCCACAACATGAATAGTAAACACAACACAAAAATTCATAACCACCAAAATCAAGCATAAGAAATCACCATCAAAGCTTAACAAGGCACAATAACCACAAACCATGGTTCTCCAACCACCACAACCTTAGCAAATACTAGCTAAGCTTCACAATGACTCTTGAAAATTTTACCAAGGCTCACAAAAATCACAATCATCAAATCAAGCATAGATTCTCACAATCAAAGCTCAATAAATCACCACAAGCATGAAACCAAGGTTCTCTAAACATCACAAGCATAGAAACATTCCCAAGGCTTCACCAAAAAAATGGAAACCAACCAAAAGAAATCAAACTCCCCAAGCCCCCACACAAGCTTAAATGATAACCTTTGGTCCCAACTCACCTTAGCCAAGGATGGATCTCGCTTCTTATGGACTCCCCAAGCTCAAGAAAGACCACACCTCCTCCTCAAAAGCCAGGCCCAAACTCAGCTCCAACCCACTCTTTTCCAAGCTTCCCAAGCTTCACAAACTCTTGATCCTTCAAGATCCAAGCTCCAAAAACTCTTCTTTTCTCTTCTCCAAGCTCACTCTCAAGCTCCAAAGCTTTCTCTTTCAGCCACAAATGGTGACAATGAGAAGAAAAAAGGAGAAGAAGAAGCCAAATTGGCTTTGTTATTATTACATGCAAAAGGCAACAAATACAAAGAAGTAAAGATAAGGTTCATGAAATGTGAAGTGGTCAAGGGCGGAGCTGCCGTAGAGCCTGCTGTAATGTGTGAGGGCCCAAAGAGAGTAAATGTTTCTATATAGGTTGGATAATGAAGCAACACATTCATCTTGAACACACCCATTATTTCCTGCAATTTATGAAAGCAAAATTAAACGTTAGTTCTGTATATACTAGATACTATTAATTAGTTCTCTAGTTTTATGCATATTTTACATTTGAGTGAATGAAAAAGAAACATGAGCTTATAATCACCTGTTGCGGGAAATCGCCATTATCCAACTGCGAATTGATCAACACTTTGGCAGCGCGATGAACTGGCAAAGGATCTCTTTCCATCTGACTACCCATAATTAATTAGAACCAGAATTGCTTGTCCTGTATTCCCCACATTTGTCATGTTTTCCGATAAAGGAGTAAATTTCTTGCTTGGGCAAGAAAGATAGCTCTCTCCCCAGCCGCCCTCCAGGTTTTGCGTGTCGAGAAGGAAACGAACAGCTCTACGAATCGCCTCACAGTTATTGTAAGTCTTCCCAGCAGCCACAAGACCTCTTACCGCAAAGAAGGTCCCATAGATGAAGCACACTCCACAGTTTCCATACCATGAACCATCCACCATTTCCATGTCCTCAATGTACTTCACACCCTTTGTTATAAACCTTTCAACCTCTTCTTTTTTGTACTCCGGAAACTGTTTATTGAACTGAGCCAAGGCTACAAGAGCTGACCCCGTACATTATACATACCTAAAGATGGAAATGATATCCCACGTACAATTTGAACTAGTTTACTTTCTATTCAAATAACTTATATATAGATCGATAAAGAGAGGGTGATGAATATATCGTACTCATGCTCGACGACCGCGTCTTCAATAAACTCCACTGGACTAAGCCACTGCATTTAATCGGAGTCATTTTTAATTTAATTTACATTATCAAATAATCGTGAAAAATAACTAAATAAATATTTACATACCTCTAACCATGTTTTCCCATCCGCTGGTTGCCATGCTGTTATACCCCCATTATCGCTCTGTAATAATATAGTTTGTACAAATCGTTTTACAAAAAAATAATAATAATAAAGATGATGCATTCCACGTTCGAACATATATAACTATAAAACTGTTTTGTACCAATCATTCTCTCTATATATGAAACTCAGAACACCTTAATGGAAAATAAGTATATATTAAGATTTATGGTCACCACCTCACCGGATTGATTAGAATAATTCTTTCGTTTTCTAAATACTACGTATACAATTATTCTTTTTTTTTTAAAACGCTAAATAAATACATATTTTAACTGATATCCGTTTTTTTGTTTTACTTCATCGTTAAATAAATATAACATGCATTAACTAATTAGATTATGAAAATCATGCATTTATTGTGATTTCATCATTCCCAAGTATCTATTTTTATACTCCCTCCGTTCCTTAAAGATGAATTTTTAAGGTTTTGCACACATATTAAGAAACTTTTTACATAACCTAAAATACCCCTATCTTTTCATTAAATTTTAATTATTTTATTTACTTTAACTCTAATTATTAGGGGCAAAACAAGAAATTATACATAACTTTTGCATTGAAAATACAAAACATCTAACTTTGTGAAACAATTTTTTTTTCTAAAACATTCATCTTTAAGGAACGGAGGGAGTATTTCACTAATGAGAATCTTTTTTACATATTAATTTTTATGCTCTATTGATTTTGATAATTAAAATTATACTCAAATATTTAAAATAATATTATCTAGAGAATCAATGGTAACGAAATGATATTATTAGTTTCTTGGTTAAATTACCTGCAAATAGAGAAGGCATCATAGAGTTTCTTCACATCCATTTTCTGGCCAATATACTCGGATGGCATGCTCTCGAAGAACAGACAGCACTGAAGAATTTGACCAAAACATTGTTTAGATTTCAGATTAATGACAAAGATATTTAATTAGTTACTGTTACCTCTAAACTCTCAGCAGTACAATCTGAAACCGACCATCCTTGATCTTGGTCCGAAAACGTCCATCCACCTTTTGCAACGTGACGAAACATTTATATGTGATCACCGGGAGGGTTCTCTGTAACTTGAGATTTCTTTAAGTAATCGTATCCTTTAAGAAGCGTTGATCTAATCACATTATCAACATCATCATCAACACCATCTATCATGACATGTAGTGACAAGGCTGTATCCCACAATTGGCTACCAAATAACTGCAAGAGTTGTACATGTGTTAATGCATTTATTTAAGGAAAAATTCTCAAACCTTTTCACAATTTTAATGTAATAAAGGATCTCTTATGTTCATATTTTCACACCTTAGAGGTCTCTCATCACAATAAAATTATAAAATAATCCATTAAAAAATTGGCCATTTATTTAATGATTTTCATTTTTCGGCATGCATTTATTTAATGATATGGATGAGATTCAATATGAGTAGATATTTAAAGAAGAACCAACCTGTATTTTCAGACCATCCTCAACTATCCATATGAAATCTGGGACTCGAGCTAGATGCTTTTTAAAATAATCACCCTCTGGATCTTCTACCCAACATGCAAGCATATGAAAGGCCTATAAAAAAAAAAAAAGGAAACACAAATTTATATCGAAAAAGACAACGAATAAAAAAACAACAATATATAATACTCCTTCTCTGTTTCACTTTATTTGTAGTTTTAGAATTTTTTTTTGTTACAAAATAAGTGTTGTTTTGAATTTCCAATGTAGTTTTTTGATAAAAATTTATATTTTTACCCTTAGTATTTAATATAATAACCAATGAAAAAATTGGTTTGGTGTATTAATGAAGGATAAAATAGAGAATTTTATTGTTTTCTTAAATAGTGTGCAAAACCCTAAAACAACAAATAAAATGAAACAGAGGGAGTAATTACCTTTGGCACAGATCAGCCTGTAATGTCTCTGGTGGCTTCATCATGATAGTGAAGGAGTTTCATAGTGGTTTGAAGACCTCTTTGTCTTATGAGCTTGTTGAAAGGTCATTGATTTAGGATACTCTCTGAGAACATTTGAACACCTTTCCAGAACAAATCTTGTAAAAATGAGCGTGGATAGTAGAGATCTTCCTGCATGATCATCATCACATTACTTTAATACCATAAATTATTTGGTAAACTAACACCTCTTGAAAACTTAATTTGAAAATTCACAAAAGAAAAATAAAAACTAACACTTTCTGATATTGTTTTTCATATGTTCCTATATTGATTGCGTTTGTTTTTTTTTTTTAGTTTCAGGCTCCAGTTCATAAACTCCCCTCTCCATAAAGACTGGTAGCTGCATTTACGGATTTTTGTATAGTCCTTAGTCCTCTAGAGATTTTCGTATTACATGTTTGCTCCAAGGACACTGTTAATGATTCAGCTAAAAAGGTTATTTAATATGTTGTTTATATTGCTATAATGTGTTCATAAAAATAAGTTCAACAAAGAGATAGAATTTACTCTCCTGATTACCATCTGTAAGTGTCCATGGTTTTGATGGAGATGAAGAACTTTAGGGTTAAATATGTTGAAAGGGTTAAGAGTTTGACTCAATAGATGATCTGCATGTTTTTAAAAGTGAATTGGATCCTCTTTGGCTTTTCTCGATTAGTTAGTTTTTCTTTTTGATTAGTCAAGGTTTAGTGAAAATTAGCCAACGATTGGATAAAGTCAAAATCAAGCTCAATTTTGAAACTTTTAATACACTATTACCCTTCTTGATTTCAAAATTCATTTTAAAAATTAAAAAATTGAGTAGCAATTGATGTAAATAAGTGTATATATAATTTCAAGTAAATCAAAATGTACTCTTTAAATATTATATATTGGATGTTTCAAGTCCTCTCTTATTTATATAAACATAGATATTGGATGTTTCAAATCCTCTCTTATCTATATAAATTGCATTTTTATTTAGGACAAAAATTGTATTTTTATTTAAGGGCAATTATCTTATATCGCGCAAATATCATAATCTCATATTTTTAGGGTTTAGGGCTTATGGTCCCCCTAAAATACTTAACCCAAACCAAAGCCCAACCAAAATTTTATGTATTGTTCTTTATAAAATTACTATTTTTGTTCTAAATAAAAATGTGTGCTAAATTTGTCACAAAAAGTTATTTTGGTGCTATTTTAGAGAATTTCTCATTTGTTATTGGCTATTATTGAAATCTTCTATAGAATAAAAATTTAAAAGAGAAACATTGTAGAGGTTTCTCCTGACGTGTTAAAAGCATACACATGACGGATATCCCATTATGAGTATTTACAATAGTATTAAGTAGAATTAATATTAAAATAATGTGAGAATTTCTCTAATAGTAGAGAAACCCATACAAGAGAATCTATCTACTATTGGAGAAACTCTCACAATATTTAACATTAATTATACTTAATACTATAATAGATACCATTGTCGAGGGTGTTCTAATAACTCTTAGCTAATTTATTTTTGATTTAGTTTTAAAGCAATTGCATATATTTATTGAAGCAAACGATTACTTCTTTTTAATAAGGAGAAAAGTTAGAGTAATATTAATTAGTATTTTAATTACTAGTTTAACTTTGAAAAAGTTAAGGTTAAATGAGTTATTTTAATCACATTAATATCCCTGAAATTATGTGTTAGGACAAACTTAATTACAAGAGTATCATTAATAATTAATGCCACATCAGATTTATGTTCCGAAAATGACTCATATTTACGACATTACCACCGCTGACTAAAAAATATGTGAATTAAATATACGGCTCTATGCTATGATAGATTTGTTTGAATGACAGATTTTAATTTGTACCGCAGATTTGTATTGCAGATTTTATTTTTTCCGTAGAGTTACATGTCCTAGTGGTGGTAGAGTTTTGAATTCATCGCAGAGTTATTTTCTCATCGCAGATTTTTTAATTTCATTGTAGATTTATTTTCTGAGATCGATCGTGAGGTAGTAGAATTTTCCCTTTATTTAGCATGAAACAATTTCTACGGTAGATTTTATCAGCATCCTTCATCTTCTTCTATAATCATTCATTCAGTTCCAAGTTATTCTAGTTTATGAATTTTCATCTTATCCTTTCTCTATTTACTCAAATATACATTCTATCTAAGCCTCTTATTGATTCTATCCACAAATCCATAATAATATGGAGCAAGTCATCCTTCTTTCTAGGAATTAGATCTTTGCAAATAATAGATGGTTGTTTGTTGTGAATAGCAAAAGTGGTTCTCGAATTCAAGAAGCAAATACAAAAACAACGTATGATAATTTCATCGGAATGGTGTATGAGGATTATGGGTTGGATAAGAGATTATGCAATGTTGAGTTGAGCTACATGTTCCCAAAGAAACTACTTAAAAAATTACTATCAGATACACCTCCAGTTATTATTGGTAATTGTAGACAATTTCAAAGTTTTTTGGCTCAATCAAAGTTGGAAACTATTATACTTTGTGTGGAAGTTAAGGAGAGACATTTTGATGAATCTAAGGAGGTTGATGAAGAAGAATTTGTGGCTTTGCATTTACATAAACTCTCTTGAATGAATTGATTATTGAGCCCATGCGATCCCTTGAATGCCCAAAGCTTTCTTTTATCGTATTTACACACTCGTTTTATTGCTTTTCATTACTCTTTTTCGTGACACACAAACAACCCCTTTCATATTATCATTCTAGCTTTACTTTGTTCTGACAGATTTGTAATACAACTTCTCTCTCTGTGAGATTCGATACTTTAAGTACTACAATTGATTCGCTAGCACTTGCAGCTTTATCGTTGAGTTATTAAAGGAAAACCTGACACACCATCAGACTCTCATTTGGCTACCAATCTTACCCGCAAGAAAAGCTTTGCTTGTGAGTATATGCCGAACATCACTGAACTTTCAAAGGCCATCCTCAAAAATGACTATGTTGCTCCCCTATAAAGTCTTTTGACCTACTTATGATTTCAAGCCAGCAAAAAACTTGTATCTAGCCAATGAGGTAATGATGGAGATCTAGTAAGTTTCCATTGACATTGGAAAAATCCAGACTCTCAAGAACTAAATTCGTTTGCAGGATGCTAGATTGTAGGAGACATAACAACAAGAGTGCAGGAAAATATACTCCTTCAGTTTGAAGAATCCTTGAAGCACAATGCAGTCTGTTTTGTATCTGACCCCGTGAACATCTATATTGTGTTTCTGAAGTTTCACCTGAGAGAAGAAACAAAAGAGAAACCATTACCTCCTAAAGAGAATTATAAAAACAGGAGTGATGCCAATCCAATGATAAACTATTGAAAATGATAAAACCAAAACAAGAAATGATTTGTATGCATACAAAAACACATAAAAACACATAAGCAACAAACCTGAATAAGTCCCAGCATCATCATCATCGTCATCGTCATCGTCAGAACCCTCATTACATATAAGATAAATGATTTTATATCTTCTTTACTTAAAATAGTTTAACCATAACCCAAAACAAAGTAGAGCAGCAGAGATGTTCATATTTCCAACAATAAGAATAAGTAATAATTAACACATAATTGATGCTCTACTGTAGAACACTTTCTCACACCAATGCAATTCATTATTAGACCGAACCACATGAGCTAACTTCAACAGCTAAGAATGGAATTCTTGTCTGAAGCCCTCGAATTTGGGAATTGAAACACATATACCCACTTGGTGTAAACACAGATTTCACCAAAAAAAACAGTTTACACATACGGCCACTTGGTGCAAACTGTTTTTATTTTCATTGTGTAATTCTCAGCAGCCCGGTTTGGGAAAAACAAAAAGTTTCTTTTACTTCAGTCTTTCTATCAAAACAGTTTTGATTTTCTTAAAATTCAAAGAGGAACAGTGCATTTGGTAAATTCAAAATTTGACTTTAAAAATCGGACCCGATTCATTAGATAAAATTTTCACTAGAGCTAAAAACACATTGAATGGACGTATTTCCACTATTCTGTTAAGTAGAATAATGTTACATACTTCAGAGTTCATAATGCAGTGGGACGAGCATAGCTTACAAAAATCTCTATTGATGGGAAATCGATAAGATAAAACTGCAAAGCATTTGAAGCAAAAACAGAGTTTTAACAGAACAAGAAAAATGAAACGACAATGTTAACACCTCAAAGACTTATGACAGAAAAAAACAAAATAACATTCATTAACAACTGAGTCTGCTTTGCCTCCCTTAGGGAACCAAGGGGTACTTTCGTAGTTGTGACCTTGGGCTACGAACAGAGCTCTATTTATCAAAATCACTCAGAGCTTTCACTTTTGTTGATCGAAGGGTCTCCTCCACCAAATAGTTCCGTAAACCTTATTACTGACTCCGCAGACACGAACATACTTTCTGGTGAGGAATCAGGAGGCTGTACTAAGAGAACATTGCAACCTCTCAACTTCAGTGCCTGAAGAACCCTTAAGAACTCCGAGGGGTCTGAGATTTTTTTTGAGAGTACCATCAGATTTACTGGTTCAGGATAACGAGATATGACAAAGCTGATCATGTCAAATAACAGTTCATGTTCCCCATTTTCTAGGCATATAGAAGAACAGAGAATAGTGTTAAGAGGGTTTAAGTTAAGGAATTCAAATTCGGATACGTAGCTGATAAAGGCAGTAAAAAAATTCAATTTTACTGAGGGGATCCTCTCACCGTAACGCTTGATTGGATCGTAATAACCACGATAACCCAAATCATAAAGAGCTTCTTTGATAATTCCTTCAGCCGAAACATAATCGTCACTAGGGATTGGGCAATCCTTGATAGACCAGTAGATGCCTGTGTCAGTACCTTCACAAAACGGACAAAGAATAACCGATTACAATTACCAGACGAGAAATAAATATACAATTGAATTAGATCCATCCGATGAAATCTAAACAAATGATTTAGAGCACAACGACTTAGAAAGAGAGATCTTACTGGAGAAATCGACCTTGGATTCGTCGCTCATGGTTTCGTCGTCGCTCATGGCCAGATAATTAAGAGATTCTCTTTGGGAGAAAAATATATTAGGGTTAGATCGGGACTGCATTTTCATAATATTATTTAATGAAAAACTAAAATACAATCATTAAGAATACAATGTCAAATAAAAATTCTACAATTTAATTAGTTCCTAAAAATAAATATTTAATAGCCAACCAAATTGAATAAGAAATATTTGATATCCAATTATTTAAAATATTTTCATTAGATACATAAATTATATGAACATCAATTTTCTTTCAAAATAGTTTTTTGAATTTTTTTCTAATTTGATTTCTTCTTAATTGAATCGAGTGACAGTTCTTACAATAAGAACTAGATTCGGACCCGTACGTGCTGGATTATATTTATAAGACAAATATATTTGATATTTATTGTATTTTAATTTTAGTTATGTTTGTTGTATAATTTAAATGCCATAAATCAAATTTGGTTAAAGTTAAAAAATATTTATGAGTTACATGTTCCCATCCCGTACGTGCTATTTTTCGTCCCGATATTAGACTTTATATGTCTATGGTATTAAGTTACAATGGTCATCATTTTAAAATAAATGTAATGATCACCCTTATTTTTAGTTCTAGTAATGTTATTGATAATTAAAATAGTTTTTTAAGTTATATACTTTTTGTCTATTTTCAAAATTTGTTTACCACAATTTATGAAATGTTAAGCCGTAAAAATTTGTAGATTCTTTGAGCTTCTAATCTGAATAGTTATCGAGCTATCTTTCATGGTTTTAGTGTTAGGTCACATGTGTAAAGAGGGAGAGCGGAGGAGGTGCAAGTAAAGAGTGACAATGGATCTGGTGAAGATGTAAATGGTGACTAGTGGAATGTTTTGTAAAGTCAATGAAAGCATTAATAATTCACCACAAGAGGTCGCGTAAACACCACTTGATGAGACTAAGAGTTTCGAAATCGAATCATACGAAGTCGAGAACAATGATCTATATTTTAGAAAGGTTTTTTATTAAAAAAGAAAAATGAGTTACAAATGAGTTCAGAGACAGAATATAAAGAGAAGGAAACGAAAAGGAGAAGAAAAAGAGACATAAATGACGTAGAATTATGAGGCATGCCTCGTAAACTCATGCTAAGACCATGCAGAAATAAACACAAGTTCAAATTCAAAATGAGAAAGAGATAAGAGATAATGGGCCATGTCAAATGATGGCATAGATAGACATATAAGCCACAAGCCTCATTAAAAAAACCTTACTCGGAAAATCCATTGAAACAAAACCGAGCTAAGGAAAAAATAGTGCGAGTGGAACATATGGCCAAGCTCTAGCCTTCTTTGAGTTGCACCATGACCAGCGTGGACTTGATGCATCTTCCAGGGTCCAAGTGATCCTCTTGAGTTTTCACGAGTTGGAGTGAAACTCTAAACATTTGCTGAAACTGCTTTGTCGAGGAACAAATCTTGACTTCCATAAGTACTACGAATGCTCCTTTTGCTCCATATTTGATCACCGTGCCAACTCTATGTTCTTTTTCCTTGGAGCTTCTTAGGGTCGTATCAAGATGAAAGATTGTTGAGAGAGATAAAAGAGATGGAAATGCGTGAAGAACAAAGATTGCATAATAAAGGGAAAAGGATAAGATCTTACAATTTTCTTATGATGTTCGTAGTGATGATAAGGAGTCAGACAATAATGGATTACAAAGAAGTGAGTCAGAAAATGATGATTACTACGACTTTCAGAATTGGACTAATTTGATTGATAATAAAAGTCCTCGGAGGGGTATGGAGGTTGGAGAACCACCAGTAAATGTAGTGCCTGAAAATGGTGAGTTTGTGGGAGGGTCAGAGGTCGAACAAGACATATTAGCTCTTCGTCCTGCAGACATAAGTGATGCAGTATTGTCCTACAATGAGCTGTACAGGTCTTTGCCACTGAGTTTAGAGAAATAAGTGAGGTTTAGATACCAAAGATAGACTGTAGCAGTTAAGCCGGAATTGAAAAGATTCTTCTCACGAGGAGAATTTGAGAAGTTAAACACTCTGTCTATAGCCGAGGGTCCTGACCGAGAAGAAAGGAGAATTGATTCCTTTTTTTTTTTTTTGGGTGCAAACTTTTCATTTCAAAATCCAAAACTGCATTTTAATACAAGTGAAAATGCAATATTACAACCTCTTTTAGAATAAAGCCAACACAAAACCCAATCAGGCCATACATTAAGTGTCTACACGTGTTATACACGTGACATTCAAAGGGACGACGATAGGAAAGCATCATCACACCTTCGCTTGAACGCCCCACCGCTTCATGTCCCCTCTGCTGAACCTCACTAATTAACGGAACAAACTAAGAGCAGCGAATTATAGAGATAGGATAAATAGTACAAAACAGAATTTTACGCATAAAATAAAACAGTTTGACATACATAGACAAAGGTCATGATCTCTGTGACACACATAAGCTAGTCCTGAGAATCAGGATCAGTATCAGTATCAGGTCTTGCCTTACACTTCAGAAGACTGGTGCCATCTCTGGATGATGGTGATGGTGATGGCTCGCAAATAACCTTACCCTTATCTAATGACCAAATGGGCTGATCAAGTGGGATATCACCAGGCTGTGATAACAAGGTGTCATATCTGGATGATGGTGATGGCTCGCTAATAACCTTACCATAATCTAACAACCTTCCTTTCCATAATGACCAAATGGGCTGATCAACTGGGATATCACGAGGCTGTAATAACAAGGAATAGCCAGTGTTCGCAGACAAGGTTTCAAGAGAAAAGGCTAAGTCGATTTCTCCTTTGATCTGATTGCAGATTACGATCAAATTTAATCGTTCTGTACAATCCGTGCACCCAAACTCAACGTCAAGTGCCCAAAAATGAATGTCATGTAGTATCCTATGAAATCTCTCACATTCATCCATTGGAACTGTTTATATAAACAGAGATATAGATTACATACATATACATATATAAGAGAAAAAAGGCTGTTAAGAGAGGCTAAGTTAATGAATTCACCTTGAGGAGAGAAGCGCATTTTGTATTTCTTGAACTCAGCCACTTCTTCATCCGAGAAATCTTTCTTCCAAGAATAAAGAAAGATTGATGTGTAACCTTTAATCACTTTTTTCGACAGAGATTTTTTTATTTGCCTCATGATTACACGAGGAGTAAGTTCAGCAGGGAATGGGAAATCCTCGAGGTTCCAAAAGATGGCTGTCTTCGTCCCCGGGACGGTGGATGCGAAAGCGTCTACGATGTTTCAAAAAACAAATTAATCATAGGCAATTACCAAAGGAGAAATCAAGATACGATTAGATCTACTACATGACAGATCTATTAGATACCCTAGTTGACTATTACAGATCGATAAATATGAAATCTAAACAAACAATTTCGAGAAAGAAGACTTAGAAAAAGAGATCTTACTGGAGAAATCGTACATGCTTTAGTCGGAGATGACCAGAGAATTACAGATTCTCTTTCTGAGAAGAAGATGAACAAAAATAAAATTAGGGTTGGATCGGCAGGCTTTATACCTACGGAGGAAAGACTATTAGGGTTAGATTGAGCCATGTTTTCAGCCGTTGGAACTCAAATTATATTTCTTTTTGTCGACAACGCTTTCATTAAATCCCAAAATGGACTACTTACAAATGGAACAAGGAATTTTAAACCCTAAAGCTATTACAATTAAGCCCAAATAAAGCCCAATAGAAGGGACAACACATTCATTATATGTGCCATGTTTTTTTTTTTCATAATGTTATTGAATAGAACGAGGCCAAATTACAAACAACCTTGAATCTCCATGTATCCGAAGCATTGTGGACCTTGCGGGTCAAGGGGCTGAGATATTTTGCCACAAGGACTGAGATCATGGTTGGCAAAATCTCAACTGTTCTAAATTTATTTGCTCTTGTATGAGCCTATTAGTTCGTTTTTACGAACTATATTATTGTTTTTGTTCAAATAATATAATCAGAATTATTTTATTTTATTTAATAGCTGTGTCCACAAAAGTGAACTGTCTATGTACCCAAATAGGGATCGAGCCAAATTGTAGTTCATATTACATAAAAAGTACTTAAACGTAAAACTTCTCGAGATTGAGAATGTTCCATGGGCGCCGAACTGGTTCTCCTTCATAGTTCGCCAACCTGTAAACACCATTGCAAATTATTTCTGTCACTTGATAGGGACCTTCCCAATTGACTCCGAGTTTTCTAGCTCATTCTTCTTCTGTATTCTCAAAAACTCTCCGTAGAACAAGATCGTCTACCTTTAAAGGCCGATTCTTGATATTTTAATTGTAATATCGTGCAGTTTCTTGTTGATAATTTGGAGTCGAATTAATGCTTGATCTCTTCGCTCGTCAATTATATCCAAAGCATCCTCCATCATTTGAGTGTTGAGTGACTCGTTAAGAGGGACTTCGGTTCGTCGAAGTCCTAGAACGTTTAGTTCAACAAGAACTACGGCTTTCATTCCATACATAAGAGAGAAAGGGGTTTCTCCATTCACTCTTCGAGGCATCGTGCGGTACGCCCACAGAAATGGCTGAAGCTCTTCGTACCATCCTCCTTTATACGAACCGAGCATTTTTTTAAGTTACTTAACACACTCTTGTTTGCTGCTTCGGCTTGGCCGTTCCCTTGTGGATATCTTGGGGTCGAATAACTCATCTTAATCCCCTACGAGGAAACAAAATCTTCGAAATCTTTTGATATAAACTGACAACCATTATCAGTAACGATCTCGTTAAGTACTCCATATAGGCAAAAAATATTTTTCCATAGGAAAGTCTTCACCAACGAATCTTTGATAGACAGATATGACTCTGCTTCGATCCATTTCAAAAAGTAGTTTGTTAGAACAAGGAGATGTTGCACTCCTCGGGTTGATTTGTGCATAGGTCCGACAATATTGATTGACAATCGCATAAATGGAAATGGACCCGTTACTGATGAAAGTAGCTCTGAAGGTTGATGGATTAGCAAAGCATGAAAAAAACTCACAGAGATTATTCCGAGTGCTTACTCTCGGGAAAATATGTTCACTTCGGTGGAATCAAAGCGTTGAGTCCACTCCTCACAAAATTAGATTCCATCTCACAGAGATTGTTTCCGATTCCTAACACTCAGGAAAATATATTTACTTCGGTGGAATCTAAGTGTTGAGTTTGCCCTTCACAAATTTAGATTTCACCTCACGGATATTTTATCTGATACACAGAGTTTTAACCCAAAATAATTCTGCAAGTGCACAGACAATCGCAGTAGTATATAGGGTATCGAATCCACAGAGACCAAGGTTACACTATGAAATTATAGATTTTATATTAAAGCTAAGACAAAATAAAAAGGGTTGTAATTTTCGGAACAAAAACAAGTAAATAAATCGGTGTAAAAACAATAAAAACAAGCACTAGGTTAAGGCGTTTCGCCGGTGATTCGGAGACAAGGCTGAGCAACTATTCAGGGGCTAAGTAACTACCGGTCTAGAACTCAAACATAAAATTAATATCGCCCCACTGTCGTGATGTATCGACAACTTTATCTAACAACCTAGATACCGAAATTGTCGTTTGGACCTAGCGAGGTTGATAAGCATTAACAAGCTGGTTCAATCTGTTCACAATCAATCACACAACAATCAACTGTCGTTGGTTACACACCAATTGCTCACCAATGATTTATCTAGCAACCTAAAGCACTATCGTGAATAAGTTTAACCTAAAATCATAGACTAGGTGATCAAGCTAATCTAAGCATTATGAATCCCTATTGGCGAAGACATTACAAATTTCAATACCTATTTGTGCTCAGTCATTAACATCCTAAATCACCATTGAAAACCTTAACCTAGCTAAGGATCTACTCACACATGGCGAAATCAAACACAACAAAGCAATAGAATGAATTCATGATATTATTAAAGAGATTAGGGTTCAGAATTCTTCTCAAAACAAAGTTGTGGTCTCTTTTTCTTCAAATCTCTCAAAGAAATATAAATCTCCACGTGATGTTCTTAGCAAAAGCGTTCGTCCTCTAGAAAATAGAAGAAAAACAATAATATATAGGTCTGGAGGCGGCTCGGTGAAGATTAGAGCGTCCTTGGCGAAAAAATAGGAAAGTTGAGATTTTCCCTTATTTGCTCTGTCAGGTCGTCGTGAGCGGTCGCTAAGGAGTTGAGCGGATGCTCAGCGGGTGAAAATGCGACTTTTCTCCACTTTCTGCTAAGTTCCTCCTAGAAGCTCCAATCTTCATCTTTAGCCATCTTTTGACCTGTAATGACTCAAAATAAAACTAAAAGACTCGATAAAGACTCGAAAACAACTGTTAGAATGCGCCAAAAATGCAACCTATCATTATTAGGAAAATATATTCACTTCGGTGGACCTTAAGTGTTGAGTTCGTTCATCACAAAATTAGATTCCGTCTCACCAGGATTTTTTCGAGTTTTAATTCTTGGTAAAATATGTTCACTTCGGTTGAATCTAAGTTTTGAGTCCACCCCTCACAAAATTAGATTCCATCTCACATAGAGTTTTCCGAGTACTAACTCTCGGGAAAATATGTTCACTTCGGTAGAATCTACGTGATTAGTGATTAGTTATCTCCTCACAAAATTAGATTCCATCTCACAAAGATTTTTCCAAATCCAAACTCTTGGGAAAATATGTTCACTTCGGTGGAATCTAAATGTTGAGTTCGGTCTTCAAAAAATTAGATTCCATCTCAAAGATATTTTCCGAGTCCTAATTCTTAGGATAATATATTCACTTTGTTGGAATCTAAGTGTTGAATTTTCTCTTCACAAATTTAGATTTCATCTCATGGATATGTTTCTGAGTCCTAACTCTCGGGAAAATATGTTCACTTTGGTGGAATCTAAGTGTTGAGTTCGCTACTCACAAAATTAGGTTCTATCTCACAGAGATATTTCCGAGTTCTTACTTCTAAAGAAATATGTTCACTTTGGTGGAATCTAAGTGTTGAGTCTGCTCCTCACAAAATTAGATTCCATCTCACGGAGATTTTTCTGAGTCCTATCTCTCGGGAAAATATGGTCACTTCGGTGGAATCTATGTGATTAGTTCGCTCTTCACAAAATTTGATTCCAATTCACCGAGATTTTTTCAAGTCCAAATTATTAGGAAAATATGTTCACTTCGGTGGAATCTAAAAATTGAATTCGGTCTTCACAAAATTAGATTCCATCTCACGGATATTTTCCAAGTCCTAAGAAAATATATTAACTTCAGTGGAATCTAAGGGGTAAATCCGCTCATTACAAAATTAGATTGCATCTCATGAAGATTTTTACGAGTCCTAACTCTAAGGAAAATATGTTCAATTTGTTGGAATCTAAGTATTGAGTTTGCTCTTCACAAATATAGGTTCCATCTCACATACATGTTTCTGTCAGGTCGTCGTGAGCGGTCGCTCAGGAGCTGAGCGGATGCTCAGCGGGTGAAAATGCGACTTTTCTCCACTTTCTGCTAAGTTCCTCCTAGAAGCTCCAATCTTCATCTTTAGCCATCTTTTGACCTGTAATGACTCAAAATAAAACTAAAAGACTCGATAAAGACTCGAAAACAACTGTTAGAATGCGCCAAAAATGCAACCTATCATTATTAGGAAAATATATTCACTTCGGTGGACCTTAAGTGTTGAGTTCGTTCATCACAAAATTAGATTCCGTCTCACCAGGATTTTTTCGAGTTTTAATTCTTGGTAAAATATGTTCACTTCGGTTGAATCTAAGTTTTGAGTCCACCCCTCACAAAATTAGATTCCATCTCACATAGAGTTTTCCGAGTACTAACTCTCGGGAAAATATGTTCACTTCGGTAGAATCTACGTGATTAGTGATTAGTTATCTCCTCACAAAATTAGATTCCATCTCACAAAGATTTTTCCAAATCCAAACTCTTGGGAAAATATGTTCACTTCGGTGGAATCTAAATGTTGAGTTCGGTCTTCAAAAATTTAGATGCCATCTCAAAGATATTTTCCGAGTCCTAATTCTTAGGATAATATATTCACTTTGTTGGAATCTAAGTGTTGAATTTTCTCTTCACAAATTTAGATTTCATCTCACGGATATGTTTCTGAGTCCTAACTCTCGGAAAAATATGTTCACTTTGGTGGAATCTAAGTGTTGAGTTCGCTACTCACAAAATTAGGTTCTATCTCACAGAGATATTTCCGAGTTCTTACTTCTAAAGAAATATGTTCACTTTGGTGGAATCTAAGTGTTGAGTCCGCTCCTCACAAAATTAGATTCCATCTCACGGAGATTTTTCTGAGTCCTATCTCTCGGGAAAATATGGTCACTTCGGTGGAATCTATGTGATTAGTTCGCTCTTCACAAAATTTGATTCCAATTCACCGAGATTTTTTCAAGTCCAAATTATTAGGAAAATATGTTCACTTTGGTGGAATCTAAAAATTGAATTCGGTCTTTACAAAATTAGATTCCATCTCACGGATATTTTCCAAGTCCTAAGAAAATATATTAACTTCAGTGGAATCTAAGGGGTAAATCCGCTCATTACAAAATTAGATTGCATCTCATGAAGATTTTTACGAGTCCTAACTCTAAGGAAAATATGTTCAATTTGTTGGAATCTAAGTATTGAGTTTGCTCTTCACAAATATAGGTTCCATCTCACATATATGTTTCTGAGTCCTAACTCTCGGGGAAATATGTTCACTTTGGTAGAATCTAAGTGTTGAGTTCGCTCCTCACAAAATTAGATTCTATCTCATGGAGATATTTTCGAGTTCTAACTCCTGGGAAACTATGTTCACTTTGGTGAAATGTAAGTGTTTAGTCCGCTCCTCACAAAATTAGATTTCATCTCACAGAGATTTTTCTGAGTCCTATCTCTCGAGAAAATATGGTCACTTTGGTAGAATCTATGTGATTAGTTCGCTCCTCACAAAATTAGATTCCATCTCACGGAGATTTTTCTGAGTCCAAACTCTTGGAAAAATATGTTCACTTCGGTGGAATCTAAATGTTTAGTTCGCTCTTCACAAAATTAGATTCCATCTCATGGATATTTTCCAAGTCCTACCTCTCGAGAAAATATATTATCTTCAGTGGAATCTAAGTGTTGAATCCGCTCATTACAAAATTAGATTCTATCTCACAGAGATTTTTACGAGTCCTCAGTCTCAACAAAATATGTTCACTTTGTTGTAATCTAAGTATTGATTTTGCTCTTCACAAATTTAGATTCCATCTCAAAGATATGTTTCAGAATCCTAACTCTTGGGAAAATATGTTCAATTCGGTGGAATCTAAGTGTTGAGTTTGCTCCTAACAAAATTAGATTCTATCTCAAGGAGATATTTTCAAGTTCTAACTCCTAGGAAAATATGTTCGCTTTGGTGGAATCTAAGTATTGAGTCCGCTCCTCATAAAATTAGATTTTATCTCACATAGATTTTTCCGAGTCCTAACTCTTGGGAAAATATGTTAACTTTGGTGGAATCTAAAGGTAGAGTTCGCTCTCTTCACAAAATTAGATTTTATCTCACGGATACTTTTCCGAGTCCTATGTCTTGGGAAAATATGTTCACTTTAGTGGAATCTAAATGTTGAGTCTGTTCCTCAGAAAATTAGATTTCATCTTGCGAAACTTTTCCCCAGTCCTAACTCTCAGGAAAATATGTTCACTTCGGTGGAATCTATGTGTTGAGTTCGCTCCTCGCAAAATTAGATTCACTCTCATGGAGATTTTTCCGAGTCCTTACTCTCGGGATAATATGTTCACTTTGGTGGAATCTAAGTGATTAGGTCGCTCCTCACAAAATTAGATTTCATCGCATGGATACTTTTCCGAGACATAACTCTCGGGAAAATATTTTCACTTCAAAGAAATTTAATTGTTGAGTTCGCTCCTCACAAAATTAGATTCCATCTCATGGAGATTTTTCTGAGTCCTTACTCTCGGAATAATATGTTCACTTTGGTGGAATCTAAGTGATTAGGTCGCTCCTCATAAAATTAGATTCCATCTCATGGAAAATTTTCCAAGATATAACTCTTGGAAAAATATGTTCACTTCGATAAAATATAACTGTTGAGTCCGCTCTTCACAAAATCAGATTCCATCACACGAAGATTTTATTGAGTCCTAACTCTCAGGAAAATATGTTCATTTCGGTATAATTTAAGTGTTGAGGCCGCTCTTCACAAAATTAGATTCCAACTCACTGAGATTTTCCCAGTGCTAACTCTCTAGAAAATATGTTCACTTCAGTGGAATCAAAGCGTTGAGTCCAGTCCTCACAAAATTAGATTCCATCTCACAGAGATTGTTTCCAATTCCTAACTCTCGGGAAAATATGTTTACTTCGGTGGAATCTAAGTATTGAGTTTACCCTTCACAAATTTATATTTCATCTCACAGATATTTATCCGAGTCCTAACTCTTAGTAAAATATGTTCACTTCGGTGGAACTTAAGTGTTGAGTTTGTTCATCTCAAAATTAGATTCCATCTTACCAAGATTTTTCCGAGTTCTAACTCTTGGTCAAATATGTTCACTTCGGTGGAATCTAAGTGTTGAGTCCGCCCCTCACAAAATTAGATTTCATCTCACAGAGATTTTTTCGAGTACTAACTCTCTGGAAAATATGTTCACTTCGGTAGAATCTACGTGTTTAGTGAGTAGTTCACTCCTCAAAAATTTAGATTCCATCTAACGGAGATTTTTCCGAGTCAAAACTCTTGGGAAAATATGTTCACTTTGGTGAAATCTAAATGTTGAGTTCGGTCTTCACAAAATTAGATTCTATCTCACAGATATTTTCCGAATCCTAACTCTCGGGAAAATATATTAACTTCAGTGGAATCTAAGTGTTGAGTGCACTCCTTACAAAATTAAATTCCATCTCATGGAAATTTTTATGAGTCCTAACTGTCAAGTGTTGGAATCTAAGTGATGAGTTTGCTCTTCAAAAATTTAGATTCCATCTCACGGATATGTTTCTGAGTCCTAACTCTCGAGAAAATATGTTCACTTTGGTAGAATCTAAGTGTTGAGTCCGCCCCTCACAAAATTAGATTCTATCTCATAGAGATTTTTCCGAGTACTAACTCTCGGGAAAATATGTTCACTTCAGTAGAATCTATTTGATTAGTGATTAGTTCGCTCCTCACAAAATTAGATTCCATCTCACAGAGAGTTTTTCGATTCCAAACTCTTGGGAATATATGTTCACTTCGGTGGAATCTAAATGTTGAGTTTGGTGTTCACAAAATTAGATTTCATCTCACGGATATTTTCTGATTCCTAACTCTCGGGAAAATATATTCACTTCATTGGAATCTAAGTGTTGAGTTTGCTCCTCACAAAATTAGATTCCATCTCACGGAGATATTTTCGAGTTCTAACTTCTGGGAAAATATGTTCACTTTGGTGGAATCTAAGTGTTGAGTCCGCTCTTCACCAAATTAGATTTCATCTCACGGAGATTTTTCTGAGTCTTAACTCTCGGGAAAATATGGTCACTTCGGTGGAATCTATGTGATTAGTTTGCTCCTCACAAAATTAGATTCCATTTCACTGAGACTTTTACGAGTCCAAACTCTTAGGAAAATATGTTCACTTTAGTAGAATCTAAATGTTGAGTTCGGTCTTCACAAAATTAGATTCCATCTCACGGATATTTTCTGAGTCCTAACTCTGGGGAAAATATATTAACTTCGGTAGAATCTAAGTGGTAAATCTGCACATTAAAAAATTAGATTCCATCTCACAGAGATTTTTACGAGTCCAACCACTCAGGAAAATATGTTCACTTCGTTGGAATCTAAGTGTTGAGTTTACTCTTCACAATTTTAGATTCCCTCTCACATATATGTTTCTAAGTCCTAACTCTCGGGAAAATATGTTCACTTTGGTGGAATCTAAGTGTTGAGTTCACTCGTCACAAAATTAGATTCTATCTCACAGAGATATTTCGGAGTTCTAACTGTGAGGAAAATATGTTCACTTTGGTGGAATCTAAGTGTTGAATCCGCTCCTATCAAAATTAGATTCAATCTCATGGAGATTTTTCTGAGTCCTAACTCTCGGGAAAATATATTAATTTCAGTGGAATATAAGTGGTAAATCAGCTCATTACAAAATTATATTTCATCTCACGGAGATTTTTACGAGTCCAAACACTCAGGAAAATATGTTCACTTTGTTGGAATCTAAGTGTTGAGTTTGCTCTTCACAAATTTAGATTTCATCTCACATATATGTTTTTGAGTCCTAACTCTGAGGAAAATATGTTCACTTTGGTGGAATCTAAGTGTTGAGTTCGCTCGTCACAAAATTAGATTTCATCTCACGGATATTTTCCGAGTTCTAACTCTCGGAAAAATATATTAACTTCAGTGGAGTCTAAGTAGTAAATCCGCATATTACAAAATTAGATTCTATCTCATGGAGATTTTTACGAGTCCAAACACTCAGGAAAATATGTTCACTTAGTTACAATCTAGGTGTTGAGTTTGCTCGTGAGAGGTAATTTCAATGAAACAGGTGGTGGTTCTGAATTATGACATATAGTCAGAGACTCAGAGCTTACAGTGTTACAAATGAGGGAAATGCTTCAGACCCCCAATTTTACATTAAATATAAGGGTCCCTAATCATAAAATCATCGAGACTATAACTTTTCTACCTGAGTTCAGTTCTCATCCATGTTTAGTTTTATTTAACCTTTTTCCAATAAAAGGTTATTTTTCTCTTTAGCCAATTTTATTTATTTTTAGTAAAAAACTTTAATAATTACATTTACACGATATCAATAAATGTTTTAGTTTTAAGAGAATCTTTAGTTTTGATTATTCTTCTTACAAAAGGGATTAGACTTTGCCTTATATACAAAACATTAGACAATTATATTTAGGTAAATTTCCAAATTATACAACATTATTAACTTGTATAATCATCTAATATATTATTTCCAAATTGATTTTGGTGTCGTTAAGTGATGTGTCTAAGCTAAAATATGCTTATCGATAGATATTGTATCCAAAGTCCAAACCTTAATAAGTAGCAAGTTTAGGTTATAAAATGATCAGATTTAAAATGTCTCCACAACGTAAATACATATCACTTTAGTAATACTAACAACTTAAACAGAATCATACAAGACATTTCTCCTTGAGGCTGACAATAGTGTCTCTAAGGCTTGCTTTGATAGGAGCGAACTCAATTCCCAAGTTCTTCACTTTCTCCACACACTTCGTATATCATCTCACTTTCGTCATTCCTAAAATAAAACCAAAAGAAGTTTTTTAAAGCCTTTATATTAAATTTATGGACTTCATATGCTAATAGTTAAAGATGGAAGGAAAGAGAACTCACGTATCAGCAATACACAAATCTGGAAATAACTCACGCAAAATCTCTCTATAATATCGTTTACACTCATACTTGGACCTTCGATGATGTATCTGCCATTGGCTGAAGGAGTCTCCAAATGCTTTGATATGAGCTAAGGCAACATCTCTCACGTCCAAGAATCTGTAGTATCTACTATTCAAAGTGTTCTTACCATTTTTGAAATCTAAAATTATCTCTACCGAAAGGTTAATAGTTGGTTGCAAAAGTGGTCCGATTATAAATCCTAGATTCAACACAACCATGTATCGATTCCATTGTCTTTGGAAATCTAGAGTTGAGAACAAACTTGGGTCTCGAACTGACGGTGTAGCCACGGAGGAGCAAAAGCTTAACAATCCAAGACGCTATGTAACCGGACGCAGACAACCTTTCCTCCTACGTTCATCTCAAAAATCGTGTGACAAAACTATATATTTAGAAAATATATATGTTCTAAAACATGAAATATCCATCTTTAGAAAATTAAATTGTAATTATGATTATAATTTAACGCCGTGAGAGTTCAATTTTAATCTTATTTACAATTCTAATAAATAAGACTCTCTCATGTGTCGGCGTGAAATTTTAATCTTATTCGTGAGACGTAAACACGTTATACGTACATCTTTTGGACTGAATTACCAGGTGGAGCGTGGAGGAGGGAATCTAGATTATATATATATATATATATTATTGGAGTTCGGTTTCACTTTGGTACTCCTATGGTTGACATACGGTTCATTTGGTTGAGTATATCCTTCTCATATACCCAGCTGCGTAACAGATGCAGAGATAGTTGTAAATTGTTGTAGATATTCTTGGATTTCAGTAGATAGTTAGCAAGGTCTCTATATATGCTTGTAATCTACGTTGATATCAATACACAGAAATTCTCTTGATCTTTGAATTTCTCTATATATATATATATATATATTTACTTCGTTTTATAGTTTTGTCCACTTTACCGTACCATAATCTTAATAGAAAATCCTAAAAATGGACTCTTTCTTGTTTTAAAAAAATCATATGCTCTAATTTCATATTTTAGGGGTTATTTTTCACAATAAAATTATTTCAAAAATTGATCCTAATCTTAAATGCTAAGAAGTTGATATATCACAATTGCTCAGAAAAGCTTTAATACACATTAATTTGTTTGTCTATAATCTTAATAGGGCAAACACTGCTAAGATATAACATTGTTTGTGTAGGGTGAAACCCTAAATATATTCTTAAAACGTGACAAATCATGTGTTATTGAAACATGAATTTTAAAAAATATTTTAAAATTCAGTGTTATTGGATTAATAATTTTAAATCATACACTCAAATCCACTGTTATTAGAACATGATTAGAATTTGATTTAAAAGTTTCATGTGAGATTTGAGAGGATTTTTTAGTTAAAAATACAAAAAACAAAATCTCAGAATTTTATGTGAGATTTCAAAAAATTTAATAACAAAATTCCTAATTCACCAAAATTTCACTAAATCATCTCAAAACTCATTAAACCCCAAATCTCTCCAAATATTTACTCGAATACACCCCCTTATTATGTGAATAATAGACTACAAACTAATTCTTTTTTTTTTTAGTCTTTCATCGCATTTTCATATACATTTAGACATCTAGATGTACATACGCATTCTCAGCCGACTCCTTGACTAGGTCATAATTCACCATTCTGGACCACATTAATTACATCCTGTTTAACTTATTACATTTTCCCAACTTCCAAATGATCTTAAATGAATTATGGGCTGAACGGAAAGAAAGAAAAGTATAAATAAAAGGGTATTTATTAATTTTGTTTTTTTAAAATATGGGCTGAACGGAATAGTAGCTATCACTCTCTTACTCCTTTGACCCTTGCTTCAATCAATATCAACATTGATAGGTTACGTAGAAATCAACTCTCCTCAATCCGTTATCTCAAACATCTGATGGTATATTAAGCTACTTCAACGATGCTTCAGTGGTGGCTAGTACTATCCAACATATTATGTGATTGGCCGAAAGGAATTGGCTGGGTTCTGTTCTGCTATTATCTCCTCTTCTCTGCAGTTGCTTAATTATGAGACCCTAAAAAGCTGCAACAAAGAACTACAACTTCTGGAAACTTAGCCGGAATAGAAGACCTCACACGAAAGAAGCGGAGGAACATGACCTCTGCCTGCGTACAAGAAGACATGTTGTCAGCCAAAAAATTTATATAAATTCAAAGAGAGCAAAACCAAACAGACAAAGAACGATAAAAACGGAATCGATCATGAGACCATCACATGTGAACTATCCCTCCAACCTAAAAGATTCAAACTTGTTCATTAAAAAAAAATTAGTAAAAACATAAGGCAATTAAGAAAACTCGTATATTCATGATCGTGACCCAGTTTTTTAAGGTTCTGTTTAAGTCTCGTGAGTCGTGATCGACAATTGATTGGAAAATATCAAATTACAATAAATAACTTATGCAAGGAAACCAAGAGAGGGATCGAATTCTTCCTTGGAAAATTTTAATTTGACTATATTTTCTAAGACTATTAGCTTAACAAAACCATTGTTTTAACAAAAAAAAAAAAAAAAAAAAACAAAACAAAACCATTGTATTAAAAGTTACACACACCCACCACACTCTCTACATCTCTTCTTCGATTCTCGAAGCGTGGACTTTACATGTGTCCAGACTGTCCAGCAGGCATTATAGTATAAATTAGTGAAACTTGATAGACAAGGAACTTAATCATTCGCACATGTCCTTGCATTTTATTCTACTCTTTACAAATTTCATATGCGTCAAGCAACATATTTTTAACTAAAAAAAAACATATTCTTGAAACTATTTCCAAAAAAAAATCAGATTTTAATAATATAATCAATCAATGTTCAAGAAAGCGCTAAGTAGATGATATCTTCCACCTAATGCCTAAAATACCTAGTCAGGATCTAGACGATTTTAAGCGATTTTAGAATGTATATATATATATATACTAACTAAACATAATATAACATTATGAATAAAACTATATCTATAACATATTCTTAAAACGAAAAAAAAACATATTCTTGAAAAATCCCCCCCCCCAAAAAAAGACAAAGGATCGTACTTTGTAATATAACCAGCAATCAGTTACATTGTAATATGTTTTGCCTTATATTATTGTAAGCTGACTAATTATGTAAGTAAGTACAATAAAACCTCTATAGATTAATAATTTTGGGACTTTGATATTTTATTAATTTATTCATAAATTAATATTTATCAATTAAAAGAATAAAATTTTAGCATAACATTTATGATCAGATAATTTACCTTGAAATTTAAAAATAAACTATTTTAAACAATCTAAATCACAGAATAGTAATATTTTTAAAAATATAAATCTTGAAATTTTGTTTTGGAAAAATAATATTTAGAAAGAAATTGTTGCAAATTAAATTTGACATTACAAAAATTGATTTGGTGCTGCAATACTAAAGAATTTAGATGAGTTCGCTATCTATAACGTTAGATTATAAAGTTAAAGATGATTGTATTACTGATTTACAGACAATAATATTTTAAAAAATAGTTATAGCATTCAGAACTATTTACAATTTTTCTTCGTTCAAAAACATAACACCAACAAATGTGTAATACATAAGACTTTTTTTTTTATAATGTAAGAAACTTAGAAAAATGTAAGAAATTTCAATTATAAGAAAACAACATATATTTATCTTAGCTATATTATGTATATTCATATAATTATTAATTTATAATATTATTGAGACTATATATTCAATATTCACATAAGAATTTCTAAAAAAAACAATTCTTAGTATCTTATCGAATTTTGCTAATTTTTACAAACTTGGAATCAAAATTTTTTTATTTTTAATAGTATTTATTAATTTATAGAGGGTTTAGTGTATATCATTTGTTAAGAAGTTTTCACTCGAGCTTAAATTTAAATGACCAAATATTAAGTTCCCACAGGGAGAGTTTACATTTTTAGTGTATATACACCTCCATTTACAAAGTGGTTGCAATCCAATATACTTAAACCATGCCGCATGAACCACGGATCTCCATAATCTAGTAGGATCCAAGTGTATGTAGCATAAACCCAAGTGGATCCCACCTTCCTTTCGAGAAAATAAAAATAAAAATTCTGAATCTAGCATAAATCGTTTGACAATCATAAAAATATTATAAATTATTAGTACACTCCATAATCTACTAATCTAGTATAGCTTCCATTCATAGTACTTACCTTGTGTCTCACCTACCATAGTCATAGATATGGAGTTGTGGA
Organism: Cardamine occulta; assembly: GCA_028015245.1. Lineage (NCBI taxonomy): Eukaryota > Viridiplantae > Streptophyta > Magnoliopsida > Brassicales > Brassicaceae > Cardamine > Cardamine occulta. The sequence goes on along the minus strand of CM051386.1, from coordinate 12,240,336 downwards.
TCCCACCTTTGCCCATGTTTCCCATCTCTCATTTAATCGGAACGGACGTTTGGAGATAAATTCATAATTCTGTGGAACCTATAGCTATCATACATCTTTTGAAAATTATAAATATAATTTTACAATAACTTTGGTTTTTTACGTGTTTTTATTGTCTTCTTCTTTTTTTTTTTTTTTGTTAATTACGTGTTTTTATTGTTTTTTCCAAATTTAAAGGGTTGAAAATTTTTGAGTGGAACAAAATTTGAGTTGAATCTTATTTGATGAATAAATTGAACAATTTTCTTTGTATTGAGTTCATTTTTCTAACGTTTTCCATCTTAAATGTTGAAATTTTAAATGAATGTCTCATTCAACCATTTATATGCCTCTAATTGTAAAACCATTGCCACCTTGAATTCAATTGAATGAGTGCATGAGTTGACAAAATACAATTTAGAACTCGTTAACAACGTTCTGAGATAATCTTATATATAATAGATGAAATGAAGTGTTTTCATGGATGACTTATCATCTTCTGGTAATTAAAATATTGAATGTATAAATAATAAAAAGAGTTCTCCTTTATTTAACACCTAGTCATTATTTTGAACTTAATTAACTTAAGAATCATAAATGCATAAATATTGAAATCAATAAAATTTGTATTTAATTTTACAACTCAAACGATATACACCCGAAAACAAAAATGAAGATTTTAAATTTGATTGAATTTTTTTAACTATTTTTATCAACACGATTTTTCATTTACATAATAAATTATTAAGTTATATTTTAAAATATGAAAATGAATTAAAAATAATAAGAAAAATAACATATAAGCAAAATATTAGTTAAATACAAAATATAGTTAAATTTGTTTTCATGTACGTATTTTATAACATAATAATTAATTATCCATAATTACTTTTTAAAAGTATTAATGAAATCAATTTAAATAGATATAACCAACAAAAAAATGAATACAAAATTCTAAGCATATGCACAGATGTAAACCTAGTAAAACTAGCAATTTTTTGTTTTTAGCAATCTTTTTATATAAATAATTCTTCATTTAATTGCATGAAGAAAAAAATTCTTACAAGTTCAGCTGAGGTAGTCAGGTTACAGTGCTTTAAAGCCAAAATAATATAAAATTAGGATGGACCATGTAGTAAATGATTACGAGTGAGTAACTGACCATACCAACCAATCTCTCAACCGACTGATCATTATTAGCTAATTTTATTCAAAATTATCCAACTTGAATAAATCCTTTTTTTTTGTGTGAATCGATTGACGAGACCACGCACTACTATAAATAGAGTACTTCCCTCGTAGATGCATGCAACCTTAAACCCTCAAACACACATCTTCAAAATAGTTGAAAGAAAAAGAAATAAGTTAACATGTTAGAGGCTTATGAATTATTAATTGTGATAGTTTCACTCATAGGTCTTTGGATCTATCAGTGGAGAAATCCGAAAACTAATGGAAAACTACCTCCAGGGTCAATGGGTTTCCCAATCATTGGAGAGACTCTTGAGTTCATGAAGCCTCATGACGTTCTTCAGTTTCCAACATTCGTCAAGGAGAGAGTCCTCAGGTTCTTAATTTTGCTAACTTCTCTACCATGCATTTGCATGTATGTTTAAAATATATACTTTCCTAAATCATAATCCTTACTTAACTTACGTTGTATTTTCCTTGCCATTTTTTATAGATATGGACCAGTATTTAGGACAAGCTTATTTGGAGGCAAAGCTATAATCTCGATGGATGTTGAATTGAATGTGGAGATAGCAAAGGCAAGTCATGTCCCTGGTATCACCAAGAGCATAGCACGGCTATTTGGGAAAAACAACTTGTTTATCCAAAGCAAGGAGTCACATAAACATGTAAGGAACTTGACATTTCAATTGTTAGGTCCTCAAGGTTTAAAATTAAGGATGGTGCAAGACGTCGATCACTTGGCTCGCTCATACATGGAAGAAGGAGCTAGAAACGGCTTCCTTGACGTCAAAGAAACATCAAGCAAGGTAAATAAATCATCCATTTCACGCTATCTATAAATCTTGGCATTATTGCATTCCGCTAGCTCGATTGCTTGATAGATAATTTCATACAATTATACAAACTGTACAGATTTTAATTGAATGTCTTGCAAAGAAAGTAATGGGCGAAATGGAACCAGAGGCAGCGAAAGAACTCACACTTTGTTGGAGATATTTTCCAAGGGACTGGTTTCAATTCTCTTGGAACATTCCTGGGACTGGTGTCTATCAAATGGTGAAGGTACATGTTTTTCAATTCATTTAAACTCTATAGTTTATACCACTATATATATATATATATGTGCATATGATTTGGTTTGAAAATATTTGATCCTGTGATATGTTATGTGACAGGCAAGAAAGCGGATGATGAAGCTAATAAAAGAGACGGTCTTGAAGAAGAGAGCATCAGGAGAAGAGTTTGGAGAGTTTTTCAAGATCATATTTGGAGAAATGGAAGGAAAAGCTGAATCAATGAGCGTAGAGAATGCGATTGAGTACATATATACGTTCTTTTTGATTGCTAACGAAACAACACCAGGGATCCTTGCGGCTATAGTAAAGCTCATAAGCAAACACCCTAAAGTCATGCAAGAGTTGCAAAGAGAGCATGATGGAATTGTTCGAGGTAAGACTGACAAGGAGGCCAGCTTAACATGGGAAGACTACAAATCAATGACTTTCACTATGATGGTGAGTATGAGTCAAAATCAATCCACTCATTGTCAATTAGTTTTGATATATATATATATATATATATAATAGTTCAAACAAATATGGTGTTTTATTTCAGGTGATAAATGAGTCACTTAGGATCACAAGCACCGCGCCGACAGTGCTTAGAATAACTGAGCATGAGTTCAAAGTTGGTGATTACACAATTCCAGCTGGTTGGATCTTCATGGGCTATCCTAGTGTTCATTTCAATCCAGAAAAGTATGATGACCCTTTAGCATTTAATCCATGGCGTTGGAAGGTGATTTTTAATGTTAACTTTTTTTATTCCTATTCTACTGATCAAATTTATAGAGTTTTCTTCAAGAGTATAATAATTAAAATTTTCAGAGAGAAGAGTTGGGGTCAATCCTCTCCAAAACTTACATTCCTTTTGGAGCTGGTTCTAGACTATGTTTAGGAGCTGAGTTTGCTAAGCTTCAAATGGCAATTTTTATCCATCATTTGTTTAGATACAGGTTCATTTTTTACTCATGATTAAAATTTCATTATTTTAACGGCAGTCAAAACTTTATTTTTAACTTACATATTCTACTTATGGTGTGAAGGTGGTCAATGAAGACAGAGATAACAGTACTTCGAAGGTTTATGCTTATGTTTCCAAGTGGATCTGATGTTCAATTCTCTCAAGACACCAAAGTGGAGAACTCCTGGTAGTTATTAAGAGTGGTTAAATTTCTTAAGATTGTTGCTTCAAATCCAATATACTTTGAATATATGTCAAACTGTTCTGATTTCTGCAAATGGACAAATACCATTTTGTAAGAGATCAATGGTGAGTGTGTATATTTCTATTGTATAAGTAATGTACGCTATACGGTTTCTATAACATGGTGTCTTGAATACATCCACATTGTTGCAGTAAAGATAATTTATCGTCTTTATTGCACGTATTGTAGCGTACACTAGGCTTTTACTCTTTCTAATCTACAGGTTCTTTTTCTTTAATCAGGTCAAAAATGTGATTGAAAATTGTGAGTGTTCCTTGCCTCTCAAGTCTTACTCACTTCTCAATCAAAATCCTCTCAAGTCAATCTTTTTGGCCATATAGAATACATCAAACCAAAGTGAGATCCATTGCCTGCCAAAAAAGACAGTCAGATTCGTGATAATAATCGTAATCAATGGACATTAAGTGAAAAAACAGTAAATCTGGTTCTTAATTTCAAATTTTTAAGATTTCTTAGTACATATGATTCTTGTAAGTTATCTACAGCGCAATAAGACAAAGGCATGAAGGAAGAAAGAACAACAAAAAACAGTAAAAGACAAAATGTCAAATAAAACTCTTCTCAATCGAATTCCTAGAGCAAATCAGAGCATATTGGTCAACCTTACCTGCAAATATATATGATTGTAATTTTGTAAACCAGATACAAAGATCTAAATACTCCAGTAATGAAGAATCCACAAAGGAACAGAAAAGGAGAAAGACTAGATAAACAAGTGTAGAAACCATTTTCACTCATACAAATACAATACATCATACCTCAGTACAACTTCAGGTTCACAGGTCAATGATCGGTGCATCACACATATTCCAAGTAAGATCCAATGCCATCAGAAACTGTTGTAAATGAAATTTCAAGAGAGATAAGCATATACACACACACAAAAGAGAAGATTCATTCAAGACATATTACGGTTTAGTAAATCAAGGACATTAAGATGAAGAAAGTGAACATGAACAAAAAGACTGGTTAAACTTTGTAGACCAATAAATCCCAGCAATGTACAACAAGAAAGTAAATACAGTTGTTAATTTCTAATTTCTAAAAATCTCATAGTACATAAGATTCATATAAGAGACACAGGACAGGAAGGTAAAAAGTAAAACAAAGAGGTAGTAAAGCAATCTAGTAAATAATCATGTCATAAACGTGACAACTTTAATAAATCATCTCCAAACTCTAACAAGTTGCATTTATTCTACTTGACAAATCAATGTAATAAACATGAATAACATGATGAATGAAATCAAAGAAATAGAAGACTAATTTCATTCCACTCATGAGACCTTAGAATTGGCTTAAACAGTTGTAAAGATTCTCTTTACATTCTAAAGACTAAATGTCAAATAAAACTCTTCTCAATAGAAATCGCAGAGCTTATCAGTCGACCTTACCTGCAAGTATTTATGATCATAAACCAGAAGCCACTTTAATCTAAAAACAACAATAGAAACTAAGCAACTATAGAAAGATCTAAATAATCCACTATGAGAAATTAATGATGAATCCACAAGAGAAACTGGAAAAAGGAGAAAGACTAAGCAAACAAGTGAGAAACTCAAGTACCTCAGGATAGTAGATGTTGGTGAAAAGCTCTTCATTCCCTGTCATTAACATGACACTGTAAAGATAAGAATCTAGAGGCACTAAAAGAGCCAGTTCTGCCTCATAATAAGTATATAACACAATGCAGAAAAAACTCCAAAACTTGATAACAACTTAGAGGGACAAAAGACAGGGTGCTACACAGACCAAAGCGAAAACCGTAACCAACTTCAGTCATACAAACAGAAATCCAATGCCTGCCAAAAAAAAAGAGTCACAAGAAACTGTTTCAAAATGAAATTTTACAAAGCTTCAGATCGTGATAATATCTCAGAAGGATAAACAAAGACACACATACACACTCAACAGATACATTCAAGACATATTACGATTTTATAATCAAGGATATTAAGATGAAGAAAGTGAAATGAACCAAAAGATTGGTTTACTTTATAGACCAATAAATCCCAGCAATGTACAAGAAATCAATCCACTTCTTAATAACCAGTTTAATACATAAGATTCTTACAAGGTGAAAAAACAAAACAAAAAGGTAGTAAAGGAGTTGATATCAAGCATAGCAATCCTCACGATCTCTCTCGCTCAAGTCACCATCCACTTCCATATTGCTGAACTCCAGAAAATGAGTGGGTCGATGCTCACAGTCATAATACTCCTTGGGGTTTCCGAGTTTCATGCTATATTTCATGTTCAATGTATGTTTCACTCCCATGAAGTTATAGTTCCATGGTCCATTTTCAGGAACCATGTAAAAACCAAGGAACTGGTCACTCAATAGCATTTGAACCCTGTCGTAGTGTGTTGGAAGATAGCCTTGGGGATTGCTGCTTTCGTCCTTGTTAAATCGTCCCCATTCATATCCAGCTTCTGTCAACTTATACGAGGACAAAGAACATGAGCCTGGCGTGAAACTACAAGTCAAGATGATGCATTTTTCTCTGTCCCACTGCTTGTTATTCTCCAGAATATGGGCATGTAAAATAACATCTTGTGGCAACAATTGAGGAAGCTCATTAGGTTGTGTGTGCATCCATCCCAAAGGCTCAAGATCTTTCAAGAAGTCATGCTCAGGAAGAGACGACGGCAAGTGAACTTGCTGGTGAGATCCCCGTTGTGGCACCATCACAACACAGCGAATTTCCTTCACCTGAGGATTATCAAGAGGACTTATACCATACAAATACCCAGCAATCTGAGAACGAAGATCTGCTATGCATATGAACTTCTTCAAGATGTTCTTTGGCATTATGTAGGTGTATCCTGTTTCATTTATGTCGTGTGAGTTCACATAAATGTGGTTGACCCTAAGGTGGAGGTTAGTAGCTGAGACGGCACGGACGCGCCAATCTGTCTTTGACCTGAATGCAGATTGCTCGTAGGGACTAATGGTGGAGACAATGAGTTCATCACCATGAATATTTACTGTCCGTGTTGTGACTGCATTCACATGTCTCACTTCCTTGGCCTGTTTCTCAATCTCAGCTCTTTCCTGCCTTTGCTGAGACAGTGGAGTAATCTCAGCTCCGAGTATAATATCTCTGATCTCTGACTGTGTCAGAGCCGACGTGTTCACATTATTCTTCTTGGCGTAGTCAGAAAGGATGAGATCTTTAAGAGCAACCTCCACCTTTATCCATTGGTCGTTAGTGAAAGTAGGCCAGATGTGATGAATCTCAGTAACAACAGACTTGTCGGGCTTCAATAACATCTTAGCCTTCTCATCGCTGACATGAAGAGCACGAAGGATGAGAATAAGTCTTGAGAAGGCAGTGTATGAAGAAATACTCGTCAACCAATCATCATAGATATTGAAGAGGATCATCTGCGGCTCTGTGGCTTTCAAAATCAGATCACCAAATTTCTCAATCTTAAGACAAGCCTGGAATGGAAGTTGCAGCTCAGTTCCCTTGATAACAATGTTGGGAAAGTCCAGCATGGTTTGCTGAATGGGCTCCATCAATCCTTTACGAGTCACAATAAGTTGTTTTGGTTGTTCTTCAACAGGATGAGACCGCACAAGTGCAGCAACCTCTTCAGCCGTTTTCCATTTTGCTAGCTGACCGAGACGCTTCTGACCAGCCCACACGCTAGTATGCATAACCTTCAGGTATAGCTGCCCAGTTTTTGGATTGAAAATAAAAGCTGCACCATTGATTGGCTTCGTTGTCAAATTTCCTTCAAACGTCCTATGCACTGTCACACGATAGACGTTGGTATCATCTATAAACCATATCATCTGATTGCTGAATATTTCACCATAGTTTTGAGATGACAAATTTGGTTCTGTAGGCTCAGATGAGTATAACTGCAAACCTTTCCTTATCCTCTCTCTCAACACACATAACGACGGATTTGACTTCATAATCTTGTTCATTGCACGAGCAAGAAGAGATTTTGAACTAGGGAACCAATTACCAAAGGCAGAATACACGTTGTATGCCAAATCAATCCCAATAACGACACCTGTTGGAGATGGATAGATAGACATGTTATCTGTTGTATAATCCATGAATTTGGCCCTAGTGTAACGTTCAATATCATGAGAGTCATAATCTCCCCATCGAAGCTGCACATCTATCCAATACTTCTTACTAGCTTTCTGATCAAACAAATCATTCGAGTCAGTCACCAGACTAGGCTTTGACATTGGCCAGTTATTGCCAAACAGAAGTATATCAGCGCAAGAACTATTCATTTTGTAACTTTTCCTTGGATGAATTGTCTCCTTCTGCACAGATTCTATCGCCAACATATCAAACTCTTGGTCCAATACTTGGCAAAGATCCATAACAATACTCTCGTGGATCTTTTGCCACATATGGGCACGGAAAATCTGAATTAAAGATATCTTAAGGGTAGGAATCTTTCCATGCATGAATATGCCAGTAAGATCCAACTGCACTTGGAAACCGACATAAACATTTGCCCGATTGATTGTTGGTGACCACCAGAGCGTGAATCTTCTATTCGGAATCTGGGTCAGACCAGATCTTTGTGCATTTGTCAGCTTCTTATATTTCATTGACTCCTCAAACCCAGATGCCTTCTCCCAGAAAAGACCCTCCCATGTTGGGAAGTTTGTTCCCTTGAATAAAGTGTGTTCAAGAATACCCTCAACACCACCAAGAGCTTGGATGACATCAGTTCGATAATTGTTCAGGTTCCACAACTTCCCATCATGCCTCTGATGAGTCCACCAAAAAGGATTTTGCCTCAGGACTTGGTACTGCTTGAAGTCAGTCCGGATTCTCCAACCTTTATCATATGATAACGTGTGTCTATCCTTCTGAAACAGCGTGTTTATACGAGGAATTCCCCTATCCCAGGAGTCTTCCAAATCCTCAAGTGTAAGGCGTCTATTTTGGGCTTGTGCTTCCTGTCTCTTTAAAGCATACTCTGCCCACACCCGCTGTGAATCAATAAACTCACTTTCCCATGGCTGTATGTAACGGTAAAGATTGGGTATCTTCAGATCCTCTCCTTGACCCATTCCACTCCTAAAGTGGGTAACACCAACGTCTGTTTGTCTGCTGTACCGAATATCACTTTGTGGGATCAGAATATGACTCATTGACAACATTCCAAGCCCACCAAGTTCCTTCGGAGAGTAGAAGATAACCGGAGGAAATCGACTAGGCATCTTTGAGTTCAGCCCAATCTTAATCCTTGTTTGGATTTTACTTTCACTTTTAACCAACAGATCAATGAGCTCAGGCGTATGAAGAGTGGCTTCACGAAAGTAAGTCATGAGACCTATCAGAGTTGTGTTCCATTTATTGGTGATTTTTGTAAATGTGGCTGACCCTGACGACATCAGAATTTGCCTCACACGATTGTCAAATACCTTCATTTGTTCTTCATCAACACGAAGAAAAGCAACTGCAGTTCTCTCTTTAGTCAGTTCATTTTGCAGATTCCAGACACCATCCCCTAGGTTGCTGAAAGCTTCTTGGCTCATCCTGATTTTTGGAAGTATGCAGATTTCAAATCCACACATGCTGAACAGCAGATTAGGATTTTCCTTGCTGTACACAGAGACAAAGCTATTCTCCCATTCAAAAGTTGTAAGGCTCCGAGGAATACGGTTCTTAATTTCCCAGAAAATACTTCTACCAAGATTGACATCATGCTTCATCAACCTCATCCTTGCATTTCTCGGCCAGCACTTCTTGTTGTTGTATCCCACCATGTTCTCATTGTTGGGATCAGGATGCTCTCTAAGATAACGTTGAATAAGATCTCGAGCCTCTTCATGGGTAAATTTGAACATTATGTGCACTTTGTCTATATACCGAGAATATAGTCTTATGGGATGGCGCTTCTCAACTTTTGTATCCCAATAGGTCATAAACTCATTAGGCTTCTGCGGTGGCCCAGCAATCTCACTCGCTCGAGTCAAACCAAGAAGCAAAAGATCCAGCACTAGTCCATAAAACTGAGTAACAAAGGATGAGAACTGAAGTCCCCTAATGAGACCATACGAGTTGGTATGTCTCATATCCTTGTAAGACAGATCCACATTATTCTTGGCAGTCACATAGTCTGCAATATTTGAGTCAACAATCAACCGAAGAAGCTTGTTCAATAATGTGAAATCAACCTTCTCAAACAACTTTTCAAACTTTGTCTGGAGCATCACCACACACTGCCCATCGGCTGTGTCCCATATGCCTTGCAAATTATTGATACCCTGACACCACTTGTAAACCAGAAGCGGTGGCGGCTCCGAGTCTGCAGGCTTAATCCAGTTGGGAAACAAGTGGCGCTTGTCAGCCTCATACCACAAGTATTGATCAAGATAGGCATCTGTAATTTTCTCTAGAGGATCGATTTCATAGACTGGAATCAAATAGCTGTAGAGATCCATAAACTCAATGCCCACTTCTTTGAATTGACGCTGAGTCAATAAGTGTCGTTTAATTCGCACTAGAGTTTCATGAGGGTTGTCATAAGCTTGCTCAATTAGACCAAGCTCTTCTCGCTGTTGCTGATTCAACCTTTCACCTCCACATGATTCTTTCAGTCTCTCAAGGGCAAGGATGAGCAACTTTGTCTCGTGTTTGTACGACAGAGGAGGGAATGGAATTGGTGAAAATTTCCTTGCTTCCAGCCACTCATAGGTAGTTCTATAAGTTGCCACGGCTTCGTCTGAAGTGACAGGTGAACCATCTTTCAGGTAATTGTGCTGTCTTTCCTGTTCTGCCTTTAACCAAAGACGAGTCAACCTTCCAAGATTCTTTCTACAAACTGTCTTATCAACAGTAGCGCCTCTTCTAATCCGCTCACGGTTGTAGTGACTAACATTTGTCCACCAATCAGCCTTATGCTTGACATATCGAAGGATCAAATTCTCAATTGGCAAAGGCAGTCCAGGGACCTTCCACGGGATATTAGCTTTCCAACTACGCCATGCCTCGCTAAGGTGCTGTTGTATTGTCCGCACTTTATTCTGCTTGACACCATTTGGCATGGCATCAACAATATCATGCATGACAGCAGCTCGAAGCTCCAAATCAAAATGGCTTTCGACTCTTTGTTTTGTGACTGTCTTTGCCACTCCTTTTGAATGACGCCCCTCAAATTGACGTCCAAGAAGATTCCCTAACCATCGTTCAAGTAAAGGAACTACTCCACGAAGGAAAAACAACCACACTCTCCACATTGGAGCCCAAAATCCACACCCTGGTCCCTTACCCACAGGACCAGTATTGAAACGGTAGTAAATCAAGTGCTTTAAATCCTTGCACATCCTAATTTGTCTCATCAGTCTGTACTTGTAACGATACATACCTGTCAACTGGCCAACATGGGAGAAAATATATTGCAGGCCATCAGCCAATTGAAAGGCATCAACATTTCCAAGTCGGAATTGGACATTTGCATCAACTACGAGTTTTGTCAGCCGGAGAATCTCGCGACAGAGATGGAAAGCATTCCCAAAAAGTGACTTCTTACGTTCCTTGGTCGTCAAAGTCTTAACTGGCTTGAGATCGAAGTTGTAATCAAGATGCAGGTAGTTCAAACCCTTCCTGTTAATCAACAGATTCAACATATTATACCCCTGCCGACAAACTTGCAGACCCGCTTCAACCCAATCGAGTTCAGTGCTTTGGAAAAACTTTGTACCTGCAAGAGAGCGGAACAAGTGCTTTTTCTTCCGAGCTTTAGGTCGTCTACGATGCAACTCATTCAGCACATGACATTTCAAAAGCTTCTGGTAACTAACCCGAACTTTGACTGGGTATGATGAAGGACAATGCTCCTTGAACCACTCAGACACCAGCGGTATATCTTCTGCCCGCCGCGTCTTCCCAGACCTCATATTGAAAGGTCTTGGCGCAAACAACAATGAAATCCCATCACTTGTAGTGTCAGTGTAAAGCAGGGTGTCTTGTAGCAAAGGTTCCACTTCGTTTGGTAACACAAAGTCATCCTCCTCATCATCATAAACCTTCCTGTCACAAGACGTATTACTTATTGGGTTAATTAACGGATCATAATAAAACGCAGGAAGATCAGGATCCTCTCTCTTAATGTACATAACCATAGGAGTGTGATACGCAGAGAGTTTTACTTTCCTTGGCCGGTTATTGTACAAGTAAGGGAAAGCTACTCTGCCTTCAGTTCGCAGATGAGATCGAGTGATAACCTTGTTAATGTCATTAAACTCGTTCCACTCCTCGTCACCTTTCTCCATATCACGATACAAAGGCTCAAACTTAGGACCACCAGGTATACACATATTCAATGCCTTTGCTGTGATGAAAGATGGCATATCAAACAAGTAGAAATAGTTTCCATCAACCAAATCAGAAAGCAACTGACTTGCAAGCCTATGAAGCGTAGCCATAATCGGAAGCGACAGATTCCACCTCCTGTAGCTTGGACCATTGATCAGATTAGTCTTCACAAGTGGCTTGTGATCATAAAACCAATTGTAAACACAAAAATCCTCTACCTCATCAAGTTCCAGCTGAATCGGCTCTAAAGGATCAACATCCATCAAATTATCAGCATAATCCAGTATAGGCTCCTCATCATCAAACGGCGGAAACCGCATCCTCTTAAAATGTCTACGATCTCTCTTCTCCCTACGCATCATAATCCACATAGTACCCCACTGAGCCATGTAAATTGGTTCAACAACCAATGGAATCTCATTGACAAACGTAATAGCTCCAGTAATGTGATACAACACCTTCACATCTCTCACTTGTTCCCAAGGCATAGGCATATTCTCCAAAAGCTTGAAAACTGCGTGAGGAACAAACTTAAGCGCTCCAAGATAAACACGTTTATCATTACGATACTTCTTCGATGACATATCACCATGTTCTTTGATAATCTTCCTAATATGCTCTGGTGGCATATCTTCTTTCTGAGTTTCCACTAACCCTAGCCTTCTCTTTTCTCCATAACGTTTCGAATTTAATTGATTCCAGATTCTGCTCTTCTCCTTCAATATCGTCTCTGTTTCTTCAGGAGTACGCTTCAATAGAGGATCAAAATTAGCCGGAGCTTGCATCATCGTAGAGTCGTAGAAGAAGAAACCCCAAATCCCGCAAGAATGTCGTGATCTGTGTTACGAATAGGAAATTAGGGTTATTAAAACTTGCTAAGGAATTATAACCGACTTAATCTGACGTCTAAAGTAAAAAAGCTTGGTAAAAAGTTCTTAAAAATTTTAAAACTGGCCGTATTTAACTATTTATAAAGGACAAGAACCGACCTTACTCATGCTCCTAATCGATGTGGGACAATGTAAAATTAAACACGTGTAACTCCTAATTTTAAATTGTTTAATCTCAAATCTTGAAAAAAAAATTTGTAATATTTATTTGTTTCATAAGATAAATCAAAGTTCAGTGATTTCATTATAAGCTTTGATTTTATAAGATAGAAGAATAAAAAAGACACCTTATGAAGGTTGTGCAAAGCTTCAGGGAATGGTAATAAGAGAACACAGAAAGATTCAAACTTTACAAATTGAGTCATGGACTTTACCTGTATTGACAACTGAGTGAAGTGTCCTAAATCAACAAACATAGCTTCAGAGCCTGAACAAACCACAAGGAAATAAAGTTGTGAGCGAAGGGCTTGAAACTCAAGGCAAAAATAAAAACCTTCCTTCTCTTCTTTTGTTTTACCGGTTATGCATAAAAGGATGCCACCAAGAGACATCCAGCCGCGTTTACGAGTTTTCTTGAGGAACTTGTAGACAATGCTTTGTACACATGAGGATTCAAATGGAAGATGTTGTATACACCAATTGTGCTTATGCAGAGAAGCCATGTGAGCACAATTGGAGCAAGTAAAAATCCTAAACGATTTGTTCCATAGTGTTGTAGCAAGAACAAGAGTATCAGTATGGCACCTCCACATCTGCACAATTGCGCGGGTTTAGTTGATTCAGTAACAAGTGAATCAAATATTTAGCAATATGACAAAGAATGTGAGATTCTAAGATTATAAGAAGAATGCATCTACATCAGCCTCACTTATTTTATACATAATTAAGAAGCTTCTTGTAGATCCTACATGGAGTCAACCTAACTTCCAATTAGCCAATTGTACATGTGGACAGAAGACAGACCAAAATACCGACTCTTGTCTCTGTCTCTTCCTTAGGATTACTACTCCAAAAGGTTTCATCTTTTTATCCCTATGTGCTTCATCTTCATCCTCCTCATAGCAAAACACAAGGCACAGATGAACGCATATGCCTCTAATCCACTATCAACAGAACCATTTATTCAAGATCTGCAATTCATACCAACTCTAAACCGCAATCGAACCAGATTCGAACACTAAACCCAGAATGTGAAATATCGAAGCAGAATCGAACCTTAGGACTAGCAATAACACCAGATTCCAACAAATCCAAAACCCTTCACATTGCAAAAATCAAAGCCGATACACTCAGATTCGAACCCATCAAAACTCTTGCAATTGCCGAAACAACACTCTCTTAAGAGGATCTCCAACAAGCCCTCAAAACTTCAAATTTGAGGTTTTCTTCTACTCCAACAGATCCTTTTGAATAGTGAAACGTCAAATTTGAGTTTTGTCTTTTTTTTTTAATTTGCATTCCAATCCCTAGAGTTTATAAATCTCACAAATAGTTCTATTAACTTTAATTATCTCAAATATTTCTTTATAAATTTAATTTTCACATATAAATACAATAAATAACAAATAAAATTAGTTATATAGAATTTTTTTTACATAAAATTAAAAATAAAATTCAAACAACAATACTACAATAATATTACATTAAGAAAATTAAAAACAAATAAAAGTTCAAACTAATTATACATGATAATAATACTCAACGCACCAATACAAAATAAAAAGGCTCATTTATCACTGTGAAATTGTTTGATTGATCATATTTGGGAGTATTATGGAAATAATTTTGTTGAGTAATTTGATTTTTAAATATAATTTTATGTAATGTTGTTATTATATATATATATGTATTTTCATATTTTTATGTATCGTTTTATTTATTATTATTGTTTGTAGTTTTTATGTATGTTTTATATTTATTTATGAAAGTTTTATGATTAAAACTAGTTTTTGTTAATGGTAAGGAGTAGAATGCAAAATTCAACAATTTTAATAAAATATTTGAGGTTTTATTGTTGGAGCACTCTACCCTCAAAACCTCATTTTAAAGATCAGCTCCCCTCAAAATGAGGTTCATTGTTGGAGATGCTCATAATAAACCAAAATCGAATACTAAAAATAACTTTTAGAAATCTCCATTTTTGACTAAAGTTGAACAACTTCACTAGGTTGTTTATTGGGCATTCGTGGGCTTTTTTTTTATGATGTAGTAACTCGTAAGCCATTTGGAAAAGTTATTAGGTCAAAAAAAATTTTGCAAATAAATTATTTCTTCAAAACCACACAAATAAAATACACAGAAATGGTTCACAACTTTACATAACAAACACACAAGAAACTCTTATTAGAAAATGCAACAAAATTAAAAAAAAAAAAAAAAAAAAGCAATCACATAGCTTCACTGATCTCAATTAGAACTCATATGAAGCGTAACAAGCGAAGCATAAGCACCACCAGAGATCTTCATAAGCCTCTCATGTCTTCCTTTCTCAACAATCACACCATTCTTAACAACATCAATCACATCTGCGTTCTTGATTGTACTAAGCCTATAAGTCACCACAACCGTGGTTCGGTTCACCATAACTCTCTCAAAATGCATCTTGAACCACCCTCTTAGATTCAGCATCCAATATACTAGTCGCTTCATCAAGCAAAAGAATTTATGACTATATAAAGTAACAAAATATGAAGTAGATATTTTTTCATGCTGCATAGCGCAGATTACTATCTAGTTTTCATTTATGAAGGGACTCTCTTCCGGTTTGACACATCATCTCTTAATTAAGTTTTTAACAAAAATAATGTTTCATTGTTTGGCATGTAACCATTAACTTGAAACTACTTAACTTGAAAATCATAAATGTATAAAAATTTTAAACAGTTAAATTTACAGTTAATTTAAAAACGTAAAAGTATATATATATATATATATATATATATATTTACCATAAAACTAAGAAGAATATTACTTCTAATTGATTTTTTAACTAATTTCATCAACATAATTTAAGTTTACGTTTACGTAATATATGATTTCATTTTTAAAAATATATAAAAAAGTAAATTAACAAAAAAAAATATAAGCAAAACCTAAGTAAAATATAAAATATAATTCAGTTAGTTTTCATGTATGATTATTATATAATAATTAATTATTCATTATTAGTTTATAAAAATATTAATAAAATTACTTTAAATAGTTATAACCATACAACACTATATACACGAAATTCTCGCGCATATGCGCGGGTATAAATAGTGTTAATAACTTTTGAAAAATCATGTTACTGATTTTCTTGTAATATGTTTCTGTTATAATATATAAATAATATAGGAATGAACAGAGAACTCAAGTATAAATAGAGAGCAACGCCTATACAAATCGTACAACTCGAAACGATAAACTATATAGAAGACAAAAAATGTTAAGAGTTTTATTGGTTATTCCCTGTAATAGTTTCACTGATAGTAGTGAAACTGTGCAATTGGATATACCGCTGGAAAAAACCCTAAATGCAATGGCAAACTTCCTCCGGGAACAATGGGGCTTCCGATCATTGGAGTTTTGAATTCATGACACCTTATGATTTCGATTTAGTGCTTTCACCGTATCTAAAGAAGCGAATATCCAGGAGACTAACACTTTTCTTTTTCCCTTTTTGGTAATTAGATATGCATACTATTAAATAACTCCCGCTTCGTAAATAGTTATATATATGTGTATATATATATATATATATATATATTTGTAATCCAGAAGTTATGGCCTTCGGCCATAATCCCCCTTAGACTCAGCTTCCTTTTCGCGCATTTAACTGCGGATTGGGTGATCAGCTCATGTCGAACGCAGGGCGGAAAACCACTTGTGCAACTTCTTTTACCACTAGACATATTAGTTATATAGTTACTCATTTCAAAGTAAATATGGTTTTATGATTACTTGTCCTATAAATAATGTTCTTGTATATTTTCAGTTTGAATGTTTAAAAGAAAATTATATAGATATATAACTGGGGAGTTTTTCTTGGACACAAGGTTTAATCATTCTTTTTTTTTTTTTAATATGTGTCCTTATGAAACGGATGATGTATTAGGTACTGATATCATTATATCTACAGTAATGATATCATAGAAATATTTATTTATTTGACAAACTATATATATATATATATGCATATCTACATCATTATTACAAATTCATAAATTTTTCTAAAGTTGTTCATACAGTAATCAAGATAAAATGTGTAATGCTAATAATATGGTTAGAACAAATATTAATCAAATAATATATTATTTTAATTATATGAGCCTTAGTAATTTAGAAGTTAAAAATATTACCAAGGTTTTAGTTTATATATTAATAATTTAATCAGGTATGGTTCAAAAATGTTTCGGACAAGTTTATTTGGGGCCAAGGTGATAATCTCGATTGATCCTGAAGTGAATATGGAAATGGCAAAGGCCAACTCACAGTTGGAGAGAACAGTGTGACTTTCTCCAGAGGAAAGAAGTTCATAAATATGTCAGAAACTTGACTTCTAGATTTGTCGGCCCAGAAAACTTAAAAAAAACAGATTGATTCAAGACATTGATTGTTTGACACGCAACTACTTCGAGATCGAGAAGGGAGCTATAAGCAGTTGTTTGGACATAAAAGATACAGCAGCCAAGGTCAATAATCTAAAACACACTTTACTCGTGATTTATGTTCAAAAATCTAAAACACGAATTTAACATCAACGATCTCACTAGTTAAGGTTCCGTATTCAATATATGCTTAGCCTGTCGTAAACCACTTTTAACGGACATTAAACGGACCGTTAATGAGAAAAAAATATGCAAACAAATTATTTCTTCAAACCCAAATAAATAAAAACACACGGAAATGGTTCACATACAAAATCCAAAACACACACAGAAGAAACTCTTATTAGAAAATGCAACAACATTAAAAAAAGCAATCACATATCTTCACTTGATCTCAGTTAGAACTCATATGAAGCGCAACAAGCGAAGCATAAGCACTACCAGAGATCTTTATAAGCCTCTCATGTCTTCCTTTCTCAACAATCACACCATTCTTAACAACAGCAATCACATCAGCGTTCTTGATTGTACTAAGCCTATGAGCCACCACAACCGTGGTTCGGTTCACCATAACTCCCTCAAGTGCATCTTGAACCACCCTCTCAGACTCAGCATCCAATGCACTAGTCGCTTCATCAAGCAAAAGAATCTTTGGATCTTTAAGAATCACACGAGCGATTGCGATTCTCTGTTTCTGACCACCTGATAGTTGAACTCCGCGTTCTCCTACAGATGTATTGTAGCCTTCAGGTAATGAGCTGATGAAGTTGTGAGCATTGGCTGATTTTGCTGCGGTTATGATGTCTTCTTCTGTGAATACTCCGGTTTTGCCATATGCTATGTTTGATCTAATTGTCTCATTGAAGAGAATTGGTTCTTGGCTAACCAAACCGATTTGTTGTCTTAACCAACTCAATTTCAATGTTTGAATCTCGACTTGGTCTAGTAGTATCTTGCCTGAATCTGGATCATAGAATCTCTCAATCATGCTTATCACAGTTGATTTCCCACTCCCGCTCTCCCCAACTAGTGCTACACTCTGCAAAAAACAAAAACAACACATGTAAAACCGGTTAGTGTTCGGTTATGACTAAACCGGGAAATGCTTATGTTTGTTACCTTGCCGGAGGGGATAGTCAAGCACAAGTCTTGAAAAATACGAACATCAGGCCGCGTAGGATAACGGAAATTGACATTTTGGAACTCAATATCGCCCTTGACGTTTGCTAAAGTTATACCTTCATCTAAGCTCGAGTCGATTTTCGATTTACGGTCCAAAATATCGAAAATCGAAGCTGCAGAGTCTTTAGCTTTGCTCATATTAGGTGCCGTTGCACTTGTTTGTGATATTCCTATTGCTGTGACCGTAAGTGCAAAGAAAACCTGAAAACATAGAAACAACTCAAAATCATTAACAAAACACAACACTAAAACCAATCTAAATTGAAATTTTTTTATTTTTTTTTGCTCTTACGTTAAAGAACTCTTTATATGTGGCTACATGATTATCAATCAACATCGAGCCGATGTAGAAACATAAGGCATTGACGCAATAGAGAGCAAAGAATGAGAAACCATAACCCAAACCGCTCACGATGGCTAACCGAACACCTTGGCTCTTCAAGCTCTCACATTTCTTCTCATATAAGTTCATAACTTTTCTTTCCGCGCAAAACGATACAACAGTTCTTATATTGCTAACCGCATCGCTAGCAATCTGACTTGCCTCCTCATACTTCACCTGAAACCAAAATGTAAACCGGATCAACAACTAGAGAATCAAACTAGTCATACAATTAAACCAAAAAAATTGAACATCTTACTTTGGTTTCTTCGGTAAAACCGGATAGAAACTTAGTCTGAATGTATCCTTGGAAGAGTATAATAGGTGCAATAAAAAGAATAACGAAAGCTAATCTCCAACTAGCCACAAACGCTATTACCAAACCAGCAGTAACATTAGTTATACTTCCAACAACCAAACCTAATGCATCACCAACTAGACTTCTCACTGCCGAAGCATCTGTTGACAACCTTGCTCCAATCGCGCCACTAGAAACAAAACAAAAACGTAATGTGACACTAAATTTTATTTTTGGTTCATCAAACAAAACAAAATGGTTAGATTTTTAACTAAAAAATATATCATATAGTACCTGGAATTCGCCGTATTATCGAACCAACTAATCTCTTGCTGTAAGATTTTATCAAACATCATTAATCTAATGCGTTTGATAAGTTTACCTCCAGCAATACCTAAGAAATAGTTTTGAACTGGAACCGCAACGAAATTGACCACACCAAGTAAGATGTAAACGACCATCCAATAACGCGTGTCTTTCTTCAATTGATCATAATCCTCATAGAACATGGTGATGGAGCTTGATAGTAGATAACCAAAGATTGGGTACATTGAGCCATAAACCATTGCAGCTACTGAACCAAGCAACAAAAATGGAATCTCTGTCTTGTTGAGGTGAGCAAGTCTTCTCAACGATACTTTCTTACGTGTTTCATCGGTTTTGTTTCCGTAAGAACTACTCTCATGATATTCCTCGTTGAAGAGCATTCTCAAAGTTTTCTTAATCACCATTGATGAGAACCTACGGCTTTCGATTCGACCCGATGATGTATCAATCTCTAAGCTTGTTTCATTTTTTTCTGATTCTTTGATTCTTGTTCCTTCATTTTTTGATCCTTCTTGTAGACGAACAAGCTGTGAATAAGCTCCTTCTGGATCTTGAATCATCTCCTCGTGAGTTCCTATTGTAACATCATAAACCATTATACCATATTTTCTCATTTCACATATCAAATAAATAATAATAATACACCTACCATATATAAATTTACCATATTACGTTCTTATTATATACCTTTCTCAATGATTTTGCCCTCGTGCACAACGGCTATGGTATTTGCTGTTCTTATGGTGGTCAGCCGGTGAGCCACTACGACGGTGGTTCGGTTAGCCATTAGGTTCACTAAAGCGTCTTGAACAATTTTTTCAGATTCTGCGTCTAACGCGCTTGTAGCTTCATCTAAAAGAAGGATTTTCGGGTTTTTAAGAATTGCCCTAGCGATGGCGATTCTCTGTTTCTGTCCACCAGATAATTGTGTCCCGTGCTCTCCTACCATCGCGTTTAAACCCTATGAAGAAAACCAAGGATTTTCTTGAAATATGAACTCAAATATCTTGTTTTATTTTTCTACTGAAAAAAATTCAAGTACCTCTGGAAAATTTCCAATGAAGTGAGATGCGTTAGCGAGCTTAATCGCGGTTCTAATCTCTTGATCGGTTGCATTTTCTTTGCCATAAGCTATGTTCTCTCTTATAGTAGTAGCGAAGAGTATAGGTTCTTGGCTAACAAGACCAATCTTGCTTCTAATCCATTTCAGTTGAAACTTCTTCAAATCATTGTTGTCTATTAGCACTTCTCCTGATATTGGATCATAGAATCTTTCAATCAAACTAATCACTGTCGACTTCCCGCTACCGCTCTGTCCCACCAAAGCCATAGTTGTGCCGCTCGGTACAAACAAGGAGAAGCCAGCAAAGATCTGAACCTCAGGTCTCGCTGGGTAGTAGAAGTGCACATCTCTCAGCTCGATGTCACCTTTAATCTCTTCTAAGACTAAACCACTCGTATCAGAAGCATCAATCTCTGGACTCCTCTCAATAGTCTTGAACATCTTGAAAGTTGCAGCTTGTCCAGAAGCAAATGCATTAAGACACGGAGATGTCTCTCCCAATGACCTAAGAAATGAAATATGTATAATAGTTAGGGTTTTTTTTTAATTAGTTGTACGAGATTGCTTTTACGACAAGTAATCATCAAGTATATACGTACATTCCTCCCGTAAGAACCGCGAAAATCACGTTCACAACTTGGCCAGCATTGTAACCTTTCTCCATTATCAGCTTAGCACCGAACCAAACCGCAAAACCATAGCTACTGAAGATCACAAACAACATCATCCCTTCACCTATACCCGAGATTAGCCCTAGTTTAACTGTAGTCTTGTAGGCAATATCAAGCTTTCCTTTGTATTTTTCTATAGCTTGTTTCTCTCCAGTGAACGCTACCACCTAACAAAAATCCAATCTCTTAAAATTCTGTCAAAAAAAAGATTAAAATACGAAAACTTTCAGTTATTAACTTACTGTTCTAATGCCCCCTATGGCCTGGTCTACCACGTTTCCAGCTTCACCATAAGCGAGTTGTGAACCTTGAGAAATTTTGGAAGTGGTTTGAGCCATTATTGCTCCTACGGCCACGATCAGAGGGATACACATCAGAAGAATCAAAGTGAGCTCCCAACCCCTACTGAAAGCAACCACGAATCCACCAAAGAAGGTTGATACTAGCTGTATAAATTTCCCGACCTGGATAGTAAAAATCATTTCAGTATATATATTTTCATTGAGAATGTAAAACTCAAAACTAAATTAACCTTTTCTCCCATGGCATCTTGAATCAAAATGGTATCTCCAGACATTCTTCCAATGACTTCTCCTGTGTTTGTCTCGGTGTCAAAGAAGGCAATGTCTTGTCTTAATATGGTTTTAAGGTATAGATTGCGAATTCTAGTGGATTGACGCTCTCCAGCGATGATCCAACATGAAACCTCTGCACGAGAACAAAAAAAAGATAGGTTAACTTGGACTGTACGTTAAGGTAAATTTGAAGGGAGAAAATTAAAAGAAGTGTGGGGCTTACGCAGAAAGGAGAAGACACATGCATATATCGCAAGGTAAAAAATCTTCAGTGCAATCTGAAACATTAAAAATATATAACATAAGAGGAAGTCATGGCTAAAAATTAGTATTTGGCCACTTAACTCTGCTTCAATCTAGTGAAAAAAAAAGGTATGTGTTCACATATAAAATCATTAAACTAAACGTAAATGTGAAAAAAAGAGAGAGAAATATGAAACGATGAAAATGAGAATTAGAATGTAAGAAAACTAAATAAAAATTGACAATAATTTAAAGGAAAAAAAATGATATGACTGGAAGGAAATGTAAAACAAGGCAAGTCTTTATAAGAAAATATTTGAAAATAGCATGAAGAACAAGTTTAGATATATTCCTTGTAAAGAAATGTATCTTCATTAGTAAAATGGAAAAAAAAGTGAACATAATTAATAAAAAAAGGAAAGAAAAAAAAACACAAAAAATTAAAACAAAGAAATGTAATATACTTAAAAAATCAAATTGATGTTAAAAGTATCTTAAAGACTTAAACAACCAAATTTAATTTTGATTTATCTTGCTAGAATTTAAATACATTGAACATCTAAGTACATGAATATGATCAAAACTGTTTTTCTTTTAACTCGGAAATTACAGATTTTTTACCCATAATCTTTTATGGAATCCATCATTCATAGATAATACCGTGTTTAAGACATAATTCTCTCTTTCAAAATAAAGTTTGAACTAGTGACATAATTATATTTGTCCTCATGATGATCATCAACAATTTGATAAATATATAGTTTCTGAGAATTGAACTTAAATCCAGTGACAATTAGGATGAGATCTAGCCTCAAACGATACATGAATAAAAGCTGGCCAACTTCGATCCATTACTTCAACTCATTAAGAACCTAATATGAACAAACACAAATTAAGATCTAGGTATACATACCTTTGACACTACTTGATACAAGTCCATGGACAAAAATGCGTTGATGAGGTGGCCGAATATTAGAGTCATAAGTGGGGTTGTCAAGCCATTGGCTACGCCGGAGATCGTCCCGACGATCATCAAAACTAAGTCTTTTCGATCAGCAAACGAGAAAAGCTTGTAAAATGGCACTTTATCATTCTTCTTGATTTTCTCTCCCTCCATTGGTTCTCTTTCACCTTCCTTCAAGATTTTTACCTTTATTTCCTCCATAATTTTTCTCAGAAAAAGAAAACAAGAATTTACAAATATTTTGTAGAAGGGTGTTTTTTTTCTTTTCAATCGGAAGTATCACTGATTGAAAGACCAGCCTTGGCATTTATATAGTCATAGATTAGTCATAAATGGTTATTTTTTATTTTGAAGAAAACTTATAACTTCCTCACATATATACAGCCAGGTTAGAGATAATTTTACCAAAGTATACATCAACTAGAAGAATACTAGTGGGGTCAATTGTTATATTTTCTTTAAAGGGTTTATGAATTATAGTTGGACAGTTATCCAAAAACAATTTTAGTTGTGGAAAACTTTTTTTTATAAGTTTTATGAGGTTTACCAGAGCGTATAAATGTATAATGATATCCTTTTTCTTCAAGTTTTTTTTTACTTTCCTTTCAATTTTCATATCTATTGGTTAAATTCATTTTTTTTATATAGAAGTAAACTGTTTTTAGGAATTATTTTAAAATTTTATCATTTAGTTTTGTGATAGCACCATATTTGGTTTTTGTTATTAAAATTTAATCAATAGTTTCAATTTGATACATGTTCTAATTTCATTGGTAAATTTCATGGAAAAATTCTTCAAATTTTTGTCTATATGGTATTTTCAACTAATTTATTCAAAAAGAAGGTATTGTTAACACTTATGGTATATAACAGCCTCTCTTTCCCATAGTTTTTTTTTGTTAATGGGTATAACTTTCCCATAGTTAGAAAATAAGTTATAGAAAACACCAGGTGTAGTTTTGATTTATTTATTTTAAATTACAAAAAATATACAAAACATACTATGAATTATAAGATGATTGCTTTACAGGCTGTTTAACGATTTAAAAATAGATATCTAAAGATGTAAGATATTAAGAAGTGATAAGGGAAAAACAAATTACTTTTTTGCATTAACATGTAATATATGGATAATGACACAGCAACACAATAGCACAAACCACTAGATTATAAGTCTAATCCAATAACTTGGTTTTAAAAAAAAATTGAAATCATCATATATATAAAAAAGAAATTTACTTCTAAGAATATGATGACAATATTAAAATAAGTGTTAAGAACAAGAAAGGAAAAAAAGACACAAATAACAACATATGAAATAGAAAGAGAGACATGATATAGTCAACAAATTTGTACTCTATTAGTGTTGTACTGTATGTAACAACATGGAAGTTATACATACAATCAACAAAATTATGCTCTTCTTTGTGTTCCCTGAAGAATAAGATCCATGAATCGCCATATTCAGAACAACAACGTTCTACAACTTGAGTTTTACTACCACACAGCTATGCTTGTTCCTTTAACAACTTTGGCCCTGACCACAACACACAAATTGTCCCCTTTTACACCAAGAGGATATAAAAGGACGATGTGTACATGAAGCACACGTACTCCTATATGTAGCTGTTTCACGTCTCGTAAACGTTTTCTGGAGAGGGTCGCCACGGGAACGGCTCAAAATGTTTTGGATAAGGTAGACGAAAACATTTGGATATGCATGGAAACTTTTCAAAACGCTTCGAACAAAAATGGTATCCTCAATCTATAAATATGTTATGTTTTGTAAACAAGAGAAAGATGTGTGGGAAAGTTGATCTTATTCATTCATCAGACTCAAACCTTTATACAGACTCTACCACCGATCTCCATTCAATACAAATGTATCATAATATTCTACTTAATATAAACATTAACTTCTCAATATAAACAATATCATATTCATGATATATGCATGATACATGATATCCTAGTACTCCCCCTCAAGTTGGAGTATGCAAATTTGTAGCTCCTAACTTGGCCAACAAGTAGTTAAAACTGGATGTCCCCAACGCCTTTTTCATGATGTCTGCAAATTTCTCAGTTGTACGAACATATCTTGTCGCAATGAGCTTAGCCTTCACTGCATCTCTGACATTATGACAATCATATTTTATATGTTTAGTTCTCTCATGGAAGACGGGATTCACAGCAATGTGTATTGCAGCTTGGCTATCACAAAACATGTTCATTGGCGCTTTATGCTCAACTCCAAAATCAGCCAACAGCCGCTTGATCCACTTTAACTCACGCAAACAAGCAGGCATTGCTCTGTATTCAGCTTCAACTGAAGAATGCGAGACTGTATCCTGCTTTTTAGTCTTCCAAGAAATAGGTGACGCGCCGAGTAACACCACAAATGTTGACAAGGACCTCCGTGTGAGCGAACATGCATTATAATCTTAATCACAAAATTCTTGTATCTTCAAATCACAATCACATTTCAGCATTATATCTTGTCCCGGCACACCTTTCAAATACTTCAAAATCCGTATCACTGCATCCCAGTGTGCCTCTCTCGGTTTGTGAGTAACCTGAGACAAAACATGAACATCATACGCTAACTCCGGACGTGTGATGACCAGATAAACCAAACGCCCAACCACTGGTCGAAACTGAACTGGATTTGTGTAGAAAAGTCCATCATCTGCAAGAAGATTGTGATGTTGTTCCAGGGGAGTTGAAACTGGCTTACATCCTAGTAGCCCAGCCTCTGCAATAATATCAAGTGCATACTTTCTTTGAGAAAGAAACATATCTGACTCTCCTTTTGCTACCTCGATGCCCAGAAAATATTTAAGCTTATCCAAATCCTTCATTTTAAAACACTCACTAAGATAAGCTTTAAACTTATTCATCATGGGCAAATCATTCTCGGCCAACACTAAATCGTCCACATATATCAGCACATGCAAGCTTTTATCCCCTTTAATGTAAGTGAAAAGAGAATAATCAGAGTAAGATTGCTTAAAACCGAATCCTGTAAGTGTCGTGGTAAGCTTGTCGAACCAACACCGTGGAGCCTGCTTTAAACCGTACAAAGACTTCCTTAGCCGACACACTTTATTAGGTTCATTAGTGTGAAACCCCGAGGGCAATTTCATATAGACTTCTTCTTCTAAGTCAGCATGAAGAAATGCATTGTTCACATCCATTTGGTAAACTTCCCAGTCCTTTGCAACTGCAACTTCTAGCAAACCTCTTACCGTAGTCATTTTGGCCACGGGTGCAAATGTCTCATCATAATCTTCACCCTCAACCTGGTGATTACCAAGGCAAACCAGCCTGGCTTTATATCTCTCTACGGTCCCATCGGCATTGAACTTGATTTTAAACACCCATTGACTCCCAATACCGTTTTCCCTTTCGGCAATATCGTTAAATCACATGTGCTCTGCAACTCAAGAGCCCCAATCTCTCCAGACATTGCTTTATTCTACCTCTTATCATGAATAGCCTCCTTATAATTTCGAGGTTCTACTCCAGCATAAGACACTGCAGCTAGAAACACTTGGTGTTTTTCCGAGAAAATAGCATAAGTCACATATCCTTTTATAGGGTACACACTCTTACCTGGGACCATAGTCGACAGAGCCTCTGAATCAGAGCGATGAACAGGTATGGAAGTGGTACTTTTATCAGGAAGAACACTCGAGTTGTATGTTACATAGTCACAAAGTCGTACTGAAGGTATTGACACTCGTTTGCCAAGCCCAGCAGGTTCTGTTTCCCGCAGAGAATCTTTAGTTACCGGAACTACAACTGCAGTCGTTTGACCACGAGGAACTCCACTCAACTCTGTCTCTGTCCGCAACAACTCTGTTTTATCAGTGGGTCTCATCACATCTGCTTCATCATGTTGCTCTGCCTCTGTGTGCAACAACTCTGTTTTATCAGTGGATCTCATCACATCAGCTTCGTCATATTGCCCAACTTCTGGTTCAACCACTACAGGTTCTGTTTCTCGCGGTTGAGCTAAAGTCTGTGCTACGGTATCTTCACCGTTAGTCACGAGATGAACTTTTTCGTCAACATGACTTCTTCCCCTTTCTATCAAAGTCGGTTCATCAAACACAAATTCCGGATTCACCGTTGATGGCTGAAGTAAATCTTCTTCTGTGTGTTTTATGCTGTCAAATGGATAAATAACCTCATCAAACACCACATCTCGTGAGACAAAGAACTCGTTTGTCACAATATCATAAAGCTTACATCCCTGTTTTCCAAAGAGGTAACCCATAAAAACACATTTCTTATTCTGTTCACTGAACTTGTCCTTGTCTTGGGAACTCTTATGCGCAAAACATAAACACCCACAAGTTTTGATGTTTTCATACGAAGGTGGCTTTCCATATAAGCATTCGTAGGGAGTTTTACCTTGTAGTAGTTTTGATGGTGTCCGATTGATGACATGTACAGCCGTTAAAACACATTTTCCCCATAAATGAACCGGAAGATTGGCTTGAAACATAAGAGACCGAGACACATTTAAGATGTGACAATGTTTTTTTTTACTCTTCCGTTTTGTTGAGGTGTCGCAACACACGAAGTTTGATTAGTGATTCCATTTTCGACAAAATATTTTGTCAAACTCATGAACTCTGTCCCATTGTCGCTTCAAATTGTTTTAACCAGTTTTCCAAACTGTCGCTGAATCAAGTTACACAAATTTGACAAAATCGTCTTAACTTCATTTTTCTCAAGTAGTAATTGTATCCACACTGTTCTCGAATAATCGTCAATAATGGTGAGAAAGTAAACAGCACCACAAGAAGATGGTACTCGATATGGCCTCCACAAATCATAATGCAACAGATCAAAAGAAGAAGGCGCTTTATTAGAACTATCAATAAACACCTCACGGGTTTGTTTTGATTTGAAACAAATTTCATACCCTCT
Organism: Cardamine occulta; assembly: GCA_028015245.1. NCBI lineage: Eukaryota > Viridiplantae > Streptophyta > Magnoliopsida > Brassicales > Brassicaceae > Cardamine > Cardamine occulta. Next base: position 12,212,409 of record CM051386.1, on the reverse strand, counting down.
AAATCTGTCGGGAATGTTTTTAACACCAGCAACAAAAGGTAAAAATCCTAAAACTCCATAAGCGGGATGCCCTAAACGCCTATGCTGTAAATTCTGATCTTCATAAGCTTTTACTCGGAGACCCCTCTTAACTGTGACATCCCGATAAAAGTACACTTCGTCTCATTCTTCACCTGCTCCAATCAGGATCCTCGTAAAACGGTCATATAATATACAAAATGTGTCAGTAAACACAGCCATACAACATGTTTTCAGCAACTTCGCAACAGACAACAGAGTACAGTTGAGATTAGGAACATAAAGAACATTCAACAACACTAGCTTGTCTGATAATTTTAGATTGCCACTTTGTGTAGCCATGACTTGACTTACATCCGCAAAGCTCACAGGACAAGAAATTATTTGTTGGGTTTCAGACAATAAATTCACATCACCAGGCATGTGATTTGAAGCCCTAGTGTCAAGAATTACCTCACCGGTCTGCACCTTACCGTTTAGTTTATCGGGAACAGGCTTGGGTTTCTGCTGCTCCAGAAGTACCGCCAAAGAAGCCCATTGCTCAGTGATGAGGTTTGGTCCTACTGTAGTCGGCACAACTTGTGTGGCACTATGATGCATGGGGACGGCAATATGGACTACGTTCCCGTACCGGGGACGTTTCGGAGATGGGGACGTCGGCGGGACGGCACGGAAACGTCCCCAAAATGTTTCTGCAAATCGGGGACGGTGAGGCGGTGATGGGGATGGTGAGGCAGTGATGGGGACGGCGTAACCGAAACGTTTCGGTAAAAACCATGTATTGTAATGTATTTTTTGATGTATTTAAAACATGTATTTCTAATTTATTTATTAAAATAGAACAGAATTAAAACTTTTCACCTTCTAAATTGATCAAAATTCTTCTCGTCAATTTCTACGAATCATCCTCGTCAATCGGCGATGCGTAATAAATTCAATTTCCGCTTCGTCTAAAAGTGTAGAATTTGAGATAAGAATCAGTGAATCAGTCAAACTCTTCTGGTAACTGTCTCGTTGAATCTCTTCAGTCTTCACAATGCTTTGATTTTCTTTGTGTAGAATTTGAGATCAGTTAGTTTCTGGAAAATTCTAGGTTTTTTTTTGTTAATCATTGTTAATTTTTGAAGTAATTACTTATTTGGTTCTAATTAGTAATATTGCAGAATGGGGAAAAGAGATAACTAAAATAAATTATTTGGTTCTAATTCGTAATATTGCAGAATTAAACTGTTGGATCTTTTAAGTAACAAAACTTTGGGGATTTGATTGCAAATAGTAGAATAGTTACAGTATTTGATAATATTTTATTTTTGTTTTTCCACTGTCGATTGTATTTGATGGTGCAACTTTATGCATGTGTATGTGTTTTATGGAATCTTCTCTTTTAGAATCTGATTGTTAAGAACGTGACCAAATATAATATGGCAACAATCTACGTCTTTTATCAAGGAACTCCAATGAATATAAAGATGAAAGGACCAAGATATGGGATGTTGGTGGCGATACATTTAATTCTATGGGAGATGTGGGAATTTTGGAGTTTGCGGATCTTTCACTAGATGAGCCGGATTTAGAAAGCGTGTTGATCATTGATTAGATTATTTTATAGTTTGCTTTTAAATTAAACTAAAGGGTTTTTATTTTTATGTTGTGACTAATGACTATCTTTCTTTCTTAAACTTATGGATATTTTTCTTATATTATTGTTGTCGTACTCATGCCGTACCCGTTTCTTAAAAATTTTGAATTTCCCGTTTCCAGTCTCCGTGCCGTCCCCGTATCCGTCTCGGTGCAACCTAGGTGTGGCATTAGACCGAGGAGCTCCAAATCATCATCGTCCTCTGCCTCTTCCATGTCCCCGATCTCCTCTTCCTGGACTGCATTCATTGTACCATTCTGGGTACCCGATTAGTTGCCAACAGTCACGTTTGTCGTAACCAGTCTTGCCACAATTAGAACAAGCGATCGATGCACGACTGCGTGTTGCTGCGGCGACAATAACACCATCAGTATTCTCACTCATGTTTCCACCGATCATCTCCGACCGAACCATAAACCCCACTGCATCTTGCCTACTCTCCACTCTTGACGTGTTTAAACGTTTTTCTTCACGTACCACTCGCTGGTACACTGAATCGATGTCAGGTAGTGGATCAAGACCAATGATATTGGTACACACATGTCCAAACCTTGATTCATCAAGTCCCATTAGGAATTGATGAACTCGTTCCTCCTCAATGTCAAGTGTGATCTGATCTGATGCTCCACAAGTACAGCTCGATCGGTGGTGGTTTGTAATTTGCTAATTCATCCCACTTCAGAGACAGCCTTCCAAAATACTTCATTACTGTCGATCCATTCTGCCAACACCCTTAAATCTCAGATCGGAGCTGATACGCACCTTTATACAGACTCTACCACCGACCTCCATTCAATACAAACGTATCATAATATTCTACTCAATATACACATTAACTTCTCAATATACACAATATCATATTCATGATATATGCATGATACGGGATATCCTAATATGTTTTTTTCAAAAGAAACAAAAAAAGAAGATAAAATTCTTTGATTATTGATAATTGATTAGTTTGTTTTGTCATTTAAAAAAAAACTAACATTTGAATTGTAATGTTATGATTTACGTGTAACTTTCTTTCTACTTAACTTATGGATATTTTTTTATATTGTTATCGTCGTATTCATGCAAGTACCCGTTTATTTAAGATTTTGATTTGGTCATTTTCCGTTTCCGTCTTGTCTCTGTTTAATTTGTCTCGGTATCGATTTCGGTGCTACCTATACAAGTCGTGAATATCTCTCCATCTCCGTTTGGAAGTGATAGAATCTCAGAAATAGAGTAGTACTACCTTAGTCTACCTATAGTGTGGAGAAAGTGATGACGAGAGTGAAAAGCTTTCTCATAAATTTGACTGAAAACTACAAAAGGTATCTCTTTTTTTTGAGGGTCAACAAGAAAATAGAATATATTCACTTCATTTATTGTGATGCATATGACAGTTCCAACATCTCAAGAACCTTCTGACTCTCTTTGCGGTCAAACTGCAGTGGACTTGGTTTGATAGCTCTGAATTTGGAGCTTTCCTTAGGTCTGGTTGGAGCTTATTCTCAGGTATCTTATAGAAGCAATGTGGCCTCACCTTCAATGAGCTTCCATGGTGATGATGGAGCATCATAGTAACTTTCCCTTTCTCCTTTTGATCTGTGTCTCGTGGAAGAATCTTTGTCTTTCGACCCCATGAAAAAACGAATAACAAGACACAGGGACACTCAACGAGGATCTTTGTCTCTTTTTTTCCCCTTTTTTTTACAACTTACTTCTATGTTTTATTCTATTTCAGGATCAACTTGTGATCTTTTTTTTTTTTTTTTTTGGTTTTAATCAACTTGTGATCTTCCATGACTTAGCAAGTTTTTTGGTTTCATATAGTTACGGTTCTTGAACAAATGGACTTGAAGCAGTGGTTAATAATCAATGCTAAGAACGCCACAAGACCACTAGTTCTTGGTCAAAAAAAAGGATTGGGACTCACGGGCTTAGGTTTAGCATATTAGACATGGCTACTAGCTAAAGTTGTCTTTACCATTGAAAATTTTACCATGCTTTTTCTATCATAATGGTTCGTTCTAAGTACAATGTGCAACACATATATAGATAGCTAAAAGAAAATGTAAATGTATATGGTTTTGCAACTTTCTTTTGCATAGACTTTCTTTAACGACGAAGATGACTCTTAATCAATGTTAATGTCTTAAGTTAATGAACCTCTTAAACGTAATCAAATCAGACAACAAAAAAGAACCCCAAGAACGAAATTTTTGTAGATTGCTTTCAAAGAAAAGGCCCTTTTTGGAGAGAAAAAAGCCCAAACATTTAGGGCCCATTAGTATTAGAATCTATACTAAACAAAATTTTGACGAAACGTATCTAAAAGAGAAGTTTGGCGGATGGAAAAAGGAAAAGATAATTCCAAAGATATATATAGGATATAAAAAAAAAGGTGTGAAAAAAAAAAAAAAATCAGAAAGCTAAAGAAGCGATGGAAGAAAACAAGACAATGACGACGGAGACGAACGAGAAACTGATCAGCTCCTTCCTCGAGATCACATCTTCATCAAGAGAAGAAGCTTTATTCTTCCTTGAAAGTCACCGTTGGGATCTAGACTCTGCCGTCTCCACCTTCCTCGACAATGATGCTTCCACCGCCGCCGCCGTACCAACTGCTCCAAACCCTACTGGACCACCACCACCTCCTTCTTCAATTGCCGTTGCAGAATCTCCTTCTTCTGATTACTCTCCCTCTGAAACCTCTCCTTCTCGATCACGATCTCCTTCGCCGCCTTCTCGTGCTGCGCCTTACAGTCTCCGATCGAATAAGGAAGGAGATCATCCTTCGGGAAGTCGAAGCTCTAGGAACCGTCAACACGCTGGTAATATCCGTACGTTCGCCGATCTGAATCGTTCACCTGCTGGTGGTGCTGATAGTGATTCCGATGAAGCGAATGAGTATTATACTGGCGGCGAGAAGAGGTAATTGTATAGTCATCCTTCATTAGCAGATCTAATCATTGAATTAGGAATTACAGAGTTTTTTGTTGGATTTGTGTATTGTGTTTTAGTGGAATGATGGTACAAGATCCTAAGAAAGTTAAAGATGTTGATGCAATTTTCAATCAAGCTAGACCGTCAGCTGTAGAGAGACCTGTTGAACCATCAGGATCAGGTTCGAGAAGTTTCACTGGAGCTGCACGATTGTTATCTGGTGATACTGTTTCTTCTTCTCCACAGCAACAGCAAGACCAGCCTCAACGAGTTATGCACACCATCACTTTCTGGAGGAATGGTTTCACTGTTGATGATGGTCCGTTGAGGAGATTTGATGATCCCGAAAACGCAACCTTTATGGAGGTAATATTTGAATCTTTCTCCCATTCAATGTTATTGTCTCGTTCTTGATTTTGTTGGATATACTCTAGGAAACCTTATTATATATGCTATTTTTGCAGAGCATTGCAAGATCAGAGTGTCCTCGTGAACTTGAACCAGCGGATAGGAGTATCCGTGTTCATGTCGACCTAGTCAGGCGTGAAGAAGATTTCAAAGTAAGTCTCACTCCCTTCTCTTAGTAATACTCTAGCTATAACTTATTCTTTGGATAAGCCACTTGGTTTGGATTTTGCGACTACATTGTTCAATTATTCTTTGTTTGTATCTTTTGACAAACAGGAACCGCCAAAGCCCAAAAATCCATTTCAAGGTGTAGGAAGAACCTTAGGAGCCAGCGGATCCGGATCAAGTTCTGCAGCTGTAGAACCATCTGCCGCCCCAATGAACACAGCACCCACACCAACAAGAGGGCTAGTTGTAGATCAAACAGCACCAACTACCTCGGTGCAACTCAGATTGGCAGATGGCACACGCCTTGTATCCAGATTCAATAGCCACCACACCGTTAGAGACGTGCGTGGGTTCATCGACGCTTCAAGACCCGGTGGCTCTAAAGAGTACCAGTTACTAACCATGCGGTTCCCTCCAAAACAATTGACAGACTTGGACCAAACCATCGAGCAAGCTGGTATTGCTAACTCGGTCGTCATCCAGAAATTCTAACTCACGTCTCTCTCTCTTTTTTTTTATTGGGGGCTTTGAAGTGTTTTTGAACCTTATCGCTGACTCAACTATTTGGTCAACGCTCCTAGGCTTTTGGATATTTTTTTGAGATTCATTCATCAATCTCTTTTTGTTTTCAGATTCAGTCACTATTTAGCGTTTGAATAATTAGTTATTTCTTCGTTTATATATTATAGCTAACGAGACTCAACCACCGTAGACAGAATAATCAATTTTTTTTTTAATCCAAATAGCAATTTCTTAATATTATTAGTTTGGGGACTCGTGAATTTACGAATTGACCAGTTACTTCTTGAACTCCACACACATATCTCCCATACACGCTCCCCTAAAATCAAGGACATAAAGGTAAAATTGATCTACCTGCCCATCTGTCGTTTCCCTGGTTTGTTCTTTTTTGTGGAGTAATTATTTTAATTTAATTTCGTTTTTTATTTTATTTTCTTAATTGTCTGTTATTATTCGAAATCCGAAGAAAGCCAGAGGTATTGAGATTTACAGTGAAAAATCTACAGAAGGAGAGATAGCGAAGGGACAATTATTAGAAAAAAAATCCTAAATCCTACTTTTGTTTCATTACAACCTTAAATCTTTCTATTGTGTTCTGTATCTTCTCAGATTTTCTCTTTGCTGGAGCTTCGTTGCCTTTACCCTTTTACTCTTTTCCTGTGTTCTCTTTTCCAGAAAAAAGGAGCTGTTTTTTTTCTTACAGGGTTTATCACAACAAAAAATCCTTCTTTGCTGAAAGCTCACCATTTTCTTAGGGTTTCTTTTGATTTTCATTCATCTCCTATTCTCCAGTGCCCAGATCTCTTGTAAGTTGTTTCTTCTTCATCTCTTATCTCTCTTCCAAGCACTTGTTTTTAAGCTTAATCTTCCATTTCTATTTACAAATTTGTGCTTCCGATTTTTGAATTTGAATTTTCTTCTACATGGGCTGTTCAATGATTAGGGTTTTAACTGGTGATGTATTCAGCTAATTTGAGCTGTGATAAGCTTTGATTTTAGGGGTTTATTACCCATTTTGAGGGCTTTATCTAGGGTTTGTGTAAATATGATCAAGCAGATATTTGGGAAATTACCCAGAAAGCCTTCGAAATCATCTCATAATGATCCAAATCCAAACGGAGAAGGTGGTGTTCATTCATATTACATCCCTAATTCGAGTACTAGTATCTCTAAGCCTTCTTCGAAATCACCAGTTAATGGGACTATTGCTCCTTCTTCTTCAACGAGCTCTAACAGAACCACCAATCAAGTTAATGGGGTTTATGAAGGTTTGCCAAGCTTTAGAGATGTTCCTAGCTCCGAAAAACCTAATCTTTTCATCAAGAAATTGAGTTTGTGCTGTGTTGTGTTCGACTTTAATGATCCGTCGAAGAATTTGAAAGAGAAAGAGATAAAGAGACAGACTTTGCTAGAGCTTGTTGATTATATTGCAACGGTTTCTGCAAAGTTGAGTGATGCTGTGATGCAAGAGATTGCAAAAGTTGCTGTGGTTAATCTCTTCAGAACGTTTCCTTCTGCGAATCACGAGAGTAAAGTACTTGAAACGCTTGATGTGGATGATGAAGAACCTGCGCTTGAGCCTGCTTGGCCTCATCTTCAAGTTGTCTATGAGCTTCTCCTTAGATTTGTGGCCTCACCTATGACTGATGCTAAGCTTGCTAAGAGATATATCGATCATTCGTTTGTTTTGAAGCTCTTGGATTTGTTTGACTCTGAAGATCAAAGAGAGAGGGAATATCTAAAGACAATTCTGCATCGGATATACGGGAAGTTCATGGTGCACCGACCTTTTATCAGAAAGGCGATTAACAATATCTTCTACAGATTCATTTTCGAAACTGAAAAGCATAATGGCATCGCGGAGTTGCTTGAGATTTTAGGAAGTATAATCAACGGTTTCGCTTTGCCGTTGAAAGAAGAGCATAAGCTTTTCCTAGTACGAGCCTTGATTCCACTTCACAGACCTAAATGTGCTTCGGCCTATCATCAACAGCTTTCATATTGCATTATTCAGTTTGTAGAGAAAGACTTCAAGCTTGCTGATACCGTCATTAGAGGCCTTCTAAAGTATTGGCCTGTAACTAACAGTTCTAAGGAAGTTATGTTCCTTGGGGAGTTGGAAGAAGTTTTGGAAGCAACTCAAGCGGATGAGTTTCAGCGATGTATGGTTCCTTTATTCCGTCAAATCTCCCGATGCCTCAACAGTTCACATTTTCAGGTGCGGTTCTCGGTTTGTTACTGTGTTAAAATACTGCTAAGTTAGTTGTTAGATGAGATCCAATGTTACTTCTTTTGTCAGGTGGCTGAAAGAGCATTATTTCTGTGGAACAACGATCACATAAGAAACTTGATTACTCAAAACCATAAAGTGATAATGCCAATCGTGTTCCCGGCTATGGAGAGAAACACAAGGGACCATTGGAACCAAGCGGTTCAGAGTCTGACTTTGAATGTGAGAAAGGTATTGGTAGAGACAGACCAAAATCTGTTTGATGAATGCTTAGCCAAGTTCCAAGAGGATGAAGCAAATGAAACCAAGCTCGTAGCTAAACGAGAAGCAACATGGAAGCTTTTGGAAGACATGGCAGCTTCCAAATCCGTAAGCAATGAGGTTGTGCTTGTCCCAAGATTTGCATCTTCGGTTACTCTTACCACCGGTAAAATTTCTGGTAGTTGAACTCAACAATACTTTCGAATGATCCAGCGAGCAATTCGAGCATCAAAGTTATAATTGGAGAAGGGTAGAATCATCGGTGAATACTTTTTTTATATAACATTTTTTCAGGTTTCTGAATTCATGAGTTGTTCAATTGTTTGTTGTATCTGATTTGTTTTGTTTTTGTTTTTGTTTTTACTTAGCTCTTAGAGGAGTTTTTAAACAATCTGGGGTGTAAGAAATATGGTTTATAGATATAGTTATTGAGAAGATGACTAAATAATTATTCGTATTGTATTGTGGAATGAATTGATCTAAATGATGTTTTATGCTTTGAACCATTCTTGTATCTGAAAGCTGTGATCAAGAAAATGCAGTTGTAATAAACGAAATAGTTCTTGACCAGAATTAGATCTTTTTTTGTTTTTATCCTAAATTTGAACAATATCATCAGAAAAAAAAAAGATGCCATTGCATTTTCGTATATAATTGAATCATACATATATGATTGTACTATTAAAATTGAAATACAAATAAGTTATCTATGTATCCAAACAATTTCTAGTTAAATTCTCTACAATCCTTCCAACCAAAAATAATTATTTATTTATCTAACATTGTATTTTAATAGTAGAGAGATAACTTCTAATTAATTCTTTATAATCCTTACAATCAAAAATAATTATTCATTTATCTAACATTGTGGTTTAATAGTATAGAGATGATTCTCCTATCACTTTTATTTGATCTTATTTTTAAATTCTTTTGAATGATTATATAACACATATAATTAATTATTTTTTTTATAAAAATCTTCATATATCGTGATTTAAATTTTTTAAATTTAACATATACTATTCAATCGATGAAGAAAAAAATATGTGTTCAATATGTCATATCGGCTAAAAATTTTGGACAATAGTTCATAGTCATATTATAAAAATTACCAAATGATTCCAAATACAAACTAGCATGAACCTTGACTTACCAAACATCTAATTTTAAATATTTTATTTAGTTTAATCCGGTTCTTCAGTTGATCAAATTTAAACTTTTAAAAAGTTTCAAAAATATCTCAAATATTATAAATATTTAAACTTTCTTATTAATTTATATAGAAATATATTTGTTTAAATATTAAGTCATCAAAATACTTGATTTAAATAACTAATATGTTAAATATATATTAATACGTTTGTTTAGCAACAGTTATACACTCTCTATTGCCTTTTAAAATCCTAAATTAAATTAAATTATTTTAAATTAAAGTAAAATACAATAATTTTAATTTTATGGATCAAAATTAGGAATCCAATCTTTCGATCTATGCAGTTATGGTCGATTGGAATTTATGGGGTTACCTACCACTAAACGTTTTTTTTTAAATTCATTTAGTTTAACTAGTAATACTTGATCACAGGTCAATGTGAAATTTGTTGGTTTATTTTTCCGGATTGTAGAGAATTTATAAATAATAGATTTTATCATTGAACTTAATACATATTAGTGCAATATAGTCGGATTTACTATACCTACTGTGGATCTAGATCGAAGTATGATACAAAGGAAAATAAATATATAAAATTATAAAATACATAAAACAAATTAATAAAAAATATTATTCTATTATTTTGTTAACTAACGAACCAAAATTATGCATAACCAAAATTATTTTTGGACATAGAAAATTACACATAGAAAATTACACATAGAAAATTAAAATAATAAGTTTAAAATATAAATATTTATAAATAATAAAAAAATTGACCCATGATATACCGCGGGTTCGAATAGCCTTAAGATCCGTGAAATCTAATAAAATAAAAGATGTATGCAACAAAAGAAGCTCAAATGTTGAAATTATAATATGTGTGGAGTAAACGAACAATTTCATTAGTTTGGAACACTCATTACATTTTCAACATGAAAGCAATATATACAAAAATTATCTCTCTATTATTATTCAAATATTTCGGTCTTTTTCCCGGATATTAAATATTTCTCTAATATTTATATTTATATATCTCATAAACTATATTATATATGATTTATAAATTATAATAATCACATTATATTTACAAATATGATTTATAGTCAAATAATTTACTGTAAATACAATGTAATTTAATGATGAATTCGTTATTAATTTGTTCTAAGCAAATGTCAATCCCCTTAATTTTACAAAGTCAAACTCAACTTCTTCTTTCCTTTTTTTTTTTGTTTCCATCCCAAATTATAAGTGCTAACCGTTACTTTTATTTATAAATTCCCAATTTTGCATACAAAACATTATTTTGTATTAAATTGAGATAATTTTTATTGATTGTTTCTATTTTATTTCCCTTTTTTTCTGTGGCACAAGTGTTGGAGGTCTTGAGACCAAGGCCAACAAGATTTTTTCCGTAAACAGCTAAAACTCAAGCACTCAGGAAATTTCTGTTTATATTTTACTTGCATTTTATAGCCTTTATGATTTAAGAAAAAAAAAACTTAGCAATTTTTTCTTGAAAAAATAATTCTTAGCTACACGAATTATTGGTCACGGTATAGTTTCACATACAAACTATTTTAATGGTTGAAAAACTATATAAACTATTGACTTTGCATAGTCACATGCACGAAGTATTATATGTCATGTGCGCAGCTACACCAAATATTTTGAAATACATGAAGTATCATAAATTATATGCGCAATATCATAATCATTTTTACTATTTTAATTTAAAATCATCAAATCTGCTTTTAAATATAATGAATAGAACAATTGACCAAAATATCAACAAAATAAATTTCATTTAAAAAAATTGTATATTATATTAGAAATCACATAATAAATATATTCTAAAATGTTTATAAAAATCAACTTGAAATGTTTTATATTACATTTTCTTTTATATTTTTAAAAATAATTTGTATTTTATTATTTTTATTTTTATCTAGTGTAGAAATAGATACGGATTTGATATCCTGGAATTTCAGAATACCAAATTTGATCCATTAGATCCGAAAAATAATTAACCATATCTATCTAAAATATGTCAAAATTAAATAGTAATATGAAATTTTGTTTTTCTCTTGAGTCTCCCTCGATGACGCTTCTAAGGCGTAACATCAATAGTAAACTAATATTTATATTACTATTCTAATTATTACATAATTTAGACATATCTGAGTAACTTTTGTTGGATTCGATGGACCAAATTTTATTTTTTAAGATTCTAGAATATGAAATCTGTGTCCGCTCCTACACTAGATAAAAATTTAAAAAATAATATATATTTTATTTAAAAAATAGAAAAGAAACGTTAATATAAAACATATCAAATTGATTTTTATAAAGATTTAGAACATAATTTTTTTGTTAATGAGTTTGATTTTAGAACATAATTGTATGATTTCTAAAATAATACACAATTTTTTTTAAATGAAATTTATTTTGTTAATATTTTGATCAATTATTCTGTTTATTATATAAATATAAAAAATTATATATATATGTGTAAAAACAGGTCTATGGTTTTAAATTAAAATTGTAAAAATGATTATGGTGTTGGGCATATAATTTATGATACTTCGTGTATGCCAAAATACTTTGTGTAGCTGCGCACATAACACATGATATTTCGTGTATGTCACTATGCAAATTCAATAGTTCGTGTAGTTTTAACCATTAAAATAGTTTGCATGTAGAGCTATGCCGTAGCAAATACTTTGTATAGCTGAGAATCATTTTTGCTTTTTTCTTCCTACCTTTTTTTTTTGGACATTCTTCTAGTTTCCACCTTATTCAAAATAATAAATGTTGTTTACAAATACATATTGATGTTCTCTGTGGTATAAAAACAAGATCCTAAACTAGTATACAAAGATATTTTTCCATTCAGTACATCTAACTATCTTATCATATTAAGTAAAATATCGGGTGAGCATGAACTATTCTTTTTATATATTAACAATCATAAATAATTTACAAAATCTAATGAGAATCTACTATATATAATAGTAATATCTAAAGATACATTGAAAATGTGATTTTGCTTACTTCTCCCAAAATAGAACAAATGACACTTATAACAATATGAAACAAAAAAATCATAACAAATATTTAAAGAAGACATGTATAAAAAAGAACCATAACCAAAAACACCAACAGAAAAAAAGAAAAAAAAAACTTAGAAAGAGACCCTCTTGTCTCCATGGAAATACTCCTAACCACAGCAGGGACACTTAAATCCTTCCAGCGACGATTCATGAATGGTCAGCTTCGGACGTAAAGAAGATGGCACCAAAATCAACGGATCAGGACCAATGACATCAGCCGAGCTCAACGGATCAGGACCAGTGGCCTCAGCCGAGCTCAACGGATCAGGACCAGTAATAACCTCAGCCGAGCTGGTTCTGCCATTTGACATCGAAGATTTGGAGAAGACCTTGAATTACAAGTTCAAAAACAAGAAGTTGTTGGTGGAAGCATTCACAGACCCTAGTTACGGTAAAAACTACGTTTCTTATGAACGTTTGGAACTACTAGGAGACTCAATCCTAAACATGGTTATGACCAAGGAGCTTTATACTATGTACCCTAGAGCATCACCTGGATCATTGACCAAGCTCCGAGCTGCCAATGTCGATACAGAGAAAACTAGCCAGAGCTTCTATAAAGCACAATCTTCATAGGTACCTCCTTCACAAGAAGCCCGTGCTTGAGGAGCAAGTACGTTCATTTCTTCTACCCTACGCAATACGCATTATGTCTTTAGAACCCTAGCTAGTTCTTTAATCGTTTATCCTAGATCTTATTAGCTTTGTTCATTTTTTTTTATTGTAACTAGACTGATGCGCTTGGAGTTTTATATCCATAAAATTATTAAATTTTGAAAAACATATATACATGAAAACAAATTTAATTGTATTTTATTTTTACTTATGGTTTGTTTATATCTACTCTTTTTTTTTTTTTTCGATTTTTAGTTTATTAATTAATAAAAATACTAATACTCCATCGTATCTCAGCTATCATTTTGACGCTACCATTTTTCTTGAACATTTGATCTTTTTACATTTTTTTCAGATTAAGAGATAAACTAAAATGATTTGAAGTCTCAGATATGAAGTTATAATTTATGTATATTATTATTTTCTTATATATATTTTTGTCAACTTGCTTATTTTTTCATTTTTAATAATTATAATATATTGATAGAGTTATAAACTTATAGTAAAAAAAATATTATCAGTGAATGCCTTAGAAATATAGTTATATTATTATTTTCTTATATATTTTTTGACAGCTTGTTTACGTTTCTCATTTTTTTAATAACTATAATATATTGGTAGAGTTATAAACTTATAGTAAAAAAATTTTATCAGTGAATGCCTTACAAATATAGTTTGAGGTTTTCGGGAATTTATGATAAAATTATATTAGTTTTATAGAATTTTGAAATGAAAATTAATTAAGAATGGCAACCAACTTTTAAATTTCCTTTGGAGTTATGCTATCTTTGACTCGGTCTTGCTTATAGACATAGTCTTTTTTTTTTAACATTGAATAATACTTGTATAAAGCTAATACATTGATAACGAAGTTGTGGTATCTCAGTGGCTTGAGGTTGGGTATGTGCTTGCTTTGAGACCCGGGTTCGAATCCACTTGGCCACCCAACTCACAGCGAAGCTGTGCAAAAAGGAAGCTGAGCCTAAAGAGGATTAATCTGGATCTAAGGCATGAAGGAACTTCCATATTATCAAAAAATAAAAATAATAATAATAATACATTGAACTGTAAAAACCACACCAAAACCAATACCAAAAGGTAGCTGGTAGACCGCTCCAGACAGATCAAACACAAAGCAACTGAAAACATAGATCTTATTATGAGTGTAGATCAGAACCACGTGTCTTCAAACTGTTCTGCTAATGGAGATTTGACCTCCCTCAATGATAATTATAGCTCAGAAGTTCCATTTCTTGCTTCCGAGCTAATAACAAGACTTAACCATGATGGCTCCCCTGAGCCACATAAGATTGATAACGATGCTCCTCTGTTACACTAGCTGCAATTTGAGCGGCTACTTTATTTCCCCCTTGATTAATTGTTTCTATCTTCCAATTATCAAGGGCTAACAATAGAGACCGAAACTCCACTAGAATATTTCTGAAAGCTGGAGCTTTGTGAGGTTGCAAGACTGCATTCATTGCCATAGCAGAAGAAGATTCGAAAATTACCTCTTTGAAATGTAAGTTTTTTACTTCTTCTACAGCCCATAAGATACTAAGCAATTCTGCTTCGAACCTCTTTGACATAGTCTTTGATTTTTTACATTTACATTTAGACAAAACAAATTAATATATATATATATATACACATGAATATATAATTAATGAGCAGAGTCGGCGCTGAGGGCATGTAGATAAAACATTTAAATGGGGTTCCATTTTTTAGGAGGCCCCACAATTTTTTTTCCATATATACATATGTATATATATTTAATTAATGTCAAAAAAAGACTAACACAAATGGGCCATTAATATGTATAGATGTCATACATTGTGTGAGTCTCAAATTATTATTATGTAAATATTACATTATATTATTTAGTTTTAAAAAGGAAAATTTAGGTTAATCTCTGACTCTCCAACTCCTTCTTTACGTGACTTAGTCCTTTTTTTGTTTGGTATGGTGATATGGTATGATATATTCTGTTTGTCGTGAACACGGTAAACAAGACGCTACAATCTGAAGATATGGATATCGATAATGCCATTGCTCAACTAAAAGGGTTAGTTTCTTTTTTCCAAAAGTATAGAGAATCAGGTTTTCAAAAAGCAAAAAATGAAGCTTTAAAACTTGCAGTTGATATGGATATTGAACCTGTGTTTCAAAAGAAGAGCAAACACCTTATTAGAAGAAAACGTCATTATGATGAGGAACCAGAAAAAACTGATGATGCTGAACTCGTTCTAAGCTTGGAGGAGGATTTTAGAATTAATTATTTCATAAAAATCATGGATCAAGCTCTAGTTTCTTTTCAAACAAGGTTAGAACAATTTCAAGAGTACGAAAATATTTTTGGATTTTTGTTTAGTTTACGAAAGCTCAACTCAGCGAATGAAGATAGTTTAAAGACATATTGCCTTAACCTTGAAGCTTTTCTTAAGCATGGAACGATTTCAGATATTGATGGGAATGCTTTATTTCTAGAAATAAAAGTTTTTAGAGAAGTTCTACCAAAGAATTTGAAGAAGACTGAAGAGGTATTAGAATTTTTAGAGAGATTGAAGGATTGTTATCCAAATATATGGGTTACTTATAGGATAATGCTCACTATTCCGGTTTCAGTTGCCTCGGCTGAAAAAAGTTTTTCTAACTTGAAGTTGATAAAGTCTTACCTACCGTCGACTATGTCACAAGAAAGATTAAACGGATTAGCTATGTTATCAATAGAAAAGACCATGGTTAAAAACCTCGATTATACAAGTTTGATGGATGATTTCGCAAAAAAAAATGCAAAAAAAATTATTTTTCAGAAGTTTTATATTATTGTTATATTTTTTTTTTTAAGATATCATTGTACTTTTACTTTTACTTTATTTTTGTAGAAACTCAATTTTTTTTTTCTATTAAACACTTTAAAAAAATATTTTCGTTTGGGGTCCTGAATTTCTCAGAACCGGCTCTGTTAATGAGATGTGCAAAACTAATCTATGCAGATTGTGCAATTTGTGAAAGTGATTGGAAAAGATCTAACATCACAACGTTCGGGTGGTCTTTTGACAGCTCCAAAATCTCTAGCCGATATCATAGAGTCTACCATTGGAGCTCTCTACACAGACTGCGAGTTCTCCACCGATACCGTACGGAAGGTAACTAACTATATGTATACAAAATATATTTCATAATAAGTTATAATATCTAGTGAGCTTACCTAATTGATTAATTCATGAATTTTTGGGGTTGAAAACTAAATATAGAGGTAGTAAAACCATTGTTGGAGCCAAAAATACCTTTACACAAATTGGAGAAACAACCAATGACAACACTCAATGAGTTGTGTCAGAAGCACCAGTTGAGATTGACGCCCAAAGACACTTGGAAAGAAAACTAAAGGCTATTATTTCTTTATCGGAGATAAATGGGTTGGACATGGACGTCATCCTGTCAAGAAAGAAACTGCTCGCTATTGCGCCGTAAAAAATGCCATCGACAATTTTCCTCAATTTTTCAGAGACTTTAAGTTATATATGTATTTGTGTCAAATCGTACTTTGTATTTGAATCAACTTGAATGAGAAAAATCTTTTTAATTTCCTTGTGAAATGAACTTAGCAATGTCAAAATGATATAAGCACACCAAACTATAAATTTTGGCTTTAAGCCTAAATCGTTTATTTCATTACATCTGGAAAACTAAAACTCCAATATACAGTATTTTTGGAGTCCATAGCATGTGTTCAGTAAACAAGCTTTTGGAGATAACTCTTCCTATGAATTCCTTAGACTCAGACTCTTACTCTGAGCTTATTAATAGCTCCTTCTCCTCTAAGCAAACATGGGAGAGCAGCTCATGCCATCCAGTTCTATCAAACCTTGTGACTTCAACATTATTTTATTTTTGAGTGTTAAACGTGTAATGGAAGTATATAATGAGGACATAACAATCAGCAAAGATGATTTCGGGTTGACCTAACCTTCACATAACTTTGTGCCATAGTTGCATGCTGATGTCACAATGAAAGACATATGATCTCTCGTTTTAGTCTCATTCTTACATGTGCAACAAGTGGATGCAGTGTTCATTCCCCAAGCGACCAATCTAGATCTAGCCAGTAGACGACATTTTGGCTAAAAAATAAGAAAAAAAGTTCGGGTTGGGCACAAAAGTTAGCATGCCTCCGACCGGAACTAAAACGGTGCACCAAAACACAAGCGGCGAACATAGTTTGCAAAATAAGTAGAAAGATAGCAGAAACCTTGGTTTGAACCATCAAAACTTGACATCAATGCAACGCAATGCAAGAATTCGTCCTTCCATTTGAGAAAAACTAAGTCCAAGACTCATAAAAGCATGGTAGATTTGGTTTAACTTTAAGAACTCATCCTTGTTGTCATCGCTCAAAGTAAAAGCTGAACTGAGTGTCATCGGATTTAAGAAGGAAACAAAATCTCAAAAAAAGTTTTCATCGTTATCATCTCATCTTTGTCATTGTCATCTGAAGATAACAAATGAAAAATCTCCTCAGGAAGAAATGTTAGACCCATCAGACTAATGACTTCCATTAGTTGCAAATGTGCGCATTTATTTTTTATCGAAGTCAGCTTTAAGGAAAGCTGCCTCACAATCATCATGAAGATATTGATACTTCAATGCCTTCATAAATGGAAGTCGTGGATAACATTTGGGCAACTGAGTTTTAGATGACAATTTTGGCTCAAAAATAAAAACAAAAACTTGGCTTGGGCACAAAAATTAGTATACCTCCAGACCAGAAATGAACCGGTGCACCAAAACACAAGCGGGCGAACATAGTTTGCAAAATAAGTAGAAAGATAGCCGAAACCTTGGTTTGAACCATCCAAACTTGGCATCAACGCAACGCAATGTAAGAAGCTGTCATTCCATTTGAGAAAAACTGAGTCCAAGATTCATAAGAGCATGGTGGACTTGGCTTAACTCTAAGAACTCATCCTTGTTGTCATCGCTCGAAGTAAAAACTGAACTGAGTGCCATCGGATTATAAGAAGGAAAAAAAATCTCAAAAAAAGTTTTCTTAATTATCATCCCATCTTTTTCATTGTCATTTGAAGATAACAAATGATAAATCTCCTTAGGAAGGAATGTTAGACCCATCAGACTAATAGCTTCCATTAGTTGGAAAAATATGAACATTTATTTTTGATCGAAGTCAGCTTTAAGGAAAGTTGCCCCACAATCATCATGAAGATATTGATACTTCAATGTCTTCATAAATGGAAGTCATGGATTACATTTGGGAAGCTGGGTTTTAGATTGCATTTTTGGCTAAAAAATAAGAACTCAAACAGAAAGATTGAAAAAGAAGGATATTGGATGAACAAAGATTGAAAATAATATAAATATGCGAAAACATATTTTTAAAGGTGCGGACGCTCTTGAAAACCATAGCTCTTATAATAAGTCTACAAGTCTATCATTTTCATATACATATTAGAGATAATTTGATATTAAATTGATTTATTAATAACTAAAGAGAAACAAAAAAAAAAGTTAAAGCTGATTTAAAATTATGAAATAGAAGAATAACATTAAGCACTTATTGATTTTTAATGATTAATTTTAATTGATACAAATAAAATGATGTGTCATTAAGAGAAGTGATATATGTCAAACTCTTGGGTTCGTCCATTATATATAAGATAATTTGGACACTGAACTATTAATCATATATTATGAAACTTTTTGTTAAAACAATATGCATAACCTACACATAAGTATTTTTTATTCATTCTCTTTTGAAATTGATTGTTTCATTTCTTAAAATTTCTCTTCTTAGAGTAAGGAATACATGATTACTTTGGATAACTATGTTTTTAAAATTAAACTTGATCAGAATGTAGATTCCATTTTAATTGATAAGAGCTCTTATTTATTTAAAATATTGGGATGAGTACAGTATCGTTTTAGCTATGGGAGATGTCTTGGATCCGAGGTTGAAGTTACAGATACTCAAAGTAGCTTATGACAAAGTGATTCCCCTACTTCTGACGAAAAGATTGCAATTGTGGAGAAGAATTTGAAGTTGCTTTATGCTGAATATAAGTCCAACTCTTGGACTTCTTCTTTCAGTATTTCTACATCACCAACTCCAAATGATCTCCTTAATGAATCACCACTCGAAGATGATTTGAATTATGTAAGTATTTTTTTCATTCTTGCTGAATAAATTAATAATCAATGCTTATATCTTATTGATTTAGTGTTTATATGTATAATACATGATCTCGTTGAGTTGGAGAGGAGCATTCAACCTAACTCAAATAATTTAAAGTCAAATTTGGAGATCTATTTGAAAGAACCTCAACTTGAGATAAAGTCTTTCACAGATATGGAGGTTTTAAGCTACTGGAAAAACAACGGACAACGCCACGGGAATTTAGCTTCTTTGGCATGTGATTTGCTCAGCATTCCAATCACCACAGTGGCATAAGAATCGGCTTTTAGTATTGGAGGTCGGGTATTGAATCCATACCGAAACCATCTCCATCCAAAGAATGTTCAAGCATTGCTTTGTACTGGCAATTGGTTGCGTGGATTTGAAGAACTTGAAGGTAAATATCAAAATTATTTCTTGTCATTCATTTTATTTTACTAATTCATATCTTTGAATTTTAGGTGACATTGAAGATAATTTCGATGATGGAGACAATGCTACAAAGATTGCAAGTAGCTCGGGAGTATGAGATCAAGCATATTATACCTTCAGTTAATAACATAACTAAATAAAATATTTATGAATTTCTAAATTTTTCAGAATTTTTAAAATTTGAATATCAGTTAATAACATAACTAAATAAAATAAGAAAATAATAAATATGTAAAAATAAAGAAAATAAGAAATGTTCAAGCAGCCCAACGACGATAATATGGATTATGGATAGTATGGAATTATGGAGTATAGCAATATGGGGTATTTACTGGACCCATAAATTTGCCCATTGGACTTAGAGAAAATTTGGAAAAATACCATGTTTCAGTTTTTTTATTTAAAAAATATCTTTTTTTATTTAGTCTATTTTTAAAAGAAAATACTGTTATTGTTTTACTAAAATACCCTTTTAAAAGTGAATATAATTTTTAGAAAAAATTAATTTAAAAAATAAAATTGAGTATATATTTTTTTACAGAAAAATAAAGATTTTGTTTGGAAAAAAATGTAAAGAAAATATATTTAAAATCCCTTAAATATCTCTTATTAATCGACTAAAATAAAAAAATTCTGAAAAATCACAACATCTTCTAAAGCCTTCGTTTGAATTTCTGGACCAATTTTTTCTAAACTCAATAAGCTTCTAAACAATTTTATTTTCAGGTGAAAAAATAATGTTTTTTTATCAAATAGAATTCAAACGAAAGTTTTATTCTCTATTGCTGAAAAATTCATATTTGATTCACGTTGCTTATGGGAGCTATTACTCTATTTTTTATTTATGATTTGTTGTACATGAATGTTGAAGGCAAAGCCTAATTTAGAGTAATCATGAAAAAGTTTATGTTTTAGTTTTCTATGCTTCAAATAGTTATATAAATGGATTTTATTATATAAAATCAATAAAATATCTTTATCTCAAAAAAAATTTTAAATTATAATAATAATAGTTATTATTTAGAAAATTCATTTTTATTTATTAAAAATAAATTACTTGTAAATTAAATAAGGATAAAATTTTTATATCAAATATATATATATAAATATTGATTTAAAATAAATAAATGAAAATGATATTTTTAAAATAAAAAACATAGATAGGATAGTTTGCAAAAAATCTCTTGGACTTAATTAACCATCATAGTAATAGCAGGTTTTATATGGGACGGGTATTCGGTGGACCGGTTTTATTTGGTATGGGTTTGGAATGGGTAAAAATACTCATGTTAACACCCCTACTTGTGATTTTAACTCTTCTAGTTTTATTTTCAGTTTCTAGGTTTTTACCCTTCTAGTTCTAGGTTACATTTAGTTATTAGAGAGAAAGAAAAACATAAGTGATTTATATTTCTTAGATTTTTATTAAGTTATCGAAATACTATATACATTTCTACGTTTCTAAATGATTTATTTATTAAATTTGAGAATAAAAAAAAAACGAGATTCTATCACGTTTCCAAAATTAAATTTTTTAGAAATCGTATTTCCTTAGCGCTTCTCTACATTTCTAAACAATTCCTACTCCAAATGCCGACGCTGCTTCACGCCACACCCCACCGACCGCACGAACTATCAGATCTGGAGAAATAGAGATGCCACATCTTCCAGTTTGCCTGTCAATTGGTTTTCTTCATCGGCTAAATTTCTTTAGCTCCACTTCAATCTTCACCGCTGCTGCCGTTTAGAAAATCAAACACATCTCTTGATCAGAAACTTCACCCACCATCTAATCTCTTATGTACATTTTGGTATTTTGGGAAATGAAAAATGTAAATAAAAACGAGTGATTACTTTTTGGATATCTTTTCTTGGTTGGGCTTGAATTTACGAAAGGCCCAGATCCTTCCCGAAACACCCAACAACAACAACAAAAACTTATTTGACTAAATTATTATAAATAACACACAAAACAATCTCTCGAAGCTTTTTCATAGTTATTTTTCTTGAAGAACAAGAGATATCAAAATTCCCATTTTTCGTGTTTCCACCAAACATTTTCAGATTCGAATTCACAGAGAAATGGATTTCGAGCTTAGATCGGCGAGAGAGAAGCTTGAAAGAGAGCAAAGAGAAAGGAAAGAAAGAGCGAAACTGAAGCTCGAACGAGAGAAGAAAGCTAAAGAAGCTGCGATTAAGCAACGCGAAGCCATTGAAGCTTCTCAACGAGCCAGAAGACTTGACGCCATTGAAGCCCAGATTAAGGTCCTTAAATCTACTCTTCCTACTCTCTAATCGTTAGTTTTACAAGTTAGGAATTTGAGTTTCTGAATGATAAATTCTTCTAGGTTTTTTGAATTTTTTGGTAAAATTGGGATAGTATCGAATAATCTGCAATTTGATTCTAAGCTCACCTGATTCGAATTTGTATCGTTCATTTGGGAATTATTCGAAGTTGTGTGATTGTTTCAGTGGTTCTTCTCCATTAGAAGATCTAAACTTAAAGTTTTGGGCTCTCTTTGATAAATGGGTTTTTTGCTGTAATCAGGCTGATCAACATATGCAAGAAACCTTAATTGCTGGAGGAGGAATAGTGTTTGAACAAGTCTTTCAAGCTGTTCCTTTTCAAGGAATTGGAGATAAGATCAAACTACCACCATCTTGTTTTACGGAGTTGTCTGATCAAGGAGCTTTTGATAAAGGTCCTTTATACTTTGAGCTCTCTGTTGTTGATAACACAGATAATAAAAAGACTACACATTCTGGTGTCCTTGAGTTTACTGCTGATGATGCGACTGTTGGCCTTCCTCCACATGTTTGGAGCAACTTATTCTCAATGCATGGTTTGATGGATGTTCCTTTGGTGCAAATCCGTTATATCAGATTGCCTAAAGGAAGTTATGCTAAGCTTCAACCGGATAATCTTGGTTTTTCGGATTTGCCTAACCATAAAGCTATACTTGAAACTATTCTTCGTAAACATGCTACACTTTCTTTAGACGATGTTCTCTCGGTGAATTATGGGCAGGTTTCTTATAAGCTTCAGGTTCTTGAGTTAAAACCTGCCTCGAGTATTTCTGTTCTGGAGACTGATATTGAGGTTGATATAGTTAGTCCAGATATAGTTTCAGATCAACCGAATCAACATGTGTTAAGGCCGCTTCAGTTTGGGAAATCTGAATCTGGAACAGTTGAGGAAGGAAGATATGATTACTATAAGTTTGTGATTGATGAGGGTACTGTAGAAAAAGTTGTGGCAGGAAACATGAAAGTTATTGTAAAGATAGATGTGGAAAAGGATGGAGCAGATACTGATCTCTATGTGTCAAAGCACCCGGTTCTATTCCCTTCTCTTAATCAACACGAGTGGTCTTCACACGACGTTGGTTCAAAGACCTTGATCTTGGGATCAAAGGAGAGGGCTCTGAGCTCAGGGACTTACAGTATAGGTGTCTATGGCTTCAAAGGAACGGTCAAGTACCAGGTTTCAGTACTAGTCCAAGAAAGCATAGATGGCACTAAGGTTGGGGAGCGAGCCTTATCATCTTCATCAGATGTCGATACAGTAGAATGTAGGAACTGTAAGCATTCAATTCCAAGCAGAAGTATAGCATTGCACGAAGCATACTGTAGCAGACACAATGTTGTTTGTAATCATCACGGATGCGGAATCGTTCTGAGAGTCGAGGAGGCGAAAAACCATTTGCACTGTGAAAAATGTGGCCAAGCATTGCAGCCAACAGAGATGGAGAAACACTTGAAAGTCTTCCATGAACCACTCACTTGTGGCTGCGGTATAGTACTTGAGAAAGAACAGATGGTGCGTATATGAAAACTTGTCATTGTTCTCACTAGATTCTTGTGTTATTTTACTGGAATCAGTTTTAACCTGAGATTGTGATTTTGTTGCAGGTTCAACATCAAGCAAGAGATTGTCCTCTTCGGTTAATCGCGTGTAGGTTCTGCGGAGATATGGTGGAAGCGGGTAACTCAGCGGCTGATGCTAGAGACAGGATGAGAGGAATGTCTGAACATGAGAGTACTTGTGGTTCAAGAACTGCACCATGTGACTCTTGTGGTCGATCTGTGATGCTCAAAGATATGGACATTCATCAGATTGCTGTTCATGGAAAGAGTAGCTAATTTCGGTTTTTTTTTTTTCTGGTTTTGCCATTGATATAGTAAAAGTTGCTTGTAATGTTGAAATTTTCAATTGTTTGAACAGAGAAGCATAACCTATTTGTATTATTTATGACAATTTGTGATGATTATTGAAGTCATAATCTAAAACAAAAGTTAAGGTATTCACTTATGGATGAGTAGAGCCCATATAGACCTCAAATGTCCAACTTTTGACTTACCAAAAATGTCAAAAATTTATTCAATAACCAAA
This sequence comes from Cardamine occulta, assembly GCA_028015245.1. Classification (NCBI taxonomy): domain Eukaryota; kingdom Viridiplantae; phylum Streptophyta; class Magnoliopsida; order Brassicales; family Brassicaceae; genus Cardamine; species Cardamine occulta. Next base: position 12,188,333 of record CM051386.1, on the reverse strand, counting down.
AAAAAGACAATGATGCTTAGAGTGAAAGTATAATAGAGTGGGTCAGGAGGAGTCACGACAATGATTGAGAGTGATTCTTGAATAAATCTAAAGTAAAATTCCATTGGGAGACCAAATTGCTTGGTGAAAAAATATCTGTTTTCTTCCTTAGTCTACTCGACTACTTCTTGTGGCTGAACATAGTCAAGGAATAAGAGATTTTGTATTTTGCAAGCTACCAAAATAAGTTTAACATAAAATATTGTAAATTTTGTCCTTTCAATTTCTTAGATTATTTTCTGACCACACATTCATCATCCATGATCAACTTTGCTGGTTTCCATTATTGTGGCAATAGCTTTAACGAATAAACATATTTATTCTTTGATTAACGCTAGTGGATCAATATATTTTCTTCCTAATTAATGATTATCTTCCCCTAACCTTTATTATGACTGGAAACATATTTGAGCAGTAGTGATGACAATAGAGTTAATGGTTGTGATAATATTAATACAAAAACTATTAAGATGTTTTGGTATAGTAGTAAAAAACAAAATCATTAACAGTGTTTTCTTTATGCTTGCATGAAACAAATAAAAACATAGCATGACACTAATTTGAAGTTTATTATGTTTTGTTTTAATTGGAATATTTTTGCCAAATGAAACGTCTATAGTGACCAAGTAGAAGAAGACCAACAGTAGAAGTTTAACACACTAATGAATGACATCAGAACAGAAAAACTCTATTAATATTTTGACAACAAGTAGATTCGGACAACAAAGTAAATCTACAATTTTCAATTATCCACATTATAAAAATTAGATAAGATCAAATATAGTGCTTGTGATATTTTGCGAACTTGTTCACACTCGCTTTTTTTTTTGACGGCCTTGTTCACACTCGCTAAAAAATAACCGTCTTTTTAAAAAAATTGGCGGGTCCATAAAACTTTATATTATCGACAAGATTTTTATATAAGAAATGCCGAAATGATTCATAGCCACAAGTTTACGCACTGGAACTATGGACAAATCAAAAAAAATCTAATTTAAATCTGTTTTTCTCTACAGAGAAAATAAACGTTAGGAGACAATTCCAAAATACACACACTCTATCTACTATTTCTTTTTCTTGTATTTTTCTTTCGTCACGGTTTATATTTACTCATACGTCTCTTTCATAGCTAAAGCATCTTTCTTTCTTTTTTGTTTATAATAAATAATATAGAAGGCTCACGTTTTGACAAGTCCCTAACCTTTTTTGTTTTTTTTTGTTTTTTTGCTTTCTCTTCACGGATTTAAACAATGAATTCGCAGTAATCTTTAGTAGAATGAATCTTTGAACATATTTCCTAAAAACCCGGCAAGTACAAATCTCGTTTTTCTCTTTAATTCTCCATATACAGAACTTGTTTTCTTCTTCTTCTTCCTCTGTTTCTTCTTTGCCGTTTTGAACTGAAATCTTTATTACAAGAACCAGAGAGCTTTCTCTTTTAGCTCTTTTAGAAGGTAATGGAAGTGAAACTCTGTTTTTATTACCAAATCTGGTTTCTTCATTGTTCTTTGTGACTGTAACAGTTGGTTCTCGTTTCTGTTTATATGCTCTCTGGGTAAAACAAAAACAGAGAAAGTTAAGATTTTTTCTTACTGTAGTTCCCCAGTTGTCTGAATATGTGTGTTCTTCCTTTGTATCTTTTTACCAGGAATATCAAGAATAGACAGAGTTGTATCTTCAGACTTTTATGGCTACAATAAACGATATTGGAGTAGCAGCAGCAATAAATATAGTCACAGCATTTGCTTTCTTATTAGCTTTTGCAATATTCAGGATTCAACCAGTAAATGATAGAGTTTATTTCCCTAAATGGTATCTCAAGGGATTAAGAAGTAGCTCTATACAAACTGGTGGCTTTGGAAGCAAATTCATTAATTTGGACATCAGGTCATACCTTAGATTCCTTAATTGGATGCCTGAAGCACTTAAAATGCCTGAACCTGAGCTTGTTGATCACGCAGGACTCGATTCTGTTGTCTACTTGAGGATCTACTTACTTGGGTATCTATACATAAATCTCCAAAACCCTTTCGCTTTTTCTTCTGGTTTACTAGTTTTGACGCCATGGTTTTTGCAGGCTCAAGATCTTTTTCCCCATAGCTTGTGTTGCTTTTACAGCAATGGTACCTGTTAATTGGACAAATAAGGCATTGGATCAGTTAAAGCACTCTAATATTACTTTCAGTGATATTGATAAACTGTCTTTATCAAATATACCAAATGGTTCACCAAGGTAAGTAAGATATACTTCTCCAAGTTTGGTGGCTTTTTCTTTGTTTCAATAGTGTAATGATAATTTACTGGTCCTCATCTTCTGTAGATTTTGGGTGCATTTGTGTATGGCTTATGCGATCACCTTCTGGACATGCTTTATCCTGAAAAGAGAGTATCAGAACATAGCTTTATTGAGGTTACAGTTTCTTGCAAATGATCAAAGAAGACCTAACGAGTTCACTGTAATCAAACTTTGAATCTTTGGTTCCTTTTTGAAGTTTTACTTTCTGATCCCAAATCTGAAAACTAGTGCTCTGTTTGTTTATTAATGTTAGGTGCTGGTAAGAAACATTCCTACAGATCCTCATGAATCAATCTGTGAACTTGTTGAACATTTCTTTAAGGTCAACCATCCAGATCACTACCTCACTTACCAGGTAAAGCCATCTATCGATTTTCTGATTCATCCATCTCTGACTTGAGTTATGTGTTGATGATCTTGATCTGCTTTAACTCAGGCAGTCCACGATGCTACCAAACTCTCTGAATTGGTTCATACGAGGAAACAAATGCAGAATCTGCTGGATTACAACCAAAACAAACACATGAGAAATCTATCTAACAGGCCAGTAATAAAGGTAAACTCACATTTTCAAATCACATAAGCTTAAAATTAAATTTCTCCGATGTTGTTTCTCTCAAGACTCATTTCAATGTCTGCAAACAGATGGGTTTTCTTGGCTGTTGTGGTGAAGAAGTTGATGGTATCAAGTACTACACGTCCATGGTCGAGAGTCTAACGAGAGAAGTAAAGCGTTCATCTTAACTACTCTATGCTATTGCTTTTATCCTCCATCCTCATTTGAAACATATAATCAAACTTACATTGGATGTTTCAGATAGCCGACGAGAAATATAGGTTAAGGACCGGCACAAAGTCCATAGTGCCTGCAGCTTTTGTATCTTTCAAGAGCCGTTGGGGAGCAGCGGTTTGTGCTCAAACTCAACAGACAAGAAACCCGACAGAGTGGCTAACCGAGTGGGCTGCAGAGCCACGTGACGTCTACTATGACAATCTGGCATTGCCATATGTCGACCTTAAGATAAGGAGGCTCATAGTCGCTGTCGCATACTTCTTCCTCACCTTCTTCTTCATGATACCAATAGCATTTGTACAGTCACTCGCCAACATCGAAGGCATAGAGAAGGCTTTTCCTTTCTTGAAGCCTCTTATAGAAGTGTATGTCTTTGTCTATCTCCAAGAATATATCAATCTGGTCTGTCCCACTGTCTCATTGATAAAATCTCTTATGTTTTTTTTATCTTTGTGGACAGGAAACTGTTAAAGTCAATCATCCAAGGGTTCCTTCCCGGTATTGCCTTGAAGATCTTTCTCCTTTTCCTCCCAAGAATACTGATGCAAATGTCCAAATTCGAAGGTTTTATCAGCACATCGTCATTAGAAAGAAGAGCCGCAAGTAGATTCTACATGTTCCAGTTCATCAATGTTTTCCTCGGAAGCATAATCACTGGGACTGCGTTTCAACAGCTCAACAGCTTCCTTAACCAGTCTGCAAACTCGTACGTTCTTTAGACCTCCCCTTGCCTGCATTTTACTGGGAAATCTCATATCTTTATGAATTTTTATTTCTTGCAGTATTCCAAAGACAATTGGCGTCTCGATTCCAATGAAAGCGACCTTCTTTATAACATACATAATGGTGGATGGATGGGCTGGTGTTGCTGGAGAGATACTGAGGTTGAAGCCACTCATAATCTATCATCTAAAGAACTCCTTCCTCGTGCGAACCGAGAAAGATAGGGAAGAAGCAACTGATCCTGGAACCATAGGATTCAACACTGGTGAGCCTCAAATACAACTCTACTTCCTTCTTGGTCTCGTTTACGCAGCAGTTAGCCCCATCCTTCTTCCCTTTATCCTCGTCTTCTTCGGCTTGGCTTACGTAGTGTACCGTCATCAGGTGAGATAAATGAATCTTCTGCTTCCTTAACCTCCCAAGCTAGAGCATCGTTAAGTAACAATGAAGGTTTCATTGCAGGTTATAAATGTGTATAACCAAAAGTATGAGAGTGCAGGGAAGTTCTGGCCTGACGTTCACAGGCGTGTGGTGACCGCACTAATCGTCTCACAGCTGCTCTTGATGGGTCTTCTAAGCACCAAACATGCTTCTAAGTCCACTCCTCTGCTTCTTGTGCTTCCGATGCTGACCATCGGGTTCCATATCCACTGCAAATGCCGTTACCAACCTGCTTTTGTCACATACCCTTTACAGGTTAGTTGAAACACGAGACCAAAATAACGACGATCTCTAGTAGCTTTAAGTGAAACGTGTAAGCTAACCTTTATGATGTTACGAGCAAAAGCAGGAAGCCATGGTCAAAGATACACTAGAACGCACACGTGAGCCAAACCTAAACCTCAAGGCTTTCCTTCGGGATGCTTATGCTCACCCGGAGTTCAGGGTTGGAGAAGACATAGAGGAAGAGATGGGCATGGAGAAGGCAAAGTCTGATAAGTCACCTGAGTTAGTAGCCACTAAGCGTGGCTCATGGAGGAACACTCCTTTGCCTTGCAAACATAGCAGCCCTAATTCACCCTGATGCTTTCTCTGTTGTACCTTAAGTGATGATTCTTTTATGTCTGAAAGAAGTTTTCCCCTCACTGGAAAAAATGTATATAAATCGTCAGGTCAATGACATCTACGGTTCAATTGATTTCACTCGAAAATGTTCTGCAGTTACTTTGGAGATGGGACGATTGCTATAAATCCTAAGGTCAGTGCCATCCACAATGACATTGTTTTCACTCGAAAATGTTCTAAACGAAAGTGTCTAGAAGTGTCTGAAGGGTTTAACAACTAATGCATGAGCAAGAACTTGAGGCAGCCTGCATTTAATCGAGAAGCGGGACCGCATCTTTAACCTTCTTTACTTGATATTATAGTGTTGAAAGAAACAGAATCAGGTGAACAACCCTTTGGCTCTAATTAAAAGAACAATGCTCTAGCTTCTGATAGTACCTTACATTTGCAGAGGGCGTAGATAATTATGACATCTGCCACCAATCCCATGTTTGAGATTTCATCAAGACTCTTTGCACCCTCCAGTTTCCCATTTATATCAGACTATTGATGAGAGCATTGAACTGAACTATGTTGGGAGATTGACCAGAATTGCATATTGCATTGAAGATTTCTTGGTCAACATCTGAATCCTCAGCTTAGCAAGAAGCGTGTATTAGTGAAGTGCTCTCAAGTGTTCATTTCTCCTATAAGCTGGATGGCTTCCTCGAGTGTTCCGTACTTGCAATAACCAACTGATCATTGTGTAGGGAGCAATGACATTAAGCTGAATGTAGCCAAGCCTAATCTATTTGAACAACTGAGTTGCATCAGTTAGCCTGCACCATGTTAATAGACCATCCAACAGAGAAACATCCTTGTATGTAAATCTAGAGCGAAACCCGTTATCCAAATCTCACAAGGTTACTGATAAGAGTTACATACAGAGAAACATCACTCTTAATCCCTCTCTGAGACATTTTATCAAACACTTGAAGTGCATCTATCACTTTCATCTGATAATAGAAACACGATACCTTTCTTGATGATATCACTCAGAACACAAAACTCATCTTTGTGGCGAAGAAAGAGCATTAAAAATATCAAAGCTTTAAGCTTTTCATTGAACTCTACTTGCTATGAAATTTACAAAACAAAACAAAAAAAAAAAAAAGAGAAAGAATAACTTCTCTTTAATAAATAAAAAACCAGTTCCTTTTGGGCTTTTTCTCGTATATGATAAACAAAATAATGCCTGAGGAATTGACGACAACAAAAAATAAGAATAATAATTCCTGAGGAAGCTTGTGAATTCTCTTTGGTCTAATTGAACTAATTCGATACTGATCTCTGCATCACTGAACTGATTAGAATATGATTGCGTTTAGTTCATAATTTTGCTTCAGAACGTTAGAAGCAATTATATAACCATTTGTTGTGAGCTAATTAAAGAATAGAGAGTATAGTTTAGTGAGAGATAGATTCATAAATAGAAGACTGGGAAACGGCAAGAACAATATAATAAATATATCGATATCGATATATATATCTTACGATATGTATTTGAATAAGTGTCTTCATGAATTGGAGCAGTTGGTTATGCAATGTCTTCATGTAGAAAATAGCCCCTACTTCTGCCAGAGGAGCAAAAACCTTATTGGGCTTGAAGAGGCTCCTGGACTGGAATTGAAATCGATCTGGTTATTGTTTACCTCAAGTGGTTCTCATGGACTCGTCTCAATCTTATAGGAACTTGGAACCGCATAGCACTAGCAGCTGGATCTGGAAGAAGATTTGCAAACTGAGGCCATTAACTCGGCTATTTGTTGTCTGTGAAGTTGGTTCAAGAATTATGGCAATGACAATTGGACATCTTTGGGTCATTTGCTTGATTATCACATGGATTAATGGTCCTCGAGTTTCAAGGCTAAGTATTAATAATGCTATAAGGATTAGTGGAACACCCATTTAGTTTTCGTTGAACATTGTTGACACTATTACAAGTTAAATGTTAGTTTGATTAATTTCTTTTAAATTACCAAACAAGCTAATCAATTATCAATGATAAAAATAAAAACTTCTCCTCTTTTAGATATATTTTTTAGTTTTTTTTTAAAACATATATTTAAATAATATTTTTTGTAAATTTGGGACACCAATTTTTACTCCAAATGTCTGGAAAACGTTTCCATAATCATAAAATTTTTGTTTGCCTTACCCGAAATGTTTTGGGACGTTTCCAAACCATCTTTGTGATGTCGCCATCCCCGAAACGTTTCGTAGACATGTGACGGCTGCACATAGGAGAACCCATGCTCAAGGGTTTAGTTGGGCTTTTGGTTGAAAATTAAGAGTCTCTCAATAAATCAAAGTCTCTTTGGTTTGGTAAAATTGAATAAGAAATTTACATTTACAGCTTCTGCTCTTATTATATTGTCGTACAGTGACCACTCCACATCTTTTTACTTTTGAATATGGACATATATACTCTTAATTTTACTCCATACCAAATTCCCACGCTCGTACCTCTTTTTTTTTTTTCCAAGTTCATGTCTATCAAAGGTTCTTGTAACTTTACACTCTTGAGATTTCTCTTTTTTTTTCATAGATGTTAACCATAATGCATAGAAACACCGACCTGATTGGTTCTGAATCAGTTTTATCCTAAGCAATGTGGCAAAAAAAAAAATTCCTGAGTAGTTTAATCAGAGAGGGCAACTTTGAAAGCGATTAGGGTTTACGAAAATTCTGAAGCACGCAAGTCAAGCACGGGGGCAGCCGCCGGTTTCTATGGCGGAGGTTCTCGACGAAGGTTCTGATTCCAGTTTACCGATCTCTCCGGTTCTTCAAGTTCAGAAGTCATGGGCAAATATAGTTAGCAACAAACCAAATCTTACAAAGTTCAACGTCGACGTCGATCTGGTGGGTGGTAAGGCAAAGGTAGTAGTTCCTGATGAAATTTTTGAGGATTCAACACCTCTTTGGGAGGATTTTCTCATTGTTCGGTTCCCGTCGGAAGCTCCTCATGTTGCAAAGATTCACGTCATTGTGAATAAAATTTGGAACTTGGAGGATAAATAAATTAGGATTGATGCTTTCAAAGTGAATGAAACAACGATAAAGTTTCGAATTCGGCACACTGCAACAATACAAAGAGTACTACGCAGAGGAATGTGGAATATTTATGATCTTTCAATGATGGCTTCGAAGTGGACACCAATTGTGGAAGAGGCTCAACCTGAGATCAAATCTATGCCTATGTGGGTGACTATCAAAAATATTCCCTACTCGATGTTTACGTGGAAAGGAATTAGCTTTCTTGCTAGTCCAGTGGGTGAACCTAAGAGATTGCACCCAAAAACAGAGTTGGTAATTGTTTTGATGAAGCAAAAGTATTCATTGAAGTCGATCTAACCAAGGAATTACCAAAGACATATTTCTTTCAGATCAGGGAAGAGGAGGTTTGTGTTATATTCAAATACCCGTGGCTATCTCAAAGGTGTGAAATCTGTGGGAAATGGGGTCATTCTATGGAAGGCTATCTAGCAAACACAACAAGAACAAATTTGGAGAGTCCTCCTATTGAAAAACTTAAAACGCAGGAAGAAATTCCAGCTACCTTGGATACTGTTGTTGAAACTGAAGAGAGAAATAGAGTAACTGAAGAAGAGACTCAACAGGATGTTCCTATTAATGTGGAGGAGGCACATGAGAACACAAAGGCGGTAGAGAGCGAACAAGAGTGGATAACACCACCAAAGCCTGGCCGTAGTCCGGGAAACAAGAAATCATGTTTGAAATATGGTGAGTTCTCAATCCTATCAAACTCTTACTCTGCTCTTAGTGAGAAAGAAAAGGGAGAAATAGAGAAGGAGACTTCAAGTTAAGCTTTGGGGCATGAAAAGCAGATGGATGCTACTTTGGAAAATACAAAGGAACAAACAGATAAAGTCTTGGAAACAGCTGGAACTAAGACTAAGCAATCTAGAGGAAATAAATCTGAGTTGCCACCACGTCCATCCCTACCTCGTGGGGAAAAAAAGAAATCCTCACCAGTTAGACTCAGTTTCTTTGGCTCAATCTGCTCGAGAAAAGGATCTGAATCCCAACCAAAATTAATTTAAATGTCGACATTTTTTTGGAATGTTCGTGGTATCAACAAAAAAGTCAAAACATTATCTGGTTCGGGATTGGGTGTACAAGGAAGATTTTCAGTTTGGATGTCTTCTAGAGACAAGAGTAAAACAAAGAAAAGCACAGTGGTCATTCCTATCTAATTATGATTCTCATCGATTAGGTAATTAGGTAGGATATGGGTAGTCTGGAGTTCGAAAGTACAGCTGACACCATGTTTCACGAGTGCTCAAATGATCACTTGTTCAGTTCATATGGAGGGTATGGAGAGTGATTTCTTCTGTTCTTTTATCTATGCATCGAACTTAGTGGAAGAAAGGAAGATGTTGTGGGAAGATTTGCGTGCGCATCAAGATTCTCCTCTGTTTTAAAATAAACCATGGATGATCTATGGAGATTTCAATGAAATATTAAAAGGTGGAGAACATTCTCTGTATGATGTTAACCCGACAATACCAACGGGAATGAGAGATTTCCAAGAGGTGGTACAATATTGTTCATTTAGTGATTTGAAAGCACACGGACCTTTGTTTACTTGGTGTAACAAGAGGGATGATGAGGATCTAATATGCAAAAAACTAGACATAGTTTTGGTAAATGACAAGTAGATTACAGATTATCCACAGTCATATGGAGTTTCTGAGTCAGGGAGATGTTCTGATCATCTTAGATGCAGAATAAGATTGGATAAAAATAAGCGTTGTATTGGCAAGCCTTTCAAGTTCACAAATGTTTTGGCAAAAGACCTGGGGTTTGTACAGATGATAAAAGACTATTGGGAGATAACAAAAACACTATATTATTCAGCTTCGGCTATATTTTGATTTTCCAAGAAGTTGAAAGTTTTGAAGCCAAGAATAAAAGAGATGAACAAGGACAAACTCGGTGACTTTACAAAAAAGAGAAAAAAAGCTCTTGAAACTCTTTATCAATGTTAACTTGGGACGTTAAATAATCCAACGGCTGGGCAATGCGAGAAGAGTCATCAACATATGCTCGTTGGTTACATGTCTCAGATTTAGAAGAGAAATATCTGAAGCAAAGATAAAAGCTACATTGGTTAAAGGTGGGTGATAGAAATAATAAAGCTTTTTACAAAGCTATCAAGGCAAGAGAAGTGAGAAATGCGATAAAAGAAATAACCTGCTCAGATGGAATGATTGTGGATACTCAGGAGGAGATAGAGAAGGAGGCTGAGAGGTTTTCCATGATTTTTTTGCTTACAAACCTGATAAATATCATAATATCTTATCTCGACTGATGAAATAAAGGAACTGGTACAATATAGATGCTTTGAGGTAGATGGAGAAATACTAATACGAGAAGTCACAGAGGACGAGATTCAAGGAGTATTATTCTCCATGCCAAATGATAAAGCCCTCAGTCCTAAAGGCTACACTGTCAAATTTTTAAAAGAAACATGGTCAATAGTCAAGAAGGATTTTATCATTGCGATTTAATCATTTTTTCGCTATGGCTTTACACCAAAAGGAGTGAACACAACCATACTGGCACTTGTCCCAAAGAAGAAAAAGGTAAAAGAGATGAAGGATTACCGACCAATATCTTGTTGTAATGTTATCTACAAGGTAATATCAAAGTTAATCGCTAATAGACTCAAGATCACTCTCCCAAAATTCATCTTGCCAAAACCAGTCAGCTTTTGTTAAGGATCGTTTGTTGATGGAGAATGTCCTCTTAGCATCAGAGATAGTCAAAGATTACCACAAGGATACTGTTTCACCTAGGAGTGCGATTAAAATTGATATATCCAAAGCCTTCGACTCGATTCAATGGCTATTCCTCCTATCCACACTGTCTGCTCTGAATTATCCATCACAATTCATCAAGTGGATTGAGCTTTGTGTCACTACGACATCTTTCTCAGTCTAAATAAATGGTGAATTGGCAGGTCTTTTTTGCAGTGCAAGGGGTCTTCGACAAGGATGCTTCTTATCTTCGTATTTGTTTGTTATATGCATGAATGTTTTGTCTAATATGCTTAACACGGCTGAGATGGAAAGACAAATAGACTATTATTCGCTCTGTAAAAAACTTCAACTCACGCATCTATGCTTTGCAGATTATCTATTGGTTTTCACAGATGGGGAAAAAGCTCAATTGAAGGGATTCTTCAGATATTCAAAACATTTGCAGAGTTTTTAGGGCTGAAGATAAGTCTTGAGAAATCGATATTATATATGGTTGGGAGAGTGATATGACAGAGATTCTACAAAGTTTCCCTTTCGAGACTGGTTCTCTGTCAGTTTGATATTTAGGCCTACCACTCTTGACCAACCGAATGACTTCAAGTGACTACTCTCCACTCATTAAAAAAATTTGAGACAAGTTTGGCAGATGGACAGTTAGACACCTTTCTTTTGTGGGACGCTTATAACTAATCAACACAGTAATCTATAGCCTCACCAACTTTTGGATGTCAGCTTTCTATTTACCGAGTGCTTGTATAAAGGAGATTGACAGCTTGTGTTCTGCTTTCCTTTGTTCTGGACCTGATCTAAGCAAAAAGAAAGCTAAAGTGGCGTGGAGTGATGTTTATTATCCGAAAGATGAAAGGGAGTTAGGTGTCAGATCATTAAAAACACAAATAAGGTTAGCTGCTTGAAACTTATATGGAGGATACTATCATCAAACTCTCTTTGGGTGCAATGGCTTCGGATACACATGTTATGAAAGGGCTCGTTTTGGTCTATCAATGAAAGGATCTTGGATATGGAAGAAGCTTCTCAAATATAGGGACCTAGCTGCAGGTTTTGTAAAAATGAGGTTCAAAACAGAGAAACTATCTCATTTTGGTTTGATAATTGGTCATCGCTTGGCAAGTTGATTTAGCTCACGGGACATAGGGGTTGTATTGACATGGGAATCACTCTTCACGCCACTATGGCTGAAGCTCTGGCTCACAATATTTGGAAGCACATGACTGACATTCTAAACCAAATGGAAACTGCTTTAGAAAACATACATTCTAAAGGGTTAATAAAGGCCTCGGATATTATGTTATGGAAAGGAAAATGAGATCAGTTCACAACAAATTTCAGCTCAAAGACCACTTGGAAAGCTACTCGAGACAGAAGACCTAAGGTTGACTGGTATAAAGGAATGTGGTTTTCACAAGCCACACCTAAATACTCAGTTCTAGCTTTGCTGGCGATAAAGAATCGGTTAACAACGGGGGATACAATGCTAAGCTGGAATGTCGGAGCGGATCCATCTTGTGTATTGTGTCATGAACCCCTGGAAACTAGAAATCACTTGTTTTCACATGCAAGTATTCTGCAGAGGTTTGGTCAGGGTTAACTCATAAACTTCTATCTCGGAAATTCTCTACAACTTGGGAAGTTGTCATCAAACTACTTCTGGATACATCTCTTGGAAATGATATTTTGTTCCTGATAAGGTACACTTTCCAACTCACTCTTCATTCAATATGGACGGATAGGAATAGTCGAAGGCATGGAGAGGTCGCAACTTCATCAGCACTTTTGGTTCGCTTCATTGACAAGTAAGTCCAAAACAAAATATCTTCTATTCGCGAACAAGAGGATGGGCGATACGATGGTTATATGGTAAGCTGGTTCGCAACAAAATAAACAAGAAGGAACTATCATCTCTGTTTTTGTTTTAAAGTCATGTATTAAACAAACGATCAAACATTTGATGTAAAAAAGTTTTTTCAAATAAATTTTACATTTTATTAAAAAAAAAAAATTCTTTTGGTTGAAAAAGCCAACTTGACTTAATAATGTAGCTAGGGTTCCCATAACGCCAATTCAATAATTTACTCTTCCTTTGTTGAGTTCAATAATGTAAGGTCCGCTTAAGGCTTTTATAAAGTTGACACATGGCGGTGCATTTTTTGGAACTACACTTATAGAAATGGGAGTCTCGGGACCAAAGTTCGTGAATGTGAGTACAAATGTATCAGTTGATGGTCAATTTTGAGAGTTGGGGCCATAAGTTTGATTTTTTCTGTGTTGGAAGCTTTCTCAGTCCTCTTTCTCATTGAAAAGCTTCTACAAATCTTCATATCCTCATATTCTTTTTTTTTTGTCATATGGTCATATTCAAAACGTAAAAGCATGTCTTTTGAAGTCGAAAGTGTTTTAGTTTAGGGTAATTGGTTTTGCTTCAGTTTGCAAATCTTAAGATGCGTATTTGCACAGATTTTTTGAAGAACAAGACATTGCATTGCATGTGGGTCGACCACATGTTCTTCCCTCTGTTGGGTCCACAACTTTTATAGAAGATTATAAAATTTGGCAATGCATTAATTGTATGTGGTCACAACAAATAAAATATTTGTCTTTTTTTTCTTCTTGATAATGGGATTACAATTCCTTAAGTTGTATAATATAGAGAATATAGGGTTTTATCTTCTTTTTTTTTCTATTTAATGGAATACAAATTTTTCTTCAGTTTTATGGAAGATAAACTCATTGTTGTTAGGCCAGTTTGGTCTTGGTCGGCTCAGGATTTTATATGGTGTGATGGATTCAACGAAAACTACATCCCTGAGATTAGTTGATAGTAGTTCAGATCGATGTAAATCCGATATAGCGGTCCATGCGTGTTTGAAATTTTCAGCTAATTAAATAAAAGTTCTTTTTTTCTTTTACAAAAAGATATATTCAAAATTCGAGTGAACTATCTGTTAGTCCACAATAATTTATTATTATTTTTTCATTCGCGCAAAAATGTTTCCAAATGGTAACTAGTTTTAACAAATGATATAAAATACATTTTTTAACGTAGGATATTATATTAAAATATGAAGGAAAATGTCCTCATAACCTAAAAATGTATGAAACAAACCACAGAAGAAAAAACATATGATAAAATAAAAGGTAAATTTTTATTTTGCACCCCTTTGAATTTTTTTTTTTTTTTTGAGGATGGTTTTTGAAATGGTAGAAGACACTGTTTGAAAATAAAATTTCAAAGAGATATATTTTTGTTAGTTTTCTCTAAAATAAATCAATGTCTACTATCTTCCATAATACGTGAATCAGGACCACCTATCGAAATGTATGATCTTAGACAATCATCTCTAGTCACATTCTTCGCAATATCTTGTGCCACTAAGTTTGCTTTGAAATGTGAGAAACGCCATCAAAGGTTCTTAAAAAACTTTGATAATTGCCATATGTAGTCTATGTGAGATCGAAATCTATGGCAATTATGTGCTTCCTTGATCACTGACAAAGCTATAGAATTATCAGACCACAATTCCACATCTTGCAGCCTCAAATCCAATAACCTCCGTAAAGACCATTCAATGGTCCATAACTCTGCTTCTAGATGTGAAGAAGAAGCCGCAAATGCATCACGGGCATGAAAAACCACACCACCATAAGATTTAGTTTCTCACCAAATCTTTCAACAATTATAAAATAATAATTATTATTAAAATATTATAAATCTCTTAAAAAAAAAAGAGAATTCCATAGATGAATCTCTCAAGTGAGCGATCATTTTTTTAGCTTCCATTTTTTTCATGATTATTAAAATTATGAAAAATTGATTACGAAACCGCTCTTGAAAAACCCTAAAGTGATTACGAAACCGCTCTTGAAAAAGATTATGGTAATCTTAAAAGATTCACGAAAAGGACCATTCAGAAGAAGCTGCTAGCTATCACTTTCATATTCACATAAAAACAATAAAACCATAATGTAATAAATTATGTGGTTCCGTAAACACCGAATAAGTGGTTAACGTTAGATGGACATGTGTTTCTCGATTTCTTATTTCCCGTTCACACATATTTTTTTTTTCCTTTTCCATTTCTGATAATACAAACAAAAAAAAGTTAAAAAAAGAAAGATTTTCGAGATATTTTAAACAAGAAAAATAAAAGATCTTCGCGGTAACGTCGTAGAACATCCAAACATGTGGTAGCTAGAGCATAGTTGAAATAGGTACGATGTACTACTGTACACATACACTGATATCTTTGTCGATAGAAATTCTTCATTAAATTATTTTTAACCAAATTCATTCGTGATAAGGCAATGGTTGAAAAATATCACATGGTTAGAAACCCATAAAATTCGAACATTAATTTAGACTGTGAATTGTTTAAACCCATAAAATCATGGTTAGCTATTGCAAATGGTTTAAATAATAAAAGTAGATATTTCTTAGATTATTTTGTAGAGAATAAAAATCTAAAAGAAAAATCATCGAAACTTTGATTATCTTTTTCCAAAAAACGATATGAATATCAACATACATGCATACCATTCACCAATTCAAAATTTTCTCAAAAATTAAGTTGTTTTTACTATTCTCGGTTGTAAGCAATTTACCACATACATCTACGTATATACACCGGTCGTATAGAGTTTTACATTCAGTTGTTTTAAAAGTAATTTGATTTCTATACAAATATATAAATAATGATGTTTACTAGCGATGAAACTCACGTATACATAAACAAATAATATTACAGAAACAAAAAAATATTTGCGAAAGATCCAAAAACTAATGTGGGTACTGACTTTTTTAGTTATAGGTCTCTCGATAAATATCTCATCAAATAAATGAATATCTCATCAATAAAAAAATGAAAAAATTAGAAAAGGAGGAAAAAAGGTTAACAATCGATTTCAATTGAGAACAAGAATATTATGCCACTTGTTATTCTATGATTGCTTTAATTTTTTTTGTAACTAAAAATTTAATTATATAATTAAATTAGATCATAAATACTATAATATTATTAAGAGATTTTGAAAACGATGCTCTTATCGTATTAGTTATCAAAAAAAAAAGTATAGTATACGTATAGTATAGACTATGGTCTATAGATAAGGATAATACATAAATGGTTTATGTTTTTTGTTTATTTATTTACTATCATTCTTTTCACCGTTTATTTATTTATTAGTAGTATCTACAAGCCCATAGAAATAGAAGAACAGAAAACATCATATCTAAGAAAAAAGGTCTAAGCTCAAAAGATGTTATTGAGAACGATGGCAGCTGCTTCCATTCCACCACCGTCGTCAACAACTCAAACAACACAGCGGCCATCGCCGTCTCTGTCTCAGCTTCCCATCCGTACAATTCCGGGATCGTACGGTTTGCCGTTGTTGGGACCATTATCGGACCGTTTAGATTACTTCTGGTTCCAAGGACCCGAGAAGTTTTTCAAGACAAGAGTAGAGAAGTATAAGAGCACTGTGTTCCGTACAAACATTCCTCCGACGTTTCCTTTCTTCTCCAGCGTTAACCCTAACATTGTTGCGGTCCTAGACGTCAAGTCTTTTAGCCATCTCTTCGATATGGAACTAGTTGATAAAAAAGATGTTCTCATCGGAGACTTCCGGCCTAGTCTTGAGTTTTATGGTGGCGTTCGTGTTGGAGTTTATCTCGATACCACCGATCCAAAGCACGGCAAGGTTCGTTTATATAAACGATATTTACCACAGTTGAAATCCAAGTACGAGATTTAATTGAATCAAACTGAAAATGTTTGATAAGTTTTCAAATATTAATCGGACCAAACCTAACAAGTCATTATGAATAAACCACAAATACTTTAAGTAATTTCTTAGAATAGAATTTATCACTTTTATCTATCAATATTTGTTTATTGTATACTTTTTAATATAGTGACTGAATTAGATGTCTAGTGAATTTACTCTTGATTGATCTAAATTGTAAGTGAAAAAAATGTTGGTAAATTCTTTTAAACTTGTGAGTTTAAATTTTTTAAACGGCAAATAATTTTATTGATATCAAATTAAGATTTCAAAATCAATATAATACTATTATAAAACCAATAATAGTAAATAATAAGCTTTTTTGAATTTGATGATCATGCTTCCGTTAAATAATAAGCTTTAATCGCGAATGAATCATTAACTATTATTTTTCTTCTGAGCTTCATTAATTATATGTCAAATAGGTGAAAGAAAAAAAGATTTTACCGTTTTCTTTGTATATTTATAAGTTGTGCTATAATATCTCACAAGCTTATTAGGGTTTCTTTTAATTAAAAATGTATAAATGGCAAAATAACACAAGTTTATTTGGTCTTTTCGTTAAAACAAAAGTAGAAAACAACTAAAAATATGCAAGTTGTTTAAGACATAAACGAAAAACAAAAACAAATCATAGTGAAGAAAATAAGAAAAATGTTTTAGTTGAAGTTTTTCCACCATTTCAATATTCCAATTAAATTTATAATTTTAAAATAATCGTATTAATTTTTAAAAAAAATTTATTCATGTTTTAATTCAGACCAAAAGTTTCTCCATGGAATTACTAAAACGAAGCTCGAAGGTTTGGCTAAAAGAGCTTCTCACAAACCTCGACACGTTATGGGAAAAAGTCGAATCCGATATTTCTAAAAACGACGCCGCTTCGTATATCATTCCTCTCCAACGATGTATCTTCAATTTCCTCTCCGCCTCACTCACCGGCGTTAACACTTCCGTTTCGTCGGATTTCGCCGAGAACGGTTGGAAAATGGTCAATCGTTGGCTCGCAATTCAGATCATGCCCACTGCTAAAATCGGGATTTTTCAGCCGTTTGAGGAGATTTTTCTCCATTCTTGGGCTTATCCTTTCTTCTTAGTCGCCGGAGATTACAAAAAACTTTACAATTTTATAAATGATAACGCCGGAGAAGTTCTCCGGTTAGGTGAAGATGAATTCGGGTTGACCCGAGATGAGACGATCCATAATCTTCTGTTTATATTGGGTTTTAATGCGTACGGGGGCTTTTCCGTCTTCTTACCTTCTTTAATCGGAAGAATCGCCGGCGATAAATCCGGTCTTCAGGAGAGGCTGAGATCCGAAGTTAGGAAAGTTTGCGGGTCTGGATCCGGGTCGGGTCTTAATTTTAAGACGGTCAACGAAATGGAGCTGGTCAAATCTGTTGTATACGAAACGCTGCGTTTAAGCCCACCGGTTCCTTTGCAATTTGCACGTGCGAGGAAAGATTTCAAGATAACCTCACACGACGCCGTTTTCGAGGTTAAGAAAGGGGAGCTTTTATGCGGTTACCAGCCGATGGTGATGAGAGACGCTAATGTTTTTGATGACCCGGAAGAATTTAAACCGGACCGGTATATTGGTCAGACCGGGTATAAATTGCTTAATTATCTCTTTTGGTCCAACGGTCCACAAACCGGTACACCGAGCACGGCTAATAAACAGTGTGCAGCTAAGGATATGGTTACTCTCACGGCTTGCTTGATCATTGCCGATTTATTTCTCCGGTATGATTCGGTTACTGGAGATTCCGGTTCAATTAAAGCTGTTGTAAAAGCTAAGTGAAGATTTATTACTGTTTAATGTAATATATCAAATCTTAAACGGTTTCATATGTTCGGAATGTATAATTAATAAGATTAAACCAATAATATAATATAAACTCAAGTTGTCATGTTCGAAGGATAATATATAATTTTAAAAAAGTTTTTAACATTTTACTTAGCGATAATATCGGTTTTTATAAATATAAAAGCGTATGTCTCTCGATCAAAATATTACGGAAATATATTATATTTTTTTTGATAAAGTAGTAAGTGAAGTTTAATGTGATGTTATTTACTCACGACCAATTTTGTTGGTAATTTACTAATTTGTAATGAAGAACAACAATTAAAAATATTAATATAGATTGTTATTATTCTTTTAATATAAAAAAAATATGAGAAAATCACTATTTTTGAATAGAGAAAGTACACTTCAAGCCATTGAGGAGCTTCTTCGAATGGTGTAACCAATTCTTAATAACGTATTGCTTCACCTTCTCTTCGTCCCATCCAAATATATCACATAATGCCTCGACGTAATAAACTGGGAACCTTTGGTTCGCTTTCAAGAAAAACATGACGGTTCGTAATTCATCTCTACAAAAACTGTCTATAATAATATTCTCCGCATCAGAAATTTTGGGATTGGTTGAAGGTGGAGGAGGAAACGATTTCGCGATGTTTCTTTTTATGCAAGTTTCCACAGGATCTTTCGTTCGATAAAATACCACAGGGTTTTTAGCTAAAGGAATTGAAGAAATTGAAGAAATTGAGAGGAAGGCTACGAAGAAGCTCATGATGATGCTCATGGAGGTCTTCATTATTGCTTCTTCTAGCTTGTTTTGATTGTCCTAAAAGAGAATGCACATATATATGTATATATGTTAGAGAATAGTTGAAACTGTAAATTGTTAAGACTTGAAACTTGTCATGTTTCATCGGTTATGATATTAATATCAGTTTTAGTATTTTCATTCATGAAGTTTCATTATGGTTGGCTTTAAAGATGTTTCTTTAGTTACGGATCGATCATTTTACCATTTTTTGTTCTAATTATAATTGTAGAATCGGGTCAAAACATACTAATTTTTTGTTTCCGTCAAACTCCATATATTAAATTGTCGGTTTAGTGACTTTTTCTAAAGAAAGTCAGATGAAAACTGATGTATACATACATGGAAAAAACAAAACTCACATATTTTTGCACATTTTTCAAGATGATATGCACGAACATTCTTACTACGTGGAATATATATATATATATATAATTTAAAAAATGTGAATCTTTTCCTAAATAATAAGAAATCTCTAAGCTTTAAAGCAAAAGATGGTCAATCATCCGAATTTGTAGTCATGACAATAAGATCTGAGGAGTCCATAACAAAGAAGACCTCCGTCAATAAGATAACATTCAAGCTTTGTATAGCCCCAAACAAAGGCTTCTAACTATGTATGAAGAGGGAAAATACATTGTCGGTGAAACTTTTAATCCTATATGCAACATCTCGTCTCCAATGGTGACTAAACATCCTTGGCAGGTCTCCAATGGTGACTGACAGTTCGAATAGTAGATGCGGACCAAGTGGACAAAATTATCAGCGGACCAAACTATCTCTTTTTTGGGACGGTCCAAGATTCGCTACGGTCTAAGTTTATTTTTTTGAAAAATTATACCGCACTTGATCCACAGCGATTTTCCTTTATTTTTTCTGTCTGCACTACTACAGACTATAACTTATAAATAATAAAAATTAGTGGTTTAATCTGTAGATAGTTTTGTCTACTCCAACCGCTGCCTCCACCTAATTTAACTTTGGAAAAGTATAATTTCAATAATTAACTTATTTTTAATTGCATAGGAGAGAACACATATGTGGTCACATTGGGTGGGTCCTAGCTTTGACAAAAAAATAGCAATGTGCCTCGATTAGCTCTCAAAGGGAAAGCATTGTAATCACTTGTTTTTACTTTTTTTTTTTATTTCACTCGAAAAGAAAAAAAGATTCTGATAATTAAAGCTCGAAAGAAGAAGAAAAAATAATTCATATCTTCAGATATCAAGAAACCTCAGAAAAAAAAACAAGATGAGATGTTTCAGATCAAATACTTCAAGAACCGAAACACAACCACCATCGTACGAACAACAAGACGCTATGTACTCATCTCACCGAAATGTAAGAGAAGAAGTGTTACTACAGATTCAAGGATGCAGAGCTCATCTCATCGACGGATCCGAAGCGGTGGAGCTAGCAGCCGGAGACTTCGAGCTTGTACAAGTCTCAGACAACAACGTAGCCTTAGCTATGGTGGTAAGAATCGGAAATGACTTACAATGGCCGGTGATAAAAGACGAGCCAGTGGTGAAACTCGACTCTCGTGACTACCTTTTCACGTTGCCGGTTAAAGACGGAGAGCCGCTTAGCTACGGCGTCACTTTCTTCCCTGGATATGAAAACGACGTCGTTTTTGTGAACAGTCTTGAGTTGCTAGATGATTTTTTGAGGGAGAACTCATGTTTCTCTTCGTCTTCTGCTTCTGCTTCTTCGTCGAGTGTTACCAATGGAATTGATTGGAAAGAGTTTGCGCCTAAGATTGAAGATTATAACAATGTTGTAGCTAAAGCTATTGCAGGAGGTACAGGGCATATCATTAGAGGGATGTTTAAATGCAGTAATGCTTACACTAATCAGGTTTATATTAATCACTCTCATATAAATTCTCCTAAATTAAAGTTGTTAGATCTAATTTGTCATTAGTCATGTGTATTTAAAATCACTATCGAATTATACTTAAATAATGAATTTTGGGTTTGTTTTTATGAGATAACAGGTTCATAAAGGAGGTGAAACTATGATTACAAGAGCTGAGAAGAAGAGTGGTCCTAAATCACAAAGAAATGTAGCAACAAACAAGAATCAAATCAACAAAAACCTTCAACGGTAGTAATAAATAATTTCCTATAATTAAGAGTGGTTCTTTGAATTTTTTATCTCTTATGGGAACTATATTATATAGAGTGAGGAAACTTTCGAGAGCGACTGAGAAATTGAGCAAGACGATGTTGAATGGTGTGGGAGTGGTGAGTGGCTCTGTGATGGGTCCTATTGTGAAGTCAAAGCCAGGGAAAGCTTTTTTCTCAATGGTTCCAGGGGAAGTTCTTTTGGCTTCACTTGATTCTCTTAGTAAGTTTGATGAATAATGTTATTGTCTCCACTTAATGATATGATGTAATAAGTATTGATTTGGTTTTTGAAATTAGATAAGCTACTAGATGCTGCTGAAGCTGCAGAGAGACAAACTCTTTCTGCTACATCCAAAGCTACTACAAGAATGGTTAGTGAGAGGTAAGTTTCACTATTAAAGTCTTGAGGACTTAGATCACATTAATGATTTGTGAGTGTATTTGGTGTAAATGTCTCACATGGAGTGAGGATTATAACATGGACAGGTTAGGTGAGAGTGCGGGGGCAGCCACGAGAGATTTGCTAGGCACGGTGGGCCATGCAGCCGGCACTGCCTGGAATGTCTTCAATATCCGCAAAGCTTTCACTCCTTCCTCTTCACTCACATCCGGGATCCTTAAAAACGCTTCAAGAAAGTGATATTTGTTCACTAGTCTTATGTATCTTTTGTTATGTTTGGGTTGATTTTGTGGTTAGAGATTATATAAGCTTTTAAAAGTGAATGATTAATCTTGGATCTCAGTCCAAAGAAACCACACAAAAAAATCTTCCACGAGTGTGTTGGAGTGTCGGTAATTCTCATGGTAATATCCAAGCGCGTGTACGCTTATCTTTGATTCTTAAATTGTTACCTTAAAACAACCAAGAAATGGGGGAACATGTTATCGTGACGTGAGATGCTTTTGGAAAGCCTCTACATATGTAGGCAAGATTCATAAACTATTACAAAGATATGAATTTAAACTAAGTAACGAGAAGATCTTTGGATATCTTGCTAAACAATAAATAAACATTATATAACTTACTTATATTGGCAATTTATGGTTATATTAGCCAAAAATTTAAATTATCTATGGTTATATAGTGAGTGATGGGTCCTATTGTGAAGTCGGAAGCCAGGGAAAAGCATTTTTCTCAATGGTTCCAGTTATAGTCTTCCAGGGGAAGTTCTCTTGGCTTCACTGTTGGATATTTGAATAAGTCATTGCTCTGTTGAAAGAGTCTTTGCTCTGTTTCTGTTTGGTCAAATAACTCCTAGTCTTTAGGAAGCACGTGATGTAGTTGTTGCAGGTTTGTTCCTAGTTTGATCAACGTTATGTATGTTATTGTGTTCGGATTGATTTGTGGGCAGAGACTATTAAGGTTAAAAAAACAAAATGTGTAAACATGTAGTCTTGAATCTCAAAGAAAGAAAACCTTTTTTCTTTAATAACACAAAAGACTCAAAACAAATATTCTTGAAACGATCAAACAACTTAACCTACCAAAATCAAATCCTGAAATTTCTTAATATCAAATACAATTGAGCTCTAGTTCAAAAGTAGAAAGGTGATCAAGAAAACAGCCGCAGATCCATTGGCAAATGGAGTAATTAGTGAAGAGTCTCCATTCCTCGTCACTGGTCGATGAACCATACCGCCTCTTCCGATCCCATGCCCTCCTTCTTCTCCATGGCCGCCACCGCCTCCTTCTCCTTCACTAACATGATCACCTCCTTCACCACCATGGCCTCCACCACCACCGTGACCACCACCACCACCGTGACCACCACCTCTGGCAACCACGGTGTTAGACTTGAAGAGAAGTAAAGTGATGATTAGCAGGATGGGGAGTTTCGGGGCATAATTCGTAACAAAGTGTGCTCGAGTCTTGGTGATTCTCATGGTACTATCAATGCATACACGCTTAGATGAACTTTGATTCTTAAATTTTTACCTTAAAACGAAAAAAGGAATTTGCTATCGTGGGGGTGGTGAGATGCTTTTGAAAAGCCTAGGGCAATATTCATAAAAATTTATTGTTTATTGTTTAGGATAAGTTGTTAACATTCTAAAATATTATTTTGTATTTATATTTCCTCAAAATATGGAAACTATATTGTGTATAAATATCTTTATCCTAATGGAAAAGTAATATTCACAAACCTCTTATCATGTGGTTGTCGTAGGAATCTTAGCTAAAATGATTTACAAAGGCAAAATTCAAATGAAGCCATGCATGCGAAAATGGCACATGAACAGTTCCACTTTGTAGGTACAATTGCAAGAAAATTATTGTAGCATTATTACAAGAAAATATGTGATTAGTGAGACAGAGATTAAGCTCTGAAGAAAATATGTGATTAGCAAAATTACAAGAAAATATTACAACACTAAGCTCGGACGAAGCGATGAAAAGAGAAAGAGTCTCGAGACAAGAAATACTGAAGGATAGTCACATATTGGTTTGTAAGCGAAAAAACTCCACATTAATGAATTTAACTAACAGCAGAAAGTCTAAGAAAACTTTACATCAGTCAGTTTATTGAATTTCGATGGAGGATTTCTGGCTTTGCACTAACAACAAAAGACATATTCAATATGAGTATGAGTATTAGCTAAGGAAGGGTGATGATAGAATTCTCCTAAGATCTGCATTCTGAAAGTTGATAGGGATAGTTTTTGCAACTAGGAAACCAAAAAAATTCGTGGATCAAAGGATGTGGATCGAAAGGTCAGACAGAGGATGCGGAAAAGCCTCTGATATTCCAGCTGATTCTTCTTAAGATATGATGCATCAAAGGAGAAACATGATTTCTTGTGGATATTACACACCAGCAAGAGATGATCTAATTTAAAGATTTTTTAATTAAAAAGATAGATGAAATTTGAGTTCAGGTTTTACAAGATAATATAAAGGGAAAAACAAAACAAAGCTAAAACAACATGCAAAGAGTTTTGAAAATAACAAAAGTACTAAAGATAAAAATTTAAAATAAAACTTGCCTTCTTCTCCTTCTTTGGCCACGTCTAGGTGTTTAAAATTGGGCATTGGGCTTTTATTTTCAACAAATGGGCAATAGTGAAGTGAAACAACTTCCTCATTAAAAATCTTACCAAGAAAATTCAATGGGACAAAACTTGACAAGGAAAAAAAGTACAACTGAGACACTTTTCCCATTTGTTGAAATCACTTAGCTTGAATCAAAACCAAAGTGGTTTGACAAGCTTCACCTCCGTCTTGGGTGTCTTGAATCCATATCTGCTTAAGTAATCTTCCCACAGCTTGGTTGAACATCTTAGCTATTGATCGAGTCATTGGACCAGTTGGTGCACCAAGAGCATCCTCAGCTTCAAGCTTATCCTCTGGTTCAGGTTCTTTCCCATGCTCCAAGCTCCTTATGTCATCTAAGATTACATCATCCTCTCCCACTTGAAAAGGATTTGATCTCAAATCCATTTCATCTGCAACATAAGAAATCAAATTAGAAACATTGAAAGTAGAACTCAATTTATACTTACCTCACAGATCAAATTGATAAGCATTATCACTGATCCTCTTGTTCGGTGAAATGAACTATCAATCCTGGGCATCCATATTCGCTCTCCAACCTCAAATATCATCCTAAAATAATCAATGGGTTTCTTGTCCTGCATGAAAACATCTCCAATTCCAATCTTCGCAAAGAAATTGGATGAGATAATATTTACATCCAGTGGCCCTTTTTTTGTACCTACGAAGTTGTCAACACTTTTGGAAAAGAACAAGTGTGTTATCACAGTCATGTAGTCACAATAAAAAAGTAAACATATCTCATTTTGAGCCAAAGCATAATCTTCGTCATGTTCTCTTTTATATGCGTTTTAACACAAAAGTTTGGTTCCAAATATTTCTTGAATAATCCTAACTCTTTCTCAATGACTTCTGGATATAATAAACTCATATTCACAGCCTTGAAATCATGAGAAAAAATTGAGACAAAGAAATACTTACCTGAATTAGGTACTTGGTGAACATAATCTCCACGGCAAATTAAAATAGTGTTGGATCTGGGGGCTCTTCTTGGATCAGGGCTTTGTTGGTGACCAACATGTGCACTCTAGAGGTTAACTTACATAATAAGAGCTCTCCTGGTCGCCATTGATAAGTTTGGAATGAATAAAATAAGGAAAAATCTATTTTAGGCTCTACGAAAAATATGTGAAGTATAATCTAGGTTTCCAAATGTGGATTTGAGATGCATCATGGATGGATGGTAGTCCTATGGGGTTTTTTTCTGGGAATACGTTCTCATATTCCTCACCAACCCTATTAAAGAAATTAGGTTGCTTGCCTATGCGTTCTTTCTTATGCTTTAGCCAAAGTTTATCTTGATGAACTTCATAGTGATCTCTTGATTGACTCCGATTATGAGTGAATATTTCTTGATCATTAATCGTCTGGATTGGCCTTAAAATTGTGCAATCTGCACCAAGAGAAAGCAAGTTAGCTTTCATTCGTTTTTGGGAGTCAAGATAGTTACCTCGAGTTCGTTGTTGTGGAGTTTGTTGGCATAAATCTGTTGGGTTCTCCTTGATTTGAATAGAACACGTGAGTTCTTCTCCTTGACTATAAATCAACACTGAATTTTCTCTAGTGAAATTTCCCATTCCACTCATGGTTACTTGTTTGGGTTCTCTGCGAAGGGTTTGAAGGGTTTGAGGCTGTTGCAAATCTGGGGGATTTCCTTTGATCGCCAATGTGTTTAGTGCACCTTCAGTTTTTCTCAAATCGTTATGGCTTTGGAGTTGAAACTCAAATGTGCTCCTCTTTGTCGTTACTTCTCCTAAGTGCTTATACTTCTCCATGCATCCTGTTTTTTTTATTAGCACTCATGGGAAAGAACAAGTGCATTATACTTGAAGTAAAGAATTTTAAAACAGAGAATTTGAAACCATTAGCTGTTATGATATTTTGCCAATATTGAATCAAGTTCTGAGTTTCACTTATTCTGGTACTAAGAAAAAGGTGTTGCGTAGACTCAGCTGTGATAATTATTTCTCTTGAAGCAAGATTAGGGTGTGCACGTGGTTCAATTGCAAGTTGCTCATACTCCTCATAGGAACAGATAAGTGAACTGTGTGTTTCTCGACGTTTCTCCATTTCACCAGTACCTTTTTTCAGCTTCTTTTCGACAAGACAAGGTGTTATCACATCATGAGAACTATTGAAAACAGCTTAGCTCAATTGATCACTTACCTTAGCTTGAGTGTGCTTTCCTTGTGGTTCAAATTGAGGTGAACTCAGTTCTGGTAGAATCGACTTCTTATGATCCATTTTAGCACTGGACTGCCTCTGTTGCTCTCGCTTTTGACAAATCACATCAAATTCTTTATTCATTATCTGCTCAATATGAACTGTAAGTGCTTATATAAACAGCTTGTTGTTGTTGTTGAGGGTGGTTTCTTTGCCATGATCAGTCTTCTTATTCACTGATTTCTCTTGTTTTGAATCTGTTGAGGCTGCAACCTTCTTTCTTGGAAGTTCTGTAGTTTTTTGGACTTTGTTTTGGTGCTTTGGCGCATACTGATCTCTTAGCAGCTGATAAGTGTGATTTTTACATGTTTTTAACATTCATTTTTATCACATTTTATTAGTTTTCTCATCACTTTCTGATTGTATATATGCATTTGAGCCTCACTTTATCATTGTATCATATTTTAGAGTCTTAGGTTCCATTCATGCATTTTGCATAGTCTTTTGAGTCATTTTAGGTATATGGAAGCTAGAAGCTTGGATGAGGGACCAAATGAAGTGAAAAAGGATCAAGAAGAGAAGTTGATGAGGAAGAACCATTCAAAGGTGTCTCAAAGATCGGCTCAGATGAAGATCATAACTTGCGATTCAACTCCAGAATCCTTGATGAAAGTTATAGGAAATTTAGCTAGCTTTCCAATGGATGTGGTCTTAAGGCATTTGGATGAGCCGTTAAGGAGTTATGACCGAATTAGTACCAGCGGTCATCCCCAGCGGCCAAGACAGACCGATGGAACTTTGAACAAATTTCCCGAGAGTTTGGGGGTTCAACCCCAGCGGTCTAGCAAGACCGAAGGAGTGTAGCGGTCATCCATAGCAGTCTAGCAAGACCAAAGGCGGATCCTAATTTCTCTTTTTCCTTTATATACTTGTCTTAACTCTCTAAAACCCCTAAGTTTTCTTCTCCCAAGAGTTGTGATCGACCCAAACTCTCTTTTTTGAGGGATTTTGATTGTTCTTCATACATATGCCACTCTAGAGAAGATTTCTTCAACTCTATCTTTATATTAATGCATCCTCTTTATCTTTATATCTCTTTCTCTTTTGTTCTTCATGTTTATACTTTAAGTTTTGTGTTAGATTATAATTTGCTTGATTTTGATGATATGGATGATTGATTGTTAATGCTTAGGTTCTAGATCATTGATTTCCTTCCTTATTTAGTGTTCTTAATGCTAGATAAACCTTGATCAAGTTTGTTTTGATCATAGGAAAATTCCCACCCACAAGGTGTTCGATGAAATTCCCCAAAAAAGCTAAATAAGGGATTTACATTCTTAGCCTATGAGAGTACTTGTCTAAGGTGTTTATTGGTTGATTTGAAATTGATCTTAATGCTTGCTAATAATTTCTTCACAAATGAGAGTTTGATCTTGATTTAGTTATTAACAAAGTGATTAGTGCCTTGAGAGAGGATTAATCATAATTAAATATCTTAACCTAAGGATTAAAATAGATTGTGTGCATTAGCATCATTAGTTAATTGTCTTGATGGTTTGATGAAGATGAATTAGGTTGATCCTTGTTAGATCCTTCACATAGGTTAGTTCTTAATGCTGGTCTTGGATCGAGAGATTAAAAACTAGTCCTAAGCATTTCATATCCGAAAGGAATTTTTGAATGCTTGATCATAGCCTTTTGTGAGCTTTTCGCATCCTAGCCAACGAGAGTTGATGTTTAGGGTGATTAGTGAACTTATTGGAGTTGTTACCTAATGCTCATTGATTATGACAATTGCTAACGAGAGTTATTTTTAATTGCATGATTAGTGAAGTGATTAGTGCCACGAAAGTGGATTAGTCATAGTTATGAATTCCATGTTCTAGGATGATGTTTAATGCGATCTTGTCATCATTATTTGATTATTAATCATTCATTTGATAGTATATTCCATGATCCAACATTTCTATCTTTTGTTCTCTTTCTTGCATGTTACTTTCTTAATCTAAAAACATAAAAACCCAAAACAAACTAATTCTTTTATTTGCTCTAGATTAGTTTAGAATCTTGCATCTTTAGTGTATAGTTCTTAGTCTCCGTGGATTCGATACCCTTTGTACTACAACGGTACTAGGGTTATTTGGTAACCCGAGGCCTCAAAAACCTCATTATCAGCAGCTTCTTTAGATAATCCCAGGTGGTGATAGTTGGCTCCTTGTAGAACATGTGACCATCTTTTGCTCGCAACCACCACTTATACGCTTCTCCTGTGAGCTGGTCAAATGCACAAGCTAATCTTTTCTATTCAGGGATGCACTTGTAATGAAACCACTCATCTATGTTTCTTTCCCACTCTAGGTAGTTTCTTTTTTCTGAAAATGTAAAGAGTTGAGGTTCATTAGACAATTGATAATCAGAATTAGAAGAAACCTTAGATTTAGGAGCGTGAGAGGTTTTCTGTGGACTGCTCCATGTTGATCTTAGTGTTTCGTCTGGTGGCTTCGGTTTTAGTTCTTGGCAAAAGGCATCTAACTTGGAGTCGATCGGTTTTGTCATGGCTGCAATCAAAAACTTGTTGTTGCTGCTAGCTTTTTCTTCATGCTTTGACATCTTGACCTGAAACAAATCAACACCAAAACCCTAGTAACTAGTTCTGAGAGCAAAAAAAATCAATTAAAATTCCAAAGAACTCTCCATGCACAGATTTATCAAACTGACTCTTCAAATACCCTAAATCCGTTTTTAAAACCCTAGATCAGATCTGAAAACGTTTTTTTAATGAATATAAAGAGACAAATCGGTCAGATCACTTGAAAAAACTTTTCCACGATTTTTAAAGATTATTTCAACACTTCTAAGCACAGATCTGATCGATCTAGATGAAGAATAACTCAAAAATCGACAGAACAAAATTATTTTTAGACAACCAAAATTTAAACGACCAGATCTGGCGTGAAATAAATCAGAAAAGCACGATTCAAAATTCAAAACACAACTTAAAACTCTGATCGTCACAATCTGGGTGAAAATCTGATGCAAATAACGAAAATCAAATGAGAAAGAGATTACCCAACTTTCAAAATGTTTCTCTGATACCACTTGATAGAATTTTCCTAAGATCTGCACTCTGAAAGTTGATAGAGATAGTCTTTGTAACCAGGAAACCAAGAGGATTCGTGGATCAAAGGATGTGAATCGAAAAGTCACACAGAAGATGTGGAAAGGCCTCTGATATTCCAGCTGATTCTTCTTCGGATATGACGCACCAAAGGAGAAACATGATTTCTTGTGGATATTACACACCAGCAAGAGATGATCTAACTTAAAGATTTTTTGATTAAAAAGATAGATGAAATCTGAGTTCAGGTTTTACAAGATAATATAAAGGAAAAAACAAAACAAAGCTGAAAAAACATGCAAAGAGTTTTGGAAATAACAAAAGTACTAAAGATAAAAATTTTAAATAAAACTTGTCTTCTTCTCCTTCCTTGGCCACGCTTAGATGTTTAAAATTGGGCATTGGGTTTTCATTTTCAACAAATGGGCAATGGTAAAGTGAAACAGCTGCCTCATTAAAAATCTTGTCAAAAAAATCCAATGAAACAAAACTTGACAAGGGAAAAAGAGTACAACTGAGACATTTTTCCCATTTGTTGAAATCACTTAGCTTGAATCAAAACCAAAATGGTTTGACAAGCTTCACCTCCGTCTTGACTGTCTTGAATCCATATCTGCTTAAGCAATCATCCCACAACGTGGTTGAACATCTTAGCTCTTGATCGAATCGTTGGACCAGTTAGTACACTAAAAGCATCCTCAGCTTCAAATTCATCCTCGGATTCAAGCTACTCTTCTCTGGTTCATATTCTTTTCCAGGCTCCAAGCTCCTTATGCCATCTAAGATTTCATGTGATGCCATGAATTCATAAAATAGGTTAAAAAATAGCGGTTCCATATGGCTAATAACTATTAGTTTGATGGATTAACTAGAAGGTTTGGTATTTATATACAAATTTTATGTTGGTCAAAGACTCCAAGTATATAATCATTCTAAGTATATTTATAATAATTAATAGTTATATTAATTTTTAAGAAAATTTTCCGTCGAATAAATTTTGGTATTGCTTATCATTATCATGAAATATCGTAACCAAAATTTATTCAATGAAAAAAATATTCTTACAACTTTTGTAACTATCAATTACAATGGAATATAATAGTAACTATATATACTGACCAACATAAAAACCGTACATAAATATTAAACAATCTCTTTAATACATTTAACTAGTCTAATAGTCATATGTACATTAATGTATGGTTTTTAACATATTTTGCAAAAGTAATTAAACTTTTTTTTATAAACTCATGATGTCATCATTCGTTTCATAGTTCATACTTCATATTGAATATGATTTTCGTAATTAATGCATAGTACGAAAATATTCCACATAAATTTAAGAACTAACTTCTGTAAAGTCATCTTCGTTAATTTTGTTTCTTCTATTGCCAAATGAAATCATTGTGAAAAAGTTTTGCTTACGTTCCTAGATGTGAGCATCTTTCACTATCTTTTGTCTCCAAGACTTTCATTCTGTTCATCCTTTCGTCAAAACTTAACAATGTTCGTCCACTCTTTCAATGGATCAAAAATGTTCCTTTTGTAGTGAGATTTGATCATCTCTATTTGGTATACTCTGAATCAAAAAAATTACAAAAATGAATCTAACTCTTATCAACGTAAATGAATTCAACATTTTTTTCCTTCTTAGCTTTTGTTGGGGGATCATAGTTTATTGTACTAGGTCAAGAGATCTATGTTCTCAATGGATAATCAATGGTGAGCCCACCTTGGATTGACTCATATCTCTTATATACTACTCAAGCACCTTTCCTATATTCCAATGTGAGATATTCTTCACACGCTGCCTCGAGATAATGCTCTTCTTGCTATCTCGATGAAATTGACCCTTCATTTGGGCCATCAATTAGTGGAGGCGATCGGCCCACTTTTTGAGATGGATTTAATAGGCCAATGTGTGTTCGAGTTCTGATACCATGTTAAAGTTTATCGGCTTCCAGCTCAAAATAAATTGACAATGAGTTGATTGGTTCATATCCTTTATATACCACTTAAGATCCCTACCAAACTTCCGATGTGGGATATTATCCCATATTACCCCACACCGGAAGTTGGATAGAGATTTTAAGTGGTATATAAATAATATGGATCAATCCACTCATTGCCAATTGATTTTGAGTTGGAAGCCCATAATATAATATAGTATCAGAGTCCGATCAGACGTTGTCCAACCCAATCCATTATCGGTCCGATACAAAAAATTAGTTTGCCGATCCATGTTCGAATATACCGAGATCAATGGCTAGAAATAACATCATCTCGAGGAGACGTATTGGAAATAATATTCTACATCGGAATTTGGGTAGAGATCTTAAGTTGTATATAACTATATAAGTGATATGGGTTAATCTACTAATTGCCAATTGGTTTTAAGTTGGAATTCCATAATCTAATAGTACCTACATTGGAAAGCTATGTTATCGGAGGGTGTAATATACCATATTTGGTTGAAAAATGGATCAAGCGTTTGATTTCAAGAAGCAAATTAGGAGTGTTTTTCGAGACTTAGTAATAATGAGGTCGACAAATAACTCTTATGACTGTTGTGATGAAGGAAAAGATTTACATAATGGATCGTACAAATAATTTGCTTATGATCCCAATGAATGTATGTGGGAGAGGGACTTCACGTTGAATAGTGGAAAGTTGGGTTGTCGGTTAGTGACAACATGTTGTACATTTTTTTTGTTTTGATTGTTAAAAGATTATCGAATATAAGCATCTATGACCTGTGAGTTAGGGTTTGGAAGTTTGTGGAAGGTGTTGAAGATCTATTAGAAGTGTACGAAACTCATCAAGAGTTTAAAATGGCGGAAAATTTGCAATCTTGCTTAACCTTGATGAAAACAAAGAAGCAAAGATTTGGTGTACAGAGGTGTTGAATTGGAAAGACAAGGACGGCAAAGAGAGATTTGGCGAAAATTTTTGTGGTCGTAATGAGATGAGTTTGATGAAGCGAGAGATGAGTTTTTGTGATCGTATTGTAAAATTTTATTTTTATAAGTTGAAAGTCAGTGACAACATAGCGGATTTATATCTATATCTATATCAGTGCATTAGAACACCTCCATTAGTTTTTCACAAATAAAAAAATTGAACAATAATTAAACAAAATGGAAGAGAGAAATGATAATCGATTTATTCATGGAGAACCTAATGAGATATCTATTTGCCCACATATCCCATATTAATTGGTTCATCTATTTTTTCTATTTAAATTTAAAACTTTTAATTAAATTATATTGAAATTATTATTATTATATTTGTGAGAATTAAGTCTATAACATAAATGAGAACTCTTAATTGCTCCTTTATTATCAGAAATGAGAAATTTTTAGGTCTTTTGAACATAAGACAAATCTTAGATGTAAATAACATAAAGAATAGTGGACTTACTTCTTTCCGACGTAATCACCATGATAGATATAAGACATGCCAAGAATAAGCTACACCCCACTCTATCGATATTGGCAAACAAAGTATGATATAAGAAGTTTCAATATATGTTAGTATAGCAACCAGAGAGATGACAACTTGTTCAAAAAGTGTATCATTCATGGCTATGCTAATGACATGGATTCTGGAATATTATTCATAGAAATGAATCAACAGAGACAATGATTACTCAAAATCGAAAAAACTAGGACCTCAATTTCCATGGATAAGAAGAATAACAGCCAAATCCATTTTATATGAAGGACTCTCAAACCAAATCAGCAGCAAGACAAGTCAGAATATTCACAACTCAAAGGGAACCTCAAATTTCAAAGAAAATCTATAAATACACTCTAACAATGCCAAGATCTAATTCTGATCACACAAAAAAAAAATCCCTAACTTACTCCTCTACAAACTATCAAATCACTCAGAATCTAAAAACTTATAACTAAACCAGAAAACTTGTTCTTGATGGATTGGTGGTACGTGGTTAGCAAGATATGTTTAATTTATAAAGAGGGATCTTTTGGCGTAAGAGATGACCTAATATTGTAAGATAATATTGACCACGTGTCAGTCACTAATAGATTTTTTTACTTAAAATGACCTATTATGATGTTGTAAGATAATACTAACCACGTGTAAATCACTTAAAGATTTTTTTTACTTAAAATGATGTTTCTGCAAATAGTTATCACTAGTAGATTTTTTTGCTTAATTAGAACGATGTTTCTGCAAAGAGTCATCCTTTGCAGATTTTTTACTTAATTAGAAAGGTGTTTATGTAAAGAGTCATTCCTTGTAAATTTTTTACTTAATTAGAACGACATTTCTACAAAGAGTATTATTATACTATGAGGAATAAATTTTAAAATATAATATAATATTTTAAATATTTAGAATAACTTTTAAAATGTAATATCTTATATAATACAGTATGATTACCATTTGTTTAGATTTCTGAAATGCTGACATGTGTCTGTTCACTTCAAAATTGACACATTAGTTTCTTACTAATTTTCTTTTATTTTATTTTATTTTTACTTTTTAATCAACTTCATAAACACCAATTACTTAAACCATTCAATTAATTTAAATATCCTTCCTTATTTTCTTTTATTTTGATTTTTCTCATCTCTAATCAACTTCATAAACACCAATTATTTAAACCATTCTATTTATTTAAATAAAACAAAATAAAATCATGTGTGTATAATGGAAACCTTTTATAAATATGTATTGTATTCATGTGTGTTTTTTCAAAACAATTTTCCCGACTCTCACTTTCCTCCTTTCTATTCTTTTTTTTTTCATTCATTTTTTTTAACCAACAAATTAAACACCAATTATTTGAACCATTACATTTATTTCAAATATACAAAATAAATAGAAATTCAACTACACAAAATAATATCTTATATAATAAAGTAGGGTTATACAACATTTCCATTATACAAAGTTTTCCAAAATCTCATTTTCTTAATATCCACATCTCCAAAATATACACTTTTTAAAAAATGAACAAATATAAAAAAAAACAAATTGGTTTCTAAATAACTTTAATAAAAAAATCTAAATAACAAACCAAAAAATTGGTCAACACATATAACACTAAAAATTGGGCAACAGATTTTTCTTCATTTTTACTTTATTTTTTGGGTCAATCATTTTTATTCATTTTTCATTAATTAACATAAATTAAATTAGTTTGCAAAATTTAAACAAAATGTAGAGTTTTAAAGAATTTAAACGAAATAGAAAATTTTATATAATTATACTTCTACCTTACCTACACAATTAGAAGAATTTAAATGATTATATATATATATATATAACTTCATCACCCACTTTAAAAGAAAACAACATTTAAGTACAAAATTAAACCTAACTCTTGGTTATATCAAATTTATTTGGTCAAATTGATAGTATTGAATTCTTACATAAAAGGATAAAAGAGCAAGAAAAGGCCCAAATAGATATAAATAAAAATAAAATCCAATCTAAGGTGGACTGCTCCAGCATGTTTAGGTCCCCCAAATGAAAAGCTTGTGTTGTTAATCTTCTTGATGTGGTAGTAGGTGGAGTTCGTTGCTCCTACTACAAGATCAGAGACCAGTTGGGAATTGTTGAAGTTGACTGCAGCTTTCAGGTCCCACTTGTAAGCGGCTTTGGCATCTGGAAGATACCCATACCTCATCTGAGTAGTCGTATGTCGACCAGAGATATTTTTGTTTACAATTTTGCCACCCCACTGCACCCTATCTGCATAGTCGGTGACGCGAGTGAAAAACTTTGGGGGCCAATAACCAACTGGTGCAGCAACTACGGCGTTGGTTGTTCAGGCCGACCTCCAACCACCAAACTGTGAGCTTCGGATCCTACATTTATATTTATTTGTTATATATTAAAATTCAAATATATAATAAAAAAAATTTCCCTTACCTTCCATACCTCAATAGTAAGTTCGGTTTGAGGCCCTCCGACAGTCGACGTGGGAGAATCGCATCCTCGATGAGAATCATGCGACTGGTTATGATAAAACCATCGAACCGAAGATTGAAGCATTTCGTGCGATTGTATCCTTCGTTCTGAAATATTTTACACATATTAATTAAGATGTTTTTTTTTTTAGTATATGCATGTTTATGAAAATAAAACTTTTGACTTCATAAATATTTGCATCTAACTTATAAAACATTTCTAGCTATATAATATTTACTCTTTATCAATACTTTAAAGAGGTTAAATTGAATCACACATACCATCCAAAAAATAAAGAATCTTAGCTGGTAGTCAAAATACAGCTCGGGCTAAACCTAAGCAAAATAATCAAAATTTATAGTTAGTCATTTTGCATGCATAAGTTTTTAACAAAAATAAAAATTGTATAACAAATAATTACTAGAAATGTTTTGTAAATAATAATTTTTTTGAAGCTAACCTGCCATCCGGCCTCAATGATGTTTATGTCACTGTTGCTATACAAACCCGAAACGACCCAAATCTAGCCTAAGCTGAATTCCTCTATCCGTTCTATGATTGGATGCCACACACTCATTGTGGTTGTTGTTCCATAAATATTTGATGTGCTGTTCAGACATCCTATAGCAAGTAATATTCCAAAAACAAAAATCAAATTTGATTCTGGTTTGGATTTCGATAAAATATTATAATAAAATAAAAATATTAATTAAGTTCAGTTAAAATTATATACTATACTTTTATTTTTATAAAAAAAAACATTATATATACTATTGTATATTAAAAAACTAGATTTATACCTGCGCATATGCGCAGAATTTTGTATATATTGTATAGTTATAACTATTTAAATTTAGTTTCATTAGTATTTAAAAAAATTAATAATGAATAATTAATTATTATATAATAAAATATATACATATGTGAAAATAAATTGAACTATATTTTATATTTTGCTTATGTTTTGCTTATATTTTGCTTTCTTTTTGGTTAATTCACTTTTTCATATTTAAAAACAATTAATCATATATTATATAAAAATAAAATTATGTTGATGAATTTTATCGATTTCAATGGTTATGCATTTCTGATTCGTAAATTAATTAATTTCAAGTTAATAATTAAATTCTAAACAATGAAAATTATTTATTTTAAAAAATCAACTAAGAGATGATGATGTGTCATCCTTTGAGGAAGTTCCTCCATCTATTATATGGTTAGAAAAAATAAAATTAATTAAAAAAAATTGGAAGGAAGAAAAAGAGAGTGGGGGAAAGTGTTTATGAAATTTGTTAGAAAAGAAAAAAATTGAAAAAAAATAAATTTAGGAATGAGATTTAATTAATGTTTTTAAATTTGTAGTTGTCTTTATTTTTTATTTTTAAAATAAATAGAATGATTAAATAATTGGTTGTCAAAGTTTATTTTAAAAATAAATAGAATGATTAAATAATTGCAAAATCAATTGAATTTAGTCGTTCTCACAAAATAAAATCAATTGAAAAAAATAGGAAGGAGCAAATGTGTCATTTTTAAAGTTGACAAGTAAATTCAATTGATTTTGCAATTATTTTCAAATAAATGATAAGAAAAAAAACAGTCCAATAAGAATAAACTTTGTGGACAGAAAACAAAAATTGAGATTAAAAATCACATATTATATACATAAATAAATCCTCTAGTTTAATACGCATTCTCTCTCTGACGCCGTTATCGAGGTTCTCCATTCTTCACCGCTATCTGACGCCGGTGGAGCTGCGGCTCACTGGCGTCGGATCTCCGTTTGCTCAACTACTAGCTGCTCTGTTCTAGCCTCCTTGTTTTTCCTTGTTGTTTTTGTTGTTTTTAATTCTCAATATCGGAGGTACGTTTTAGTCTCTGGTCGTGAAGACTTCTCTTTTCCGGTTTCGGCTCCGTCGAGCTTCTATATATCCTCATCTGTCTCGGACCGTCGACGCAAAGCCCCTGGATCTGATCCTTGCTCGGGCAAATCCCGAAGAGTTCTCATCATCCCTTCCGATCTCTGCTGCTTTTCCACCAGAAGCTACCTTGATCTCGAGTTCGGATTCCTTCTCACTTTCATGCCTTTTCCATCGATGCAGGCCCCTTATTCGTTTCAGACAACATCTACCTTACTCCCCTTCTCAGTCGGCGTGACCAAAGATCTATTCTCCTCCACCGATCACCGCCAAAGATCTATTCTCCTCCTCCAAAGATCTACCTAAGTTTGAATGGTAGAGGACACCAGTTAAGCTTAGAGTCAGAGTCATTAGATTGGTATGGATTAATAGCTCTCAATCGTTGGGTTCATGGTACCAGAGTGTTATGGATCCTATTATCATTTTCCTCTTTCAAGAAGAGAGTACAAGTTTCCTCCCATCGGAAGAGATCGTTTTTACCATCCTCCTTAGGTAAGGAGAGAACCTTCCCATCAGTTTCCTCCGCTACGGAGACCTTTTTCAACGCTCAAAGGTCTTGAAGACATTGCGAGCTAATAGTCTGATCGCCTCTAATGGCTGAAGAATTGGATATCAATTTTAAATCGATCATTCATGAAGTTTTTTGTCAAAAGTTTCCGGTTTTTATCTACGATGATCACCGTTACTCTATCCTTTATATGATTTATCCTCTATTGTATGTAACAAGTGAGTGAAACTCTTTGGCAATGAGCCCTCCAC
This sequence comes from Cardamine occulta, assembly GCA_028015245.1. NCBI lineage: Eukaryota > Viridiplantae > Streptophyta > Magnoliopsida > Brassicales > Brassicaceae > Cardamine > Cardamine occulta. The sequence continues at coordinate 12,150,155 of CM051386.1, read as the reverse complement.
TTGTATGTTTGAGTTCAGTTTAATGGAAGTAATTTGAGTGACAAAAAAAACAAAACATCACATACTATATTTTTATAATTTAACCACATTATGTAAATGTTTGAACATATAACGTATGACCTAACTACCCATTGAATTTTACAAGATAACCCTAATTATTTATCATGTCCTCATTTTTTCCCTTCAAATTCTTTACAGTCAGAGCGCTAGCAATTAATTAGGTTTGTTATTTGTTCTCGGCTGTATGTGAAACACCTTCCCTACTGCAAAATGAATGCTAGCAATTATGAGTTTTCTCCAATAATGCTTTTTTATGTGTAGTAGTATATATATACTCTATCTTATTAGAGTGAATGCGTTGATGTCTCCTCTCACCAACCCTAATCTCCCTTCCTCCGTTGCAAGCTCGTAGCCCAGCACATCAATATTCAATAAGGTACCTTCGCTGTAGCCTCAACTCTTTACATTTAGAATTAGAAACTGTGAGAAAACATACTCCTATGTGTGCTTTTTGTTTAGTTGGATTGATGTTTTACGGTTGATATTGTAGGCAGGATACGGAAAGGTTATGGAGATTTTTATTGTTGAAGGACACGGGGATCAGAGTCTTGACGTTCGAGACATGATTGATTTGTGTATATTGTACATGCCTTGGATCGGTTAGGTTCCCAGTCTCCTATACATGCCACTTACACTCTTTTGGTCCAAAATAGCTTCATGGTTACGGGAAAGAAAGAGAATTTCCAATCAACATTTTCTCCCCCAAAAGCAACTTCGTGTCGGAATTCAATTATCTTACAGCATGTGAGTTCTAACTTTGTTAACTCTATTAGTGGGAATCGAAATCTAGCTCTACAAATATGAAATGAGCTAGGAAGCTTGGCATCAATGGCCCGGGGTGTAGTAGGTATTGAGCTGAATGTATAAGAAAGTCTTTACAAAGGTTGGACGTTGCTTAAAAATAACAGTATAGCCTGGTTTGGTTGGTAGTAATTCCTTATCGGCAATCATCATTTTATGATTTCAGGCCATGTGCTACGCTTTGTTAGTATATCTTTTTTTTTGTGAATTGTAAATTCTTAATTAGTGTATACTCATTTTGCTTTTGGTAATGACTTCCCTTACATGCAGAAAATGTGGCACACTCTCTCTTCTACACGTGAAACAAATTCTTCTTCTACTTGTATAGATCCATAAGGTATGACATGGCTGGAGAGATAGTTGGCTATATGTTTATTATGTTTCCCCGTAAAATTGTTTGAACATATGGTGACGCAGACCAAACCTCCACACATACTATGGACTGAATTTTACTATTTTGTTTTCTTGTCAACCAATATAGGGAGCATTGACTACAAAGCTCTCCAGAAACTTGTCAAAAGCAGGGGTGTAGAAAATGCGATAATTAGAAACTACATAATCAAAGGATAAAAAGGTTGTGTGTGTGAACATGTAGTAGTTTTGTGATTTCGCAATTTTGTAAAGAGAAATGGATCAGAGATGAATACATCCAATAAGCCATGATAAAATCGGAAATGGAGCATAACATTAATTTGATAGAAATTCTGGTTCATATTACCAACAAACATTATATCTGGGATTTCATCCATAGTGGAGTAATGGTTCATCATCTCTTTTCCGCCCTTTCACAAACATTTATAGAGCCTCTTTATAGTTTTTCCTTCTTCAAAAACATTTATACTCTCTCATGCACTGTTCTTAAAATTTTAAAACTCTCTTTTGGTTATTCTGCAGATGTCTATGAAGACGAATGTTAATTTGGCCCATAATGAAGAGATTTGCATTTGAGAACCCACACAAAGAAATGATTTGCATTTGAGAATTTTATGTTATATATAAAAATTTTATGTGATGAATGTAATCTGGTAAGTTTTTTTTTTATAATATAGTAAAACAAAATTTGCAAAAGATATGAATTTCTTTGGGAGACTTATGATAGTCTTAAAGGGCAATAGCACGCAAGTAGACATGTGGTTTAAATCAAGGGAGGAAAACCAATAAAGGGTTGTGATTGACTCTGAAGGCATAATAAGTGAGGACGAATCACATATAGAGTATATGTAAGAGAACTGCTTGAAGAAAGTGTTTTCACCATATGTGTATTGAATCTCTATTCATGGCGAGAAGTTGAATAAATTGGCTTACTTTTCACAATTTTAGTTGCCAAGAATATACATAAGTGATAAGTATGAGTGAATGTATTTAGAGTATGTACGAGTAATTTAATTAATTATACACAAGCACAATATGTTATTTTAGTAACATGAAAAATGAAACCTTATTCATATATTCAAAAATAATTGATTTAAACACCATAAATTCATAAAATATTATAAAATATCTATGCCAAGGATAAAAATAATTCAATGAGTTATGCAATACGGAAAATATATTAATAATACTCTGAAAAATAGGAAACAATATTTATTTAACTTTTTTTAATTAATAAAATATGAACTTTATATTGAAAAAAATATTTCTTCAAATTTATATTAATATTTTAATATATTCTTTAAACATATATTAAATTACAAAGTGTTGTATATTTTAATATTTTATTTTTAAACTCACGCAACGCGTGGTACATTTTCTACCTCTTAAAATAATTATAGTTGCAAATGTTATAAATCATTATGGATTGTCAAACTCTAGTTCTGGCCCATTAGGCCTATATCCGATGAGACTTAAGACGGTTTATATTTTTTCTATTCCGAATAGGATTTACCTTTTATCTCTTGTATTGATTCCTATATAAAGGTTCTATTGGAACCTCATAATAATACAACACACGAAATTCCCCCATAATTCTCTCTAGTTTACAACACATTATCAGCACGATAGTCTCTAAAACCCTAGCTAGCAGCCGCCGCATCTAAAACCCTAATCTCGCCGCCGATCACAAAGCAACCAGATCAAAGCAAAGCAAGGAAGATCTCTTGAAACCAGTCAATCTTACTTCACTCTGAGACTCGGTTCCCCCAATACATGGTAACGGGATTGTGAAAAGATTGATTAAGTGTATTTCTTGAGGAAGTTATCTGGTTCGTAATTTCCACTTCAAACCGAATCTCTAAGGTAAGTTCTAAAACCCTAGAACATATATAACCATAAAATCGGTAAACCCTAATTAAATTAGGAAATCTCCAAAACCCTAAAAGATGATCTATATTCAGATATATGTTCCGATGCTCGGTTGTTCCGGCTAACGAGAAGTCATGTGTTCGGATGTATGATCCGGCTGTACCGATAAAACCCTAATTATATAGCATGTTCGGTTTTTCATGTTCAATATTAATTGTATGATTGCTGGAGTGTCGCAAGACACAGATATTCTTGTGTGATTAATTATTGTTTGTTTGTTGATATTCACGATGAGGTTATGAATTTGGTTAAATAATTATGAAACCCTAATTAATATGGAAATTACACATATATGTATAAACCCTAATTGATCCGCATATGATTGTTTGTTTGATTGATGATTATGTTGCATGATTAAAATTGATCGATAATAATTGTCACAAATTTTATTAAAATCTGACAAGCATATATATTTAGAACTCGCATGCTAAATCCGATTATCACATGAAAATTATTTTGTTTTGTTAATAGATTGATAAATTTAATTGCATGATTAATTATCATAAATTAAAATCCGATCAAAGCACATAGATATGTTAAGATCTTGCATGAAAATTCGATCATATTATTTTGCTAGATTATTATCGCATGAATTTATTTTACATAACCTTGCTATTTTGTTAAATCGGTTGCATGATAATAATTGTCATAAATTAAAATCTGATCAATATATAAATATTTAAGCTGCATGAGAATCTTGCATGATAATTTGAACTTGTATTTTGAGCATGCTAGGTTGCTAGAATATTATTACGTAAATTGTTTTACACCATGCATGAATATTAAAATTTTGTGATATTTAAGAGAATATGATGCATAATTTCAGATGTCGAATATCCAAAACTTGGAATTTGCTGCCCTTACTCTCTCGGGAGATAACTATCTACAATGGGCATTGGATATTAAGATCACTCTAAAGTCTAAAGGACTTGGCGAATGTATCGTTGAGAATAATAATGAGAATGAAAGAAATCGATACATGGCAATTATGATAATTCGCCATCATCTTGCTGAGAGTCTCAAAGATCAATACTTGACAATTGAAAATCCTCTTGACCTTTGGAACGAGTTGAAAACAAGATATGATCACCATAGAACGGTGATGTTACCAAAGGCAATGTATGAATGGAAGAATCTAAGGTTCCAGGATTTTAAATCCGTGGATGAGTATAACTCGGCCCTATATAAGATTGTCTCTAAATTGAAGTTGTGTGGTAAGAAAATAACTGAAGAAGAGATGCTTGAAAAAACATACTCTACATTCCACACAAGTAACGTATTGTTACAACAACAATATCGTGGAAAGGACTTCGAGACATATGCGAGTTTGATCTCTTATTTATTGCTATCTAAGCAAAACAATGAATTATTGATGAGAAATAGTGAAATGAGACCTCCCGGATCAACCCCACTCCTTGAAGTCTTTACGGCCGCTGAAAAAAAGAAAGAAACAAACCATATCCATAAAGAGTTTAATGGCCGAGGTAGAGGCCGAGGCCGTGGACGTGGAAGATGGCAAGGAGGACGTGGCCGCAGCTACAGTCCCTATGGCCGAGGACAAGGCAGAGGCCGAGGGTATCAACCCAACTTTAATCAAGGCCGTGGAAGAGGCCGTGACAATTTTTCTCAGCCACAAAACTCGGCCAACAAGCATGGATGCCATCGGTGTGGAATGGGGAATCATTGGGCCAAAACGTGTAGAACTCCCAAGTATTTTATTGACCTCTATCAAGAGAGTATTAAAGGGAAGAATCCAGAAGCAAATTTGGTCCATCAAGATCATGAAAATGATTTTGATCATGAGCAAGATGATCTAATGCAATATGAGACTTCATATTGTTTAAAAGAATAAAGCTGATCTCGACATTTAGTTTCTATGTTTGGTTTTGGTATTTTTTTTATTTGCTTGGATTTATGTTCTTGAATTTATTTGTTATTGCTATTATTTTGGATTTATTTGATTTAATGAAAGGATATTATTTTAAGTCTCTAAAATATGATTATTGATTTTGAAGAATGAGTGATGACAAGGATATTTTTGTGGTGGATAGTGGATCAAGCTACACGATTCTAAGAGACAAAAGATATTTCATAAATCTCACACTCAAAAGTGCCAATATATGTACCATAGCGGGTATGACTAATTTAATAGAAGGATATGGTCAAGTAAATATATTATTACCTAAGGGTACACATCTAGAAATAAGTGATGCACTATACTCACCGAGCTCAAAGAGGAGCCTATTGAGTTTTAAAGATATTCAATGAATGATTTGCATATTGAAACTAAGGGCGAAGGGAATAAAGAATTCCTTATGATATTTGAACTCGCCAATGGCCATAAGAAAATCCTAGAAACCATATCTGCCATATCTACAGGCCTTTATTGTGCTAAGATAAATATGATAGAAGCAAATGCCACGGTAAACAAAGTGTTTTCCAAAAATTTCACTCTATGGCATAACCGACTTGGCCATCCCGGTTCTAACATGATGCAAAAATTGTTATTAAATACAAATGGGACACATTGAAAGAAAGAAGAGTTAACCCAAATAATCTCACGTGTGAAGCATGTTCACTAGGGAAACTCATAGTCAGACCATCACCAGTAAAAGTGAATAAGAAAACATTGAATTTTCTAGAAAGAATACAAGGTGACATTTGTGGACCAATTCACCCACCTTGTGGGACGTTTATATATTTTATGGTACTTATTGATGCATCCACGAGAGATCACACATATGTCTATTATCAACTTGAAATTTGGCATTTGCAAGATTATTTGCTCAAATAATTCGTCTAAGAGCACACTTTCCAGATTTTCCTTTAAAGACTATACGTCTAGATGATGCTGGTGAATTCACGTTCCGAGCGTTTAATGATTATTGTAAGTCCATGGGGGTAAGTGTAGAACATTCTGTGGCACATGTACATACACAAAACGGATTGGCCGAATTATTTATCAAACGCATTCAACTAATTGCGAGGCCATTACTAATGAGATCAAAACTCCCGGTCTCAGCTTGGAGACATGCAATTTTACATGCAGCTGAACTAATTCGCATCAAGCCATCTAGTAAACACAAATATTCCCCATCAAAATTACTAACGGGTCATGAGCCAGACATATCTCATCTTAAGACATTTGGATGTGCCATATATGTACCAATTGCTCCACCACAGAGAAGTAAAATGGGACCTCAAAGGAGGATGGGGATATATGTTGGATATGATTCTCCCACCATAGTTAAGTACCTTGAGCCAACCATGGGTGATCTATTTAAGGTTAGGTATGCGGATTGTCACTTTGACGAATCCAACTATCCAACATTAGGAGGAGATAATAACAGACTGGTAAAGGAAATTACATGGAATCAAACATCCTTAACATGGCAAGATCCTCAAACTAAAGAATGTGAAATAGAAGTTCAAAAGATTATACATTTACAAAAGCTAGCTAATCAATTGCCAGATTCCTTTGCTGACCCGAAGAGAGTAACAAAGTCATATATACCAGCTGTTAATGCACCAATAAGAATTGATGTCCAAGAGGGACACAATCAAGTTGCTACAGAATCTAAAGCGCGTTTAAAGAGAGGTAGACCATTAGGTTCCAAGGATAAGAACACTCGGAAATCAAAGAAAGGTGCAATGGGAGAATCCGAGGTTATTGGAACTCTAGACATGAATGAACCAAAGGAACCAAACATTGATACTCGGGACGCCGGGCTTCAAGGTTCTGAAGTTCTTGACAATAATGAGATCTCAATAAATTATGTCATGTCTGGAAAACAATGGAATATAAAGAATGTCGACATTAATGAAATATTTGCATACAAGGTAGCACTTGACATTATGGATATAAGCGAGGATCTAGAACCCACGTCAATTTTAGAGTGCACTCAAAGATCAGATTAGATTAAATAGAAAGAAGCTATAAACGTGGAGTTAAATTCATTAAGGAAAAGGAATGTGTTTGGTCTAATAATTTAGACACCATTCGATATTAAACCAGTAGGACATAAATGGGTCTTTGTGAGGAAAAGAAATGAACATGGTGAAATCATGAGACATAAAGCACGGCTTGTTGCACAAGGATTCACGCAAAGACCAGGAATAGATTATGAGGAGACATACTCCCCTATGGTGGATGCTACTACTTTTGAATTCCTAATAAGTCTGGCTATAAGAGAAAATTTGGATATGCGGTTAATGGATGTAGTAACTGCATACTTATATGGTCCACTGGATAATAAAATCTATATGAAAGTCCCAGAGGGAATTGAGTTCAAAGATAAAGAAAGTTATCGAGAACAACATTGTATAAAGTTGAATAAGAGTCTTCATGGATTGAAACAATCAGGTCGAATGTGGTATAATAGACTAAGTGAATATCTAGTCAAAGAGGGCTATAAGAACAACCCCACAAATCCATGTGTATTCATAAAGAAATTTACTAAGGGGTTTGTAATCATCGCGGTGTATGTAGACGACATGAATATCCTAGGAACCTCTGAAGAAATTTCCCAAACAGTCGAATATCTAAAGAAAGAATTCGAGATGAAAGATTTAGGAAAAACAAGATTTTGTTTGGGATTACAACTTGAGTACATTAACAATGGAATCCTTGTGCATCAAACGACATATACAGAGAAAGTATTCAAGAGATTTAACATGGACCAATCTCACCCATTGTCTAGCCCCATGGTTGTGAGATCCCTTGACTTGGATAAAGATCCATTCGGTCCAAAGAAGGATGATGAAGACGTCCTTGGTCTCGAAGTACCATATCTAAGTGCCATAGGAGCTTTGATGTATTTGGCGAGCCACACTAGGCCAGATATATGTTTTGTCGTGAATTTATTATCAAGATTTAGCTCGTGTCCGACCCAAAGGCACTGGAACGGGATTAAACATATACTTTGTTACCTACAAGGAACGAAAGATTTGGGATTATTTTATACTAACCATAACAAAGATGGTTTGATTGGTTTTGCGGATGCAAGTTATCTCTTGGATCCACACAATGCTAAATCCCAAATGGGATATGTTTTTACTCACGGTGGTACAGCTATATCTTGGCGATCCATGAAGCAAACTCTTGTTGCTACATCGTCCAACCATGCAGAAATCTTGGCGATTCATGAAGCTAGCCGTGAATGTGTTTGGTTGAGATCAGTGACTCAACATATTAAAGTGGATTGTGGAATGACCGAAGGAAAGGAGGAACCAACCATATTGTATGAGGATAATGCAGCATGCATAGCACAACTCAAAGATGGATATATTAAGGGAGACAGGACGAAACATATTTTGCCAAAATTCTTCTTCACGCATGATCTACAAAAGGATGGAGAAGTACAAGTTCTACAAGTTCGTTCAAGTGAAAATTTAGCAGATCTATTTACAAAGTCTCTACCAACCTCGACATTCAAGAAGCTAATACATCAGATTAGAATGCGAAGATTGAAAGACATTCAGTGATGTTCGGAACAGGGGGAGTAATGCGTGTTGTACTCTTTTTCCTTATCTCGGTTTTGTCCCAACTAGGTTTTCCGAGAAAGTTTTTAATGAGGCAACATCCAAAGCGTATTATGAGCTCTTAGAGTTATGACATCCAAGGGGGAGTGTTATAAATCATTATGGATTGTCAAACTCTAGTTCTGGCCCATCAGGCCCATATCCGATGAAACTTAAGACTGTTTATATTTTTCATATTCCGAATAGAATTTACCTTTTATCTCTTGTATTGATTCCTATATAAAAGTTCTATTAGAACCTCATAATAATACAACACACGAAATTCCCCCATAATCCTCTCTAGTTTACATCATCAAAAGTTTTTACAAAATCAATTGGAAAAATGTTTTTATTTACTGACAGTAGACGTGGGCCATATTTATTCACTTAAATCATGTCATTTAAAAAAATAATCATGGTTACAGAAGATTTTGCAAAGTCAATTGGAAAAATGTTTTTAAACATTTGTGAACATAGTAAAATTGCACCTTGTAAACATTTGTAAACTTCATCAGTTATTCTAAACTTCAATAGAGAAGATTAGCATAATTGAGATTAGGCAAAAGTATAAGATATTAATAGTGGATTATTAATTTATTTATGCAGAAGGTGTTTCCTCTAACAACACTAACAGCGTTGTTGATAGGATATGAATTATACAACGCGTTATCGTCAAAACATCTTAACCGTTCATTTTGCCACGTGTATATCAATCTTGTTAGATTTGAGGAAATGACTCCGCCCCTTCGTCAACACCAGAATATAAAAATCTCAAAATTTCTCCAATTCAATATTTTCTTAGAAATTCCATCGGATCTGTTTCGAAGACTTCGTTTACCGAATCTAGCTACAGCCATGGAGAAACCGTACGGATACGCGAGCGTGAGCATGAGTGGCTTAGATCGCTCCGGCGGGAAGGATATTGATCTGGAGATGGGAGTCGGAGAGGCGACGCTTTACCCAGGGATAAGTTACGGCGAGAATCAACTCCGATGGGGATTTATCCGTAAAGTGTATGGAATTCTCTCAGCGCAGCTTCTTCTCACCACGCTTATCTCCGCCGTCGTTGTTCTTAATCCTCCTGTTAACGATCTATTGACTGGATCTCCTGGGATTCTTCTCTTCCTCTGCATCGTCCCCTTCATCTGTACGTAGATCTCATTCCTTGTATCAGATTTTCCATTTCATCTTTCTCGTTTCTCGTTTTATATTAGATTTTGATGTGGTAATTATAGATTCTTATGGTTTGATCTGAGTTTTGTTGTTTTGGTCTTCTTTTCGTAGTTAGGCGAATTCGCGTAGTTTGTTTGTGGTGTTGAGATAATGGATTCTGGATTTACGCTTATGCTGGATTTGTGCAGCCTGAATTTAGGGATTCTAAGTTGTTGTCGAGATGATTCGATTTCTTTGTAGCTAATTCTCTAGTCTTGATTGCTTACTATCTATTTGGTCAACCTGATTTTGATTGTGCTTTAATGACTCTTTATGTTTATGCACTTCTTTTCAATTTCTCTTCATGGATTTACATATTTTGCTGTGTTTTTAAATCTGATGGTTTAGATGATGTAAATCGAAGTTTGATTGGACCTGTTTTATTTACTGATTGGCAGCTTCATAGTTATAGGTGTGATGATAGCTAGTGTATTAGTGTTATGATTCATAACCGATTTTGCTTTAGGTCTCGCTGAAACATAGAACAAAGAGCAAAACGAGAAACCTATGGATGAATTCTGGAGCATCATTTACCCTTCTGAGTCCAAACCAATCAAATGCTCATAACCCCATAGATCTGTTAAATCCCATATTGACCCTCATTCTTCCATCTAACTGTATTGCTAACAGTGTTAGTGAGGGTGGTGTGGCGTTATCTAGTATTTGAAATGTTCTGTTTCCTTATTAAGAATTTTCAGTTAGCTTGTCCTCTATGAGTTGTTTTCTTTCTAGAGTTTGCTTGCTTCAGTAGTCAGAACAATGTTTAGTTTCTGCCTGGAGGGTTCTCTTGGTGACATCATGTGCTCAGATGGTAATGTTTTAGTACCTTGAATTTTTGTGGTAATGTGCTGGAAATTTTTTCTACCACAGTTTCTGGAGATGAGCTGTATATGTACAGTTGTACAAGATACATCAGCTATTTATTTTATTTTTATTATGTTGAAAAGATTTATTGTTCATGTAATTAATTACTGGGAGATGATATTTGCAGTAATCTGGCCATTACACATTTACCACCAGAAGCATCCTGTTAACCTGATCCTCCTTGCCCTCTTCACCATCTCACTGAGCTTCACTGTTGGTGTCAGTTGTGCTATGACAGAAGGTTTGTATCTCTTTCCCTTTAATATTACCTGTTTCCTATCAACAATCTGTGATTTGGTCACTGTTCCAGCTGCTATTATACTTACTCACCTTAGTGTCAAAGAACACATTTTACCTGTGTTAAAAGTTATAGTCTAGTTACGATCTCATTTTTCATCTACGTGTTTTATCAGGAAGAATCGTGCTTGAAGCCTTAATATTGACACTGTCTGTGGTCGGATCTCTAACTGCATACACTTTCTGGGCTGCAAAGAAGGGAAAAGACTTCAGCTTCCTTGGACCCATTCTCTTCACCAGCCTCATCATTCTTGTGGTGACCAGCTTCATCCAGGTCCGTCTCTTAGAATCCTCACTCCTCACCAATAAGACAAATTTCACACATACATCTAAAGTCTAAACTTTTTGTTTCTTATCATAATATTGCAGATGTTCTTCCCACTTGGCCCAACATCTGTTGCCGTATATGGAGGAATCAGCGCATTAGTATTCTGCGGATACATAGTCTATGATACCGACAATCTGATCAAACGTTTCACATATGACGAATACATCCTCGCATCAGTAGCTCTCTACTTGGACATCCTCAATCTCTTCCTCACGATATTACGTGTGCTGAGGCAAGGTGACAATTGAGAAAGGCATAAAAGATGATGTGATGGGATTTATAACTATAAGCCTTAATGTGATTTACATTTGTGTGTATATCTGACTTCTGCTTTGAAATTTTAGTATATTAATGCTACGTAATGTGTTTAAACAAAACGTTTGGTGAACAAAATCAAGCAAAGTCGATTTTCAACTTATAATAAAATTTGGTGATTTTGGCGGAAGATGGATGGTTGGCTTGTGATATTCAAATTGAAACAAAACAATCAATTTTTTTTTTTTTTAATTAAAATATATAAATTTTACTGTAACTCATTTTAACGAATGGAACCTTAGCTCCTTCACTACAAGTTACCGATCCAGACAGAGACTTTATCATACCCACCGATCCATCAGATCGATCATCAAAGAAGCAAAGATCTCAACTGCAATCTCTCTCTGTGAACCATGAGAGGTCATGATCGGATTAACAATTTCTTGCCGGAGGAACTAATCATGGAGATATTCCGACGACTTGATTCAAAACCTAGCCGTGACGCTTGCTCTCTCGTTTGCAAACGATGGCTATCTCTCGAACGCTTCACCCGAACCACTCTTCGTATTGGCGCTTCCTTTTCTCCCGATGTCTTCATCAACCTTCTCTCTCGTCGTTTTCTTCATATTACCTCTATCTATGTCGACGAACGTCTCTCCGTCTCCCTTCCTTCTCTCTCTCCGACTCCCGTATGTTCTCTGATCCAATTTGTTCTGTTAAATTTGAGATCGAATGGTCATTTCTATATAGGATTGGTACTGGAGTGATCTGTGTTTGTTTTAATTGATCTTGTGACTCTACAATTCAAGATTGATCTTCATAGTAGATCATGAGTTTGGATCGGATCGTCCATTTCTGAATTTTGGAGAAACGTATGAAATTTAGTTTTGAGCATAGTGTAATTGCTGATAGGGTTGTGTATGCTTTACTAATCAGGCAAAATAATTGATTGATCTATTTGGGGAAACTTTTATCCCTTTGTGAATGTTTTTGTTTGGTATTTTTTTAATTAAGAAAACTAATTTGCAGACACTAAAGCGTAGGAGGGACAAGTCTTCGCCTTCATCAAGTAAACGTAAGGCTTTGACTGATAAGACGCATTCTGAAACTGAGAATGCCGAGTCTTGCAGCTTGACTGATGCGGGCTTGACCGCTCTTGCGAATGGATTTCCAAAAACAGAAAACTTGAGCTTGATATGGTGTCCTAATGTTTCAAGTCTGGGGTTGTCTTCCCTTGCTCAGAAGTGCACTTCTCTTAAATCTCTCGATTTACAGGTAATTTTATCCTCTTATGTTTTAGTTAAATATTGGTCTTTGTGATTTTCAGCTATCAATTTAATTTTGCTGTATCCTTAGTTGGCTTTGATGGAACGTATAACTTACTTGATATATCATGTAGTTATCTCAGGTTGCATGGATCCTACATTGCTTCCTTTTATGTGAAGTGCTTCTGATATTCGGATATATGTATAGCTTTAATCATGTTCAAATTTTTCCTAGAACTTGTGATTTAGATACTCTTGATCAATTCAATAAAAGTATATGTCTCTCTTTTGTTCAATCTCTTATCAGCTCGTAACAGCCTTTTCTCACTTATTTGGAACTGTTAATATTATTTTCCAATATCCTCTTGATAAAAAGTATGATCTCATATGATTAGGATGTGGTCTTTAGGGTTGCTTTGTTGGAGATCAAGGCTTAGCAGCTGTTGGGAATTTGTGTAAGCAACTTGAAGAATTAAACCTGCGGTTTTGTGAAGGCTTAAGTGATACTGGAGTTATTGATCTAGTTGTTGGTTGTGCAAAGACCTTGAAGTCCATCGGTGTTGCTGCCTCTTCAAAAATAACCGATTTATCTCTAGAAGCAGTTGGTTCTCACTGTGAATTACTAGAAGTTTTGTTTTTGGATTCTGAATACATCCATGATAAAGGAGTGATGGCGGTAGCTCAGGGATGCAACCATTTGAAAAATCTGAAGCTTCAATGTGTTAATGTGACGGATAAGGCATTTTCTACAGTGGGAGAATTATGTACTTCGTTGGAGCAATTGGCTTTGTATAGCTTTCAGCAATTTACTGACAAGTTAGTTGATTTGTTCCTTCTAAGAACCTTTGGCTTTTTGATGAGAACAATCAATCTGGTGCTTAATTTAAAACTGCTAGATAATTCAGGGGATCAGGAAACCACAGGCTTTTGGTCTTGTCTTGCATTATGTGTTTCTATTAGACATTCTCTTATGAAATTTCCCAAGGGTATGTGACACGTAAAATGAAGATTTGACCATTTGAAGGACACTTGCTTCTGTGCTCTTGATAGTGTACTTTGTTTATCTTTGTGATGGGCCTGGTGTAGGATGATATTTTTACATGATTATATTTTGTATTTCAGGGGCATGCGAGCCATCGGTAAAGGGTGTAAGAACTTGAAAAATTTCACTCTAAGTGATTGCTACTTTGTGAGTTGCAAAGGTTTAGAAGCTATTGCTCATGGTTGCAAGGAACTTACTCGTGTAGAAATTAATGGATGCCACAACATTGGTACCCATGGAGTAGAGGCAATTGGAAGATCTTGCCCGTACATTTTCTTTTTTCTTGTTGACAGCATCTGAAATGACTATGGGCTGGATCATTGACTAAACCATTATTTTTCTGATTTTTGCAGGCACCTCACTGAGTTAGCTTTATTATATTGTCAAAGGATTGGTAATCCCGCTCTTCATGAAATTGGAAAAGGCTGTAAATCCCTAGAAACACTTCACTTAGTAGACTGCTCAGCCATTGGAGACAACGCTATATGTAGGATTGCTAAAGGCTGTCGCAACCTCAAGAAACTCCATATCCGCAGATGCTATGAGGCATAATCTCTAATCTCTCAAAATAAAAATATTCTTTCTATTCTATTGACATAGCAACTGTTATTTGCGGTTTTTTGTTTCTTGTAGATTGGGAACAAAGGAGTTATAGCTATTGGAAAGCATTGCAAATCACTAACCGAGCTTAGTCTTCGGTTTTGTGATAAGTAAATCCTGCAACTCTTTGAATCGTGTATCTTAAACAGTACCAGAACAAAAGCTAATCGTTTAAAAATCTTTTCCAGAGTTGGAGATGAAGCATTAATGGCCATTGGAAAAGGTTGCTCCTTAGAACAAATAAACGTAAGTGGTTGTAATAAAATCAGTGATGCTGGAATCTCAGCAATCGCCAGAGGCTGTCCTCAACTCACTCACCTCGACATTAGTGTTCTTCAGGTAAATAAAACCAAACCTTTTCTTCAGACAAAATTGTTTGTTATTGAAATCTCAAAAGCTGCTTGGGGTTTGATCAGAACATTGGAGACATGACGTTAGCTGAGCTTGGAGAAGGATGTCCAATGCTCAAAGACTTGATCTTGTCCCATTGCCACGATATAACAGACACTGGTCTGAACCATCTTGTTCAGAAGTGTAGATTGCTGGAGACTTGTCACATGGTTTACTGTCCAGGGATCACTTCGGCTGGAGTGGCTACTGTTGTCTCGAGCTGTCCACACATTAAAAAAGTATTGGTAGAGAAATGGAAAGTGAGCGAGAGGACTACAAGGAGAGCTGGATCGGTTATTTCTTATCTCTGTATGGATCTCTAGATCGTAATTTCAATGGTCGGTTTTGAAGATTTGTGTTTATGTTTTCTTAATTAAGTTAATACTTATAGTCGTTGTTTTGTAATACTCCATATTTTATATGTTTATGTGAACTGTTTGTACTTTGTCCATGGATGATTGAAACTTTCTTGCCAAATATATTAATTCCAATCCAAATATTTAAAAAAAAAAAACAGAAAAAAAACTACAAAGAAAACAAATGACAGGCAATATTGGACCATAAGGATTTTAATGTTTAACAGAAATCGAATCATATCACCTAATTTTGAGTTCAATTTCAGTTCCGTTTTTTTCCGGTTGGGGTTTTTGGTCCACTCCTAACTTAATTTGTTAAGTTGTACTTTTGTTGTCAGGGAAGAAAGAAGAATCGGAAATTTAATTAACTAATTATACCATGGAAAAAAAACAATTACAAAACAAATGTAAACTTTATAATAAATGAAGATTGAGATGAAACAACAACAATTACTCATATTCAAGAATTTTAGAACAGTGACATTTTTAACCTAATCTCCTTAACCTTTCGTAACTCCCACTCCTAACTTCTCCACAAACTCTCTAAAATTCTTATCCGACGAACCTCCGGGAGCCACCGCCGCTTCCGACTCCGCCTTCCATTTCAAAGCATTCTTTCTCAACTCCTCCGCTTTCTCTCCAACCGTTGCTTCCAAAAGCTTTTCCGCCACTTCCTCCCTCGGCACAACTCTCTCTTCCGTCGCTCCACGGCCAAGTCTCACTCCGGTCTTGAAAACGTCAATCAAATAAACCGCATCAGTCACTTGATCTCCCCATAGTGGACAACAAACCACCGGAACACCCGAAGACAAAGATTCCATCGTCGAGTTCCATCCACAATGAGTCACGAAACATGCCACTGAAGGATGAGCCAACACTTGTTCTTGTGGACACCAATCCACGATCATCCCATTACCTTTACCACTACTCTCTCTAAGTTCTTGAGGCAAAACATGAGTCTCCACCTTTAGATCATGCGGTGGTGGTCTAATCACCCACAAGAACGATAAACCGGACTTCAAAACTCCATGAGCAATCTCCTCAATCTGTTCTTGCCTCAAATACGCAACGGTCCCGAACGAAATGTAGACAACGGACGATTTAGGCTTCGAGTCTAACCACTCGAGGCATTGGTCGGTTGGTTTACAGATATCACCGCTTACATCGGAAGTAACGGTTTTAGCAACTTTGAAAAGCGGTCCAACGGTTTTAACCGGACAAAGATTCGACATGTAATCGATGACTTCTTGTTCCAAAGCGTCGAAAGAATCGATAAGGACACAGAAGGACTTATTCAGATTCTTGAATTGTCCAAGAATCGCTTGTCGGAAACCGGCGAAGCGTGAAGAAGGATGGAGAAAGCTAGGGATTTCGTCGTGCTTCAAGATAGGAACACAAGGGAGCTTAACATCAAGCTCAGGCTCTGTCTCCGTCGGAAAAGAAACGGAGCCGTTTTCGTAATGGTAATAAGCAGAGAAACAAGCACAAGACTGGACCCAAAGAACTGCACAAAGAATGTTGAATTCTTCCGCCACGTCGCAAACCCATGGGATAAATGGGTTATTGATAAGACACGATACAGGCTCGTTCATTTCCTCGTATCTTCTCACGAGTTTGGACACTTCTCGTTTCCCGATGTTCTCGAGGTGTGAAACGTAGACAAGAAAATCACCTCTCCGGTCATCTTCTTCTGCCCATTCTTCGTCAAAGAACTCAAACCGGATTGAACCAGAACCAACCGGTTTAAGTTCACCGTCCACAATCTTGTTTGCTGCTCTCATTTTCTTTCCCCAAAGCTCCGTTGTAACGAAGGTAACGAGTAAACCTTTTGAAGCAATGAGCTTGCCTAGACGAAGAAGAGGGTTGACGTGGCCTTGTCCTTGAAACGACACGAGCATTACATGAATTGGATTTGGAGATGGAGGAGAAGATTCGAAAACCATTTCTGAAATGGATCCCATCTTGTAATGAATAAAGTAAATTTAAGAAGATTCGTATATTTGTGTTTATAGAAGTTTTTACATACAAAGGTTTTAATTTATAGTATAAGCGTGAACGCATTTATTCAAACTTACTACTTCACTAAATCTACACCACACATCTTACTTACCAACATTGTCTCTCAATTTGCATTATGTGGAGACATTTTATTCTTTTTGCAAATTGACGTGTTAGTTTCTTGCCCATACATACCTCGAACGTTGCAGTCTAATGCATACTCCTTTTTTTTTAAATAAATATTGTTTAAGGTTTTTACACACATATTAAAAAATTATTTAAATTTTTTATTTTACTCTTTATTTTTTAATTATATAAAAAATTATTGGTCAATGCATTAATTGAATAGAGGTAAAACTATAAATTTTGTAAAAAAACTGCATTGAAAATATAAATCGATATTTAATCTAAAACAAAAAAATTAAAGATAAAACGACACTTATTTTAAAATGGAGAGAGTATTTATTTATGGAAGATACAAGATAGTCAGCGAAAATTTATATCACACAACTAAAAATAGGGCAAAACCAAGGTGATTAGAATTTAATTGAAAACGACGTTGATTTTGCATATTGCGTCAAAAACGAGCCAACCACTTTGCGCCACATGATCAGTTATATGGCGATGCCACTTACACCTAAATGCTAAAACAGTAAACGAAAACCATACAGAGTTATAAGAAAACAAATACATTAAATTCATATACTATATATGTTCCGCAACGAGTCCACATCAATTATCACAAATCGATAAGACCCTGAATGGAAGTAAAAATAAGGTGTGCAAACGATACAATTTGTCATATTTAGGAATGGTAATGCGATTCAAAAGCGGTGATATTATCATATATTTTAAAATAGCAAAACGATTGTTAAACGACTTTACATTTTTATTAGCTTATTTGATAATGAATAAAAAATTATGGAATCAATTTTATCTGCGAAGGAAATAATATTATATTTTTTCGGCTAAATACAGTTCTACAATTTTTCACCAAAATGATATTTCATATTTTTCATTCAAAACTAGTTGGATTCCATGATTTTTTGCCAAAAAATTGATACATCGATCTGTTGTCCAAAATATAAATTCATGATTTTTGAAAACACAAAAATTTACTGCCAAAAACATGATTTTCCTTTATAAATACGACTTTAGATTTTTCGATAAAAAACTCAATTTTACGCTATTTTGATAGAAACACTACTTTGTAATTTTATGTCAAAATAGCGATGTAACAAGTTTCAGAAACATATATTTTGGTGAGAATTTTCATAACTCATTTTGGTGAGTAACTATAAATTGAGTAATGAGTGGGAAATTTTGGAATAACCTTTCTGTCCAAAATTAATAAAATTATATTTTAATTATTAAATATAATATTTAAAGTAATTATTAAATATAAGTGAGGGTGAAAGTGTATGATACAAATAATCAATGTTATATATGTGTATTTTCATTTTTTCAATAATTTTAATCTGAGAACAAAAATTATTTTATATTACAACTCCAATTAGGTGCAACAAATTGAATGGAAAAGGACGTCGTTGTTAAAGTTTCAAAAAAAAAAGACGTCGTTTTTGCATGATGCTTCAAAAAGCGGCCAACCACTTTCTGCCACATGATCAGTACGTATATATGCGGTTCACGGCTACATGCTAATCAGTTTGGCTAAGAGA